>JAZHRO010000014.1:64740000-65990000 GCA_037157565.1 Thalassia testudinum
AGAGATTATTTTTCTATGAATTTTAGAGGGTTTATTCTATTTTTACTTTGCCTCGAACCTTGTGAATTGAATTGGGTTATTTTAGGGTTACATATTATCATTTAGTTTCTTGGAATTGCTGTAGCCCTTGCTAGATCATTTCATCCCACTTTTATTCTTATTAAGCTGCTTTGACCTATGTTTGGGCCCTGAATTACCCTGTATGCAGATTATACTGGTAAAATTGCATTTTTACCCCTTATGACTTATTTTCTTCTTAAACTCGGAATTCTCTGAGTTAAGCCTTTCCTTGAGATATGTAGGAGCTTTTATCCTTTGTATTGGGTCAAAATGAGCTAGTTATGGCTCATGATGAGGTTCTCATCAGCTTGGTTGCCCAGATTTAGAATATTTCTCGGGTTGGGTACGAGTTGGGATGGTAGAGATCTGGGTTGACAAGAGTTAGCTATGAGCCCAGTTTGCAAGTTGTCCAGCGAGGTTTTCATTTGCTACATGAGCTGGAGCATGGATTCTTGCATCTCTACCATTTGTCGGTTCAAATTAGCTAGCCCTACGGGTTGACAGGCATTCCAATCTGGCTAATTGACATGATTTTTGGGGCAACCAAGTCTACACATGACTCTGACCCATTGGTCGTTGCGGAGCATAGATGCTAGGTTGGGATTGGGTCTATTGCCTCAGGTTTTTCTAGCAGGAGTTAGGATAGTTTCTCTAACCCAGATTATAAGCATTAGAGTAGGGGTTGGATCTAACATTCTCCTATACAGAACAGACATCCTCATAGGGTAAGAATGGAGAGAAAGAATGTGAAGGATCAGAAAAACTAGGATCAAAGGTCCCAGTTTGTAACCCATGGGGTTCCGAATACTGCTGACTCATAGGTTGAGCCGCATCGAGTTGATTCATGAACTCCCGTCTAGAAGGAGCTCGCGATGAATGGAATCCTAAATTCTGGGATTGTGTGAACGGGAGTTGTTCATAGAGTTTCTAGCCATCCACTCTTCCATTCTCTTAGCAACCAAGTCCACCTTATCAAGTTTGTTACAAATCAATTCCATATCAAATGAATGAGTCATGGACTTCGTTAACATTTGATCTAGGCTGCTACGACTGGTTAAAAGTATGCATGAAGGCATGATTGATTGAATTCTCACTCATTTCCTCAAAAAAATCGTGTGCACTATCTGCATCTTTGCTGAGGAAATTGCCTTCGCAAGAAGCGTCCATGTGATTTCTAAGTTGCTCAATCAACTTATGATAGAAGATCTACACGAGTTGCCATTTCGACACCTCATGGTGTAGACACCTCCACAATAGGTCCTGGAATCGCTCCCATGCCACATGAAACTGCTCCCCCGACTGTTGGGTAAAGGTAGTGATTGCCCATCTCAATGCATTGGTACGTTCGACAGGGAAGAATTTCTTCAGAATGGCTAATTTCAACTCATTCCAAGCTGCAATTGGTCCTCCTATAGTCCTGTACCAATGAGCGGCTTTATCCCTAAGAGAGTGGAGGAAGAGCCTCATGATCATTTGCTCCGCATTTATGTTTCGTGCCTTGGTGGTCTGAACCAAAGTAGTCAAGTCCTCCAACTGCTGAAATGGGTCTTCAGAGCTAAGCCCATGGTAATGCTTAATCAGGCTTAACACCTGGGGCATGATTTCTAAGTCTCCGGCCAGAATTTGGATGCTGGGACATACCCCATAATTTGAAGGATCATAAAAATCCATCAAAAGCTGAGCACCCTGCATTCTCTGCATTTGTTCCAACTGCCTTCGGAAATCATCCTGTGGATCCCGAGGAAGAGGCGGCTGTTGATCGGCCATGGGATCAATTCAACCAAAATCCAATTTACACCTCCTTGAATTCTCTAGTGGTCCTTTCAATTGGGGATTCAATGATTGTCTTCCCAGCATAAACTAGGAAAAGGTTGGAACGACTAGGGATAAGGGCCCTGCAGCATAACAAAGCAAGCCTGTCCTTAAGTAGGGTAGCCTAAGGATCTATACACTCCCAAAACTCGCCTTAAGATTGTAAATGACTTACTCTACTTGTGTCTGCTCAATCCAACTAGTTAGAAGGAGGGACTGGGGAGAAGGTTCTTCCTTCAGCTTGTGCCTTCGATTCCTAGTGTACCCAGCTACGGTCG
This sequence comes from Thalassia testudinum, assembly GCA_037157565.1. Classification (NCBI taxonomy): domain Eukaryota; kingdom Viridiplantae; phylum Streptophyta; class Magnoliopsida; order Alismatales; family Hydrocharitaceae; genus Thalassia; species Thalassia testudinum. Next base: position 64,742,151 of record JAZHRO010000014.1, read on the forward strand.
TTTGACGCTGCTCCCCTAGGTAGACAACAGATTAATCAGTACAAGTCGGTTAACCATAAATAATCTCATATTAGGCCCCGAAGATCGAATCAGTCCTTAAGGCCAATGTCTACTCGATTTTATTGAGGTCTGGGATTGTAGTGCTTATGGAATGTGATGGGCCCTTAAAATGGGTTGTGTCCTTAATGATTGATTGAGTATTGTGTAAGTGTGTACACAACCAGGGTTTCCAAGCAAGATTATTTGTGATGCGTAGATTTTAATGTTCAAATCTTGCTTAAGTAGCTTTTAGGGTTTACAATTATGTTGATTTCAATCAAGTTTGAGGTAAACAAGGTTTTCAAGCATGGGTGAAGATTGCTTTCCTTTAAAATCAAAAATAAAGTGGAGTGCCACGTATGAACCTAGATTGAAAACCCTAAGAAGAAGCTACATGATGAGTTGATTTTTGGTTGAGTGGCGAGGCTTAAACAACTCAGACAACCGGCAACAACTGCTCCACTAGGTTAGGCACATAGAGAATGATTTCTACTCTTTTATGTGTTGATTTGTGTATATCAGTTCCACAGCTTAGAACTCGGTTGAGTAGAAGCAAATCAGGTAGGCTAAGTGCCTTAAATGTGGGTGTATGTTGTGTGTCTGTTGAAAATTACCCCACAAAATTATCTTTTTATTTTTTTTTATATATAAGTGAGGGTGAAATGAGTGTGAGTGAAAATGCAAACAACCAAACTAATCCTAGGATTTATGCAAACACCTAGGTTAATTGGAGTTTGAATTCAATGTGACAAATGAAATCTATTGAGGGGGAAGAATGGGGAGCACTTACAGTCATCTTCAACTGCACTTTACTCTTGTCTACCGCTTGACAATTCCCTGATGGAGGTCTCTGTAAAACAATAGACACAAGAGAAAGCAAGTTAGAAGACAATAAAGTGCGTGAAATGCAGAAAGAAGATCAGAAATCGTTGCCTCCCTGGCAATGGCACCAAAATGTTGAAGCTACTGGTTACTATGCTTTTGAATTTGGTTTTGAAAACCTGTCATTATAATTTGAAAAGAGAAGAACTCGGGTTAAACAAATAAAATTTATACTGGAATAGAAATCCTAGGTCAAACTCAGGGAGGCTATGTCGATCTAAAGTCGCAATTATATTTTTTTTAGGGTTTTTGTTAAAAAGTGGAGTAATTACAATGAAGCACTATAAACAATCAGCATAAGAGAGAGAGAGAGAAAATATTCACTTGATACTGCAAAATGTTTATACAACTAAGTAAGCGAGAAATTAAACTAGAAAGCAAGAAAACTATTACACTAGGAAGCAGGAAAATTCTACTCTAGAAAATGGGAAAAAGGAAAGGGAGAGAGAATTTAACCTCTTTGACGATCGCTTGGAGGATGAGCCGGACGGGACTACACCTGGAAGACGAAGAGTGGAGTGGGAAGAAGGAGGTCGAGGCAGGAAGGACAGGAATGAGGCAACACATCGTCGTCGTGGGATTCGATTTTGATATGGGGGCAAAAATTTGACTTTATCTCTTGAGGAGCATCCCAAGTGTGAGACAAGGTTCTCTTGAGCTTTGGAGAGAGAGAGAAGCGAAGAGATGAAAATTTCTTATAGGGGGGTCTCCTTTTATAGTTGTAAGGAGTGTGGGCATTTTGGTCACTGCATGTTAAAAATCATTAATTCAGGACCTTTAGTGGCGGATAAATCCATCACTAAAGGCCTGAATGTGGCCATAGTGGCCAACGCAAGCACGCTCGCTCACCTCCTTGCGCCTCAACGTGCGTGCACGTCTGCTAGATCTTGGTCGTTCGATCGTGAGATCGAACGACTGAGAGCGCCTCTTGTCGAACCTCATCCGCGCGAGATCCCACGTCACGCAGGGCCATGCGATGGCGCGTGGATGCTATCGTGTGTGCACAGCCACTCGATCTCAATCGTGCGGTCGATCGCACCTACGCGCTCGCTCCAATTGAGGCATCCCGCAGCTCGATCCTGTGCCTCCTTCACCTTGTTAAGGCACTCGACCAATGCACTGTAGGAGCATTTGGGTTGAGTGCTTAACTTAAGCACGCGTGCTTCACAGCCGTTGGATCTTGATCGAACGGCGGGGAAGTGTTGCTGCTAAGTTCTTCGAGATGCCACCACGTGGCACTATCTTGGCCATCCATCTTCTGGGTGATGTGGATGGTGCCACGGGTATCGGATTGAGTCGATTTTCGCACTGTTAGGCTACGATCATCGATCCAAATCCATTCGTGTGGTCGGATTTATTTTCTGAGGTGCATATTAACACCATCTTGGCCCTTGATCTTCTAGGGTTCCTCAATCTCTATCTGATGCTACGGATATCCGATTAGGGTGATTTTGGAGTGGTTCGACTGCAATCGTCACACTGATCAGATCCGTACGATTGGATCATCGATTCGAGGCCCCGATAAAAAGTCACATTGTCTTTGACCATAAAAGGAGACAATTAACCTCCATTTTATTCAGACTAATCTAAATGCAAGATGATGCATGTTATGCAATATTTATAGTATGTAATGCAATTCTATGCTTAAGAACATGCATAAATAGACATTTTACGTAATATAAACTTGTTTACATTAGTAACTATACATCTAACCTCTCGTATGATGGGATGCAAAGTTTGAAATGGATAACTACCCTTCTAGAATGTGTAACCGCCAATTCTAGAAGAATAAATTTTAAGCTAAGACATTTCAAATGCATTTTACACTTGTTTTAGTAATTTCAATATTCTAGAAGTTATAGCTATCATTCTAGAAGATTGATTTTAGTACTATTAAATATTTTAGAACATGTTATACGTATGGGATTTCTCTTAAGTATTTTAGAGTTTATTCATTTATTTAATGCGTACGTAATACATTAGAAATATCACATTTAGGTGCTTAAATTAATTTGTACATGTGAAATGGATGTATTTCGCTCTTAACAAAATATCTAAAAAGTACTACAACAACAAACTAAAGCTAGGATTCATTAAAGTGAATCTTCTAATATCTTCTTTTGCTGTAATCAATATCTTTAGATAACAACGAAGCTTCCTTTTATTATTACTTTCATCTTCAACTTTATATCTATGCGGAATAGAAAATTTGTCACAGAAGATTTGAGTCTAAAAAACCCATCGTCGTAGTATAATTTGCAAGAAAATTCTAACAATCAAGTAATTTTTACCAAAACTCAGAATGATTCCTGAGACGAACACGAGGAGGCGTACATTTGATCAAAAATCACATTTATATTCATTGTCACAAAGTAGATTAGCTAGTTGAATTAAATTTATGCTAGCTATCTGCTTAAAGAATAAACAATAGAAGAGATAGAAAAAGAATGATACAAATAAAGACAAAATAGGGAGAAAATGAACAAATATTTCATAGCCACATATTAATGTTCATTACAACTACTCGCTACGCTAGAAAGAGGAAAATCCATATTAGAAAGCAATAAAGGAGAAGGTGGAGAGAGGTTATCCTCCTTGATGGTTGCTTTGGAGGGTGAGCCACATTGTTGGAGCTCCTGGATGAAGGTGGTGAGACGATGAGGGAAAATGAAGATAGAAGACAGAGGATAGGGTAGGGCAATGTCATAGCTGGATCTGCTTCCTGAATAGGGATGAGAAGACAACCGAGGGTGCTCCACAAATGGGGATGAGAAGGTGGGAAAATTCTAGTTTAAACTCTAATGAAGTATCCCAGATTTGGGACAGGCACTTTGAGCATTTGAGGGGGTGAGAGAAGAGAGGAACAGATGAATAAAATGTGGAGGGCATAGGGATTTTTATTGGTGAAGTGTATTGGGCAAATAGGTCATTTTAACTTTAAAACATTAATGTAGGGTTCTTTAGTGATGGATAAAGCTGCCACTAAAGCCCACACATTGCTAAACAGGTGTGCACGTGCTCCTCTTACTTTGCTTCAACACTCTTCCTCCCATGTCTAGACAACCTTAGCAGTCTGATCACTAGATCGGACAACATAGGATGCATTTGCGCATGCCCCTCATCACACGTCCGCACGTGCGATCACACGTGCAGAGGCACGTCATAAAGCACATGCACATCTGAGCTCATCCAAGCTACCATGTCATTGCCTCGTCCACCATCTACATCGCATCCAACGGGAGAATTTCACCTATGGCTACTCGCTCCATGATTTGAGGTGCTGTGGCTCCTCGAATGTGCGTCAGTGGCCCTTGCAAGGGCGTTCGCCCACTGAGCTACAACCATGGATTGTCTCAAAGATGCTTCACAGTTCCATTGCTCATGACCATTGGATGAGAAGCCAATGGTTGAGAGGCACGGGTGAAGATGGCTTTAGAAGTTGAGCGGAGGGGTGCAGGCGGGTTTGAATGGCTGGGATGGTGCCACGTGGCACCATCCTAGCCATCCAACTTCATATGCTCGTAGGTGGTGCTACGGATGTCGGATAGGACCAATTTTCAAATCGTTTGGCTACGATCATTGATCTGAACCCATCCATGTGGTCCGATTTCTGAAGTATGAATTTGCACCACCTGGCCCCATGATCTCAGATCTTTCTCGAACTACATCTGATGCTATGGAAGTTCGATCGAGGCGATCTTGGAGTCGAACTCCAATCGTCACCCTGATTAGATCCGTATGGTTGGGTCTTCAATCCGAGACCATGGTTAAATATCACCCTATTCCCTGACAACAAAAAGAGAAAATTAACCTAAAATATATACAATCTAACCTAAATGCACGATGATGCATGTTATGTAATATTTATAATGATGAATGCTTCTATGACACTTGAAACATGCATAAATAGGCATTTAGGTCAATTAGATGTGTGCACATCAATCTACAATAATTTTATGTTATGATATGATAATACATAAAACATCAAAATAAATGTAATTAGAACATAAGTACTAACAATCTCCCCCCTTTTGATGTTTCTGTCAAAATATAAAGTTGTGTTGAATATGTTAACTTCATTAAATTTATTAATTCATTTGCTCCCCCTATTGACTGTAATTTAATATTTTGTTAATCATCTAATTCTTTTAATATCTACCTATCTAATTCTAACATCTTTTCTTTGTATATTTCTCCCCCTTTTTGACACAAAACATGAAAAAGATAAGTCATGCCAAGAAACACATAGATAAAAAGCATATAAAGGAATTTAAAAGAAACATAGAACCATGCAAATAATTTCATTACAATGCATCATGAAACAAAACTAGGAAAGAGCTAACAAAAATGCAAAACTAAACTAGCAATAAAAGATAAACTAAGGGTGACGCTTCTTGATATCTTTGATGCCCATATGAAGTGAAGGGATGTGACCTTGATTGTTTTCAACAACCTTTACCATTTGTCTTCTATCATGTTCTTGGATATGTAGATGGGGTTGCATGAGGAGTCTAAGTCTGGAAATATAGACGGGGTTGCAATCCGCTTCCACATAATTCCAACCCCAATCTGCATTATAAGGATGGCCATCTTGTACATTTGCATTCGGAATGTCATAGGAAATGAATTTAGGCACACTATGAGAAGAGGAAGGACCACTCTCACCAGTAGGTTCATCTTCATGGTTTTCTTTGTTTGCCATTCTCTTTATAGAAGTACTATTAAAGTACTCAAGAAGCGTATCCACAAGATGACAAGAGACAAGAAAGAGGAAAGTGTAAATAGACAAGGAGTCAAGAGGGCACTAAATGGTATAAAATATGTACGGATTGAGGCCATGTGGTTGAAGATAATCATGGGCCAATTCATTTTTATTTGTTGAGGATACAATAGATCAAGTATGCAGTGTATTTGGAACAACAATTTTATCTAGAAATCTTTCAGAAAATGTTCCAATTGATCACCCTAGTGAGTTGTTCTACAGCAAAGGTGAGTTTAGATGTGGCCAGGTCTTTGCTACTAGATTCTATGTCATCAGATTCATGAAGAAATCAACGAACACTATGACAAGAAATTTCTTGGGAAATAGATTCTATGGTGTGTCCATCAAGATCTATTCTACAAATGGCAGTAATCAAAGATTGGGTGATTTCTAGATCAAAGTGAAGGAGAGAGGAAGTAATGTGTTCGAAATCTACCTTGGTTAATTTTGCATAAAACATCCTAACAAGAGTGGGGTAGATGTCCTTAACACTTTTGGCAAAGTGGTGGCGAAAATAATAGTCCAAGTTCTGGTAGGAGATAAGTTCTTCAAGATCATACTCCTCAATGTCCCTAAAATTTTCAAAAATAAGTGGTCTAAGGGCTTTCATTTTTGCTTTGTGAATAGTCTCATAAAAGATGTCTTTAGCCGATATGGAAGTAAAGGTTTATTTGAGGAAGTCTTAGGGTTCGTTTGAGATGTAGGAGTAGGTGGTGGTGGCATTAGGGTTGATGGATAATAGGTTTTGATTCTTTTTGGCAAATGGCTAGCTTTGCTCTTAAGAGGCATATTGAATCAAAAGCTAACGTGTAAAAGGCAATATGTTATCCAATAGAACATCATGTATCATCACACAAAAAGAATAGCCAAAAAGGCCACAACAATCAACTTCTAATCAATTATCTAATCGGTTGAACAACATATAAATATAAAGAGAAAAAGAGTTGAGAAAATATATACCAAAGAGAGAAATTGGTGAGGAGAGCTGCAAGGAGGTGGAACCTTTGGCATTGAGGGAATAGAGAAATCGTTGAGAGGAGGAAGAAGAGAGAATGGTTTTAGAGAGAGGAACTATATGAAAAGAGAGAAAAGAGGGAAAAAGAAATCAAATGAGAGAGAAATATATCCAAGAAGTAAGAGAGAGAATAAGTGAGGGAGAATGTAAGCCACTCATTTCCAATGTTTGAAATTCAAATGTGGGCCACCTTTGACAACTATCAGACACAACCAAACAAAAAGAATTCACTGGATCAAAAAGAAATAAAAGGAAACTGTTCCACTTATGTAGATGCAAATAGAAGAAGAAATTAATCAATTAATTCCAACAATTAGTATAAAATATAACGTAAAAGCAATACTTTTGTTGAACAAACAACTATAAAGATGCAAGTAGAACATTTTGTTGCTTACAAACCAAGCACATATTGAAATGTTCTTCAAATATAAAAAGACAACATAAAAGTATACAAATAAAAGAATAATAGATTACTACTTCTTCTAGAAGTCTTCAATGGCATTCTTTATCACATCAATGTTCTACTCTAGATTTAAGAATCTATCATCCATGAATGCTTTGACCATCATGAAATGATCTTGAAAACTTGTAATAACCTTTGCCATTTGCTTGCAGTCATCTTCCATCCTTTGCATAAGATTAGCAATTTCATTCAAGCAAGTAGGATTAGTGCTATCATCCACCATGAAATCCTAATCATAGTCGGATGGATTTTAAGGATCATTATCTGGAATGGCGTAGGATGTATGAAAAGATTACTCCATATTGCGTGAATGATGTGAGGAATTGGGAGAATTTTCTCTAATAGGTGGAGGACCATCATCGATAAGTAGAGTAATTTGATAAAAATTGCACAGGAGTGAGCAATGAGATACATGATGACTAATAAATAAACATTTATTCATGATAAAATTCCTACTTATGTTAATTCCTAAGCTTAACATTGCATTTACCAATGTGAATAATGCATAACATTCATCATATTACAATTAGGATGATTTGTACAAATTGCATAGTAATTTGTGTATTATTGCAACCCAGAAACAGGGCAATGCATTTTAGAGCTTCAAATGAAAAATCGAACTGTATGAATGGATCCAAATTGATGATCGTAGCCCAACAGCACAAAAATTGGTCCAATCCGATATCCATAATACTTTCAAGGAGCATTTAAAGATGGACGGTCCAAATGATGGCACGTGGCATCATCCGAATTGCCCAAGGACTACTGTAGGCACCTGGACCCCATTAGCTTGACCTTGCATCTTAGCTGTTGGATCAAGATCCAATTGCTTGGATGCCTCTGCGCCCTCAGTAGTGAAATGCATCCTCTCAACACAAATGCACCCATAGCACATTGGTTGGGAAAGGCACCCTCAAACCAAAGGCGCCCCATCGAACCGCAGCAAGCAATGACTATTCGTAGTAGTGGGAAGCAACAAAATTGGGTCGAATGATCAATGATGGATGGTGCAAGCAGCTTCACATGGATGCATGGATGGTCAACAGTGAAGGCACGTGCGATCACGCATGGATGTACACGCAATCAGACATAATTTTAAAAGCACGATGCCCGTGAAATCTGCAACCCTCTGGTGAAGATCTGATGATGGAGATGCGTCCTTGCCATAACCAAAAGCGCACGTGCGCCATACATGCATGTGCAAGTGTGAGCTGGGGCCTTTAGCAATGCTTGTAGTGAGTTTTCAGCATTGTTTTAAATGTTTCTGTTGACCCATGGTTTTGGCCTTTATATCTTCACTATATAAGGACCACCACCCCTCCCATTCTTTTTCATCTCTTCCGTTGTCTCCCTCAGCACATCCAAGGCTCTAGAGAGTGATTGCACAGCAATCATAGGTCATAATTGACCTAAATTAGGCTAGGACTTAGCATAAGTTAGGGTAATTCATGCATGCATAAGCATTATCTGCATCTTTACTACTTTCTTCTAGCTATGCAAAAAATAATGCTATAATGTGCTGACTAAGTGCATTATGTCAATTACAGGTAATAAGCTGGATCTGAAGCTGGATTAGGAATAATTGGGGTTACAGCAGAGTTGGAGCAGTAGACTTAGATTAGATATAGTAGATAATAATGTAAAGGAGGTAAGGTATGCTACTCTATTAAGTAGGAATAAAGTAGTAAAATGTGAAGAACTTCGGTCCATCCTAGCCCTAGGATAGTCGAGAGACTTCCACAACCCCTAGCCACCTTTATATTAGGTCACCGCACCCTGGGAAATCTTAAAACCCTAATTCCAACCTTTATCTGGACGTCCAGAACCCTTAGCCAACTCCCACACACCTTAAACCCACTTCTGGAGTGTTATTGAACGTCCAAGCACTTGGTCAGACGTCCAATTTCTACAGAATACCCAAGACAAACGTTAAATCCCTCCTAACTCTGATTGGATGCCCAGACAACAAGTCTGGACTTTTGATTTTTTAGTATAAGATGCATGGTTCTATTTATGGACGTCTGGAACTGCTCTCCAGTTCCTGTTTTGGGATTCAAGCCTTGATCTTGGATCTCTAGCTCCCTAAATCCAATTCCAACCTGATAGGAACCTAAATTACAGCACCCTAACCATAGTACATCACTTCTAAACCTCCTTAAGGACCTAATTAGGTCCTTACTGAACCTAATTGACTTGGATCGTAGTCAATTACCATTGCCTAGTCAATTGGACTCATAGGGCCCAATTGAGCTCAGATCTCAACCCATACAAGTCCAATTCGACTCAAGGAGAGTACAACTAACCTAAGCCCAACCTAATTGCGTTATTTCACTCTCAATTAGGTTCACACACATTCAATAAAACTTGTCTTAGGTTTAATTGCAATTCCTCCTTAGCAATTAGTGTTTGCAAACTTAATTTAGGGCCTACACCTACCTAAACCCCTTAGGACCTAAACTAGACCATTTAGCCACATAGGGCACGGCCACACACTCACACACACACACACCCATTCACGCACACACACCCATCTAGAGTTCCTGACAACACTCTTCAAAGTGGCACCACTCTTGGTTGCCAAAATTAGCAACCAAGAGCCATTCAATTCTTAGATCCACTTTTTATGGATGTAAGAGCTACCTCTCTCTCACCATGGCTGGCCGCTTATGGGGCTCTCTCTAGAGATTTCCACACTTCTCTAGAGAGTCTCCCTTAGAAAGACCTTGGGGGTGGCCATTTGCACCCATCCCATTCTTGGCACTCATTCACACTTAGGTTGGCTACCTTCACTTCCATTCCACCTCCACAAGTTGCTCACCATGGCTGCCACCATCTCCATTCCAGGATGCTAGATCATCTCCCCAACCACTCACCAAGGGTCAGCCTAAGCACCATTAGCCGCCCCTCCTTCTCCTCTCAACCATTCAAAGGCCATCGGAGCCCACCTCTGAATGCCCTCCTTTTCTACTAGATTAATAGCTAGTTCTTCATATTTATATGATTTCATTTAGTGCTTTGTAGTGTAGCTCTTATTCTCCCCCAATGATGCATGCAAAATCCCCTCATAGATTCCTATATGCGATCATTTTCTGTTAGCTAGGTTTGTACTTTTCAAGCATTCCTTATTAAGCTTTCCTCTAAATTCCACGTTGGAAACATCCTCATGAATGAATGAATAAAAGATATATTTTCTATATATGTATCTCTATGTTGAAATCACCATGGGCTTGTTGGTTGCAATGTATTTTGTAGTGATTCAAGTTGCCTAGTTTTCATTTTTATATATTGCTACAAGCATGTCGGTTCCGGAAAATATTGAAGATTTAACTATCAATGCATTTTCCATAAATAGCCACCGCATAACTAGTATTGTGTGTACCAAAACTCATACTTTCACCTTCGCTATCTATCTAACACATGCGCACATGACCAAAGTTCACAATAGAAGTGGCAAAACTATAATCTGAAGATTGGAAACCGGCATGCAATTCTAAACAAGTAGAGCGATAAAAGATTGATTTCAGATTTGAATAAACGCCTCCCAGAGATGAATGATTGGGACTCAAAGTCTCATTATCCTTTTATAAATATTTTTATTTGATCGTATTATGCACTATACTACGATGCCTTTTTCCTATCAAAACACGCTCTATGACTCCCAAACAAATGGTGCCATTGCCATGGAGGCAACATCATTTTTTTTTATTTTGATCTCTAGATTTGCTTCTAGCAATTTCTTTTGGAAAAAAAAAGAAAATAAAAAAAGCTTATTCATTTTCGTGAAAAACAAATAAAAAAAAATCTAGGTAGTTAGATTAGGTTCCTTTTTGAATCGTAGGTTAGTTTGGAAAAGCAAAAAAAAAAAATTTCAAAATCCTTTGAAAAATAAAAAATTACTTTTTAGAAAAAAGAATTTGCAAAAGTTTTTGGGAAAAAAAAATATTCTTTTTTGGTGGAAAGTTTGAATTTCGAACTTAAACACTTTTTAAAAGCTTCTCCACCATTCTCTAATCTTCCGCTAGATTTCAAGTCTGTTTAAAAATTCAATTGCCATAATATTAGTGAAATAAAAATTCTCAAATTTGGGCTCAAATTTTCAAATTGCATTTTTAATTGTAAGTAATAAATATTTAAAAATTCATGAAATGCAAAAGGGTCAGACTGACCCAGATTTGAGATTTTTCAAAATTCAAAAAAAAATTCCAAGCAATCCGCAATTCTATTTTGATTAAAAATGGTGGGGCATGAAAGCTGATCTCATTGGCTTTATTTTCGATATTTTTAACAAATTTTTGAAGGTCATTTGATACAATTTCAAAGCAAAAAATCAACTACAGGTCAAAATTCTAGACCTGACCCCTAGACATTCAAAAATCTCTAAAAATTCAGTTGAAATAGTAGAAATTACAAAAAAATATTCTTTGAAATGATAATTGAAAAATGAATCTACTTCCCAAATTTCAAGTTATTTGAATTCCCATTTTTGTCAGGGAACCAATTGTATTTTTTGTGATCTGCTGAAGAAGAAAAAAACAAAAGAACAACAAAAGAAAACTCTAGAATTGCATGAACCCTAGGTTACATCTTTAGGGTTATAATCTTGAGACCACATTGGGCTAACCTAGACTTAGTCATGTCTAGTGCTTAGCTGGTGAGTTTGGTCACCTTGTGGGCCATCACCAAAAACCCCAACTGAAGAAACACGGCCTAAAATCATTTCTAAAAGCAAAATCAACTCGAATTCATTGTCGTACTACTGGGTGCTTTCAACCTCTTGGGTGGGTTAGCTGAGAGGTGGGATTCACTTTCAGTTGGTTGTACAACGAATTTTCCTTCAGGAATTAGAACTTAAAACGAAAAATCTGGTCACAAGATCATGAGGACCATCTGATTGATAGGGCCCAAGCCTTGTCTGCCTTGGCTACACCATCCCAAGGGTTGGGTGGTGTATGCAAGGAAGGAGATCACTTTGACTTCGACTGGTTTGGCCTTGGGAGCCTCTCCCAAGGAGGCGAGTCACTTCTTCTATCTGCTTAGTTGCAATGGCTAGCCCTGGATCTGGGCCTAATTAGGATCCAGAAGAGCTGGACCCACAAGCTTATCTGAGAGCCTGGGTCACTGAATCATCTCAGGCTTCAGATCAAAACCCAAGGTGGCGAAGATGACTTTTCAGTTTGCCTGATCCTTCTCCTCGAGTTACTGAAATGGTTAACCCATATCCTAACCCTGGATATTATGACCCATACCAGTCAGTCCCTCAAAGGACCACATCTTATAACCCAGGATATGGATTTCATACTCTTGCTTCTCACCCAAGGAATATGGGTAGACCGAATTCACCCCCTGGAACCCCTGAAGAACTACCGGTGCATGTGTGACCGCATTGCAGAATACAGAGGGCTGTAGCTAGCGCTAAGGAGAAGGTCGCATTCTACCAACATGAAATCCAAGCTATCACAAAGCCGAACCAAAGACAAAGCTGGATTCCGTATCAACAAGCTGTAATGGAGCTCCTTCAGGAAGCAACAGGGATAACAAGGCTAATTGGACAAAATTGGGAAACTCAAGAACTACTGCTTTTGAGATATCAAGTGGAAAATAGCTTAGAAGACCTTGAAGAATCTGAAATGACTACACCGGAAGGACACACAGAAGATTCTCAAGAGTAGATGCTAGAAGATCATTTATGGGAAGAAGAACCTAACTTGGATATGAGACAGGAGCAGGAAGTATGCTGAATGGGTTCATCTAAGAACTCCATTCAGGAAATTGAGGAAGAAAGGACTGATATCTTGCGGACTGAGCCACAATCAGATTATCCTAAATCCTCGGAGATACCTTTTGGGTTAGATAACCCAATCAATATAAGGGAAGTAGATCCAATTAAGGATATGGATCTTGAGGCAAACATTACATGTGACACTACTGATCAATCTAGGCCACTTCCCACTGTAGGTGAACCTATGCTAGAGCCAACATCCTCTGATCTGCACTCTTCCTCTTTCACCCACATACCTAATTTGAATGTTAGAGATTCTGAGATGACACTTTCTATCCCAGATGCTAACATCCGAAGACCAGAAGTAGCTATCGATGTTTTGACCGAAGAAATAAATATGCTACCTGAGGCCAGAATTACTGATTGCCCAATGCATATGAGGGTGAAGTTATGAGCAGAATGAGCTGGGGATGCACCAACCATCCTAGTCAATCTAATGAATGGCTCGACTCAGAGCCTGAAGAGTCAGCCTCCGATGAATCAGAGATGAGTACTAATGAGGATGAAGTAATTTTTGATGAGGATTTCAGTGACCTCCCCACAGATCTTTTACTTTGATGAATACCGCCGTATGATCTAGAGCTTGGAGAGGGCATGATCTTTGAAGTCAATTATCGTTATGAGGATCCCTACGACTCAGATTCTGGTTCTGAGGTACATGTTGATTTACTCCCTCAGCAACTTCCTACTGAATTGTGGGACATGATGAATCAGCTGAATCAACATCATGATCCCCCCTCTGATTATCCTCTATTTTCCACCACCACTCACTTTCTTATAGCTAGACTTTTTGGTGTAGGGGTGCACAATCAGCTGTTTAGCATCTCTGGACCACTGATTCTAGGAGCATACGAGAACATCTTTCTCTTAATCTTGGTAGAACTGATACCCAGCTGGAGGCGTTAAACTCAACATCTACCCCACATTCCACCATCATCTAAACATATTCATTTTTATACATAGCATATTCTTCTTTTAGCATATTTTCCATCTGCATACTGTCAAGTTGGCCGGTGCTAAATGTATATTTTTAGGAGCAATTCCAAGTGACTTCTATCCACTCATCCTCTGTTGTATTTATTTTCTTTTATATTCATGCATAAGGACATGCAAGAACTTAGGCATGGGGGCTAAGATACAATAAAACTGAAAATTTTTCTACCAACATTTAGGAAAACCTCGGAGCTGCATGTAAAATGTACTTTAGGACCCTAAATAAAAGAACAGCTGACTCCACCTCCAGTGCTCGCATTGGAGCTAAAAATCATCTGCAATAGCCATTTCAGACTCACCTGCTCACCTCTTGTTCTAAATTTAAGGTCAAGCTGATTGTAACCCGATACGGAAATTTTCATGAAGTACGAATATAAGAGGTTAATTGTTTATAGAATATATACATATTGCACTCATGAATAAGATTATTTTACCAAGAGAATGCATTAACGATTTTATCCTCCAGTTGATTCTTGTAATCTAGAATCCAGTACAACTGTTCACCCACACGTAGAATTTGCAACGGACAGATGGTGAAGGCTGATAAACATCTTTAGTCTGTCAAGAAGAAACAATACTTCTCCTGAACCCCTGGACAGTGTTTTGGGAGTTAGGCAGATTTTCCTCCAAAAATCCACCAAATAGTGTGAGATGGGAGTAGAGTGTACTGGTGCTCTATGATTAGTACAAGGAATAAGGAGTCGTAGATAATTAGGTAATGATACTCTGAGATTAGACATAGTTTTCGCTCTCAGTTCCTGCGTATACATTTTTGTGTGAAATTTTGAGAGCCAACAAATATGGCAAATACGCGGAGAGTGAGTTTTCATAAAACTAGGGCTAAGGTGGATGGTTACGACCATTCTTTACGGAATCCTCAGCTAAAGGAGGGTATTGATGTCAAGGTCAGAAATACACTATCCTATCCATCTCTCCTGGTGCCGTGAGTAGGCACTTCCACCAAATAAGCCACCCAATGTCTCCTGAGTACCACCAATCCCTAATAATGCCTCCTCAATAAAGTTCATGGATGTGTGCTAGTGGTGTTTTACTAAAAAAAAAAGAAAAAAGAAACAGAAAAAAAATGAAATGAAAAAGAAATGATGAAAATAAAGAAAAATTGACAAAAAAAGAAAAAGAAGAAAAAGCAAAGAAAAAATAGTGAATATTTAGTTCAGTTGCATTGAGGAAATACCACCAAATAAATAAGAAATCCACCAAATGTTGCCTTAACCTATTTTTCTGTGTTTCAGACCGCCCAAATACTGGCTGAGGAATTCCGACTTAGTGTTAGGGTTATGGAACTCAATTAAAGTGTTAATGCCAAGTGAGACCACCAAATACAGGTCATATGTGTGAATCCGGTGAGATTGTGAGATCCAAGAAATAGAAAGAAAGAAAAGAAAAAGAAAAGGACATAGAGAGAAGAGAGCATAGTTTTTCTCGTCTTTCTCTGAGTTGAGTTACTTGATAGTCCGGAATCTAGACTCTGAAATACTAATCTCTATGTAGCACCAAGTGGGAGTGAGCCACCAAATATATAATCTTTTCCCTCTAAGATACTCTACCTAAGCCTAAAGCCAGGGTGGAATTCATAGAATATCTTGAATACCCCGAGTGAAGAAGTCCGCCTATCCCGCTAGAATTTTTACTAGGGGTTAAGTACAGGCTTTAGAGGTGGATTACTTTTTCACACGAATCTGTTGCAAAGGCCGCATAGTTGCACTTTCACAATTGTCTGGATTTCTAGAGCATAGGATGAAAACAAAAAGGAAAAAATCTTTGGACATACACTTGATGAAATAATCAATCCCTTAGGGACCCTTGTTGTGAATAATTTAGTCTTGCATTTGCTAAGTACTAGCAAGATTTAGGCATAGGGGCATGATTACACAGCATTCATATGTCTTAATTGACCTAAATTAGCCTTGGACTTAGCATAAGTTAGGGTAATTCATGCATGCATAAGCATTATCGACATCTTTATTGCTTTCTTTTAGCTATGCAGAAAACAGTGCTATAAAGTGCATTATGTCAATTACAGGTAATAAGCTGGATCTAAAGCTGCATCTGAAGCTAGACCAGGAATAATTGGTGTTGCAGTAGAGCTGGAGTAGAAGACTTAGATTAGATGTAGTAGATAATAATGTAAAGGAGCTAAGGTATGCTACTCTGTTAAGTAGGAATTAAGCAGTAAAATGTGAAGAACATAGGTCCATCCTAGCACTAGGATAGCCTAGAGACTTCCCCAAGCCCTAGCCACCCTTAGATTAGGTCACCGCACCCTAGGAAACCCTAAAACCCCAGTTCCAACCTTTAGCTGGACGTCCAGAACCCTTAGCCAACTCCCACACACCTTAAACCCACTTCTGCAAAGTTATTGGACACCCAAACACTTCATCAGATGCCCAATTTCTGCAGAATACCCAAGACAAAACCTTGATTCCCTCCTGACTATGATTGGATGTCCAGACAACAAGTCTGGACTTCTGATTTTTGAGTATAAGACGTCTGATTCTATTTATGGATGTCTGGAACTAGTCTGCAGTTCCGATTTTGAGATTTAAGCCTTGATCTTGGATCTCTAGCTCCCAAAACCCAATTCCGAACTCATAAGAACCTAAATTAAGGTTCCCTAACACTAGTACATCACTTCTAGACCTCCTTAAGGACCTAATTAGGTCCTCACTAAACCATATTGACTTGGATCATAGTCAATTACCATTGCCTAGTCAATTGGACTCATAGGGTACAATTGAGCTCAAATCTCAACCCATATCCAATTGGACTCAGGGAGAGTTCATTTGACCTAATCCCAACATAATTGAGTTATTTCACTCTCAATTAGGTTCACACTCATTCAATTAAACTTGTGTTAAGTTTAGTTGCAATTCCTCCTCAACAATTAGGGTTTGCAACCCTAATTTATGGCCTACACCTACCTAAACCCCTTAGGACCTAACCTAGACCATTTAGCCACATAGGGCACGGCCATACACTCACACACACACACACACCCATTCATGCACACGCACCCATCTAGGGTTCTCTAGAACTCTCTTCAATGTGGCACCACTCTCGGTTGCCAAAATTAGCAACCAAGAGCCATTCAATTCTTAGATCCACTTTTTATGGATCTAAGAACTACCTCTCTCTCACCATGGTCGGCCACTTATGGGGCTATCTCTAGAGAGTTCCACACTTCTCTAGAGAGTCTCCCTTAGAAAGACCTAAGGGGTTGCCATTTGCTCCTATCCCATTCTTGGAACTCATTCACACTTTGGTTTGCTACCTTCACATCCATTCCACCTCCATGAGTTGCTCATCATGGCTGCCACCATCTCCATGCCAAGATGCTGGATCATCTCCCCAACCTCTCTCCAAGGGTCGGCCTAAGCACCATTGGCCGCCCCTCCTCCTCCTCTCGACCATTTAAATGCCATGGAAGCCCACCTCCGAATGCCCTTCTTTTCTACTAGATTAGAAGCTAGTTCTTCATATTTATATGCTTTCATTTACTGGTTAGCAATGTAGCTCTTATTCTCCCCCAATGATGCATGCAAAATCCCCCCATAGATTCCTGTATGCGATCATTTTCTGTTATGTAGATTTGTATTTTTCAAGCTTATTAAGATTTCCTCTAAATTTCATGTTGCAAACATCCTCCTGAATGAATGAATAAAAGATATATCTTTTATATACATATCTCTATGTTGAAAATCACCATGAGCTTATTGGTTGCAATCTATTTCATGTGATTCAAGTTGCCAACTTTTCATTTTTGTATATTGCAACAAGCATGTCAGTTCCTGAAAATATTTAAGATTTAACTATCAATGCATTTTCCGTAAATAGCCACCACATAACTAGAATTGTGCATAGCGAAACTCATACTTTCACCTTTGTTATCTATCTAACACATGCACATGTAATCAGAGTTTACAATAGAAGTGGAAAAATTGTAATCCGAAGATTGGAAACTGGCATGCGATTCTAAACAAGTAGAGCGATAAAAGATCAATTTCAAATTTGAATAAACGCCTCCCAGAGATAAACGATTGGAACTCAGAGTCTTGTTATCTTTTTATAAATATTTTTGTTTGATCATATTCCACACTATACTATGACCCTTTTTTCCTATCAAAATGCATTTTGCAACTCCCAAATAGAGAGAGCTCATCCCAAGCTCGGGATGCTCCTCTAGAGTAGAAAAGAAATATTTTTTTCTACTTCTTGCCCTCCTTTGTTGAGCATCCCGTGGCCATCCTCTCACCACATACGAGAAGTAGATCCTCGCCGCGATGCCGTCTTACTCTATCCTCCTTCCTCAGACATTGTTTTCCTTCCTCCAACTGCTCACCACCTTCATCCAGGCACGTTAAAAGTGAGTCAACCTCCAAGCAGCCATCGAGGGGGATTCTTCTCATCTCTTTCTATCATTTATCGCTTTCTTGTATAGCTGTAATTTCTTGATTATCTGTAGAAAACTCTGTTTAGATATATATATTAGTATTCTCTCCCTCTTATTTTGCTAGAGCAGATTAGATTAGATTACAATTATTTCACTTGATATTTTGCCTTATTAAAATTCCAAAAAAATCACTAAAGATAAAGACACCAAAAATAAATAAAGGCAAAGCACATATTTCAAAACCAATCGTTCGCCTCCCCATGTTAGACCTTAGACTCACCTCAAGCTTCAGCTGTAAAGTTTGTCTAGTAGTGGATTTCTACACACTATGATGATGGGTTTTCTAACTCAAATCTTTTCGTATACAAAATCTCACCCACCATTTTGGCACCATTGCCAGGGAGGCAACACTCTAGCTTTTTTCCATTTGTCGCCTTACTTAACTTTTATCTCACTTTTTCTCTAATCTTACTATGATTGTAGGAACACTTCTGAGGAAGGCCAAAGCTGTTAAATTAGAGAAAGGTGCTGATAAAGGTTCTACAAGTCTTCCGCCCCCACCTACCCATTAGATTTCCATTCCATCACCTAATAATCAAAATCAAATCAACTTAGGTGCTTGCATAAACCCTAGGTTAGATCTTGGTTGTTTGGTTGTCACTCCATGATAAAGATTATATGCGGTTTGTAAAATGCAGGTTTTAGATGTCGTTGCAATGCATAAAATCGATCGCTTTTAAAATTTATACTCCTAGATAATGGAGTACATAGGGTCATCGAAGAAGGCTAAATTGTTAGTCAAATAATTGATTCTCTCTCTACCCTCTCAAATTCGCACTTTGCATTTTTTAATTTTTTATTTTGTCATTTTAGCGGTTTCAAAAAATAATTGGAGAATGGGAGAATTCGATAGCGAACTATGCATCTACGAAATTATGCCTTAAGTGATAAGAATAAATCCTCTCTTCTAAGCTCTCCCAAAGCAAGTGTGCCTAGGGTAATTAAAAGAGAAGAGTGTGTGGAGTAAAACTACTAGTACATGAAAACACAATAAGTAGAAAAGAGAAATTCGGAAGGCAATAAAGATCTATGTATTGCTAGCAAGTTGATTACAAGTAGATGAGTGCTTCTTACAAGAAATTGAAAAGTAGTACTAGCTAATACAAAGAAAATAACGAAGAATAAAACTTTCTCCGAAAGATGAGGAAGCAGGAGGTAGTCTTCCTCCAAGCATAGCAGCTCCAATGCTTGAAAAGATCTCCTTCTTTCCTCCAAGTTGATGCTCCTCCAAGCTTTCTACCAAGGTGGACATCCATCACCTTGCTCCTCCTCAATACCTAGACATCCTCCTCCTAGATGAATGCTTCTCCTTAGAATGGCACAACGAAGAAGGGAGAGGAAGAAGGCACCAAGGGGGTGGGTAGGTTTCCCCATTGATCTTCTTCTCTTCTTCCTTGGTTGTTGGCTATGGTGGATATGGGTGGAATAAAAACTAACCAAGGATTGGAATTATGTGGTGGTAGGGTAGGGTATTTATAGTACGGGAAAGGGGGTGGTTATGGTGTTTTTTTGGAGGAAAATGAAGGCGTGCTTGGATATTTTTAGAGGGAAATATGGAAGGGAAATGAAGAGGTGCCTTGGTTTTCCCTCCAAAAATACCTTCTCGAAGGTGTTGATTTTGGAGGGAAAACATGGAGGGCGGAGATAGGTTTTGATGGTGGATGTAGGGTTCTGATGGAAGGGATAGTTGGCACCAAAATGAAGTAGGAGTAGGTTGCCTTTTTGGTGGAGCTTTGGTAGTAGGGTAGTAAGGTAGTAGGCCATGAAGTTTAGCTAGGTTGAGATAAGCTAGGCTAAGCAAGCTTAGCTAGTAGATTAGTAGTGGAGAGAGGAGGTAGAGGTAGGGTTTTAGAGAAGAGCTGGAGGGAGCTGGTAAGGACTACACAGGAGCTGATGTCTGTTAAGGTAGCTTAAGTGGAGCTCAGTAGCTAGCTTAGCTTGCTAGTTCTCCACTGGCAACAAGGCCAAGCTAATCTGAGCTAACTTTCCTCTAATCTGAGTTGTGGTGAGCTGGGTCTGGTCTTCCCAGAGATTACCCAACTAGTTGGAGTAGCTAGCTTAGGTCAGGTAGCTCAACTCAACTAAGTTGAGCTGAGTTGACTCTCTAGGAGTTGAACTTGAGCTATCCTAAGCTGGTTGATGATTCCTTCAACTGACTAGGTCTAGCTAGTTGTTGGTAGTAGCTCGTCCTAGTTAGGTTGAGCTTCTAGTGAACGGTTCTGAGCTGGAGGAGCTAGAATGGAGTTGGGATTAGCTTCCTTGAGCTAGTTTGAGTTGCCATCCTATTGAGGTGAGCTGAATGGAGTTAAGGTGAACTAGATATAGCTACCATTTAGCTAAGATGAGTTGAATGGAGCTAAGGATGAATTGATCTAGCTAGAATGAGTTGGGATCCATTTAGGATGAGCTGGATCCTGCTAAGATCTAGCTGATAGGTGCTTCTCCTTCATCTTTTGCCTTTCTGAGTGACAAGGTATGTGAGATCTGACTTTCTACCAATCCTTAACAGTCAGATAAGCACATCCAAAATACAATGTAATGGATGCCAAACCAAGGTTAATGCCTAAATGTAGCCCAAAAACCCATCTATAGAGTTAAAACCCTAAGTGATAGATCTATTTTAGGGCATAAGAATGAAGATAAACTGGCATTTATCACTCCACTCACCTCACCCTCTCATATATTTATTTTTTGAAAAAAGGCTATTTAATTGTGGGATTTACTGAAAGCTACAAACAATAACACCCACAACTCTCATCCTAAGGCATACCACTCTACATTGATTCTACCACTTAACCAGAAGCTGACTTGTGGATCTAGTACACCTTAACTCAGCTCACAAATAAGTGGGTAGAAAATTTGAATAGGTTAAACATTATTGTGTGTCATAACTAAGTGGTGCAATAGGCCAATTGATTGAGTTGTTTGGGTCGCACCACTTGAAATAAAACTGATTCATCAATAGCTTACCCCACAGGGTTGATTTTTAGGGCCGAATCAGGCATTCCACATTATTTCTGATTTTTAAAGGACTATATCAACACCTTTGTTTACAAAACTTGGAGTGCTCCACAGAACCATAATTGAATGTACCTAAAGATTAAACCCTAAAAGCTACTAGCCAAGATTTGAACTTTAAAATCAACCACATCTTTAATAATCTTGCTTAAAAACATAGGTTGTCCACACGCACACATATTAATCAATTCTTAAGGGCACAACCCATCTAAAGGGCCCATCACATTCCAAGAGCACAATCATCCGAACCAAATTAAAATTCAAAAGACGTTGGCCTTAGAGATTAACTCGCTCTTTTGGACTCCAACTAAGATTTTTTTCGATTAATCTGCTTCTACAGGTACATTTGATGTCTAGCTAGGGGAGTAGCGTCAAATGACCGCAATTAGGGGGTATGAAAAGAACCAGAGGTGCAAACCAA
Organism: Thalassia testudinum; assembly: GCA_037157565.1. Classification (NCBI taxonomy): domain Eukaryota; kingdom Viridiplantae; phylum Streptophyta; class Magnoliopsida; order Alismatales; family Hydrocharitaceae; genus Thalassia; species Thalassia testudinum. Next base: position 64,763,994 of record JAZHRO010000014.1, read on the forward strand.
TGAAGAATCTTCTCCCCAATCCCTCTCTCTAACAAGTTGGATTAATCAAATAGAAGTAGACCAAATCATTTCTTTCATATCAGGAAAGGTTCTGAGATTCTGTAGGTCATTAGGCAACCCACCTAAGGACATGTTTGGTATGAATGTATTGTAGGGTACCTTTCTTTTTTCTATCTCCCCTCCAACTTCACCATGTATTCTTCCACACTACACTTGCATTTTCAATCCAATCCTCCTATCACAAGTTATCCCCAAGATGATACTATCCTGACCCAACTTATGACTACTCATCCACTATTCGGAATAACTTTGATTAGGGATATGATTCCGGACCTCATTGTCCAGGGTCTAATTTTGGACAACAAGACCATGATTATTATCCTTTCCATGTGCAGATGATGTAAACATGTTTACACTACTTAAGATGTCTATTTATGCATGTTCTTAAGCATAGGATTGCATTGCATGCTATAAATATTGCATAACATGCATCATCTTGCATTTAGAGTAGTTTGAATAAAATGGAGGTTAATTGTCTCCTTTTATGTCCATGGATAGGGCAAATTTTTTTTTATCAGGGCCTCGAATCGAAGATCCAACCATACAAATGTGATCAAGACGACGATTGGAGATCAACAACTCCAAGATTGCCCTAATCAGACATCTGTAGCATCAAATAGTGACCAGGGAACCCTAGAAGATCAAGGGCTAAGATGGTGTGAATCCACACTTCAACAACAAATCCGACGGCACCGATGGATTCGGATCGACGATCGCAGCCTAACGGCATGAAAATCAACTCAATCCGACAATCGTGGCACCATCTACATCATCCAGAAGATGGACGGCCAAGATGGCGCCATGTGGCACCATCTCAACCGTCCAAACGGCCCTCAAGATCGCCGCTGCCTCTCTAAAGGAAATACAACACATGATTTGGGTCGTTAGATCTTCATCCAATGGGTATGGATGCACGCACCTTAAAACATCTGCGCGACCATCTAGACGATGTAGCACAGCAGGAGAGAGCTCTATCATGAGCAAGTGGCGCGCAATAGATTCCTCGCGAGCAGGTGCTGGAGCACAGGTAAGCGGGCTCCGCGACCGCTCGATCGCGATCGAGCGGATGAGGGCTCCCAATCCATCCCACATGCTATTGCACAGCCGCGCATGATGTGGGATCGTACGCAGGTGGGCGTGCGCTGAGGAGCGGGCGAAGGCGTGACTTAAGTCGTCCGATCTGCGATCGGATGGCTAAGATCAGCTGGATGTGCGCATGTGTTGAGTGCGCAGGCAAGCGAGCGGGCACACAAGCGTTAACCACTATGCCCATGTTCGGACCTTTAGTGATGGTTTTATCCAACACTAAAGGTCCTGAACTAATGTTTTTAAAATTGGAATGACCAAATTGCCCCGACTCCTTGCAACTATAAAAGAAGGCCCCCTCTATATGAAGTTCTCATCCCTTCCTTCTCTTCTCTCCCTCTCGAAAGCTCAAGAGAAGCTTGCCCCACACCTGGGATGCTTCTCGCGAGATAAAGTCAATTTTTTGTCCCCCTTTCGGAAGCGGATCCCGCGATGACGATGACGTGCTGCCTTGTTCTTGTTCTTCCACTTCGTCCTGCTCTGTCCTCCTTCGTCCAACCGTCGTCCCGGCTGGCTCATCCTCCAAGTGACCGTCGAGGAGGATATTTCTCTCCCCATTCTTTTTACTGCTTTCTAGAATAGATTTACTATTTTCTAAAGTAGATTTACTGCTTTCTAGTGTAATCATTTTCCCGCTTTCTAGTCGTAATGTTTTGTACAATCTTCCTAACAATTGAATCCCATGTTCATTCTACATCTCTTTTTGGTTTCTATTTGTAATATTCTCTCTCTCTCTCTTATTCTCTCTCTTTTATTTATTGTAAATAGTTAGATAGTTCTAATCAATTGAATTACTTCATGACAAATAAAACAAATGTAATTTTTTTTTAAATCAAACATCCGCCTCCCTGTGTTTGACCCAGGATTTCCATTCCGGTATAAATTTTATTTGTTGAACACGAGTTCTTCGCTTTCATACTATGACGACAGGTTTTCAAAACAGAACACCTGAACGTTGCAACCCGATGTTCAATAGTACACCGAGTATAGATCTTCACCCTCTAATGATCAACTCGACATAATCTATAATGAAGAAGGATATGATGATTATAACTCTTACCCTCCCTAGGATTATACTGAATATAGGTCACCAACTTCTTTGAACAACTATAAATGACCTATTGCCAGGGAGGGCCCCGAGAGCCTCAATTCTTTGACTCCCCTAAATTTAACCTAAACCCACCCAACCCTCAACCAAGCCATTCAGTTCAGGTGAACCAGGTCCAAGATAGGGAGTTGGCTAACTTGAGGAACACCAACAATCTTTGGAAACTCAACCAACACCATGCACTAAAGCATTCGAGCCTATGATCAAAATGATTGACGATCTTTATAGTTATTTATTCGATTGGCTCCAAGATATTGAGGATTAAGGCTCGGGTGAGTTTTTCCTCAGGAAATTATCGAGACTGTGGATAAAGTTTGTGGTTGCCCTAGTCTAATCTTGGGATGATTCTCAGGATGAACCCCCTTCAGGAGAGGCAATGTCAGAACTCTCTCAAGCACTTATCGGAGGGGACACATTTTAAAAGATTGAGGATGACCAGGTTGGTCTAGAGCAACCTATTGAGGATGTTGTGATTTTCTCACCTGAGATCCCAAAACCAGGGAGCAAGGAGAAATATGTCTCAATGGGCTAAGAAGTGACAGATGATTTTGAGACATATATAACTGAGGATCGAGAATTATTTAATTCTAAGGGTGAGGAATCTCTTAGTGAAGTCTCACTTGAAGTTAGGGAATGTAATTTTAGTAAGACAAGCAGGCCTAATTAATATGATGAATCATTTGATAGCCCGATAGTTGAGGAAATTGAACCAACTGGGTCCAACATGGAGGATTCTGATCCTATGTTATTGGATTATTCAATCAATAGCTGAAAGAGTGACATTAGTTTTCAATAAAATTTTAACATAAAATGTTGCGTCGTTGTAGTGTGTTGCGTGGTAGAAAATCGCATTTCGAAATACTTAATTATTCAAAATCTAAGTTCAAATATAGTTAGGACATCTCCAATGGGAGGAATTAGCCTATTGAATTAGTGAGTGGTGACTCATTTATCTAGGAATCTCAATGGGTGCGCCTATTCCTTAGCACAACACCTTACCCTAATTCTCATTCAATGCAATTAATTAAAACTATGGGTGTTTATATGCAAAATTACCACAATATAATATTCTGTTAACTAATGATCTTGGTAGTGATAATCAATGTAACCACTAATTTCCCATAAAAGAGACCTCGTTCATTGCAATCAATACCCTAATAATGCACAACTGTAATCATCTTTAATTCGGATAAACTGAAGGGATGTTCATGCAATTCTACCTTATATTAAATCATAAAAATAAATTAATAGTGTATCTTGCAATGTCATAAGTGGTAATTTTTAATGACAGTAGAAGCAGAGCATTCTTTCTCTCTCTTCCTTTCATGCGGTGAGGATATCAGTTGGGTGTGTGGTGGTCGGAGGACGTAGAGGACACGAAGGGGGTTCCGATGATGTTGCCCTCGTAGTGGGAGGTGGCTGGAGGAGGAAGACGCTGGCGACGTCGAAGTGTAGGTTGTACATGCGTGGTCGTGCATGGCCGTTCACGGCCTCCATGGTTGGCAAGATGCCCGCTGTGCTCATCGTCGAGTTCGGCGGTTGGCGGAGGCTTAGAGGAGTGGTTGCGTGGAGGTGTGGCGGTGAAGGCTTTGGGTTTCTTCAGGAGGTTGCAGGCTATTTGAAGAAGAAGAGGAAGAAGGAGAAGAAGAGGAAGGGTTGGTGGTGGACTACGGTTTACGTGCGTGGTGATGGAGGTGGAATTTGCCACGGCCTGGTGTGTGTGCGAGTGGCATGGTGGACTGCAGTTGGCATGCGTGCAGATGGAGGTGGAGTTGCTCTGCGAAGGAGAAGAGGAAGAAGATGAAGAAGAAGCATGGTGTTAGCACTGTGGATGGGTTGCTGCGGTGAGGGGCGTGTGGTGTTCAAGGCATAGGTGGTGCAAGTGTGCGCTCTGTTACTGCACACCCCACGGCAAGCGAAGCGCGGAGGTGGGCACGTGGAGAAGGTTCTGAAGAAGTTTGCTCCAGCCACGATGCTCATTTGGTTCATAGGGTACGTCAATTCCATGGTGGTGGAAGAAGGAGCTCCTCCTTCACAACGCCAAGGAAAGATCCTTTTAAATGTGCTCTGGCCCTTTATTTTGCAAGGATCTCCTCAGTTTGTTTCATTTGCCGGATCCTTGCCAGTGGTTGGAATGGTAGGATAGGCTCTAACTATTCTTAATCAGATGTCTGATCAAAGCATTAGATGTCTTAAAAAAAATGTAATGCCCATAAGTTTGTGAAAGTAGTTCCAGACATCCAATCAAAGCTCAAGACATCTTATAGAAGTAAAAATGGGCATTTGACTCTTGTACCTTGCTTGCATTCATCAGATAAATCATATCATATATTATTAAATGTAAAATTAACTCATAAAATTATATGCAGACTAAAGTGAATTCCCTTTTAACTCCTAATCAATTAATAACTAAGAACAACTAATTAAAGAGTACTTATGACAGATAATTTTCCACGAAAGTGGACTTATCAAATACCCCCATGCCTATGTTTTGTTAGCCCTGAGCAAAAATGAGAAATGCATGCAAGGTGTATTATGTTATCAAAAGTTTTCTTCTTTTCCTATTCAAAAAACATAGAGATCCAGACAAATGTGAAGTGATAGTAGCTTAGGTAATGGATCCAAGTGAAAAGCCAACTTACATTTAATGCTAGTGCTTTACTCTTGATAAAATTCCACCGGGGTAGGCAACTACTTCCCTCGGGGTTAAAGTAGAAAATAAGCTATAATTTGACCCCAGCCTTCAGGCTTAGGTAGGAGATACTGAGTTGAATGGATTTGTATTTTATGGTACACACTAATCTGGTGCTATATGTAATCTAGTACTACAGACTCTAGATCTCTAGACTATCAAAGTCAACTCAGAGAGAGGCTAAACAACTGTGCTCTCCTGATGTTCCTTTGTGCTAACTCTTTTCCTTCTCTTTCTGAGATCACAAATCTCACCAGATTTGGTAAGTGTAGTCACTATTTGATGGCCTCACATGGCATTCACACTTCAATTAAAGTCCTAATAACCCTACAACTAAGTTAGAGGTCCTCAGCCTGTATTCGGGCAATCAGAAATACTAAAAAGTAGGTATGGGTCATATTTGGTGGATCGCGATGGGTATTTTTGTTGCCTCAGAAACATTGTCACATAATGAAAATGATACGAAGATAAAACTATAAACTTGAACTCTTTTCTTTTTCTTTTCTCTCTTTTTTTTTCATATTTTCTAAATAAAAATGTTGTCTTTTTTTTCTTTTTTTTTTCTTTTTTATCTACTGCTAACACAAAATGATGCATACTTTTATTTATGAGGCATTATTAGGAATGATGATGGTCAAGAGAATATTGTGTAGCTTATTTAGTGGAAGTGCCTACTTTTGACACCGGGAAAGGATGGATAAGACAATCGTATTTCTGACCTTTGACATTACCACCCTCCTTCAGCCGAGGACTCATTGAAGGATAGTCGTAACCATCCACCATAGTCATAGTTTTTTTAAGACCCAATCTCTGTGTATCTGCCGTATTTGGTGACTCTCAGGAATTCACACAATGTTTGCATGCAGGAACAAAGAGAGAAAACTTTGCCTAACTCTGATGTATCATCATTTAATTGTCTAGAACATAAGAATCCTTGGATTAGACTTAGCGCACCTGTAATCTCTCAACTTTCTTCTCACAAATATGAGGTGGATCTAATAGAAGATAATATGCCTGACTCCCTATTAACTGTCCAAGGGTTCAGTAGACTAAAATTGCTTATTGATTTTCTACAAAGATCCATTACCAAGTCTACGTGCAAGTGAAGTAAATGTACTGGATTCTAAACATAAGAAATAATTTAAGAAGAAAATCTTTAATGACACTTCCTTTATAAAAATCTTCTGCTAGGGACTAACAAGTTCAACTCAAGAGATTTCTTTTTTTTACTAATGCACCGAACCTAAATGCATGAATACCACCTAAAATGCTGAATGCACACCCCCATGCCTAAATCATACAATGTCCTCATTGTAAAATTAAAATAAGGGAGAAAGGAAGGAAATCACCTGATGAGGCATTGTTGGGTTGCCTCCAAACAAGTGCTGCATTGTTTTTTGGCAGCCAAACTTATAGGAAACCAGAAAGTATGGTTCCAAATAGAAAGAGCTAGACCCTAAAAATATGTGTAACAGCGCAGGCCTAGAAAACTGGTAGCCACAAATGTTGGCAAGCTGATGATGCAATGTTATACCAAATGCTCACCAAAAGACATGGAAGTAGAGAACCTTGTAGGCTACCTAGGGAGGTCTAGGAATAACAAAAGGAACATGAAAAAGGACCTCCTGAAATGATATAAGTGGTGCATAACAAGGGTTCTCCAAAGCAGGAAGGGTTTTAAAAGATATAAACACAATAATTTCAAACCCTTGAATGGCAAGACTAAATATTCAAGCATCAATCCACACTGGCCATTCTACCAAAGGATGTACTGGCCTGATATGCTCCCCAAAAAGAATTTATGTGAGCAGAGACCTGAGCCAAGGATCGGGTAGGGAGTGTAGGGGTTGTTTATGGTGTTAGGCGGTAACGGTTAAGTCCAAGGAGGGCTTATTTTGTGTCAAGTCCAACAATTCAGATTCTGTATTATTCTCCCTAACAGTTGTAGAAAAATTGATGTCACCCTACCTATCATTACCGATCAGAGTCATATTTTCGCCTTCCAGTATATGTGAATCATTAGTGGACTCCAAATCAAATTCCTTTGATGGTGGAGTCGAAGCAACAGAATCTTTTTCATTAATTTCATCCCCGAATTCTTTTAGGTCACTTGAGTTTTTGTTGGGGTGTATATACGATTCACCAGTAAAGAGAGGAGTTGTATCAGTATCCTCAATTATTTTTCAAGGAGGATCAGTCTTAATGTTTTGGAGTAAGCCTATATCACTCAATTCATTATTCTTCTCGGGGCATAAATCTTCAATTGATGTGCATTGTCCCCAAGAGTCTCTCCTAGGCTTCTCACTGTTGTGTTAGTCCTCCTCCAATATCAACTCCTGGTTTTGCAAACGATGACTCTCAAAATCAAAAGTAGGGAGGAGTCTTGATTTCACCAGATTATTTATATCCTCAGGGGGTAAGTCCTCGAATAACACATAATCCCCCTATGATTCACCCCAGAATCTAAGGCTAGGTTCCTCCATCGGGTTACCATCCTCCTTTAAAATAGACTCTTTGTACCCCTGAGACCAAAATTGATCCAATTCATCCTCCATTACCTTAGGGTCACCTTCATTGGGTGCATTTAAATCCTCGGAATGTTAGATGGTAGGTGTTGATTCCCTAAGTTCAGGGCTAGGATTAGGCTCACTAAGGGTAGAATGGGGTTCCACTAGATGATTAAAAGGGGAAGTGATATGAAAATTACGACCTTGACCCGGGTTATTAGGGGTAAGGAAAATACTATCATTAGGGTCAAGGTCCTCAAGAGGTATCATCTTCCCTTTCTTTTGACTCCAATATAGCTCCGGTAGATAATCGCTAGGATTGTTCTCCTCTAGTGGCCGTGTCTCATGGGGAGAGTCTAAGTGACAGCTACGCAAAATGGAGCCCCTATTGTCTGTTGTTTCCTTATAATCTTGTTGACGATCATGATGTATTAGTAGGGATCAGAATCATTAGTAAGGGAGTAGCTAAGCTGACAGATTTGCTTATTAAATTATTGACTATTCCTCAACATCTCTCCCATAGACTCCGTCATTTGTTTCAGTTGGTTTTGCATTTCTATCATAAAAGAGGAGAGGCTACCGCTATCAGATTGGGGAGGATAGCCAACCTCAAGCTCTGGTTGCCTAGGGGTATCGATCTAACCTCGGTAAGGAAAATCATGAAAGGTGGGAGGGTTGGGTGTTTGCATAGTAGTGGGGATTCCAGGGGTGGAAAATCCCGCTCCTAGGCTCTACTCAAAAGTGGGAGCTATCGAGCCAGTACTCCGAGGATAGGAATATGATTGATCCCATGAATTGTCATTGTACCCATTAAAGGATGGATACACTCGGGGCATGCGATCTTGGTTAAAATGATAGGACTAAGGATAGTCCATTTCTTTCAATTAAATGGTTTAACTCTCTTAGGACATAGATAGATTAAAAATAGAAAACTTCCTAGAGATCTCTATCACGCACACACCAAGCAAACACAAGGCAAGAGGTCTTTTATTGATTTAAAGTTCTTTAAATCCTCTTCCAACTCTTTAGCTTGGCCAAATATAGTCAAGGCAGTGTTTCTCCTTTCCCACAGAAGTGGTAAAAGAGAAATGAGGCACTTGGAATTTCTGGTCAATGACTGTTAAGAAGGTTGAGGTTACATTTAGTCCTTTTTGGGTGATCAATCAAGTTGTCAAGCAATTACGCACCCTAATTGACCTTTGAGTGCCCTAAAGACGTATACTTTGTTGTGATGATATTCTCTAATGCTCAAGTAAAAAGGTACTCCAAGCATGGAACCAAGGGATGCAAGTAGGGTGAACCCTTCCTTTGAGGCGTTGCATTAGTGGTGCCTCTTAACTACCCTTGAATTACTTTAAGTGGTGTCCCCCTCTTTAGAGTATCAAGTCACTTGGGCAAAATTTAATACTACTGTCACAAACAGAGATAGGAGGGTTTGCACCAATAAAGTGATCGATGCCGATAGCCTTAAGGGTCCAAGTCCTAGTGCAGTACCAATAGTCCATGCTCAGTGCAGGAAGTGTGCATCACACCGTAAAAAGTGATTTTTCCTTTTGAAAATCGTAGTCACGTTATTTAAACACTTCCTGCATACTTTTGTTTCTTTTCAAGAAGTAATGTGACCACTTGATTAATATTTTCAAATCAGCTTAAATGATCTTTTTCAATTATGCCCAAATGCAATGTGTGTGCAGATAACTGATGTACAAGAAAAGATGTACCTTACTCTAGCTCTCTTCAATGTAGGATGTTTGTAATACAAAAAAGATAAACTAGATGGCGCTCATTCAATTATAGATGGTTGCCCTATTGATATGTGGCTTCTAGCAGGCAATTCGAATATATATATATTTCCTTTTTCTCATAATTAATAAGCAAACAAACCTAATCTAATTTAGCTAACTAACTAACGTGCAATTCAAATAATTCAAATAAACCTATAATCTAAATAAAATGGGAACACGTTCCCCGCATACAAGAGTGATAAGCAATAAAAGCAATGGGAATAAGTTCCCAGAAATGCCCAATACGAGTCTACAAGATAGAAATGAAGTTATAATGTCCACCTAAACTAATCTAAATCTAAAAGAAGCAAATAAATGTCTCTGGTCATCGATCCTTCCTCCACGAGTGTGGGATCAAAGCCCTCGTGCTCCTGTTGCTGCCCTTTAGGTGGCGTAAAGGTCCACTAAGAATATCTTCCCCTCCTTGTGTGCCAACGCATTTGTCGTTCGATTCGTGCACACAAAGAGAACCATTGTCAATAATTTAGAGAAGCTTTCAAAATAGCATAAAAATAATATAAATTTCCCAAAAAAATTAATAGGCGTGTTTCTTCCCTGGCAACGACGCCATTTGAAAGAACGGCATTAGTTTTCGATAAAATTTTAACATAAAATGTTACATCATTGTAGTATGTCGCGTGGTAGAAAATCGCAATTCAAAACATTTAATTCTTCAAAATCTAAAAACAAATATACTTAGGTCGACTCCACAAGGAGGAATTAGCCCATTGAATTAGTGAGTGGTGACTCACTTATTCGGTAATCTCAATGTGTGCACCTATTCCTTAGTGCAACTCGTTACCCTCATGAATTCTCATTCTAAGTAATTAATTAAAACTATAGGGGTTTATATGCAAAACTACCATAATATAATATTCGATTAACTAATGATCTTGGCAATGATAATCAATGTAGCCACTAATTTCCAACAAAAGAGACCTTGTTCATTGCAATCAATATCCTAATAATCCACAATTGCAATCATCTGTAATTCGGATAAAATGAAGGGATGTTCATGCAATTCTACCTTATATTAAATCTAGATATTAAATGAATAGTGTATCCCGCAATGGAATAAGTGGTAACTTTTAATGAGCGTAGAAGCAGAGCATTCTCCCTCTCTCTTCCTCGCATGCACTGCGGATCACGGTTGGTCGTGCAATGGTCGAAGGACATAGAGGACACGAAGGGCATTCTGATGATGTCGCTCTTGCAGTTGGAGGCTGCCGGAGGAGGAGGATGTCGGCAACGTCGAGGTGGAGGTTCTTTGTGCGTGGCCGTTCGCGGCCTCTGTGGTTGGCGAGATGCTCGACGGTGCTCAATGGTGCTCACCGTTGAGTTTGGCAGTTGGTGGAGGCTCAGAAGAGTGGTTGCGCGGAGGGGAGGTGGTGAAGGCTTTGGGTTCTTTCGGGAGGTTGTAGGCGATTTGAAGAAGTGCAAGATGGAGAAGAAGAGGAAGGGTTGGTGGTGGACTGCGGTTTGCATGCATGGAGATGGAGGTGGAGTTGCTCTATGAAGGAGAAGCAGAAGAAGATGAAGAAGGGGCGGATGGTGTTGGTGCTGTGGATGGGTTGCTACGATGAGGGGCGCGTGGTGTTGATGGCTTTGGTGGTGCAGGTGTGCGCTCTGTCACCGCGCACCCCATGACAAGCGAAGGGCGGAGATGGGTTGATGAGAGCCTCATCATGAGCCATAACTAGCTCATTTTGACCCACTAAATAGAACAAAAGCTCTTGCATAACTTAGAAGAGGGCTTAATTGAAGGAATAAGTGTTCTGAGAAGAAAACATGAAATAAAGGTTAAAACTGTAATTTTACCATTGCAGTACAAAAATGGGATTTCTCAGAGGCAAAACATAGGTCAAATGGTCTGAATAAGATAAAAAGTAGGTTGGTTCAATCAGAAATGGGTTAATGTGTTAACCAGGAATTAAATGGCATCTTGTAACCCTAAAACAGACCTACTTAATTCAACAAGGTTCTGGTCTGGATAAAAATCAAGTAAACCCTCTAAAATTTATGAAAAAATATCCCCTGGGGTTTAGAACATTCAATTTGGCCTTTGGAACCTAGTTTGACCGAGATTGGGGTCCTACCTCATCAATTGACCTAATTTGGGCTTTTACCCAAAATGTCCAGCCAAACGTGGTCAAACCTAAAATCCAACTTCACCATTGGATTCCTTAAGTCCAAATTAGGTTTTTACCAAAATTTAGACCTAAGTGGAGGTCATCTTGACCTACTTTGCAAATTAGTACACCTAATTACATTTTGACCCTTATCTTTTGAAAACCATTACATAAACCCCCTATCTTCCTCGCCACTCTTACAAGCAGGTCCCTCCGCCATTATTGGGGAGAGATCCTACTCCGGCGAGGAATAGAGAGGGAATACTCTCTGATTCCTCAAAGATCTCCCAGATTTGGAAGGGAGATTCTCTAAGGAATTCCCTTCCATCTGAATGCGATCCTGATCTAAGAATTGCACCCAATCTCTCGTGCAAATGCACGAGAGATTTGGGTACTTCACTGTTTCCATCTCCGGCGAGGATTCCCACATTTGGAAGCTTGGCTTCCAAGCACAGGAGTCCCTGCCTATGCCTATAAATTAAACCCCAACTTCGACCGCACCTCCTCAGCTCCACTTGGTCGGAATTCCACTGCAATTTCCTCTTCTTCTCCTTTGGCCAAGGGGTCCAGCGAGCTCCGACGAGCCCCCTCCTCTTCCTCGTCGCTCTGCCACAAAACTAGTGGCAGAGTCATCCTCCTCATCCTCCTCCACGTCGCGCAACACCTGCGCGAGCAGCCCTAGCCCTGTCATCGTCGCCATCTTCCTCCACAGGATGCTTTCTTCTTCGACCACAGCAGGTACTGCCAGTAGCCCTCTCACCCCCTTCGTCCCCTTAGTTAGGTTAGAACTACTCTTCTCTCTCCCCTCTTTCATTTCCCTCATCTTATTTCACCAAATGATCCTCGACCGCTGCTGTCCACCACCATCTTCTTCATCTCCGGCCACCCTCCGGCGAGACGCTCCCATCACTGCACAGCCCCACACGTCTCGCCAACCACCGCATAACCTCCGCCATACTCCACTGAATAACATCCACTCATCCTCAGGCCACCTACACAGCCACAACAACCCCCCAACCAAACCCATCCGTCCGGCCACAGAGCGACCTAGGCACACACGGTTAGGCTGCCCCACGTCCTACCACCTACCGCCTCACCTTCGCCATGACACGGTGATGGTGCTCTTGTGGTCTGATTGAGCCGCAAGGCCCTTTTTGTGTCAGGCTGGTTTCGCGCTCCAGCCGCCATTAAAACTGACTCAAGGAGGTCACAAGCTCGTCCCAGCCTGCAGCTCTCCAGGAGTCCAGGTGCAGCTAACTCAGGGTGGCCTTGTGAAGTCATCTATTCCAGAGAGTGACGCCACGAAGCCTACAGTGCTGCAATTGGAGGACGGACTACTGCTGGCGTGTACGAAAGAGCGATGGAACTTTAGTCCCACCTCGGTAAGCTGTGAGGCGTTGGAGGACTTTAAATTGAATTCGTGCTATTGGTTCGTTGCCTCTGATAACACTTGGGGTAAGGTCCCTCACCTAAACACGGCCTCGTCCGTAAGCTCACCACACGAATCTGGCGCGACCCGACCCGACACCCTCCTGAGCGCTCCTCGCTCACCACACCCACTCCGGTGCACCTGCACCCGGGCACGTGACCCAACCCATTTACCTGGCTCTGGGAGAGCATGCTGAAGAGTGATACAGAGAGAGAGAGATGCGGGTGTGGGTAGAGGGATAGGTTTTGCTCCTCTTTGGTTTGTGTAGGGAAGGCAGAAGGGAGGAGCGAAGCTGACACTTAGCCGTTGCAAGTGAAGGAGAAGAAGAAGAAGGAAGGAAGCTTTGTAGAGAAAAAAGAGAAGGAAAGGCCAGGCAGAAGGAAAAGGTGAAGCCAAAGAGAAGAGGAACTGAAGAAGGAAGAAGAAATAAAGAAAGGGAAAGACAAGTAGAAGAAGAGAAGCTGAAGGCAAGGGAAACAGAACCACGGAATGAAGAAGAAGAAGAGAAAGCAGAGCCAAGGAGAAGGAGACCGGCAAAGAAAAGAAGGAGAAAGATACTGCAAGAGAAAAAGGAAGCAAGGCAAGAGAAGAAAGAAGAAGCACAAAGAAGAAAGGAAGAAAATCAGAAGTCAGAAGAAGAAGAACAAGGGAAACCTCTTTTAGGATGTGCCCAAATTCCTTATTTTTGCCACAATTGACTTTTAAACTCATGCATTTCTATATTTTGAATTACGTTTTGAGTAATTAAGTGTTCAATGACATTCTTGAGATTAGTAATAAATTCCAATTGCTCCCTGTGTTCGACCTCGGATACTTGGTTTTCGAGTAATAAATTTTTATTTGTTGACAACGTTTGATCACATATACTACGACATAACTAATTGTTAAAACACGATCAAGACACGTCAACTTTTTGGCGTCGTTGCCGGGGAGCAACACGTAATTTATCACTAGTCTCGGCATTCTTTTTCTCATATTGGACACTAACTTGCCCTACTTTGCTTTGTTTTAATCTTGCAGGTATTTCACAAGAAGATCCCTCCCGCAAGTCAACCACTCCAAGGCAGGTAATTTCTTTTCTTCCTTAAATTATCCCCTAAGCTTTGAAAGACAAAAGGAAGAAATTAATTTAGGAATCAATTGCCTTCTTTCTATAGTAATCACCATCTTTAAGGCAAACGTTTCCTGACTTTGCGAAAATTTTTCAAATCTTCTTGAAGTTGGGGCGATTTTTTCAGATTCTATCCCACAAATTTATGTGCCTAATAGAAATCACGTTTAATCTCTGCAGACAACACACTTCTTGTTTTTAACTCCAAGGAGAACCTTTTCAAAAAGAAAAAGAGGATTGGAAATACAACCAAATTAGGGTTTCTACAGTAGTGTCTTGGAGTGCTAGTCACACATGCCTGTATAAAAGGAAATGAACCCTTCTGCATCAATGTGCTACCCAAGCCATTGATTGAAGGGAGCTAAACAAGACAAACCCTAAGAAAAATTGAGCTCTAAGATCACTTGAATCTTAAAATCTTGGGCCTAATAACCTGGGAGTCAAATCAGGGTGATCTCTAGGTCCAAAGCCTAGAATCATTCTGCCATCTATAGGACAGGTTAGGAGAAGTTGACCCCTTGGGTCAACCAACCTCTAAATTAGGTCACAACATCAAAATATCTAAAGTTCAAGTGAGAACCCTAAAGCACCTTTGAAATAGAAGTGGTAGACTTAAGACGTTAAGGTCCCCATTCTGGTCTACCTGGAACCTCAGTGACAGGAGGTCGGGTGGGGGAAACCCTGTAACCTGTGGGGACGCTCTACCGTGTAGGAGTCTTTGCAGGACTCTCACTCTCTGGTTGCCTAGGTAATTCTTAGGTGGTCGACCTTCTGATCCAGGGGTACCATCTGCCTCGAACCTCCATAGTCATCCAAACGTCTTTGGGTGTCTTGATTGGGTCAAAAACATCTCCAGTCCCTCATCTTTTCTCTTTGGAGCACACACACATTTTTAGTGGGACTCGTATACAGATCTAATCGCTTCATAACTTGATTCTACACCTTGATTCAAACTCTGATTCCATATCTTGATTCCACCACCTGATTCAAATATGCAGCCACACCACTTAGGACTACCATTCAAGAAACCTGAATATCGGAGATCCATGAGAGATAGGGTGATTGAGGATGCCCTAAAATTCTATGAAAAAGAAGACAAAACCTCAACATCAGTAGGAAACATTCAGGTTGATGTCCCAACAACCACAACCTTTATCATAACTTGTGCCCAAGTACTACTGTCAGAAGCCACAAAAGGATCAACCCGTGACTCGCTCATTACTAGATACATTGAGATAGAAAAACTGCACAATCTCGAATACCTTCAATGTATGACAAATCCTCGAATTTGGAAGCAGTACCAAGAAGATCTTGAAAAATGGAAAGAGATAATGAGATTAGTAAAACAAATTATCGACCAGAAGTACCTGTATATACCACAAATAGAGGATGAACCATCCTGGGACAACATCGAGGATTAATCTAATCTCGGGTTTGAGGCACAAAATGGTTGTCGATTCCCAACCCAGATGGAGTACAATGTGCCCATTATTGGAGAAGGTTGGGAAGCTCCAAATGCAGGAAAACATAATGTTGAGCCCACTCTAGATCATGAATCACCAGGCTTAGAATCCCAACACTCTTGCAATAATGAGAGTAGAACTGAACCTCTCAATGGTGTAAATTCCATCCCTTATTCTGGTAAGGTAAACCTCGAAGGTTATTCGGACATAGATTCTAGTAATTCAACCTACATCCTAAGCCTAGAATCTAGATTTGAAACCTATTGGGAAGATTTCAAGGCCCCATATGAGGAAGATCAATCTTTCAATGAAGAATATGAGTTTGGGCCTCTATTTGATGAATATCCCTCGCCAACATCCTCAGAGGAACTAATTGATTTTTTGGAAGTCATGCCAATCTACGATATAGAAACTGAGTTGGACGAGTGGGATTTCAATTGGGTCTTTCCTACCAGCTTTGAACCTGAGCTTCTACCAGATAGGGACACCTTTTTAAGCTCAGAATTAACATCTAGGCTAGACCCCACTCAGGCTGCTAAATCTACAGCATATGATTTATTCTATGGTGGAACTCATGATCCTGAATCTCATTGAGATTTTGATTTTCGCAAACTCTCCGATGATTTCGAATCTGACCATAAAATAGGAGAAAATCTACTTCCTGATTATAACAAGCCTATTCTCTTTGAAGCCACTTGCTCCCCATATACAAAACCAATCAAAACTCGTTCTCTACCCCAACCAGCAACCGGACTCAATTTCTATTCTGATTCACCTCTCACTGAGCTGTTTACAGATGATTCAACTCCATATCTATACCAGGTATCGGGTATTGATCGGGCCGAAAAACAGGAGCCATCATTGTTTGATCACCCCTGTAGGGTTTCCACAACATAACTAATTATTTTTTGGAACCCTACTCTGACCAAGTTGATTTAACTCAGCCTAAACCCAAGTTTTCACTTCCAAATCCATCCGAGCAACATTACATATGGTGGGTTCCACATCTGTTGATCTACAACTATCAACCCACCAGACTTATTAGGTTTGGGCTGCACCATCAGCCCACTGATCCTAACAAGCACCTGGTTGGACAAACCAGGCTCTTAATCAAGGTGCTTGTTTTACAAAATTCTACTGATTTGACCACTCCCTCTCCACCCCATTTCTCACTCGACTGAAGGCATCAAATTTAGCACTCAATGGGAGGCAACCCATCATTCCAAAAGTAGAGACCCGTCAGATTATCCGTCTGTACTCCACATCCATTGCATCGTGAGTTCAGCCTTATACAGTTGATCCCACCTCTGGTACACGTACCAGAGCTTGAAATCGTTCGCATCAGACACTTCCAACCAATACACCCACCCGATGTATCCTGTTCTAAGTCCCCGACCTCAACACTATTTCACACCCTCCGTCTACAATGACAACATTGCAAAACATAGGCATGGGGGGCTGATAAAGTACATACATACAGAACCAAGAAAAAGTCAGAAGGATTCTCACAAAAAATTCACATATATCAAAAACACAAAAAATTGAAAAATTATGAAAAAGAAGAAAATAATGGAGGGAGGAAATTTTGTGAGCCTCATAATCATAAGGAGGAGAAAAAGAGCAAAAATGACAAAAAGGAGCACAAAATAAAAAAGAAAAAGAAATAGTCATCAGTAAAAAGATCAAGGGTTTAGCTGAAGTTCCAGACCAGATTAAGAAAAGTGCTAAGGAGACATAACAAGAGATTAGCGGGAATGCTAGTCTTAGGGCTCTTGGACTAGATTCTTTAGCTTAAAAATTCACGTATCTGCTAAAATTTGGATAATCCTCAAGAGGTTGGGGAAAAATGCGAAGCTTAAGTATTAGGTCTAATGCTTAGGAAGTATTCGACCTCGTTGACTGACCTTCCTAAGCATCCCAATCCACACACAATCTGGTTCAGTGTGCATAACTATCAAAATCATGCAAAAGCGTTTAATGTTGTGAAGAAGTCACCTAGATTAGGAGCGGCCGATCAACACAAGTTGATTTGGATGAGTTCCCGATGCGGAGAGGCAAGAAATTCCCCTCGAAGATGCGTAACAACATTTCATCTCCTCGGAGTTTGTCTCTTAGGATATTTAATTCCTAAGCATCCCAATCCACACACAATCTGGTTCAGTGTGCATAACTATCAAAATCATGCAAAAGCGTTTAATGTTGTGAAAAAGTCCCCTAGATTAGGAGCGGCCGATCAACACAAGTTGATTTGGATGAGTTCCCGATGCGGAGAGGCAGGAAATTCCCCTCGAAGATGCGTAACAACATTTCATCTCCTCGGTGCTTGTCTCTTAGGATATTTAAATATCCTACCGGGGGCATGTAAGCACTCTGCTGGTTCAGAGATCATGGGCGGCATTATCACAAAATGTTGATCGCCAGGGTATGAATTCCACCACAGAATGCCATGGGAGGGATTATCTCAAAATCTCGAAAGCCAGGGTTTTGGGGGTTGCCTTGGGCGGTGCTATCTTGAAGCATCGATAGCCAGGGACCCTTGAGGATTGATGATAGGGATGAGGAATCGAATACAGACCGTGTTGAGAAGCCAATCCGAAGCTAGAAATAAAATAAAACTGAGAGAAAACTCTCCAAACAAAAAAATCTTCTGTTTCTCTCTTGCATAATGCACTGCAAACTGAACCTAGGCTAAAATGTCTCAAGCACGGGAGCTTTAACCACGGAGTCCAACAAACCCTATGATAGTCTCTGTGGGCCTCGAAAACCTTTGCCGAAGACAGAGGCTAAAATGGGTCAGGTCCAGATTTTGGTTGGTACTTGGGTACCTCTAGGCCTATTGTCGGAATTCTAGCCTAATCACAAAAGAAAAAGAAAACACTTACCATAACTGATGACAGACACTTAGGGTCTAGAACAGAAGTTAAAACCTTGAAATTTTGCTGTGGGACTAGCAAAATCTAGGCATGGGGGTATGATGAGAAACTCATCGAGAGCCATAACTAGCTCATTTTGAAACACTAGAGAGAATAAAAGCTCCTGCAAAACTTATAAGAGGGCTTAATTGAAGGAATAAGTGTTCTAAGAAGAAAACATGAAATAAAGGTTAAAGCTGCAATTTTACCATTGCAGCACAAAAACAGGGTTTCTCAGAGGCAAAATATAGGTCAAATGGTCTGAATAAGATAAAAAGTTGGTCGGTTCAATCAGAAATGGGTTTATGTGTAAACCAGGAATTAAATGACATCTTATAACCCTAAAATAGGTCCGCTTGATTCAACAAGGTTCTGGTCAGGATAAAAATCAGGTAAACCCTCTAAAATTCATGGAAAAATATCCCCTAGGGCTTAGAACATTCAATTTGGCCTTTGGAACCTAGTTTGACCAAGATTAGGGTCGTAGCTCATCAATTGACCTAATTTGGGTTATTACGCAAAATGTTCAGTCAAACATGGTCAAACCTAAAATCCAACTTCACCATTGGATTCCTTAAGTCCAAATTAGGTTTGTATGATTATTTGGACCTAAGGGGAGGTCATCTCGACCTACTTTGCAAATTAGTACACCCAATTACATTTTGACCCATATCTTTTGAAAACCACTACATAAACCCCCTGGCTTCCTTGCCACTCTTACAAGCAGGTCCCTCCGCCATTATTGGGGAGAGATCCTACTCTGATGAGGAATAGAGAGGGAATACACTCTGATTCCTCAAAGATCTCCTCCTAGATTTGGAAGGGAGATTTTCTGAGGAATTCCCTTCCATCTGAACTTAATCCTAATCTAGGATTTGTACCCAATCTCTCGTGCAAACGCACGAGAGATTTGGGTACTTAACTGTTTCCATCTCCAGTGTGGATTCCCTTGCTTGGAAGCTTGGCTTCCAAGCACAGGAGTCCCTGCCTGTGCTTATAAATTAACCCCCAACTCCGGCCACACCTCCTCAGCTCGACTTGGCCGGAATTCCATCTCGATTTCCTCTTCTCCTCTGGCCAAGGGGTCAGCGAGGTCCGGCGAGCCCCCCTCCTCTTCCTCGTCGCTCTGCCACAAAACCAGTGGTAGAGCCATCCTCCTCATCCTCCTTCGCATTGCGCAACACCGGCTCGAGTAGCCCTAGCCCCGTCATCGCCGCCGTCTTCCTCCACTAGACGCTTTCTTCTCCGACGACAGCAGGTAGTGCCAGCCGCCCTCTCACCCCCTTCGTCCACTTATTTAGGTTAGAACTACTCTTCTCTATCCCCTCTTTCATTCCCTCATCTTATTTCACCAAACGCTGCTCGACCGCCACTATCCACCACCATCTTCTTCATCTTCGGCCACCATTCGGAAAGACGCTCCCATCACTCTGCAGCCCCACACGTCTCACCAACCACCGCATAACCTCTGCCATGCTCCACTGAATAACCTCCACTCATTCACAGGCCACCTACACCACCACAACAGCCCCCTGACCAAACCCATCCGTCCGGCCACAGAGCGACCTAGGCACGCATGCCTAGGTTGCCCTACAGCCTGCCACCAACCGCCTCACCTTCGTCGTGACATGGCGAAGGTGCTCCTGTGGTCTGATTGAGCTAGAAGGCCCTTTTTGTGTCCGGTAGGTTTCGCGCTCCAGCCGCCATTAATGGTGACTCGAGGAGGTCGCAAGCTCGTCCCAACTTGTGGTGTTCCAGGAGTCCTGGTCTAGCCAACTCGGGGAGGCCTCGCGAAGTCATCTATTCCAGAGAGTGGCATCGCGAAACTTGCAATGCTGTAATTGGAGGACGGTCTCCTGTGGGCGCGCACAAAAGAGCGGTGGAACTTTAGTCCCACCTCGGTAAGCTGTGAGTCACTAGAGGACTTTAAATTGAATTCATGGCAATGGTTCGTTGCCTCTGATAACACTTGGGGTGAGGACCCTCACCTAAACATCGCCTCGTCCGTGAGCTCATCACACGGATCTAGTGCGACACGACCCAACACCCTCCTAAGCACTCCTCGCGAACCACACCGAAGCTGGTGCGCCAGGACTCGGGCGTGTGACCCAACCCGTTTACTCGACTTTGGGAGAGCGTGCTGAAGAGTGATACAGAGAGAGAGATGCGGGTGTGGGTAGAGGGATAGGTTTTGCTCCTCTTTGGTTTGTGCAGGGAAGGTAGAATGGAGAAGCGAAGCTAACACTTAGCCACTGCAAGCAAAGGACAAGAAGAAGAAGGAAGGAAGCTTTGCAGAGGAAAAAGAGATGGAAAGGCCAGGCAGAAGGAAGAGGTGAAGCCAAAGAGAAGAGGAACTGAAGAAGGAAGAAGAAAGAAAGAAAGGGAAAGACAAGCAGAAGAATAAGAAAAGCTGAAGGCAAGGGAAACAGAACCAAAGAAGGAAGAAAAAGATGAGAAAGCAGAGCCAAGGAGAAGACCTGCAGAGAAAAGGGGAAATATACTGCAGGAGAAAAAAGAAGCAAGGCAAGAGAAGAAAGAAGAATCACAAAGAAGAAAGGAAGAAAATCAGAAGTCAGAAGAAGAGGAACAAGGGAAACATCTTCAAAAATGTGTCCAAATTCCTAATCTTTGTCACAATTGACTTTTAAACTCATGCATTTTTATATTTTTAATTAAGTTTTGAGTAATTAAGTGTTCAATTATATTCTTGAGATTAGTAATAAATAACAATTGCTCCCTATGTTCAACCTCGGATACTTAGGTTTTTGAGTAATAAATTTTTATTTGTTGACAATGCTTGATCACCTATACTACGACGTAACTAATTATTAAAACATGATCAGGACGCATCAACATGGTTGCAAGGAGGAGGCGATGAAGAAGTTTGCTCAAGCCACGGTATCGCTCAAGCCACGGTACATCGATTCCACGGTGGTGGAAGGAGTCCCCCCTCCGTAGCGCCAAGGGAAGATCCGTTTAAAAGTGCTCTGGCCCTTTCCTTTGCCAAGATCTCCTCAGTTTGTTTCTTCAACAGGATCCTCATGAGTGGTTGGAATATTAGGATAGGCTCTGATTGTTCCTAATCAGACATTTGATCAGAGCATCAAACGTCTTAAAAAAATTGTAATGCCCATGAGTTTGTGATTGTAGTTCCAAATGTCTAATCAAAGCTCAACACGTCTTATAGAAGCAAAAATCAGTGTCTAACTCTTGTACCTATCCTGCATTCGCCAAATAGATTACATCATATATTCTTAAATGTAAAATTAACTCATAAAATTATATGCAGACTAAAGTGAATTCCCATTTAACTCGTAACAAACTAACAACTAAGAACAACTAATTAAAGAGTACTTATGCCAAATAATGTTCCACAAAAGTGGACTTATCAGTAGCCCCATTCCTTAACCACACCCCAAAGAATATATACAATGATGATCTTGATGTCACCAAACCCAAGTCAATTCTAATTCTGCCACAATTTTGGACTTGGGCAAATCACATGGGGTGAATAATATGCTAGAGGTCCTAGAAACATTAATTTTTGAGGATAGGAATTTGGAACTAAAAATTTGGGAAGCCAATTCTGAGGGAAATAGAAGCATTGATTTAAGGGTTCCTATTTGCCACATATCACCTACTTGTTACCAGGACCCTTACGATAATTTTAATTTTGAGGACGTGAAACCCAAATATCGAATAATGGATTATCTTCTTAAGCAAAATTACAAGCGGACAAATGTTCCCATTTCCTTTGATCTACCTGTTGTCTACACATTTAAATTTGGGTTGCATGATCTCAAATAGCAGACCCGACCCCACAAGCTGAAATATCTTTGGTATGGATTTTTATTATTTAGAATATTAAAAGCACTCAACCCTGGTGATGTAAACACATTTACACTACTTAAGATGTCCATTTATGCATGTTCTTAAGCATAGGATTGCATTTTATGATATAAATATTGTATTACATGCATCATCTTGCATTTAGAATACTTTGAATAAAATGGAGGTTAATTGTCTCCTTTTATGTACTTGGACAGGAAAAATATTTTATTAGGGCCTCGGATCAAAGATCCAACCATATGGATGTGATCAGGGCGACGATTGGAGTTCAACGACTCCAAGATTGCCCTAATCAGGCATCCGTAGCATCAGATAGTGACCCGAAAACCCTAGAAGATCAAGGGCCAGGATGGTGTAAATCAGCACTTCAGATGATAAATCCGACCGCACGGATGAATTCAGATCGACGATCGCAGCCCAACGACATAAAAATCGAGTCAATCCGATATCCGTGGCACCATCTACAACTTCCAGAAGATGGACGGCCAAGATAGTGCCACGTGGCGCCATCGCAGCTGCCCAAACAGCCGCTTGCGTCTTATGAAAGCCACGTGCCCAATCGCTCTCCACCGTTGGATCTTAATCCAACAGCTGTGGGCGCTCGCATTTAAAAACGCCCGCTCGACCATCCGCGTACAAAGCGCAGCAGTCAAGCGCGCTATCGCGAGCGCGGGGCGCGGGTTTGAGCCGTGGCGAGGAGCGGCGGGTGCGAGCAATTGGAGCATCGAATGGAGATCGGATGGCCGCGTGCGCCCGATATCGGACATGCGATTGGACGCACAATCAGACGCGTGGGGGGCGCGCAGTGCGCGGGCGCGAATGCATCTTAAGCCGTCTGATCTCGCGATCGGACGGCTGAAAAGCACTGGATGTGCGCGGTCGTTGAGTAGCGGGTAGCCGAGGAGGCGCACATGGGCGTGGAGGCGACGGCCACGTCGGCGCTTTAGTGACGGATTTATCCGTCACTAAAGACCCCTCTTTTATTATTTTGAAGTTGTAATGTCCATTTTGCCCCCACTCCTTGCAACTATAAAAGGAGACCCCCTCCATACGAAATTATCATCCCTTCTTTCTCCTCTCTACCCCTCAAAAGCTCAAAAGAAGCTTGTCCCACACCCGGGATGCTTCTTGCGAGATAAAGTCCAATTTTCGTTCCCCTTCGGAAGTGGATCCCGCGACGACGACGGCATGCTGCTCCATTCTCGTTCTTCTGCTTCGTCCTCCTTCGTCCAGGCGTCGTCCCGTCCGGCTCGTCCTCCAAGCTGTCATCGAGGAGGATAACTTCTCTTTCCCATTCTTATTTACAGCTTTTCTAGTGTAGAATTTTCCTGCTTTATAGTGTAATTGATTTTCCGCTTTCTAGTGTAACTTTTGTAAACAAGTGAAATATTGAATGCATGTTCTCTCTCTCTCTCTCTCTCTTTCTCTCTCTCTCTCTCTTAGCTTGAGAGTGCCATTGTAATTATATCACCTTACTTATAAAAAAAATCCTAAAAAAAATATAACTGCGAATATAGATCAACGTGGCCTCCCTGTGTTCGACGAGGAATTCTTTTCGGTATAAATTTTATTTGTTGAACATGAATTCTTCGCTTTCGAACTACAACGACAGGTTTTCCGAAACCAAACACGTAAGCGTAGTGATTCGCAAAAAACACCGTTCAACATTTTGGCACCGTTGCCGGGGAGGCAACGATTTCCGATCTTTTCTTCGCATTTCTTGCGCTTTATTTGTTTTCTAACTAACTTTCTCTTGTGTCTATTGTTTTGCAGAGACCTCCATCAAGGAATCAACAAGCAGTAGACTGGAGTAAAGTGCAGTTGAAGACAGCTGTAAGTGCTCCTCTATTCTTTCCCCCTCCGTAGATTTCATTCGCCACATTAAATCTAAATCCCAATTAACCTAGGTGTTTGCATAAATCCTAGGAATAGTTTGGTTGTTTGGATTTTCACTCACATTCATTCCACCCTCATCCATAAAAGAAAAAAAATAATAACAACAAAAAGGTAATCTTGTTGGGTAATTTTCAACAAACACACAACACACACCCACATTCAAGGCACTTGATCAACTTGATTTGTTTTCTACTCAACCGGGTTCTGATCTGTGGAATCGGTACACACATAGCAACATATAACAGAGTAGAAATTATTCTAGGTTAACCATTTTTGAGTGCCTAACTTAGTGGTGTATTTGTGGCCAATTGTTTGAGTTGATTGGGCTACACCACTTCAAATAAAATAAACTCATCAAGTAGCTGCCAATCAGGTTCAACTCTTAGGGATTTACCGGGCACTCCACATTTTTTTTAAAACTTTAAAGGAAAACATCTTCACCTGTGCTTGCAAAACCTGGTGTGCCAATGAAACCTGTTTGAAAATACCTAAAGTTGAATCTTAAAAGCTACTAAGCAAGATTTGAACCTTAAAATTCACCACATCAAAAATAATCTTGCTTGAAAACCACTGGTTGTGCACGCACACAGAAATCAATCAATCATTAAGGGCACAACCCATTTAAAGGGCCCATCACATTCCAAAGCACATTCAAACCTAGCCCTAAATAAAACAGAGTAGACGTTGGCCTTACGGATTGGACTCGCTCTTCAGAACCCAGAATGAGATTATTTCCGATTAGTCTGCTTCTACTGTTCAATCTGATGTCTAGCTAAGGAAGCAGAGTCAAACAATCGTGGCTGGGGGGTACAATAGTAATCGGAGGCGCAAGCCGAAGGAAGAACCTTCTCCCCAGTCCCTCCTTCTAACTGGTTGGATTGAACAGACAGAAGTAGATCAAATCGTTCCTTTATCTCAAGACGGGTTTTGGGAGTCTGTAGGTCTGTAGGTTAACCCATTTAAGAATAGGTTTGATTATTTGTACTGTAGGGCACCTTTCTTCTTCCCGTGTCTCATGAATCCTTCCACATATTTCACGCATTCCCGCTCTTTCCCTCCTGTTGTGAATTATCCTCAACATGACGATTATCCCAACTCGTATTGTAATCAACCATCAGTCAGTTGGGATAATTCGAATTGGGGATACAATTCCGGACCCCTGTGTTTAGGGTCTAACCCTGAACACTTTGATTCTGATTTCTATCCTTCTCAGAGCTACATCGATTATAGATTGTCTTCCTTTCATGCACAACCTAATACGATCTACAATCAAGAAGGATACACCGATCCTTACCCATCCTCTGATTTCATTGCCTTTAGGTCATCACCATCTTTTCAACAATCTGAAATGACCTATTATCAGGAAGGGTATAACGAATCTCAGTTCGTTAATCCCTCTGCATTGATGTCAAACCCACCCAACCCTAAACCAACTCATTTGGTTCAGGTTGATCAGGTTCAAGATAAGGTTCTGGCTATCTTGAGGAATATCATTCAATCTTTAGAAGTTCAGCCAATACCTTGCATTGAGAGATTGGAGCCCCTGATTGAAATGATTGATGATTTAAACAAGTCTTTGTTGGATTGGCTCCAGGATGTTAAGGATAAGAACCCGGGTGAGTTTCTACTTGGGAAATTAACGAAATTGAGGATGAGATTCGTGGTTGCTTTGATTTAATCTTGGAATATTCCCAAGATGAACCCACTTCAGGAAAGCCAATGACAGAACCCGCTCAGGCACCTGTTGGGGGCACATGTGTTACAAAGCTGACCAGATTGAATTAAAACAACCAATTAAGGATGATCTGATTTCTTCACCTGAGATCCCTAAGCCGGCTTACGAGGAAACGTATGTCTCCTTGGAACAGAAAGTGACAAATGATTTTGGGACATACATTGATACGGATCCTGATGGTGAAGATTCAAGTTGCGAAGTCTCACGCGAGTTTTCTGAACATGATTTCTGTGAGACGATTGGGCCTGAGGAATCTGATCGATCAATTGATAGCCCAATAACTGAGAACACTGATCCTATTAGGGAACACATTATGGATCCAGAATCATATTTTCTAGAGGAATCAATTCAATGCCCTGATTATCAGTTACACCCTGTTGAGCTTATTGATGATTCTAATTCAGAGATAATTAGACGCAAGTCAATTTTGATTCTGCCGCATCATTTAGACTTGGAGATTTCAGACGGGGTGATGAATATACAAGCGGTCCTGGAATTTGATATGCTAAATGAGGAGGATAGGAGTTGGGAAGTTTTGATTTGGGAAGTTAATTCTGGAGGAAATGGAAGATTGAGTCGAAGAGTTCCTTTTAAGTTGAAACCATCAAATCAGAACCCTTACGACATTTGTTTCAAAGATGTTCAACCCAAGCACACATTCAACGATTATCCTTTTGAGCTTCAATTCTCTATAACTCGACTTTTTGGTCTTGGGTTGCATCCTAAGAAATCGCAGGCCCGATCCCGCTTACATTCTGATTTTAGGTTTTGGGTAATTTTTATCCGGAACCTAAGATATTCTCGATTATGGGGTGTGGGTCTGCACCACAATCTAGTCCACATATGTGGACCTCTGCTGATAGGTCAGAGGATTCTTCTGTTCATTCTAATTCTGACCTGCACATGTGAATTCCTCATTTCTTTTCTTTGTATAGTGTGCCTAGCTGAAGGCACTAAACTCAGCACTTATACAGTTCTTTTTAATTTTTCATCTCGGAGCGGACCTGACATTCACGCAATTCAGGTGCTTTCTTCGCTTTTCCACTCTGTTTTATGTCTTTTTAATACAATGAGAACATTGCATTAGATAGGCATGGAGGGGTAGATATTTATCTCTGAATTCATTCGTCAGCTCCGTAGATATGTTTTATTTTGATTAGAAAAAAAATTGAAATTAGGAAAGAGAATTTGGGTTTAAGAAAATTTTCAATCTTAGCAAAAACTACATTAAGATCTGAATACAAAGACCCTTCAGGTCGTTGAACTTAATCAGCCCGTGTATCCACTAAAATGTGGATTTGTTTTTCGAGTTCTCGCCAACTTGAATTTTATTTTAATTGGAGTAAATAAGTTTGGGTGATAAGTACATGACTTATCAACCCGCCCTCTTATTTAAGGGAATTTTGAATCTTAAGCATCTACACACTTTCTTTGCACTGACTCGTTGTTCGGCGATTTTAATGGAAATTGGGTAGCTAATGAACCTGCTAGGGTGATATGGCTGGCAAGTTATCGTGGGTAACAGTCCATAGGTAGGTTGTCCAGAGCCCAGTCACTGGACCTTTCTCTTTTTGCTGCCTTTAGGTAAATCTTAGACCAGGGAAGCCACCTACTTAAAAAAAAAAAAAAAAGAGAGAAAAAAAAATCACCAAAAAGAAAAGGAGAAAAGAACAAAAAGAAATAAGCCACACTTTGCCGCACAAGTATGGCTGGCAAGTTGTCGGTGGTAACAGCTCATCGACAGGTTGTCCAGAACCCAGCTCAGAAAATGCACTAAAAAAATTCCCAAAACACTTAGGAAGAAGTGGAGAAGTAGAATAAATTGGGGAGATATACACTGGATTCACCCGTGTGTTGAGCCCGTTAAAAAATAAAAGCAGGGAGAAAGCTACCGGCTGTAAAGATACACCTTTAGGTAGAATTCCTTTCGAGGTCACCTAGAAGCATAAGAAATCCGAAGTTCGTTCTAATTACCGGTCAACGAGTCTATCACAATCACAATAAGATGCTTAAAGCTTAGGGTTCCAATCAAATTTTGGGTGAGTTGAATGGCCGTAGAAAGCCACTCTTAAACCCGAAAATTTGAAAATCAAAAAAAATATTAGAAAAGAGAAAAGAGAAAAAGAAATTTTTCTTTTAATAAGGCGAGGGCTTGAAGCGGTCTGCATTTTGGCTGATACCCGGGCACTGTTATGTCTTTCAAAGTTCAGTTCCTATGTAGACAATTTCTTAATGATTGAAAAATAACTCAAGTCCAAATAACCTAACCTAATTCTTTTATAAATAGCATATAGTTTTTGCTACGGACTAGCAAAAGATAGGCATGGGGGTATGATGTAAACACATTTACACTACTTAAGAAGTCTATTTATGCATGTTCTTAAGCGTAAGATTGCATTTCATGATATAAATATTGCATTACATGCATCATCTTGCATTTAGAATACTTTGAATAAATGGAGGTTAATTATCTCCTTTTATGTGCTTAGACAGGGCAAATATTTTATCGGGGCCTCGGATCAAAGATCCAACCGTATGGATGTGATCAGGGCAACGATTGGAGTTCAACGACTCCAAGATCGCCCTAATCAGGCATCCGTAGCATCAGATAGTGACCTTGGAACCCTAGAAGATCAAGGGCCAGGATGGTGTAAATCCGCACTTCAGATGATAAATCTGACCGCATGGATGAATTCGGATCGACGATCGTAGCCCAACGACACAAAAATCGAGTCAATCCGACATCCGTGGCACCATCTACAACTTCCAGAAGATGGACGGCCAAGATAGCACCACGTGGCGCCATCTCAGCCACCCAAACGGCTGCTTGCGTCTTGTGAAAGCCACGCTCCCAATCGCTCTCCACCGTTGGATCTTAATCCAATGGCTGTGGGCGCTCGCATTTAAAAACGCCCGCTCGACCATCCGCGCCCCATAGTGCAGCAGTCGAGAGCGCTATCGCGAGCGCGGGGTGCGGGTTCGAGCCGTGGTGAGGAGCGGCGGGCGCGAGCAATTGGAGCGTCGGATGGAGATCGGACGTCCGTGCGCGCCCGATAGCTGACCCGCGATTGGACGTGCAATCGGACATGCAATCAGACGCACTGGGGGCGCGTAGCCCGCGGGGCAGACGCATCTTAAGTAGTCCGATCTCGCGATCGGACAATTGAAAAGTGCTGGACGTGCGCAGGCGTTGAGGAGCAGGCAGCCGAGGAGGCGCGCGTGGGCGCGGAGGCGACAGCCACGTCGGGGCTTTAGTGACGGATTTATCCGTCACTAAAGACCCCTCTTTTATTATTTTGAAGTTGTAATGTCCATTTTGCCCCCACTCCTTGCAACTATAAAAGGAGACCCCCTCCATACGAAATTCTCATCCCTTCTTTCTCCTCTCTACCCCTCCAAAGCTCAAAAGAAGCTTGTCCCACACCCGGGATGCTTCTTGTGAGATGAAGTCCAATTTTCATTCCCCTTTGAATGTGGATCCTGCGACGACGACGGCGTGCTACTCCGTTCCCGTTCTTCTGCTTCGTCCTCCTTCGTCCTACTTCGTTCTCCTTCGTCCATGCGTCGTCCCGTCCGGCTCGTCCTCCAAGCAATCGTCGAGGAGGATAACTTCTCTCTCCCATTCTTATTTACAGCTTTTCTAGTGTAGAATTTTCCTGCTTTATAGTCTAATTGATTTTCTGCTTTCTAGTGTAACTTTTATAAACAAGTGAAATATTGAATGCATGTTCTCTCTCTCTCTCTCTCTCTCTCTTAGTTTGATAGCGCCATTGTTATTATATCGGCTTACTTATAAAAAAATCCTAAAAAAAATATAATTGCAAATATAGATCAGCGTAGCCTCCCTGTGTTCGACCTAGAATTCTTTTCGGTATAAATTTTATTTGTTGAACACGAATTCTTCGCTTTCGAACTACAACGACAGGTTTTCCAAAACCAAACATGTAAGCGTAGCGATTCGCGAAAAACACCGTTCAACACCTGGGGCATGGCTATGTACCATAATCTAGTCCACTTTTGTGGACACCTATTGGCGGGTCCTAAGATCAACCTTCTTATTTTGATTTTTACGTACACCTATGAATTCTTAACCTCTTCTTTGTTTGTATTTTATGCGTAGCTGAAGGTAATAAACTTATCACCTATGTATTTTCAACTTTCTTTATGGAGCCAATCGGATTTTCAAGAAATTCAAGTGATATTCTGTTTACTCCACCCTTTCCATGTCTTTAATTTTATAATGAGGATATTGCATCATTTAGACATCGGGGGGTGGATACTTAATCCTAAAAATATTTTGTTTGCTCCATATAATTTCTTTTATTTTGTTAAAAAAATGGAATTAGGGGAAGATAACTAAAGCATTAGGAGTTGTTAACTTTAGGAAATGATTGCTTAGGACCTAAACAATTAGATTCCTCAGGTGTTCAGGCCTAATCAGCCCGAGTATCTGCTAAAATGTGGATCTGTTTCTTGAGTCCTTGTCACATTAATTTTACTTTAATTTGGCTAATAAATTAGGGTGATAAGTACACGACTTTATCAAACTGCCCTCTGATCTGAGTGGACTTTGAGTTTAAAGTATCTGCACACTATTTGCGGTAACTCAATTTTCTGCAATTTTTATGTAAATTAGGTAGCTAATAACTTTCCTGGGTAGTATGCCTAGCAAGTTATCATGGGTAACAACCCATTGGCCGGTTGTCTGGAGCCCAACTACATGACCATACTCTTTCTGCTACCTTTAGGTGAATCATAGATCAGGGAAGCCACCTACTTTGAAAATGAAAAAAATATATACACAAAAAGAGGGAAAAAATAAAGAAAAATAAATAAGCCACACTTCACCACATGAGAATGACTGGCAAGTTGACGTTGGTTGGATACCCCATTAGCCATTTGTTCAGAGCCTGACTAATAAAAATGCACACATTATTCCCAAAACACTTAGGGAAGAAGTGGAGAAGTAAAATAAATTGGGTAGATATCACTTGGTTTTCCCTTATGTTAACCCCAGAAAAAATCTTAAAAATAGGGTGAAAGCTACCAATACGCAAGATAAATCTTCAGACAGAAACTTTTAAGTCATGTAGAGTCGCAGAGACCTAAAGTCTATTTTAACAGCCGTCTAGTGTGTCTATCACTTTTCACAAGATGCTTAGAACTTGAAGTTCTTTTCAACTCTTGGGTGGGATGGGTAGTCATAGAAAGCTACCTTGAAACTCTAAACTCAAAATTGCAAACAAAAATATAATTAGGAAAGATGAAAAAGGAAAAAAATGATTTCTACAGAATAAGGTGAGGAATTGGGCGATCTTCAATTTGGCAAGCACCCAGGCACTATTGAGTCTTCGTAGTTTAGGACCTAAGTTGAAATTTCTTCTCGTTAATAAACTTATTCTTAAGTGATCGAGCCCTAATTCTGCTTTTATACATAACATTTAGTTTAGTTTTGCTAAGGACTAGCAAAAGATAAGCATAGGGGTATGATACATATGCATTTAATCAAGATAAAATGCCTACTTATGTTAATTCCTAAGCTTAACAATGCATTTAGCATTGTGAATAATGCATAACATTCATCATATTACATTTATGTTGATTTGCATAAATTGCATAGCAATTCGTGTATTATTTTGGCCAGGAGATAGGGTGAAACACCTTGGAGCTTCAAATGAAGAAACCAACTGTATGGATGGATCCAGATCGACGATTGCAGCTCAACAGCATGAAAATTAATTTAATCCGATGTCCACAACACTTTCAAGGAGCATTTGAAGATTGATGATCCAGATGTTGCCACATGGGATCCTACGAATTGCCCAAGGACTACCATAGGCACCCCGCCCCCATCAACTCGCCCCCGCATCTCAGTCTTTGGATCAAGTTCCAATGGCTGGGATGCCTCCTTGCCCTCAACGGTGAAAAGCATCCACTCAACACAAGTGCATCTGCAGTGTATTGGTTGGGAAAGGTGCCCTCAAACCGAAGGCAGCCGATCGAACCACAGCAAGTGATGAAAATTCGATGTGGCAATGTGTGCCTAAATTGGGTCGTGCGATCAATGATGGACAGGACAAGCAGCTAAACGTGAACACACGGATGGCCAGCA
The DNA here is from genome assembly GCA_037157565.1 of Thalassia testudinum. Taxonomy (NCBI): domain Eukaryota; kingdom Viridiplantae; phylum Streptophyta; class Magnoliopsida; order Alismatales; family Hydrocharitaceae; genus Thalassia; species Thalassia testudinum. Next base: position 64,795,867 of record JAZHRO010000014.1, read on the forward strand.
GCGTGAACGCACGTAATCATGCGTGGATGTATGTGCAGCCTGACATGATTTCAAAAGAGTGATGCCTGCACGATATGCAGCCCTTCGGTGAATGTCTGATGGTGGAGATACATCCTCGACACAGCAAATAGAGCACTCGTGCCATATGTGCGTGTGCGAGAACGAGCTGGGGCTATTAGCAATGCTTGTAGTAGGTATTAAGTGATGTTTTAAATGTTGTTGACTCGTACGTGCTTTTAGCCTTCATATCTCCACTATAAAAGAACCACCACCCCTCCCATTCTTCTTAATCTCTTCCTTTCTCTCCCTCACCTCCTCTAAGGCTCTAGAGAGAGCTTCTCCCAATCCTAGGATGCTCCTCTTAAGTTGAAAAGAAATATATTTCAACTATTTTATATTAAGACAACTATTTTAATGAAACAAAATTATGTTTTGTTATGAATTAATCTTTAAGGATCATGCTCGCATAAATCAAGTCAATTACCCTCTATGTGGATCAAAGTGAAGATTATCTTTTGTCATTGTAATTCTTTTATATTACTTCAATCTAGAATTATTGTAACGAACCTCAACGTTAAAGCCAAACTATTTGAAGTCATAAAATAAACATCTAGATAGTATTGATCAACCAAAATATTAGAGTTGATAGATTAAATCAATTGACCGATCAGAATCAGAATATTGATCAACTAAACTAGTTTAACAGTTAAATAGAATTTTTTCACAATGGATCGACCAATTAAATATTTGAATGATCAGCAACTGATCGACCAATTAAGTAAATTTATCAAGCAATTTGGTTTGAATGATTTTTCTTAGCATTCCAAAAATGCTCCATTGTCACCAATAAATAGGGCTCCACACTCATTTCAAAGCATACCTTGAAAAACATATCAAAGAGGAAAGGTGCTTTCACCTTAATTCCTACTCATGCCTTCATGCTCATTCAACTACATTCCTCAAAAGCACATCGCTCTGTGCTTCTAAAAGGAAAACTCGGTCTGCATGTTTCAATTCCTCAAGGATCAATAAGATTAATTTCTGTATTCATTTTACTTCGTTAATTTTATTGTTAGGTTTCTTTATGTTGGAATTCCCAATGTTGTTTGTGACTTCTCTTTGTTGGTAAAAGAGAAGTGGCTTGTAAGGGGTTGTGCCACACACATTCAAGTGGTACAATAGCGGATTAACTAGTGTTGCAAAATTGGGAAAATCCTAAGTTGGGAGGCTTAGGTAGTGGTTTTTACCCTTAGGGGTTTCCACTATAAATCTTTGCATATATTGTCGGATTGTTTCTATTGTGGCATATTTTTATTACAATGAATATCACACTTGATATTGTGTTTGTGGCCATGTAAGATCTACAGGACCCTCATTTGGTATCGGAGCTTGACCGAGAAGGAGACATCAGACCTCACCTTCGCATGGTTGCAACAACAAGTTTTATGGAGGGACAACTGTTTTTCCAACCACAACTATTCGGTGAATCACATTATGATTGTTAGAAAAGAAGATTGCAAATTTTTCTTGAAGTAATGGATGATTAAGGTGTGTTTCATCCGATAAAAATTAGGGCTTCGAGGACCCGTCGTCGTAGCTCGCAAAATGCACCTATCAGATAAAATTTATAATCAAAACTCGAAATGTGAGTTAGGGATCAAACACGAAGAGGCGAACATTTGCTTTTGGAATATCTACATTTCACTTTTATTTCTTTTTGTCATTTTTATCTTTTCTAATATTTTTGGTATTTTTTATGAATAAAGAGATTAGGTCGATAAAATTTTATCTAGCTAATCTACTTGTGAAAATATATGAGAGAGAGAAACAATCATGGATTTCTAATCAAATGTTTTTTTACAACTACGAAAGTGGGAAAGAATACACTATGAAAGTAATGTTGAACGTCGGGTTGATATGCTAATGTGTTTGGTTTTTGAAACCTTGTCTTCGTAGTATGAAAGTGAAAAACTCGTGTTCAATAAATAAAATTTATATTGGAATGAAAATCCCGGGTCGAACACAGGGAGGCGGACGTTTGATTTAAAAAAATTCACGTTTATTTTATTTGTCACGAAGTAATTCAATTGTTTAGAATTATCAATCTATACGATAAATATAAGTGAGAGAGAAAGTAAGAGAGAGAGAGAATATTATAAATGAAAACCAAAAAGATATGTAGAATAAACATAGAATTTAATCATCAGAACGATTGTTCATTACACTAGAAAGCACTAAATCTACTCTAGAAAGCAATAAATCTACCCTAGAAAGTAGTAAAAAGAATGGGGAGAGAGATTTCCTCCTCGACGGTCGCTTAAAGGACGAGCCGGATGGGATGATGCCTAGACGAAGGAGGACGGAGTAGGACGAAGGAGGACGAAGCGGGAAGAACGGGAACGGGGCAGCATGTCATTGTCGTCGCGGGATCCGCTTCCGAAAGTGGGATGAAAAATTGACTTTATCTCACAAGAAGCATCCAGGGTGTGGGACAAGGTTCTCTTGATCTTTGGAGAGGGAGAGAAGAGAAGCAAGGGATGAGAATTTCGTGTGGAGGGGGTCTCCTTTTATAGTTACGAGGAGTGGGGGCATTTTGGTCCTTCCAATTTGAAAAACATTAATTTTAAACCTTTAATGATGGAGAAAACCATCCCTAAAGGTCCAAACTGGGGCGTAGTGGGCAGTGTGTGCGCCCGCTCACTTGCCCACATGTTCAACGCACGTGCATGTCCAGTCGATCTCAGCCGTCAGATCGCGAGATTGGACGGCTTAAGTCGTGCCTTCGCCTGCTACTCAGCGTGAGCCTGCCCGTGTACGATCCTGCATCATGCACGGGCGTGCAATAGCGCTTGGGATGGATTGGGCACCCGTAGCCGCTCGATCGCGATCAAGCGATCGCGGAGCCCGCTCACTCGTGCTCCAGCACCCACTCGCGAGGAAACGATCGTGCCCCGCTTGCTCGTGATAGAGCTCTCGCCCGATGTGCTGCGTCGTCCAGATTGTCGCGTGGATGTTTTAAGACGTGCGCATCCACAACCGTTGGATGAAGATCCAACGGCCCAGATAGTGCATTGGATTTCCTTTGGAGAGGCAACGACGGTCTTGAGGGCCGGTTGGACGGCTGAGATGGCACCACGTGGTGCCGTATTGGCCATCCATCTTCTGGATGATGTAGATGGTGCCACAGTTGTTTGATTGAGTCGATTTTCATGTCATTAGGCTACGATCGTTGATCCGAATCCATCCATGTGGTCGGATTTGTCGTTTGAAGTGCGAATTCACACCAACTTGGCCCTTGATCTTTTCAGGTTCCCCAGACTCTATCAAATGCTACAAATGCCTGATTAGGGCAATCTTGGAGTCGTTGAACTCCAATCGTCTCCCTGATCACATTCGTACAGTTGGATCTTTGATTAGAGGCCCCGATAAAACGTTTTTCCTATCCATGAACATAACAGGAGACAATTAACCTCCATTTTATTAAAACCACTATAAATGCAAGATGATGCATGTTATGCAATATTGATAGCATGCAATGCAATCCTATGATTAAGAACATACATAAATAGACATCTTAAGTAGTGTAAACGTGTTTACATCATAACCCCATGCCTATATTTTGCTAGTCCCTAGCAAAACTATATTCTATTTATAAAAGACTGAGGTTGGATTATTTGGGCTTGAGTTTATTTTCAGTCATTAAGAAAATGTCTACTTGGGATCTGAACTTTCAAAGACACAACAGTGCCCGAGTATCTGCCAAAATGCAGACCACCTCAAGCCCTCACCTTATTCAAAAGAAGTTTTCTTTTTCTCTTTTTTCCTCTTTTCTAATTTTCTTTTTGAATTTTCAAGTTTTGGGGTTTAAGAGTGGCTTTCTAAGGCTAGTCAACTCACCCAAGATTTGATGAGAACCCTAAGTTCCAAGCATCTTATTGTAAATGTGATAGACTCGTTGACCGGCAGTTAAAACGGACTTTGGATTTCTATGCCTCTAGGTGACCTAATAAAGAATTCTGCCTAAAGGTGTATCTTTACAACCGGTAGCTTTCTCCCTACTTTTATTTTTCTATGCTGTCAACACAAGGGTGAATCCAGTGTATATCTCCCTGGTTTATTCTACTACTCCACTTCTTCCTAAGTGTTTTGGTATTTTTCAGTGCATTTATTGAGCTCGGTTCTGGACAACCGGTCGATGAGCTGTTACCACCGATAACTTGCCAGCCATACTCGTGCGGCGAAGTGTGGTTTATTTCTTTTTTTCTTTTCTCCTTTTCTTTTTGATTTTTGTTTTCCTTTTTTTTTTAAGTAGGTGGCTTCCCTGGTCTAAGATTTACCTAAAGGCAGCAAAAAAAAAAGGTCCAGTAACTGGGCTCTAGACAACCTACCTATGGGCTATTACCCACGATAACTTGCCAACCATATCACCCTAGAAGGTTCATTAGCTACCCAATTTCCGTTAAAATCGTCGAACAACGAGTCAGTGACAAGATAGTGTGTAGATGCTTTGGGCTTAAAGTTCCCTTAAATCAGAGGGCAGGTTGATAAGTCGTGTACTTATCTCCCAAACTTATTTACTCCAATTAAAATAGAATTCAGGTTGGTGAGGACTCGAAAAATAAATCTACACTTTATTGGATGCATGGGTTGATTAAGTCCAAAGACCTGAAGGGTCTTTATGTTTAAATCATAATCTAGTATTTCCTAAGATTGAAAATTTTCTTAAACCTAAGTTCTCTTTCCTAATTCCACAAAATTTTCTTTTTTATTTAATAAAATAAAATAAAATAAATCTACGGAGTTGACGAATAAATTCAGAGATGAATATCCACCCCCCCATGCCTATCTAATGCAATGTCCTCGTATTAAAAAGACAAAACAGAGTGGAATAGTGTAGAAAGCACCTGAATTGCATGAATGTCAGGTCCGCTCTGACATGAAAACTAAAAAGAACTGTATACATGCTAAATTTAGTGCCTTCAGCTTGGCACACTATACAAAGAAGAGAAATGAAGAATTCACAGGTGGAGGTCAGAATCAGAATAAACATAAACATCCTCTGACTTGTCAATAGATGACCACAAATGTGGACTAGATAGTGGTGCAAAACACATACACCATAATCAAGAATATGTCTCGTTCTGGATAAAAATTACCCAAAACCTAAAATCAATATGCAAGTAGGGTTGGGCCTGCAATTTATCAGGATGTAACCCAAGACCAAAAAGTCGGGTTACAGCAAATTCAAGCTCTAAAGAATAAGCATTGAATGTGTGCTTGGGTTCGACATCCTCAGAACAAATGTCGTAAGGGTCCTGGTTTGATGGTTTCAGCTTAATAGGAACCCTTCGACTCAGTCTTCTAGTTCCTTCGGAACTTGCTTCCCAAATCAAAATTTCCCGGCTCCTATCCTCCTCATTCAGCATGTCAAATTCCAAGACCTCTTGCATATTAATCACCACGTCTGAAATCTCCAAGTCTAAATGATGTGGCTGAATCAGAATTGGCTTGGGTCTAGTTATTTCAGAAATAGAATCATCACTAAGCTCAATGGGGTGTAACTGACAATCAGGGCATTGAATTGAATCCTCCAGAAAATGTGATTCTGGATGCGTAATGTGATCCCTAATAAGATCAGTTTCCTCAATTGTTGGGCTATCAAATGATCTATCAGATTCCTCAGGCCCAATCATCTCACAGAAATCATATTTTGTAAACTCTCGTGAGACTTTGCAACATGAATCTTCACCATCAGAATCAAAGAAATCAAGATCCGTATTAATGTATGTCTCAAAATCATCCATCACTTTCGGATGCATGGAGACATACGTTTCCTCGTACCCCGGCTCAGGGATCTCAGGTGAAGAAATCGAATCATCCTTAATTAGTTGCTCTGATTCAATCTGGTCAGCCTCGTAACACATGTCCCCCCAACAGGTGCCTAAGCTGGTTTTGTCATTGGCTCTCCTGAAGGGAGTTCATCCTGGGAATCATCCCACGATTGAATTAAAGAGACTATAAATCTCATCGTCAATTTTGCTAACTTCCCAAATAGAAACTCACCCGGGTTCTTATCCTTAACATCCTGGAGCCAATCCAACAAAGACTTGTTCAAATCATCAATCATTTCAATCAAGGGCAACAATCTCTCAATGAAAGGTATTGGCTAAACTTCTAAAGATTGTATGTTATTCCTCAAGTTAGCCAAAACTTTATCTTGAACCTGGTTACCCTGAACCAAATGAGTTGGTTCAATGTTGGGCAGGTTTGGGGTCAAAGTAGGGGAACTAGCGAATTGACATTCATTATACCCTTCCTGATAATAGGTCATTTCAGATTGTTCAAAAGGTGGTGATGATCTAAAGGCAGTGTAACCAGAGGATGGGTAAAGATTGGTGTATCCTTATTGATTGTAGATCATATTAGGTTGTTTATGAAAGGGTGATGATCTATAATCGATGTAGCTCTGAGAAGGATAGAAATTACAATCAAAGTGTTCAAGGTTAGACCCTAAACATAGAGGTCCGGAACTGTATCCCCAATTTGAGTTATCCCAACTAACTAAAGGGTGATTACAGTATGAGTCGGAATAATCATCATGTTGAGGATAATTTGAAACAGGAGGGAAAGAGCAGGAATGGGTGTAATATATGGAAGGATTCATGAAAAATGGGAGGAAGAAAGGTGTCTTGCAATACAAACAATCAAACTTGTCCTTAAGTTGGCTAGCCTAATGACCTACAGACTCCTAAAACCCGTCTTGAGATAAAGGAATGATTTAATCTACTTATGTCTGTTCAATCCAACCAGTTAGAAGGAGGGACTGGGGAGAAGGTTCTTCCTTCAACTTGTGCCTCTGGTTCCTATTATAGCCCCCAACTGCAATTGTTTGATTCTACTCCGCTAGCTAGACATCAGATTGAACAGTAGAAACAAACTAATCGAAAATAATCTTGTTCTGGGCTCTGAAGGGCGAGTCGAATCCTTAAGGCCAACGTCTACTATGTTTTATTTAGGGATAGGTTTGAATGTGCTTTGGAATGTGATGGGCCCTATATCTGGGTTGTGCCCTTAAATATTGATTGATTTGTGTGTGTGTACAACCAGTGGTTTCCAGCAAGATTATTTTTGATGCGGTGAATTTTAGGGTTCAAATCTTCCTTAGTGGCTTTTAGGATTCAACTTCAGGTGTTTTCAAACAAGTTTTGTTAACACACCAAGTTTTGAAAGCATAGGTGGAGATGTTTTCCTTTAAAGCTTAAAAAGAATGTGGAGTGCCTGGTAAATTCCTAAGAGTTGAACCTAAGTGGCAGCTATATGGTGAGTTGATTTTAATTGAAGTGGTGCAGCCTAATCAACTCAAAGAATTGGCCTATTGCACCACTTAATTAGGCACACAAGTGTTTACCTAATTTGATTTCTACTCAATTATGTATTTGGATGTGTGTACCGGCTCCAAAGATCGGTTTACAGGTTATGTTTGAAAATCAGATGAGGTTGTGTACCTTTGTGAGTTTTTCTTTTATTTTCTTTTTAAATGTGGAGGTTAGGGTGGGTGTGGGTGTCAAACAACAAACAATCTTACCTTAGAGTTCATAAGAACACCTAGGTTGATTGATGTTTGTGTTATTATGTGGTGAAATGAAATCTAATGGGTGGGAGGTGGAGGATAACTTACAAAACCTTCAACAGAACTTTACTCCAACCAACCGCTTTTGCTTGTCTCGAAAGAATACCTGCAATCACAATAAAAAAGGAGAGAAGTGAGGTAAATGATTCGTAAGTTGTAAAAATGAGAAGAAAAAATCAAAGAGCGTTGCCTCCCCGGCAACGACGCCAAAATGTTGAACGTCGGGTTGATACGCTAACGTGTTTGGTTTTGAAAACCTCATTTTCATAGTATGAAAGCAAAGAACTCGTGTTCAATAAATAAAATTTATACCGGAATGAAAATCCTAGGTCGAACACAGGGAGGCGGACGTTTGATTTAAAAAAATTCACGTTTGTTTTATTTGTCACGAAGTAATTCAATTGTTTGGAACTATCTAACTATACAATAAATATAAGAGAGAGAGAGTAAGAGAGAGAGAAAATATTACAAATGAAAACCAAAAAGGAATGTAGAATAAACATGGAATTTCATCATCGGAATGATTGTTCATTACACTAGAAAGCAGGGAATTGGTTACACTAGAAAGCAATACATCTACTCTAGAAAGTAGTAAAAAGAATGGGGAGAGAGATATCCTCCTTGACAGTTGCTTGGAGGGCGAGCTGGACAGGATGATGCCTGGACAAAGGAGGAAGGAGTAGGACGATGGAGTATGAAGTGGGAAGAACTGGAACGGGGCAGCACGTCGTCATTGTCGCGGGATCCACTTCTGAAAGGGGGATGAAAATTTGACTTTATCTCACGAGAAGCATCTCAGGTGTGGGACAACCCTCTCTTGAGCATTGGAGAGGGAGAGAAGAGAAGGAAGGAATGAGAATTTCGTCTGGAAGGGGCATCCTTTTATAGTTGGAAGGAGTGGGGGCATTTTGGTCATTCCAATTTCAAAAACATTAATTCAGGACCTTTAGTGATGGATAAAACCATCGCTAAAGGTTCGAATGTGGGTGTAATGGGCGGTGTGTGTGCGCCCGCTCTCTTTCCCACGCATTCAACACACGTGCACGTCTAGCTGATCGCAATCCTCCGATTGCGAGATCGAACGGCTTAAGTCATGCCTTCTCCCGCTCCTCAGCACGTGCCCGCCCGCATACGATCCCACGTCACGTGCGGGCATGCAATAGTGTGTGGGATGGATTGGGTGCTCGCAGCCGCTCGATCGTGATCGAGAGGTCGCAGAGCCCGCTCAACCGTGCTCCAGCACCCACTTGCGAGGAATCGATTGCGCGCTGCTTGCTCGCGATAGAGCTCTTACCCGCTGCGCTGCGTCGTCCAGATGGTTGTGTGGATGTTTTAAGGCGTGTGCATCCGCAGCTGTTGTATGAAGATCCAACGGCCCAGATCGTGCAGTGGCGGTCTTGAGGGCCAGTTGGACAGTTGAGATGGCACCACGTGGCGCTATCTTGGTCATCCATCTTCTGGATGACGTAGATGGTGCCACGGTTGTTAGATTGAGTCGATTTTTCCGCCGTTAGGCTGTGATCGTCGATTCAAATCCATCCATGTGATCGGATTTGTCGTTTGAAGTGCTGACTCACACCATCTTGGCCATTGATCTTTTAGGGTTCCCCGATCTCTATCTGATGCTACAAATGCCTGATTAGGGTGATCTTGGAGTCGTTGAACTCCAATTATCGTCCTAATAACATATGTACGGTTGGATCTTTGATCTGAGGCTCTGATAAAAAGTTTGCTCTGTCCATGAACATAAAAGGAGATAATTAACATCCATTTTATTCAAACTACTCAAAATGCAAGATGATGCATGCTATGCAATATTTATAGCATGCAATGCAAACCTACACTTAAGAACATGCATAAATAGACATCTTAAGTAGTGTAAACGTGTTTACATCAAGCAGTAAAGATAGAAAGCAGTGAGAGAATCCCCCTCGACGGTTGCTTGGAAGATGACTCACTTTGACATCGCCTAGAGGAAGGTGGTGAGGAGCAGGTCGAAGGAGGACATAGCTGGAGGACAGAGGATGGGATAGGATGGCGTCATGGTGAGGATCTACTTTGGGAATGGCGATGAGAGGACAACCATGGGATAGTCCATGAATAGGGATGAGAGGTGGGAAAACTATTTTATTTTCCACTCTAGAGGAGCATCCCAGACTTGGGACAAGCTCTCTCTAGAGCCTTGGAGTAGGTGAGAGGAAGAATGGAAGAGAAGAAGAAAAATGGGAGGGGTAGGGGTCCTTTTATTGTGGAGGAAAGAATCAAATTCACATATAGGACTTTTAGTGACGGTCATAAACGTTGCTGAAGATGCACTATAAGCATCGCTGAAGATAGCCCACACGCCCACCCGCTGCTACACTAGTGCGTGCTTCGTGCACCCGTGTCACTCGCCCATGCACGTGCGATGCCATCGCTGCGCGTGTGTGCCTCTGCACACCCACGCTGCTGTGCACGTGCGGTGGCGCGTGTGTGTGCATGGGTGTCCTGGGTTGACCACGTGGCGTGATCTGGGCCGTCTATCTTCCTTTTGTTGTAGGGGCTGGTATAGAGGTCAGATTGAGTCGATGTTTAGGCCGTTAGGCTGCGATCATTGACCCAAATCCATCCGCGTAGTCAAATTTGTCATTTGAAACTCTGAATTATGTCACATTGTTCCTTGGTCGTTCATCTTCCTCGAACTGCATATGGTGCTACAAGACTTCGATCAAGGCAATTTCAGAGGCGTTGGACTTCGATCATCATCTTGATCAGATCCTTATGGTTGGATCGTCAATCCGAGGCTCCAATATAAATCTCCTCTCTTGACTACAAAAAAGAACGCAATTAACCTAAAATATACACAACTACTCTAAATGTAGAATGATGCATGCTATATAATATTTATAATATGGAATGCAAATCTAAGCATAGGAACATGCATAAATAGGCATTCTAACCTAAATGGATGTGTCTACATCATACCCCAATGCCTATCTTTTGCTAGTCCCTAGCAAAATTAAACTACATGCTATGTAGAAAATAGAATTAAGACTCGATCGCTTAGGCCTAAGCCATTTATTAACAATAGAAAATTTCAAGTACGATCTTAAACTATGAAAACTCAATAGTACATGGGTGTCTGCCAGAATGCAAACCGCCTAAGTCCTCACCTTTTTTGAAAGGGGAAGATACATTTTTTTCCTTCTCTTCTAATTTTTTTGGACTTTGGAGTTTGAGAGTTTTGGGATAACTTATCATGGCTACCCGACCTGCCCAAGATTGGAAAAGGACTCTAAGTGCAAAGCATCTTGTGAAAGGGTGATAGACTCACTAGGTGGCCATTAAAACAAACTTCGGGTTTCTACGACCCTAGGTGACCTTGCCTAAAGCTTTATTGTTACGAACGGTAGCTTTCTCCTTACTTTTATTTATGGGGTCAGCATAAGGGCGAACCCAGTGTATATCTCCTCAGTTTATTCTACTTCCCCACTTCTTCCCTAAGTGTTTTGGGAATTATTGTGCATTTTTGTGTGATGGGCTCTGGACAACAGGCCAATGGGCTGTTACCCATGGCAACTTGCTAGCCATACTCGTGCGGTGAAGTGTGGTTTTAATTTTATTTTTATTTTCTCCATTTTCTTTTTTTCTTTTTTTTTCCTAAGTAGGTGGCTTCCCTGATCTAAGATTTACCTAAAGGCAATAAGAAGAAAATGATCCTGTGGCTGGGCTCTGGACAATTGGCCGATGAGTTGTTACTACCAACAACTTGCTAGCAATACCACCCGAGATGGTTCATTAGATATTGAATTTTTTAAGAAATCGCCGAAAACTGAGTCAGTGCAAATAGTGTGTAGATGCTTAGGCTTAAAGTCCCCTCAAATCAGAGGGTGGGTTGATAAGTCCTATACTTATTACTATAATTTATTCACCAAGTTAAAATTGAATTACTTGACAAGGACTCAAGACTAAGTCCATATTCGAGTAGACGCTCAGGCTAATTAAGCCCGAAGACCTGAAGAGTATAAGTGTTTAGGTCCTCTCGTATCAATTCCTAAAATTAATAACTTCAAAAAGTCTAAGTTCTCTTCTCCTAATTCTAATTTTTTCCCTTCTTTTTATCTTTTTGAATTTTCATTTTTTTAAAAAAGAAAGTAAAAGAAATTCTACAGAGCTAACGAAATAATTTATGGATTAAGTATCCACCCCCATGCCTAAATGATGCAATGTCCTCATTGTAAAAACAAAGACATGAAGAGGGTGGAGTAAACAGAATATCACCAGAATTTCTTGACAATCCGGTCAGCTACACAGAGAACTTGGAATATAAACACATGTTAAATTTAATACCTTCCGCTAGGCATAAAATACATACAAGAAATGGAGAATTCACAAGTGTGGGTCAGAATCAAAAAAATATTGATCCTCAGACCCGCCAACAGAAGATGTCCACAGATGAGGATGAAGTTATGGTGCAGACCCACGCCCTAAGGTCGAGTTGTTCTAAGGTTTTGGATGAAAATCACCCAGAATCGAAGATTGTTGTATTTAAGGGGCTAGGCCTACGATTTGGTGGAGTGCAACCCGATACTAAAGTGTCGGACAATGGGTAGAGATGGTTCAATAGGTTTGGATGTCCTTCAAGATTTCAACTCAAAAAAGGTAATAAATGATTCTGAGCTTAGGTTACATCTCAAAGATATCATAAGGGTCCTGCTAAAAATTTGGTGGTTTTAGGTCAATAGGAACCCTTAGATACAAAATTGTGTTTCCCTTTGAGTTAGCCTTCCAAATTTTCATTACAAAATTCCTATGCTCTAAAATCAATATGTCCAAGACCTCTAAATCATTGTACACACCATCTAAAGTACCCAAGTCCAACATTTGTGGCTGAATCAGGATTGACATGGGTACAATGATTTTAAAATGAAAATCAACCCCTTTTGGGTGTGTGATTAGAAGCTCATCATGGTCTCTAATTACCCTTAATTAACTAGTCTTCCTAGTTAATTAGCTAGAAATATGTGAATATATGGGTTAATTATTAAATAAGGGATAAATAGTAAAGGACCTTAAAATAAGTTAAAAATGGTATATTCTCATCAAATTAATATTATTAATAATTTAATTAATAATTGGACTCGATAATATTATCAATATTATCTAATTAATGTTATTAACTAACTTAAGTATAACATACACTAAGTATGTAATAACTTAAGTAACATTACTTAATTAAATAAATTAATCTAAAAAGGTCAAAAATGTCAATTCAAGGTTTAAATATAATAATTGTCTTATTTATAATCATATATAAAATGTTGAAAAATATTTAAATTAAAATAAACCTTGAAAACCTAAGTTTACATTGTAGTCCTTAAATTTTATTTCGATCAGGTCCTTAGTCATTATTTAGGTCCTCATCTTTCACTACAAACAAGTCCTTGGAACTTCTTTTCTTCTTCAACCGTCTGGACGGTTGACGACAGGAGGTGCATCCACCGTCTGATCACCGCCCTTCCAACGTCATTCCTTCTTCTCGAAGCTCCTAGAGCTCGTGCTCACCATCAACTTTTCATCCACTGGTCTGGATGATGTTGAAATCCTGTTTTGGAGTTGGAGATAACCTCACTAGCATCGGAGAAGATGCTGCTGTTTTCTCCCCTCCTAGCCACTTCTCTGTCCAGATTCCACCTCCATCTCAATTGCTGCCACCTATAAATACCCCTCCACACCCTCGATTTCCACTAAGTTGGCTCCCTTCCCTCTTCTTCACTAAGCTAACTTCTATAGGCCATTCTCTCCAAACTCCAGTGAAGTTCCTCTTCCTCATCCATCTTCCTCCATCCATCTTCAATAGCTCTGGACCTCCACCGATGTCTGCCTAGTCTTCTGACACGAGCACTGAATAGGAGTTCCTCTACTCCACCTCACAACCACCCGCCGGAGATCTTTTGCCAACCCTCTGATTTCCTCCTCTATCATGAGCCATCGACGGAGATCTCCTATCCCCTTCATCCAGGTAACAGTAGATTAGGTAGGTAGTTTAGTTAGGATAGTTAGTTAGGTAGATTAGGTAGTGTAATGTTAGATTTCAAATTCGTCTTCCTCTACATCGGCAAGCTCCTTGTGCTTGTTAGGAGCAATTATTTTGTCTTTTTAAGTCACCGTTCACTTTCTCACACTTTCCATGAACATTTCTATCATTTTTAACTACTGAATGGATCATTTAATCACCTAAGCCACCTCTACCTCCACCAACTACTCTTGCTATCCATTGCAGTAGTAGTTGATCTATTTCCACCTCCACTGGTGTCTTTCATCATTTATTCCTCACCTAAGGGCCCTAATCCTCACACTAATTTGAATAATTACCACTCATAACTTAAACGCCCAATTTTAATTAAGCTCCTGAGCTCACTGTCAATGGCGTCTCAAGAGTAGTTAAAATCATTAATTATATACATATATATCATCGCAAATATCTATTGACTTGTTTCCTCCAGTCAATTGAGTGGGAAAACAAGTTTTGAGCCTAATCCAACTCAAATCTTGTCCAAGATGAATTCACTATTTAATCTTCACTTTAATGGATAAATGATTAAATTAATTTCTTCTCGAGGTTCCTTCTGACCTCAAGAAGCTTTTTGAATCATTAATGGTATAATTTCACATTACATGTACATTTCACCATATTCTGGACTCACTGGAGCTCTGGCGAGCTCCGGTGGGTCCAAACAAGCTCTTCAGCCTGTAGAACTTAGTGTGAAGCTCCAGATCAATGATTTGAGGTTTACTGATCATGCTGAGGTAGTTTCTTTAACGTTTTAGTGTCTAGAGTTCCTGTTAGGTCTTCATCTTCTCCAACTTCGGTAGAGTTGGAGATGATTGACAGTTAGGTTTTAGACTTGTTAAAAGGGTTTGAAAGAACAAGTGTTGTGCCCTAAGTTCATTTCCATGAGTCAACCACTGTAACAAACCTTGGTTTGTCTTGACAAACAAGCTCTTTCTCAAGCTCAAGCGACAAGCCTGGAACCCTAGGAACCTTAGTTGAATCACCTTTCTACGGGCCTAAATCTGTTCCTACGATTGAAGAGAAGATATCTAAGGCTTTAATTCCTTTTGAAATGGCTAAACTCCGAAAGTCAAAATTTGAGGCTAATTGGTCAAACTAAAGTCTGGTCCTTGGATTTTGGATTCAATCAGATGAATTAAGGAGTTTAAGATGTTACTAGGATGATTGTGAATGATTTATATGAGATTTGGATGAACTCTATTGGATTATACAGTAGAATTTGATTTCTGTCAGTTTGGGTTATTTTTTAACCCAAAATGACGATAGTAACTTTTTGATGAAATTTAGGTGAAAAATCTGCCCAGATGGATTCGCAACAACCTCTAGAGGTTGTTTAATTTGGTTCAATAGAACTTTAGCTATTTGTTAGGACCTTTCAGAGTTTGAATTGAAGTTCTCAAGATCCCTGATAAGCTTTTAGCTTCTACACCATTTCTGAAGCTTCTGAGAGCTTAATACCTCCACCAACAACTGCAGAATCATCCCTTGAACCGATTCAACACTTCATTTGGAAGTTAAAGTCGAGTTTGTGGACTTTAGAACTGAAACTTCACTCTGTAGGCCAAAATGAATGTAATTAACCAGGACATTCTCCCTTCAAACCGAAGAGTTTAACTTCTCTTGAGTATCAAACTGATACTTCAATTGTGTAGAACATCTCAAGCTCTTTCCTGCAAGCTTTTATGTGCTTGAAATGGACCTCTGAGCTAGAAGGAATCGACAGTTGAAGTTCAGACTGAGAGGGGGAAACTTAGCCCCACCTCGGTAGAACCTGAGCGGCCGCTTGGGTATAAAGGATATTTGTGTTATGGGCATATCAGTAGACAGTGCACGACGCAAGGAAATGAAAGAGCATTGGGTGTGTGTGTGGGTGACGTGCCTTCGTGCATGTGTGTTAAGAGGTGTCGTTATAGTTGCACTTGATACGTCGGTTTTAAAAGAAGTAAACGGAGGTGAGTCCGAGTGTCGATCTCAGGGAGGCGTGGAAATCGGATTTTGTTTACCACTTGTTGTCACGAAAAAGGCGGAGTTTTGCTTGCGAAAGAGATGGTTTTGAAAAGCGAGAGATAGAGAGAGTTTAGGGTTAGAAAGCTCTTGGTTTTGATCATGCACTTTAAGCAGAAATTAAAATGGCAACTAAATGGAAAATAATTTCATTAAACATGCATTCATAGTTCATGGTTTACAATATTAAATACATGCTTCAACAAAAGTAAATGAAAGCTTAAAAGAGAGAGAGAGGTAGAGAGAGAGTGGAGAGCGACGAGGCAGCCACGGCGGTGGAGGAGGCTCCGTCGGCGGCTCGTCGTCTCCGGCGATTACAAGAGTGCCTAAGACTAGCTAGGAGAGGAGTGGAGTAGTTGCAAGTGGGAGAGGATGCCTTGAATGGTGGTAGAAGGGGGTTTAAATAGAGTTAAGGGCTTCCTAAAAGAAGAATGTGCTTTAGCGACATCCAGAACGTCGCTAAAACCGCTTCCATATACGTCGGTGAAGGTCTTCTGCCGCCGGTCAGCCGCCCGCCCCTCTCTCTCTTCAGGCGCGATCCGTGGGCGTCGAACGAGAGCCGTCCGATTGATGATCGGACGGCTGATATCCTCCCGCGCCTGCGCTAGGATCGCGCTTCGGGCGCGCGTGCGCGCGCGCGTTTCCGCCCGGCGTGCGCGCGCGCGTGGGAGGTGGGGCGCTGTCGTCGCGCCGCGTGGCGCGATCCTAGCCGCTCGCTTCTGATCGCGCGGCTCAATTTTGCCGCGCCCTTCGCCCGCAGATGATTTTCGCTCCGCGCGAATCGAACGCGCGTCGCCGCGACGCGGGCGTGCGCGCTAACCGTTGCGCCACGCCCGCGCTTTGTCGCGGCGACCGCGGGCGAGCGCGCGGATCTCGGCCGTTCGATCGAAGATCAACGGCCGAGATGCGTCCTTGGCTGGCTTGGGGGCGTGCGGCCGGCGGGGGCGGGGCGACGTGGCGCGTTCTAGGCCGTTGATCTCCAGATCAACGGTCAGGATTTCTTGGGCCCATTGTGGGAGCTCCGGATGTCGGATTTGGCCGCTTTTGAGTCCGTTAGACTCCGTTCGTCGTCCTGAATCCATCCGTGCGGTCCGATTGCTCATCTGAGGCCTGCTTTGATAAATGCTTTACACAAATGGCCATTAATACAGTTTATAAGCAATCTTGGTACTTGATGCATGCAATGCTCCTATTCTACTTTATGTTGTGCCTTTTATTCTAAAGATGGGCCATATTCAACCTAATTACTACCCCCTTGCGTGGTGTTATCATACCCCCATGCTTACTCCTTGCTAGTCCCTAGCAAGGTTTATTCTAGCCTTTATTTCTTTGGCGAATTCAAGAAGTAATTGCTTAGGCACTTCGTTACTTGTTAATAAGAGGAACTATACGAAGATCTTAATCTACAAAGACTAAGCAGCGCCCGGGTGTCTGCCAAAATACGAATCGCCCGAATCCTTGCTTTGTATATATAACTATACTTATGTATACGTATATATCTATATATGTCTTTTTAGAATTTTTAGAATTCAGTGTGGGTTGGTAACTTTTTACGGCTACCCAACCCACCCAAAACTCGGTCAAAACCCTAAGTGCTAAGCATCTTGGTGTGAATGTTGTGATAGACTTACTTAACGGTAATTGAGACAGACTTCGAGTTTCTACGCCTCTAGGTGACCGGAAAAGAAAATAAATTTTTGCCTGAAGGTGTATTTGTTCGATTGGTAGCTTTCTCCCTGCGTTCATTTTACTTGGGGTCAACACAAGGATTTTCCAGTGTATATCTCCCCGGCTTGTACTACTTCCCCGCTTCGTCCTTAGGTGTTTTGGTCTTTTTTGTGCAATTATTGAGCTGGGCTCTGGACAACCGACCAATGGGCTGTTACCCACGATCACTTACCAGCCATACTTGTGCGGTGAAGTGTGGTTTATTTTCTTTTCTTCTTTTCCCTTTTTTTTTTTTTTTTTTTAATTATTTTTTTTTTTTTTTTTACGTAGGTGGCTTCCCTAATCTCAAATGTACCTAGAGGCAGTGAAAAAGAAATGGCCTGTGGCTGGGTTCTGGACAACCTGTCAATGGGCTGTTACCCACGACAACTTGCCAGCCATACCACCCTAGAGAGTTCATTAGCTACCCAATTTCTGTCAAAATCTCCGAGAAGTGAGTATGTGCAGAAATGTGTGCAGATGCTTAGACTCAAAGTTTTCCTGAGTTAGAGGATGAGTTGATAAGTCGTATACTTATCACCTTATTTATTAGGTGGATTAGAATAGCTTAAAGTTGCAAGGATTCGCCGCTAAATCCATATTTTAATGGACACTAGGGCTGATTAAGCCTGAAGGCCTGAAAAGTCTAAGCGTTTAAGTTCTTTTTGTATTATTTCTCACTATTGACAAGTTTCTAATGCCTAAGTTTTTCTTCCTAAATTCAATTTTTTTTATTTTTATTATTTTTTTTTTAATCAATTAATTTATTCATTCAGACTGATTAATTAAACTCAGGATTATGCAATTTACCATCCCCCCCATGCTTAAGTTGGACAATGTCCTCATTGGCAGATGCATGGATGCAGAAGGGTTCAAAACGATAGTACCTGAGTGACGTAAACTACCAGATCAGTCTGAATCCGCTAGGTTGCCTCCCAGGAAGCGCTGAGTTTAACGCCTCCAGCTGGGCGGTGCACAAACAGGAATGACTTGGGTCAAGAAGGTATGTTCAAAATTAACCAGACCTAAAATCAGAAGTCCACAGATGCGGATAAGGTTGTGGTGGAGTCCCGTTCCTAAGGGGCGGGAATTCTGTAACAGATATATCATGCATGCCCGTGTCAGATCCTCTCTTAGTTTGTGGGCATGCAAACAAGTTGCTGTGGACGAACGCACCCCAAATATGACATGCCAAACACTAAAGATGTAGGTCTTATATTCAGCTTGTGTCCCCATAAAATTGTAATCCATCGAAAGTGTATCAATTCTAGTGCATTCGGGTTGCGGGATCTTTATTCTGGTAGGGCAAGTAACAAAGTCCAGAGTTTCATACTGAGCCCTACAACCAAGCATGAGTCTTCTCTTCAAAGACGAATCCATCTCTTCCGCAACTATGATTTCATTGCTCATTCCCTCCAAGCCCTTGATCTCAAGAATATTTTCTTCAACCTCCTTTGTATCAGATTCACTGTTTGGGGTTGCATTAGAGGTAGGGTCAATTTCATCCTCTAGATCATATTCTTTCTCTCGGCCCTCCTCCAAATTTGTGATGGGGATTCTAACCGATTCATAATCAATTTCTTTGAAATTGTAACTCCATTCTCCATTTCCGACGTTGGCTGCTACTCCCACCGGATTACTTGTCTTGAGCCGATTAGATTCAGATTCCAAGGTCTCTCCCCTCACCTTCTCAGTTTCCTCCTGATGTTTGTTCTCAATGCTCCCCAAATTGTGTTCCAAGGAATCCTTACTGTCCTTATCCACTGAGCTATCCAACTCCTGAGGGGTATCAATGGTGGACTGAACCAAATCAGGATGACTAGGTGTAGTCCAATTGATCATGGTAGGTCCTTGCTTTATGAATTCCATGAATGGCGTTGTATGCAACAGCTTTCTTTGGCCTTCTTCCCCCAATTGTTGGAACAACTCCAACATGGCATGTTGCCCTTTAACCAATTCTTGATTCTGTCTGTGTAGTTCTAACTGGAGGTTATCAAGAATTGACATGGTGTCATTTGGTGTCCTTTGGATTTCCTCCTTGAAATCCAGGTTAAGAGAGTATGGTTGAGGTTGTGGATCAGAATCCATATTGGTGTTTAAGTTCTTGGGTGGGTCCTCTATTCTATCATGTTCAGGGTCCAGTTCTTCAAGAGGAACCATTCTCTGTTTGGTCCTACTCCAGAATAGTTGAGGTTCTAAGTCCTCCTCCCAGTCAGATTCTTCATCAGGGGACCAAATCAGAGGTTGATGATCCTGGGCTTGCCTAGATTTCTGATCATTTTCTGATTTCCATTTGTCTAGAACTCCTTCTAATCCAAAGGTCAAGTAGGCAAGGTTGTTGAATTCAGATGACCTTTCTTGGTTATTATCTTGAGATGGGTAGGGTTCTTGGTGTTCTCCTAAAGTGTAGGTCCTATCACAGTAGAGCGGGTCGGACCTAAATGAGGAGGCATCGTGAGGACAATCGAGATATGGAGCCCCATGATTTGAATCGTACCCTTGGGTGGCTATGTTGGGTGTATTCCAATAAGAGGTTGGTGTGGTTTGGTCATAGTTGGGCCAAGAGGGATATTCCAGGTTGCATCCCCAACTTGGTGATTGGTTAGCCCAAGTAGGCTGTGGGTATGGTCCACTTGGGTTAGCATACAAATCCTGTTGGGGGTAGTGTGGGTAAGATGGATAGGCATTGAAATCCATGGTTTGGAAGAAATGGAGGGATGCGGGAAGAACAGATGCGAGAGAGTTGTGTCCTCAACAAAGCAAACAAGCCTAGTCCTTATGGTGTACTCCTTAGGAGACCTGGAAATCTCACAAAGGTTGATTAAGTTCGTAAGCACTGGACTCCCCTTCCCCAGGCTAATCTGGCCAGGTTGATTACGAGGGGATTGCAGGGAAGGTTCTTCCTTTGGCTTGCGCCTCCGGTTCCATAGACCCCACAACCGCGGTCGTTTGACACTGCCCCGCAGCCTAGCCACCAGATTCTACCAAGGGAATGAAAGCCAAGTGCCTAGCGAACAAAACCTCACCTTTTGAGACTTAACTCAGTCCTGCCTAGGGCACGTCTACTCAGTTTTAACGGGTTAGGATAGTGCTTGTGCTTAGGGTAATGTGATGAGGCGTTGATTGGGGTGGTGCCTCTTAATTTTCCACTTTTCAAGGTGTGTGCTTCTACAAAACAGGGTTTTAAAGCAAGAATTTTTAGGGTGTGGTGTCTTTTAATGTTTCATCCTTACTTTAGTGTTTTTTAGGGTTGACGTGTCTTAATGCTTTCAGACAAGTTTCAATGGGCACGTCAAGTTCTACACACAACTTGGTGAAAGTAGATTTCCTTTTTATCTTGTAGAGGCTCTAAAAACCCTAGTGTACTCATCCTAAAGATCGTGCAGCTACTATTAGATGAGTTAGTTTTTAGGGTTGAGTGATGCGGCCCAGGTCAACTCACGGTGGCTTCGCAAACACCACTCAAGAGAAAAAGAAAAGAACACTCCAAGAATTTGTCCAGTATATTAGAGTGTACATTTTTTTGTAGGGTGGTGTGTTAAGAATGTGGGTCAAGCAATCATTCACCACGCCAATTTTTTTAGTTTTTATGATTTTTTTAGCTTTTTCACGCAAGCAAACAATGAGAGAGAGAGTACTTACTATCGGTCCTCGAGGCGCCTACTTCCTTGCTACCATAGTGGAATGCGTCGCTTCGCCGTCCATGCGCCGAATTCCTGCAACCATCAAGTAAAAAGGAAAATAGGGCATTAGACGATATGAGAATGAAGGTGGAATGGAGGTGATAAAACAAATCCGTTGCCTCCCCGGCAACGGCGCCAAAAACTGACGTGCCTTCGTGCATGTGTGTTAAGAGGTGTCGTTATAGTTGCACTTGATACGTCGGTTTTAAAAGAAGTAAACGGAGGTGAGTCCGAGTGTCGATCTCAGGGAGGCGTGGAAATCGGATTTTGTTTACCACTTGTTGTCACGAAAAAGGCGGAGTTTTGCTTGCGAAAGAGATGGTTTTGAAAAGCGAGAGATAGAGAGAGTTTAGGGTTAGAAAGCTCTTGGTTTTGATCATGCACTTTAAGCAGAAATTAAAATGGCAACTAAATGGAAAATAATTTCATTAAACATGCATTCATAGTTCATGGTTTACAATATTAAATACATGCTTCAACAAAAGTAAATGAAAGCTTAAAAGAGAGAGAGAGGTAGAGAGAGAGTGGAGAGCGACGAGGCAGCCACGGCGGTGGAGGAGGCTCCGTCGGCGGCTCGTCGTCTCCGGCGATTACAAGAGTGCCTAAGACTAGCTAGGAGAGGAGTGGAGTAGTTGCAAGTGGGAGAGGATGCCTTGAATGGTGGTAGAAGGGGGTTTAAATAGAGTTAAGGGCTTCCTAAAAGAAGAATGTGCTTTAGCGACATCCAGAACGTCGCTAAAACCGCTTCCATATACGTCGGTGAAGGTCTTCTGCCGCCGGTCAGCCGCCCGCCCCTCTCTCTCTTCAGGCGCGATCCGTGGGCGTCGAACGAGAGCCGTCCGATTGATGATCGGACGGCTGATATCCTCCCGCGCCTGCGCTAGGATCGCGCTTCGGGCGCGCGTGCGCGCGCGCGTTTCCGCCCGGCGTGCGCGCGCGCGTGGGAGGTGGGGCGCTGTCGTCGCGCCGCGTGGCGCGATCCTAGCCGCTCGCTTCTGATCGCGCGGCTCAATTTTGCCGCGCCCTTCGCCCGCAGATGATTTTCGCTCCGCGCGAATCGAACGCGCGTCGCCGCGACGCGGGCGTGCGCGCTAACCGTTGCGCCACGCCCGCGCTTTGTCGCGGCGACCGCGGGCGAGCGCGCGGATCTCGGCCGTTCGATCGAAGATCAACGGCCGAGATGCGTCCTTGGCTGGCTTGGGGGCGTGCGGCCGGCGGGGGCGGGGCGACGTGGCGCGTTCTAGGCCGTTGATCTCCAGATCAACGGTCAGGATTTCTTGGGCCCATTGTGGGAGCTCCGGATGTCGGATTTGGCCGCTTTTGAGTCCGTTAGACTCCGTTCGTCGTCCTGAATCCATCCGTGCGGTCCGATTGCTCATCTGAGGCCTGCTTTGATAAATGCTTTACACAAATGGCCATTAATACAGTTTATAAGCAATCTTGGTACTTGATGCATGCAATGCTCCTATTCTACTTTATGTTGTGCCTTTTATTCTAAAGATGGGCCATATTCAACCTAATTACTACCCCCTTGCGTGGTGTTATCAGTGGGCACGTGCCCGGGTGTGTGTGCACCTATGGGTGTGCGAGTATGGGCCCGTGAAGGCATGTGCATGGGCTTGGGAGGCTGTGAGCCAGATGTGCTCGAGACTATGTGAACCGGAAATAAACTGAAACTAAATAAACTAGGCTTGGACCTAGTACCGTCTGGTCCCACCCTTAGACGGGTGCTGTGTATCCTCGACCGATCCAAGCAACCAATTAAAAGCCTAATTTTTGGTTTAAATAGATAGGCCGGTTCAGTTCAGAAAGAAGGCTTGCAAGAGTTTTGAAGGAAAGGATGCTAAGGCTGAAGAGAAAGAGAAGAAGCAAAGGAAAGGAAGAGAAGGAGAAGAAAGTGAGAGCTCATAGAGGGAAAGGTTGAATAGGCAAGTGCTAAAGAGGAAGGTAGAGAAGGAAGAGAAGAAAGAAAAGAAAAAGAAAAAGATTAAGAAGAAGATTAAGAAATAAGTAAAAAGTGAAAGAAAGAGGTTGAAGATAAAGAAGAGAAATTCGTGGTTCAGTTTCTTGCATTTTTAATTCCTTTTGAGCTTAATGTTATAATACGTCATATTTCCATTAGTAGTACTTTCTATTTCCTTAATCTCTTGAAATAAAAGAAATAAACATGCTTACTTGTTGTTGAAGAAGAACATTTGTGTAAATGTGTTGTGTTTTCTTATGGTATTTTGCATATTCTTTTAATTTGAAATCATTAAGAAAAATTCATGTTCTTAAAGTAAACTTAATTATATACTCTATAAGTAGCTTAGACTTAATGGTGAATTCTAAGTAAGCTATGCATCCCAGTAAATGACCTAGAATCAACCAGTTAAAAGAAATAAAATCTAAAATGTCAGGTTAACTTGACCCTATGCTACTCAATCGACAAAAATTCAAGTCGACCTAAGTTACTTTCCTCTGCACATAATTAAGCACAATTAACCTAATTAACTGTGTTGAGGAAGATGACCGAGCATTTTAATGGCGTCGTTGTAGGGGAGGTAATATTTGCTTCATTTCAATTCACCAAAACATTCCCTTGCATGGCTTTTTCTAATCAACATTTTAAAGGCTTCATTGAAGGTAACTGTAATTATATTCACCATTATTACTGATTTGTGTTTCATATTAAGTAGTCTTGTTTTTGTTTTGCTTTCTATCTTCTTTTCCTGTTTACCTCTGCAGGTAATCTCCAGAAAGAAGGCGGGTTTGCTTTTTCCATTTTCCATCATACATACCATTGTAAGTACTCTTTCCTCAGTCTTTAGTTTAGTTTGAATTGTTGCATTTAGTTAGTTTAAAAAATTAAAAAATACTAAATACAAACTTTCTGACTAGTAGTAGCATGTTATAGGCATATACTCTTAGGAGTGCATTTACCTGCTAGTTTCTTTATGATCTGACTTGGGAAAATTTCGACTGTTTTTCTCGCATCAGCGGGAAAACAAGTGAAAAAAGCCACGTAGATCCCTGTCCTGGAGTTAATAGCAAGACAACATATTTTTTTAAAAATACTTAAAAAGCAGTCACTTTAATTCTTTCTATCATATATTTCGAAAGATTAAGTAAAAAAGAGGATAATAAAAATTGTAACTTAAATCTATTTGAAGAATGCATGCGGGTTTTATCGCTATCGTCTATTGCATGCTATCGTGCACACAACACGATCACTAGAGTCACACGAGTCATAATTTTCTATCTCTCCTCTTTGCACCTCATAGGGCTTTGGTCAAAGATCAGCAAGTCTATCTCACTACTAGAGCCTTGGGCAGCCAGTAGTGAGTGATCCCGTTCCTAGACCTTAGGCCTTTAAGCCTTAAGGATACGCACTTGCGTAGACATGGGTTTAGGATGCGTATTTTGATATTGATACTATACTTGTTTGCATCCAAAGTATTTTTGCATTTTCTAGGACTCTCTTCTTTCCTTTGAAAGAAGAGAAAAACCCACCTTTTCGTGCTGTTTTACAAGTTTTGTTGCCACTTATTTCTGGTGGTGTGAGTGTGCCTTTGCACATTCTTTTCATTTTATGCACAGGAGGAAATCGTTGCATCCTTCTCTTGTAAACCCTTTCACAGGTGCCCCTAAGCCGGTTGCAGCTAAGCAACCACAAAAATTCTCATTTGATTCGTCTGTTTCTATGGATCAGTTGCAAAATCAAAATCCTGAGATCCCTTCTTCTTTTGGTCATGGGGAGATGCCGCCATTTGACATTCATGAGGCACTCCTGAACCAGAATCTTATAATTCTTGAACAAAATCGACAAATCAATCTTTTAACAACAGCTTTAAACAATTTACAGAATCTTCAAGCCCATCCTCCACCTCAACCTGAGGCGGGTTTTGACCTTCCTGATTTACCGATTCCTTATCCTAGGGATCTACTCTGCGACTACTATAATCCATCTAATGCACAAATAGACCCTAATGTTAGGATTCACATTGGGGAAAATGACCCAGAATTAAAGCCAAACATATAGGTCTAATTCCACATTTTCATGGATTTGCATCTGAGGATCCATTGAAACATATTGTAGATCTTAAAAATCTTTCTCAAACTCTTGGACCTCGAAATCAAAATAGGGAAATCCTACTCATGAAGATGTTCTCTTTTAGCCCTAAAGATAAAGCCACATATTGGTATAGGACTATTGCAAGACGAATCTCAACTTGGGCTGAACTCGAATCTGCATTCTTGAAGAAATTCTTTCCTATTGGTCACACGAATGCTTTAAGGCGAGCAATCACAACTTTCAATTAAAATCAAGGAGAACCAATTCATGAAGCATGGGAATGCTTTCATGAATTACAAAGGAAATGCCCACATCATGACATCCCTCACTGGCAACTAATGCATATCTTGTATTATGGATTGCAAGAGGGTATTCGCAATCTAGTCAATGCCTTTTGTGGAGGGAACTTTCTCAATCGCAACGCAGAATCCGTTTCAAAATTATTTGAAGAGATGGCGGAGAACTCGATCAATAATGCATCCATGCTACAGTTTACGCGAGGCACAAATATAGCACATCAAAATCCACATAAGGGCATTCATGAGATCGGTAATCCATCTAGTTCAAAGGATTTGGAAATTATTGCAGAGAAACTAGACAAAGTCGACATCATAGCAAAGCATCTTGATGAGGTCAGAAACACTATGAAAACCCTTACACCTCTACTTGCTATGCAAAATCCCGCGCATTCACCGGTTTCACATCTTCCTTGGGTTCTAGGGATCCATCTTCCATGGGTTTCTTATCTACTCCTGCACCAACCAAAGGAGGGACCTTTGTCCCATAATCTTTCCCACCCTTTTCCCCACCATCTCCTATTTTTGTGGAAAACATTCCCTATCCTTTAGATTTAAACACCATTCAGGGATATGCACCATGATCAAACCCATATTCTAATTCCTATAATCTTGGATGGCGTAATCACGCTAATTTCTCTTGGTCTGACCATTCACAAAGGCCATCATATCCGACTCAGACCAGGCAAAACCAGCCTACATTGCCAATTAAGCAACCTAATGTGAGGCCATTTTACGCAGGTTCACAAAACCCCATAGGGCCAAATAGAGATTCACAGCTTGACCTGATTTTATGAGCTGTGACTGAGAGCCAGCAACAAAATGCTGAGGCTCTTGCTGAAGTCCAACAGCAAAGTTCTGTAAAGTTGGCTGATCTTAGGGGCCAAATCACATAGTTAACTGAATCTTGCCAGCTAGGGGCCCTTCCAACCCAGCCAATTCCAAACCCTAGGAATATCTAGTAGAGACAAGACCTGGGAGTGCAAAATCCAAATCAGGGACATGTCCATTTCCTTAATCAATTACCCTTGAATCCAAATTTGAATCAAAATTGAAATCCACCCTTTGCTAATCATGATTTTGAGTATCTTAATCAACAATAGTCATTTTCAAATCAACCTTTGATTTCTAATTCATCTTTCCAAAATCAACAAGCATCCTCTTCATCATCTTCCTCTTCACATGCGGGTATTAACTCTGTTACAACCTGCCATGGAACTCCCACTAGGGATCCAATTTATCCAAGGAACCTATCCTATGACCCTAGTACATCTAGAACGACCTCAGTTTCTACACCTGGAAGAGGTGCAAAACCCAATCCCGCAATTCCCGCTAATTCGAAAGATCCGGAAAATACCTCAGTAGAACAGGAAATCGATGCCCCATTTCCTAAAACTTTGAAGAAGGCTAGGAAACAAAAACAACCTGTTACATTAGATGAAGATTTAATTAAAATATTTTAGCAGGTACACATTAATATCCCACTCCTAGATGCTATCAAACACATTTCGACTTACGCGAGATTTCTTAAGGAGTTATGTACTCCTAAGGGTAAGTCGAAGAAAGGAAGCACTGCGGTACTTTCAAACCTTGTGAGCTCTATAATTTCAAGCAGCTTCCTTTGAAAAAAAAAAACCTAGGACTCCATTTATTTCCTGTATAATTGGGGGTCAGTGTTTTGATAGAGTGCTCCTAGATTTAGGAGCATCTATTAACCTCATTCCTTTATCTTTGGTAAAATGTTTCAGCAAAGAAAACCTTAAGTCTGCCATTGTGACTTTACAATTAGCCGATAGATCTATTAAGTCACCTAAAGGAATGTTGGAGGATGTAATTGTAAGAGTTCAGGATTTTTATTTCCCAGTAGATTTTAATGTCCTTGATATCAAAGTACCCGAACACATTAGAGGTACCCCAATTATCTTAGGGAGACCCTTTTCGCCACTGCAAAGGCCAACATTGATTGTGAATCTGGAAAGATTGAATTGAAATTTAGGGAGAAGACAATTAAGTTAGATATATTTAGAGCTTCTAGAGGATTGTCTTGTGATTAGATTGAGGAAATCAAATCTATTATAACTTTTGAGGATGACATTAGTTCTTTAGAACTAGAGAGCAAACCTTTTGATATCTGGTCGGGTGTGTTTCACGTGTTAGAAATCAAGGTTACAAGTAACCCATCGTCGTAGTTGCAAAACACGTCGATCAGATAAAATTTATACCGAAACTCTACGGGAGTGCCAGGTCTAACACAAGGAGGCGATGTTTACTTTATTGAAAATTGCGATTCGATTCATTTCTTTTTTGGTATTTTGGGGTTTTGTTATTTTTTTGTACTTTTGAAATAAAAGAAAACAAGCAAGAGTATCACAAGATAGAGATGTGGAATAAATCTAATATATATTACTTCCAATGTCAATTACAAGAAACTATGAAAGCATATAAAGAGAGGGAGGTGAGAGGAAATCTCCCGAATCAGCTGTTCAGCGAGACGACGGCACCTGGTGAAAGATTGGACGAAGGAGGTGAGGATTGGGACGACGGAGGTGAGATGCTGGAGGATGTCGGGATGAGGAAAGCTTCGACGTAGCTCTGGAATGGAGGTGAGAAGACAGAGTTGATCTGCTATCGGAATGGAGGTGGGAGGATAGCTCCAACGCGACCTATAAAGGGAGATGGGAAGTTGGAGGAGTATTTATTGGGGCAAAGGTTCGCTACACTAATAGGTGCCTTGGGAGCTTGAGAACAAGCTCTAATGGAGCGTTGGTAGGCTTGGTAGAGCTTGGGAGTAGGTGGGAGTAGAGTACGTAGAGATGGCTTGGAAGGGAGGGGGTGTAGGTCCTTTTATAGTGGAGGAGAAGAGGCAAAAATAGGCATGGGACCATTAGTGACATCTAGGTCATTGCTAGAAACGTCACTGTGGGTAGCTCATGGCCGCTGGCGCCCATAGTTGTCTTTGCTGGCATGTGATGAATTACTAACGGCTGTAAGCATCATTGTAAGTGCAGCTCATGCATCGCTATAGGTCCAGCTCACACCGCGCTGGCGCTGCACTCCTGCATTGTTGCACACGCATGCGTGCCCACGCACCGGCGCTGCACTGCGCTACGCTGCGTGCATGCAGGCCTACGCGCCCAAGCACGCACCTGCACTACAGCGTGCATGTGGTGCTACGTGCGTGTGCTGGCAGCCTGGGCTGCACCACATGGAGCATTCTGGGACGTCCATCTTCTTCTTGTTGTAGGGGCTGCTACGGAGGTCATATTGAGTCGATTTTCATGCTGTTAGGGTGTGATCGTCGACTTGAATCCATCCGCACGGTTGGATTTATCATTTGAAGCTCCGAATTATGTCTCCTAGTCCCCTAGCCGTTGATCTTCCTCGGACTGCATATGGTGCTATGGGACTCCGATGGAGGCGATTTCAAAGACGTTGGACTCCGATCGTCGTCTTGATCAGATCCATATGGTCGGATCGTCAATCCGAGGCTCCAAAATAAATATCCTTCTCCCCTAACCACAAAAGGACATAATTAACCTAAATTATATACAACTACTCTAAATGCAGAAGATGCATGCTTTGAAATATTTATATAATGAAATGCAAATCTAAGCTTAGGAACAAGCATGAATAGGCATTTTACCATCAATAACTATGTTTACATCAATATCTCATACCCTCAAAACAACAAAACTCCTTTATTAGAATATTTACTCAATCATGAATTTGAATCTTATGACTCATTCAACTCACTTCTCGCAATCGAAAATCCCGCCCCAAATCCTACTGTTGATTCCACTCCTGTAATAGAATTGAAACCATTGCCTGATAATCTTAAATATGTCTATCTCGAATATGATCAAACATATCTTGTAATTGTCAACCCTTATCTTTCCGAATGACAATAATCCAAATTGATCAAGGTTCTTTGAGATCACAAGAAGGAAATTAGGTGGACTCTACATGATCTCACCGGGGTTAGCCTCAATTTTTGTACTCATCGCATATATATTGAAGATGGGGCACGACCTTCAAGAGAAGCTCAAAGACATCTAAATCCAAATTTAAAGGAGGTCATAAAGAAAGAAATATTCAAGTGGCTAGATGCTGATATTATTTATCCCATATCTAATTGCCCTTGGGTGAGTCCAATTCAAGTGGTGCCTAAAAAGGCAGGACTCAACATAATTAAGACTGAATCTGGAGAAACCATTTCAACATGAATTGTGAATTAGTGGTGGGTTTGTATTGATTATCATAAGATGATACAGTTACAAAGAAGGACCATTTTCCTTTGCCATTTATTGATCAAATCCTTGAGAGATCAGCTGTTAATAAGTTCTTCTGCTTTTTAGATTGTTACTTCGGATATAATCAAGTAGAAATATATCCCGAAGATCAAGAGAAAATGACTTTCACCTACCCCTTCGGAACTTTTGCTTTTCGAAGAATGCCATTTGGGCTTTGCAATGCACCCGTGACTTTTCAGCATTGCATGTTAGCCATTTTTACTGAAATGGTGGGTGAATATATGGAGCTTTTTATGGATGATTTTTCAGTCTTTAGGGAAACATTTGATATTTATCTGGATAATTTCTCGAAGGTTCTTAGGAGATGTACAGAAGTGAACCTTGTCCTCAGTTGGGAGAAGAGCCATTTTATGATTCTAGAGGGCATTATACTTGGCCACCTCGTGTTTGAGCAAGGTATCCAAGTAGATCGAGCTAAGATCAATCAAATTACAAATCTTCCAATTCCTAACACGATCAAAGGCTTTTGATCATTTCTCAGGCATGTGGGATTTTATTGCAGATTTATACTTGATTTTTCAAAAATTTTTCGAGCACTCACAAACCTCCTCACAAAGGATACTACTTTTGAGATGAATGAGGAGTGTGTCTAAGCATTTGAAACATTGAGAGACAGAGTTACACAAGCTCTGATCTTGCAACCACCAAATTGGGATTTACCATTTGTGATCATGTGTGATGCATCAGATTATGCAATAGGAGCTATTTTGGGATAGAAAATTGAGAAGAATCCGATAGTAATTTACTATGCTAGTAAAACTTTGAATGAGACACAAAGGAATTGCACAGTTACAGAAAAGGAATTACTAGCAATAGTATTTGGATTAGAAAAGTTCAGATCTTGTATACTCGGATCTCGAATCATTGTGTACTCTGATCACTCAGCTATCCGACACCTATCTAGAAAGGACAGGAAACCTAGGTTGATCAGATGGATCTTGCTTTTCCAAGAATTTGACCTAGAAATTTGTGACAAGGTGGGATGACAGAATGTTGTTGCTGATCACCTTCCCCACCTTCCTTCTGATACTGTTGAATCATCTCCTCCAATTACTGAACACTTTCCTGATGAACATCTTTTGACTATATCCTCAGATCTTCCTTGGTACGCAGATATTGTTAATTATTTGTTTACACATCAATTCCCACCAGACTGGGATGGGAATCGCAAATCATGACTCAAAGCAGAAGCCAAATACTATTTCTGAGAAGATCCGTATCTTTTCTGACTCTGTAATGATCAAATCATCAGGCATTGTGTCACTTCTTCTAAGATTGATTCTATTCTCTCTTTTTGTCATGACCAGGCTTGTGGTAGTCATTTTTCTGGTCGAAAGACCGTTGCAAAAATTCTGCAATGTGGGTTTTATTGGCCCACATTATATACTGATTCACAGACATATTGTAAGGCATGCAGTCGCTGCCAAACTCTTGGTGGCATGTCACGAAAGGACATGATGCCTCTGAACCCGATTGTTGTCTATGAAATCTTTGATATTTTGGGCATAGACTTTATGGATCCATTTCCATCCTCTTTTGGCTTCAAATACATTATACCTACTGTTGATTAGGTTTCTCGTTGGATTGAAGCCTTACCCACATGCACAAATGATCATCGAGTTGTCATTCCTTTAAAACCGAGTCATATTATCACTTTTTTTGGGGTACCTCGTGCCAATATTTCCGATGGCGGTTCCCATTTTATTATTGTCCAGTTTAGAAATCTACTTAGAAAATATGGGGTTACACATCGTATTTCTACATTTTATCATCCCCAGACTAATGGGCAGACTGAGGTCTCTAAATGGGAGATCAAAAAGATCCTTCAAGTGACGATCCGACCCAGTAGGAAGGATTGGTCTTCCCATTTAGATGAGGCTTTGTGGATTATAGGACTGCCCAGAAAACACCAATCGGCATGTCACCATACAGACTTGTTTACAGGAAACCCTGTCATCTTCCCATAGAAATTGAACACATGGCCTATTGGGCAATTAAAGCTTGTAATTTAGACCTCGCGAAGGCTGGTGATCATCGTAGGTTGTAGCTTAGCGAACTTGAGGAACTGTGTCATGATTCCTATGAGAGTTCAAAGCTGTATAAGGAAAAAC
Source organism: Thalassia testudinum (assembly GCA_037157565.1). NCBI lineage: Eukaryota > Viridiplantae > Streptophyta > Magnoliopsida > Alismatales > Hydrocharitaceae > Thalassia > Thalassia testudinum. The sequence goes on from JAZHRO010000014.1 coordinate 64,827,717, forward strand.
TTAAAGCCTTCCATGATAGATATATTTCCCGCAAATCTTTTACACCTGGTCAGAAGGTGTTGCATTTTGATGCTAGTTTGAAGTGCTTCCCTGGGAAACTTTGGTCAAAATGGCAAGGGCCATTTATTGTTGTTAGAGTCTTTTCCAACGGAGCTGTCGAAATCACTAAACCCAAAAGGATCAACCCTTCAAAGTTAATGGTCAATGCTTAAAACCTTTCTTGGAATCAAATCCTTTACATCTTGTTGGAGACTGTTACATGCTCCATTAGGGTTTACCACTGTCCATCCAATTTGTACATAGTTGTTTCTTGCTTTTTACACTTCCCATACACTTTCCTAATTTTTCACTTCATCTTACACTAATTACCTTCATTTAGTCCGACTGTCCACTCTGACCTTTAGTCAGACTTGAAATCGTTCCCACAGAGATCTTTGATCTCCGCTACCCAACTCCTTCCATCACACTACACTAAATGAAGTGTAATATCTTTTCACCTTTCCTACAATGAGGATATTGTAAAATCTTGGCTTGGGGGGGTGTGAAGTGAAATTTTCAATTCATGTGTATGTTTGGAGACAATATGAAAAAAAAACATAAGAATTAAATACCCTCGAAATTTAAAACAAAATAGAAATACAAAAAAATTCTAAAAATTTCAAAATCAAAAATATAATACAAATTTGAAAATTTTTGAAAATTTCATAAAAATTGGAAATTCTATAAAACATAAAAAAATATATAAATACAAAAATTTTGGAAATTGATAAATTAAAAAAACTATAATAAAAGGGGTATTTTCATCTAGAATAAAGAAAAGAAGAAGAAAAAATATATATACTAAAAGCTTAATTTTTCTTTTAGGTTAGAAGTAAAAAAATATATATATATAAAGAATATATATAAAGTATATATATATAAGAGCATTAAATTCCTATTTAGATTTTTACTTATAACATTTTGTAAAAACACACTTTTATTCACAAAATCTTAAAACAAGATTTTATTTGAATTAGAATCTTTAAACTTTAAAGGTTTGTTTTTCTATTCTTACCCTGAAATTAAGAAACTAAGGTGTATTAAGTTTAAGTTTTGAACTTAAGTTTTGGAATTAAATTGTAACTTTTTAATCAATTAGATTAAGTAATCCTTTTGCTTTTTGAATATTTCATTTTATCGTAAAGTTAGGTAGAAAGGCTAGATATTTAGAGTTAATTAAGTAGAGAGTAGGTAGGACCTTAGTCTTCAAGTCTATCAGGATATAGTTAGCTCAATCAACTAAGGGATAGTTGGTTTGACTTGGTAAGTTTTGTCTTGACAGATCATACAGGAGGAAACTAAAAGTTTAAAGAACCTGAGAGTGAATGGCTTTGTTGTCCAAGCTCTGGTTTGAAAGCTAAGTAACTTAAACAATCCAAAATCACACACATAGAATTGTCTTGTTGCCATCTAAGACCGCGAAAACACAGAGGTTAAGAGATCGATTCTAAATTCTCTTTAGTCCAAGGATTTCCACAGGGTGGTTCTTCAAAGTGTGAAGGATGTGCCACTCACCTAGAAAAAGGATTTGGAGACTAAAGTTAGTAGGAAAAATAAGAAGGGGGTGAAAAAATTAAAAGTAAAATAAAACACGCTATAGTTAAGTACCTCGCTACAAATGGGTACTTATGTAGTTTTTCCATAAAAATAGAGCATCTCGTATAATAAATGCTACCCTTCTTTCCATCAAATAAGAGAACACCTCACTACATATGGGTTTTCTAACCTATAGAAAAAGTTAAAAATTAGGAATAAGAGACCCAGTGGTCCATCGGGGAGATATACACAAAAAGTGTTGACCTCGGGATAGAAAACTAGTGAGGTGAAAGCAACCAAACTTGAGTAAGGCTAAGGCAAAGGCTTGAATTAGAATAATCTGGATTGGAAATTGATGTCTTAAGATCTGGATTTTTGCAAATTTGGATGCCTTTAGGAAACTCTTTTCACAAAGCATGGATGTTTAAAAATCATAGCTACCGAACATTGGTATTAGGCAATGAAGCCTAAGAAATCAGGTTTTGAGGATTTACAGTTGAGACCTAAAGGAGAAGGACAGACAAAATCCTAGGTCTGGAAGTTTATCCTTAGTGCTATAAGCTAGTAGATTAAAGTTTTACTACTCTAAGAACGATTAATGATGAATATCTGGTTAATTTGCTTGAACTTAGATTGATAGAAATCAAATATTGTAAACAAAGGATTAACTTAAGACTATTGAGTTTTTGAGTTAAAACTTAATTTCCAACTCTTAAGTTTTGTTTTCTTAAAACACTTTCAATTCTAAGTTTTTAAGGGTTAAGAATGGTTACAAAGAATAAGTGATTTTCGAGATTCTAATTTTTAATAAATTTCTTGTTAACAACCATTTTTAATAAAGTGTGTTTTGAAGATGTTTTGAGTTTAAGTCTAAGTAAGGAAATTTTCACAAATTGCTCTGCATATTAGCTATTTATATTAAATCTAAAAAAATTAATTCTGACCTAAGCTTTCCCCTACTTGGTTCCTATTTATATTAATTTAAACACAAGTGCTTTAAATCATAATATTTTTAGTTAATTTTGCTAGGGACTAGCAAAACTTTGGCTGAGGGGTATGATGAGAAGCTCATGATGGTCTCTAATTACCCCTAACTAACTAGTCTTCCTAGTTAATTAGCTAGAAATATGTGAATATATGGGTTAAATATTAAATAAGGGATAAATAGTAAAGGACCTTAAAATGAGTTAAAAATTCTATATTATCAACCAAATAATGTTATTAATAATTTAATTAATAATTGGACTCCATAATATTGTCAATATTATCTAATTAATGTGATTAACTAACTTAAGTATAATATATACCTAATTATGTAATACCTTAAGTAACATTACTTAATTAAATAAATTAATCTATTCATCCACTGGTCTGGATGATGCTAAAATCCTATTTTAGGGTTGGAGATAACCTCACCAGCATCGGATAAGATGCCGGTGTTTACTCCCTATCCAGATTCCACCTCCATCTCAATCGCTACCACCTATAAATACCCCTCCACACCCTTGATTTCCACTAAGTTGGCTCCCTTCCCTCTTCCTCACTGAGCTAACTCCGATAGGATATTCTCTCCAAATTCCGACGAATTTCCTCTACCTCATCCGTCTTCTTCCACCCATCTTCAATAGCTCTGGACCTCCACCAATGTCAGCCTAGTCTTCTGACACAAGCTCTGACTAGGAGCTCCTCTGCTCCACCTCGCAACCGCCTGCCAAAGATTTTCACCAACCCTCTGATTTCCTCCTCTGTCATGAGCCATCGACAGAGATCTCCTATCCCCTTCATCCAGGTAACAGTAGATTAGGTAGGTAGTTTAGTTAGGAAAGTTAGTTAGGTAGATTAGGTAGTGTAATGTTAGATTTCACACTCATCTTCCTTTACACTGGCAAGCTCCTTAAGCTTGTCAGGAGCAATTATTTTGTCTTTTTAAGTCACCATACACTTTCTCATACTTTCCGTGAACATTTCTATCATTTTTAATTACTGAATAGATCATTTAACCGCCTAAACCACCTCCACCTCCACCAACTACTCCTGCTGTCCATGGCAGCGGTAGTTGATCTTTTTCCACCTCCACTGGGGTACTTCATCATTTATTCATCACATAAGGGCCCTAATCCTCACTCTAATTTGAATAATTACCACTTATAACTTAAACAACCAATTTTAATTAAGCTCCTAAGCTCGTTGTCGATGGTAGCTCAAGAGTACTTCAAATCATTAATTATATACATATATATCATCGCAAATATCTGTTGACTTGTTTCCTCCACACAATTGAGTGGGAAAACAAGTCCAGAGCCTAATCCAACATAAATCTTGTCCACGATGAATTCATTATTTAATCTTAACATTAATGGACAAATGATGAAATTAATTTGTTCCTGAGGTTCCTTGTGACCTCAGGAAGCTTTTTGAATCATTAATGGCATAATTTCACATTATATTTACATTTCACCTTTTTTCGAACTGACCAGAGCTACAACAAGCTCCGGCTACCCAAAACAAGCTCTTCAGCCTGTAGAACTTAGTGTGAAGCTCCAAATCAATGATTTGAGGTTTACTGATCATGCTGAGGTAGTTTCTTTAAGGTTTTAGTGTCTAGAGTGCCTGTTAGGTCTTCATCTTCTTCAACTCCGGTAGAGTTGGAGATGATTGACAGTTAGGTTTAAGACTTCTTTAAAAGGTTTCAAAGCACGAGTGATATGCCCTAAGCTCATTTCCATGAGTCAACCAATGTAACAAACCTTGGTTTGTCCTGATGGATAAACTCCTTTTCAAGCTCAGGCGACAAGCTTGGAACCCTAGGAACCTTAGTTGAATCACCTTTCTAAGGGCCTGAATCTATTCCTATGATTGAAGAGAAGATATCTAAGGCTTTAATTCATTTTGAAATGGATAAACTCAGAAAGTCAAAATTCGAGGCTAATTGTCAAACAAAAGTTTGAACCTGGGATTTTGGATTCAATCATATGAATTAAGGAGTTTGAGATGTTACCAGGATGATTGTGAATGATTTAGATGAGATTTGGATGAACTCTGATGGATTATATAGTAGAATTTGATTTCTATCAGTTTGAATTGTTTTCGATCCCAAATTGACGACAACAGCCTTTTGATGAAATTTAGATGAAAATTTTGCCCAAATGGATTCGCAACAACCTTTAGAGGTTGTTTAATTTGATTCAATAGAACTTTAGCTATCTGTTAAGACCTTTTAGAGTTTGAATTGAAGTTCTCAAGTTCCTTAAAAAGCTTTTAGCTTGTGTACCTGTTTTGAAGCTTCTGAGAGCTTAATACCTACACCAACAACTGCAAAATCATCCCTTGAACCTATTCAACACTTCATCTGGAAGTTAAAGTCTAGTCTGTGGACTTTAGAACTGAAACTTCACACTGTAGGCCAAAATGGACGTAATAAACCAGGACATTCGCCCTTCAAATCGAAGAGTTTAACTTCGTCTGAGTATCAAAATGATACTTCAATTGTGTAGAACATCTCAAGAGCTTTCCAACAAGCTTTTATTTCCCTGAAATAGAGCGCTGAGTTTGAAGGAATCCACAATTGAAGTTCAAACTGGGTAGGGGAAACTTAGTCCCACCTCAGTAGAACCTGAGCGACCGCAAGGGTATAAAAGATATTTACGTTATGGGTATATCAGTCGATAGCACATGACGCAAGGAAAGAAATGAGCATTGGGTGTGTGTGTGGGCATGTGTAGTGCATATGCCTAGTAGTGTGTGTGCATGTGGGCGTGCGAGTGTGGGCCGGTGAAGGCATGTGCATGGGCCTGGGAGGCCGTGAGCCTGATGGGCTCAAGACTATGCGAACTAGAAATAAATCGAAACTAAATATACCAGGCTTGGACCTAGTAGGGTTTGGTCCCTCCATGAGAGGGGTGCTGTGTATCCTCGACCAGTCCAAGCCGCCAATTAAAAACCTAATTTTTGGTTTGAATAGTTTGACCGGTTCGATTCAAAAAGTAGGTCTGCAAGAGTTCTGAAGGAAAGGATGCTAAGGCAAAAGAGAAAGAGAAGAAGCAAAGGAAAGGAAGAGAAGGAGAAGAAAGAGACAGCTCGTAGAGAGAAAGGTTGAATAGGCAAGTGCTAAAGTGGAAGGCAAAGAAGGAAGAGAAGAAAGAAAAGAAAGAGAAAAAGATTAAGAAGAAGATTAAGAAATAAGTAAAAAGAGAAAGAAAGAGGCTAAAGATAAAGAAAAGAAATTCGTGGTTCAATTTCTTGCATTTATAATTCCTTTTGCACTTAATGTTGTAATAAGGCATATTTCCATTAGTAGTACTTTCTATTGCCTTAATCACTTGAAATAAAAGAAATAAACATGTTTACTTGTTATTAAAGAACATTTCTGTAAATGTGTTGTGTTTTCTTATGGAATTTTGCATATTCTTTTAATTTGAAATCATTAAGCAAAATTCATGTTCTTAAAGTAAACTTAATTATACTCTCTATAAGTAGCTTAGACTTAATGGTGAATTCTAAGTAAGCTATGCCTCCTAGTGAACGGCCTAGAATCAACGAGTTAATAAAAATAAAATCTAAAATGTTAGGTTAACTTGACCATATACTACTCAATCAACACAAATTCAAGTTGACCTAAGTTACTTTCTTCTCCACATAATTAAACACAATTAACTTAATTAACTATGTTGAGAAAGATGACACACCATTTATGTGGTTGTGGAATGGGGTGACTCATTGAATCTTCTTGTAAATGAGGAATCGAATCCTGCAAGTTAGCCCTAACCTAATCCAAATCTTCAATAATTGGGCTATCAAATGGTTCGTCATACTCCTCTAGCTCGTTTGCCTCACTAAATTCATTTTCCTTAACATCAAGTGAGACGTCACTCAGAGATTCCTCACCCTAAGAATTAAGGAATTCTTGATCCTTATTTATATATGTCTCGAAATCATAGGTCATTTCATTGTCCACAAAGACATATTTTTCGTCATTCCCTGGCTCAGGGATCTCGGGTGTAGCAATCGGTTCATCCTCAATCAATTGATCTAGACCAACCTGGTCATCTCCAGTCTCAGAAAATGTATTTCCCCCGATAGGTGCCTAAGCATGTTCAGACATTGGCTCTCTTGAAGGGGGTTCATCTTGAGAATCATCCCAAGATTTGACTAGGGCAACCACAAATTTCATTCACAACCTTGATAATTTCCCTAGTAGAAACTCACTCAGGCCCCTATCCCGAACATGTTGGAGCAAATCCAATAAAGAGCTATTCAGCTCATCAATCATTAGTATCATAGGCTCCAATGCTTCAGTGCATGGTGTTAGCTGAGTCTCTAACGATTGGATGGTGTTCCTCAAGTTAGCCAACACCCTGTCTTGTACCTGGTTCACCTAGGTCGAATGGTTTGGTTCAGGGTTGGGTGGGTTTGGGTTCATTCTATGGGAGTCAAGATATTGAGGTTCTCGGGTCCCTCCCTAATATTAGGTCATTCTAGGTTATTTAAAGGATGGTGGCAACCTATATTCAGTGGAGTACTGGGAGGGGAGGTGTTATAATCATTATATCCTTCCTGATTTAGATCGGTTAGATTGATCATCAAAGGGTGGAGATCTATAATCATTGTTGCTCTAGGAAGGATAGTAATCATAGTCTTGTTGTCCAGGGTTAGGCCTTGGACACTGAAGTCCACATTCATATCCCCAATCAAAGTTATCCTAGCTAGTGGATGGGTATTAGAAGTTAAGTCGGAATAGTAATCATCTTGGGGATAAGTGGTGGTAGGTGGATAGGATGGAAAATTATTGTATGATGTGGAAGGATACATGGTAGAATTGGAGGGAAATCAAAAGAAAGAAAGGAGCCTTGCAATACCAGCAATCAACCCTATCCTTATATGGGTAGCCTAAAGACCTACAGACTCCCAGGACCCATCTTGAGATTATAAATGATATGGTCTACTTCTATCCAGTCAATCTAACCAGTTTGAGGGAGGGGCTGGGGAGAAGGTTCTTACTTTGGCTTGTGCTTCTGGTTCTTAGTGTACCCCCCAGCCGTGGTGGTTTGACGCTACTCTCCTAGCTAGACATCAGATGGACCAGCAAAAGCAGATTAATAAAAAAAAATCTATCTGAACCCCAAAGAGTGACTCAATCGTTAAGGCCAATGTTTACTCAGTTTTAATTAGTCTTAAGATGATCGTGCTCTTAGAATGTGATGGGCCCTTTAGATGGGTTGTGTCCTTAATGATCAATTCAAATGTGTATGCGTGCACAACAAGGGTTTGCAAACAAAGTTATTTGATGATGTGTCTTTTAGTGTTCACCCTTGTTTAATAGCTTTTAGGGTTTAATCTTTAGGTATATTCAATCAAGGTTCAATAGAACACTACAAGTTTTGAAAGCACTGGTGATGATATATTCCTTTAGAAATCAGGAAAAAAATGTGGAGTGCCTAGTTCAGCCATAGAAATCAACCCTAAGAGTCAAGCTACTTGATGGATCAATTTGAAATTGAGTGGTGCATCCCAAATAGCTCATCAATTGGCCTGTTGCACCACTTAGTTAAGGCATACAAGAATGTTTAACCTATTCAGATTGCTACTTACTTATGTGTATTAAGTTGAAGTGTATCGAGTCCATAGGTAAGATCCCAGTTAAGTGGTAGAATCAAAGTGATTGTGTGCCAAAGGATAAGAAGTCCGGAGAGGTTCCCCTACTTGGAAGCTTGCCTTTGAAGCACAAGGCCCTCTGTCTACGACAATAAAAGAGACCCCAGATCTTCCCAACCATCTCAAGCTTGTTTTGGCCTGAGAATACCCCAAACTTCCTCGCTTACCCTCCAGCCAAAAAGCCCAACAAGCTCTGGTTACTCCTTCCCCTCCTTCTCATCGCTCTGCCACCATACTAGTGGCAGAGTTGCCTCTGCCTCCTTCGTCCGCGTCGCACCACACCTACACCTGCACTTATCTTCCTCTCGTCATTGCTGCCTCTATCCCTCTAGGTTTTCATCTCTGGCGATAGCACATACGTGCAATCCACCTCCTCTGCTCCCCCTTTGTCTATCTACTCATAGATAAGTCCCCTTCATATACTCTTTCTTTTCCCCTCGTATATTTCTAATTTCATGCCCCGACGACCACATATCACGGTTAGCTTCTCCACCTCCGACAAACCACCAGTGAGGTGCTCCAACCATTCCACATGACCACCCACCTCTCCAACCCCCTCAAAAGCATCAACTCATTCCACAAATAATTTTCCCCCTCTCCATTAACCGCCACACCCTCCACACACTTCCCCCGAACACACCTAACTCCATGGTCAGAGAATGACCTAGGCACGCATGCTCAGGCCGTCCCGCACCATGCCAGCACTCGGGCCACCTTCGCCGTGTCATGGCAAAGCCTTCTGAGTGATTTAACAAGGCCGTGAGGCCATATTCGTGTCGACAAGTACAAGTGCCCTGCCCGCCATTAATGCAAGCTTCATCTTCTGCTCCAGGCATCAGGATTCCAAGTCCTAGACATGTGGTTTCCCTTTGTGAATGACTCACACCCAATAATTGAATGCAAAAGCACTTGCAATCTCTGGGATTGCGTGTTGATCTATTGCGGGTGCGTGTGAGAAGCGGGTGCAACGTTTAGCCCCACCTCGGAAGTCTGTGAGTAAGAGACACTGGATAAATCAAAAAAGTGCTAGGGGCATAGCGCCTCCTGACATGTGCTTGAACCTTATTCCACATCTTGTTTTGGTGTTAACAAAATTATTATGAATTAATGTTTGCAAGTAAGTGTTTTTCAGATTTAGGTGAAGGAGCAAGGCAAACAACAAGTGATGGAGGCATGATAATGAGAAAGAGAAAATGCTGACAAGGAGGAGGCAAGATGACAAGGATTAGTCGAGGAGAAGAAGATCATCTTCGACCATTAGTTTCTTTTGTTTAGATTTTATAATTATAGATTGTATATGCCTCTTACTAAAGAATTATAACTTAGATCATAAAATCAAGTAGAGATAAATTGGGATTTATATTGTGATCATTTTTAAAGAGCGTAATTGATTAAATCACTTAAAAAAGGTACTTGTTAACCGACAAGTACCGGTACTAGAGTCTAGTACCGGTAAATGTGAGTTACAGGTTTTGGTTTTGTCAAGAAACAAACCTGTACCCTGGAAGTACCGGTACTAATGATCAGTACTGGTATTGGAGGTAACGAGTACTGATACTAATGATCAGTACCGATACAAGTGGGTTATAGATTTGTGTTAAGAGTTTGAAACCCAAATCTGAAAGCAACGAGTGTTGGTACAGGTAGCCGTTGTCTCATAACTAAATGGCTAGAAAAATAATTCCAACAATATGAACGTTGGGAATTAATTCCCAACGTCTAGTAGACGAGTATCCTAGGTCCTAAACTCTATAAAATGACCCTAGGACTCCTTGTTTGCACACAAGAAATAGAAAAGAAAAATTCTAGAGCTATATTACATTTTTCCACTACATATTCAAGAGAATGAATAGTTTGCTGCTCTCAATCTCTCTATGCTTTTGCAAACACTTCAACAACATGTTTTACTCATGCATCTACGAAGCGATTCACACTCATTCTAGGCTCTCAAATTTGTATCATCTTTTAATTATTGCTAAGAGATTTAGGTTCTAGTTGTAAGATTCTTTTTGTCTTACACCTGTATTTCATTTGTATTTGAGCTTGTTGCTCGTTGGGTTGTAACAAGTCCATTATTGTACTTGGGTTGAGGTAACCCATTAATTACCTCGGGTTAGTAAATTGATTCTCTCGGGGTCGAGAGAATCAGGTTAAAAATCCTAAGCTGGGAGGATTAGGTAGTGGAGTGCCCAGGGGAGGGGAACCACTATATTTCTTGTGCCAAATTTTGTGGTTTGTATTTTGTGCAAATCTTTTTGTTAATATTAACAATGTGCTTAATTATTTGTGTGCACGTAGCCATATATATATTACATATATCTTCAGATCCTTTATCAACACGAGGTGAGGTCCCACTCGCCCACCATGCTTCGTCCACGACCCCTGCCTTCGCGGACCTGGTGCTCGACCGAACTGCCCGCGCACTCCTCGCCCGCCACACACGCCGGTGGGCCTGGCCCCGGGTATGCTGACCCGACCCGTTTACCTAAGAAGGCTCTAGGAGAGCAAGCCTAAGAGCGAAAAGCGAGAGAGTTCGTGGGGGAGGGTAGGGGTAGGTTTTGCTCTTGCAGAGAAAGGAAGAAGAAAGAGGAAGCTGAAGGAGAAGCTAAGGCAGGAAGAAGAAGAGCTGAAGACCAGAGCAAAGAAGAAGAAGAAGGAAGAAGGAAGGAGAAGGAAGCCTCAGTAGAAAGGCAAAGGAGGAAGAAGGAAAGTAGAAGTCTAAAGAAGGCTCGACTGAAGTCATAAGCAAAGAAAGAGAAAGAAGAGAGAAAGAAGAAGCTAAAGTCAGAAATCAGAGAAGAACAAAGAAGGCTCAAGATAGAAAAACAAGAAGAAAGATTGAAAAAGCACTATCTGATTTTTACTTCCATCTTTATATTTTTGAGCTTCTATATACATTGAAACCATTTTTCTTGCCTCATAATTTTGATTGATCATTACATTTTATTAAGTTGAAAGTTGTGGTCTTAGTTTTTATATCCTAATTTGCTCCCTGTGTTCAACTACGGATTCATATTTTTTGAGTAATAAACTTATTTATTTTTGAAGCAATTTTGGCTATACTACGACGCATTCATTTTATACCCAATTTCGCTTTCGACAAACATTTTGGTGCTATTGCAGGGGAGCAATGGGAAATTTAGAAACCTTGATCACAACTTTTCATTCAATACTAACTTGATCTATTTCTTCTATTGTGATTGTTTCAGTGGAGGAAAAGAAGACAGCTGCACAATAACCACACCAGGGGCAGGTAATTTCTCATTAGCCCTCCCTCTTAGTCCCCTCAATTTTGAAAAGTAAAAACAAAGAAAAAATCATTTTAGGGCTACTTACTTTCCATATCTAGTTAATCCACCAAAGTTGCCTGATTTTAATTTTAACACATTTTGAATTGTGAATCCATTTAAGGTAACTAGGGCTAGCACCTTCTTGATTGAGCCTTACATATCATCTTTGTGGCAACTAAATTGGACCAATTAGAGCCAACTTAACAATTCCAATCTAGGGATTTTAGAGACACATCTTCTCTAAGCAAGAAGAAAATTTTCTCAAAAGGAGGTGTGCCTAAGCCTTGATTGAAAAAACTTATCGAAGAGAAACCCTAAAAAAATCAAGCTCTTAAGTCACTTGAACCCTAAAAGAAAGGACCTAAAAGCTCTCAAAGGAGAAAGAGGTGAAGTTGACCCCTTAGGTCAAACAACCTTGAAATTAGGTCACTTTTTGCACTCAAAATATCTAAAGTTCAAGTGGAACCCTAAGCACCTTGATCTTAATTAAAATTGGTAGATTTAAGAGGTCAAGGTCCCCATTCTGGTCTACCTGGAATCTCTGTGGCAAGAGAGGTTGGGTGGGGGAAACCCTATAACTCGTGGGGATGCTCTACCATGTAGGGTTCTTTGCGAGACTATCCCTCTTTAGCTGCCCAGGTATTTCTCATGTGGACAACTTTTTCTGACTAACGGGTATCATCTGCTCTGAACCTTTATAGTCATCCAAATTTTTTCGGTGTCTCGATTGGGTCCAGCACATCTAATCTTGTCTAATCCTTCAGTGCATGTTTGGTAGGAGGTCCTTGAGACCATCCTTAAGACCTCCTTTAGAAATCCACTCCTACTGAGGCCAAGCCTTGATGCCTGTGTTTGTGAAGCAACCCCACCACATAGACCTCTCGTCTGATTCATCAGAACCAAGTTCTCCTTCCATCATGGCACAACCAATTGAAGAAGAGAACAACCTTGAACACCAACTTCAGTGCTTGAATGATCTATTCTAGAACTTTGTAAACCCGCTGTAGCGCCCTATGATGTGAGATCACTATAATCCCGCTGCAGTGGCAATCGAGCGTCCAGTCCAAATCCTGGCTGGAGGTCTTGATTCTAAACTGAAGCCAAACATATTTCATGCTATTCCAAAATTCCATGGGCTTAACTCCGAGGATCCCTTCCAGTACATCAAACAACTCAAACATCTGGCCCAGACCTTCAGGTCAGATGTACAAAATCGGGGTATTCTATGCATGAAGATGTTTTCCTTCTCCCTCATGGACAAGGCTACTCATTGGTATCAGACTCAAACACGTTCGATCAACACATGAGTTGAACTCCAGTCTGAATTTTTGAAAATGTTCTTCCCCATTGGCCAGGCAAATGCCTTGCACCACCAGATCACTCACTTCAGTCAATAATTGGGAGAACCTCTTCATGAAGCATGGGACTGATTCTTGGATCTCATTCAAAAGTGCCCCCATCACGGAGTTCCTAAATGGGAACAAGTCCAGTCTTTCTACCGTGGACTCGATGAAGACATTCGATTATTCATCAATGCAACTTGTGGAGGAAACATCATGGGTCAACACAAAGGCACAATGTGGGAGATTCTCGAGAATATGTGCAAGAACACATCAATAATGACACCATGGGCTTATTCGATCGGACGAATGGCCGCACATCCGTCGACTTGGAACTGATGGCTAGTCAGTTGGACAGGGTCTCTATGATAGAGAAGAAGGTGGACGAGCTGACTCGGCATCTGCAGCGAGCCACCTCTATGAAAAACTCTTTTGCATAGCCACCTCTTACGAGGGAAACTATGCAGAACATCTATCACTGATCTTCTCAGGGGATGGACTCGTATCAACCCCTGTCTAACTCCAGGATCGGAGGGACCTCCGATCTAATCTATTCTAATTGGGGGAACTCTGAACCCTCATACTCTGATTTTCCTGAGGCTCCTCAGAACTGCGAGGACCTCAATGCCATCCAGAATGACCCATTCTCCAATAACTATAACCCTGGATGGCAGAATCATCCGAACTTTCTTTGGGCGGGAAATACTCAGAATCAAAGACCACCTTATCAACCCTATCCACAAGCTCCTCGTCCATATCAGCCACCTCATCCTCAGCCCAATCCCACCTATCAATCTGGCCTAAACCAAGCATCTCAAATGTCTCTTATCCTTCAAACTCTCGCTGACATTCAAAAGACGAATGTGGCAATACAAAAATAGCATAAGGATGAGATCATAAAGGTTCGCAATCAACTCACCCAGATGGCAAATTCCCGCCAATCTGGCACACTCCCTTCGCAACCTCTACCGAATCCAAATAACATACCAACCCAGAGCCACGTTATGAACCCAAATCCAGGCCACACCCACATGATTTATCAGGCCCCTTCTGTTCCATTGCACGATGGGATGGAAGCTTCGACATCTTACGCAGGGTTTCAACAACACCACGTATTTTACCAACCCCAAACCAAAAATAGGTAGGACTAAACTCCAGAACAACCCGTAGTGGTAAAGCAACTCAAGACCCACCTTGTCCAAACCACTCCAAGCCTAGTTGGTAACCCAAGCCCTTGGTTAGTTATCTAGGACACCCCTATCCCAGATCAAGAACCTGGACCTAATCTAGAGGAACCAACCAAGGTTCCATTTCCTGAGGCCTTGACCAAGGGAAAGAGGATAACCAAACTTGTGGCTCCTGAGGAGGATCTGGTCAAGCTTTTTGAACAGGTCCATATAAACATCCCCTTGATGGATGCAATCTGCCACGTTCCAGCTTACGCATGATTTCTAAAAGACATCTATACACCCAAGCGTAAGCCATGAACCAAAAGTGGGAGTCCGATCATACTGTAGGAGCAAGCCAGCTCCGTAATCTTAAGCAAACTCCCACCTAAGGCTAAAGACCCAAGTACTCCCTTGATTTCATGTACAATTGGTGATACCCAATTTGACAGAGCCTTATTAGATCTAGGTGCCTCAATAAACCTAATACCTACATCCCTCCTTAACAACCTTGAAGAATCTAAGCTTAAACCAACAAAGGTGACGTTGCAGTTAGCTGATCGACCCATCAAGTCACCTAAAGGAGTACTCGAGGATGTCATCATTAGGGTATGGGATTTTTACTTCCTGGTGGATTTTATAGTCTTGGATATGGATGCACCTGAAAACCCAAGGGATACATCGATTGTACTAGGGAGACCTTTTCTGGCCACAGCTAGCGCCAATATAAACTGTGAGGAGGGCCAAATAGAACTGAAACTTGGGGACCAAACACTGAAGATTGACATCTTTAAGGCCCAACAAGGGATAAATTATAGTGTTATAGAACAAATATGTGATATCAAAGCCATGGTTGATGAATAGTATATCGAGGATAACCTGATTTTTCCCGATCAACCACCAGAAGATGAAAACCTGCAAACAAAGGAGTCTTACCCAGATTTAGATACACCCATAACTCCTGACACGCACCCTGAACTACCCGCTGCTGCTGATAACCCCATTTTGGAACTCAAGCCTCTTCCCGACCATCTGAAATACTTATTTTTGGGTTCCAATTAGACGTTTCTTGTGATTATCAATTCCAGACTCACACCTGACCAGGAATCCCGTCTGATTACTGTTCTCTAGCAACATCGTAGAGCCATTGGATGGACTCTAGATGATTTTACTGGCATTATTCCCTCTTATTGCACACACTGAATCTACACTAAAGAGGGCACACGACCTTCACAAGAAATGTAGAGATGTTTGAATCATAATCTGCAGAAGGTCATGAAAAAGGAGATCATGAAGTGGTAGATGCAGGGATCATCTACCCAATCTCCGACAGTCGGTGGGTGAGTCCAATCCAGGTTGTGCTTAAGAAAGTAGGACTCATCGTCATTACGATTGAAATCAGAGAAGTCATACCGATCCATGTGGCCAACTCGTGGAGAGTCTGCATTGATTACAGAAGACTCAATTCCTCCATGAAGAAGGATCATTTCCCACTACCATTTATTAATCAGATCCTCGAGAAACTGGCGGGAAATAGGTTCTTCTGCTTTCTGGATGGGTACTCCGGTTATAAGAAAGTGGCAATCCATCCTGGGGACTAAGAAAAGACCACCTTTACCTGCCTCTTGGGGACGTACGCGTTCCGAAGGATGCCATTCGCCCTCTGCAATGCACCCACGGATTTTCAGCGGTGCATGCTTGCCATATTCTCAGATATGGTAGGTGATTATCTGGAAGTCTTCATGAATGATTTTTCAATATTTGGAGCACCATTTGACGATTGCCTCATACACTTGGTCTAAATCCTTAGGATGTGCATTGACGTGAATCTGGTTCTTTCCTGGGAAATGAGCCATTTCATGGTGCTCGAAGGAATTGTCCTAGGACATCTGATTACAGAGAAAGGCATCCAAGTCGATTGAGCCAAAGTGAACTTAATTTCCAAACTCGCTATGCCTAGCTCGATCAAGGACATCCGATCTTTTCTAGGGCACATTGATTTTTACCGTTGATTTATCCCTGATTTTTCGAAAATCGTACGCCCCCTGAGCACTCTTCTCTCTAAGGATGTACCTTTCAAAATCTCCAAGGAATGCACTCAAGCATTTGAAATCCTCCATGACTGAGTTACCCAGGCCCCAATCTTACAATCCCTTGATAGGTCTCGACACTTTGAGATCATGTGCGATGCATTGAGTTCTCTTTAGGAGTGGTATTGTGGTCGAAAATTGATGGGAATCCCGTGGTCATTTACTACGCTAGCAAAACACTTGACGAGGCTTAGCGTAACTACACAGTTACTGAGAAAGAGCTGTTAGCCATAGTATTTTCCCTGGAAAAATTCAGATCTTATCTCCTGGGTTCTCATGTTATCATCTATTTGAATCACACAGCTGTGAGGCATCTCTTTGCAAAGAAGGATGCGAAACCTCGATTAATCTGCTGGATCTTGCTGTTGCAAGAATTTTACCTCGAGATTCGTGACAAAGTAGGAAAATAGAACGTGGTAGCTTATCACTTGTCCTGCCATCCTTCTGAGATCATCACCCTTTCGGACCCATCATGGAACATTTTCCTTATGAGCACCTTCTGACTATCAATACAGGGCTTCCATGGTTTGCTGATATAGTAAACTACTTGGCATCACATCAGATCCCGTCTGATTAGTCGAAGGCCAGGAAGGAAAAACTGCTTTCCGATGCCAAGTATTACTTCTTTCGCATCGGTGCCGATCAGATAATCCGACGATGTGTCACGGAAGTAGAAATCCAAGGCATACTCTCCTTCTGCCATGACCAGGCATGTGGTGGACATTTTTCAGGGCAATAAATCGTAGTGAAAGTCCTCCAATGTGACTTCTACTAGCCCAAAATTTTCAAGGACACGTACAATCACTGTAAGGCATGTACCCGTTGC
Organism: Thalassia testudinum; assembly: GCA_037157565.1. Classification (NCBI taxonomy): domain Eukaryota; kingdom Viridiplantae; phylum Streptophyta; class Magnoliopsida; order Alismatales; family Hydrocharitaceae; genus Thalassia; species Thalassia testudinum. The sequence goes on from JAZHRO010000014.1 coordinate 64,844,655, forward strand.
CAGACCTTGGGCGACATGAGCCATCGAGCTATGATGCCTTTACAGCTAATTCTGGTATGCAAAATTTTTGACATTTGGGGGATTGATTTTATGGGACCCTTCCCTATCTTGGACTGCTTCGAGTACATTTTGGTTGCTGTAGACTATGTGCCCAAATGGATCGAAGCAATTCCCACCAGAACCAATGATAAAAAATTTGTTATCAAATTTATTCATCAGAACATCTTCTCATGGTTCACGATTCCACATGCTATAATTTCTGATGGAGGGACCCATTTCACAAAAGCTCAATTCAGGTCACTAATGACCAAATGCGGGGTGTCACACCGAATCTCTACTCCTTACCGCCCCCAAACTAATGGTCTAGCTGAGCTATCAAGCCAGGAGATGAAAAAAATCCTCCAGGTTACTATTCGACCTGACTTGAAGGACTAGTCATCTCAGCTTCCAAAAGCTTTGTGGGCTCATAGGACCACCCATAAAAACAATTAGGTATGTCTCCCTTCAGATTGGTGTACGGGAAGGCATGTCACCACCCCGTCGAATTGGAGCATAAATCCTATTGGGCAGTATGGAACTACAACCTAGATCTTTGTAAGGTTGGAACACATAGAAAGCTTCAAATGAGTGAGATCGATGAATTATGCCATGATGCGTTTGAAAACTTACGAATTTACAAAGAGTGGGTTAAAGCCTTTCACGATAAGAACATATTTAGAATGATCTTCCATCCTGGTCAAAAAGTCCTACTCTTTGATCCTAGACTCAAACTATTCCTAGGAAAATAGCCATCAAAATGGATCAGACCCTACCTGGTCTGATGAATCCTTGGAAATGGAGCCACTGAAATCAGTTCACTTAGCCATGATTCCGAACCTTTTGTCGTGAACGGTTAGAGACTCAAATCGTTCATTGACATGACTGATACAAATTTGGCTGAGATATCCTTTAACCTCCATTCCTCCTGAGCTCATTGCGCCCAGCCGATCGTTTAAAACTCAATGCTTAACGGGAGGCAACCCATCATTCTTGAAAAACCTGAAACCTATCTTAACATTCCTATGTTGAATTCATATTGCACTTTAGGGTTCATCCATTAGAACAACCAACTCCACCTCAGGTGCCTATACCCGAGTATAGAAATTGTCCGCAATAGTCACCTCGACCCATTTGCCTACCCAAAATTTGTCCTAGTGAATGCACTAAGCTGAATTCGAACCCACCTATTTTACAATGGGGACATTGCAAATCATAGGCATGGGGGGGCATGAAAGTGCAAAACTTCATGAAAACTCATCTCACAAGAAAAGGTTTCAACAAAAAAATCACATATCACAAAAAACATGAAAAAATGAAAAAATCTTGAAAAAGAACAAAAAATTGAGGGGAGAGGAAATTTTTTGAGGCCATACAAACCATAAGGAGAAAATGAGGAGGAAAAGAGAAAAATGACAAAAAAGGGGAATAAAATGAAAAAGAAAAAGAGATAGTCATTAGTAAGAGATTAAGGGATTAACCAAAGTTCTAGACCACATCAAGGAAAAGAGAAAAAAATAGGAAAAAGTGCTAATGAGACAAAAAAGGAAATTAGTAGGAACGCTGATCTTAGGCCTTTTCGGCTCGACTCTTAGGCTTAGACATTCAAGTATCCGCTAAGATCGAGATAATCATCAAGAGGTTGGGGAAAATGCGAAGCTTAAGTATTTGGTCTAAGGCTTAGGGAGTATTCAGCCTTGTTAACTGACCGTTGGCTTGCGAGACTTAGTAACCTAAGCACCCCAATCCACACACAGTCTGGTTCAGTGCTAATAACTATGAAAATCACGCAAAAGCATTTAAATGTTCTGAAAAAGTTGCATAGACTAGGAGCAGCCGATCAACACAAGTTGATTTCGAAGAGTTCCTGGCCTGGAGAGGCGGGAAATTCCCCTCGAAGATGCATAGCAACATATCGTCTCCTCGGTGCTTGTCTCCTAGGATATTTACATATCCTACTGGGGGCACGTAAGCACCCTACTACTCCAAGATTCCATGGTGGCATTATCACGAAATGTCGATTGCCAGGGTCTGGATTTAGTTACAAATCACCATGGGTGGGATTATCTCGAAATCTTGAAAGCTAGGGTTCTGGGGTTGCCATGGGCTGTGCTATCACAAAGCATCGATTGCTAGGGACCTTTGAGGATTGATGATGGGGATGAGGAATCCAATATAGGCTGTGTTAGGAAGCCAATTCGAAGCTAGAAATAAAAAGGAAAGTGACAGAAGACACTCCAAGCAAATAAATCCTCTGTCTCTCTCTTACAAAAAATGCACTGCAAACTGAACCAAGGCTAAAATATGTCTCAAGCACTGGTGCTTTAAGTGCGGAGTCAAACGAACCTTAGGATAGTTCTTGCAGGCCTTAAAAACCTTCGTGGAGGACTGGGGCTAAAGCTGGTCTGGTCTAGTCTTAGTTGGTACTTGAGTACCTCTTGGCCTACTGTCAGCATTCTGACCTAATCAAAAGGAAAAAGAAAAAGCGCTCATCATAATATGTGAAAGGAACTCATGGTCTATAATAGAAGTTAAAACCTTAAAATTTTGCTAAGGGACTAGCAAAAACTAGGCATGGGGGTATGATGGGAACACCATCATGAGCCCTAACTAACTCATTTTGACTTAGAAAAGAGAACAAAAGCTCTTAGATAACAAAGTGAAGGGCCTAACTCAAGGAATAACTTGTTTGAAACAAAAGCAAGAAACAAAGAGTAAAACTATAATTTTACCATTGCAGTGCATCAACAAGATTTCACAAGGACCAAACATAGGTCAAATGGTTTTAACACGATAAAAAGTGGGTGGTTCAATCATAAAAGGGTTAATGTAAAATCTGGTTATTAAATGACTTCTTGTAACCCTAAAACAGACCCGCTTAATTTCATAAGATTTTTCTTAGGATGAAATTCAACTAAACCCTCTAAATTTCATAAAAAAATAACCTATAGGGTTTAGAACCTTCAATTTGGCCTTTGGAACCTATTTTGACCTAAATAGGGGTCCTAGTCAAATATTTGCCCTAAATTGGGTTTTTGCGTAAAATGCCTAGTCAAACGTGGTCAAACCTAAGCTCCAAATTTACCATTTGATTCCATAGCTCCAAATTAGGTTTATACCAAAATTTGGAACTAAGGGGAGTTCACCTTGACCTACTTTGTAAAATAGTCCAACCTAATTACCTTTATGCCCCTACCTTTTGAAAACTCTTCCACACACCCCCTAGCTTCCTCATCGTTCTTTACAATTAGGTCCCTCTACCATTACATTGGAGGAATCCTACTCCGGCGAGGATTCAAGGGGGATATCTCCTTGATTCCTCAGAGAATCCCTCTCAAATTTGAATGGGAGATTCTCTGAGGAATTCCCGTTCGTATGAACCCAGTCATGAGCTCTGATTTCCACCCAATCTCTCATGCAAACGCATGAGAGTTTTGGGTATCTCTTAACCTTCCAAGTCTGGCAAGGTTGCCGTGCTTGGAAGCTTGCCTTCGAAGCACAAGGCCCTCTGCTTGTGACTATAATAGAGACCCCAGATCTTCCCGGTCATCTCAAGCTAGTTTTGGCCTGAGAATACCCCAAACTTCCTCCCTTCCCCTCCAACGAAAAAGCCCAACAAGCTCTGGTGACTCCTTCCCCTTCTTCTCGTCGCTCTGCCACCATAACATTGGCAGTGTTTCCTCCGCCTCCTTCATTCGCATCGCGCCACACCTGCGCCCATGCCTATCCCCCTCGTTGTCACCACCTCTCTCTCTGGGTTTTCATCTTCGGCGATGGCACATATGAGCCATCTGCCTCTCTGCTCCCCATTTGTCTCTCTACTCATAGATAAGTCCCCTTCCTCTACTATTTTTTTTCCCCTCATCTATTTCAAATTTCATCCCTCGACGACCACATATCACGGTCACCTTCTCCACCTCTTGCGAAGCACCGACAAGGTGCTCTAGCCATTTCACATGACCACCCACCTCACCAACCACCTTAAAAGCATCACCTCATTCCACTGATCATTTTCCACCAATCCATTAACCGCCACACCCCCCACACACTTCCCCCGAGCACACCCAACTCCACGGCCACAAAACAACCTAGGCATGCATGCCCATGCCATCCCGCACCACGCTAACACTCGGGCCACCTTTGCTGAGTCACGGCGATGCCTTTTGAGTGATGTGATAAGGCTGTGAGGCCGTATTCATTTCAACAGGTACAGGTTCCCTACCCACCATTAAAGCAAGCTTGAAGGAGCTTGCAAGCTTCATCTTCAACCCTAGGCATTAGGATTTCAAGTCCCAGACATGCGATTTCCATTTGCGAACGACTCACGCCCAGCAATTGGAGGCCAAAGCACCTGCAGCCTCTGCGATTGAGTGAAGATCTGCTACGGGCACGCGAGAGAAGCAGGTGGGATATTTAGTCCCACCTCGAAAGTCTATCAGTAAGCGGCGCAGGATAAATCAAAAAAGTGCCAGGGGCTTGGCGCCTCTTGACTCGCGGTGAGGTCCCACTCACCCATCACGCCTCGTCCGTGACCCACGCCTCCGCGGACCTGGTGCTCGACCTGACTACCCACACACTCCTCGCCCGCCACACATGCTGGTGGGCTTGGTCCAGGGCACATTGACCCGACCCATTTACCTGAGAAGGCTCTTAGAGAGTGAGCCTAAGAGAGAAAAGAGAGAGAGTTCATGAGGGAGGGTAGGGGTAGGTTTTGCTCTTGCAGGGAAAGGAAGAAGAAAGAGGAATCTGAAGGTGAAGCTAAGGCTGGAACAAGAAGAGCTGAAGTCCAGAGTAGAGAAGAAGAAGAAGGAAGCCTCAGTAGAAAGCCAAAGGAAGCTGACGGAATGTAGAAGTATGAAGAAGGCTCAGCTGAAGTCAAAAGCAAAGAAAGATAAAGAAGAAGCTAAAGTTAGAAATCAGAGAAGAAGAACAAAGAAGGCTCAAGATAGAAAAACAAGAAGAGAGATTGAAAAAGCACTATCTGATTTTTGCAGCCATCTTTATATTTTTGAGCTTCCATATGCATTGAGACCATTTTTCTTGCTTCATAATTTTGTTTGATCATTACATTTTATAAAGTTGGAAAGCTATGTTCTTAGTTTTTAAATCCTAATTTGCTCCCTGTGTTCAACCTCGGATTCACATTTTTTGAGTAATAAACTTTATTTGTTTTCAAAGAGATTTTGGCTATACTACGACTCATTCATTTTAAACCCGATTTTGCTTTCGACAAATAGTTACGTAATGGTATAGACAATAAAATCATATCAACATCTAAAACTTCTAACTTGAAATAAAAGTGTATTCCATGGTCATTAACTAAGAGCAAAGAAATGCATGATTTACCACTATTTAATGTTTTACAATTAAACTTGTACCAAATGTTAATTTTAAAATGAACAAGTTCAAAGCCGTACTTGATTTTACAAAATAAAGTGATTAAATTTAAATCTCAGGTACAATGAATAGATCATTTTTTTAATGCTCAACAAAATAGAATGATCAAGTGTTAATGAGATTAAGCACTAGATCATCAATTATTCAAAATATTTGAGCAAGAAATTGCAATAAAAAATCATCTTGAATTAGAGCATAAACTAAATCAACAAGCACTACAAGTTAATCTTCAAAAAGACTGCTTTTATTACATCTTGGTCCTTGATGTCTGACAGAAAGCCGTTTTCGTGCATTTGAAAGTCGTCGAAAATTGTAGTATAGTCGCGCAAAAACGTTTGTCAAAAATATTATTTTGTAAAATAACGAGACTTGAGTCCGGTCGTTCGTCTCTGGGAGGCATGTTTCTGTTTTTGAAATCGATCTTAAAGCAGCTCTACTTAGTATTCTGGTGCGCAATATATAGGCGGTTAAAGAACAGGCACTTAAATCACGCAAATAAAATAATCATTCAGCTCATGGTGATTTCAAACACATAAAGAGAGAGATATATACATATAAATGCATTTTCATTCATTCATTGGGGGAGAGTTGTTTGTACAGGAAATCTAGAGGAAAGCTTATACAAGAATGCTTGAAATTAAACCTAGCTACCAGAAAATGATTGCATAGAAGAATCGACAGGGGGATTTCGTATGCATCATTGGGGGAGAAGAGAAACTACTCTACCAAGCAGTAAATGAAAGCAGTAAAAATTATGAAAAGCATGATCTAGAGCTAAAAGAGTAGAGGGCATTCAGGGGTGGTCCCCGATGGCCTTGGAGTGGTTGGGAAGAGAATGAGGGGCGGCCAATGTAGCTTAGGCCAACCCTTGGAGAGAGGTAGGGTTGATCCAGCATCCCGGCATGGTGTCCTCCATGGTGGTGGTAGTGAGCTCGTGGAGGTGGAGTGAGTGGCTAAGTGGAGGTGGCATGAATGGCACCAATGGGGAGTAATTGCCAAGGGAGTGAATGGGTGCCAATGGTCACCCATGGGGTCTTTTTATAGACCCAATGGAAGCTCTCTAGAGAATTATGGAATTCTCTAGAGAGACCTATGGTGGGAGCTCGTGGGAGAGTGAGAGAGAGAGGGTGGATGGTGCTTTTTAGATCCACCAAATGTGGATCTAAAAATTGAATGGCTCTTGGTTGCTATTTTTGGCAACCAAGGCAACCACACATGGTAGAGAGTTCTAGAGAACTCTAGGCTAGATATTTTCGTGTGGATTGTGTGTGTGGGTGTGTGTGGGTGTGTGTGGGTCGAAACTTAGGTGGCTAGGTTGATTTGGTTGGGTTCTAGTGGGTTTAGGTCAAGGTAGGTCTCAAATTAGGGTTATAAACCCTAATTCACTAAGGTAAAGTGCAATTAAACTTAATACAAGTTTAATTGGGTGTGTGGAAACTTAATTGAGAGTGAAACAACTCAATTAAGTTAGGTCTAGGCCAATTAGACTCTCACTGAGTCCAATTGGACAGTGTGTGCTGAGATCAGGGCTCAATTGGAGTCAATGAGTCCAATTGAATAGGCTGATGGAATTGACTAAGATCCAAGTTAGTTAGTTTTAGTGAGGACCTAATTAGGTCTTTAGGGAGGTCTAGAGGTGATGTACTAGGGTTAGGGCACCTTAATTTAGGTTCCTATGGGGTTGGAATTGGGTTTAGGGACCTAGAGATCCAAGATCAAGGCTTAAATCTCAAAACAGGAATTGGAGAGCAGTATCAGACGTCTAATTATAGAATCAGACGTCTTATACTCAAAAGTATGAAGTCCAGACTTGTTGTCTGGACGTCCAATCAGAGTCAGGAAGGATTTCGGGTTTTGTTTTGGGTATTCTGCAAAAATTGGACGTCGACAAAGTGTCTGAACGTCCAATAACACTGCAGAAGTGGGTTTGAAGTGTGCAGGAGTTGGCTAAGGGTCCTGGATGTCTTGAAACTTATCTGGACGTCCAGAGAAGGGTTGGAACTAGGGTTTTAGGGCTTCCTAGGGTGTTGTGACCTAATCTAAGGGTGGCTAAGGCTTGGGGAAGTCTCTAGGCTATCTTGGGGCTAGGATGGACCTAAGCTCTTCACATTTTACTGCTCTATTTCTACTTAGTAGAATAGAAAACCTTTAACCCCCTTACATTATTATTCCTACATCCAAACTAGGCTTTCTGCTCCAGCTTTGCCACAACTCCCATTTTTTCAGATCCAGCTTCAGATCTGCTTATTGCCTGCAATCGACATAATACACTTAATTAGCACATTATAACATTATTTTATGCACAGCTAAAGGAAAGCAGTAAAGATGCAAATAATGCATATGCATGCATGAATAACCCTAACTTATGCTATGTCTTAGCTTAATTTAGGTCAATTAAGACCTATGATTGTTGCGCAATCAATGTCCTACAATTTAGTCCCTATATTTTTCCTTTTTTTTGAATTCAGTCCCTGCCATCATCAGGAGTTCCAACTCCTTCATTTCAATGCAGTTGTAGGGGAAGACTTTGTGGAGGTCAATGGAGGTGCTTCAGGTGTGGATGCTACTCTCGAACAGGTCGCAAGGCTTGCCGAGGTCACCACGAGGCCTTCAGTGGTGGTTGGAGGTTGCAAACATGATGGTCTACAACAAACATGGAGCGTGGTCAAGGCACAATGGTGGGCTGTTGAAGTGGCATGAACTCGATCGAAACTCTCAACCAATAGGTCGAGAAGCTCTGCTGGAGGTTGGTGAAGGTGATGGTAGCCTTGAATGGGTGTGAGGAGGTCAAAAGACGGCCGACAGATGCGTTGACGGTGGTGGAGAATGGCGGCGTTGATAGAGGGCGATTCTCGCGTGTTTGAAAATAGAGATTTCGTCATAGTATAATGCGTGAAAACACTCATCAAAAATAATTTATAAAGATAACGAGTCTTGAGTCCCGGTTGTTCGACTCTGGGAGGCGATTATGGAAATGCAGATTTGAAATCGATCTCTTTTGATTTACTTGCTTAAAATATCATGCCGATTTATACTGATTTACGTATTGATGTACGACATGCTAGTTGCCAAAAGATAGTAATTAGGACATGCAACTTCAATCACACCAAAAGATAGCAACTAGGCACATGGTGATTTTTAACATATATATTTATATATATAAAAGATGATGATGATATCAGAGTTGTAGAGCATAGGTAGAGGAATGCTTATAAAGGGAAATAAAACTACTCGCTAACAGAAAATGACTGCATACATAAATCTATGGGGGGATTTTGCATGCAACATTGGGAGAGAATAAGGAGCTACACTACTAAGCAATAAATAAAGCATGTAAATCTAAGAAGAACTAAGTGACTAATCTAGCAGAAATATGGGCATTCGGAGGTGGGCTCCGATGGGCTTTGAGTGGGTCGAGAAGAGGAGGGGTGGCCAATGGTGCTTAGGTTGGCCCTTGGAGAGAGGTTTGAGAGGTGATCCAGCATCTTGGCATGGAGGTGGTGGTGGCCATGGTGAAGCTACTCATGGACATGGAGGTGGAGTGGATGTTGAATGAAACTAAGCTAAATGGAACCAAGAGTGGATGGGTGCAAATGGCCGCCCCTTAGGTCTTTTTATAGACCTAAGGGAAGCTCTCTAACGAATTATGGAATTCTCTAGAGAGGACTATGGTGGGAGCTCATGGGAGAGTGAGAGAGAGAGGATGGATGGTGGTTTTTAGATCCACCAAATGTGGATCTAAAAATTGAATGACTCATGGTTGCTAATTTTAGCAACCAAGGCAACAACACAAGGTAGAGATTCTAGAGAACTCTAGGCTAGGTATTTTCTTGTGGATGGTGTGTGTGGGTGTGTGTAGGTCAAAACTTAGGTGTCTAGGTTGATTAGTTTAGGTTCTAGTGGGTTTAGGTCAAGGTAGGTCTCAAATTAGGGTTGTAAACCCTAATTCATTAAGGTAAAGTGCAATTAAACTTAATACAAGTTTAATTGGGTGTGTGAAAACTTAATTGAGAGTAAAATAACTAAATTAAGTCAGGTCTTGGTCAATTGGACTCACTGAGTCCAATCAGACAGATTGTGTTGAGATCAGGGCTCAATTGGACTTAATGAGTCCAATTGAATAGACTAAAGAGATTGGCCATGATCCAAGTCAATTAGGTTTAGTGAGGACCTAATTAGGTCCTTAGGGAGGTCCAGAGGTGATGTACTACGGTTAGGGCACCTTAATTTAGGTTCCTATGGGGTTGGAATTGGGTTTAGGGACCTAGAGATCCAAGATCAAGGGTTGAATGTCGAAACAGGGTCTGGAGGGCAGTTCTAGACATCCAATAATAGTGTCAGACATCTTACAGTGAAAAATCAGAAGCCCAGACTTGTTATCTGGACGTCCAATCAGAGTCAAGTGGGATTCTAGGTTCTATCTTGAATATTTTACAGAAATTGGACGTCTGACCAAGTGTCTAGACGTCCAATAACACTACTTAAGTGGGTTTAAGGTGTGTAGGAGTTGGCTAAGGGTTCTGGATGTCTAGATAGAGGCTAGAATTAGGGTTTTAAGGTTTCCTAGCGTGTAGTGACCTAATCTAAGGGTGACTAAGGCTTGGGGAAGCTTCTAGGCTATCCTAGGGCTAGGATGGTCCTAAGTTCTTCACAATTTATTGCTTTATTCATACCTAATAGAATAGCATACCTTAACTCCCTTACATTATTATCTACTACATCTAATCTAGGTCTTTTGATCCATCTCTGCTGCAACACCAGTTATTCTTTATTCTTTAGATCTAGCTTCAGATCTAGCTTTTGATTAGCTTATTACCTGCAATTGACATAACGCACCTAATCAGTACATTATAGCATTATTTTATGCATAGCTAAAAGAAAGCAGTAAAGATGAAAATAATGCTTATGCATGCATGAACTACCCTAACTTATGCTTTGTCCTAACCTATTTTAAGTCAATTAGGACCTATGATTGGTGTGCAATCATACTCTCATGCCTAAATCTTGCTAGTCCTTAGCAAATGTAGGACTAAATTATTCACGTTAGGGTCCCTAAGGGATTGATCATTTTATCAAGTGTACGCCTAGAGATTTTTCTCCTTTTTGTTTTCATCCTATGCTATAGAAATCCTGACAATCGTGGAAGTGTAGCTATGTAGCTTTCGCAACGGATTCAAGTGAAAAACTAATTCACCTCTAAAGCCTATACTTGACCCCTAGTAAAAATTCTAGCTGGATAGGCAGACTTCTTCCCTCGGGGTATTCAAGATATTCTATGAATTCCACCCGCCTTTATTCTTAGGTAGAGAATTTTAAAGGGAAAAGATTATATAATTGGTGGCTCATTCTCAATTGGTGCAACATAGAGATTAGTATTGTAGAATCTAGATTCCGAAATTATTACGTAACTCAACTTAGAGAAAGATGAGAAAACCTATGCTCTCTTTTGATTCTTTTGTATTCATTCTCTCTTACAATTTTTCTTTTTCTTTTCTTTTCTTTCTTTTTCTTAGAGCTCACAATCTCACCAGATTCACACATATGACCTGTATTTGGTTGTCTCACTTGGCATCAACAGTTTAATTGAGTTTCCATAACCCTAACACTAAGTCGGAATTCTTCAGCCAGTATTCGGGAGGTCAGAAACACAAAAAAATAGGTTAAGGCCATATTTAGTGGATCCCAAATTTATTTGGTGGTGTTGCCTCAATGCAACCAAAATAAACACTAACTATTCACTCTTTTTTCTTCTTTGCTTTTTCTTCTTTTTCTATTTATTTTTTTTCAATTTATTTTTCTTTTCATCATTTTTTTATTTTTTTTCATTTTTTAATTTTTTTTCAACAAAATACAACTGGCACACATCTATGAACTTTATTAAGGAGGCATTATTAGGGATTGGTGGTACTCAGGAGACATTGGGTGGCTTCTTTGGTGGAAGTGCCTACTCACGGCACCGAGAGAGATGGATAGGATGGTGTTTTTCTAACTTTGACATCAATACCCTCCTTCAGCTGAGGATTCCATGAAGAATGGTTGTAACCATTCACCTTAGTCGTAATTTTGTGAAAACTCGCTCTCTGCGTATTTGCCTTATTTGGTGGCTCTTGAAATTTCACGCAAAAGTGTATACACAGGATTTGAGGGTGAAAACTTTGTCTAATCTCTGAGTATTATTACCTAATTATCTAGGATTCCAAATTCCTTAGACTAATCTTAGAGCACTAGTACACTCTACTCTCATCTCACACTATTTGGTGGATTTTTGGAAGAAAATCTGCCTGACTCCCGAAACACTGTCCAAGGGTTCAGGAGAAGAAGCACTACTTCTCGACAGAGTAAAGACGTTTATCAGCCTTCACCGTGAATCCATTGCAAATTCTACTTGTGTGTGAAAAATTGTACTGGATTCCAGATTACAAGAATCAACTAGAGGATAAAATCCCTAATGCATTCTCTTAATAAGATAATCTTATTCGTGGATGCACTATGTATATATGCTATAAACAAGTAACCTCTTATATTTGTACTTCATGAAATTTCCCTTATCGAGTTACATTTAGCTTGACCCTAATTTAGAACAAAAGCGTGAGCGGGTGAGTCAGAATGGGCTGTTGCGAACGATTTCTAGCTCCAATGCAAACATTGAAGGTGGAGTTGGTTGTTCTTTTATTTAGGTTCCTAAAGTACATTTGACATGCAGCTCTGAGGTTTTCCAAAATGTTAGTATAAAAATTTTTACTTTTGTTTTATCTACCCCCCCATGCCTAAGTTCTTGCATGTCCTCATGCATGAATATAAATGAAAATAAATACAGCAGAGAGTAAGTGGGTAGAGATCACTTGGAATTGCACCTAAAATTTTAAGTTTCAGCATTGGCCAACCTGACAATATGCAACATGCAAAAGAAATATGCTTAAAAGAAAAGTATGCTATGTTTAAAAATGGATATGTATAGGTGATGGCAGAATGTGAGGTAGATGCTGAGTTTAAAGCCTCCAGCTAGGCGAAAACTCAATCAGATATATCAGTTCTAGCATAGGAGCCGATCAAGATTATGAGAAAGATGTGCTCGTATGCTCCTAGAATCAGTGGTCCAGAGATGCAAACCAACTGATTGTGCACCCCTACTCCATAAAGTCTACCAATAAGAAGGTATGGAGTGGTGGTGGAAGATAGTTGATAATCAGAGGAGGGATCATGATGTTGATTCGGCTAATTTATAATGTCCCACAATTTAGCAGGAAGTTGCTAAGGGAGTAGATCAAACTGTATCTCAGAACCATAGTCTGATTCATAGGGGTCTTCATAATGATAGTTGACATTAAAGATAATGCCCTCTCCAGGCTTTGCATCATATGGGGGTATCCGTGAAAGTAGAAGATCTGTGGGGAGCTCACTGAAATCCTCGTTAGAAATTACTTCATCCTCATTAGCACTCATCTCTGATTCACTGAAGGTAGACTCTTCAGGCTCGAAGTCGAGCCATCCAATAGATTAACTAGGATGGTAGGTGCGTCCCCAGCTCATTCTGCTCAAATCTTCACCCTCGTATGCATTGGGCTCCTCAGTAATTCCTACCTCAGGTAGCATATTTATTTCTTCGGTCAAGTCATCCATAGCTACTTCTAGTCTTAAGATGTCTTGATCAGGGATAGAAAGTGTCATCTCAGAATCTCTAGCATCCGCATTAGGGATGTTGGTGAAAGAAGAAGAGCGCAGATTAAAAGATGTTGGCTCTAACACAGGTTCACCTACAATGGGAAGTGGCCAAGATTGATCTGTAGTGTCACATATAATGTTTTCCTCAAGATCCATATCCTAAATTGGATCTACTTCCCTTATCTCAGCTGGGTTTTCTAGCCCATGAGGTATCTTCGAGGATTTCTGATAGGCCGATTGTAGCTCAATCATGGTGATATTAGTCCTTTCCTCCTGAGTTTCCTGAATGGAGTTTTCTGATGAACCCATTTGGAGCATTTCCTGCTCCTGTCTCATATCCAAGCTGGATTCTTCTTCCCCTGAATTATCTTTCGGCATCTGCTCTTAAGAATCTCCTATGTGTCCTTTCGACATAGTCATTTCAGATTCTTCAAGGTCTTCAAGGCTATTTTCCACTTGATATCTCAAAAGTAGTAGTTCTTGAGTTTCCCGATTTTGTCCAATTAGCCTTGTTATCCCTACGATTCCCTGATGGAGCTCCATCACAGCTTATTGATATGGAATCCAACTTTGTCTTTCGTCCAGCTCAGTGTTAGCTTGGATTTCATGTAGATAGAATGTGACCTTCTCCTTAACCCTAGTTATATCTCTCTGTATTCTATAATGCAGTTGCATATGCACTGGTACTTCTTCAGGTGTTGCAGGGAGTGAATCAGGTCTACCCATATTCCATGGGTGAGAAGTAGGAGTGTGAAATCCATATCCTGAGTTATAAGATGCGGTCCTTTGAGGTACCAACTGGTATGGGTCATAATATCCAAGGTTAGGATATGGGTTAACAATTTCAGTAACCTGAAGACAAGGATCGAGCGAAGCGAAAAGTCGTGTTCGCCACCTTGGGTTCTGATCCCAAAGTTGAGCTGATTCAGTGACCCGGGCTCTCAGATAAGCTCGTGGGTCTAGCTCTTCTGGATCCTGATTAGGTCCAGATCCACGATTAGCCATTGCGGCTAAGCAGAAAGAAGAAGATGGTGGGGGAGAAGATGGTCTGGGCGAGGTGGCTCACTTCCTTGGGAGAGACTCCCAAGGTCCAACCAGTCGAGGTCTGAGTGACCTTCCTCACATACACAACCCAACCCTTGGGTTGGTGTAGCCAAGCCAGACAAGGCTAAGGCTTTGTCAATCAGATGGGGTTGGTGTAGCCAAGCCAGACAAGGCTAAGGCTTTGTCAATCAGATGGTCCTTATGATCAGATGGCTAGATTTTTTGTTTTATGTTCGAATTCCTAAAGTAAAATTCATCGTGCAACTGACTGAAAGTGATTCCCGCCTCTCAAGCTAACCCAGCCATTCTTGTTACAAGGGGACTAAGTGGAAGGTTCTTCCTTCGGCTCACACCTCCAGTTCTGTTAGCCCTTAGCCACGGTCATTTGACATTGCTTCACAAACTTAGTGACCAGGTTTGGCAAGGGAGATTGATAAGAACCCGTAGTATGGCAACGAATTCAGGTTGCTTACATGTTTGAAAATTAATTTTAGCTCATTTTTCTTCAGTTAGGGTTTGTGGTGAGTGGCCCACAAGGTGACCAAGCTCACTGGCAAAACCTTAGACTTGACTAAGTCTAGTCTAACCCAAATGTATGTTCTCTAGAGTGTAACCCAAAAGGTGTAACCTAGGGTTCATGCAATTCTAGGGTTTTTTTGTTTTTTTTTTCCTTCAGCAGACCACGAAATTGAGACCAATTCTCTGGATAAAAAATGGAATCAGAATAGGTTGAAATTCAACAAGTAGATTCCTTTTCTAATTATCTTTCCATGGAATATTTTCTTATAATTTTTACTATTTCAACCAAATTTATAGAGATTTTTAAATGTTAAGGGGTTAGAGTTTGAATTTTGACCCCTGATCGATTATTCAAAATGAAATAGTATCAAATGATTTTCAAAAATTCAGGAAAAAATATGGAAACTAAAGCCAATGAGATCAACCTTCAAACCGCAACACTTTTAGTCAAATCAAATTTGCGGATTGCTCCGCAATTGCTGTTGGAATTTTGAAAATTTTCAAATTTGGGTCAGTTTGACCCCCTTGCACTTCACAAATTTTTTAAAATTTTCTTCCTTAGATATTTTCAAATGAATGGTGCCATTTGAAAGTGGTTTAAAAGTAAAAATCTTTCCCAAATTTTGAAATTTTTCACTCATTAATTTTTCAGCAATTGAATTTTTAAATCGGAACTTGAAATCTGGTCGAAAATCACAGGGTGGTGGAGAAGCTTTTGAAAGGGATTTGAATTTGAAATTCAAGCCTTCCACCAAGATTTTTTTTTCAAAAAATTTTGAATTTTTTTGTTCAAGAAGGAATTTTTTTTCAAAGGATTTAAGTTTTCTTTTTTTAAAACTTACCTAGGATTCAAAAAGAAACCTAATGTAACTACGTAGATTTTTTTTTCTTTGATTTTTTTTCAAATAAATCTAACCCAAGGTTTGGAAAGGGAAATCCTAATCTAAGATGAGATGTGAACCTGATTTTTTTTTTTAATCTACGCTCGTTGCATGCGTAGATTCCCATTTTTCCTATTTTCCTACACATAAAAAGACAAGTAGAGGAAGATTTGTCAGTGATAGCTCAAAAGATCAAAATCTAAAATTGGGATTTTGATTCCCCCTGGCAATGGTGCCATTTGACAGAGGGTGATTCTCGCATGTGTTTTGAAAACAAGGATTTTGTTGTAGTATAGTGCGAAAATGCTTGTCAAAAATAATTTATAAAGATAACGAGACTTGAGTCCTGGCCGTTTATCTCTACAAGGCATTTATGGAAATGCAGATTTGAAATTGATCTCTTTCGCTCTACTTGCTTAAAATCTCATGCCGGTTTATGGTGATTTACGTATTGATGTACGTCATGTTAGTTCCTAAAAGATAGTAATTAAGACATGCTACTTCAACCACACCAAAAGTTGATAACTAGGCACATGGTGATTTTCAACATATATATTTATATACATGAAAGATGATGATGATATCAGAGTTGCAGAGCACAGGTAGAGGAATGCTTGTACAGGAAAATAAAACTACTCGCTACCAGAAAATGACAACATACATGAATCTATGGAGGGATTTTGCATGCATCATTGGGGGAGAATAAAGAGATGCACTACTAAGCAGTAAGTAAACCAAGTAAATCTAAAATGAACCAAGCCACTAAGCTAGCAGAAATAAGGCCATTCAGAGGTGGGCTCCGATAGCCTCTGAGTTGGTTGAGAGGAGGAGGGGTGGCCAATGGTACTTAGGCCGACCCTTGGAGAGAGGTTGGAGAGGTGATCTAGCATCTTGGTGTGGAGGTGGTGGTGGCCATAGTGAAGCTACTCGTGGACATGGAGGTGGAGTGGATGTGGAATGAAACTAAGCTAAATGGAACCAAAAGTGGATGGGTACAAATGGCCACCCTTTAGGTATTTTCATAGACCTAAGGGAAGCTCTCTAAAGAATTATGGAATTCTCTAGAGAGGTCTTTGGTGGGAGCTCGTGGGAGACTGAGAGAGAGAGGATGGTTAGTGGTTTTTAGATCCACCAAATGTGGTTCTAACAATTAAATGGCTCTTAGTTGCTAATTTTAGCAACCAAGGCAACAATACATCGTAGAGAGTTCTAGAGAACTCTATGCTAGGTATTTTCTTATGGATGGAGTGTGTGGGTGTGTGTGGGATGAAACATTGGTGGCTAGGTTGATTAGGTAAGGTTCTGGTGGTTTAGGTCAAGGTAGGTCTCAAATTAGGGTTGTAAACCCCAATTCACTAAGCTAAAGTGCAATTAAACTTAATACAAGTTTAATTGGGTATGTGAAAACTTAATTGAGAGTAAAATAGCCTAATTAAGTTAGGTTTAGGTCAATTGGACTCACTAAGCTAATTGGACAGTGTGTGCAGAGATCAGCGCTCAATTGGACTTAATGAGTCCAATTGAATAGACTGAGGAGATTAGCCATGATCCAAGTCAATTAGGTTTAGTGAGGACCTAATTAGCTCCTTAGGGAGGTCTAGAGGTGATGTACTATGGTTAAGGCACCTTAATTTAGGTTCCTATGGTGTTGGAATTTGGTTTAGGGACCTAAAGATCCAAGATCAAGGCTTAAATCTCAAAACAGGGTTAGGATGGCAGTTCTGGATGTCCAATAATAGTGTTAGACATCTTATAGTGAAAAATCAAAAGTCCAAACTTGTTGTCTGGATGTCCAATCAAAGTCAGGAGGTTCTGTCTTTACTATTCTACAGAAATTGGACGTCTGACCAAGTGTCTAGATGTCCAATAACTTTGCGGAAGTGGGCTTACGGTGTGCGGGAGTTGGCGAAGAGTTTTGGATGTCCTATAACTTATCTGGACAACCAAATAGAGGCTAGAGTTAGGGTTTTAAGGTTTATTAGGGTGTGGTGACCTAATCTAAGTGTGGCTAAAGCTTGGGGAAGCTTCTCGGCTATCCTAAGACTAGGATGGTCCTAAGTTCTTTACAATTTATTGCTCTATTCATACTTAATAGAATAGCATACCTTAACTCCCTTACATTATTATCTACTACATCTAATCAAGTTCTTCCACTCCAGCTCTGCTGCAACATTAGTTATTCTTTATTCTTCAAATACAACTTCAAATCTTACTTCCGATCAGCTTATTACCTGCAATTGACATAATGCACCTAATCAGTACGTTATAGCATTATTTTATGCATAGCTAAAAGAAAGTACTAAAGATGCACATAATGCTTATGCATGCATGAACTACCCTAACTTTTGCTAAGTCCTTGCCTAATTTAGGTCAATTAAGACCTATGATTGCTACGTAATCAGGCGTCCAGTGGAGGTGGCCAGGCATCAAAAGCCCAAATTGATTAGGGGCTTTTGCTCAAGATGTCGGGGCAGTCCTTGTTTGGAGGTCGACATTGAGTGAGCATGTGCGAGGCGACCGATGTTGGTCATCGGAGTGTGGCTGGTGCATGGCCGACCAAAGAGAATATGGTAAGGAGGAGGGAGGTATGGATGTTGAAACCTACGTGTAAAAAGCTTAACCCGCACAACGGAGGAAGTGGAAGAGGAAGATGAAAGGATACCTAAGAGGATGACAGGAGGTTGGAGGGTGAGGGAGAAGGTCACCGGATGTGTGGCCAGCCTTGGAGAAGAAGAATAGGATGGTGGATTGATTAGAGCAAAGAAGAGGCTAGGAGAGCTACCTTCGTTGGCGAGAAGTACGGTGAGGACGTAAGGAAGATAACAGCGCCATTGGTTGGTGGCGAGGGGCACCAATGAAGGAGGATGGAGGAGCTCCAAGGTCTCATCATCGACAACGTCTGTTGGACCGATTGATTGTGTGTTTTAGGAAAATAGTGTCATTGTTCATAGTATAGTTGTGAAATCCGACCAATAAAAATATTTCTAGATTAACGAGACTTTGAGTCTAGGTCTTTCATCTCTGGGAGGTGTTATGGAAATGCAAATCCTGATTTTGATCTCGCTCACTCTAGTCGCTTAACACTAGTAGAAAAAGCACTATTCACGAGGGATATTTTCGACCATTCATGTAACTATTGGCAATAATTTTATTCTCAACCATTTTAATAGGAACAATTGCCAAAAGTCCAGTCATTAACTTTGCCATCTAGAAAATAGTCAAGGAGGTTAAGACCATTCTCGACTGTTAGAAATGGTTGAGAATAATAATTTGACTGACCGTTGTTATATAAACAGTCAGTAAACAAAATCATCGACTGTGTAATAAATAACGATCAAGAAAGTGAAGTAAAATTAAGACGTCTGATTGACACCATTGTCAACCATTTATAATGGTCGATAATCATAATATAATCGACTATTTCCATAATAATGGTTGATGATAATGTTTTCGTAACCTGCACACGCGGGTGGGCAAATTTTCAAAGTCTATCGTCGACCGTTTGACCTTAACTGTTGGAAAAGGAGTTACTTCCAACCATTATTAGAGGTCTGTAATAAAAGTATCATCAACCATTTATTAAAAAATGGTTGAGAATGTTGAGTTAAATCCCTAGCGCAAATCGAACTCCCATCCCCCTTCATCCCAAATTAAAGCAACCTCCTCCACTTCATGATCTCCTGCCCATCCCCTCCTCAAGACCTCCTCTGCTCTGTTCCTCTGCCACCTTGTGACCACCTCCTACCCCTCCCCTCCGCGAGACCTCTACCCCTCGGCTACTCCTCCGCGAGCGTCGCTGCAGCTCCTCCTCAGCCTCGGCTCCTCCTTCGCGACCTCAAGGGGTAGCCATCCTCCACCTGTTCTTCCTACTTCGGTCGCCTCCTCCTTCCCCTCACCCTCATTGCCGGCCTTCCCTGACCCCTCCGCCTCACCCACCACCAACACCAGCACCACCAGCCACCTCCTACAATAGCAACACCTGCTGCCACCACCTCTTGCTCTTGCCGCCACCTCCAGCACCACCACCTCCTGTCACCGACACCAACACCACCATCTTGCAGCCACCACACCACCCCCATGCATCACCACCACCACCTTGCCACTAGCCCCACCACCAACGCGCACCACCACCACCACCCCCGGCCACCACCATCCCTACCACCACTTCCAAGTCCTATCACCACCATGACCACCTCCTCCTGCCCTCACAACCACCACGCAACTACCACCACCATCACCACCTACTGACATGACCATCACTTCCTTCTACCACCATTAATTTCTCATTTTTACTACAGTATTTATTTATAGATTTAATTATGAATGTAATTTAATTGTATGTTTCGAAGCATCAATGTTTAGCTAAATTGCATTAATTTAGCACAAATGTTCAATGGTATCTTGTATTCGTCATTATTGTTATTATGTGATGGTGTGCACATGAAATGTGGGGTGTGCCCACATATTAGTTGGTTTTCTTATTTAATCCGAATGTAGGATGTGCCTACATAATGTGTTTTATATGTAGGAATTGGAGAATGTGCATATTATAGGGAAAACTCTATTGAAATTTATTAAGGTTTGAGTTTACTTTCTAGGTTTAGGGTTTAGGATGTTGTGTTTAGACTTTCGATACATAGTGGCATGGGAATTGAAGGATGATTGAAGTCCAATGCCTCATCCACCTCCTCTTTGATTGCTTTCATTTAGTTAGCCACAAGAGTAAGAGACACCTCTTTCATTAGCTTTTGCTACTTCTCGTACCTTTCATTAGACATAGAGATGAAGAAAAGGCTATATCTCCACTCCTTGCCTCCTTATGGCATACACCTACAAGGAGAAGCAAGATATTTATATATGGGCCATGGTTACTATGCCTAGGGCCACACCCATCATTACAACCCCTTACTCTCGATCATTCACTCCGACATGAAATAAAAAATGGAGTTTTAGGGTTTAGTGCTTAAGGTTTAAGGTTAGGTTTAGGAATTTTTTATTGGGTTATGGTATTAGGCTTTGAGTTCTAGATTTAGGTTATAGGGTGTTTATTTTAGATTTAGGGTTTTCGATTTAAGGTTTAAGTTTAGGTTTTTTGGTTCTAGTTTAGGTTTGACGATCTTGATTATAGCAATGGTGAAGGCTCCCAAAGTTTGATTTTTGAAAGCCTGGGTTGGTTCTAAAGCCAGTTCTTCCACACTACTAAATTAATGTAGTTGTTGCTATAAAACTTCACCTAAATTGGAAAATTTAGAACTTTCTTTCAATAATTCTAGACTGTATGTTTGAATTGTGTTCCCAAATTGTTTGAATTATTTGTTATTTATGTTTAATTATGAAATTTTTATTACAACTTTGTAGATACACACACAAATTTAGAGGCATGGTAATTAAAAATAATGGAAATTCTGACTCCTAGGCAACAGGTTGTGGGAGGGATATAATTGTGTCAAAATACTAGCCCGTTGAGACTTATGATCATGTTATACGGGTAATACAGAGTGTGTGTATACCTCACTTACATGCACAATGCGTCGTCTTTATAGCATGTTATAAGTGTCGTCGTCCTTTATTTAGAGAAGATTCGAGCAAAGGGGGGTCCTTGAAGATTTGATCACAACTTAGACTTACTTCTTACATGTAGCTAGTATTTGGAGAAATTTTAGTTGCATTTTCCCACTCTTCTCCAGTATACCAACTAATCTTAGCTCTGTTCCCGAAGCACCCTTTAGTGGGGGCTATTGGGGATGTTGTTAAGGTTAGTCTTGGCGGTATACTGGAGAAGTACGGAGCAATGCTGCCAAAACACTGGTTGCATGTAAGAAGTAATGTTGTGATCAAATCTTTAAGAATGGGCTATCATGTGAAAATCATCTTAATATACACATTTCTTCTTTATTCGAGTATAACTTATGAATGATCTAAAAATGCACATTCTTACCTTATTCGAGTCCAACTTATGAGTGGTTGCCTTTTACATTTAGGATAAATATCATGGATAAGTTGTGGATCAGTATGAGGAATTCAAATTTCCACGACTACAAGAGTGGAGCGATTTTGTTTATGCTGTGGGCATTTCATTATGATAGGAAGACATTTAGACACGGTGAATTCCTTCAGCTGATTTTATGCCCATGTGGACAGTATTTGAATGGGTTTTTCTATGACCAAGACCTAATTTTGGAGAATGCAATATGTAATGGTTGGTGCCAATATTACGTAAATTCTACAGCTCATGGTGAACAAATGAGAGAAGTTAGGAATTAGATAATTGAAGCCTTTGAAAGAAGTGATGATAATGAAGGAGATTAATTGGATGAAATGTTACATGATTTGAGAGTAGCAGACCATGAGGATGCAGATGATGATGAGGCATTACGAGATTGTAATGAGCTATACGATGCAGTAAAGGCAACAGAGGATCCAATTACTCCTGGAATAACGTCAATGTTGAAGTTGTCATTCCTTCTGAAATTATTTCAGATGAAAGTAATGAATAGAGCCACAGTGAAATTAATGTCTGAGGTTCTGAAATTCATTGGAGATTTATTGAATAATTTTGTTGGATATCCTAACTCATGGTATAATGTGAAGAAGCAGATACGAGCGCTCAAACTGAAATGCAAAAAGATTGATGCATGTCATAATAACTGCGTCTAATAAAAAAATGAGTACTTAGGGTTAACTAACTGTCCTTAATGTGCTGAGGAGAGATATAAGGTGGGTAAGTCAGCAAACACCAGCAGGAAGAAACAATTGGAGAAGGTTCTCTGTTATTTTCCATTGATTTGTAGGCTACAATGGCTATTCATTTACAGTAAAATAGAAAAACTGATGTCGTGGCATCAGGATAATAAATCGAAAGATGGATGCATCCGTCATCAAACAGATTCGGATGTGTGGAACATATTTAATGGAAACCAAGCATTATTCGTAGAGAAGGCACGGAATGTGAGACTAGGTCTTGCAAGTGATGGATTCAATCTATTCAAGAGCATGTATCCATCATATTTCATATGATTGGTGGTCATGGTAACTTACAACTTACCCCCATGGTGATGCATGTAATCTTCATTCATGATGTTTACACTCCTATCCCAGGACCCGAGCAACTAGGAAATGCAATAGATGTTTATCTCCAGCCATTCATTGATGAATAGAAAGTGTTTTGGTATAGTGATGTTCAAACATATGATGGACACAAGAAATAAATCTTCCAGTTACACGCAGCATTACTGTGGACAATCAATGACTTTCCAGCATATGTGAATTTGTCAGGATAGAGTACGAAGGGGAAGTTTGCCTATCCAATCTGCATGGATGATACCCATCTCTTAAGATTGCCTGAAAGCAAGAAGTTTTGTTACTTAGGGCATCATAGGTTTTTACCCATTGAACACAGATCAGAAACATCACAAATCAAGAATAGATTTGATGGTAAAGTATGTCAGTATTCGTCAAGGAATCCAAAGAATAAACTCAATACAAATTCCATTAGGCTGTCGGGGATGAAAATCATGAAGACATTGCAACAGCTCAGAGAAATATGTTTGGGTCAACTTTTCAAGAATGACTTGGCTTCCATGCTACACTCAGGGTTTAAGAAGAAAAGTATATTTTTATGGAACTTCCATAATTGAAGGATTTGATAGTGCGTCACAACTTAGATGTTATGCATATCGAAGAAAATGTAATGGACAACATTCTTGATGTATTAAACCTAACAGACATCATGAAGGATATAGTTAAAACAAGGAATGATATGAAAATTTTGGGTATTCATCTTGAGTTGCACGTTGAAGGAGGGTCTCACTTTCCAGAAGCTATATACAGTCTTACCGGAGAGTAGAGGCAATGGATTTTCTCATTCCTTAAGGATATTTGGGTTCTAGATGGGTATTGATGGGAAAACCATCATGAGCCCTAACTAGCTCATTTTGACCTAATGAAGAGAACGAAAGCTCCTACATAACCAACTGGAGGTCCTAATTCAATGAATAATCATTCCGAGATAAATGCAATAAACAAGGGGTAAAATTACAATTTTACCATTGTAGTACAACAATGGGTTTTCTCAAGGGCTAAACAAAGGTCAAAAGGTCTTAACAAGATAAAAAGTGAGTTGGTTCAAACAGAAAATGGTTCATGTGAATTCTGTGAATTAAATGACTTCTTGTAACCCTAAAATAGACCCACCTGATTAAACAAGGTTTTGGTTCGGATAAAATTCACCTAAACCCTCTAAAAATCATAAAAGAATATCTTCTAGGGTTTATAACTTTCAAATTGTCCTTTGGAACCCATTTTAACCTAGAATGGGGTATCAGCTAGATATTTGCCATAACTTTGGTTTTCGTGTAAATTTCCCAGTCAAATGTTGTCAAACCCAAAATCCAACTTCACCATTGGATTCCAAAGGTCCAAATTAGGTTTTTACCAAAATTTGGGCTTAAGGGGAACTCATCTTGACCTACTTTGCAAAAAAGTCCAACCTGATTACATTTATGCCCCTATCTTTCAAAAACCTTTGCATTTGGCCCCCTAGCTTCTTCATCATCCATTAAATAGGTCTCTCCGCCATTATAGCAGTGGGAGTCCTACTTCGGTGAACTTTAGAAGGCGATTCCTCCTTGATTGCTCAGGGAATCCCTCCCAAAATTGGAAAGGAGATTCTTTGAGTAATCTCTAGTATGAACCCATCGCTAAGTCCTAATTTGTACCCAATCTCTCATGCAAACGGATGAGAGATTTAGGTCTTTCTGAAGAATCCTACTCCGGCAGACATACCATGCTTGGAAGGTTGGCTTCCAAGCACAAATCTGTCCCTAGGAGACTATTTAAGCAGCCCTGATCCAACCGCATCTCCTCAGCTTGGAATTGGGCTGGTCCCCCATCAATTCTTCTCTCCTCGTCAGGCACAACATCTCTGCAAGCTCTGATGGTTCCTCCCTCTCTCTCTCATTGCCTAACCATAATACCAGTTGTTGGTTTGCATTCCTCTCATTCATTCGCATCGGCGATACCAGCCCTGACGCCACCACTACCCTCATCTCCACTGCCACCTCATCTATGAAGATCTTCGTCTCCGACGTTAGCCGTACTAGCCCAGATGCATCTCCTGTCTCCTTTGTCTTTACTTTAGGTCTGTTAGCTTCCCTCTCCCTTCTACTTCATTCCCCCTCTTTATTTCTCAAAAACACCCCTCGACGCCACCGATCTCCATCACCTTCTCCACCTCTGGCCAAACCTCCAGTGAGGTGCCCCCATCGCTCCGCACCTCCAACCACCCTACGACCTCCACAACACCCCACTGATCATCTCCCACTACTCCAATCTCTCCATCGACCACCCAAAAGCGCCCCCGAACACACCCACATACACGGCCACAGTGCGCCCTAGATCCGCCACCAAAGCCGTTTCCATGCCACTCCAACCACCTCCACCTATTCGTCATGCCTTGGCGAATCTCCCTAGACATTTTGACATTGTTGCAAGGCCATGCTCATGATTTGAGGTTCAAGCACACCAGCCGCCATGGATGAAGAATCTTGGAGCTCGCTTTCTGTGTTCCAACTACTACTGCACCAGGCGTGAGTCCCAGGCGATGCGAACTTGGGGCACGAGCATGCTAAGGTTCCCAATTAGAGTAAATAGCCCACACAGCCTCACCAATTGAGCTATACATCTTTGCTGCGACGTGCACAAGGGAGGTGGGACGTTTGGTCCTACCTTGGAACTGGACGAGCAGGAGTATACACATAAATTGATTTTGTGCATTAGCCTTGTCACCTCCTACTCATGGGGTGAGGTCCCTCTCTCCCGCTCTCACAGCCTCATCTGTAGTACTGCCCATGCGGACCTGGCCGTGACCCATTTACCTAACCAACTGACTCCTCGATCACAACCCACGCCTGTGAGCCTGGACCCGTGTCTCCGCTAGGTCCGATTACCCTAACCAGATGTGGCTCTGGGGAGTGAACCAAAATAGAGAAGAGAGAAGATAGGAATGCTACACAGGGAAGGGGGGTTTTGTTGGAGAAAGATTGGCTCCACACTTAGCCAAATCCAAGTAAGGAAAAGGAAAAGAAGGAAGGAAATAGAAGGAGAAGGGTCAGAGAAGAAGCTAAGGAAGAAAGAAGAAGGAAGATGAGGTTCGCAAGACTAAGTAAAAAAGGTTAAATAAGAAGCCAAAGAAGGAAGGAGGAAGAAAGCTAACGAAGAGAAAGGCCAAAAAGGGAAGGAAGAAGAAGCCAAGGAAGAGGAAGAAGAAGCATAGTGGCAGCTGGCAGAGAATCAGAGAGAAAGAAGGGAAGGAAGAAACTGAAGGTAGAGGAAGCTAAAGGAAAGGCAAAGCTGAAGAAGAAAGAAGAACAGGAGAAGAAGCAGAAGAAAGAAATTAGAGAAAGGGAGGCACTGTAGCAGTTCATGTCTAAGATGTCTGATTTTGTAATCAGATGTCTAATTCTTCATAAGCTCTCCATTATTTTTAGCTACAATTATTCTTATTATCCATATAGTCATGCTTTATATTTTTAATTAGATTTTTGAGTAGTATTATGTGTTCAATTTGCATTTATTAATAAGCTTGGTGTGTGAATTTGATCTGCTCCCTGTGTTCGACCTCGGACTTTGAATTCGAGTAATAAAATTGTATTTCTTTTGAACACTTTTTCGACTGTACTACAACGTGACCTTTCTAAAACCTGATTAAGCGCAACAAACATTTTGGCACTGTTGCCGGGGAACGACATGTAATTCACCACTAGTCTCTGCATTATTTGATTATATTTGAGCACTAACTTGCATTATTTGTTTTATTGTGATATTTGTGAGGTACTCCATGAGGAAATCTTCCATGCAAATTAACCATGCTAGGGCAGGTAACTTCTCTATTGTTCTCTAATCAACCTCTGAATTTTCGGAAGATAAAAAGGAAACAATCAAATTAGGAATCACCTGCCTTCTTTTCATAGTAATTATTATTTCAGAGGCAAAGTTTCGTAATTTGCGAAATTTTTTTTCAAAACTCATTGAAGCTGAAGCGATTCTATTTAGAGATCCTACCCCAAAATTCCTGTGCCTATTAGGGATTACGCTTAATTTCTAACTTTCTTGGGCTATGCACTTCTTGTTTAAAGTCCAAGGAGAACATTTAACTCAAAGTGGACTTCGAAATGGAGCCACATTAGGGTTTCTACATTAGGGCTTTTGAGTGCTAGTTCATACTTGCCTACATAAAAAGAAACAAACCCACTCGCAATTGTGTTTACCCAAAACCTTGATTGAAAAGTTCTAATCAAGTAAACCCTAAAATCAGACTCTAAACTCACTTGAACCCTTAAAATACTTGGACCTAATAACCTGGGAGTCAAATCAGGGTGATTTCTAGGTCTTGACCTAGAGTCATTCTGCTTTCTTTAGGACAGGTTAGGTGAAGTTGGACTACATTGTAGGCCAACCCGGCTCCAAATTAGGTCACAAGTCAAAATAATTGCTAATTCAAGTGAAATCAAAGACACAAATTAGGCTATAAAACTGGTAAACTTAAGAGGTCAGGTTATCCATTCTGGTCTACCTGGATCCTCACTGAGAAGAGAGGTCGGGTGGGGGAAACCTTGTAACCTGTGGGGGCACTCTACCCTGTAGGGGTCTTTGCGGGACTCTCCCTATCTGGTTGCCCAGGTAATTCTTAGGTGGACGACTTTCTGATCTAGGGGTATCATCTGCCCCGAACCTCCATAGTCTTCCAAACATCTTTGTGTGCCTTGATTGGGTCAACATCACATCTAGTCCCTCATCCCTTCTCTTTAGAGCACACACATATTTTCTTTGGGTGTCTCTGTTCAGATCAAATCACTTCATTCTAGGACTTGAACTCTGATTCTTCATCTTGATTCCACAATCTAATTCAAATATGCAGCCTGATTACTTAAGAATACCATTAAAGAAACCTGGATGACAAAGATCCATGAGAGATAGAATGATTGAGGATGCCATTGAATTTTATGAGATTGAAGACAAAACCTCAAAAGCAGTAGAAGGCTTTTTGGGTAGTGTGCCAACAACAACATCCTTCAACATAAATTATGCCAATTGTTATTAACAGAAGCAACAAAGGGATCAACCTGAGACATTCTCATAACAGGATACATTGAGATAGAAAAATTACATAACTTTGAATACCTCCAATGCATGACAAATTATGTACTTTTCTAACAAAACCACAATGATCTTGAAAAAGGGGAAGGGATGATGAGATTGTTGAAACAAGTTATCAATCAAAAATACCCGTACATGCCCTAAACAGTTCATGAAACATCTTGGAATAGTATTGAGGATCAATCTGATCTCTCAAATCCCAGGTTTGAGGCCGAGATTGTTGTGGATTCCCAACCCAGATTGAATATAACATGCCTGATCTTGAATTAGGTTGGGAAGTCCCAATTGCAGGAGAACACGATTTTGAGCCTGCCATAGAAAACAAAAATCTTGGCATAGAATTCCAAGACTCCCGTAATGATGAGAGTAAAATAGAACCTCTTGAGGGTGTAAATCCTACCCCTTATTCTGATAAGGTGACCCTCAAAGGTAGTCATGACCTAGATTCTAGTAATTCAACCCACATCCTCAGCCTAGAATCTGGATCTGAAACTTATTGGGAAAAATACAAGGCCCCGTATGACGACGATCAAACTTTAAACGTAGATTATGATTCTGGACATTTATTTGATGAATATCCCTCTCCAACATCCTTAGAGATATAGATTGATTTTTCAGAAGTCACGCCAATCTATGATACAGAAACCGAGGAATTGGAAGAGCGGGGTTTTGATTGGATCTTTCCGACAAGCCTAGAACTCGAGCCTACACCAAATAAGGAACCTTTTTAAGCTTAGAATCTACAAATAGGCTAGATCCAAGTCAGGTTGCTAAATCTACTTCTTGTGATTTATACTCTAGTGGAACCTTTGATCTCGAATTGAACTCAGAACTTGATTCTCGCAATTTCTCCGATGATTTCGAATCTTAACATGATTTCAGAGAACCATTGTTTCCTAACTACGATGAGTCAATCTACGACCTTAGTTCACATGATTCATTCTTCGACTTCGACTCTAATGTCCATGATCCCGAGATCACTGATTTAAATTTAGGTTCCAGTGATATGGAATCATTTCTTTTCGATCCTCAAGAATCAAAATCAAAAAGTGCCGAGAGTGATTGCAACCCAGAATTTGAATCATTTCTTGACCTAGATTTTCTTCATCCTATAAACACTCTTCAGGCATTCACTTTTGAATTTGATGGCTACTATGAGGACTCTCTAAATGAGCCCACCTTCAGTTCCTTTCTAGAGGAGCCCTAATACATAATTCTTATTAATGCCACCTCCTCTACATATATAGAACCCATTCGAACCCATTTTCAACCCCGACCCATAATCGAACTCAATTTCTATTCTGATTCCCCTTTTACTGAGCTGATTGTAGAGGATTCACCTCCACATCTCTATCAGGTTTCGAACATTGATCAGACTACAAACCATGGTCCATCATTCTCTGATCACTCTTGTAGGGTTTCTGCATCATCCACTGATTATTTTAAGGATCCCTACTCTTACCAGGTTGATTCAACTCAGCCAAACCCTAGATTCACACTTCCATATCATTCGGAGCTCCATAGTATATGGTGGGTTCCACACCTCTTGATCTACATTTGTCAACCCACCAAATTCATTGGGTTTGGGCTGCATCATTAGCCTGTTGATCTAAACAAGCACCTGGTTGGACCAACCAGGCTTTTGATCAAGATGCTTATTCTACAAAACTCAATTGATTTGACCATTCCCTCTCCATACCATTTCCCGCTCGGATAAAGGAGTTGAATTTAGCGCTTAACGGGATGCAACTCGTCATTCCAAAAACCCGAGATCCTTCTGATTATCTTTCTGTACTTCATGTTTGCTGCACCCTGAGTTCAATTTTTGAGCAGTCCATCCCACCTTTGGTACATGTGCCAGAGATTGAACTCATCCACAATAGTCATTCCCGACCCGTTCTCCCACCCGATAAATCCTATTATGAAATTCCCGAATCCAAACTTGTTCCATACCCTCTGTTTATAATGAAGACATTGGAAAACTTAGGCATAGGGGGTGGTAAAGTGCAAACATACAAGAAATCAAAATTCAAAAGGGTTCTCACAAAAATAATGACATATTCCAAAAATACCAAAAAAATAGAAAATTGTGAAAAAGAACAAAAAGAAAATTGGTGGAGAAAAGAAAATTTTGAGGCCATAAAAAACTTGAGGAGAAAAAGGGGAAATTGTCAAAAAAGAGCAAAAGTTGAAAAGAAAAAAAAAAAGATAGTCATTAGTAAGAAATTGAGGTATTAACTGTGTTCTAGACCATACTAAGAAAAAGAAAATGAAAGAAAAAGTGCTAATGAAGTACATAAGAAATTAGTAGGAACGCTGATTTTAGGCCTCTCGGGCTAGACTCCTAGGCTTAAAAATTCAAGTATCCGCTAAGATCTGTATAGTCCTCAAGAGGTTGGGAAAAATGCGAAGCTTAAGTATTAGGTCTAAGGATTAGGAAGTATTCGGCCTCGTTAACTAACCTCTAGTTTATGGGACTCGGGAACCTAAGCACGCTAATCCACACACAGTCGAGTTTACTGCGCATAAGTATCAAAATCATGCAAATGCGTTTAAATTTTTCTGAAAAAGATGCCTAGATTAGGAGCGACCGATCAACAAGTTGATTTAGATGAGTTCCTGGCACGGAGAGGTGGGAAATTCCCCTCGAAGATATGCAATAACATATCGTCTCCTCAATGCTTGTCTCCTAGGATATTTACATATCCTACTGGGGGCATGTAAGCACCCTACGCTGGTTCAGATGCCATGGGCGACATTATCACAAAATGTCAATTGCCACGATTTGGATTTAGCTATAGATCGCCATGGGTCGGATTATCTCGAAATCTCAAAAGCCAGGGTTCTAGGGGTTGCCATGCTGGTGCTATCATGAAGCATTGATTGCCAAGAACCCTTTGAGGATTGATGATGGGGACTAGGAATCTGATACAGACCTTGTTGAGGAAGCCAATCCGAAGCTAGAAATAAAAAGAAAAGAGAGAGAACACTCTCCAAACAAAGAAAATCCTATGTCTCTCTCTAACAAAAAAATGCACTGCAAACTGAACCGAGGATAAAATATGTTACAACCACGGGTGCTTCAATCGCGGAGTTCAACAAACCATAGGTTAGTTCTTGTGGGCCATAAAAACCTTCGTAGCGGACTGAGGCTAGAGCTTGTTGATAAGACGATTTTCACTTTCGAATAATGTATTAAGATGATTTGTCGTTGTAGGATCGAAGTGGTGGAAAACTGCTTAACAAAATAATTAAAATTAAAATTCAACAACTCACAGGAGAGCGGGTCATGTCCACAGGGAGGCAATGACCTATTAAACTCGTTATTAGGTCAAAATCAAGTTCGCTAAACAATTCGCCAGATCAAACAATGCCTGTGTAGCATAGAAAGTAAACCTAAAATTTATGGAGAAGTCAAGGGGTGTTAATGTAATTTTTACATCAAAAAATTATCCATGTGCAAGGGTATGCCATGTACTATTCATTTGGATGCATACTAAAATGTAATTCAAAATTAAATTCAATGCACATAGAGATGAATATAAGCCATAGCAATTCTCTAGAAGCATGAGCATGAAGGCATAAATTCACCATAATAAAATAATGATAAATCAAAATCCATTTGTTGTGGCAATGGCATGAAATTTAATTATTAACAAGGGATGAAATAGGGGATTAGCTTCGAGTGGAGCTTGTGCACAGATGAAGGAGAGATGGACGGTGAGTTGGCGACCATAGGTAGCCCTCCCCAATCAGCACCTGACGGTGGTGGCGGCTTGATGGATGGTGGTTGGAGCTAGCCTGATGGAGGAAAGAAGTGGCAGCGGTGGAGGTTGCTGCTGTTGGCTGCGCGTGCTGTAGGCGCGAGGAGGGGCAGCACGCGGGTGCTGCGGGTGCTACAGGTGAGAGGAGGGGCAGTGCATGGGTGCTACAGGTGCTGCTGGAGGATGCACGCGGGGGTCTGTTGGAGCTGGTTGTAGGTGCTGCAGGAA
Organism: Thalassia testudinum; assembly: GCA_037157565.1. NCBI lineage: Eukaryota > Viridiplantae > Streptophyta > Magnoliopsida > Alismatales > Hydrocharitaceae > Thalassia > Thalassia testudinum. Next base: position 64,876,342 of record JAZHRO010000014.1, read on the forward strand.
GGTGCTGGAGCAGGGGACTGGTGGAGTGCAAGCATGGGTGTGCTGGAGGTGAAGGTGCGTGTGCGGTCTGATGGCGTGAGGCGAGGGTGTTGGGCCATGCTGGCTGGTGAAGGCACGTGGTGGGCAGTGCGCTAGGCGAGGGCATGTAGGTGCTGGCATGTGCACTGGAGGTGAAGGTGCAGGTGTGCAGGCACTGGCGTGGGTTGTTGCCTGAGGTGAGGGCACGCGGTGGGCAGGTGCGCTTGGCAGGTTTGAGGCGAGGGCAGGAGAAGTTGCAGGACTTTTGGCAGTGTGGGCTGTCACCCCACATGCCCACGATGGTGGAGTCGCACTGCCGCGGTGGGAGGTCGGTGGTATGAATGGATGAGAAGGAAAGTTTTCTATGCGCAGTGAGGAACAAAGGGGTGGTGGCCTCCTCTTGAATGACAGCCCTTTCTTCTCATTTATAGCTTGGCTACAACGATTTGAAATTCAAAAGCCATTGTAGATGCTGATGCGTAGGAGGAGAAGGCAGACACGGAGGAGTTACCTGTAAAGGAGAAGAAGAAGAAAAAAATAATAATTAGGATTATCTATACATAACTCCTTAACTTCTATGTCAATTAAATAGTGCACGTAAATAATTAACTAATTAAATGTATGCAACCCTAGGTTAATTCTAAATGCATGAATTATGCACTTAAGCTAAAAATTTAAATTAATTTATTTACATCCTAATGTATGTTATCTAAATGTTAAAATTAACTTAATGTCTAGACACTTAAATACTTAAATAGCCCACAAATATGGGCTAATCAAATACCCCCATGCCTAGTTTTTGGTAGTCCCTAGCAAATCCAAGCAAACCCTTACACTCCAAGTAGACTAGCCTACCCAATCGGTCTTCCTTTAGAAACATATTAAGTTCAGACTTTGGACCTAAGGTTCCTAAGTAGTTGCTAAGTTACAGACTAGGTCGGCTAAAGACGAGTTGCAAGCACAAGTTTTCCTGATTTCTGACTCTACCTTAAGGTTTATTGATCCCTGAGATTAAAGCATCTGTGCATGTGCGTTGGTCTGAGTTATTTGAGGTTGGTATGATTGCCAAACTAGAAAGGAAAAAGGATTTTTTTTTGAATAATATATATATATTTTGTTTGATTCCTCTAAATCTAACCTCAGATCAGCTATCAACACGATCTGTGTCGGATTCACTGTCCCCATCACCGTACCTTGAAGGGTGCCTGGCTTTTGATGCTTCGAGATAGCACCACCCATAGCGACCCCAAGAACTCCTAACAATCGACACTCGAGATAGGGTTGCCCATGGTAGCTGAACCGCACAATGCACTTACTTGCCCCGAGTAGGATGGATATCCTAAGAGACAAGGGCTGAGGAGGCAATATGTTATCAACGCATCCTCAAGGTGAGTATATACTCCACCTCTCCAGCGGCAGGAACTCTTCCAATCAAATTGTGCTTTCAAGCCTGTCCATATCAAAACTTAGAGAACCAAATTTCTTTTAAGAAAAGAAGTAAGGTGATCACTTACACATGACCAAGTGTGTGAAATTTGGATGCTTGGGTTACAAGGACACGTAAACCAAAAGGTAGAATAAGACTTCAGGTACTACCCCACCTTTTAACTCAATTCCTAGCTTTCCTTCCTAAACCTCTTGAGGAATGATCTGCAACTTAACTCCTAATTAGGTTTTTAAGTCCACAAAGGACCCTAAAGGTCTAAAGCTAGTAGCTCACTTAGCTTCTAAAGTTCGACCCTAGAATCAACCTAGTCTAACCTAGAGTTCTGATTTGCTTAAGAATGTAGGGCCTAGCCAATTAAGGTCAAAAATTTTTTTAAATTTTTTTTATTTTATTTTTTTTCTAAATGCAATATGCATAAATGAATGTAAAATGTAGACATGCTATAAACAAATGCCTCAACTCCTCTCCCCCATGCCTCATTGGAAACAAAAATAATTAAAGGAAGATATTACTTGAGGCCGAGGAGTTGCCTGCAAAGGAGAAGAAGAAGAAAAAATAATAAAATAATTATGACTATTTATATATAACTCGTTAACTTCTATGTTAATTAAAATAGTGCACCTAATTAATTAACTAATTAAATGTATGCAACCCCAGGTTAATTCTAAATGCATGAATTATGCAATTAAACTAAAAATATGAATGAAATTATTTACATCCTAACGTATGCTATCTAAATGTTAAAATTAATTTAATGTCTAGACACTTAAATACTTAAATAGCACAAAAATATGGGCTAAACACTGGTCAGGTCCAAATCTTGGTTGGTACTTGAGTACCTCTAGGCCAATTATCAGCATTCTAACGTAATCTAGAGAAGAAAGCACTCATCATAGTTTTTGAGCATCAAACGAACTCAAGGTTTAGAATCAAAGTTAAAACCTTAAAATTTTGCTAAGGGACTAGCAAAAGCTAGGCATGGGGGTATGATGGGAACACCATCATGAGCCCTAACTAGCTCATTTTGACCTAATGAAGTGAACAAAAGCTCCTACATAACCAACTGGAGGTCCTAATTCACTGAATAATCATTCTGAGATAAAAGCAAGAAATAAGGGGTAAAACTGCTATTTTACCATTTCAGTACAACAATGGGTTTTCTCAAGGGCTAAACAAGGTTCAAAAGGTCTTAACAAGATAAGAAGTGGTTTGGTTCAGACAGAAAAGGGTTCGTGTGAGTTCTGCGAATTAAATGACTTCTTGTAACCCTAAAATAGATCCACTTGATTAAACATGGTTTTGGTCAGGATAAAATACACCTAAATCCTCTAAAATTCATATAAAAATAAACTCTATGGTTTAGAACTTTCAATTGGCCTTTGGAACCCATTTTGTCATAGAATGGTGTCTTAGTTAGATATTTGCCCAAAATTTGGTTTTTACGTAAATTGCCTATCCAAACGTGGTCAAACACAAAATCCAACTTCACCATTGGATTCCTTAGGTCCAAATTATGTTTATACCAACATTTGATCCTACGGGGAACTCATCTTGACCTACTTTGCAAATAAGTCGAACCTGATTACATTTGTGCCCCTATCTTTCAAAAACCCCTGCATTTAGCCCCCTAGCTTCTTCATTCTCGATGAAAATAGGTCCCTCTACAATTATAGCAGAGGGAATCCTACATCGGCGAACATTAGAAGGCGATTCTTCCTTGATTGCTCAGAGAATCCCTCGCAAAATTGGAAGGGAGATTCTCTGAGTAACCTCCTTTTGTATGAACCCATCACTGAGCCCTAATTTGTACCGAATCTCTCATGCGAACGCATGAGAGATTTGGGTCTTTTTGAAGAATCCTACTTCAGCGGACATACCTTGCTTGGAATATTACCTTCCAAGCACAAATCCATCCCCAAAAGCCTATTCAAGTAGCCCCTAATCAAATCGCATCTCCTCAGCTTGGAATTAGGACAATCCCCCCTCAATTCTTCTCTCCTCGCCGGCCACAACACCTCCGCAAGCTCCGGCGGTTCCTCCCTCTCTCTATCGTCGCCCAACCATGATACCAGTGGTTGGGTTGCCTTCCTCTCATTCGTCCACGTCGGCCATACCAGCCCTAACGACGCCATTTCCATTATCTTCGCCGCCACCACATCTTTGGAGATCTTCGTCTCTGGCACCGGCCATACCAACCCAGATGCCTCTCCTGTCTCCTTCATCAATAGTTTAGGTCTGTTAGCTTCCCTCTTCATTCTACTACCGTTCCCCCTCATTATTTCTCAAAAACACCCGTCAACGCCACTGATAACCAACACCTTCTCCACATCCGGCCATACCTCCGGCGAGGCGCCCCCATCTCTCCGCACCTCCACCAGCCTGATCATCTCCCACTACTGCAATCTCTCTATTGACCACCCAAAAGCACCCCCAAAGGCACCCACTCAAACGGCCATAGTGCGGCCTAGATTCGCCACCATAGCCGTTCCCATGCCATGCCGGCCATCGCCTCCTATTCGCTGTGACTTGGCAAATCTCCCTAGACGTTTTGACGTGGCTACAAGGCCGTGCTCATGATTTCATGTTCAGGCGCACTGACGGCCATGGAAGAAGAAGCTTGGAGCTCGCTTCCTATGTTCCAACTGCTGCTGCTCTAGGGGTGAGTCTCACGCGATGTGGACTTGGGGCACGAGCACGCTCAGGTTCCCAATTGGAGTTAGCAGCCCACACATCCTCGCTAATTGAGCTATACATATTTTTTGCGGCATGCGCAAGGGAGGTGGGACGTTTGGTCCCACCTTGGAACTGGACGAGCGGGCATATACACATAAATTGATCTTGTGCATTAGCCTTGCCTCCTCCTACTCATGGGGTGAGGTCCCTCTCACCCCGTCTCACGGCCTCGTCCACAGTACTGGCCATGTGGACTTGGCCACATCCCGTTTACCCAGCCGACTCACTCCTAGCTCACTACCCATGCTGGTAGCCTAGACCCAAGTCTTTGTTAGGTCCAATTACCGGAACTGGATGTGGCTCTGGGAGAGCGAATCGAAATAGAGAAGAGAGAAGATAGGAATGCTACATAGGGGAAGGGGGGTTTTGCTGTGGAAAGATTGGCACCACACTTAGGCAACTCCAAGGAAGGAAATGGAAAAGATGGAAGGAATAAGGAGGAAGGAGAAGGGTCAAAGAAGAAGCCAAGGAAGAGAAAGAAGTTGGGGTTTGTAAGGCTAAGGAAAAGAAGGTCAAAGAAGAAGCCAAAGAAGGAAGGAGGAAGAAAGCTAACAAAGAGAAAGGCCAAAGAAGCAGAAAGGCAACTGGTAGAGAATCAGAGAGAGAAAAAAGGGAAGGAAGAAACTGAAGGCAGAGGAAGCTAAAGGAGAGGCAAAGCTGAAGAAGAAAGAAGAATAGGAGAAGAGGCAGAAGAAGGAAATCAGTGAAAGAGAGCCATTGTAGCACATCATTTTGTAATCAGACGTCTAATTCTTCATAAGCTCTCCATTATTTTTAGCTACAATTATTCTTATTATCGATATACTCATGCATTATATCTTTAATTAGATTTTTGAGTAATATTATGTGTTCAATTTGCATTTATTATTGAGCTTAGTTCCATTTGCTCCCTATGTTCGACCTCGGACTTTAAATTCGAGTAGCAAAATTGTATTTGTTTTGAATGCCTTTTCGGCTGTACTACAACGTGACCTTTTTAAAACCTGATCAAGCACAACGAACAGGTATTCATCGCAACCTTCACGTTGCTTGAATGAAGTGCAAAAGACGATTAGTGGGTTAACAAGCCATGATTCTAATATGTACATGCAAATCTTATTCCCACTAGCGATATGTGGAGTGATGCCTGATCCGGTGGTCGATTCTTTGATGGAGATGAGTAGATATTTTAAAGCTATCTATTCAAAGACATTAGATACTCAGTTGGTAAACTATTGGGATAAACAAATTGTGATCAAACTTTGTAAAATGGTGTAGATTTTCCTGCCTGTATTTTTCAACGTTATGGTTCATGTCATGCTTCATTTTTCAAATGAAGCGACAATTGCTAGACCCGTGTAATATAGATGGATGTATCCAATTGGATGATATTTGAAGAAATTGAAAGACTATGTCTTGAATAAGGCTAAACCAGAAGGGTCAATTGTTGAAGGCTATCTTGTAGAAGAATGTATTAACTTCTATGCCATGTACATGAATGAAACAAACAATAGATTTAATTGTCTTGAATGAAATTATGAAGGAGAATTTAATGGTAATGATGAAGATTATCTGTCCATATTTAACATAGGAGGAAGGTCGATCCTACGGACAGAGGTTAAGCCCATCTCGAAAATGGACCGACATTTGGCACACTTGCACATTCTAAAGCAAATCCAGAAGCAGATGAATTTTACAATGAATTCAAAGAATCATCTGATACATCTACACATGACTTGTAGTTCCTTCACTGGTTCAAGGATTGTGTAAATAAACTGAAAGAAAATGGGGATCCCGGTGGGTATAGGATTTTGATGTAATTGCTGATACACCTTTGACATACGGACGTTACCATTCTGGATACATAATTAATGGTTTCAAATTTAGAGTATGATCTATTAATGGTGCGAAGGCCATGCCACAGGCAGGAGTTCTTGTCAGTTGTGACCTAAGCACTGGTTGTGATGGATATTACAGCCAAATTGAAGAGGCTGTGGAAATGAGTTTCAGGTTTGACCGTAAGGTGGTTCTATTCAAGTGTGATTACTTCATGTTTTCAAACAAGGCATTGGATTCAAAATTGATAGGAAACACATATTCTTGAGCTTAAGTAAAAACTGTCGCATCCTCCAATCATCAGAACCATTCACACTAGCTTGTCAGGTAGCATAAGTATTCTACGTGCCTGATATTAGAAAAAATGGGTGGATTATACCAGTTAGAGCTCAAGCACATGAACAATATGATGAGGGAAAGGATCTACACCTAGATGTTGAATCTGAAGCATATCAACAAAACCCACAAAGTGAAGAACTTGCCCCTAGTGCAACTGACATTGATATATAAGGTACATTGTAAAAAGTATTAATTCATAACCATAAATATAAATAAATTATGAAATTCATAGTTTGTTTTGCTTAAATTGCCTGTAAATTTTTTATCTTTTATTAAAGGTTATGTTCATTTATATATCAAAATTGATTTTTTTTTTATTGCCTTCTCATATTGGCTCTTCGCATTCTCCTACAGTTTGTGCACTGACTGCTTCCATTTTGTTACTTTGGTGAGTTTCTTACTACCTTTTTTTTAAAATCCTACTATCATGTTGGATGTGGGGTGTGCTCCCTTAGGTTTATTCTAAGAATGTGATGTGCCCACTTAGATTCATTTTTTGTGCAGGGTGTACCCACTTAAATTTATTTTTTTTGTTGGGTGTGCTCACTTAGATTTATTTATTGTGTGGAATTGTGCTTTTTTTTTGTATCTTAAATGTTTTATGTTGAAGATAGAGTAGAGGAAATAAGAAGGAAAGGGTAATTAAGGAAGGAAGAGATAAAGAGAAGGGGAGGTAAGGGAGAAAGAGAACTGGAGGGTAAGGGAAGGGGAAAGAGGAGATGAAAGAGGAGAGGAAATAAGAAGGGGAGGGTAACTAAGGAAGAAAGAGAGAAATAGAAGGGGAGGTTAAGGAGAAAGGGGGAAAGAGAAGGGGAGGGTAAGGGAAGGGAAAGAGGAGAAGAAAGAGGAGAGGGAATAAGAAGGGGAGGGTAACTGAGGAAGAAAGGGAGAAAGAGAAGGGGAGGTAATTAACACACATGAATTCATGATAAATTCCTTATATATGATAGTTCCTAGGGTTAGCAATGCATAACATCATATAAATATTGCACAAACATCCATTGCATTGCATTTAGGATAGTTGTATATTATGTACATTAATTCCATCATTTTGCACGCTAAGGAGGCATTGTGACATCTTTACGAGCTTCGGATGAAGAATGTGACCGTGCGGATGGATTCAAAGCGACAATTGCAGCCCATCAGCGTGGGAATGACCCTGATCTGAGCTCTATAGCACCCTTTGCAAGAAGAAGAAAATGGACGGCCAAAATGGCACCACGTGGCACCATCTAGGCCGCCACACCTGAGTCCAGGCATCCCCAAGCCTGCCGCAAGATTAGATCCCAGTCGTTGGATCTCAATCCAATGGCTAAGATGTGCACTCCATAGCTGAAGAAGCGCCTTATCTCACCCAGCCTCAAGTTGATCAAGTAAGGAGTCATCTTGACCGTTGGATCTTCATCCAACGGTCATGGGTGCGGAAGCTCAATTCTTAAGCAGAACACATAACGACCCTTAGCACAATGGTTTGCACCTTAGCTCTCAATGCACGACCATGCATTCGAAGCCCCACGTGCGGATTTATCCGCCAAAGCGCATGCAGGAGGGAAATTGAGTCGTCGGTGGAAGATCGAGCGGCGAAGGAAGTAGCTACGTGGATGCATAGTTGAGCATGGATTCTACACGCGACCGCTGATGCACCTCCAGAATGAACCATCTAACGTACACAGTTGAGACGTCTAAATGTAGCATCTGACGGCTGATGGCGAGATGAGTGATTCAAATTTTGTAAAGGGGTGCGATCTTCTCTCGGCAGTGCAATACTTCATCCAACGGTCAGGATTCATTCGTGCCTATGCGCGCAATGACAGCTGCAGGTGTGAGCAATGGGTGCGGGATTTACAACGACAGAAGGGCGAGCCTTTAGTAACTCTTACAGCTGTCACTAAATGGCCTGCGCAGTGTGTGCGCCAGCCAAGGCAATGAAGAGGCGTGGATCTTCAGCGACAGCTAGAGTGGCCTTTCGTGATGCTTATAGCTGTCACTGAATGCCTGTGCGTGGGATTCTCTTCTTCCCATTCACTATATAAAGGCCTACACACGCCCCTTACCAAACCATCTCTACCTACTCTACTCCCACCTACTCCTAAGCTCTAGCAAGCCTAACAATGCTCCATTAGAGCTTACTCTCAAGCTCTCAAGGCTCCTATTAGTGTAGTGAACCTCTGCCTCACAAAATATTCATCCATCTTCCCATCCCCATTCTTAGGTCACCCTGTAGCCACCCTCCCACCTCCATTCTGGTAGCAGATCATCTCTGCCTTTTCACCTCCATTCCAGAGCCATGCCAAAGCTTTCCTCTACTTGACGTCCTCCTACATCTCACCTCCACTGTCTCTCTCCTCACCTCCTTCGTCTGAGCTTCCGCCAGGCACCATCGTCTAGCCAAACATCCGATTCGGGAGATTTCTTCTCACCTCCCATTCTTTTTATGCTTTCATGGATTATTGTAATAGACATTAATGGAATACATCACATTTGATTCCATCTCTATCTTGTGATTTATTCTACTTGTCTTCTTCTTTCAAAAACACAAAATAACAAAACTTTAAAATACCAAAAACAAATAAAATAAAGTGTGGTTCTCAATTATATTAAACGTTTCCTCCCTGTGTTTGACTTAGGACTCCCTTGGAGTTTTGGTATAAGTTTTATTTAAGCATGAGTTTTGCAACTACGACAACAGGTTACTCATAACCTCGATTTCAAACTTGAAAAAGCCTTGCGATCAAGAGGTTAAGGAGAAAGGGAGAAAGAGAAGGGGAGGGTAAGGGAAGGGGAAGGGGAATGGGAGAAAGGGAAGGAGAAGAGGAAGGGGAGGTGAAGGAGAAAGGGAGAAAGAAAAGGGGAGGGTAATGGATGGGGAAAGGGAATGGGAGAAAGAGAAGGAGAAGAGGAAGGGAAGGTTAAGGTGAAAGGGAGAAAGAGATGGGGAAGAGGAAGGGGAGAATGAGGAAGGGGAGGTTACGGAGAACGGGATAAAGAGAAGGAGAAGAAAGAGGAATGGGAGGGTAAGGGAAGGGGAAACAGAATGGGAGAAAGAGGAAGGGGAGGGAAACAGAGAAAGGGAAGGTTATTTCTTTTATATATGCTCATTTCTTTTTCAATTATTTGTATACTTATTTCATAGAGGATTTTTGAAATATCACAATATATAGGGGAAATGCTGCTAATTTTTTTTATTTAGATATCTGATTATTTATGATGCTTTTACGTAGGTTATTTTGAAGAGAAAGGGTAATAGGAGGAGCAGGGAGGCGGCTCAGCCCTCCCAGCAGCCTGAGTCCCCCGCACAGCGACTTGAGGACCCCCACTAGCAACCTTAGCCTTAGGCTCACCGCCAACATCCTCAGCGTCAGCCCTAGGCACGTCGCTAGTAGTTTCTGAGGCCTGGAGATGTAGCTCGATATTTCCAGAGTCAGGGGAAGCGAGGTAAGGGGAAGGGGAAGAGTCCAATGCCTCCGAATCTCCCAGCGGAGGATTCTGACTACAAGGAGGATGCACCTGCCGATGAGGAGGAGAAGGATAGTACTTCATTTGATGAGGAGAATGCTTGATTGGATGATTAGCTAGAGTAGACAGCTGACCTAGGTCCTTCTCAAATAGGATGTTCTATACCACCACCACCCACCTGCAGTTTAACTATGAATTTAAGGTTTGGTAATTGTTATGTTCTCAATTTTTTTTCCTTGCTATTTAATTTTATGTTATAATTCTATCTTATAGGTGCACGTAGGGGGAGAGGTCCAACATGGAATATGGACTTAGAGAGAATTCCGCATGGGGCTCGCATTTCTGTATGGATCACACAAGCAGGGGAAGTAGTGGACTATCCTCCATTCGTCAGCAGACTGGATACACTGACGAAGGCGATCATCCCACTATTCCACTTCGACTGGAGGAAGGTGCCAAAGGAGATGAAAAAGAAGCTCATTCGACAGTTAGAGGTAATTGGTAAAAAGTAATGAGTTTTGTAAATTACTCTATATAAGTATAAATTATGTAACAATTTCTGTTCTCTTTCTAATGTAGGTTACGTTCGAATGGGGCGATGATCCGAACATCCCCAAATATATCCTCAAGCACGCACCAAAGATTCATAAAGATTGGAGATTGGAGATGAAGAATAAGGTAAAAGATAAATTTTAACTGTACTTCTTTATTTCCTTTACCACTATTCAAATATCATTTCCAGCATTAAAATTATATTTTTTAGTATTATAGGAACAGGAAACATGATGAGGCGACGTAGGTAAAAGTATTTCATATATTATCATTTATTTCAACAATTTCTAAGTTAATAAATTATACCTTCATTTTCAAGAGTAAGCCAAGAAAAATAAGGAAAATAGGGCTAAGGCTCCACCGAAGACCCATGTCCTGGGTAGGAGGAGCATAGATGGGATGAAATCTATATACGTATCTTTAATTAATATTTTCTTTTAAACCTTACAAAAATTTATAATTTATTAAAATTAACTATTTCAAATTATTATAGTTCGCCTTGAATCAAGGTGCCTAGCTTGATTGGGTAGGAGTAAATTAGGCCACTCATAGCAAGATGAGAGAAGAGGAAAATAGAGAGTGGCTTCACGACACTTACCAACAGAGGCACGTAAGTTAAAAAAATACAATACTTTTATTTTATTTTGTAATTATATAATTAAAAGAAATTACTTAACGTAATTCAATATCTTTCAAGAAAATTTGATCAACTTAATGCATCCTCTTGAAAATGGAAACTCCAGTACAGTTCAGCTACCACTGATAGTAGAGGAGGCCTACCAGACCATCATACCACCTGAGCATGGCAAGTACACTAGTAGCGTAGGAAGGAGCAAGATCGTCTAGAGGTGGTATAGGAGAAGGGGAGAATCATCCTCTTTAGCTAAGGTGCAGGAGATAAGGGAGGAGATTGTGGCATTACATAGCAGAGACGAGGAGAATGTGTTGCGAATCGAGGAGCTGACAACGTTGCTCAAGGAGAACATGACGCAGTTCAAGTAATGCAACAAGACTATGAAGGAGCTCCTGCATTACTTCAGAAGGGAGGAATTGATCATCGCACCCTTCATGAGTTTAGAGATCATTGTGATGACAGTGATTTAGGTGGTAGCGGTGCTAAACGCATTGGTGCCACAGCATAATTGTTTTTTTTATATATATTATCATTTGTAATGAACTTTGTATATGTTACCTTTATTTATAAAATTTTAATTTTCATTTCTTCTATTTTATTTAAATGCATAAATATTTAAGTTGTGTGATTGATTTATACACTTAATAGGGCATTATTTGTAGGCCTTTCACATAAATTAAATATATTAAAAAAAATTCCATATTATTCTCGACCATTATTTAATTTTGGTCGAGAATTGTTAATATTATTGACTATTAAAATGGTCGCTAATATGAGTTTTCCCGACCGTAACAAAATAACCATCGTGAATATTTAGCATTCTCGACTATTTAAAATGGTCTACAATACGAGTTTTCTTGACCGTTACTCAATAACTATCGCAAAAAGTTAACATTATCGATTGTCCGTAAATCAACGAAATTATCATTATTTTTTACTGTTATTAACAAACAGTTGAAAATATGCTTTTACTAGACTATCTAAATAAGAGTAAAGGTAAATACTTTCACCGATCATGGACATTAAACGGTTGAGAAAGAGCATTATCTACCATTGAAAACTAACGAGAGAATTGATTAAACGTCGAGTGGGGGTGCACCTCTTTTTCAACCATATTGTTCAATAATGATAGAGAAAACCCAATCGCGACTGTACATTCCCTGACCCCTTTCCTCAACAGTTATTTAAACATTTGCGATGGTTTTAATGGTCGAGAATACTCAATATTTCTGTAATGTAAAATCACACACCAGTTTCCAACCTATGAATCAATATCTTACCATTCGCATTGTTAACTCTAATAACATGTGCGTGCGCTAAATAGATGACAAAGTAAATGTGTGGGTGTCCGTACACACTATCCTACTTATGTGATGGCAGTTCACCAAAAAGGCATTGAAAGTTAGATCCTCAATATTTTCAGGCACAAACATGCTAGTTAGAAAAAGATTATAAAATGAGTGCAGGCAACTTTAATCATAATAAATTACTTCAAGCAAGCACATGGTGATTTTTCAACACAAATATATATATAAAAATGATTTTTCAATGATTGCATGAGGATGATTACAGAGCAAATCTAATAGGAAGCTTGTACATGAATGCTTGAAGTAGAAAACTATCTAACAGAAAATGACTGCATGAGTGAATCTATTGGGGGATTACACATGCATCATTGAGAGAGAATATGGAGCTACACTACTAAGCATAAGTAAAGCAGAGAGATTAGAAGAACTACTTATCTAGGTTATCAGAAAGAAGGGCATTCGGAGGTGGTCTCCAATGGCCTTTCAGTTGGTTGAGAGGAGGAGGGGCAGCCAATGGTGGGTAGGCTATCTCTTGGAGTTGTGGAGGAGTGCTCTATCATTGGCGTGGAGGTGGTGGAACCATGGTGAGGGAGCTCGTGGAGTGGAGGTGGAATGAAGGTAGAGTTATGCTCAGTTTAGATCCAAGACCAGATGGGTGAAAATGGCCACCAAATGTATATCTAAGAGTTGAACATCCCTTGGTTGCTACTTTTGGTAACCAAGGTGTCTCCAACCTTATAAGAGCCTAGAAGGCTCAAGGTGGTGTTGGAGTGCGCGAATGGGTGTGTGTGTGTGCGCGTGTGTGTGGGCGTGACCTTGGAGGCTAAGTGCTCTAGGCTAGGTCCTAAGGGGTTTAGTTTAGTGCAGGTCTCAAATTAGTGCTACAAACCTTAATTTGCTAAAGAGAAAGTTCAATTAAACTTGAGATAAGTTTAATTGAGTGAGTGTGAACTTAAATGAGAGTGAAATAACTCAATTAAGTTGGGCTTAGATCAATTGGTCTCTCACTGAGTCCAATTGAACTTGTGTGGGTTGAAATCTGAACTCAATTGGACTCTAAGAGTCAATTGAGTTTAGATTTCAACTCACACAAGAGTCCAATTGACTAGGCAACTATATTTGACTATGATCTAAGTCAATTGGGCTTAGTGAAAACCTAATTAGATTCTTAATAAGGATTAGAGGTGGTGTAATAGGCTTAGGATACCTTAATTTAGGTTCCCAGGGGTTGGAATTGGGCTTAGCGACCAAGGAATCGAAGATCCAAGCTTAAAATCCAAAATAGAAACTGGAGAGCAGTTCCTGACATCCAATTTAAGCATCGAATGACTTATAATCAAAAGTCAGAAGTCTAGACCTCTTGTCTAGATGTCCAATTTGAGTCAGGGAAGAATCAGGGTTTTGTCTTGGGGATTCTGTAGACATTGGACGTCTGACTAAGTGTCTAAACATCCAATAACACTGCAAACATGTGTTTAAGGTGTGCAGGTTGTGGCTAAGGGTCCTGGACATCCAATAACCTCTCTGGATGTCTAGATAAGGGCCGAAACTAGGATTTTGAGGCTCCCTAGGCTGTGGTGACCTAATCTAAGAGTGGCTAAGGCTTAGGAAGGCTTCTAAGGCTCTCCTAGGGCTAGGAATGAACCTAAGTTCTTCATAATTTATCTCTACCTTATTCTTACTTAATAGAATAACATACCTCAACCCTTACATTATTTCTCTACTACATTTATTTTAAGGTCTTTTGCTCTAGCTCTGATGCAGCACCAACTTCAGATCTAGCTTCAGATCCAGCTGCTAAGCTTCTCATTACCTGCAATTTATATAATGCACTTAATTAGTACATTATATCGTTATTTCATGCATAGCTAAAGAAAAGCAGTAAAGATGCCAATAATGCTTAAGCATGAGTTAATTACACTAGCTTATGCTAATTTCTAGCCTAATTTAGATCAATTAAGACCTATCAATGCTGCACAATCATACTCCCATGCCTAAATCTTTGTAGTGCCTAACAAATGCAAGACTAAGTTATTTACACAATGGTCCGTAGAGGACTGATTATTTTTATCAAGTATATGCCTAGAGATTCTTTTACTTTTCGTGTTCATCTTAAAATCTAGAAATCAAGACAATCGTGAAGATGTAGCTATGTAGCTTTTGCAATGGATTCAAGTGAAAAACCTAATTTACCTCTAAAGCCTGTACTTGACCCCTAGTAAAAATTCTAGCAGGATAGGCAAAGTTCTTCCCTTGGGATATTCGAGATATTCTTTGAATTCCACCCTAGCTTTAAGCTTAAGTATAAAATGTTTGTGGAAAATGGTTGTTTATTTGGTGGCTCACTCTCATTTGGTGCTACATGGAGATTAGTACTACAGAATCTAGATTCCTAAATTATTAAGTAAGTCAAATCAGAGAAAGACAAGAAAAACTATGCTATCTTTTGGTTCCGTTGATTCATTCTCTCTCTCTTTTCTTTTCATTACTTTTCTTTTCTTTTCCTGAGCTCACAATCTCAGTAGATTCACATATATATTCCATATTTGGTGGTCTCACATGGCATTAACTCTTTAATAGAGTTCCAATAACCTTAACACTAAGTCAGAATTCCTCAACCAATATTTGGGTGGTCAGAAACATAGAAAGACTGGGTTAAGGCTATATTTGGTGGATCTCAACTTAATTTGGTGGCATTGCCTCAATTCAAATAAAATAAGCATTAAATTATTAGAAGACTCTTCTTTTTTCTTTTTCTCTTTTCTTTCTTCTCTTCTTCCTAGTAATTTTTTTCTCCTTCCCTTTTCAAATTTTTTTCCAATATCTATATATTTATATCAACACGATGCAATACATCACATGACATACACGACTTTTATTCAAGAGGCATTATTAGGGATTCGAGGTACTGATAGCGATTTCACGCGGTTTGTTAAAATACGTCGTTGTAACGCGTAAAACCGATCAACTGTTAAATTTATATTCCTAGATAGGGGAGTATCTAGGGCCGTCCAAGGAGGCCAAATGTTTGCAATAGTGATTCTCTTGCTTGGAATACAATCTCAACTTTCTTTTAGATATTTTTCAATATGTAATTTTTTTTGTATTTTGAAAAGACGAGGGCAAAATGCGAATTGTAACGAAAAGTACTAACACCTACAAATGCTTAACTAAAATTTAAAAGATAGAAATATCTTCTTCCTAAGCTCACTCTAGGCAAGTGGAGGCCTAGAGTAATTAGGAAGAAGAGGTGAAACAAGTGCTAGAACCAAAAGTAACAACTGCAATAAAAAGCTAAAAGAAGGCAATTTGATTGAGTAGAATGAGTGTTCTTTTCAAGGACAAGTAGAGGAATGGTTCTACTAGAACTTAAACAAATCTAAAAGCAAGAAAAGAAACACAAATCCTCTTGCAACAATGGTGAAGAAGGTTGTTTTCTTGCTCCAAGCCTAGCTGCTCCTTGGCTTGAAAAGAGGGTTTCCTTCTCCTCCTTCCTTGAGAGCTCCTCCAAGGTGGAAGCTTCCACCTTCAATGCTCTCTCCAAGGGGTGGGCGTGCACCACCCTCAAGAACTCCTCCAAGGTGGCATGGACCACCTTCAAGATCCCCTCCAAGATCTTCCTTGCCTGGCTTCTCCTTTGGCTGGCGTGACCCAAGAGAAAAGGGAAGAGGGGAAGGCACCAAGGGGACAGAATATCCCCTTAATCTTCTTCTTCTTCTTCTCTCTTGGACGTGGGCTTCTTGGTGGAATATGAGAGTGAAATTGCTAGCCAAGGATGACTTGAATGGTGGTGGGTAGTGGTTTTTTTATAGGGTAGGATGGGGGGTTGAGGTACCCCTTGAAATGGAGGGCTAGGATGGAAGGATAAGGTGGTTGGTGATCCTATGGCTAGGGTGAGTTGGCGCCACCCCAAGGGGTGTGAAAGGGGGTGGTTATGGTGGTGTTGGTGTCATTTGGTGGTGGAGAGACACCCCCATGTTGGCGCCCACATGGGGTTTTCTAGAAGGGGGGTTAGGTGGATGGTGGAGATGGATTCAAGGAAGATTGTGTGGTGGAGATGAGGGGGGATTTTGGACGGAAAAGTGGCGCCATTAAGGCGTGGTTATGGGTAGTTTTTTGGTGCCACTTTTAGGTGTCTTTTGGAGGTGGTGGGTAGGTTAGGTTGGTGCCAAGTAGGTTAGCTTATGTGGAGCTTAGGTGGAGCTAGTTGGGTGGAGTTGGTAGGTGGGTTTTTGGGGTGGTACAAGCCAAGGAAGTTGGAGCATAGCTAAGCTAAGCTAAGCTAAGATAAGCTAAGCTAGCTTAGCTAATGGAGGAGTAGAGGAGAAGGTGTTGGAGCTAGGGTTTGGAGGAAGGAGCTGAGGAGAAGAAGTCCGGAGCTGGAGCTGGAGCTGGCTACTGCTGAAGAGGCTGGCATGGGGCTACTCTAGCTGGCTTAGCTTGCTTGTTCATTGCTAGTTTCTAAGCCAAGCTAAAGTGAGCTAGCTTATACAAAAATGAGCTGAGGTGAGCTAGGTCTGGTGCTCCCAGGGAGAATCAAGCTGGTTGAGGCAGCTAAGGTAGCTTAGCTCAACTGAGATGAGCTAAGCTGAATCCCCCGGAGCTGGACTTGAGCTTCCTAAGCTGAGATGAATTCTTCTTCAGCTGGCTGGAGTTGAGTGGAGCTGGACGTAGCTGGATCTGAGCTGGAGTGAACTCCTGTCAATTCAGCTGAGCTTGCTAGAGCTCCCTGTGGACTAGTGGGAGCTGAGATGAGCTAGACTCAGCTAAGTTGAGCTGGATCTGAGCTGACTTGAGCTAGGGTGAGCTAAGGTGAACTCTCTTGAGCTGCCATCCAGCTGGGATTAGCTGAATGGAGCTGGGACGAGCTAACCCTAGTTCAAGTGAGCTAGGTTCCAGCTGTGGTGAGCTGGATCGAGCTGAGTTCCAACTAGTATGGGCTTCTCCTTCACCATTTGCCTTCTTGAGTGCTAGGGTTTTAAGGATCTGTATATCTGTACATCCCTAACACTCACAAAAACATATTAAAAGACAAATAAAAAATGCAATGTATGCCTAACCTAATTTATGGCTAAATGCAACCCAAAAACCCGTTTGCGGAGTAAAATCCTAAGAGCTAGGTTAGTTTTAATGCATAAGAATGATGATAAATTGGCGTTTATCACACCCCCATGCTTATCTTTTGCTAGTCTCTTAGCAAAACTTTAATTTTTTTGGAAAATGGAATTTTTGGGAAATCTAATTTTTTGACTTTTGAGGAGAAAAAGAGATTAAGGGACCTTGGTAGATTACAACATAGGAGGTACGAGATTTGTTGAAGTTAAACATCAGGATTTGTTTTTGGATCCAACCATTAGATAGAACGGGATCAATATATCCTCCAGAAAATTCACAAATTAACCCTTTGTTAATTCAGATGACTTGAAATGTTTGTTTTTAAGATTTTTCTGGCTCGTGAATCTGATTCGCAACTTGCAAATTCCTTTAAAATCTTGTGTCTGTGCTTGTGAAAAGCCAACATTTATAAGGACGTGTTATTATTATTATTATATATATATATTCTTTTATTTTATTTTTATTTTTATTCTTTTTCCTCCCCCATGCTTATTTTTAGCTTAGTCTTATAACAGATGTGTCGGGATCATCATTCCCGTTACCATTCCTCGAGGGGGCTCTGGCACCAGTACTTCGGGATAGCACTGTCCATGACACCACCCAGGAGCTCACAACCCCAAAACACGATGCGGTGAAAAGGGGCGCTCCAAGCACACTCAAGCTCTTGTTCCGACGCTATAGGTAGAGCACCGTCCATGACACTTGAGCTGCTAAAATGCGCTTTAATGCTCCGTCTAAAGATATGAAATATAGATATAGAGCAGCGCCGAGGCGGTAACATGTTGACATCGCGTCGTCAAAGATGGTATTTTCCTTCTCTTCGGCGGTGGGAACTCAAACCAATGATCTGCTTCAGACTTTTACTAAATCCAAACAAGGGAGTTTTTCAAATTTTTAGTTGTTTTTAAGTGTTGGCTTGTGTGTGAAAATAGACACATGAAGTTTCTCGAGAACCGCAAGTTTTTGAGTCAAAAACTAAGTCAAATACTTTCCATATTACAAAATAGGATCAAGTCACCTGAACTATCATGAGTTTAGGTGGAATTTTAGAGAAGGATATCTGATCTAGTCTAAAATAGACCCTCGAATTCTAATGATCAGATCCAAATCCTCATCCTTAGTTTGTTAAAGATTAAATCCCATTGTACCAGAAGTGAATTTTTCGACCTTAGTCCCGATTTCAAAATTTTTCCTCAAAAAGTTTTCAATATATATATACACATATATATATATATTTTTTTTTTTTTTGCAAGCAGTGAATTTTTCGACCTTAGTCCCGATTTCAAAATTTTTCCTCAAAAAGTTTTCAATATATATATACACATATATATATATATTTTTTTGGGTATGCAAGCAGGAAATAAATTAAAGAAAATTGCATGTTTTTAGGTTTTGAACATCCTGAATCGATTGTAAAAATTTAAAAACACCCCCCCATGCTTAAGATATGCCATGTCCTCATGCATTAGGAGGGAAAAGGGATCACCTTAGTGATGACGGTCGGGTTTAGGATGAACAAAACCTGGAAAAAGAAGAAAAAAGGAAAGCAAGAAAATGATGGGTTACCACCCATCCAGTGCTATCTTTTACGCCATTCAGCCGGGCGTGATGTGCACTAGTGATCAAGGGTGGCTGGCTCAGTAAAATTAAAAGATTCAGATGGAATTTTAGGCGTATGGTCAAAATAGGGCTTTAAACGCTCGCCATTGGCTTGAAATATCGAATTAGTTTTTGGATCAAAAAGGTCAACAGTGCCGTATGGATATGTTTTATGGACAATAAAGGGGCCGGTCCATTTAGATTTTAATTTGCCAGGAAAAAGACGTAATCTCGCATCGAAAAGCCAAACACGTTGATTAACGTCAAAGTGTTTCCGAACAATATATTTATCGTGAAATTTCTTTGTTCGGTCTTTATAAATCCTCGCATTTTCATAGGAAAAATTACGTAATTCTTCCAATTCAGTTAATTGCAATTTTCTATGGTTACCGGCGTCAGATAAATCCATATTAAGTTGTTTTATTACCCAAAAAGCCCTATGTTCTAATTCTACCAGGAGATGGCATGCCTTCCTGGAAACCAGACGGAAGGGAGACATGCCAAGCGGAGTTTTAAAAGCGGTACGGTAGGCCCATAAAGCGTCGTCCAATTTGGTGGACCAATCTTTACGGTCGGGCCTAACCGTCTTTTGTAGAATATTTTTAATTTCCCGGTTAGAAACTTCAGCCTGGCCATTAGTTTGGGGGTGATATGGTGTGGAAATTTTATGATTAACCCCATATTTAGAAAGGAGGTGACGGAATTGTGAGTGGGTGAAATGTGAGCCTCCGTCACTGATAATGGCTTTTGGTATGCCGAATCTTGAGAAAATATTTTTCTTAAGAAATTCGACAACCACACGGTGATCACCTGTGCGAGTGGGTATTGCTTCTATCCATTTAGAAACATAGTTTACTGCGACTAATATATACAAATACCCACCACAGTTGATGAATGGTCCCATGAAGTCGATGCCCCAAACATCGAAAATTTCAACCTCTAAACTAGGATTAAGGGGCATCATATCCTTTCGAGTCATGTTGCCGATGCTCTGGCAACGCACACAGGACCGAATGAAGTCATGAGCATCTTTGTGCGAGCTGGGCCAATAAAATCCTGCATTAAGGATTTTAGCTGCAGTTTTCTTGCCGAAAAATGTCCACCACAGGCCATTGAGTGACAATGTGTTAAGATATCATGGATTTCAGAATCGGGGACACATCGTCGAATGACCTGATCGGCACAAATGCGGAAAAGGTCGTGCTCCTCCCAAAAATAATATTTAATATCAGTAAAGAACTTATCCCGTTTTGTTTTTGGCCAATCAATGGGGATTTGTTCTGTTGCCAAGTAGTTTGCAATGGGTGCAAACCAAGGGAGGGTTGTAGCAGCTAAAATACTTTCATCAGGGAACTGATCTGGCGAGGTCATTATGTCATTCGTCATAAGACGAGAGAGATGGTCGGCCACTACATTGTGCAATCCCGCCTTATCCTTGATTTCCAGGTCAAATTCCTGGAGCAGCAGAATCCAACGGATAAGGCGGGGTTTCGCATCTTTCTTTGTCAGCAAATATTTAACTGCTGAGTGGTCTGTATAACTAGTGACACGTGACCCCAACAGATAAGATCTAAATTTTTCTAAGGCAAATACAATGGCAAGAAGTTCCTTTTCAGTAACCGTGTAATTCCGTTGTGCATCATCAAGGGTTTTGCTAGCATAATAGATCACAACGGGCTTCTTGCCAATTCTTTGCCCTAGAATGGCCCCTACAGCAAAATCTGAGGCATCTGTCATTAATTCAAAGGGACTATTCCAGTCAGGTCCCTGCAATATTGGCACCTCAGTAACCTCTTTCTTCAACCTCAAAAAACTCTCCAGGCACTTATTATTAAAATCAAATGGCTAGTCTTTAGTAAGAAGCTGACTTAAAGGCTTGGAGATTTGGGAAAGGTTTTGTATGAATCGACGATAGAAACCCACATGACCCAAAAAGGATCTGATTTGTTTGACAGTAGTGGGCGGTGGGAGCTTAGATATAGCATCTATTTTTACTTTATCTACCGCGATTCCTTGTTTAGAAATAACATGGCCCAAGACAATACCTTCTTGGACCATGAAATGACTTTTTTCCCAGCTGAGGACCAGATTAACTTCTATACACTTTTGGAGGGTTCTTTCAAGATTTTTGAGGCAATGGTCAAAAGAATCTCCAAAAACAGAGAAGTCATCCAAAAAAGCTTCTAGACATTCACCTACCAGGTCTGAAAAAATTGCAAGCATACACCTTTGAAAAGTCGCAGGTGCATTGCAAAGACCGAAGGGCATTCTTCGGAAAGCAAAGGTACCAAAGCGGCAGGTGAAAGTTGTTTTGTCTTGGTCCTCAGGATGAACCGCTACTTGATTATAGCCGGAATAACCGTCCAAAAAATAGTAAAATTCCCGTCTGGCTAACCGCTCCAAGATTTGATCAATAAAAGGGAGCGGGAAATGATCGTTCTTGGTGGCGGTGTTTAATTTTCGATAATCTATACACACGCGCCAAGAAGAAGCGGTTCGAGTGGCTATATTTTCCCCCCTTTTATTGGTGGCAACTGTTAGTCCAGCCTTTTTGGGGACAACTTGAGTTGGACTAACCCAGGAGCTGTCAGAAATGGGGTAGATGATATCAGCATCCAGCCACTTAATAATCTCCTTTTTTACCGCCTCCTGCATAATAGGATTCAAGCGCCTTTGTGGTTGGCGAGAGGGGTGAGAATCGTCCTCTAAAAATATACGGTGCGTACAATAGGACGGATGAATGCCTTTAAGATCAGAAAGGGTCCAGCCAATAGCTTTTCGATATTTACTCAAAACCTGGAGAAGTTTGTGCTCTTGTGCCCCGGTGAGTCCAGAATTTATAATCAGGGGCAGGGTCTGATTTGGACCCAGGAAAACATATTTAAGTGAATCGGGCAAAGGTTTTAATTCCAATTGTTGGCCCGGTTTCGAAAGAGTTTCTGCTTTGTGGGTTAGAGGTGAGGTGAGATTGAAAGGGTCAGCTGGAATGTTAGCTGGTCGTGTGGTTGAGGTGGAAGGGTGAGAAAAAATAGATTGTTCAGGAACTGTATTTACAGCAAAACAGGAACCTAATTGGGAAATCTGCAATGTTTCCTCCACAATGTTTTCTATTTCTGAATTCGAATCATCAAAGAATTCTGGTTCCTGGAATCGCCTAGAGGCTTGAAAAATGTCTAGGGTTACAGATTCACCGCCACACATGATCTTCATCTTTCCAGAATCACAATCAATATTGGCGCGGGCGGTGGCTAAGAATGGTCTTCCAAGAATAGTGGGGGCAAACTTAAGTGCTTCAGGTACCTCTATGTCCAGGACTAAAAAGTCTACTGCGAATAGACAATCTTTGACCCAGACAAGAACATCTTCAACAATTCCCCTTGGTTTAGTCGTAGATCGGTCGGCTAATTGGAGAGTAACCTCAACAGGTTTCAATTCACCGATCTTAAATTCCTCAAAAATAACTGTGGGGATAAGATTAATTGAGGCACCAAGATCCAGCAGAGTGCGATCAAATGAGGTATCATTAATGATAACTTGGATTAGGGGGGCACCGGGATCTTTTCTCTTAAGAGGAAGTCGGCTCTGCACAACTGAGCTGACTGTCTCTGGAGGAATTACCTTTCCTAAATTCTTGGGCTGCCTTTTTGGAGTACATAAATCTTTTAAGAATTTTGCATAGGCAGGGATATACTTAATGGCATCTAGAATAGGGATATTAATTTCTACTTGCCCAAATAAATCCATTAATTCCTTCTCAGTGGGCTCAGATTTTGTTTTTTTCTTTTTTGAAGAGCGGAGGGCTTGTGGAAATGGGGCAGGGTTGCCCTATTTTGCGTGAATTGGTTCCTGAACAATAGGAGGGGAAGAGTTAATCTGTGTGTCATTAGAGCAGGTTTCTTTAACAAGCAGGGTATTTTGAGTGGTTTTCCCATTCCTCAAGGTAACTGCATTTGCAGTCTGGTTGTTTCTAGGATGAGGACGGGGGGCCTGGCTGTTATTGAAACCCGGCGGATGCTGAGGTGCTGGCTGAATAGGTTCACTATGATATCCACCTTGGAATTGATTCCTTTGATTATTTGGGTTGGGCATGGGTTGGGATGGTAAATTCCCAATAGGTCGATGATCAGGAGTAACCTTAACTTGTTGTAAATTGGGAACCATGCGGGTTACTTCTGTCATTTGAGTCTGCATTCCTTGCAGAGTTTTCATGACCTGATTATTAATATCATCCTGGGATGGTCCGGGTTGACACAAAGGTTGCCCATAATTCCCAAAATTGTTTTGTTTGGGAAAAGGAATCGGATTCGTGTTTTTCCAGGAGTGATTCGGGTTAGTCCTCCAATTTTGATTGGAAATGTTGGAGGGGTTTCTAAATTGCTCCTGGAGAGCATAAATATTTTCCGAGGTGGAATCAAAAATATTTTTGTCAAAATTCCCGGTTAAATCTTGCGGGAAATCAGCCGGAAATTGCTGGTCAGCAGATGTGGCATCGATATTGTGTAGATTCTCTCTTCGGAGAATGTGGGGGGGGTTAGTGTGTGGAGAGTGGACGTGTGGAGCTTGTTTGTTTGTGAGCTTTTCTTCTATTTTCTTTTGGTGAATTTGCATCTGGTCCAGTCGTTGAGCTAACATATATAAATCATCTTGTGTGACTGGAACAGAGGTGGTTTTGGAGTCAATTTCATGGACGCCATGTCTGGGGTTTTGTGATATGCCAAAAGTGTCCATTGAAGTCATGTTAAATGAGTTTTCACTCATTTCTTCAAAGAGAAGATAGGCACATTCGGCATCTTTGTTAAGAAAATTGCCCCCACATGAGGCATCCACAAATCGTTTTAATTGATCTTCTAATCCATGATAGAAGATCTGCACTAGCTGCCATTGTGGAATTTCATGGTGGGGACAACTTCTTAGAAGTTCTTGAAATCTTTCCCAGGCTTCGTGGAGGGGTTCACCAATTTTTTGTTGAAAGGTCGTTATAGATCTTCTTAATGCATTTGTTCGACCGATCGGAAAATTTTTTTTAAGAAAAGCACTTTTAATTGGGGCCAGGTGGTAATAGGATGCCCAACTGTTCTAAACCAATGTGTTGCTTTGTCTTTGAGAGAGAGAGGAAAGAGTCTAATTAACCACATGTCTTCCTGCACATTGCGGGAACGAGTGGTTTGAGCGAGGACAGTTAATTCCTCGAGATGACAAAAAGGGTCCTCTCTTGGAAGACCATGAAAATGCTTGATAAGGTTTAGAATAGCGGGTTTGATTTCGAAATCCCCTTGTGGTATGACCACCCCAGGTCTTTCCTCATAATTGGAAGGATCATAGAAATCCTTAAGAGGAACGACAGGCTGTTGGCGAGGTGGTGGATTTTGTCCTTGATTAGCTAGGTTCGTGACAGTCCTAGCTAGATCTTCTTGATTTTGTTGTAGTCGAGCCAAATGGTCGACCATTAATGCAAAGGGATTTGTATTATGGGTTATAATTGGAGGGCCACCTGGCCCTACTGGTATTTCTGGTTGCTCCAAGTTAGAAAGGTGAGGGAGGGTGGAGTCAGCTTGTGGGTCGGCTGACGGGTTAGAAGTGGAAGCAGAATTTTTTTGACGACTTCCTGGGTTTTCCATTTTTTTAGAAGACGAGGGGGAAGAAAACAATGATTTCTTGCTGCAGGGGGTGAAATCATATGGTCCCTCGAGGTGTGGCTTTTGGGACCGTCGCCCGTGCATGCACTACTTGGAAGACTTGGAGGGGAGGAGAAGAGATAGAGATGAGAGAAAGTGTGCAAATCAAACAAACAAACTAGACCTAACTTAAATGTGACTCCCTAATAATAACCTAAGACTTGGTCTATATAGGAAATAAGTAGTCAATAGTGAATACCCGTTCTATCAACAAATCTAGCCAAGTTGCTTAAGGGGAGGTTTGGGCCCAAACATTTCCCAGGGAAAACCCCAGGTGCTTGTACAAACCCGCGCCTGGTCGTCTGACACGGCCCCTCAGCCTGAACACCAGATACAGATGATAGAATTGGTATCAACTAAAGAAAACTTAAGACCTAAATAGCAAGCCTGAGTTGATAAAGCCTTAGGGGTCAAGTTTCTACAAATTTTAATTAGGTCTAGGATGCTATAGTGCACACGGAATGTGGAGGGCGTTTATTGGGTTGTTGCCCTGTTATTTGATTTTTTTTTTTTTGTGTGTGCAGGAATTGGAGAGTGGCTCCAATGAAAATCAAGTTGTCACACAAATTTTTTGTATTTTTGTCTTTTAGGATTTGATTTAATTGAATGTATTTTAGGGTTTCTTTAGTTAAATTTTCAAACAAGTTTGAAAACCCACAATCGAAGGAAAACAAGTTGTATGGGTGATTGTATATTTCCTTTGAATTAAGCCTCAAAAGAGAAAGAAAGAAACCCTAAGCCAATTTTTCCTAAGACAGAAATTTTACTACCAATGAATTATTTTTAGGCTTTCAGAATTAAGTAGTGGTCCAAACAAGTCAAACAACACCACTACATTGAAGAAAATCAAACAATGATTCCAAATAAGATTTTCGAAAGATTTTAATAATTTGTTTGATAATTATTTTAAATTTTTAATTGTACTGGTGTCAAAGTCCAGAAATGATACCTGTGGGTATTGTAGACTTTTTAGTATTACCACCGACCTCAGAAAATTTTTGTGATTTTATATGATGTGTAAAATTTCACAAGGATTCCAGAAAACTAAAATTCACAAAAATTGGATGAGTATAAAAATTCTAAAAATTCGCAGATTGTAGCAAAATAGGAAGATTAAAGGGTGTGACCCCTCTGCAATCCACGAATTTTTAAAAAATAAATACAAATCTAATTGATGTGAAATTTGGAACAGATATTCCAAACTTAATTGGGAATCACTCCATGAAATTTTATGATTTTAGGAGGCCTGTGATGTTAGGAATCAATTTTTCAAGTCCGGATTGAAATCTGGACCTGAAAAATAGAACACCGATACTTGCAATGGAGTTGTGTTAAAGAAGCATACAAGCAAACAATGGATTTTATAAAGCACCACTCCACTTAATTAAGTTTTTTGGGATCCTGAAAGCCAAGTTTAATATATTTTTGGTAGTTTTAATTAATTATGTGACCAGAAAGAGGAACCAACCTGAATTTCGCGGGAAGAAAAGGAACTTTGAGCTCTCGCTTCGAGATTCCCGCCTTCCCGCTGTAGTTCCTGCACACACAAAAGAAAGAAAGAGAAGGGGATGAGATCCACTTCAAGCAAGAGAAAATTAATTAATGCAAAGCCGTGCCTCCCCGGCAACGGCGCCAAAAAGTGATAGCGATTTCACGCGGTTTGTTAAAATACGTCGTTGTAACGCGTAAAACCGATCAACTGTTAAATTTATATTCCAAGATAGGGGAGTATCTAGGGTCGTCCAAGGAGGCCAAATGTTTGCAATAGTGATTCTCTTGCTTGGAATGCAATCTCAACTTTCTTTTTGATATTTTTCAATATGTAATTTCTTTTGTATTTTGAAAAGATGAGGGCAAAATGCGAATTGTAACGAAAAGTACTAAAACCTACAAATGCTTAACTAAAATTTAAAAGACAGAAATATCTTCTTCCTAAGCTCACTCTAGGAAAGTGGAGGCCTAGAGTAATTAGGAAGAAGAGGTGAAACAAGTGCTAGAACCAAAAGTAACAACTGCAATAAAAAGCTAAAAGAAGGCAATTTGATTGAGTAGAATGAGTGTTCTTTTCAAGGACAAGTAGAGGAATGCTTCTACTAGAAATTAAACAAATCTAAAAGCAAGAAAAGAAACACAAATCCTCTTGCAACAATGGTGAAGAAGGTTGTCTTCTTGCTCCAAGCCTAGCTGCTCCTTGGCCTGAAAAGAGGGCTTCCTTCTCCTCCTTCCTTGAGAGCTCCTCCAAGGTGGAAGCTTCCACCTTCAGTGCTCTCTCCAAGGGGTGGGCGTGCACCACCCTCAAGAACTCCTCCAATGTGGCGTGGACCACCTTCAAGATCTCCTCCAAGATCTTCCTTGCCTGGCTTCTCCTTTGGCTAGCGTGACCCAAGAGAGAAGGGAAAAGGGGAAGGCACCAAGGGGACAGAATATCCCCTTAATCGTCTTCTTCTTCTCTCTTGGACGTGGGCTTCTTGGTGGAATATGAGAGTAAAATTGCTAGCCAAGGATGACTTGAATGGTGGTGGGTAGTGGTCTTTTTATAGGGTAGAATGCGGGGTTAAGGTATCCCTTGAAATGGAGGGCTAGGATGGAAGGATAAGGGTGGTTGGTGATCCTATGGCTAGGGTGAGTTGGCGCCACCCCAAGGGGTGTGAAAGGGAGTGGTTATGGTGGTGTTGGTGTCTTTTGGTGGTGGAGAGACACCCCCATGTTGGCGCCAACATGGGGTCTTCTAGAAGGGGGGTTAGGTGGATGGTGGAGATGGATTCAAGGAGGATTGTGTGGTGGAGATGAGGGGGGATTTTGGAGGGAAAAGTGGCGCCATTAAGGGGTGGTTATGGGTAGTTTTTTGGTGCCACTTTTAGGTGTCTTTTGGAGGTGGTGGGTAGGTTAGGTTGGTGCCAAGTAGGTTAGCTTATGTGGAGCTTAGGTGGAGCTAGTTGGGTGGAGTTGGTAGGTGGGTTTTTGGGGTGGTACAAGCCAAGGAAGTTGGAGCATAGCTAAGCTAAGCTAAGCTAAGATAAGCTAAGCTAGCTTAGCTAATGGAGGAGTAGAGGAGAAGGTGTTGGAGCTAGGGTTTGGAGGAAGGAGCTGAGGAGAAGAAGTCCGGAGCTGGAGCTGGAGCTGGCTGCTGCTGAAGAGGCTGGCATGGGGCTACTCTAGCTGGCTTAGCTTGCTAGTTCTTTGCTAGTTTCTAAGCCAAGCTAAAGTGAGCTAGCTTCTACAAAAATGAGTTGAGGTGAGCTAGGTCTGGTGCTCCCAGGGAGAATCAAGCTGGTTGAGGCAGCTAAGGTAGCTTAGCTCAACTGAGATGAGCTAAGCTGGATCCCCGGGAGCTGGACTTGAGCTTCCTTAGCTGAGATGAATTCTTCTTCAGCTGGCTGGAGTTGAGTGGAGCTGGACGTAGCTGGGGTGAACTCCTGTCAAGTCAACTGAGCAAGCTAGAGCTCCCTGTGGACTAGTGGGAGTTGAGATGAGCTAGACTCAGCTAAGTTGAGCTGGATCTGAGCTGACTTGGGCTAGGGTGAGCTAAGGTGAACTCTCTTGAGCTGCCATCCAGCTGGGATTAGCTGAATGGAGCTAGGAGGAGCTAACCCTAGTTCAAGTGAGCTAGGTTCCGGCTGTGGTGAGCTGGATCGAGCTGAGTTCCAACTAGTATGGGCTTCTCCTTCACCATTTGCCTTCTTGAGTGCTAGGGTTTTAAGGATCTGTATATCTGTACATCCCTAACACTCACAAAAACATATTAAAAGACAAATAAAAAATGCAATGTATGCCTAACCTAATTTATGCCTAAATGCAGCCCAAAAACCTGTTTGCGGAGTAAAATCCTAAGAGCTAGGTTAGTTT
Source organism: Thalassia testudinum (assembly GCA_037157565.1). Lineage (NCBI taxonomy): Eukaryota > Viridiplantae > Streptophyta > Magnoliopsida > Alismatales > Hydrocharitaceae > Thalassia > Thalassia testudinum. The sequence continues at coordinate 64,904,878 of JAZHRO010000014.1, forward strand.
TAATGCATAAGAATGATGATAAACTGGTGTTTATCAGGTACTCAAGAGACATTGGGTGACTTATTTCGTGGAGGTGCATACTCTCAGCACCAGGAAAGATGGATAGGAATGTGTATTTCTGACTTTGATATCGGTACCCACCTTCAGGTGAGGATTTTGTAAAGAATGGTCATAACCATCCACCTTAGCTCTGGTTTTATTAGAACTCGCTCTCCATGTATTTGCCTTGATTGGTGGCTCCCAATATTGCACACAAAATGTATACGTAGGAACTGAGAGTGGAAACTATGCCTATTCTCTGAGTATCATCATCTAATTATGCTGAATTCCAGATTTCTTGCACTAATCTTAGAGCACGAGTACTCTCTAGTCTCATCTCACACTATTTTCTGGAATTTTGAAGAAAATCTGCTTGACTGCTAAAACACTATCCTGGGGTTCTCGAAAAGAAGCATTGCTTCTCGACAAACAAAAGACGTTTATCAGTCTGCAGTGTGAATCCTTTGCAAAATCTATGTGATAGTGTGAAAATTATACTAGATTCCTGAATATAAGAATCAACTAGAGGATAAAATCTCTAATGCATTCTCTTAATAAAAATAATCTTATTGATGAATGCATTATGTATATGTGCCATAAACAAGTAACCTCTTTCATTTGTACCTCATGAAATTCCCTTATTAGGTTACATTCAGCTTGGACCTAAATTTAGAACAAAATGTGAGTAGCTGAGTCAGATGTGGCTATTGTGGATGATTTCTAGCACCAATGTGAGCATTGGAACTGGAGTTGGTTGTTCTTATATTTAGGATCCTAAAGTACATTTGACATGCTGCTCCAAGGTTTTCTAACTGTTGGCATAAAAATTTTTCAGTTTGTTGTATATCTACCACCCCATGCCTAAGTTATTGCTTGTCCTCATGCAAGAATATAAAAGAAAATGAATTATGACAGGGAGTAAGTGGGTAGAAATCACCTAGAATTTCTCCTGAATTTTAACGTTCAACACCGGCCAACCTGATAGTATGCAATATGCGAAAAGGAAATATGCTAAAAGAAAATATGCTATGTATAAAGAGAGTATGTATAGGGTGATGAAGAATCCAAGTAGATGCGGAGTGGAACGCCTCCAGTTGGGCAAAAACTTAATCACATGGATCATTTCTTGCATAAGAGCATGTCAGGATTAATAGAATGATATGTTCGTGTGCTCCCAGAATCAATGGTTCACAAATGTGAACTAGCTAATTATGTGCCCCTACTCCAAAAAATCTAGCTATAACATAATATGGAGTAGTGGTGTGATGAGTTGCATTTTGCAAATTAAAATCGGAGTTTGGAGAACCTATCATCGTAGCTCGCAAAACGCGTCTATCAAGTACAATTTATAACCGAAACTCCAAGGGAGCCTTGGGTCAAACACAGGGAGGCGACGTTTAATTTGTTTGAAATCGATGCTTCATTTTATTTCTTTTTGGTGTTTTGGGGTCTTGTTTTCTTTTTTTTCATTTTTACAGAAAAAGCAAGCAAGATAAATCACAACAGAGATGAAACAACTTTGATATATCACACAAATGTTTGTTACAATAATCAATGAAAGCATAAAAGAGATAGGGATGAGAGGAAATCTCCCAAATCAGCTATTTGGAGAGACAATATGCCTGGCGAAAGCTTGGATGAAGTAGGTGAGATGCAGGATGACGGAGGTGAGATGTAGAAGGATGCTGCGTAGAGGAATGCTTCACCGAGGCTCTAGAATGTAGGTGAGGAGATGAAGGTGATCTTCTATCAAAATGGAGGTGGGAGGATGACTTCAAGGAAACCTACAACGGTGGTGGGATGAAGGATGAATATTTGCTGGGAAATAGGAAAATACACTAGTACGAGGTCGTTGGAGCTTGAGAGTAAGCTCTAATGGAGCTTTGGTAGGCTACTAGAGCTTAGGAGTAGGTGGGTGTAGAGTAGGTAGAGATGAAGAGGAATGGGGGGTGTAGGGGCGCTTATATAATGGTGGAATGGAGGTGGTTTGCGCGCATGGGTCTTTAGCAACATTTAAGACATCACTAAAGACCCATCGGAGGTGTTGCTGTAGCACTCACGTGCCTTCTCTGGTGCTTGGAAGCACGGCTGCAATTGGTGTAGGGCACGGTGACCATCAGTAGTTGGATCGAGCGTGGATGGATGAGATTGCGAGGAGGGAACGTGTGCTCACCTTCATTTGAATCTCGCACTGCTGGCACAAGCGTTGACAGCTGTCGGATGAAGCATCGCACGGCCAAGAGATGCCCACAGATCGCGCCTTCGTGCAGATCCAACAGTCGACAGTGCATCTGATTGACTTAAGTGAGTGCCTTTGATTGTGCACGTGTGATCTCGCATGCTTCCTCGTGTCGGTGGGCGGCGTCAGATCGTGTGTGAAGAATCTCGATGGCTCGATCAAGGACGAGTAGCCCTATTTCAGCTGGCGTTGTAGCAGGAGCGGTGGATTGCAACTCAAACTTGCACCTCTTGTTTGTGGAGCGGGCAGTTCAACGTTTACCCAAAGCACCACTTTGTCGAGTGGAGGGTGATGCGATTGTGCACACCTTGACCATTGGATGAATATCCAACGGTCGAGGCAAATCCTTCCTTGAGCTAGTTGAGGTTGGACGCCCCTCAGCCATGGGAGTGAGTGTCTCAGCCGTTGGATTAAGATCCGACGGCTGGGATCTCTTCTTGCAGCGAGGCTGGGGATGTAATGGCTCAGGTGGGGCAGCCTGGATGGCACCACGTGGTGCCATCTTGGCTGTCCGTCTTCTTTTTGTAGAGGATGCTACGGAGCTCTAATTAAGGTGATTTTTGCATTGATGGACTGTGATCGTCACTCTGAATTCATCCATACGGTCTGATTCTTCATCCGAAACACATAAAGATGTCGCACTACCTTCTATCCGTATAAAATGAAAAATTAATGTACATAAAACACAACTATCCTAAATTCCATGCAATGGATGTTATGTAGTATTTATAACATGATATGCAATGGTAAGCAGAGGAACTATCATAAATAAGCTTTTTATCATGAATTCATGTGTGTTTATCGAAGCCCCATGCTTACTTCTTGCTAGTTCCAACCAAAATTAACCTATATGCTATCTATGAAAGTATAATTAGGATTTGATCACTTAGGCAAGATTTGTTGGTTGCTTTAAAGAACTTCAACCCAAGACCATGTTACAAAAACTAGATAGTGCCCGAGTGTCTACCAGAATGCAGATCGTCCAAGCCCTCGCCTTATTTGAAAAGAGAAGATGCATTTTTTTTGTGCTTTTTCTTCTTTTCTAATTTTTTTAGACTTTTGGAATTTGAGAGTTTCGGGATAACTTTTTACGGTTACCCGACCTACCCAAGACTCGAAAAGGACTCTAAGTGCTAAGCAACTAGTGAAAAGAGTGAAAGACTCACTAGGTGACTGTTAAAATGGCCTTCGATTTTCTACGACCTTAGGTGACCGTGCCTAAAGGTTTATCTTTTCGAATGGTAGCTTTCTACCTACTTTTATTTATGAGGTCAACATAATGGCAAGCCCAGTGTATATCTCCCCGATTTATTTTACTTCCCCCCACTTCCCTAAGTGTTTTGGGAATTATTATGCATTTTTGTGAGCTGGGCTCTGGACAACCGGCCAATGGTCTATTACCCACGGCAACTTACCAGCCATACTCGTGCGGTGAAGTGTGGTTTTTATTTTTTTTCTTTCTCCCTTGTTTTAAGTAGGTGGTTCCCTGATCTAATATTTACCTAAAGGTAGTATGAAGAGAATGGTCTTGTGGCTGGGCTCTGGACAACCGTCCAATGGGCTATTACCCACGACAACTTGCCAGCCATACCACCCTAGACAGTTCATTGGCTACCGAATTTCATAAAAACCTCTGGAAAGTAAGTCAGTGCAAATAGTGTGTAGATACTTAGACTTAAAATCCTCTTAAATCAGAGGATGAGTTGATAAGTTGTGTACTTATCAACCCAATTTATTTAGTAGATTAAAGATGAAATTGAATTGGCGAGGCCTCGAGACTAAGTCGACATTCGAGTGGACATCTGGGCTAATTAAGCCTGAAGACCTAAAGAGTCTAACTATTTAGGTCCCAAAGTATCAATTCCTAAAGTTTGCAACTCCTAATGCCTAAGTTCTCGTCTCTTAATTCTTTTTTTAAAAAAAGAATAATAGGAAATTACTATTACGACTGACAAAAGGATTGTTTCATAAGAAATATCCACCCCCCGATGCTTAGCTAATGCAATGTCCACATTGTTAAAAATGAAAGCATGCAGGAGAGTAGAAGTGGAAGAATAGCACTTGGTTTTCGTGAGATTCTGGTTAGCTTGGAACAATCCTTACATGTGTTGAGTTTAGTGCCTTCAGCTAAGCGATGATCGGCCCATGGTCGTTAGTGCAAGGTTAGAGCAACCTTGTCTGAGACAGGTTTAGGGAGCACATGGTCAACAAAGGGTTTGAGATGCTGCCCGTTGGCCTTGAAGGAATTACCCATCTTTGGGTCAGAGATTTCGACGACCCTGTTCAAGAAAATCACTCAATAACGAACAGGCCATCCTTTTATACCTAAGATTGTTGGGGAAATGCTTCAATCGAGAATCGAAAAGCTAAACCTTCTAGCTCGGCTCAAAGCTCTTACGTGAAATCATCTGGTCATGGAGAGCTTTGGTCCTTGCCTTATAGATTCTGGCAATTTCTTAGGCATCATTTCTAAGCTCCTCTAACTCAGATAGTTGGAGTTTCCTGGTCTTCCCAGTCAACTCAAGGTCAAAATTACATTTCCAGATGACCCAAAATGAACATGTTCTAGCCCTACGGGTATGTAACATGCCTTAACGAATACCAGATGGAATGGAGACTTACCAAAATATTTTTGATCTCCCTATTAGAGACCTCGACCTGTCTGATCATCAGAGGGTGATAGGGTGTGGAAATCTGATGATTCACCTCCTATTTCCCTAGTAAATTCCAAATCTATGCATGAGTGAATTGTGTGCCACCATCACTGATAATCGCCGGATGAAGCTCGAACCGACTGAAGATATTCTTCTTCACAAAATCGATGAACACCTTGTGATCATTGGTCCGATTAAGGATTGCCTCAATCCACTTGGACACGTAATCAACGACGACCAGAATATGCTGTTGTCCAAAAGGAGGGAAGGGTCCCATGAAGTCGATGCCCCTAATGTCAAAAATTTCGAAGGAAAGTTTGGGTTTAGGGGCATCATATCTCTCTTAGCCATACTCCTAAGTGTCTGGCATCGGGTGCATGACTTTGAGAATTCCTAGACATCCTTAAATAATGAAGGCCAATAGAATCTAGATTGCAAGATTTTTGCTGCCATCTTCTTCTTGAAAAAGAGTCCACCACATGTTGATGTATGGTAGAACTCATGTATACTATGGAACTCAATTTCCAAGACTCATCAACCAGTACTGGTCTGCGCCAATGCGGTATAGCTCAGGATCGTCGTAAAAATAATATTTGGCCTCAGACATAAGTCTATCCCATTGTTGTTTGGTCTAACCCTGGGGGATTTGACCAACGGCCAAATAGTTGACGATATTCCCAAACCAGGGGTTTTGGATACTCGAGATTGTCAGGATAGTCTCATCCGGGAAAGTGTCTGAAATAGGGATATACGGTTAGGAGAATCAATTAGGATTCTCAAGAGGTGATCTGCCACTACATTTTTTTCCCCGACTTTATCCTTGATTTCAGGATCAAATACTTGAAGTAATAGAATCCAGTAAATAAGCTAGGGGATGCCATAATTTTTGGCCAAGAGTTGTTTCAAGGTCAAGTGCTCTGTATAAATGATTACATGAGAACATAAATTATATGCTCTGAATTTTTCTAAAGTGAAAATTGCAGCTAGCAATTCTTTTTCAGTAATGATGTAGTTCCTCTGGGCCTTGTCTAGAGTCTTGATAGCATAGTAGATCACAGAGGGTGTTTTCTTAATCTTCTGACCCAAGACAGCTCCGTCGGCATAATTAGATGCGTCAGCCAAAATCTCAATTGGGGTTGTCCAGATCGATGGTTGCAACACTAGGGCAAAGGTGACAGCCATTGTTAAGAAATCAAATGCCTTATAGCATGATTCATGAAACTCGAACGACATGTCTTTTGATGGAAGGTTACTCAAGGGTTGAGCAACCTTCGAGAAGACCTTGATGAATCCTCTATGAAAACCCACTTGTCCAAGGAAAGAGTGGATCTATTTTATATATGTGGGTGGTGGAAGTCTAGAGATAGCAATGACCTTAGCCTTACCAACCTCAATACTCCGATAAGAGACCACATGACCCAGGACAATGCCTTCCTGAGTCATAAAGTGGCTCTTTTCCCAGCTAAGGACCAGCCGTGTCTTGACGCATCTCTGGAGGATCAATTCCAAGTTAGCTACGCAGGACTCAAAAGAATCTCCAAAAATGGATAAATCATATATGAACACCTCAAGACAATCTCCCACCATGTCAGTAAAGATGGCTAGCATGCACCTTTGAAAAGTCGTGGGCGCATTGCAAAGCCTGAACGACATTCTACGGATTGCAAAGGTTCCTTAGGGATAGGTGAAAGTTGTCTTTTCCTGGTCTTCGGGATGGATAGGGACTTGGTTATATCCTGCATAACAGTCCAAGAAGCGAAATTATTTTTGCCCAACTAACCTTTCTAGGATTTGATTGATGAATAGCAAGGGAAAGTGATCCTTTTTGGTGGCTATGTTTAGCTTCCTATAGTCAATACAAACTCTCCAAGCAGAAGCTGAATGAGTGGTGAAGGTTTCCCCTTTCTCGTTAGTCATAACGGTTATTCCCACCTTCTTGGGTACAATCTGATCGGGGCTAACCCACGGACTATCCGAGATTGGGTATATTGGTTGAGCCACTTTGTTCGTCTTTATAGTTATTATAGTCGTTGTGGTATAAAACAAAAATGGTTACGAGTCTAATACAATTTATTACTTGGAATGAAAAGTTTCCCGAGGTCGAACTCCGGGAGCAAACTAAAATTTAGAAGCCTATAAATTCACAATATATATATAAGGTTTTACAAAAATTAAGAGAGAGAGAGAGAAAGAAAGAGAAAGAGGGTAATTGGCTTTTTCTTCTTCTCTTTTTCTTCAGATACTCTTCTCTTCAACTTGTTTTATTCTCTTCTTCTCTGTTTCTTCTTTCCTCTTTTCTTCTTCTATCTATCTTCTTCTTTCTTCTTTCCTCAGCAGCTGCGGTTGCTCTGGCCCTCCTTTCGTTTTCTTTTCTTCTTCTCTTGCTGCTGACTCCTTCTTTATCAACGACGTCTGATTCAGTGCTCAGACGACTTAACTGCTCGGTCACTACAGTGCACCTCCTCTTCTTTTCCTTCAGCTTCTTTCCTTCCTGTCTTCTTCCGTCACCTGCTTCTTCCTTCTTCTTTCTTCTTTCCTGTGCATACAAGCAAACAATAGCGGAAAACCTACCCCTACTCCTTCCCCACGTCTCTCTCTCTGAATCTCCCTTTGGGAAGCTCTCCCAGAGATGGGTAATTGGGTCGGATTGCATGCCCGGGTCCAGGCACACCGACGTGGGTGGTGCGCGAAGAGTGCATAGGCAGGATAGTCGGGTCGGGACACCAGGTTTGTGTGGGCAGTGCTGCAGACGAGGCGTGTGAATAGGTGAGGGACCTCATCCCTGTGTGACTTGAGACGAATAGCCTCAGTCACTTTTTCCTTTTATACTGGTGCGGGTGCATATCGGCCACCGAGGTAGGACTAAAGTCCCACCTACGTCTTCGTGCGTCTGCAGGAGGAAGGCTCGACCATTTGGGGCAGCGGCAGAGGCCTTCGACCCCAATTGCAAGCCTGAGTGTGTGCGTGAGAGTGTTCCACTCCTGCTGGACCTGGGGGCCTAGGGCGCTGCATCTTGGAGTAGCTCGCGAAGCAGCTTCAACCTGCTCTCAATGGCGACGAGGAGGCTGAGACCTGAAATCATGAGGATGACCTCACAGCCACATCAGACAATGCAGGGAGCTTCACCAGAGGATGGCAAAGGTGGTGCGGGAGTCAGTGAGGGGCGAGAGTTCCTATGGCCGTGAGCCTAGGGCACTCTACGTGCGTGAGAGTGGGTGTGTTCGAGGGGTGGTCTGGAGGTGCTAGGTGGTGAATGGAGGGTGGATTCGGTGTCAGTGAGGTGGTGCGGATCTTAAGGGCAGCTGGCGAGGCGGATGGAGGCACGGAGTGGCGAGAACGCCTCACCGGAGGGCAGTCGGAGATGGAGAAGGTGATGATGGACAGTGGTGGTCGGCGGGTTGAAATAGTAAATTAGGAAGGGGGAAATAGCAGGGAGAGAGAAGGGAAAGTTTCTACCTGCCTAATTGATGAAGAGGGAGGGAGGTGGTGCTCGACGCATACCTACTGGTGACGTAGATGAAGGAGCCCAGGGGAGGAGTGATGGCGATGAGGAAGAGATCTGACGACGCCAGTTGGTGCAGCCTGGCGTGGGACGATGAGGCTGAGTGGGCTCTACTACAGGTATGGCAGAAGAGTGACGAGGAGGAGGAGAGAAGATCGTCGGAAGCTTGGGCTGTTTGACCAGAGAGAGAGGGGATGAAGGAGAAGGGTTTTCTCGGCCAAAACTAGCTTGGAGTGTACGGCAGCCCCTGCCGCTCCTTATGAAGGCATTGGTGCGGAGAGTGGCCCGAGGGAGCGACGTGCGAAGCTCGCCGGAGATGACCGAAGATGAAGATCCATGCCTTTCGAGTGTTCGCATGAGAGGCATGGGCGGTTGCAGGACACAGGGGAGGGTCCCTGCGATAGAGGACGACATAGGGAACCCCCTGTTCATTCCTGAGAACGGGTGCCATGCCCTGCGCGGCGCCATCCCCCTCACAAGGTCACCAGAGGTATGGCGCCTACTTAGAATGGCAGGGAGGACCGTTCTGCAAAGAATGACGAGAAAGATAGGGGTTAATGTGTAAGGGTTTCAAAAGATAAGGGTCAAAAAGTTATTTAAGAGGACCAATTTGTAAAGTTGGTCAAGGTGGTCTTTTCTTAGGCCCAAGTTTTTATACTAGCCTAATTTACACCTAAGGATTCTAATGGTGAAATTTATTTTTAGGTTTGACCACGTTTGATAGGTCAATTTGCGTAAAAACACAAATTAGGTCAGAAATTAGGCATAGTTCTCATTCTAGGTCAAAATAGGTTGCAAAGGCCAAATTGGAGGTTCTAAACCCTGGGGAGTATTTCTCTCTGAATTTTAGAGGGTTTAGTTGATTTTATCCTGCCTCAAACCTCATGAATTAAAGTTGGCTTATTTTAGGGTTACAGAATGTCATTTAATTCCTAGAAGTTGCTATAACACTTTTCAGATCAAATCATCCCACTTCCTTCGTCATTAAGCTTATTTGACCTGTGTTTAGACCCTTAAATACCCTGTTTGTGTACTGCATTGGTAAAATTACAGTTTTACCCCTCATGATTTATTTTACTCTTCAATTTAGAATTCTCTAATTAAGCTTTTCTTTAGGTTTTGTAGGAGCTTCTTCACACTTATTTAGATCAAATTATGCTAGTTAGGGTTCATGATGGGGCTCTCATCATACCCCCATGCCTAGCTTCTGCTAGTCCCTTGGCAAATTTTTAAGGTTTCCACCCTTGCTCTAGACCATGAAGTTGTTAATAAGTTTAGATAAGTGCTTTTTTCTTTGGTAACCTTGGTTAGGTCAGAATGCCAACCATTGGCCTAAAAGGTACTCTAGTACCAACCAAGATCCAGATCTGTCTAGCCTTAGCCTCAGTCCTTAGTAGAGGTTTTTAATGCCTACAAGAGCTAACCTAAGGCTTATTAGACTTAGTGGTTAAAGCACCCGTGCTTAGGATAATTTTAGCCCTGGTTCAGTTTGCAGTGCATTTTGTAAGAAAGAGAGGTAGAAGATTTATATGTTTGGAGAGTTTTCTCTCTCCTTTTCTTTTTAATTCTAGCTTAGGATTGGCTTCTCAACACGGTCTGTATCAGATTCCTTTTCCCTATCATCAATCTTCAAGGGTTCCTGGCAGTCGATCCTTCGAGATAGCACCACCCATGGTAACCCCGGAACCCTGGCTTTCGAGATTTTGAGATAATCCCGTCCATGGTGTTCTATGGCCGAATTCAGACCCTGGCAATTGACACTTCGTGATAATGCCTTCCATGGAATATGAACTAGCAGAGTGCTTACATGCCCCAACTAGGATATGTAAATATCCTAAGAGACAAGCACCGAGGAGATGATATTTTGTTATGCATCTTCGAGGGGAATTTCCCACTTCTCCGCACTGGGGACTTGTCCAAATCAACTTGTGTTGATCGTTCGCTCCTATTCTAGGTGTCATTTTCAGAATTTTTGCAACGCTTCTGCGTGATTTTGATTTTTATGCTTACTGAACCAGGCTGTGTGTGAAATTTGGTTGCTTAGGTTACTGAGTCCCGTAAACAAAAAGTTAGTTAACGAGGCCAAATACTCCCTAAGCCTTGGGCCTAATACTTAAGCTTCTCAATTTCCTCAACCTCTTGAGGAATATCTAGATCTTAATGGGTACTAAGAGTCTATCCAAGAATGCCTAAGGTTTGCATTCTTATTAATCTCACTGTGCACTTTCCATTTCTTTTCCTGAATGAGGTCTAGAACTTAGGTTAACTCCTTAATTTCTAACTAATGACTATCTCTCTTTCTTTTTCATTTTTTGCTCCTTTTTTATCATTTTGTTCTTTTTCTCCTCCTTAGTACAGTCCACAAAATTTCTTTCCTCCTCTCATTTTATTATTATTATTTTTTTTCTTTAAATTTTTTTTATTTTTATGGTGTTTTTGGCATATGTGAATTTTTTTGTTTAAAACCTTTTCTTGGATTTGCACTTTCATGGCCCCCCCATGCCTAAGATTTGCAATGTCCTCATTGTAACTTAGAAGGGTTTTTATCTAACTTAGTTCATACATTACAACAGATGTTTTGGTGAGTGAATGGGTCGGGGTGACTGTTGCGGACGATTTCTAATCTCAGATGCAGGCACCAGAGGTGGAGTCGACTGTCCTAAAGGATGAACCTTAAGTGCGAAGGGATGTCAGAAAAGGTTTCGAGTTTTTTCAAAAAGAAATGATGAGCTGCCTCCCGTTGAGTGCTGAGTTTTATGCCATCGGCTGAGCGTAATATGCTCTGGGAAAATGGAGGATAAATGATGACAGCCAAATCTGTAGAGGTTACAACGATGAACGGTTAGAGTCTCTGACCGTTCACGATGAAAGGTTCAGAATCATGGCTGAGCGGACTAATTTCGACGGGTCCATTTCCAAAAACCTGTCGGACAAGGTATGGTCCGACCCACTTAGATCGCAGTTTCCCAGGGAAGAGTTTGAGCCGGGCATCAAAGAGTAGGACCTTCTGACCAGGATGAAAGATCATTCTAGATATGTGCTTGTCATGGAAGGCTTTAACCTCCACTTTGTAGATTCGCGAGTTCTCGTACGCATCAAGGAGTAATTCATCGATCTCGCTTATCTGAAACTTTCTGTGGGTTCCAGCCTTAGAATGATCTAAATTACAGCTTCGTACTGCACAATAGGCTTTGTGCTCCAGTTCGACAGGAAGGTGACACGCCTTCCCGTACACCAGTCTAAAAGGAGACGTGCCTAATTGGGTTTTGTGGGAGGTCCTATAAGCCCACAAAGCTTCCGAAAGTTGGGATGACCAGTCCTTCCTGTCAGGCCGAACAGTGACCTGCAGGATTTTCTTGATCTCCCGATTTGAAAGCTTAGCTAGACCATTAGTCTGGGGATGGTAAGGAGTAGAGATTCGGTGAGACACCCCGTATTTGGTCATCAATGACCTAAACTGAGCATTCATAAAATGGGTCACCCCGTCAGAGATGATTGCATGAGAAATCCTGAACCGTGAGAAGATATTGTGATGAATGAATTTGATAACGTTTTTATGATCACAAGTTCGGGTTGGTATGGCTTCGATCCATTTGGACACTGAGATCGCTGGTTTCGGGACAACTGGGTTTTATTGTTATAACGTTGTAGTATAGCCAGTTATTACCAACATTTCAAATATATAAAATTTTTTTACTCGGAAAATAAAAGAGTTCCCGAGGTCGAACTCAGGGAGCAAGTTGTATTCTAGAGATATACATGTTTCTTTTACAAAATAAAGAAAGAGAGAGGGAAAGAATTTGTTGTTCTCTTTGTTTTCTCCTCGTGATGTTCTTCTTTCTTTCTTTCTTCAGATCTCCTTCTTCTTCCTTGGTTTCTGTCTTGGTCTCTCTTCTTCTTTTTCTGCAGTCTCTTCTGTGAAGGTTTCTTCTTGTTTCTCCTTCCTGCGGCTAAGTGTCAGCTTCTTCTCTTCTTCTTCAGCCAGGGACGTCACTCCTCCTTTCTTCTTTTCCCTTCAGGCCGTCGTCTGATTTCCAAATCAGACGACTTAACTACCTGTCTCTACAGTCAGCTTCCTTCTTCTTCCGCGGGTCTTCTTCGCCTGTGCCTGCACACTTCAGAGTTTTTCGTCAGAGGCAAAACCTACTCTACCCCCCCCCCGCGTCTCTCTCTCTCTCTGAAACCACTCTTGGGAAAGCTCTCCCAGAGCTACCGGGTAACCGGGTTCGGGTCAGGCCCGGGTCCAGGCCCACCGGCGTGCGTGGTGGGCGAGGAGTGCAGGTCAGTCTTAAGTCGGGTCGGGTCGGGTCAGGTCCGCGGGGCGTGAGCGCGGACGAGACCGGGTAACCGGGCGGGTGAAGGGGACCTCACCCCGTGTGCTGAGGCAGTAAGCCTCCAGCACTTTTGCATATTATATCGCTGCGCCTCTTCAGGTTGTTCCGAGGTGGGACTAAATGTCCCACCTCAATTGCGCGCCCGCAGCGGGGAAATCAGCGGGAGATTGCGGCGTCACGCAACGCTTTCTTCCTTAGCTGCGAACCTGGTGTTTTGCCAAAACTCCTCGCAAGGCCTGGGAGTTGAATCTGGGCTTGGCGCTGAGCGTGGCGTGCCTGTAGCTGCAGGCTGAAGCAGTTCCTCCTGCGCGGCAATGGCGGCGGAGGTCGGGTGATCTGTTCACAAGAAAACGGCCTCTCGGCCTAATCAGAAAGTGCCAGGAGCTTCGCCAGGGTGCGGCGAAGCTCGTGTGGGTGGTGGCGAGGCGCGGGGCGGCGTGCGAGGGCTGCCCTAGGTCGGACTGTGGGTCGGAGGATGGGTCTGTTCGGTGGGGTTGCAGAGGGTGATGTGGGGGAAGTGGCAGGGCGGAGGTTGATCAGGGTGAGGAGGCGGATGTCCTGCGGTGGTCGGCGAGCCGTGTGGGTCGCTGAGGTGATGGGAGCGGCTCGCCGGAGGGTGGTCGGAGACGAAGGGGATGAAGGTGGTCAGGGTCGGTCGAGGGCTTAATTGAATAAATTGAAAGCGGGGAAAGAAGCAGGAGAAGAAGGGGAGTAGCTCTAGCTTACTTGCAGGGACGAAGGGGGAGGAACAGGGCGACAGTCGTATCGACTGTCGCCGGAGAAGACGATGCTCTGGGATAGGGGCGGCGGCGAGTAGAGAGCCGGAGAGGCGCCAGCTGGGTGCGGCGTGGCGCGGGAAGAGCAGGGGAGGAAGTCTCTGCTGCTGGTATTGCGGCAGAGCGAAGAGGTGGAGGGGGAGGAAACCGCCGGAGCTGGAGAGCGTCTGCCAGAGGAAGAAGAGAGGAAAGTTGGGGATTTTCTCCGTCAGATCCAGGCTGCCCCGGTCGGTGGAGCAACGGGGGGTATTTATAGGGATCAAACAGGGAGGAAGGCGGAGGGAGACGACGTGTCTCCCTCGCCGGAGGATGGCCGGAAACAAGAACCCATACCGTCCGTGCGTTCGCACGGCCGGTATGGTGGGTTACAACGACCAGGGGGGTGTCCCTGCGACGGCTGACGACGCAGGGCACCCCCGGTTTACTTGCCAGGTCCCCCACCTCACCCTGCGCGGCGCCATGCTCCGCGCAAGGTCGCCGGAGCATGGTGCTGGCAGGTTTTGCAGGAGGGACCTGATTGCAAAGAACGAAGGAGAGTTAGGGGCCAAAATGCGAGGGTTCAAAAGTTGAGGGCCAAAGAGTAAATATATGAGGACCAAAGTGTAAAGTCGGTCAAGGAGGTTTCTTCTTAGGCTCAAGTTTTTATACATGACTAATTAGGACCTAAGGAATCTGATGGTGAATTTCATTTCCATATTAAACCTTGTTTGACCGGTCAATTTACGCAAAAACCCAAATTAAGTTATTAATTGGGCATGGTTCTCAATGTAGGTCAAAAAGGGTTCTGAAGGCCAAATTGAAGGTTCTAAACCCGGGAGATGATTTTTCTATGAATTTTAGAGGGATTATTCTATTTTTACTTTGCCTCGAACCTTGTGAATTGAAGTGGGTTGTTTTAGGGTTACAGATTATCATTTAGTTTCTTGGAATTGCTATAGCCCTTGCTAGATCATTTCATCCCACTTTTATTCTTATTAAGCTGCTTTGACCTATGTTTGGGCCCTGAATTACCCTGTATGCAGATTATACTGGTAAAATTACATTTTTACCCCTTATGACTTGTTTTCTTCTCAAACTCAGGGTTCTCTGAGTTAAGCCTTTTCTTGAGATATGTAGGAGCTTTTATCCTTTGTATTAGGTCAAAATGAGCTAGTTATGGCTCATGATGAGGTTCTCATCATACCCCCATGCCTAGCTTTTGCTAGTCCCTTAGCAAAAACTTAAGGTTTCAACCCTTGTTCTAGACCATGAAGTTTTTAATAGTTTTAGATAAGTGCCTTTTTTAGTTGAGCATAGATTAGGTTAGAATGCTGACCATAGGCCTAAAAGGTACTCTAGTACTAATCAAGATCCAAATCTGTGTAGCCTTAGCCTCAGTCTTTTAGCAAAGGTTTTTAAGGCCCACAAGAACTAATCCTAAGGTTTATTGGACCTCGTGGTTAAGGCACCCGTGCTTGAAATGATTTTAGCCCTGGCTCAGTTCGCAGTGCGTTTTGTAAGAGAGAGATAGAAAGTTTTTCTGTTTGGAGAGTTTTCTCTCTCTTTTTCTTTTTAGTTCTAGCCTAGGATTGGCTTTTCAACACGGTCTGTATCAGATTCCTTGCTCCCATCATCAATCCTCAAGGGTTCCTGGCGATCGATGCTTCGAGATAGCACCGCCCATGGCAACCCCCGGAACCCTGGCTATTGAGATTTCGAGATAATCCCATCCATGGTATTCCGTGGCCGAATCCAGACCCTGGCAATTGACACTTCGAGATAATGCCATCCATGGAATCTGAACCAGCAGAGTGCTTACATGCCCCCAGTAGGATATGTAAATATCCTAAGAGACAAGAACCGAGGAGATGATATTTTGTTACGCATCTTCGAGGGGATTTCCCGCCTCTCCGCGCTGGGAACTCGTCCAAATCAACTTGTGTTGATCGGCCGCTCCTATTCTAGGTGTTCTTTTCAGATTTTTGCGACGCTTCTGCGTGATTCTGATTTTTACGCTTACTGAAAAAGGCTGTGTGTGAGGTTAGGGTGCTTAGGTTACTGAGTCCCGTAAACGAAAAATTAGTTAACGAGGCCAAATACTCCCTAAGCCTTAGACCTAATGCTTTAGCTTTTCATTTTCCTCAACCTCTTGAGGAGTGTCCAGATCTTAATGGGTACTAAGAGTCTATTCAAGAATGCCTAAGGTTTGCATTCTTACTATTCTCATTGTGCACTTTTCAGTTATTTTCTTGAATGAGGTCTAGAACTTAGGTTAATTCCTTAGTTCCTTACTAATGACTATCACCTTTTCTTATAATTTTGTGCTCCTTTTTCATTTTGTTTTTCTTCTCCTTCACAAAATTTCCTTCTCCTCTTTTCCTCTTATTCTTTTTCGAAAAATTTTTTAATTTTTATGGTGTTTTTGGCATATGTGAATTTTTTTTGTTTGAAACCTTTTCTTACAAGTTTTTGTACTTTCCTACCCCCCCATGCCTAAGATTTGCAATGTCCTCATTGTAACCTAGGGGTTTTTATTCAACTAAGTTCATACATTAGGATAGCTGTTTTGATGAGTCTCAGATGCAAGCACCTGAGGTGGAGTTGGCTGCCCTAAAGTGTGAACTTCAAGTGCAAAAAAGCTGTCAGAACAAGTTTCAGGTTTTCAAAGAGAATGACGGGCTGCCTCCCGTTAAGCGCTGAGTTTTACGCCATCGGCTGGGCGCAATAAGCTCAAGGGGAAAGGAGGGTATAAGATGCCTCAGCCAAATTCGTAGAAGTTACATCAATGAACGGCTTGAGTCTCTGACCGTTCACGATGAAAGGTTCAGAATCGTGGCTGAGTGGACTGATTTCGATTGCTCCATTTCCAAAAACCTGTCGGACCAAATATGGTCCGACCCACTTAGATCTCAGTTTTCCTGGGAAGAGTTTGAGTCGGGCATCAAAGAGTAGGACCTTTTGACCAGGATGAAAGATCTTTCTCGAGATGTGTTTGTCGTGGAAGGCTTTAACCCGCTCCTTGTAGATTTGCGAGTTCTCGTACGCGTCTATGCGTAATTCATCGATCTCGCTGATTTGGAGTTTTCTGTGGGTCCCAGCCTTGGAAAGATCTAGATTACAGTTCCGTACTGCCCAATAGGCTTTATGCTCCAGTTCGACGGGAAGGTGGCATGCCTTTCCGTACACCAGTCTAAAGGGAGACATGCCTAATTGGGTCTTGTGGGCGGTCCTATAGGCCCACAATGCTTCCGGAAGTCGGGACGACCAGTCCTTCCTGTCAGGTCGAACAGTGACTTGCAGGATTTTCTTGATCTCCCGATTAGACAGCTCAGCTAAACCATTAGTTTGGGGGTGGTAAGGAGTAGAGATTCGGTGAGACACCCCGTATTTGGTCATCAGTGACCTAAACTGAGCATTTGTGAAATGGGTCCCCCCATCAGAGATTATTGCACGAGGAATCCCGAACCTTGAGAAAATGTGTTGATGAATGAATTTGAGAACGATTTTGTGATCACAGGTTCGGGTCGGTATGGCTTCGATCCATTTGGACACGTAGTCCACAGCCAACAGAATGTATTCGAAACCATCCGAAACAGGAAAGGGGCCCATAAAATCAATCCCCCAAACATCAAAGATTTCGCATACTAGAATCGGTTGCATAGGCATCATGTCGCGATGGCTCATGTTGCCCAAAGTCTGGCAACGACTGCATGCCTTGCAATGACTGTATGCATCTTTGAACAGTGTGGGCCAGTAAAAGCCGCACTGGAGGACTTTTGATGCGGTTTTATGTCCGGCAAAATGGCCACCGCATGCCTGGTCATGGCAGAAAGAGAGGATATTGTTGACTTCCCCTTCCGGGACACATCTCCGGATGATCTGATCGGCACCTATGCGGAAGAGGTACGGGTCTTCCCAAATGTAATACTTGGCATCGGAGTGTAATTTGTCTTTCTTGGCCTTCGGCCAATCGGACGGGGTCTGATGAGATGCCAAGTAATTTACAATATTAGCAAACCAGGGAAGGCTAGTACCAATAGTCAGAAGGTGCTCGTCGGGAAAATGCTCAGTGATGGGTCCGGAAGGGTCAATTATTTCAGAAGGAAGACGGGACAAGTGATCAGCTACCACGTTTTGTTTTCCCGCTTTGTCGCGAATCTCAAGGTCAAATTCTTGCAACAGCAAGATCCATCGGATCAATCTAGGTTTCGCATCCTTCTTTGCAAGGAGATGCCTCACAGCTGTGTGATCCGAGTATATGATGACATGGGAACCCAGAAGGTATGATCTGAACTTCTCTAGGGCAAATACTACAGCTAGCAGCTCTTTCTCAGTAACCGTATAGTTACGTTGAGCCTCATCGAGTGTTTTGCTGGCGTAGTAAATGACCACAGGTTTCTTGTCATTTTTCTGCCCCAAAACCGCTCCTACAGCGAAGTCGGATGCATCACACATGATCTCAAAGGGTTGAGACCAATCAGGGGACTGTAGGATCGGGGCTTGGGTGACTCGGTCACGCAGGATTTCAAATGCTTGAGTGCATTCCTTGGAGATTTCGAAGGGAACATCCTTGGAGAGAAGAGTGGTCAGGGGGCGTGCGATTTTTGAAAAATCAGGGATAAATCGTCGATAAAAACCGACATGCCCTAAAAAGGATCGGATGTCCCTGATCGAGCTAGGCATAGGAAGGTGAGAAATCAGATTAACCTTAGCTCGATCCACTTGGATACCTTTCTCCGAAATTGAGTGTCCCAGGACAATTCCCTCAGGCACCATGAAATGGCTATTTTCCCAGGAAAGAACCAAATTCACATAGATGCACCGCCTGAGTATCTGGACCAAGTGTTGGAGGCAATCGTCGAATGATGCTCCGAAAACTGAAAAGTCATCCATGAAGACTTCCAGATAATCACCTACCATATCTGAGAATATGGCAAGCATGCATCGCTGAAAAGTAGCGGGTGCATTGCAAAGACCGAAAGGCATCCTTCGGAAAGCGTATGTTCCAAAGGGGCAGGTGAACGTGGTCTTTTCTTGGTCCTCAGGATGGATTGCCACCTGGTTATAACCGGAGTACCCGTCAAGAAAGCAGAAGAACCTATTTCCCGCTAGTTTTTCGAGAATTTGATCAATGAAGGGTAGTGGGAAATGATCCTTCTTCGTGGAGGAATTGAGTCGACGGTAATCTATACAGACTCTCCACGAGTTGGCTAATCGGGTAGGAATGATTTCTCCGATCTCAGTCGTTATAGTGGTGAGTCCTGCCTTCTTGGGCACGACCTGAATTGGGCTCACCCAACGACTATCGGAGATCGGGTAGCTGATTCCGGCATCTAACCATTTGATGATCTCCTTTTTCACGACCTCCTGCAGATTGGGGTTTAAGCGTCTCTGCATTTCACGAGAAGGTCGTGTGCCCTCTTCTGAATAGATATGATGAGTACAATAAGAGGGACTTATTCCAGTCAAATCATCGAGAGACCATCCGATGGCTCTGCGATGTTGCTGGAGGACAACAATCAGACGGGCTTCCTGTTCAGGATTGAGGTTGGAATTGATAATTACAGGAAGGGTCTGATTAGAACCCAAAAAGACGTATTTTAAGTGAGCAGGAAGAGGTTTCAGTTCGAGGATGGGGTTTTCAGCAGCAGCGGGTGGTTCAGTATAGATGTGAGGTTCAAGGGTGGGAGTTACTGGGTTGTTCACATCTGGATTTGACTCCTCTGTTTGCGGGTCAAGATCCTTCTGTGGTTGATGAGGCATACTCAAGTCATTCTGGAGGTGTGATTCATCAACCAAAGTCTTGATGTCACAAATTTGCTCGATGACGCCGCAATTAATTCCTTGTTGGGCCTTAAATATATCAATTTTCAGTGTTTGATCTCCAAACTTAAGCTTTATTTGGCCCTCCTCACAGCTGATGTTGGCTCTAGCAGTAGCCAAGAAAGGTCTCCCTAGAATGATTGGTGTATCCCTAGGGTTCTCAGGTGCATCCATGTCTAAGACTATAAAGTCCACTGGAAAATAGAAATCCCGCACTCTCACGATAACATCCTCGAGAATCCCTTTTGGTGACTTTATAGATCGATCTGCTAATTGTAATGTCACCTCGGTTGGTTTCAGCTCAGATTCTTCTAGATGGTCAAGTAAGGATGTGGGTATCAGATTTATGGATGCACCCAAGTCTAACAATGCTCTATCAAATTGGGTACCACCTATCTTACAGGAGATCAGGGGAGTTCCAGGATCTTTTGCCTTGGGTGGGAGTCTACTAAGGATTACAGAGCTGGCTTGCTCTGACAGAACAATTGGGCTCCCTCCCTTGGTTCGCGGCTTACGCTGGGGTGTACATATATTCTTTAGAAATCGTGCGTAAGCTGGTACGTGGCGGATTGCATCCATCAAGGGGATGTTTATGTGGACCTGCTCAAAGAGCTTGACCAGGTCCTCCTCAGGGGCCACGGGTTTGGTGGTCTTCTTTCCCTTGGTCAGGGCCTCGGGAAACGGGATCTTGGTTGGTTCTTCTAGGATAGGTCCAGGTTGTGGATCTGGAACAGCGGTACCTTGGATAACTATCCTAGGGTCATGGTTATCAGGCTTGGAGTGGTTTGGACAATGCGGGTCTTGAGTTGTTTTACCACTACGTGTTGTTACAGAATTTAATCCGGCCTGATTTTGGTTTGGGTTTGGTAGGAGGGGTGGCTGCTGCTGAAATCCCGCACGAGAAGTTGAGGCTTCCATCTCGTCTGGAGATGGAGCAGTAGGGGCCTGATAAATCCATTGAGCGTGGCCTAAATTTGGATTCATAACGCGCTTCTGGGTTGGCACGTTATTTGGGTTAGGAAGGGGTTGGGAAGGGAGTGTGCCTGGCTGGCGAGAATTTGCCAACTGGGCCAGTTGAGTTTTAACTTCAGTAAGCTCGTCCTTGTGCTGTTTTTGAATAGCCGCATTCGATTTTTGAATGTCAGCCAGAGTCTGAAGGATTAAGGACATTTGATCTTGATTTGGCCCTGATGGATAAGTAGGGTTGGGCCGAGGCTGAGGCGGCTGGTAGTGATGAGAGGGCTGTGGGCGGGACTGAAAAGGTGGTCTTTGGGTTTGGGAATTTCCCGCCCACTGAAAATTGGGATGGTTTCGCCATCCAGGGTTGTAAGTGTTGGAGAATGGGTCGTTCTGGATGGCGTTGAGGTCCTCGCAGGTCTGAGGAACCTCCTGAGAATCAGGGAAAGGAGGAATGGAGTTCCCCCGGCTGGTGTAGAAAGGATCGGATGATCTTCCAGTCCAAGAATCAGATGGGGATGGATATGGATCCATCCCAGGGGAGGATCGGTGGAGGATGTTTTGCACAGTCTCCTGTGTGGAAGGAGGTTGTGCAAAGGAGTTACGCGCAGAGGTGGCTCGCTGCAAGTGCTGAGTCAGCTCATCCACCTTCTTCTCAATGATTGAG
Organism: Thalassia testudinum; assembly: GCA_037157565.1. Classification (NCBI taxonomy): domain Eukaryota; kingdom Viridiplantae; phylum Streptophyta; class Magnoliopsida; order Alismatales; family Hydrocharitaceae; genus Thalassia; species Thalassia testudinum. The sequence goes on from JAZHRO010000014.1 coordinate 64,925,848, forward strand.
ACCTTGTCCAATCGACTGGCCATTAATTCCAGGTCGACTGATGCGGACAGGCCCAGCGTCTCATGTGCTCCCTTAAGATTCGTCGCTGCGCGGGTATTCGTCCTGTCGAATAATCCCATGGAGCATTGTTGATGGAGTTCTCGCACATGTTTTCGAGAATCTCCCATACGGTGTCTTCATGTTGACCCATGATGTTTCCTCCGCAAGTTGCATTGACGAAAAGGCGGATGTCCTCACGGAGTCCCTGGTAAAAAGATTGGACTTGTTCCCATTTAGGAACTCCGTGATGGGGGCACTTTCTCATGAGATCCTGAAAACGATCCCATGCCTCATGGAGAGGTTCTCCTGATTGTTGAGTGAAGTGTGTAATCTGATGGCGCAAGGCGTTGGTCCGACCAACGGGAAAAAACTTTTTCAAAAATTCGGATTGAAGTTCTTCCCAAGTGTTGATCGGCCGGGTCTGAGTTTGATACCAATGGGCGGCCTTGTCCATAAGAGAAAAGGATAACATCTTCATGAGAAGAATATCCCGATTTTGCGCATCTGATCCAAAAGTGTGGGCCAGATGCTTTAGCTGTTTGATGTGCTGGAAGGGATCTTCAGAATTAAGCCCATGGAATTTAGGTATAGCATGAATCATGTTGGGCTTTAGTTCGGAATCAGGTCCTCCAGTCGGGATTCTGACTCGAGGCTCAATGGCCACCGCAGCAGGATTGTAGTGGTCCCGCATCATAGGACGCTGTGGTGGGTGCACGAAGTTTTGGAAGAGGTCATTGAGTCGCTGGAGCTGGTGTTCCAGATTATTTTCTTCCTCAACTGGCTGAGCCATGATGGGGGAAGAAGAACTTGGTTCTGAATCAGAAGAGAGAATAATGTGAGGGTGTTGCTGCACAAACACGGGCGTCGAGGCTTGGCCTTGACGAGAGTGAATTTCTAATGGAGGTCTTAAGGGTGGTCCTAGGGACCTCCTTCCGTACATGCACAGTTGGGAGAGGTAAGTTTAGAAGGTGCTGGACCCAATCAAGGCACCCAAAAATGTGTTGGGTGACTATAGAGGTACGGGGCAGATGGACCCCTTGATCAGAAAGATCGTCCACCTGAGAATTACCTGGGCAGCCAGAGAGGGAGAGTCCCGCGAAGACCCCTACACGGTAGAGCGTCCCCACGGGTTACAGGGTTTCCCCCACCCGACCTCTCTTGTCACTGCGGTTCCAGGTAGACCAGAATGGGGATCTTGACCTCTTAAGTCTACAAATTTTAAGATCAGGGTGCTTAAGGTTTTCACTTGAACTTTAGTCTTTTAGGTGCACAGAGTGACCTAATTTAAGGTTGGTTGACCCAAGGGGTCAACTTTACCTCTTGTTTTCTTTAAGAGCTTTTAGGTCCTGTCTTTTAGGGTTCAAGTGTTTAGAGAGAGCCAATTGTTTAGGATTTTTCTTGTTAATTATTTTCAATCAATGGCCTGGGCACACCTCTTTTGGATTTCCTCAATTCTTGATTAAGGGGTGTGTCTCTACTGAAATCCTAATGTTTGACCTTATGTTGGCTCTACTTGGTCCATTTAACTCTTTGTTGGGCAATTAGGGCTCAAGCAAGAATGTGTTAGCCCTTAAATACCCTTAATAGTGTGCAGGAGTGATGAGTTGAAAACATGCAACTCTTTATGGTTACTAAGTATGGAAGACAGGTTAGCCCTATATTGCTTGTTCTTTTCTTTTCTTCCTCTTTAGAGTTTAGGGGTTAATAGTGAGAGGAAAAATTTACCTGTCTTCGGAGTGGTTGTCGTGTGGTTGCTTGTCTTCTTGAGTTCCTGTAGCAGCACAAAAGAGAGGAGATTATCAGAAATTAAAAGAAACAGGAATGTTTACCTCTAGAATAGCCGTTGCTCCCCGGCAACGGCGCCAAAATGAGATCGCTGGTTTCGGGACAACTGGGTTTTATTGTTATAACGTTGTAGTATAGCCAGTTATTACCAACATTTCAAATATATAAAATTTTTTTACTCGGAAAATAAAAGAGTTCCCGAGGTCGAACTCAGGGAGCAAGTTGTATTCTAGAGATATACATGTTTCTTTTACAAAATAAAGAAAGAGAGAGGGAAAGAATTTGTTGTTCTCTTTGTTTTCTCCTCGTGATGTTCTTCTTTCTTTCTTTCTTCAGATCTCCTTCTTCTTCTTCCTTGGTTTCTGTCTTGGTCTCTCTTCTTCTTTTTCTGCAGTCTCTTCTGTGAAGGTTTCTTCTTGTTTCTCCTTCCTGCGGCTAAGTGTCAGCTTCTTCTCTTCTTCTTCAGCCAGGGACGTCACTCCTCCTTTCTTCTTTTCCCTTCAGGCCGTCGTCTGATTTCCAAATCAGACGACTTAACTACCTGTCGCTACAGTCAGCTTCCTTCTTCTTCCGCGGGTCTTCTTCCCCTGTGCCTGCACACTTCAGAGTTTTTCGTCAGAGGCAAAACCTACTCTACCCCCCCCCCCCCCGCGTCTCTCTCTCTCTCTGAAACCACTCTTGGGAAAGCTCTCCCAGAGCTACCGGGTAACCGGGTTCGGGTCAGGCCCGGGTCCAGCCCCACCGGCGTGCGTGGTGGGCGAGGAGTGCAGGTCAGTCTTAAGTCGGGTCGGGTCGGGTCAGGTCTGCGGGGCGTGAGCGCGGACGAGACCGGGTAACCGGGCGGGTGAAGGGGACCTCACCCCGTGTGCTGAGGCAGTAAGCCTCCAGCACTTTTGCATATTATATCGCTGCACCTCTTCAGGTTGTTCCGAGGTGGGACTAAATGTCCCACCTCAATTGCGCGCCCGCAGCGGGGAAATCAGCGGGAGATTGCGGCGTCACGCAACGCTTTCTTCCTTAGCTGCGAACCTGGTGTTTTGCCAAAACTCCTCGCAAGGCCTGGGAGTTGAATCTGGGCTTGGCGCTGAGCGTGGCGCGCCTGTAGCTGCAGGCGGAAGCAGTTCCTCCTGCGCGGCAATGGCGGCGGAGGTCGGGTGATCTGTTCACAAGAAAACGGCCTCTAGGCCTAATCAGAAAGTGCCAGGAGCTTCGCCAGGGTGCGGCGAAGCTCGTGTGGGTGGTGGCGAGGCGCGGCGTGCGAGGGCTGCCCTAGGTCGGACTGTGGGTCGGAGGATGGGTCTGTTCGGTGGGGTTGCAGAGGGTGATGTGGGGGAAGTGGCAGGGCGGAGGTTGATCAGGGTGAGGAGGCGGAGGTCCTGCGGTGGTCGGCGAGCCGTGTGGGTCACTGAGGTGATGGGAGCGGCTCGCCGGAGGGTGGTCGGAGACGAAGGGGATGAAGGTGGTCAGGGTCGGTCGAGGGCTTAATTGAATAAATTGAAAGCGGGGAAAGAAGCAGGAGAAGAAGGGGAGTAGCTCTAGCTTACTTGCAGGGACGAATGGGGAGGAACAGGGCGACAGTCGTATCGACTGTCGCCGGAGAAGACGATGCTCAGGGATAGGGGCGGCGGCGAGCAGAGAGCCGGAGAGGCGCCAGCTGGGTGCGGCGTGGCGCGGGAAGAGCAGGGGAGGAAGTCTCTGCTGCTGGTATTGCGGCAGAGCGAAGAGGTGGAGGGGGAGGAAACCGCCGGAGCTGGAGAGCGTCTGCCGGAGGAAGAAGAGAGGAAAGTTGGGGATTTTCTCCGTCAGATCCAGGCTGCCCCGGTCGGTGGAGCAACGGGGGGTATTTATAGGGATCAAACAGGGAGGAAGGCGGAGGGAGACGACGTGTCTCCCTCGCCGGAGGATGGCCGGAAACAAGAACCCATACCGTCCGTGCGTTCGCACGGCCGGTATGGTGGGTTACAACGACTAGGGGGGTGTCCCTGCGACGGCTGACGACGCAGGGCACCCCCGGTTTACTTGCCAGGTCCCCCACCTCACCCTGCGCGGCGCCATGCTCCGCGCAAGGTCGCCGGAGCATGGTGCTGGCAGGTTTTGCAGGAGGGACCTGATTGCAAAGAACGAAGGAGAGTTAGGGGCCAAAATGCGAGGGTTCAAAAGTTGAGGGCCAAAGAGTAAATATATGAGGACCAAAGTGTAAAGTCGGTCAAGGAGGTTTCTTCTTAGGCTCAAGTTTTTATACATGACTAATTAGGACCTAAGGAATCTGATGGTGAATTTCATTTCCATATTAAACCTTGTTTGACCGGTCAATTTACGCAAAAACCCAAATTAAGTTATTAATTGGGCATGGTTCTCAATGTAGGTCAAAAAGGGTTCTGAAGGACAAATTGAAGGTTCTAAACCCGGGAGATGATTTTTCTATGAATTTTAGAGGGATTATTCTATTTTTACTTTGCCTCGAACCTTGTGAATTGAAGTGGGTTGTTTTAGGGTTACAGATTATCATTTAGTTTCTTGGAATTGCTGTAGCCCTTGCTAGATCATTTCATCCCACTTTTATTCTTATTAAGCTGCTTTGACCTATGTTTGGGCCCTGAATTACCCTGTATGCAGATTATACTGGTAAAATTACATTTTTACCCCTTATGACTTGTTTTCTTCTCAAACTCAGGGTTCTCTGAGTTAAGCCTTTTCTTGAGATATGTAGGAGCTTTTATCCTTTGTATTAGGTCAAAATGAGCTAGTTATGGCTCATGATGAGGTTCTCATCAGACACGTAGTCCACTGCCAGCAGAATGTACTCAAAGCCGTCCGAAATAGGAAAGGGGCCCACAAAATCAATCCCCCAAATATCGAAGATTTCGCATACGAGAATCGGCTGCGAAGGCATCATGTCGCGATGGCTCATGTTGCCTAAAGTTTTGCAACGACTGCATGCCTTGCAGAGATTGTATGCGTCCTTGAATAAAGGGGCAAATAAAAGCCACACTGGGGGATTTTTGATGCGGTTTTGTGCCAAGAGAAGTGGCCACCGCATGCCTAGTCATGGCAGAAGGAGAGAATATCATTGATTTCATCCTCCGGGACACATCACCGGATGATTTGGGCAGCACCTATGCGGAAGAGATACGGGTCTTCCCAGATGTAGTACTTGGCATCGGAGCGCAATTTGTCTTTCTTGGCCTTCGGCCAGTCAAGCAGGATCTGACGAGATGCCAAGTAGTTTACTATATTAGCAAACCATGGAAGTCAAGTGCCAATAGTAAGTAGGTGCACATCAGGAAAATGCTCTGTGATGGGTCCAGAAGGGTTGATGATCTCAAAAGGAAGGCGAGACAAATGGTCAGCTACCACGTTTTGTCTTCCCACCTTGTCGCGAATTTTGAGGTCGAATTCTTGCAACAGTAAGATCCATCGGATTAGTCGGGGCTTCGCATCCTTTTTGGCAAGGAGATGCCTTACAACTATGTGATCCCTGTAGATGATGACGCGGGAACCCAGGAGATAGGATCAGAATTTCTCGAGGGGAAATACCACGGCTAGCAGCTCTTTCTCTGTAACTGTATAGTTATGCTGAGCCTCGTCAAGTGTCTTGCTAGCATAGTAGATGACCACGGGTTTCCCGTCAACTTTCTACCCCAGAACTGCTCCTACAGGGAAATCAGATGCATTGTACATGATCTCAAAGGGTTGAGACCAATCAGGAGATTGTAGGATCGGGGCCTGGGTGACTCGGTCACGAAGGTTCTTAAAGGCTTGAGTGCATTCCTTGGAGATCTCAAAGGGTACATCCTTAGAGAGAAGAGCAGGGGGCGCGCGATTTTTGAAAAATCAAGAATGAAATGAAGGTAAAAACCGACGTGCCCCAGAAAAGAACGGATGTCCCTGATCGAGCTAGGCATAGGAAGCTGAGAAATTAGATCAACCTTGGCTCGATCCACTTGGATGCCTTTTTCAGAAATTAGATGTCCTAGGACGATCCCCTCAGGCACCATCAAGTGGCTGTTTTCCCAGGAAAGAACCAAATTTACATCGATGCAACGCCTGAGTATATGAACCAAGTGCAGGAGGCAATCATCAAATGATGCCCCAGAAACTAAGAAGTCATCCAAGAAGACTTCCAGATAATCACCTACCATATCAGAGAATATGGCAAGCATGCACCGCTGGAAAGTCGCAGGTGCATTGTAGAGACTGAAAGGAATCCTTCGGAATGCGTATGTCCCGAAGGGCAAGTGAATGTGGTCTTCTCTTAGTCCTCAGGATGAATAGCTACTTGGTTATAACTGTAGTACCCGTCAAGAAAGCAGAAGAATTGATTTCCCGCTAGTTTCTCGAAATCTTGTCGATGAAAGGTAGTGGGAAATGATCCTTCTTCGCGAAGGAATTGAGTCTTCGGTAATCTATGTAGACTCTCCATGAGTTGGCTATTCAGGTAGGTATGATCTCTCCAGTTTCAGTCGTGATGGTGGTGAGCCCTGCCTTTTTAGGCACAACCTGGATTGGGCTCACCCAACGACTGTCAGAGATCGGGTAGATGATCCCTACATCTAACCACATAATGATCTCCCTTTTCACGACTTCCTGCATATTGGGATTCAAACATCTTTGCATATCACGGGAAGGTCGTGCGCCCTCTTCAGAATAGATACAGTTTGTGCAATAAGAGGGACTTATTCCAGTCAAGTCATTGAGAGTCCAACCAATGTCTCTGCGATGTTGCTGGAGAATAGCAATCAGATAGGATTCCTGATCAGGAGTGAGTTTAGAATTTATAATCACAGGAAAAGTCCAATTAGAACCCAAAAAGATGTATTTCAAATGGTCGGGACGGGGTTTTAGTTCAAGAATGGGGTTATCAGTAGCAGCAGGTGGTTCAGGGTGAATGTGAGGTTCAAGGATAGGAGTTATGGATTTATCTGAATTAGGGTCTGACTCCTCTAATTGCGGTTCAAGATCATCTTGTGGTTGATGAGGCATAATCAGGTTATTCTCAAATTGTTTTTCATCAACCAAAGCTCTAATATCACAGATTTTTTCAATGACACCGCAATTGATTCGCTACTGGGCCTTAAAGATATCAATTTTGAGGGTTTGATTCCCAAATTTCAGTTCTATTTGGCCCTCCTCACAACTAATGTTGGCCCTAGCAGTGGCCCGGAAAGCTCTCCCTAGAATGATCGGTGTATCGCTAGGGTTTTCAGGTGCATCCATGTCTAAGACTTTGAAGTCTACAGGGAAATAGAAATCTCGCACCCTTACAATAACATCCTCAGGAATCCCTTTAGGTGACTTTATAGATCGATTTGCCAACTGTAGTGTCACCTCAGTTGGTTTTAACTCAGATTCTTCTTGGTGCTTAAGTAAGGATGTGGGTATCAAATTTACGGAAGCACCCAAGTCTAGCAATGCCCTGTCGAACTGGGTTTCACCTATTTTGCATGAAATCAGGGGAGTGCCTGGGTCTTTTGCCTTGTGTGGGAGTCTGCTCAGGATTACAGAGCTAGCTTGCTCTGACAGTACAATTGGATTCCCACTCGTTGTTTGCGGCTTACGCTGAGGTGTACACACGCTCTTCAAGAATCATGAGTAAGCCTGTACGTGGCGAATTGCATCCATCAAGGGGATGTTTATTTGCACCTTCTCAAAGAGCTTGACCAGATCCTCCTCAGGAGCCACAGATTTGGTTGTTTTCTTTCCCTTGGTCAAGGCCTCGGGGAATGGAATCTTGGTTGGTTCCTCTAGGATAGGTCCAGGTCTTTGATTAGAGATAGGAATGTCTTGGATTACTGTCCTTAATTTTTGGTCACTACCAGGCTTGGAGTGGTCCGGATAAGGTGGATCTTGGGTCTCCTTACCACTGCGGGTTGTCACAGAATTCAGTCTTGCCTGGTTCTGGTTAAGGTTTGATAGGATGGGTTGCTGTTGATAACTCGCATAAAAGTTGAGGCCTCCATCTCGTCAGGTGAAGGAATAAAGGGGGCCTGATAAACCATGTGTGCTTGGCCCAGGTTTGGGTTCATAACGTGCCACTGGGTCAGCACGTTATTAGGTTTAGGAAGAGGTTGAGAAGGAAGTGCGCCTGGTTGGTGAGAATTTGCCAACTGGGCCAGTTGGTTTCGAACCTCTGTGATTTCATCCTTGTGTTGCTTCCGAATAGCCGCATTCATTCTCTGAATGTCAGCCAGAGTCTGAAGGATGAGGGACATTTGGTCTTGGTTTGGCCCGGATGGATAAGTAGGGTTGGGCCGAGGCTGAGGCAGCTGATAAGGACGAGGTGGTTGTGGACGGGGCTGAAAGGGTGGTCCTTGAGTTTGGGAATTTACCACCCACTGGAAGTTGGGATGGTTTCGCAATCCACGTTTGTAGGTATTGGAAAATGGGTCATTCTAGATGGCGTTGAGGTCCTCACAGGTCTGAGGAGCCTCCAAAGAGTCAGAGAATGGGGGAGTGGAATTCCCCAGTCTAGTATCGAAAAGGTTGGAGGGTCCTCCGATCTGAGAATCAGATGGGGGTGGATACAGATCCATCCCAGGAGAAGGTCGGTGGAAAATGTTTTGCACAGTCTCCCGTGTGGAAGGACGCTTACAAAGGAATTATGCACAGAGGTGGCTCGCTGCAAGTGCTGAGTCAGCTCATCCACCTTCTTCTCAATAATAGAGACCTTGTCCAATCGACTGGCCATCAATTCCAGGTCGACTGATGCGGACAGGCCCTGTGTCTCGTGTGCTCCGCTAAGGTTCGTCTATGCATGGATATTCGTCCTGTCGAAAAATCCCATGGAGTCATTATTGATGGAGTTCTCGCACATATTTTCGAGAATCTCCCACATGGTGTCCTCATGCTGGCCCATGATATTCCCTCCGCAAGTTGCATTAACGAATAGTCTAATATCCTCACGGAGTCCCTGGTAAAAGGACTGGACTTGTTCCCATTTAAGAACTCCATGATGGGGGCACTTCCTCATGAGATCCTGAAAGCAATCCCATGCCTCATGGAGAGGTTCTCCCGTCTGTTGCGTGAAGTGGGTAATCTGATGGTGCAAGGCATTGGTTCGACCAACGGGGAAGAACTTCTTCAAGAACTCGGATTGAAGTTCCTCCCAATTGTTGATTGGCTGGGTCTGTGTTTAGTACCTATGGGTGGCCTTGTCCATAAGGGAGGAGAACATCTTCATGAGGAGAATATCCTAATTTTGCGCATCTGACCCGAAAGTCTGGGCCAGATGCTTTAGCTGTTTAATGTGCTGGAAGGGGTCTTCAGAATTAAGCCCATGGAATTTAGGTATGGCTTGAATCATGTTGGGCTTTAGTTCAGAATTAGGTCCTCCAGTCGGGATTTTGACTCGAGGCTCAATAGCCACCGTAGTAGGATTATAATGATCTGGTATCATGGGAAGCTGCGGTGGGTGCATGAAGTTCTGGAAGAGGTCATTGAGTCGCTGGAGCTGATGCTCCAGATTGTTCTCTTCCTCAACTGGCTGAGCCATTGTGGAAGAAGAAGGTGAATTGGGTTCGGAGTCGGATGAGAGGTCTATGTGAAGTTTTGATTGCACACACAAAGGCACCGAGGCTCGGCCTCGAGGAGAGTGAATTTCTCAAGGTGGTTTCAAGGACCTCTTACTAAACATACACTGATGGAGAAGACGAGTTTAGCAGGTGCTGGACCCAATCAAGACACCCACAATGTTGGGTGACCATAGAGGTTCAGGGCGGATGGACCCCTTGATCAAAAGGTCGTCCACCTGAGAATTACCTGGGCAGCCAGAGAGGATGAGTCCCGCGAAGACCCCTACACGGTACAGCGCCCCCACAGATTACAGGGCTTCCCCCACCCGACATCTCTTGTCACTGAGATTCCAGGTAGACCAGCATGGGGACCTTGACCTCTTAAGTCTACCACTTTTTGTTAGGATCAAGGTGCTTAGGTTATCACTTGAACTTTATTCTTTTGAGTGCAAAGATTGACCTAATTTAATGGTTGCTCGATCCAAGGGATCAACTTCACCTATTAGTTCTTGTGAGAGCTTATTAGGTCTTGTCTTTTAAGGTTCAAGTGACTTAAGAGCTAGATTGCTTAGGGTTTCTCTTAATAGATGTTTTCAAGCAATGGCTTAGGCACACTTCTTTTGAGAATTTTCAATTCTTGATTAGAAAGTGTGTCTTCTAAAACCCTAGCTTTTGAGTCTTAGGTTGGTTCTAGTTGGTCCAGTTAGTTGCCTCAAGATTATGTAATTAGGGCTCAAGCAAGAAGGTTTTAGCCCTAATTACCTTTAGTGGACGTACAGATATAATGTGTTGAAGTTGAAAAATAGGCAACTCTTGTGATTTACTATGTATGAAGGACATGTAATTCCTAGATTGTTTTTCTTTTTTCTTCCCCTTTGGAATTTTAGGGGCTTAAAAGAGAGAGGATAGAAAATTACCTGTCCCTCGGTGTGGTTGTTGTGCGGCTGCTTGTTCCTTCTTCATTTCCTGTGCCTGCACAACAAAAGAGAAGAGATTAAGCCAATAGTAGATAACAAATTGTGAATTAATAGTTTCTAGAATGCCCGTTGCTCCCCGGCAACGGCACCAAAAATTAGTTGAGCCGCTTTGTTCGTCTTTATAGTTATTATAGTCGTTGTGGTATATAACAAAAATGGTTACGAGTCTAATACAATTTATTACTCGGAATGAAAAGTTTCCCGAGGTCGAACTTAGGGAGCAAACCAAAATTCTAGAAGCCTAAAAATTCACAATATATATATAAGGTTTTAAAAAAATTAAGAGAGAGAGAGAGAGAGAAAGAAAGAGAAAGAGGGTAATTGGCTTTTTCTTCTCTTTTTCTTCAGCTACTCTTCTCTTCAACTTGTATTCTTCTCTTCTTCTTCTCTATTTCTTCTTTCTTCTTTTCTTCTACTTCTGCCTGTCTTCTTCCTTCTTCTTTCCTAAGCAGCTATGGTTGCTCTGGCCCTCCTTTCCTTTTCCTTTCTTCTTCTTTTGCAGCTGACTCTCCTTCTTTCTCGCCAACGTCTGATTCAGTGCTCAGATGACTTAACTGCTCGGTTGCTACAGTGCACCTCCTCTTCTTTCCTTCCTGTCTTCTTCCGTCACCTGCTTCTTCCTTCTTCTTTCTTCTTTCCTACGCACACACGCAAACATCAGCGCAAAACCGACCCCTACCCCTTCCCTCCGTCTCTCTCTCTGAATCTCTCTATGGGAAGCTCTCCCAGAGCTGGGTAATCGGGTTGGATTGCGTGCCTGGGTGCAGGCACACCAGAGTGGGTGGTCAGCGAAGAGTGCATAGTCAGGATAGTCTGGTTGGGTCACCAGGTCCTCGTGGGCAGTGCCACGGACGAGGCGTGTGAATAGGTGAGGGACCTCACCCCTATGTGACTTTAGGCGAATAGCCTCAGTCACTTTTTCCTTTTATACTGGTGCGGGTGAGTGTCGACTTCCAAGGTGGGACTAAAGTCCCACCTGCGTCTTCATGCGTTTGTAGGAGGAAGGCTCAACCAATTGGGGCAGCGGCAGAGGCCTACGACCCCAATTGCGAGCCGAGTGTGTGCATGAGAGTGTTCCGCTGCTGCTGGACCTAGGGCCCTGGGGCGTTGCGGCTTGGACCAGCTCGCGAAGCAGCTTCAACCTGCTGTCAATGGCGGCGAGGAGGCTGAGAACTGAAATCACGAGGATGGCCTCACGGCCACATCAGACAACGTAGGGAGCTTCGCCATAGGACAGCGAAGGTGGTGCGGGGATCTGCGAGGCGCGAGAGTGCCTGTGGCCGTGCGCCTAGGGCACTCTGCGTGCGTGAGAATGGGTGTGTTCGGGGGGTGGTCTGGAGGTGCTAGGTGGTGAATGGAGGGCGGATTCGGTGTCAGTGAGGTGGTGCGGAGCTTAATGGGTAGCTGGAGAGGCGGATGGAGGCGCGGAGTGCCAAGAATGCCTCGCCGGAGGGCAGCTGGAGATGGAGACCCATGCCTTTCGTGCTTTCACATGAGAGAAATGGGCGGTTGCAGGACACAGGGGAGGGTCCCTGCGATAGAGGACGACGCAGGGAACCCCCATTCGTTCTTGAGAACAGGTGCCATGCCCTACGCGGCACCATCCTCCGCGCAAGGTCGCCGGAGGTATGGCACCTGCTCAAAATGGTAGGGAGGACCGTTCTGCAAAAAATGATGAGAAAGATAGGGGTCAATGTGTAAGAGTTTCAAAAGATAAGGGTTAAAAAGTAATTTAGGAGGACCAATTTGTAAAGTCGGCCAAGATGGTCATTTCTCGGGCACAAATTTTTATCCCAGCCTAATTTGCACCTAACGATTTTAATGGTGATTTTTTTTTTATGTTTGGCCACGTTTGACTGGTAAATTTGTGCAAAAACCCAATTTAGGTCATAAATTGGGCATGGTTCTCATTTTAGGTCAAAATAGGTTGCCAAGGCCAAATTGAAGATTCTAAACCCTAGGGTGCATTTTTATATGAATTTTAGAGGGTTTATTTGATTTTTATCCTACCTCAAACCTCCTGAATTAAGGTAGGTTTATTTTAGGGTTATAGAATGTCATTTAATTCGTAGAAGTTGCTATAACCCTTTTCAGATCAAATCATCCCACTTCCTTCCTTATTAAGCTTATTTGACTTATGTTTAAACCCTTAAATACCCTGTTTATGTACTGCATTGGTAAAATTACAGTTTTACCCCTCATGATTTATTTTACTCTTCAATTCAGAATTCTTTGAGTTAAGCTTCTCTTTAGCTTTTGTAGGAGCTTCTTCACACTTATTTAGATCAAATTGTGCTAGTTAGGGTTCATGATGAGGCACTCATCATATATAATTCTAGCACCGAGCGACTTGATTATCTCCTTCACTACTCTCATATTCGAGTTTAGTCTCCTTTTCATTTAGCGAGAAGGGTGGGATCCATCTTCCATAAGAATACAGTGGTTACAGTAAGTTGGATCGATCCCCCTAAGGTCATGGATGGTCCAACCAATTACCTCCTTATAGTTCTTAAGGACCTTAATCAACCTTAATTCTTTCTCAGTCAAATTAGCGCTAGTAAGCATAGGAAGCGTATTCTCAGGTCCTAAGAATTCATATTTCAAATTTTTAGGCAATAGTTTCAATTCAAGCTTAGGTGGGTTTAGTATAGAAGGTAGGGAGGATGCCGATGAATATTCATCAGGATGATCCAGTGGAAGAGGCAGGGAATGAACAAAATCAACATCCCCTTTGTGATGGGGCAGGTCTACCACAAAGGGTTGGGGGTTGTGTTTACTAAAGCTGGTGGAGTCCTCGAGTGCATTGATCATCATACAAGTCTCAAAATCATGATCCTTAAGCTCCCCAATGAATCCACAATGTTAGTTCAACCTCTCATAAAAAATATTTTGATGATTTTACAAAGTAAAGAAAAAGAGATAAAACATAAGCGTAGCATATTTTTCTCTATAATAACACAATTGCAGGTTTCATTGAGTTTTCCAAGTCGGAGGATTAAAAACGTGAAGACTAGGTAGCATGAGTATTGTCATAGGTCATAGGCTTTTATGTAAACTTTAAAGGTTGTAATCTTTATTTTATTTAAGTCGAGAAATGTTGTAAAGAGCTAACTTAGACTCTCTACACTTAGTATAAATTAGAAACAAAACCTAACACTAAGACACAAATCAGACGTCCATAACAACTTTCAGATGTTTGATTTTCAACTTTAAGATATTTGATCAGTGCTTCAGATGTCCAATTACCTATAGCATTGCCTTGGCATTCTAGCTTCTTAGGCATCAGTCGAAGCAACCTTCTATCAAACATTCATAGCCTCATCCATACGTCTAATAGCTTTCTGGATGTCCTTAAACCAACCGTTAGACTCAAGTACCCATTTTCTCTCTTAGTAACAGGCAAAATACTTTTTTAAATGTCTGGAAATGTCTTCAGACGTCTGTCATTAGACCGTTGCTCATTTATTTCTGTGCATATCTTATTAGGAACCAAAGTTACACTCTTAGATTTCCAAGACAAGTCCCTTTTATGTTTATAGACGTCTAGGGAATCATACAGACGTCCATACTGACGTCTGCTCCTTAAAAATCTAGAACCATATTTAGATCTGATCAAAACTGGAATGAATCCACTTATAAGTAGACGTCTAGTATTTTTATCAGATGTCTTATGTGAATATATCATACGTCCCTATTTCGATCCAATGAAAATAGTAAAGCATTACTAATAGTATCAGAGGACCATAATTGTAATCATACGTCTTACAAGATGTCTAATCTTAAAATCAGATGTCTGATATTGCTGTTAGATTTACTGATTACCCTGATTTGTGTTGGATTTCTTCCCAATCTCTTGGGACTTGCCTCCAACGGCTAGGAGACCTCTCTCAAGCATTCTTAAAGGTTCCAAACTTTCCTATAAATAGACTACAATCCCTCTTAGGCAAAACACACCTCTTGAGATTCAATTTCCTTAAAAAATCACTTGCTCACACTCTTTGCTTCCTTTTGCCCTTGTTCTATGCCAATACTCCAATTGAAGGATAAACCCACACTACCGGTGCACTTCATTCTGCAAATTCTCTGGGAGTTCTTTTTATAGTTAATAGATAATGAAGTCATTAATATTTTGGGGTGTTCCATAGGTGCTATTTCATTCTCATTTTTGTACTTTGGGAATCCGGCCCATCGGGTACCCATCTCTTCATTGTTAAGGGAGAAACCTCTGTTTTGGGATTGGAGGTGGGATTTGTAATTAAGGTACACTACCCTCATTCAAGTAGTGTGGTTAGTGGATTCATCACTTTGCAATAAAAAATCCTAAGTCAAGGGATTGGCTTAGGTGGTGGTTTTCACCCGTCTTGGGTTTCCACCTAAAAATATTATGCCTCTTTTTGTGATTGTATTTTTTATCTTACAATGTTTTATAAATTCACAATTCACCCTCCCACTAGAGTAATTTCAATTGGCATCAGAGCACATGATTGTATCTTTACTATATTTAACTTCTAGTAGACTTGATATTTTATTTAGTACTTGCTTTCGTGCTAGGTTTCAATCAAACCCTAAACAATCACACTTAAATGCTATAAAATGAATATTTAGATATCTAGTTGACACATCTGGTTATGCCTTATTCTATCCTAGGAGTCCACAATTCAACTTAGTCACATATAGCGATGCGGACTACGCACGTAGTCGCAACGATAGGAGGAGTACCAGTGTGACGTGCCAATTCTTGGGTGAATCACTAGTCTATTGTAGCCCTATTAACCACGGAGGCTGAATACAAAGCTACCACTCTAGCATGTTCCCAACTGCTATGGATGAAAAATACTTTGAAGGATTTTAACTTGATATCTAAAAAAATAAACATAATATGTGAAAATACTAATGCTATCAACCCCTTGAAAATCCCATGCATCACTCCTGTACAAAGCATATTGACGTTCAACATCATTTTTTCAGAGATAATGTGCCTAAAGGAGAAATCGAGGTTGAAATTATTTGTACTGAATTGCAATTGGGAGATATTTTCAGTAAACCTTTGAATTATGATCATTTTATTTATATACGTAGGAAACTAGGCATATGTAAGCTAAGTGATTTTTGTAGAATTTATTGACCTAAAATACTTTTGTTTGTCGTGAACATAGAGGGAGCCCTGACTTTAACAAGTTAAGAACCTTCAAACACAGTTCAAATATCGAAATGCACATTCTGTGCAATATCAAACAACTGAATTGTACCACAGACGTTATACTTAAAATTTGACATCTGAAGATGTGGAATAGACGTCGATTTCATATCTAAGAAGACATGATAAAAGTGCTATTTCTAATGTCTGTTATCCTTCACAGACGTTTGGACAGTCGTCTAGGTGTGTTTACAGACATCTATTTTTCATCAGAATTTGTATTAGGATGTCTAGATTCAGACGTCTGATGATTTAGTCAAACGTCTTGTAAGTCGTCTGATAAAGAAATCAGACGACAACTTGTTGCTTTGGGTGAGATCCAGGAAGGATTGACTGCAGAGATCAGGTGCCTAATTTTAGCTTTAAACATCATTTCAGATGTCTGATACAAAAATCATATGACAACTTGGAGAATAAACCAATTTCCAGGAGGTATGTTGCAGAAATCAGATGTCTAAATTATTAATTAGTCGTCAGATAATTCATCTGGTAATAAAAACAGATGATGCCATCAAAAGGGTTAAAATCCCAAAGGGCCAATCTCGATGCCTGACGACATCTTCAGACATATGATATGGCAAAAATCAGCCACTTCATGTCTATTCTCTAGATGGCTTTGCAATGAAATTTTCCCCAACTTCAGTGGGAGACTTGCTTAACCACTTGGGATATAAAATCCCACTCGTTGAGGTCCCACTTCTTCCATTGTAAAAATCCCTATGACCTCTCTCTCCTGCCTAATGTGTGACGGCTGCAAGTTGGTGCTGCTCTTCTCGCCATCAGACGACCACTCCGCCTCCCTGACGACTGGCAGCATAGCTACTCTCCTACGCATGAGCCCCAACTCCTCCTCCACGCATCTGGAGACCTTCCCCCATGGGTATAACCTCTTAAACCCTTAGGGCATCTCCACAGCTTTTCTAGAGTCCTTTTAATGCCCTCCACTTGTCTCTTCTTTTTTGATGATGAACTCGTTTAAGGTTTCCTCTTCCATCGTGGCTATTTTTGCCATAGAAGCTAAAACCCTAGAACAAAACCTATAGATTGGAGCTTGTTTTTTATGTAGCATGAATGCATATATTTTTGGTTGTTAAATGCAAGGGTATTACCTCAAGTGATCCAAGTAGACATCTTAGTGGCTTAAGTTCAAAGGTATATTGCCGCAACATTATGGCAGGTTGTATTGCCTCAAGGCATACTGCCACAATTTTTTTTTCGTTGTTTTTTGGTATCCATGTTGTGTGCATGTATGGCACTATATTTCCTTATTGGTTGAATGACTGGTGTGGGACAATTTTTGTTGGTGTTTTATCCTAACACACCAAACCCCTCTCTCCAAAACCCAACCACCCAACCCACCCAATATGCCTCCCCGTCAGAAGCAAGTTGACGGCTCTTCCACCTCCTCTTCCGCCTATTTGGCTGACCAACTACATGGTGACATCGCTCGACAGCGATTTCGTCACTTTGCAAATGCCAAAGTCAAGTGCCCTCAATTCATTATATGGAATGACTTTGCCTATCTAAACTTTCGGGAACATTTTGAAACCCTTCATCTCTTCCAATATTTTGACCAACATTTCCATTCTAGCATTGGAACTATTGGTGTGTTTCTTGATCTTGTTCGACTTTTCTATGCCAACATCATTGAATACTACAGCAATGATGAACTTGAGTTACATACCCATTTATTTGGGCATGAAATCCATATCACCTCTTATTCGATTTCTGCCCTTCTTGCCATCTCCAGTGAGGAAAATGACTTCAACGGCATTCTGAGGCAATATGACTCAGAAGTCATCAATTAAGAATTAGTCCTACCAGAAAAATATGTCAAAAAATCTTGGCACCTTACAATGCAAGAACCTCAAACCTCTTCCCCGATTACTCTCTCGCATTTTTTGGGTGGGACATTCTAAATAAAATAGGAGGTTTTGACTATGTTTCACACCAACACAAGGCGCTCCTTTTTGCCACTGTACATCACATTCCCTTCAACTATTGCCACCTCATTGTTCATGTTATGAATGAGGACCATGGCGCATCTTTACCATTTGGGTCCATTTTACCCAAATTTTTTGCAAGCCAATGGATCGCTATTAATGACCAGGAGGTTGACAAAAGGATTGAGCCCTACAACTACGCCACAGCCGGTAAGATGCACATTCTTAGAGAGCATCTTCTGCTAGCCGAAGAGCCTGCTGAAGAAGAACCCCTTCTACCCTTTCCAGATCTCCATGATGAACGGCCACTTCAAATAGAAGCTCCTTGCTCAAGCTTTGATGAGACATGGGATCCTGCCATGTATTCCCTCTCCTCCGACATCTCTGTCATGTTGCGACGAACTGGTGAGATGTACACTTATATGGGAAGTATGTGCCACGACATTAACGAACTTCGTTCCGACGTTCGCAATCTGTAGATGGGACAAAGACCCGCTCGTCGCTGCTGCCACCATGATTAAGAAGACTAGTTTACTTCTTTTGTTTCTCTTTCTTTCTGTCTTTCCATGTCGGCTTGTATTAAGGGGCCCTAACCCCATACTTATATATTTCTTTGGGAATAATAGCTAGTCTGTGCTTAGGGCAAATATTTTCTTTTCCTACTTAGTTTACTTTAATGCTCTGCCATTTTTATTATACTATAGCATGCAGATTTTGTTAATGATCTCCGCTTTATAAATGTGATTACATAACACTTGTAGTTTAAGTATCAACCCCTTTGAAAACCCTTCATGATGATATTTAAAACGGGGGAGAAGAACTTAGGGAAGAACTTAGGAAATGACATGAAAAGTTACAAAAAATCTTTTCAAAATTGGTATAGATTACTAAGTACCACTTTCAGTGAGAGAAAATAAGAACCCACAGGTATATTTTGAAAATCATCGAAAAGGGAGATATTGTTAGTTAAACCCCTCATAAATAATATTTTGATGATTTTATAAAGTAAAGAAAAAGAGATAAAACATAAGCGTAGCATATTTTTCTCTATAATAACACACTTGTAGGTTTCATGGTGTTTTCCAAGTCAGAGGATTAAAAGCCTAAAGACTAGGTAGCATGAGTATTGTCATAGGTCATTGGCTTTTATATAAACTTTCAAAGGTTGCAATCTTTATTTTATTTAAGTATAGAAATGTAGTAAAGAGCCCACAAACATAACTTATAAATAGCTAACTTAGGCTCTCTACACTTAGGATAAATTAGAAACAAAAGCCTAACACTAAGACACAAATCAGACATCTGACTTTCTACTTTAAGACATTTGATCAGTGTTTCAAACATCTAATTACCAATAGCATTGTCGTTGCATTCTGACTTCTTAGGCATCAGTCGAACCAACCTTCTATCAGATGTCCATTGCCTCATTTAGACATCTAATAGTTTGCCTAGATGTCCTTAAACCAATCGTTAGACTCAAGTACCCATTTTCTTTCTGTTAGTAACGGGCAAAATACATTTTTAGATGTCTAAACATGTCTCCAGATGTCTATTATTGGACCGTTTCTCATTTATTTCTGTGTAAATCTTATTAGGAACCAAAGAGCTACTCTTAGATTTCCAAGACAAGTCCCTTTTATGTTTCCAAACATTTAAGGAATCCTACAGATGTCCATATTGACATCTGTTCCTTAAAAATCTAGAACCCTGTTTGGATCTGATCCAAACAAGAACGAACCCACTTATAATTGGATGTGCAATATTTTTATCAGATGTCTTATGTGAATATATCAGACGTCCCTGTTTCCTTCCAATGAAAATAGGAAAGCCTAGCTAATAGTATCAAATGACCATAATTGTAATTAGACATCTTACAAGAGAATCAGACGTGTGATATTGCCATCAGATTCTTGATTATCCTAATTTGTGTTGGATTTCATCCCAATCTCTTGGGACTTGCAACCAATGGCTAGCAGACCTCTCTCAAGCATTCTTGAAGGTTCCAAAGTTTCCTATAAATAGGCTACAATCCCTCTTCGGAAAAACACACCTCTGGAGATTCAATTTCCTTAGAAAATAACTCGCTCACTACTCTTTGCTTCCTTTTGCCCTTGTTCTATGCCAATACTCTGATTGAAGGGCAAACCCACACTCCCAGTGCACTTCATTATGCAAATTCTCAGGAGGTTATTTTTATGCTTAATAGATAAGGAAGTCAATATTTTGGGGTGTTCTATAGGTGTTGTTTCATTCTTATTTTTGTAGTTTAGGTATCCAACTTGTCGGTCCCCATCTCTTCATTATGAGGTGAGAAACCTCCATTTACGGATCAGAGGTGGGATTTGTAAATGAGGTACACTACCCTTGTTCAAGTAGTGTGGTTAGTGGATTGATCACTTTGTGATCGAAAATCCTAAGTTAAGGGATTGGCTTAGATGGTGGTTTTCACCTATCACGGGTTTCCACCTAAAAATCTTGTGCCTCTTTTTGTGATTGTATTTTTTGTATTACAATATTTTATAAATTCACTATTCACCCCCCTCTACTACAATTTCACACAATCCTCAAATCATCTTATCGCCTTAAAAATATCTGGAGTTAGCTTCCTATCCCCAAAGGTGATCTCCATACCATCGCTCTCACAGTTTATGTTGGCCTTGGCGGTAGCAATGAACGGGCACCCCACAATGATGGGCGTGCTCCTCAAATGATTAGGTACATCTATGTCAAGGACTAGGAACTCTACGGGAAAATAGAAATCCTTGACCTTGACGATTACATCCTCAATAACGCCCTGTGGTGTGGTGACCAAGCGGTCTGCTAATTGTAGCGTTACTAAGGTTGGCCTAAGTTCGCCTACTTGAAACCTCTCATAAAGAGAAGTTGAAATTAGGTTGATGGATGCAACTGGATCCAACAATACCCTAACAAAAGTGTATTCCTTACTAATGCATGAAATCAAGGGCACACCAGGATCTTTCTTCTTTCGAGAAAGGTGATGCAGGATGACAGAACTTGCCTTCTCAAAGAGAATCACCTTCCTCGAAGTGGGTTCTCTCAGCTTATGCCTTTGGGTACATAGTTCTTTCAGAAATTTAGAGTAAGCTTTGATGTGCTTAATAGCATCGAGGAGCGGAATATTGAACTCTACGCTCATGAATAAATTCAAGAGCACCTCGTTGCTATCTAAAGTTTTCTTCTTGCTGGACTTCAATAGGGCTCCAAGGAATGGGATGTGGGTGGTATTTTCATTTCTCGGTGATTGCACATTAAAAATACACCTGCAATTGTGTCGTCTTGTGCTATTTCCTAGCATTACCAGTGCATATTAGGTAGACATTATCGCATTGTAAAAATACATGCAAGCATGCGTTTAATTGCGAGGGGAGGAGAGTAAATAAAATGGCCTCGCAATTCACGTATTCTTCAAGTGCTGCCTCCCAAAATTTCCACCTTCATTTTTTATTTATTTTTTATTTTTGACATTCTTCCCACGGCTGCAAGGCATGGCATGGCTGGATCTTCTTCGCACCATGTCCTGCTCAGCCATTCCCTGCTCATGCTCTCCCTGCCAAGCCATCAGAACCAGGGCAAGGCTGTGCATGCCTCTTTGCTCTATAAAAAGAGCTCGACTTCTTCTTTCAAGAGGGGAGCCTGGTCCACCAAAAAAAAAGCACACTGCAGCTCCTCCACGCCGTCGCCTTCCCTCTCCCTCCATACGCAGGACCTCCTCCACTGAGGAGCCACTCTACGGGTAGGAGTCCATCATTGTGGTGCACACCCACCACCGTGAGACCACCACCGCCCAGCTCACTAAGGAGTCGGCGGGAGTGGTGGTCTTCTCTTCCCTATTTCAAAGTCCAAGCCACCTCAGCCATTGGAGCAGGAGCTTCAAGCTTTGAAGCTCAAAGCTCCGCACGCAGCAGCAGCAGTAAGATGGCAGCAGCCGCCCCAGCCCTTTCCGCGCAAGCCTGTAGGCCGCGCTCGCATCCAGTGCATGCCTGCAAGCACCCTCACCTCTCACTTCTTCGCAATGCACTCGCCTTTCCACCCGCAACCGGCCACCGCGCGCCCCTGCAGCAGTTGCCCAAGCTTCACTGCGCCCGCCAGCCAACACCCGCAGGCCACTGCATGCCCTATCGCACTCCTTCGCCCGCAACCCAGCCCTCTCCACGTGCTCTGTCGGGACGTCCCACCTGCAAGCCACCAGCTGGCAGAACCCTTCCACGTGCACGCTAGCCGCAAGCCATCCATACTTACAGCATCGGACACAAGCGGTTGCGCGGCTCGCCCAGCCACTGTAGCCACTTTTCACTCATGTCTGCGGAACATTGTGGCTACAGTGGGGTGACCGGTAAGTTTCTCACTTATCTGGTCACCCTGCACATCGGAACCGGCCTTCGCCCATGCATGCGTCTCGCCCTGCGTCCCGCTCCAGCACCCGCCCGCACGTCTACGTGCGGTCCTCTACCAACGCCAGCTCCTTCCCATGTCTTCACCCGTGTGCGTCTGCGTGCTCCGACTCCAGCTCTCCGCATAGCGCTATGTGCTGCGCCGCGCCCATCTCCCTTCAGTGCACGCCTCTCTGCGCATAGGCGCCTGCACGCATGTGTGGAACCATCAAACGATGCCTGACTGCCTTAGATGACTTAACCGCACTCCTTCACGCCAACTCCAGCACTCTCTCCCTATCTCTCTGCCGACACTTACACACACATACTCACACTGTCATATACACACACACGGCTATGCACTATTATATACTTATATATATATACAAATATGTATTTATATCTATATATATTTATATGCATATATATATATACTTATATCTATATATATAGTAGTATTTCTGTAAGTATTAGTATACATACATATATGCATACATGTATCTATATACTTATATATATATATATACGCATATATATTTACATATATACATATACCTATATACATATATTTATATATCTATACATATACTAGTACTTATATAACTATGTATTGGTCTATATGCATACATAGATATATATATGCACATATACTTATACATACATACATATATATATATATACATATACATACATATATACATATCTATATATATATACATATCTATACATACATATATTACTATATACATACACATATATATATTTACATCTATGTAGTTATATATACATACTTATACATATATATATATATCTATACGTATATCTATCTATACATATACTTATATATATATATACATATATATATACACAAATATATATAGATATATAACTACATATATATGCCTATATATTTATACATATAGATATATTTACATATATACATATATCTATATATTTTCACATTACTTACCATACGTGGTATCGCGGGAATATCTACACCAGTTACTGATATTCCCCGATCACGTGTAGAAAAAGCATGGTCGCACTCATCTTTCATCAATCCACCTTACACTCCACGCAGCGCCTCATCCCGTTGGTTGCATCTTTCTAGACGACGACCGACTCGACACCGTGCTACACTCCATCTCTGCCTCCACCCCCACCCCTTTATACATATATAGTATGTACATATATATATGTACTATAGTTACTTCTGCTTCTCTTTCCGGCCAATAAAAATATAAAAAAATATATATAAAAGAGAAAAGATAATCCTTGACTTGCAAGTACTCCGTCTTGCAAATAGCAAGACCCATTTTGGAACCCTGATTTGGCTCAAGGCCAAGAAGATAATTTTGTGGGTGTGCGTCAAGGACAAGAATTCTCAGAAAAAAAACTAAATAGAAAAACACCAAAAACACAATAAACGAACGGAAGAGATTCGTTGTAGGATAGGCGTAGAAACTTGACTTTTAACCCCACTTCCCTGAGTTCGACCCTAGGCCTAAAAGTGACCAAGATAAAATCAAGTAGGCCAGGTAAAAAAATTTATTGTAAAGAGAAGGTTAGGCTCGATTTAGGTTAACCACTATACACACTTCAATGATAAAATGAACATGTTAACATGCCTATCCGTGTCCTGACCACCGTAAACTTTCAAATGGTGCCGTTGCCGGGGAAGTGCGCCTAAAAGTAAGTTTCTATTCCATTCCTTTCATTTTTCTCTTCTCTCTTCATGGGTGTTTTTGTTTATTGCTGTGCAGGTGAACCTGTTGCAAGGAGAAGGAAGGCTAACGAAGTTGAAGACGTGAGTAGCTCCAAGGTGGGAACGAGAGCATGAAGACGCCGACATCGCATTGGAGCTTTGCACACATTGCCGAACAAGTAGGTCTTCTTTTCCTAGCAACTTAGGTTAACTTGTCACCTTAATAAAAAAAAAAGCTAAAAACTAAAAAACTAGAAAAGCTTCTTGGGATCTCTTGGAGCAAGTGGATTAAAATTCACTTGTTTGATTGATTGCCTTTACTCCCACCGCCCCAGGATTTCCCGCCCTACTTCGCATAGCGAAAATCCCAGAATCTTGATTCTTGAATTTTTAGCCATGTGAAGTATTCTTTGTGGCAAATAAAAAGATTGATTGCAGCCATCTTTACCTCATTTACCTATAATTCAGGATCACGTTTTTGGTGGGGAGACTTGGAATTGAGTTGATTCCAACCCCACCATGACTTTTCAACTTGCCTAAGATTCGATCCCGAATAATTCAACCCCAACAATTTGATTTTCTTTATCTTTTGGTTCAGCCTTGTGTGGAAATCATTTTTGGTGATTAGGAGCAATTGAAATGAAGTGCTTTGGCTCCACACTAATCTAAAACTGATTTGTGCATCCACACATAGAAATCTCCATTTAGGGAAGCTCATTGCATTTTAGCATGCATTAACCAATTGACATTGAAGAAGGGTTTCTTAGTCTTAGAAGAAAACCTGTATTCTTTCAAAACTCGGAGATTGGTTGAAATGGTATTTCAGCGAAATCCTAAAATCCATACTACTTAAGGTTGAATTCTAAAAACCATTCGCCAATAAAAACTTCAATTTCGGGGAGATTTCCTCGTTGCATGCTTGTTTTATACACTTGAAAAATCAATCACTTGGGCATTACCTGTAAACAACGCCCTCCACATTCCAAAAGCACTTGATCCTAAGCCTCTAACTAAAATTGGTAGTAACTTGACCCTTATTAATGATTGGAGGTCTAACTACCTACGTGCAGTGCCTACATGCTGGTGAGGGTTCCCACGTGCTATCGGGTGTCTAAGACTGGGGCAAAGGGCCTTTCAATTTGTCCTGGTGGTTCCGCGGTGCTCGCTTTCGGTTTCGTAGTCCGTGATAGCTGGTAACTTAGATCTTTAGGTCTAAGGGCACACTGTAGAGGCTAGGAATTTGATTGTACTTATTTGTCATCAAGTGTACCATTGTGGCGTCATTTCTCTCATCTCTTTTCCCTTCTTATCTCCCCAATTCTTACTGTGGTAGTGCATGTTTGGGAGGAGGTCACAAAACCCTGAACTGTGTGAATTGCCTGATAAATTTAGAAAAGAAGTCAAATCGTCCTCCTCCTCGACAAACATGGCTGCACGCCCACCCCCAAATCCCAAGGGAGGAAATCGCCCGCAGAACCCACCAGGTGGTGTAGCTTAGATCCCATAACCCGCCTCCAAGCCCAAATGGAAATGTATAATGAGCAAATTGAATCCATTAGGGAATCATTGGAGGAAATGCAGAACCCTCCCGAACGGGAGGAGCCTAGGTCTCTTAGCTACTATCAGAATCCCGCTGCTACAGAGACCATGGGACAAATTCGGGTCCCCATGGGTGGGGACGACTTTGAACTGAAGCCTAACAAAATTGGCCTGATAAATTTTCACTTCCATGGTCTTGCAAGTGAAGATCCTTTTCTCCACTTGGAAGACCTAACCCGATTAGCTGAAATAGTTAAACCAAGAAATATCAGGTTACCTATAGTCCTCATGAAAATGTTCTCGTTTTCATTGTAGGATAAAGCGTCGCAGTGGTTATGCACCCATGGGAGAACCATCCACTCTTGGGAAGAGATGCGAATAGCGTTTCTCAAGAAGTTCTTCCCAATCGGGTGAACCAATGCTCTTCGTCGTGCTATCACTTCATTTATGCAACAAAACAGCGAACAATTTCATGAGGCATGGGAGAGGTATAATGACCTCCTCAGGAAGTGTCCGTACCACGGTCTAGCTAAGTGGCATATAGCCTAGATTTTCTACTACAGGCTAAATGAGACTTTGAAGCAGATTGCAGATGCTTCCTGCAGAGGGAATTTTATGAATAAAGACGAGAATGGAGCATTCGAATTATATGAAAATATAAGCTAAAACTCAATGAACAATGCCTACATTATCTCCTTTAATCGTACCAGCCAGCCCCGAAATGTCCACGAAGTTGACACGGGACCCTCCCATTTAGCCACTGATCTCAGCCTTATCGCACAGAAATTGGATGAAGTCTCCGTCATGCACAAGAAGCTGGACGAGCTTCTGGCCAACCCTGCCCGTTCTATGGCAAACACCCCCACCTCACCACTTCGTCACAATTCCAATTCTTCCAACACCAGGCTTTTCCCGAGAAACCCCGTAAGACCTTCCTTACCGAGTGTCACGCCAAGCGTCTCGGTAAGCCATGTGGATCTGGCTTCTGCGAGCCAGTATTTCGACACGGAGGACCAAGCATCCGTGTGCTCGGACGCATATTTACATGCGAACGCGTCTTCTGGCAAAGAAGACGCTTTCGCCCTAGGGAACGACCGTTCTCTGCCACTTATAACCCTGGGTGGCGAAATCATCCGAATTTTGCATGGTCCAACAACCCACAGCGCCAAAACCCCACAGGTGGACCAATGCGACCGTCTGCACCCGTCATCCCAGGGGCCAGTCAAATCCTATGGCGAATTCGCCATTAGGACCTTGCGTACCGCAAGCGAACACGCATCAAGTCCTCCTGCTAAATTGATGCAAATGATAATAGAAATGTCAAAGTGCCATGACGAGAACATGACCTCTCTTCAGCACCAATTGGCGCAGCAGAAATCTGAGATCAATCAACTACGCATGGCGACTCGATCTCAAGGCACTCTTCCCGCCCAACCTGTTCCAAACCCGCAAAACTTCATACCCTGTGGTCGTCAACCATAGGTACGACCTTCTCAGGGGTAGGTTAATCAGATTCTGCAAGATCCGAGCATTCCACCAGGATTTCAGGCTAATCCCACTGCAGCACTGCACTCTTATGTCCCCATTGCGAACCCTCCTCTGCCTTATGATCCCACTAGACGAGCATCTTCCAATGCGATCACTACGAGGAGTGGTAAGCAAACCGTTGATCTGCCTCGACCTGATCCTGGCTTGTCTTCTTCATCGCCCTCTCATTCGGGATGCGCACCACATTCGCGAGAGGATGATACACCCAAATTGGTGCCAGAATCAGTTCCATTCCAAGAGGCTCTACTAAGGGAGCCAAAAGGCAAAAAGAAAGATATGCAGGCCTTTGATAACCTACGTAATTTGTTCAGGGATGTGGAAATCAAGGTACCCCTGCTCAAGGCAATCGACCACATACCTTCTATCACCCAATTTTTCAAAGACTGCACAACACCCAGGTGACAATCAAAGAAAACTAAAAGTCCGGTGGTTCTCTCACCTCATGCGAGTTGTGCTATACTGCCAAACCTACCACCGAAGCAGAAAGATCCGGGCACACTGCTAATTTCCTGTAGCATCCAAGAATGCAATTTTAACCGTGCCTTGCTTGATCTAGGATCCTCCATCAATCTAATACCAACCATCCTGCTCGAAAACTTTTCCTTGGGAAATTTGAAACCCACCCCTGTCACGTTACAGCTGCCAGATTGCTCTGTCAAAATTCTAAAGGGTGTGGTGGAGGATGTGGTGGTTAGGGTCAACAGTCTCTGTTTTCCTATTGACTTTCATGTTTTAGATATGGAAGTTCCGAGTTCACTTTCTGATTGTCCGATCATCCTCGGTCGACCTTTCTTGGCCACAGCCCGCGCCAATATCGACTGCGAGTTGGGCTGTATTTAGATTGCCGTTGGATCTGAAAAGCTCAAGCTTAACATCTTCAAGGCAGCCAAGAACTTTGATTGCTATTACATCGAGGATGACATGTCTGACGAGGACATGGCCGTCAATGTGTGTATCGGACTAATTGGGACCTATTCTGACTGTTGCGGATTACCTATAAGCACTGTCAACTGCCTGACCAACACATATTGTGACGTTCCCCCATCCCTCCCTATTCCCGTACCTTCTCCTGGCCAGACTTCTAATGTGGTTTTCTCCCCTTCACATACCTCATGGTCTGAGTCATATCTGGGTTACTCACCGCCAGTCCACACTCTTGAAGACCGGATTGCCCTTTTTGTCCCGCCAAATCAGGCGAATTTGCAAATCCACACTAGGACATTGATCCCATATACTTCTCACTGGGGCTATTCCTTTTTGGATCCATCTATCCAAGAAGCCCCTCTTCTTGGCCAATCTGAGGGCCAATTTCTTCCTCCTGGCTTATTCTCCAACTCGCCTGGGACACTCTCCTCCCAAGAAAAGCCAGATCTTTCACCATCCACTCCCGAGCTGAAAGAGCTACCTAATACACTTAAGTATGTTTTCTTGGGACCAAATGAAACGCTCCTGGTAATGATTAGTTCAAAATTAACCAGGGAACAAGAGTGCAAACTAACTGAGTTCCTCATAGAGCATAAGGCAGTCATTGGATGGTCTTTATCAGACTTATCTGGCATTAGCCCCTCCTACTGCACTCACCGTATATATACGAAGGAGGAGGCTCGACCTTCCCACGAGATGTAGCGATGTCTCAACCCTAACATGTAGGAGGTCATTAAGAAAGAAATTATTAAGTGGCAAGATGCGGGTATAATCTACCCGATCAGCGATAGCCCCTGGGTGAGTCTGATTCACATTGTGCCCAAAAAGGCAGGACTCACCATCTGTGTAAATGACAGGGGCAAATCCATCCCTACACACACTCCTACATCTTGGAGAGTGTGTGTAGATTATAGGAAACTCAATGCTGTAACTAAGAAAGATCACTTTCCGCTACCTTTTATTGACCAAATCCTGGAGCGGTTAGCAGGAAATAAAATTTTCTGTTTCCTGGATGGATTCTCAGGATATAACCAGGTGGCAATTGACCCCTGGGACCAAGAGAAAACCACTTTTACCTGGCCCTTCAGCAACTTTGCATTTAGAAGGATGCCGTTCGGAGTTTGCAATGCGCCAATAACTTTCTAGAGATTTACGCTGGTGATATTCCATGATATGGTGGGTGACTTTCTCGAGGTCTTCATGGATGACTTTTCGGTCTTTGGACCATCTTTTGATGACTGTCATGTGAACCTGACTCGTATCCTTAGGAGATGTATTGATGTAAACCTCATGCTTTCTTGGGAAAAAAGTCATTTTATGGTGCACGAGGGAATTATTCTTGGACAAATCATCTCCGATAGGGGTATCGAGGTTGATAGAGCTAAGCTAGACGTAATTGCTGATTTACCTGTGCCTGGCTCTGTCAAGCAAATCCGCTCCTTCCTGGGACACGTCGGTTTCTATAGGAGATTTACCAAGGCTTTCTCCAAGATTTCTCGACCTTTAACTCATCTCCTATCGACTGACGTACCCTTCGATATGGGCCCTGACTGCATACGAGCATTCATGCAGCTGCGTGATGCTATCACCAAGGCCCCTGTTCTCCAGCCACTTGATTGGTCCCTCAACTTTGAACTCATGTGTGATGCTTCCGACCTTGCAGTCAGAGCCATCTTGGGACAAAGATGCGATAAACACCCCTTCGTGGTGTACTACGCCAGCAAGACGTTGGACGAGGCCCAGCGTAATTATACCACCACTGAGAAAGAACTACTGGCGGTCGTCTTTGGGCTGGAGAAATTTCGCTCTTACCTTTTCGGATCACACGTTATTGTTTTCACTGATCACGCGGCCATTCACCTTCTCATGCACAAGAAGGATGCCAAGCCTAGACTGATTCGTTGGATCCTTCTGCTCCACGAATTTGACATTGAGATTCGCGATAAGGCCGGAGCCCAGAATGTTGTGGCTGATCACCTTTCTAGACTGGACACTGACCATATTGGACATACTCTGCCGATCAATGAAATTTTTCCTGGTGAGCACCTATTGCCAATTAATTTAGCAAGTTGACCGTGCTATGCCGACATTACCAATTACCTTGCTTCTGGATCCCTTCCACGTGGCTGGCCTAAAAACCAGCACGAGCGTCTCATGACAGAAGCAAAGTATTATTTCTGGGATAATCCACTTCTTTTTTGGATAGGTGCTGATCAAATCATCCGTCGTTGTGTTTCTGACGGCAAATTCCCCAGTGTGCTATCCTTCTCCTACGATCAGGCTTGCGGAGGCCATTTCTATGGGAGGAAAACTACAGCCAATGTGTTGCAGTGCGGTTTCTTTTGGCCCTCCCTTCACCAGGACGCACACAATTTTGCCAAGCATTGCACTAGGTGCCAGTCGTTAGGGTTAGTGTCACGTCGTGACATGATGCCCTTGCAACCCATCCTAACTGCGGAAATCTTCGACATTTGGGGAATTGATTTCATGGGTCCCTTTCCTCCTTCCAACGGCTTCGAATTCATCCTCGTAGCCATTGACTATGTTTCGAAATGGATCGAGGCTATTCCAGCGTGTCGTGCTAACCATGTTATATCCACCCGATTTGTCAAAGACCACATCTTTGTGCGCTTTGGGATCCCTCGAGCCATTATCTCGGATGGAGGAAGCCACTTTACCATGCTTCTTTTCGGGCACTTCTGAGGAAATACGGAGTCCACCATCGTATCACATCCCCGTATCATCCTTAGACGAATGGCCAGGCAGAGGTGTCGAACCGGCAAATCAAGCAAATTCTCCAGAAAATGGTTTGGCCTGACTGTAAGGATTTGTCCGACATGCTGATTGACGCACTTTGGGCATATCAGACCGCCTTCAAGGCTCCCCTTGGTATGTCTCCGTATAGAATCGTTTATGAGAAGCCTTGTCATTTGCCCGTGGAGTTGGAGCACCACACTTATTGGGCGGTTCACTAATGTAACCTCGACCTAGACCTGTGTGGTTGAGAAAGGAAACTCCAACTCTAGGAGCTGGAAGAGCTCCATTGTGAAGCCTATGATTTTGCTTTAACTTTCAAACAATGCACTAAGGCTTTTCACCACAACCGTATTCGGTGAAAAGAATTTGAGTCATCTCAGCAAGTTTGTCTCTATAATGCTCGACTCAAATTCTCTCCTGGGAAACTGAAGTCCAAATTGACTGGTCCTTTTTGGTCTCGAGACCATTTCCCAACGGAGTAGTTGAGATTGAAGATCCCAAATCTGGGCATAAATTTACAGTCAATGGGCAGCGTTTGAAACCCTATCTGGCTCATGAACCTACCCCCGTTGGAGATATCGTTGCCCTGCTGGAGGGTAACTAATTCTGTGCTTCATCCTGAGTCCAGCTGGGGATGTTAAATTCAGCGCTCGTTGGGAGGCACCCCAACAACACTTACCATCCACCATCACTTTTCACTTCATTGTCACGATCACTTCACTTTTCACTTCATCAACCACAATCCACCCACCCTACCAACCTGCTGTATACACTACACTTCAGCTCTCGTTACCTGATCTTTCATCCTTTCTCTACCCTTCCCTGCATGCATATGAGGACATAGCATTGTTTGGCATGGGGGGTTGGATAGGCATCCTTAGGATCTGGGTATTTTAGGATATAATGCAGTTTCTATATATATATGTATATATATATATAAAATGGTGTTTAGTAATGATCTAAAGGCTGAAACAAAAATACAATAAGTGTTTATGGATATTCAACCGCTGTTTTGAAGACTTTCCATGCCACAGAAGCTTGATTCGCTCAGGCTCAGCTTAATTCACTTGCGCATTGACAAAATAGATCGGAATCTCTCCTAGCTAAGGACGTATTCTTGTACCTGAGACACTAGTACAGGATCCATTGGTTTGCTTCTACTTGAGAGCCTAGGTAATCTTGGTTCACACTACACATATCAGAAAAGACCAGGTGAACATAAGATCCAACCCTAGTGTACATTAGGGACGGTGGAGTCCTTACCTATGCACGCAGGTAGACTTTTTATCCCAAGCTTTAGTCTTGTGTTTAGGAGAGACTCTTTTCACCAAAAACGAACTCTCCCACCAAAAAGAAAAAAAGTGTGCTCCTCCAAATATTGTTGTAAGAGATATACTGACACGTGATTCAAAAAAAAAAAAAAAGATGCAAATAAGTCAGTATATCTCACAAATGTCCGTAAAGTCTTCGCCCAACAGGAAGTTATTTAGGGCAGGTTACAAATACCTTGTTTTCTTTGAGCCACAAATGTCAGAAAATGGGAGTTGAGTTTCCATCATCTTTTTGAGTGTCAATCCAATGACATGAGCAGAAACTGCGACCAACCTGTACTTAAAAATTCGTGAAACCCTGGGCTTGAGTCTTCATGTTCATCTGGTCAATCTTCATTCTTCACTAAGCACAAGCCATAACCTCTTGAGCTCTCGAGTATGACAAAAACCTCCTGGGTCCTGGAAATCGTACTTAAGGTTTAAATATCAAGAGTCCTGGATAGTCGAGAGATGATCTACGTCATGTGAGACTTAAAGTACTGGTAGTCTTCTCTATAATTGGTTCTCACAATATCCAACAATAAACACATCTATCTTTCCTCAGGAGAAAATCTTCAGCTTAAAGATCATTTCAAAATACTACAAAAAAATGTTTTGCTATGGACTAGCAAAAGATAGGCATGGGGGTATGATTGCACCGCAAAAATACACCAGCAATTGTGCCATCTTGTGCTAGTTCCTAGCATTACCAGTGCATATTAGGTAGACATTATCGCATTGTAAAAATACATGCATGCATGCATCTAATTGAGAGGGGAGGAGAGTAAATAAAATGTCCTCGCAATTCACGTATTCTTTAAGTGCTGCGCCGCAAAATTTCCATCTTCATTTTTTATTTCTTTTTGATTTTTGACTTTCTTCCAGCGGCTGCAAGGCATGGCATGGCTGGATCTTCTTCTTCGCGCCATGTCCTGCTCTCCCTGCCAAGCCATGCACAGCTAGGGCATGGCTGTGCATGCCTCTTTGCTCGATAAAAAGTTCTTGGCTTCTTCTTGCAAGAGGGGAGCCTGGTCCACCAAAAAAAAAGCACACTGCAGCTCCTCCAGGCCATCCCCTTCCCTCTCCCTCCATACGCAGGACCTCCTCGTCTGAGGAGCCACTCTGCGGGCAGGAGCCCATCACTGTGGTGCACACCCACCACCGTGAGACCACCACCACCCAACTCATCAAGGAGCCGGTGGGCGTGGTGGCCTTCTATTCCCTGTTTCAAAGTCCAAGCAACTTCAGCCATTGGAGCAGGAGCTTCAAGCTTTGAAGCTCAAAGCTCCGCACGCAGCACTAGCAAGACAGCAGCAGCCGCCCCAGCCCTTTCAGTGCACGCCTGCAGGCCGCCCTCGCCTCCAGCCCGTGCCTGCAGGCACCCTCGCCTCCAGCTTCTTCGCACTGCACTCTCCTTTCCACCGACAACCGACCACCGCGCGCCCCTGCAGCGGCCGGCCAAGCTTCACCGAGCCCGCCAACCAACACCTATAGGCCATCGAGCACCATGTCGCACTCCTTCTCCCGCGACCCAGCCCTCTCCACGCACTCTGTCACGACGTCCCGCCTGCAAGCCACTGGCTGGTGCAACCCTTCCAAGCGCGCGCAAGCCCGCGCACGCCAGCTGTAAGCCATTCGCACTCACACCACCGAACGCAAGCAGTTGCGTGGCTTGCCCGGCCACTGTAGCCACTGTTCACGCATTTCTGCGGAACACTATGGCTATAGTGGGGTGACAAGTAAGTTTCTCACTTATCCGATCACCCGGTGCGCCGCAACCAGCCTTCGCCCACGTGCGCGTCTCGCCCCGCGTCCCACTCCAGCACCTACCTGCGCATCTGTGTGCGGTCCTCTACCAGCGCCCGCTCCCGCCCGTGTCATCGCCCGCGTGCATCTGCGTGTGTCCGCTCCAGCTCTCCGTGTAGAGCTGTGCACTGCGGTCCTCTCTGTGCCCGTCTCCCTCCAGCGTGCGCCTCTCTGCGCATACGTGCCTGCGCGCATACGTGGAACCATCAAACGACGCCTAGCAGCCTCAGACAACTTAAGCGCACTCCTTCAAGCCAACACCTGCTCTCTCTCTCTCTCTCTCAGCACTCTCTCCCTATCTCTCTACCGACACTTACACACACACACTCACACTCTCAAACACACACACACACACACCTATACACTATTATGTACTTATATATATATACATATATATATTTATATCAATATATATTTATATACATATATATATATATATACTTATATCTATATATATAGTAGTATTTATATAAGTAAGTATTAGTATACATCCCCATATATGTACTTATATCTATATACTTATATATAAATATATATACATATACTTAGATACATATATACGTATCTATACATATACTAGTACTTATATAACTATGTATTACTCTATATGCATACATATATATATAAACACACATATACTTTTACATACATAGATATATATCAATATACATGCATATATACATATCTATATATATATACATACATATATACGTATCTATATATATATACATTTCTATCTACATATATCTATACATACATATATTACTATATACATAAACTTATATATATTTACATCTATATAGTTATATATACATACTTATACATATATATATATATATATCTATACATATATCTATCTATACATATACTTATATATATATATACATATATATATACACTTATATATATATACATATATAACTACATATATATACCTATATATTTATAACCATATATATATATACATATACATATATATATATTTTCACATTACTTACCATACGTGTTATTGCAGGAATATCTGCACCAATTGCTGATATTCCTCGATACATGCGTACAAAAAGCGTGGTCACACTCATCTTCCATCAATCCACCTTACACTCCACGTAGCAGCTCGTCCTGTTGGTTGTGTCTTTCTAGACGACGACCGACTTGACACGGTGCTACACTCTATCTCCACCTCCACCCCCACCCCTTTGTACATATATAGTATGTACATTTATATATATACTATAGTTACTTCTGCTTCTCTTTCCTGCCAATAAAAAGATAAAAAAATATATAAAAGAGAAAAGATAATCCTTGACTTGCAGGTACTCCGTCTTGTGAATAGCAAGACCCATTTTGGAACCCTGATTTGGCTCAAGGCCAAGAACATAATTTTGAGGGTGTGCCTCAAGGACAAGAATTCTCAGAAAAAAAAACTAAATAGATAAACACCAAAAACACAATAAACGAACGGAAGAGATTCGTTGTAGGAAAGGTGTAGAAACTTGACTTTTAACCCCACTTCCCTGAGTTCGACCTTGGGCCTAAAAGTGACCGGATAAAATCAACTAGGCCAGGTAAAAAAATTTTTTGTAAAGAGATGGTTAGGATCAATTTAGGTTAACCACTTTACACACTTCAACGATAAAATCACCATATTAACACACCTATCCAGGACTCAACCAGGTCCCTTGGCCTTATTGCCTTTTTCAAACTCCTCCTCTCTCTCAAGCTCCCCAGGGTTTTGGCTTCTAAAAGGTAATTCAAGGTCGTAGGTCTGCTTTGCACTTCTTAAGGTAATGAAGTTTACAGAGGAATATGGGTTTGGATCTTGAGGTGGGTTAGTGAAGAATTGAGGGCCTTGGTTGGTCATGTAACCAGAAGAAGAAGAAGAGGAGGGACCCTGCTCAACCACCTAAGCATGTGTGTGCGGGTCCCTTTTATTTCTGTACCCTTGGGCCCTATTGCCCTAATTTTGCACAATGCACGGGTTGGGTACCGGTTGGGATGGTACGGATTTGAGTTGTCCGGTGTTGGCAATAAACCTGGATTGCAAGTTGTCCATTGATGTCTTCATTTGCTGCATAAGCTGAAGCTTGGACCCTTGCATTTCCACCATCTGTCGGTTTAAATCAGCCTGCTCTGCAGATTGTTGGGCATTCCAAGATGGTTGAGTAACCGATCTCGGAGGCAACTGGGTGTATACTTGACCCTGACTCGTAGGTCTTTGAGATGCATAGTTGCTGGGTAGTGTTTGGGTCTGTTGCCCTTGACTTTTCCAGGAAAAGTTAGTGTGGTTCCTCCAACCTGAGTTATAAGTATTGGAATATAGGTTAGACCTAGCATTCTCATACGGCGAGAATGGAGAGAGGGAACCGACAGAAAAACTGGGATCAATGGCCCCAGTTTGGAACCCATAAGGTTCCGAGCAATCTTGGCTTATAGGTTGAGTCAATTTAAGTTGGTTCATGAACTCCCGGCCCATGGGAGCTCGTCAGGAATGAAATCCCGAATTCTTGGATTAAGTGGGTGTAGATGAGTTTCCTGAATTCCCAGACATCTATTCTTCCATTCTTTTCGCAACCAAGTCCATCTTATTGAGCTTATTACAAATCAATTCCTTATCAAATGAATGAGAATCTTACATCTAATTAGCATTTCACCTGGGTTGTTGGGACCAGTTGAATGCATCCATGGAGTCATGATTAATTGACTTCTCACTCATTTCCTTAAACATGTCATATTCGCTATCTGCATCCCTGTTAAGAAATTACCTCTGCAGAAGGCGTCCACATGATTACGAAGTTGTCCAATCAATCTGTGAAAGAAAATTTGCACGAGTTACCATTTCGGCACCTCGTGAAGTGGACACTTCCACAAAAGTTCCTGGAATCGCCCTCAAGCACAATGAAATGGTTCCCTGGCCACTGGGCGAAAGTGGTAATTGTCCGTTGGAAGGCATTGGCCTGTCCGGTTGGAAAGAATTTCTTTAGGAAAGCCAACTTAAGAGTAGGCCATGTTTCTATCAGCCTTTCGATGGTTCGGTACCAATGTGTAGCCTTATCTCTGAGATAGTGGGAAAAGAGTCTCATGATCATTTGCTCGTCATTCACATTCCTTTCTTTTGTGGTCTAAACCAAAGTGGTCAGATCCTCCAAGTGTTGGAATGGGCCCTTGATGGCACAGCAATCATAGGTCTCAATTGACCAAAATTAGGGTAGGACTTAGCATAAGTTAGGGTAATTCATGCATGCATAAGCATTATCTGCATCTTTACTACTTTACTTTAGCTATGCATAAAATAATGTCATAATGTGCTGATTAAGTGCATTATGTCAATTGCAGGCAGTAAGCTGATCAGGAGCTAGATCTGGAGCTGGATCTGGAGCAGGATCTGAAGCTGGATCAGGAATAATGGGTGTTGTAGCAGAGTTGGAGCAGAAGACTTAGATTAGATGTAGGAATAATGATGTAAGGGAGTTAAGGTTTTCTATTCTATTAAGTAGGAATAAAGTAGTAAAATGTGAAGAGCTTAGGTCCATCCTAGCCCCAGGATAACTTAGAGACTTCCCCAAGCCTTAGCCACCCTTAGATAAGGTCACTGCACCCTAGGAAACCTTAAAACCCTAATTCTGACCTTTATCTGGACAGCTAGAAGAATTATAGGACGTCCAGAACCCTTAGCCAACTCCCGCACACCTTAAACCCACTTCTGTAGTGTTATTGGATGTCCAGACACTTGGTCAGATATCCAATTTCTGCAGAATACCCAAGACAGAACCTTGAATCCATCCTGACTCTGATTGGACATCCAGACGACAAGTTTGGATTTCTAATTTCTAAGTGTAAGATGTTTGACACTATTATTAGACGTCTGATACTGCTCCCCAGTTCCTATTTTGGAATTTAAGCCATGACCTTCGATCTCTAGGTCCCTAAACCCAATTCCAACCCCATAGGAACTTAAATTAAGGTGCCCTAACACTAGTACATCACCTCTAGACCTCCCTAAAAACCTAATTAGGTCCTCAATAAACCTAATTGACTTGGATCTTAGTTAATTCCACCAGCCTATTCAGTTGGACTCATTGAGTCCAATTGAGCCCTGATCTCAGCACACACTGTCCAATTGGACTCAGTGAGAGTCCAATTGACCTAAACCTAAATTAATTGAGTCATTTTACTCTCAGTTAAGTTTCGACACACCCAATTAAACTTGTATTAAGTTTAATTGCACTTTACCTTAGTGAATTAGGGTATAACCCTAATTTGAGACATACCTTGACCTAAACCCACCAAAACCTAACCAAATCAACCTAGACACCTAAGTTTCAACCCACACACACCCATACACACCATCCGCACAAAAATACCTAGTCTAGAGTTCTCTTGAACTCTCTACCTTGTGTGGTTGCCTTGGTTGCCAAAATTAGCAACTAAGAGCCATTCAATTTTTAGATCCACATTTGGTGGATCTAAAAACCACCATCCTTCCTTTCTCTCTCACTTTCCCTTGAGCTCCCACCACAGGCCTCTCTAGAGAATTCCATAATTCTCTAGAGAGCTTCCCTTAGGTCTATAAAAAGACCTAAGGGGTGGCCATTTTCACCCATTCACTTCCTTGGCACCCTTCCAATTTCTGGCCATACTTGCTTGGCTCCATCCACCTCCACTTAGGCTAGCCACCACTGTTTCCACCACCATCTCCACTCCACCTCCATGAAGGACACCATGCTAGGATGCTGGATCACTCCTCCAACCTCTCTCCATGGGCCAGCCTAACCTCCATTGGCCGCCCCTCTTTCTCCTCTCCACCACTCCAAGGCCATTGGAGCCCACCTTCGAATGCCCTCACTTCTGATAGATTAGCAGCTGGCACTTTACATTTACTGCTTTTATTTACTGCTTAGTAGTGTAGCCCCTATTCTACCCCAATGATGCATGCAAAATCCTCCCAAAGATTCTTGTATGCGATCGTTTTCTGATGGC
This sequence comes from Thalassia testudinum, assembly GCA_037157565.1. Classification (NCBI taxonomy): domain Eukaryota; kingdom Viridiplantae; phylum Streptophyta; class Magnoliopsida; order Alismatales; family Hydrocharitaceae; genus Thalassia; species Thalassia testudinum. The sequence goes on from JAZHRO010000014.1 coordinate 64,964,257, forward strand.
TAGCTTTACCTTTTTAAGCATTCATATACAAGCTTTCCTCTACAAGTTCACGTTGGAAACACTCTCCAAATGAATGAATGAAAAATATATTTTCTATATATATATGGCTATGTGTTGAAAATCACTATGTGCTCATTGCAATATCTTTTGTGTGATTAATGTTGCCTATTTTCAATTCATTATATACTTGCAACTATGCATGTCATACTTCAATATGTATCAATGATAAACCGGCGTGTGATTTTAAACAGAGTAGAGCAGTAAAAGATCGAATTCAAAAGTAAACAAACTCCTTCCAGAGATGAACGATCGGGTCTCAAGTCTCGTTATATTTTCATAAATATTTTTCTTTGATCATATACTACAACGTCTTCCTAGCAAACACGTGCTCTACGAATCCCAACAAATGGCGTCGTTACTGGAGAGGCAACGTCATTTTCTTTGATTTTAATCTCTGAAGCCATCACTAACACATTTGCCTCTACTTTGTTTCTGGATGTGTAGGAAAAATGGAAGAAGAATGGGATCTACGCACACAACGAGTGCAGAAAACAAATCCAGGTGCACATCAGCTCGTCTTTAGAGTTGGTTTTCCTTTGATCCTTAGGAGTACATTTATTTTCTGCAATTTCTTTTGAAAAAAATAAAAAAAAATTATTTATTCATTTTTGTGAGAAAAAGAAAAAAATAAAAAAAGCTAGATTAGGTCACTTTTTGAACCCTAGGTAGTTTGAATAAAAAAGGCAAAAAATATATATTTTTTTGAAATCCCTTAAAGAAAAAAAAATTGCTTTCGAAAAAAAAAAGCCTGCAAAAGTTTTGAAAAAGAAAAAAAAAGAACAAAAACATTTTTTAGTGGAAACCTTGGATTTCAAACCCAACCCCTTTCTGAAAGCTTTTCAACCATCTTCTGATTTTCGGTAATATTTGAAGTCTAGTTTAAAAATTTGATTTCCAAAAAATTAGTACAGCAAAAAATTCTGAAATTCAAGGCCAACCTTTATTTTCAAACCATCTTCTAAATGCCACCATTCTTTTGAAGAAATTCGAAGTGTAAAAGTTTTAAAAATTTGCGAAGTGCACGGGGGTCAGACTGACCCAGATTCAAGATTTTTCAAAATTCAGAAAGATATTTCGAGCAATCTGCGAATCTATTTTGACTAAAAATTGTGGGGTTTGAAAGCTGATCTTATTAGCTTTATTTTTCATTTTCTTACTGAATTCTTGAAAGTCATTGATACTATTTCGAAGCGAAAAATCGAGCAGCGGTCAAAATTCCAAATCTAAAATCTCTAATGATTCGGTTGAAGTACTAAAAATTATAAAAAAATATTCTCTAAAAAGAAAATTTAAAAAGGAATCTACACGCCAAATTTCAAGTTAATTGGATTCTAACTGTTGTCAGAGAGCGAGTTTTATTTTTGTGGTCTACTGAAATAGAACAAAATCCTAGAATTGCATGATCCTTTGGTTAAATCTTTAGGGTTGCAACTTAGAGACCACATTTGGGCTAACCTAGACATAATCAAGTCTAGGACTTAGCCGGTGAGTTTGGTGACCTTGTGGGCCACTCACCAAATGAAAACCCCAGCTGAAGAAAAATCGACTAAAATCAATTTTAAAACACGAAATAAACCCGAAGTCGTTGTCGTACTACTGGGTGCTTTCAACCTCCTGGCTGGGTTAGCTAGGAGGCTGGAATTGCTTTCAGTCGGTTGTACGACAAATTTCTTTAGGAATTAGAACGTAAAACGAAAAATATGGTCATCTGATTCATAAGGACCATCTGATTGACAGGGCCTTAGCCTTGTCTGGCTTGGCTACACCACCCTAGCGGTTGGATGGTGTATGCAAGGAAGGAGGTCACTTAGACCTCAATTGGTTGGACCTTGGGAGCCACTCCCAAGTTGGTGAGTCACCTAACCAGAACCTACTTCTCCCCACACTTCTACTCCTGTAGCCGCAATGGCTAACCTTGGATCTGGATTTAATTACGATCCAGAAGAGTTGGACCTACGAGCTTATCTGAGAGCCCAGGTCACTGAATCAGCTCAACCTTGGGATCAGAACCCAAGGTGGCGAAGATGACTTTTCACTTCGCCTGATCCTTCTCCTTGGGTTACCAAAATGCTTAACCCAAATCCTAACCCTGGATATTATGATCCATACCAGCCGGTCCCTCAAAGGATCACATCCTATAACCCAGGATATGGATTTCACACTCCTGCTTCTCACCCATGGAATATTGGTAGACCTGATTCACCCGTTGGAACCCCTGAAGAGTTACTAGTGCATATGTGACTGCATTACAGAATATAGAGAGCAATAGCTAGCGCTAAGGGAAAGGTCGCATCTTATCTACACGAAATCCAAGCTATCACTGAGCCGAACCTATGACAAAGATGGATTCCACAACAACAAGCTGTGATGGAGCTCCTTCAAGAAATAGTAGAGATAACAAGGCTAATTGGACAAAATTGGGAAACTCAAGAACTACTACTTTTGAGATATCAAGTGGAAAATAGCCTTAAAGACCTCGAAGAATCTGAAACAACTACGTTGAAAGATCACACAGAAGATTCTTGGGTGCCGATGCCAGAAGATAATTTATGGGAAGAAGAATCTAGCTTGGATATGAGACAGGAGTAGGAAGTATGCTGAATGGGTTCGTCTAAGTACTCCATTCAAGAAATGGAGGAGGAAAGGACTGATATCTTCAGGCCTGAGCCACAATCAGATTATCCTAAATCCTGGGAGATACCTTTTGGGTTAGATAACCCAACTGAGATAAGGGAAGTGGATCTAGTTGAGGGTATAGATCTTGAGGCAAACATTACATGCGACACTACTGATCAATCTAGGCCACTTCCCATTGTAGGTGAACCTGTGCTAGAGCCAACATCTTCTCATCTGCACTCTTCTTCTTTCACTTACATACCTAATTCAGATGTTGGAGATTCTGAGACAACACTTTCTATACCTGATGCTGACATCCGAAGACCAGAAGTAGCTAGGGATGACTTGAACGAAGAAATTAATATGCTACCTAAGGCAGGAATTACTGAGGAACCCAATGCATATGAGGGTGAAGCTTTGAGTAGAATGAGCTGGGGACACACCTATCTTCCTAGTCAATGGCTCGGCCCCGAGCCTGAAGAGTCAGCCTCCAATGAATTAGAGATGAGTACTGATGAGGACGAAGTAATTTCTGAGGAGGATTTCAGTGACCTCCCCACAGATCTTCTACTTTCACTAATACCCCCATATGATCCAGAGTCTGGAGAGGGCATGATGTTTGAAGTCAATTATCATTATGAGGATTACTATCACTCAGATTCTAGTTCTGAGATACATTTTGAACTACTCCCTCAGCAACTTCCTGCTGAATTGTGCGATAGCTGAATCAACATCATGATCCCCCCTCTGATTATCCTTTATTTCCCACCACCACTCCACACTTTCTTATGGCTAGACTTTTTGGAGTAGGGGTGCACAATCAGTTGGTCCGCATCTCCGGACCACTGATTCTAGGAGCATACAAGCACATCTTTCTCTTAATCTTGACTGGCTCCTTTGCTAGAACTAATACATCTGAGTTAGTTTTCGCATAGCTGGAGGCATTAAACTCAACATCTACTCCGCATCCTTCACCCTATACATATTCATTTTTATACATAGCACATTTTCCTTTTAGCATATTTTCTTTCTGTATATTGCATGCTAATAGGTTGGCCGATGCTGAATGTATACTTTCAATGGCAATTAATGGTGATTTCTACCCATTCTCTCGCTCCAGTATTTATTTTCTTTTATATTCATGCATGAGGACATACAAGAACTTAGGCATGGGGGGTTAGATACAACAAAAATGAGTATTTTTATGCCAACATTTAGGAAAACCTCGTAGCGGCATGTAAAATGTATTTAGGACCCTGAATAAAAGAACAACCGACTCCACCTCTAATGCTCGCATTAGAGCTAGAAATCGTCCGCAACAGCCACTTCCGACTCACCCGCTCAACTCTTGGTCTAAATTTAGCGTCAACCTGAATGTAACCCGAAAGGAAAATTTTATGAAGTACAAATTATATGAGGTTACTTGTTTGTAGCATATATACATATTGCATTCATGAATAAGATTATTTTATTAAGAGAATGCATTAGGGATTTTATCCTCTAATTGAATCCTGTAATCTAGAATCCAGTACAACTTTTCACACACAAGTAGAATTTGTAATGGATTCACGGTGAAGGCTGATAAACGTCTTCAGTCTGTCGAGAAGAAGCAGTGCTTCTTTTCCTGAACCCCTAAATAGTGTTTTGGGAGTTAGGCAGATTTTCTTCCAAAAATCCTCAAAATAGTGTGAGATGAGAGTAGAGTGTACTAGTGCTCTAATATTAGTACAAAGAATTTGGAGTCCTACATAGTTAAGTGATGATGCTTAGAGATTAGGCATAGTTTTCAGTCTCGATTCCTGCATATACATTTGTGCGAATTATGATAGCCACCAAATAAGGTAAATACACGGAGAGCGAGTTTTCATAAAACTAGGGCTAAGGTGGATGGTTACGACCAGTCTTTATGAAATCCTCGGCTAAAGGAGGGTATTAATGCCAAGGTCAGAAATACACCATCCTATCCATCTTTCCTGATGCCGTGAGTAGGCACTTCCACCAAATAAGCCACCCAATGTCTCTTGAATACCACCAATCCCCAATAATGCCTCCTCAATAAAGTTCATGGATGTGTGCAAGTTGTGTTATGTTGAAAAAAAGAAAAAGAGAAGAAAAAGATGAAAAGAAAGAAAAATTGAAAAAAAATTTGAAAAAGAAGAAAAAGTAAAGAAAAAAAGAGAGAATATTTAGTTCAGTTGCATTGAGGCAATACCACCAAATAAATTTGAGAACCACCAAATATACCCTTAACCTATTTTTCGTGTGTTTCTGACCACCCGAATACTAGCTGGGGAATTCTGGCTTAGTGTTAGTGTTATGAGAACTCAATTAAAGTGTTAATGCCTAGTGAGACCACCAAATACAGGTCATATATGTCAATCTGGTGAGGTTGTGAGCTCTAAGAAAAAGAAAGAAAGAAAAAGAAAAAGAGAAAGAGAGAATGAATACAAAGGAATAAAAAGGGAACATAGTTTTTCTCGTCTTTCTCTAAGTTGAGTTACTTAGTAGTCTTGGAATCTAGATTCTATAGTACTAGTCTCTATGTAGCACTAAGTGAGAGTGAGCCACCAAATATATAATATTTTCCCTCAGAGATTCTCTACCGAAGCCTAAAGGCAAGGTGGAATTCATAGAATATTTTGAATACCCCGAGGGAAGAAGTCCGCCTATCCCGCTATAATTTTTACTAGGGTTCAAGTATAGGCTTTAGAGGCGAATCAGTTTTTCACTCGAATCCGTGGCAAAAGCTACATAGTACACTTTCACGAATGTTTGGATTTCTAGAGCATAGGATGAAAACAAAAAGGAAAAAAATCTCTATGCAAACACTTGATAAAATAATCAGTCCCTTAGGGACACTTGCTGTAAATAATTTAGTCTTGCATTTGCTAGGTACAAGCAAGATTTAGGCATGGGCTATGATTACGCAGCAATCATATGTCTTAATTGACCTAAATTAGGCTAGGACTTAGCATAAGTTAGCGTAATTTATGCATGCACAAGCATTATCTACATCTTTACTGCTTTACTTTAGTTATGCAAAAAATAATGTAATAATGTGCTAATTAAGTGCATTATGTCGACTGCAGGCAATAAGCTGGTCAGGAGCTAGATCTGGAGCTGGATCTGGAGCAGGATCTGAAGCTGGATCAGGAATAATGGGTGTTGCGGTAGAGCTGGAGCAAAAGACTTAGATTAGATGTAGGAAAAATGATGTAAGGGAGTTAAGGTTTGCTATTCAATTAAGTAGGAATAAAGTAGTAAAATGTGAAGAGCTTAGGTCCATCCTAGCCCTAGGATAGCCTAGAGACTTCCCCAGGCCATAGCCACCCTTAGCTTAGGTCACCGCATCCTTGGAAACCTTAAAACCCTAATTTCAACCTTTATCTAGACGTCCAGATGAATTATATAACGTCCAGAATCCTTAGCCAACTCTCGCACACCTTAAACCCACATCTGCAGTGTTATTGGATGTCCAGACAATTGGTCAGATGTCCAATTTCTACAGAATACCCAAGATAGAACCTTGAATCCTTCCTGACTCTGATTAGACTTCTAGACACCAAGTCTGGACTTTTGATTTTTGAGTATAAGACGTCTGACAAATTATTAGACATCTGATACTGCTCTTCAATTCCTGTTTTGAGATTTAAGCCTTGATCTTGGATCTCTAGGTCCCAAAAACCAATTCCAACCACATAGAAACCTAAATTAAGGTGCCCTAACCCTAGTACATCACCTCTAGACCTCCCTAAGGACCTAATTAGGTCCTTACTAAATGCAATTGACTTGGATCTTAGTCAATTCGATCAACCTATTCAATTAGACTCATTGAGTCCAATTGAGCCCTAATCTCAGCACACACTATCCAATTGGACTTAGTGAGAGTCCAATTGACCTAAACCTAAATTAATTGAGTTGTTTTACTCTCAATTAAGTTTCCACACACCCAATTAAACTTGTATTAAGTTTAATTCCACTTTACCTTAGTGAATTAGGGTTTGTAACCCTAATTTGAGGCATACCTTGACCTAAACAAACTAGAAACTAAGCTAATCGACCTAGCCACCTATGTTTTGACCCACACACACCATCCACATGAAAATACCTGGCCTAGAGTTTTCTAGAACTCTCTACCAATTGGACTTAGTGTGGTTTCCTTGGTTGCCAAAAGTAGCAACCAAGAGCCATTCAATTTTTAAATCCACATTTGGTGGGTCTAAAAACCACCATCCATCCTCTCTCTCTCACTCTCCCACGAGCTCCCACTCTAGAGAGCTTCCCTTAGGTCTATAAAAAGACCTAATAGGTAGCCATTTGCACCCATTCAGTTCCTTGGCACCCATCCACTTTTTGGCCAAACTTGTTTGGCTCCATCCACCTCCAATTAGGCTAGCCACCACCATTTCCACTAGCATCTCCACTCCATCTCCACGAGCTGAGCATCACCATGAAGGGCACGATGCCAGGAAGCTAGATCACTCCAACTTCCCTCCAAGGGCCAGCCGAAGCTCCATTAGCCGCCCCTCTTTCTCCTCTCCACCACTCCAAGGCCATCAGAGCCCACCTCTGAATGCCATCACTTCTGGTAGATTAGTAGCTAGATCTTTACATTTACTAATTTTGTTTACTGCTTAGTAGTGTAGCCCTTATTCTCCCCCAATGATGCATGCAAGATCCCCTCGTAGATTCTTATATGTGATCATTTTCTGATAGCTAGCTTTGCATTTTTAAGCATTGATGTACAAGATTTCCTCTACAAGTTCATGTTGCAAACACTCTCCAAATGAATGAATGAAAAATACATTTTCTAAATATATATGGCTATGTGTTGAGAATCACCATGAGCTCATTGCAATATCTTTTGTGTGATTAATGTTGCCTATTTTCAATTCCTGATATACTTGCAACTAAGCATGTCATGCTTTAATACGTAATAATCACAAACCGACATATGATTTTAAATAGAGTAGAGAGGTAAAAGATCGAATTCAAAAGTAAAACAAATGCCTCCCAGAGAAGAACGACCGGGACTCAAGTCTCGTTATATTTTTACAAATATTTTTGTTTGATCCTATTGCACACTATACTACAATGTTTTCCTAGCAAACACATGCTCTACGAATCCAAGCTATCCTCCGAGCCAAGCCCATTGAAATGCTTAATCAAACTTAAGACTTTGGGCTTGATTTCTATGTCTCCGACAGGAATCATGATGTCAGGACGTTCCCCAGAGTTTGAAGGATCATAGAAATCCTTTAAGGGGTCAGCACCCTGACCATTCTTTCATTGGAACCATTGGTGCATCTACTGCAATTCCTCCAATTGCCTCTGAATCAACTGCTACCGATTCGGGGGTGGTGGAGGTGGATGTTAATCAACCATGAGATTTGCTTGGCTATAGCTCAACCTCTGCCTCCAGGAATAGTCTAAAGGTCCTTCCAATCTAAGGTTTAATAACCTCCTTCCAATCGTACACTGGAAGGAAGTTGGAAGGATGGGGAAGAGAAGGAACCCTATAGAACAAAAAATACAAGCCTGTCTTTAAGTTTGGTAGACTAAAGGTCTACAGACTCTCAAAATCCATCCTAAGATTATGGATGATTTACTCCACTTGTATCCAGGCAATCCGACCTGTTAGGAGGAGGGATTGGGAAGAAGGTTCTTCCTTCATCTCGCGCCTCCGGTTCTTAGTCTACCCACCAGCAGCGGTCGTTTGACACTACTCCCCTAGCTAGACATCCGATTGACTAGTATAAGCAGGTTAATCATGAACAATCTCAATCTGGATCCTGATGGGCGAACTAGTCCTTAGGGCCATCAATTTTAGTCAGGCTTGGGATATTGGAGCTTCCAGAATGTGATGGGCCCTGAATGGGTTGTGCCTTTAATGATTTGTTTGAGAGCATGCATGTGTGCACAACCAAGAAATTTTCAAGCAAGATTAATATGGATGAAGTGAGCCTTAAGATTCAGATCTTGCTTAGTAGCTTTTAGGATTCAAATATTAGGTGTATTCAACCAAGCTTTCAGGAGGCAAACCAAATTTGAAATCACATGTTCAAGTGTTATTCCTTTATAAATCAAGAAGAAATATGGAGTGCCTGGCTTGACCTAATTATTGAATCCTATGGGGCAGCTACGAAATGGATTTCTTTTAAATTAGGTGGTGCAGTCCAAACAATTCAATCAAGTGACCCAGATACACCACCAATTAGGCATGCAGAGATGATTAACCTATACTAATTTCTACTCCTTTATGTGTTGATTTGTGTGTACTAGTTCCACAGGTTGGAATCCTAGTTGAATAGATAAAAATCAAGTTAGGTTATTTGCCTCAAATGTGGGTGTATAAAGTGTGTATTTGAGTTGTCCCACAAAAAGTACCTTTTTTTTTGTATATGCGAAGGTGAGATGAGTGGAGGTGGCAAACAAGACAAACAAATCCTATCCTTGGGTTTATGCACACACATAAGTAGATTAGGTCTTGGTTATGAATGTGGCAAAATGAAACTAATGGGGGGAATGTGGGGAGCACTTATAGATTACTCTACCTGCCCTTTATTCCGATCTACCACACTTGGATCTCCATGCTAGGGCACCTACAAGATAGTAGATCAGAGACAAGCGGGGTTAATAATATGTAAGTTCAAAGAAGCATAGAAAATAAGAAAGTAAATTCCTTTGCCTCCCCGGCAACGACACCAAAATGCTGAGTCATGTTTTGCAAATTAAAATCGAGGTTTGGAGAACCCGTCATCGTAGCATGCAAAATGCATCTATCAAATACAATTTATAATTGAAACTCCAAGGGAGTCCCGGGTCGAACATAGGGAGGTGACGTTTACTTTGTTTGAAATCCGCGCTTCATTTTGTTTCCTTTTGGTGTTTTGGGGTTTTTTTTTTTTTGTTTTTATAGAAAAAGCAAGCAAGATTGATCACAAGAGAGATGAAACAACAATGATATATCATGTAAATGTTTATTACAGTAATCTATGAAAGCATAAAAGAGAGAGGGTTGGGAGGAAATCTCCCTAATTATTTGTTCAGTGAGACGAGGGCTCCTGGCAGAAGTTTGGATGAAGGAGGTGAGATGTCGGATGACGGAGGTGAGATGTAGGAGGACGCCGGGTAGAGGAATGCTTCACCGAGGCTTTGTAATGGAGGTGACGAGATGGAGGTGATCTTCTACCGGAATGGAGATGGGAGGATGGCTCCAAGGCAACCTTTGAAGGTGGTGGGATGAAGGATGAATATTTGGTGGGAAATAGAAATATTACACTAATAGGAGGCCTTTGGAGCTTGAGAGGAAGCTCTAATGCAGCTTTGGCAGGGTACTATAGCTTAGGAGTAGGTGGGAGTAGAGTAGGTAAAGATGAAGAGGAATGGGGGGTGTAGGGGTGTTTATATAGTGGTGGAATGGAGGTGGTTTGCACTCTTGGGTCTTTAGCGACATTTAAGACGTCACTAAAGACCCACTGGAGATGTTGCTATAGCATTCATGAGCCTTGGATGGAGCTTGCAAGCATAGTTGTGCCTAGTGTAGGGGTAGCGATCATCAACCGTTTGATTGAGCGTTGATGCCTGAGATCATGAGGAGGGAACGTAGACTCACCCGTGTTTGAATCTCGCACTGCTGGCAAATGCACTGATAGCCATCGGATGAAGCATTACATGGCTGAGAGACGCCCGTGGATCACTCCTTCGCTACTTTGAATTCTTGCGGATTGTGCCTTCCTGGAGATATGACGGTTGACAGCGCATCCGGTGGACTTAAGTGAGAACCTTTAATTGCGGGCATGTGATCTGGCATGTGTCCTCGCGTTGGTGGGCGACGTTAGATCGCACGTGAGAATCTCGACTGCTCGATCAAGATTGAGCGACCCTATTTCAATCGACACTGTAACGGGTGAGGTGGATTATGGCTCAAACCTGCGCCTCTCATTTGAGGAGTGGGCACTTCACAGTTTGGCCAAAGCGCTACTTTGTCGAGTGGAGGGCACCCTTCATCCATGAGAGCGCGTGTCTCAGTCATTGGATTGAGATCCAATGGTTGGGATCTCTTCTTATGGTGAGGCTGGTGACACGATGACCCAGGTGGGGTAGCCTAGATGGTGCCACTTGGCATCATGTAGGCTGTCCGTCTTCTTCCTTTTGTATATGGTGTTATGGAGCTCTGATCAAGTGATTTTTGTGTTGACGGACTGCTATCATCGCTCTAGATTCATCCGCACGGTTGAATTCTTCATCCGAAACCCATAAAGATGTCACACTACCTCTTTGAAATATAAAATGGAAGAATTAGTGCACATAATGCACAACTATCCTAAATGCCATGCAATGGATGTTATGCAATATTTATAACATGATATGCAGTGCTAAGCCTAGGAACTATCATAAATAAACATTTTATCATGAATTCATGTGTTTTTATCATGGTGGTAGGTAGAGGATCACGATGGAGGATCATGATGTTGATTTTGCTGATTTATCATGTCCCACAATTCGACAGGAAGTTGCTGAGGGAGTAGATTGATATGATCAGGAAGTATCTCAAAACCAGAATCTGAGTCAAAGGGGTCTTCAAAATGATAATTGATGTTAAAGATTAAGCCCTCTCGAGGCTTTGGGTCATATGGGGGTATGCATGAAAGTAGAAGCTCTATGGGGAGGTCACTAAAATCTTCATCAGAAATCACTTCGTCGACATCAGTATTCATCTCTGACTCATCACAGGCTAACTCTTTAGGCTCCGAGTCGAGCCATCCATTAGCCTAATGATAAGCACACATGAATTAATGATAAAGTGCTTATTTATGATAGTTCCTAGGCTTAGCATTACATATCATGTTATAAATACTACATAACATCAATTGCATGACATTAAGGATAGTAGTATATTATGTACATTAATTCTTCCATTTTCTGTGGCCAGGAGGTAGTGTGGCATCTTTACGAGTTTTTAGTGAAGAATCCGACCGTACGGATGAATCCAGAGCAATGATTGCAGTCCGTCAATATGAAAATCACCTCGATCGGAGCTACATAGCACCCTCTACAAGATGAAGAAGATGGACGGTCCAGATGGCACCACGTGGCACCATCCAGACTGCCGTACACGAACCATGGCCCCCCAGTTTCACGAATGGAGAGATCTTACTCGTTGGATCTCAATGCAACGGCTGAGACACATTCTCCCACAGTTGAAGGGCGCCCGGCCTCAAGCAAGGATTCGCCTTAACTGCACCACCCTCCACTCGACAAAACGTGGCTTTGGGGCAATGGTGAAGACAAGCGCTCACAAACCGCCAGTGCTAGTTTGAGCTGCGATGGGGGAGGCGATCTCGTGAGCGTGGGTGCAATTGAATTGTGCCTATTGGATGGCCATCAAGTGGCAGAAAGGGAGGCGACGTGGCATAATCAGACCCGCATAATCCACACGCATACTATCACGAGCTGACAGACGCTGAATCAGACATGCCAACAAGTGCGCAATCTGAACGCGCGATCCCTGCACCATCTCAGCCGTCCGCCTCTGATCCAACGGCTGCCAATGGTCCACACCTGATCCAGCCATCAGCATGCGTGCATGAGCGTGACCTGAAGCCAACTGTGATAGACTGGGCAGACCTTTAGTGACGCTTATAGCCGTCACTAATTGCTTCTAAGCGCAAGGCTAGCTGTGGGCGTGATCAATGGGGGTGTGATCTTCAGTGACAGTTGTAGGGGTCTTTAGTGACACTTGCACCTGTCACTATAGTCCTCTACACGAATTTCTTCTTCCCTCCACTATATAAACACCCCTACACCCCCCATTCCTCTTCATGTCTACCTACCCTACTCCCACCTACTCCTAAACTCTAGTAGCCTACCAAAGCTCCATAAGAGCTTATTCTCAAGCTCCAAAGGCCACTTATTAGTGTAATGATCCTATGCCCCACCAAACATTCATCCTTCATCCCACCACCTTCATAAGAAGACTTGGAGTCGTCCTCCCACCTCCATTCCGGTAGAAGATCACCTCCATCTCCTCACCTCCATTCCAAAGCCTCGGTGAAGCATTCCCCTTCCCAGCATTCTCCTCCATCTCACCTCTATTGTCCTACATCTCACCTCCATCCAAGCTTCAGCCAGTCGTCGTCGTCTTGCCGAACAGTCGATTCGAAAGATTTCCTCTCACCCCTATCTCATTTATGCTTTCATAAATTATTATAATAAACATTTGTGTGATATATCATAGTTATTTCATCTCTCTTGTGATCTATCTTGCTTGCTTCTTGTATAAAAACAAAAGAAAAAAATAACAAAATCCTAAAACACCAAAAAGAAACGAAATAAATCACATATTTTAAACAAAGTACTTGCAAGAAGTTCAAATTGTTAGCTAAAAAAAGAATTTAGAAATATGCATATTTTTCTTATCAGAAAGAAATTTCTAGCTAAAAAAAATCTAGTCTAAGCTAAGGCTCGAAAAAAAAATCCTAAGTTATGAGAGAGAAGATGTGCATTTGCATATTTTCCTCTGCGCTCGATGTATGCATAGATCCAGTTTCTCCTAATTTCCTACACATCCACAAACAAGTAGAGGTGGATTTGTCACTAAAAGTCCTAAGATCAAAAATCAATTGCGTTGCCTCCTCGCCATTGGCACCATTTGTTGGAGACCAATTGATCGCTTGTTTTAGGATAGCAATGTCGTTGTTCATAGTATAGTGGTGAAATTCAATCAACAAAAATATTTTTAGATTAACGAGAATTTAAGTCATGCTCGTTCATCTCTAGGAGGCATTATGAAAATGTAAATCTTGATTTCGATCTCGCTTGCTCTACTCACTTAAAATGGAATGCCAGTTTCCAACCTACGAATCAACATCTTTCCATTTGCATTGTTAACTCTAATAACATGTGTGTGCATTAAATACATGACAAAGTAAATGTGTGGTTGTCCATATGCACTCTTCTAGTTATGTGATGGTAGTTTATTGAAAAGGCATTGATAATTAGATCCTCAATATTTTCAGGCACGAACATGCTAGCTGCGAAAAGATAATAAAATGAGTGCAGGCAACTTTAATCACAATAAAGTACTACAAGCAAGCACATGGTGATTTTTCAGCACACAAATATATATAAAAAAATGATTTCCCATTGATTGCATGAGTGTGATTACAAAGCAAATCTAATAGGAAGATTGGGCAAGAATGCTTGAAGTAGAAGACTATCTAGCAGAAAACAATTGCATGCTTGAATCTATGGGGGGGATTACACTTGCATCATTGAGAGAGAATATGGAGCTACACTACTAACCATAATAAATGTAGAGAGATTAGAAGAACTACTCAGCTAGGTTATCAGAAAGAAGGGCATTTGGAGGTGGTCTCCAATGGCCTTTGAGTTGGTTAAGAGGAGGAGGGGCGACCCATGGTGGGTAGGCCGACCCTTGGAGTTGTGGAGGAGGAGTGCTTTAGCCTTGGCATGAAGGTGGTGGAACCATGGTGAGGCAACTCATAAAGTGGAAGTGGAATGAAGGTGGAGTTATGCTAAGATTAGATCAAAGACTAGATGGGTGCAAATGGCCACCCAGGCGTCCTTTAAATACACCAACGGGAGACTCTTTAGAGAAGTGTGGAACTCTTTAGAGAGAGCTCCAAGTGTGGCCATCCAAGGGAGAGAGAGGGTGGTTCCTGATGGGAACACCATCATGAGCCATAACTAACTTATTTTGACCCAATTAAGTCAATAAATGCTCCTACATATCGCTAGAGAGTCACAAGTCATTGTGTATTCATTTGAAAGAAAAATAAGAAACTAGGGGTAAAATTACAATTTTACCACCTCATCATGAACGCAGCACAACCAAGGGTTTTCTCTAGGGTTGAATAAAGGTCAATTGGTCTTAAAAAGATACAAGTGGGATAAGACATACAGAAAAGGGTTTGCATGTGTTCTGAGAATTAAATGACCTTTGAAACCCTAAAAACAAACCCACTTAATTAATTGAGGTTTTGATTAAGATAAAATTCACCTATACCCACAAAAATTCATATAAAAGTATTCTATAGGTTTTAAAACTTTCAATTTGACCATCAGAACCCGTTTTGACTCAAAATAGAACCACAAACAAACCTTTGCCTAAATTTGGTTTTTGGATAAATTAACCAGTCAATCATGGTCAAAACCAAAATCCAACTGCACCATTGGATTTCTGAGGTCCAAATTAGGTTTGTACCAAAATTTGGACCCAAGATGAGTTTGTCTTGACCTAGTTTGCAAATTAGCCTTGTCTAATTTCATTTCTACCCTTAACAATCAAAATTCCTTCAAATAGGCCCCTAACTTTGTCGTCGTTCTCACAAAAACATCCCTGCCACCATTAATGCTATTCCTACTTACTCCAGGCACCTTAGAATGGAAAGAACTCCATGATTTCTTGACGAATCCCTTTCAAATTTGAAAGGGAAGTTCGTTAAGAAATTCCCTTCCTTTTAAACCCAATTCTAAGCCCTAGAACTTACCCAACCTCTCATGCGAACACATGAGAGATTTGGGTCTCAAGAAATTTCCCAATATGGTGACCTTTCCAAGCTTGGGAATCTTGCTTCCAATGCTCTAACCGACCTCTAATGACCTATAAAATGCTCACCTGAACACAATGAACTTCTCAAGCTTGAATTCGGCCAGAGAATCCCTCAAATTCTTCTCCCCTCCTCCAACCGATTTGCTATTCAAGCTCCAATAATTCTCCTTGTCTTCCATCATCATCTGACCACCATACGTGTGGCAAATTCTTCATCCTTATCTTCTTCCGCATCGCGCAGCACCTGCCGGTGTTCCCACCCCTCCTCATCCTCACCGATCACCTCCCTCTAGGCATCTTCGTCTTCGATGCTGGCCACACCTCAACTGGTGCCAACTTCGCTCCTCTTCTTCTGCCTCCCATCCTAAATAACTCCTCGACTTCCCCTCTTCATTTTCTGACCCTCACCGCCTCATTTTGACCATCGACTCGCCCCGTTGCCTTCCGTCATATGCCTCACCGGCGTACCTCCGGTGAGCTCGTACGGCAACTACACTCCACCAATCTGGCCGCCATTCATCTCCACACCACCTTCTTGTTCCAAAGACAAAAATCCCTTTGGTCTTCGAGGCTATTGGTCTCCCCACTGCTCCACCAAACACCACACTGTCGCACCTCACGTTCTACCACCTTCTGACCACCTTACACCCACTCACACCTCACAAACACCACTGTTCAATTCCCCACCACACGGTGAAGCTTATGAACTATTTTAATTGGGGTTATGAGCCTATTTTCTTATTTCAGGTGTGCCAGCCTCCTCAACCATTGCTGCAATAGTTGCGAGCTTGCTTGATGCTCTCATCACGCCTGTAGGTTCCAGGCGTCGATCCCAGGCACTGTGGATTATCTCTAGGAGCCCTTTGGTGTAGAGGCTTGGTCTAGGAGAGCATGACCCAGAGAGAGAAGGAGAGATTGTGCAAGGGTAGGTGTGGGTTTTTGCAACAAAAAACATTGGCTGCACTTAGCCAATCTGAGAAGTTCCCCTCCCCTGCAAGAAGAAGATGGAGAAGGAAGTAGAAGGGAGAAGAAGAAGAGAAGGAGGAGCCACAGCAGAGAAAGAAAAGAAGAGAAAGAAGAAGAGGTTGAGAGAGGAAAAAGGAGGCGGTGCATTGTAGCATCAGACATTTAGGTCATCTGATCCCACTTTCAGACGTCTGATTTGAGTTTCTAAAGTTATAATTAACTCTAATATTGTGCTTTTAATTGCTATTACTGTATTATGGTAAGTGGTGATTTAAATCACCATTTTTCCCCCTTCATTTTGCACATTGATCATTGATTTTTGCATCCTTCTACCTTAAACTTTTACTTATATATTGTCCTTAGTTATAAATTGTGATCCTGAGCTCTAAATTCCATATTACTCCCTATGCTCGACCTTAAAATCTTTTTCGAGTAGTAAAATTTATTTGTTTAAATGCTATTTTCGCTATACTGCAACGTGACATTCTTGAAACACTGATCTAACATCCGAACATTTTGCTGTTGTTGCCTAGGAGCAACAGGAAATTTAGAATTCTCTATTGCAATTCTTGATTCAGATTCTAACTTGCTATATCTCTTTTGCTGTGGTTGTTTCAGACATACGAAGAAGATACATTCAAGGAAGATCAACTGCACAACAAACACACCAAGGGTAGGTAAGTTCTAACCACTCTCTCTTAAGCCCCTCATTCTGAAATGGTTAAAAGGAAAAAATTCAATTAGGGCTACTGCATTCTTTCCATAGATAATTCATCAAGTTTCCTAAGTTGATACATTTTTATTTGACAACAAATGTTGATTTGTGCACCCACTTAAAGCTTCAAGTATCCAAGGCTATCACATTCTTCCTTGAGCCCTTGGTACCACATTTGGACAAATTAAAGTGGACCAAACTAGAGCCAATTGGGGATTTCAGTTTAGGGTTTTTAGAGACACACTTTCTTAATCAAGAAATCATTTTTCCAAACAATGTGTGCCTAGACCATGATTGTACCGATCTATTTAAGCAAAATACTAAAAATTAGGCTCTTGAAAACATTTGAACAGTAAGAAAGGGACCTAAATTTTCAATGACAGTACAAACGAAGTTGACCCACCTTGTTGGGTCAACCAATCTTCAATTTAGGCCAATCTTGCACTCTGCACATCTTAAAGTTCAAGTGAAATTCTAAGCACCCTTGCTCTTAATTAAAGCTGGTAGACTTAAGAGGTCAAGTCCCCATTCTGGTCTGTCTGGAACATCAGTGACAAGAGAGGTCGGGTGGGGGAAACCCTGTAACCCGTGGGGGCGCTCTACTGTGTAGGGGTCTTTGCGAGACTCTCCCTCGCTGGCCACCAAAGTAATTCTCAGGTGGATGGCTTTCTGACTAAGGGGTATCATCCACCCCGAACCTCGATAGTCATCCAAAATTTTTTGGGTGTCCTGATTGGGTCCATCACATTCTACCTCTCATCTACTCCATTAGTGCATGTTTGGGAGGAGGTCTCTAAGACCATCATTGAGGCCTCCTTTAGTCACTCATTCACGTTGAGGCCAAGCCTAGACCTCCTTGTTTATGCAACAACCCAATCCTATTGATATCTCTTCTGATTCATCTGAACCTGATTCTCCTTCGTCCATCATCATGGCATAACCCGTAGAAGAAAATAATCTCAAAAATCAATTCTAGTGCCTCAATGGTACATTCCAAGCCTTTGTGAACCCACCGCAACGTCCAATGATGCGAGATCACTACAATCCCATCATGGTAGGAATCGAACCCCGAGTACAAATCACCATTGGAGGTCCTAACACTGAACTCAAGCCCAACATGATTCATGCCATTCCCAAATTCCATGGGTGTAATTATGAAGATTTTTTCTAGCATATCAAACAACTCAAGCATCTGGCTCAGACCTTCCAGTCAAAAGCTCAAAATAGCGATATTCTACTCATGAAAATGTTCTCCTTCTCTCTTATGGATAAAGCTGCTCGCTGGTACCAAACCCAAACACGTCCAATCAACACCTGGGCAGAACTTCAATCCGAGTTTCCAAGAAAGTTCTTCCTTGTTGGTCGAACAAATGCTTTACGGCACCAGATCACACATTTAACAACAAGTAGGAGGAGCACTTCACGAAGTATGGGATTGCTTTTTGGATCTCATGCGAAAGTGCCCCCATCACGAAGTTCCTAAATGGGAACAAGTCCAATCATTTTACTAGGTACTCCGTGAGGATATTAGATTACTCGTCAATGCGATTTGCAGTAGAAGCATCATGGGTCAACACGAAGACACTGTGTGGGAGATTCTTGAGAATATGTGCGAGAACTCAATCAATAATGAATTCATGGGCATGTTCGATTGGACGAATGTCTGTGCATTGACAAATCCAAATGGAGCACATGAGATGCAGGTCCTATCCTATTCTGTCAATTTGGAACTAATGACCAGTCATTTGGACAAGGTCTCCATCAATGAGAAGAAGGTGGATGAGCTAACTCGACATTTGCAGCGAGCCACCACTATGCAGAACCTGTTCACATAACCACTCTCTAGCTGGGAGGCCGTGCACAACATCTATCACTGACCCTCTCAGGGGATGGACTCATATCCACCCCTGTTTGATTTTGGCTATGGAGGAAACTCTAGATCCACCTACTCTAGTTGGGGGAACTCTAAGCACTCATATTCTAATTTTCCCGATGTTCCTCAGACTTGCAAGGACCTCAACGCCATTCAAAATGACCCATTTTGAAACACCTACAACCCTAGATGGTGTAATCATCCCAACTTCACCTGTTCGGGCAATAATCAAAATCAGAGACCTCAATATCCGCCCCGACCACAAGCTCCTCGTCTATATCAGCTACCTCAGCCCTGGCCTAACCCAACTTATCAATCTAGGCTGACTCAAATAGATCAAATGACTCTTATCCTTCAGACTTTGGTTGAGATTCAGAAGACGAATGCGACTACGCAAAAACAGTACAAAGACAATATCATTGAGGTTCGCAATCAACTTGCCCAGATAGCAAATCCTCACCAACCAGGTGTAGTTCCTTCACAACCTCTGCCTAATCCGAATAACATGCCAAAATGGAGACATGTTATGAACCCAAATCTAGGCCAAGCTCGCTTTGTTTATCAGTCCACTTCTACTCCATCACCCAGTGGGATGGAGGCTTCGACATCATATACAAGTTACTAGCAGCATGAACTTCTTCTACCCACTCCAAACCAAAACCAGGCAGGATTAAATTCTATTACTACCTGCACTGGTTAAACAACACAACACCCACCTTATCGATGCCAAACCAAGCCTGGTAATACAAACTCTAACCCAAGCATAGTTATCCAGGACACCTCTATCCCAAATCAAGAACCTAGACCCATTCTAGGGGAACCACGCAAGGTTCCATTTCCTGAGGCCTTGACCAAGGGAAAGAGGATAACCAAAATCGTGGCACCTGAGGAGGACTTGGTTAATCTCTTTGAATAGGTCCATATAAACATCCCATTGATGGATGCGATATGCCACATACCAGCTTATGCATGATTTTTGAAAGGCGTATGTACACCAAAGCATAACCTGCAAACCAAAGATGGGAATCTAATTGTACTGTCAAAGCAAGGCAGCTCTGTCATTTTAAGCAAACTCTCGCCTAAGGCAAAAGACCCAAGCACCCCTTTGATCTCCTCTGAAATCAGTGATATACAATTTGACAGAGCTTTATTAGACTTAGGAGCCTCCATAAATTTGATATCCACATCCCTACTAGACTACTTCGAGGAATCTGGGCTTAAACTGAATGAAATGACTTTACAACTAGCAGATCGATCATTTAAGCAACCAAAAGGAATTCTCGAGGACATCATAGTCAGGGTGCATGATTTCTATTTCCTAGTGGATTTTGCCATTTTAGACATGGATGCTTCAGAGAATGTGAAGAATATAATGATCATATTAGGGAGACCCTTTCTGGCCACTACTAGGGCCAATATCAATTGTTAGGAGGGCTAAATCGAAATGAAATTTAAGAGCAAGACACTAAATATCAACATCTTTAAGGCACAAGGAATTAATTGTGAAGTCATATAACAAGTTTGCGGTATTGAAGTAGTGGTTGACGACTTCATAGAGAACCCGATTCTTTCTGATCAACCACAAGAGGATCAAAACCCAAAATTTGAGGAGCCTGAACTCAACCTAGACACACCCATAGCTCCTTCCCTTGATCTTGACATCCATCCAGAATTACCTACTGCTACTGAAAACCTGATTTTGAAGTTAAAGCCTCTTCCCGATCATCTCAAGTATGTCTTTTTGGGTTCCAATCAGAAGTTTCCTGTGATTATCAACTCTCGACTCACACCTAATTAGGAAACACGCCTAATTTCTATTCTTCGGCAACATAGAAGAGCCATTGGATGGACTCTCGATGATCTCACTGGTATTAGCCCCTCATACTACACACACCACATCTACACTTAAAAGGGCTCACGACCATCCCATGAAATGTAGAGGCGCCTGAATCCTGATAAACATGATGTCATGAAAAAGGAGATTATCAAGTGGTTAGATGCAGGGATCATCTACCCCATCTCTGATAGTCGGTGGGTGAGTCCAATTCAAGTTGTGCCTAAAAAGGCAGGGCTCACCGCCATCACAACTGAAACTGGAGAAGCCATACTGACCCATATAGCAAACTCATGGAGAGTCTGCATTGATTACAGAAGACTCAATTCCTCCATGAAGAAGGATCATTTCCCACTGTTGTTTATTAATCAGATTCTCAAGAAACTAGCAAGAAATAGATTCTTCTCCTTTTTGGATGGGTACTCTAGTTATAACCAGGTCGCAATCCATCCTGAGGATTAAGAAAAGACCACCTTCACCTACCCCTTTGAAACCTACGCATTCCGAAGGATGTTTCTCGATCTCTGCAATGCACCCACCACTTTTCAGTAGTGCATGCTGTCCATGTTATCAAATATGGTAGGTAAGTACCTTGAAGTTTTCATGGACGACTTCTTGGTATTTGGTGAATCATTTGACGATTGCCTCCTACACTTGGTCCAGATCCTCAGGCGGTGCATCAACGTGAACTTGGTTCTTTCTTGGGAAAAGAGCCACTTCATGGTACTTGAGGGAATACGCCTGGGACATCTTATCTCTGAAAAGGGCATCTAGGTTGATCGAGCCAAGGTGAATTTGATTTCCAAACTCCCTAAGCCTAGCTCGGTCAAAGGCATCTGATCCTTCCTTGGGCACGTCGATTTTTACCATCGATTCATTCTGATTTCTTGAAAATCATGCACCCCCTGACTAATCTTCTATCTAAGCATGTCCCTTTTGAAATCGCTAAGGAATGCACTCAAGCATTTGAGATCCTGCGTGATCGAGTTACCCAAGCACCTATCCTGCAACCCCCTGATTGGTCTCAACCCTTTGAGATCACGTGCGATGCATCTGATTACGCTGTAGGTGTCGTACTTGGGTAGAAAATAGATGGGAAACCCATGGTCATTTACTACGCTAGCAAGACACCTGATGAGGCTCAGCGTAACTACATAGTTACTGAGAAAGAGCTGCTAGCAGCAGTATTTGCCCCAGAAAAATTCAGATTGTATCCTTTGGGTTCCCGTATTATCATTTACTCAAATCACACTATTGTGAGGCATCTCCTTGCAAAAAAGGACACGAAACCTCGACTAATTCACTGGATCTTATTGTTGCAAGAATTTGATCTTGAGATTTGTGACAAGGAGGGGAAATAGAATGTGGTAGCTGGTCACTTATCCTACCTTCCTTTTGTTGTTATCAACCCTTCTAGACCCATTACAGAACATTTTCCTGATGAGCACCTCCTGACTATTAGTACAGGACTTCCATGGTTTGCTAATCTAGTAAATTACTTGGTATCACATCAGATACCGTCCGATTAGCCAAAAGCCAAGGAGGACAAATTACTTTTCGATACCAAGTACTACTTTTGGGAAGACCCATATCTCTTCCACATTGGTACTGATCAAATCATTCGACGATGTGTTCTGGAAGTGGAAATTCAGGACATTTTATCCTACCATGACCAGACATGCGGTGGACACTTCTCTGGTAATAAAACCACAGCAAAAGACCTCCAGTGCGACTTCTATTGGCCCACAGTTTTCAAAGATGCATACAATCACTATAAGGCATACACTCGTTGCCAGAGCTTAGGCAACATGAGTCATCGTGATATGATGCCCTTACAACCGATTTTTGTATGTGAAATCATTGATGTCTGGGGGATTGATTTTATGGGACCGTTTCTTGTTTCAGACGGCTTCGAATATATTCTTCTCACTGTTGACTATGTGTTCAAATGGATAGAAGACATTCTGACCCAAACCAATGATCACAAGGTGGTTATCAAATTTATTCATCAGAACATCTTTTCTCGGTTTAGGGTTCCACATGCCATAATTCCTAATGGAGGGACCCATTCCATGAATGCTCAGTTCAGATCATTGATTACCAAATATGAGATGTCACATCGAATCTCTACTCCTTATCACCCCCAAACCAATTGTCTAGTTGAGCTATCTAATCAAGAGATCAAGAAAATCCTCTAGGTCACTGTTCGCCTTGATAGGAAAGACTGGTCATCCCGACTTCTGGAAGCTTTGTGGGCTTATAGGACCACCCACAAAACCCAATTAGGCATGTCTCCATTCAAATTCGTGTACCGGAAGGCATTGCACCTCCCCGTCGAATTGGAGCACAAACCTTATTGGACAGTACAAAACTGCAATCTCGATCTTTCCAAGGCAAGAACCCACAGAAAGCTTCAAATGAGCGAGATTGATGAATTACACCACGATGCGTATGAGAACTCGCGAATTTACAAAGAGCGGGTTAAGGCCATTCACGACAAGCACATATCTAGAAAGACGTTCTTCCCTAGTCAGAAGGTCCTACTCTTTGATGCCAAAGTCAAATTGTCCCCAGGAAACTTAGATAAAAATGGATTGGACCATAGCTTGTCTGACAAATCTTTGCAAATGGAGCTGTCGAAATCAGTCAACTTAGCCACAATTCAGAACCTTTTGTCATGAACGGTCAGAGACTCAAAAAGTTCATTGAACTCATCGATAAAAATTTGGTTGAGATATCATTTACCCTCCATCTCCCTGAGCTCATTGCACCCGACTAATGACATTAAACTCAGCACTTAACAGGATGCAACTCATCATTTTTGAGAAAACTCGAAAGCCTTCTGTACACATCCTATGCTGAACTCATATTGCACTTTAGGATTCATCCACTAGAATAGTCGACTCCATCTCTGGCACCCATACCTAAGCTTGAAATCGTTCGCAATAATCATCCTGACCCATTCACCCACCCAACACCTATTCAAATGAATGATCTAAGCTGAACTCGAACCCACCTAATTTACAATGAAGACATTGCAAATCGTAGGCATGGGGGGTTGTAAAGTGCAAAACACCATGGTAATCACTTCACAAGAAATGGTTTCATAAAAAAAAACACACATTCCAGAAATACCAGAAAATAAAAAATTTCTTGAAAAGGAACAAAAATATGGGAGGACAACAAATTGTAATGGCATGTCGGAATTTGAGAAAAATGGGAGGAGAAAAAAATGTCAAAATGGAGCATAATTTAAAAAGAAAAGAAAAAGCGGTAGTCATTAGTAAAAGATTATGGAATTGCCTTAGTGATAAGATAGTTTTCACTTTCGAATAATGTATTAAGATGATTGGTCATTCTAAGATCAAAGTGGTGGAAAACAGCTTAACAAAATAATTAAAATAAAAATTAAACCACTCATAGAAGAGCAGGACGTGTCCAAAGAGAGGTAATGATGTAATAAAATCATGAATATTTTTTTTCTCGCGTATTCATTCAATCAAGTGCAAAATCCATAGTTAAATCTGACATGAAATGCGATGAAAAGAAGATACACAATAACTCAGAAATGTAAGGGTATATGTGTAATTTTTCCTCACTTAAATATTCAATAAATATGTGATGAATCTATGTAATTTCCAATTGACATGTATTAGAGAGAATTTGTTTACACCTTAATCCAAAACCAATGTCAAAAGATGCGGATAACAGAAGACACGCAATTATAAGAAAGCATGAGTATGAAGTCGCAATTTCACCATAATAAAATAATCATAAATCACAATTCATTTTCATGGCAATGGCATGAAATGTAATTATTAATTGAGGTTGAAATAGGGGATTAGCATTACGAAGAGCTTGTGCAAGGATGAAGGCGAGATGGACTGTGAGTTGGTGACCAAAGGTAGCCCTCTCTGATTCGCACCTAACGGTGGTGGCAGCTCTATGGATGGTGGTCGGAGTCGGCCTGGCGGAGGGAAGAAGTGGCTGCTGGAGGCCGGGCATGCTATAGGCGCAAGGAGGCACAGTGCGTGGGCACTGGGGGCACTGTAGACATGCGCGGGCCTTGGGTACCTGGAGGCGTGGGCTCTGCAGGGTGCACAGACATGCACGGGCATTCTGGTGGCACCGACTAGAGGTTGGTAAAGAGGCGCTGGATTGTTCTGAAGTGGTGGTGCTGAGGCGTTGTGAAGGCGAAGGGCATGGCCACGTGCGGTCAACGCGTTGTTGGAGGACGCGCACTGGGCAGATGGCACGTGGATGGCAGGTGTTGGCATGTGCGCTGGCTGAGGTGAGGGCACGCGGTGGCTGGGGCGCTTGGCAAGGTGCGCTGGAGGTGGGGCGCTGGAGATGAAAACGCGAGCGTTGGCTTGAGCGTTGCGGGTGTGGCACGCGATGGTGTAGGCGCTGGTGCATGGGTTGGAGCTACTGGTGAAGGTGGACGGTGGGTGATGGCTTGAGGCAGGAGGAATTGCATGGACTCCTGGTAGTGTGGCCTATCACCCCACACGCTGATAGCGAAATACGCATGATTTGTAAAAGCGGGTTTTTAACGTCGTTGTAACACGCGAATCAGCTTTCGCTTTTAAATTTATATCCTAGATAGGGGAGTATCTAGGGTCATCCAAGGAGGCAAAAATTGCAAAATTAATCATGTTGCTTACAGATAGATCTCAACTTTCTTTTTGATATTTTCAATATGTAAATTTTTTTGTATTTTGAAAAGATGAGGGCAAATTGCAGATTGTAACGAAAAGAACTAACACCTACAAATGATTAACTAAAATCTAAAAGATAGAAATATCTTCTTCCTAAGCTCACTCTAGGCAAGTGGAGGCCTAGGGTAATTAGGAAGAAGAGGTGAAACAAGTGCTAGAACCAAAAACAACTGCAATAAAAAGCTAAAAGAAGGCAATTTGATTGAGTAGAATGAGTGTTCTTTTCAAGGACAAGTAGAGGAATGCTTCTACTAGAATTAAACAATCTAAAAGCAAGAAAAGAAACACAAATCCTCTTAAAAAAAAATGGTGAAGAAGGGAGTCTTCTTGCTCCAAGCCTAGCTGCTCCTTGGCTTGAAAAGAGAGCCTCCTTCTCCTTCCTTGAGAGCTCCTCCAAGGTGGAAGCTTCCACCTTCAATGCACTCTCCAAGGGGTGGGCGTGCACCACCCTCAAAAACTCCTCCAAGGTGGCGTGACCACCTTCAAGATCTCCTCCAAGATCTTCCTTTCCTATCTTCTCCTTTGGCTGGCGTGACCCAAGAGAGAAGGGAAGAGGGGAAGGCACCAAGGGGACAGAATATCCCCTTTATCTTCTTCTTCTTCTTCTCTCTTGGATGTGGGCTTCATGGTGGAATATGAGAGTGAAATTGCTAGCCAAGGATGGCTTGAATGGTGGTGGGTAGTGGTCTTTTTATAGGGTAGGATGGGGGGTGAAGGTGCCCCTTGAAATGGAGGGCTAGGATGGAAGAATGGAGGTGGTTGGTGATCCTATGGCTAAGGAGAGTTGGCGCCAACCCAAGGGGTGTTAAAGGGGGTAGTTATGGTGGTGTTGGTGTCTTTTGGTGGTGGAGAGACACCACCTTGTTGGCGCCAACATGGGGTCTTCTAGAAGGGGGGTTAGGTGGATGGTGGAGATGAATTCAAGGGAAATTGTGTGGTGGAGATGAGGGGGGATTTTGGAGGGAAAAGTGGTGCCATTAAGGGGGTGGTTAGGGTAGTTTTTGGCGCCACTTTTAGGTGTCTTTTGGAGGTGGTGGGTAGGTTAGGTTGGTGCCAAGTAGGTTAGCTTATGTGGAGCTTAGGTGGAGCTAGTTGGGTGGAGTTGTTAGGTGGGTTTTTGGGGTTGTACAAGCCAAGGAAGTTGGAGCATAGCTAAGATAAGCAAAGCTAAGCTAAGATAAGCTAGTTTGGCTAATGGAGAAGTAGAGGAGAAGGTGTTGGAGCTAGAGTTTGGAGGGAGGAGCTGAGGAGAAGTTTGGAGCTGAAATTTGGAGCTGGCTGCAGCTGAAGAGGCTGGCATGGAGCTATTCTAGCTGGCTTAGCTTGCTAGTTCTTTGCTAGCTACTAAGCCGAGCTAAGGTAAGTTAGATTCTACCATAATGAGCTAAGGTGAGCTGGGTCTGGTGCTTCCGGGGAGAATCAAGCTGGTTGAGGCAGCTAAGGTAGCTTAGCTCAACTGAGTTGAGCTAAGCTGAGTCCCCGGGAGCTGGGCTTGAGCTTCCTGAGCTGGGATGAGTTCTTCTTCAGCTGGCTGGAGCTGAGTGGAGCTGGATGTAGCTGGATCTGAGCTGGGGTGAACTCCTGTCAACTTAGCTGAGCTAGCTAGGGCTCCCTGTGGACTAGTGGGAGCCGAGATGAGCTAGACTCAGCTAAGTTGAGCTGGATCTGAGCTGGCTTGAGCTAGGGTGAGCAAAGGTGAACTCTCTTGAGCTGCCATCCAGCTGAGATTAGCTGAATGGAGCTGGGATGAGCTAACCCTAGTTCAAGTAAGCTAGGTTCCAGCTGCGGTGAGCTGGATCAAGCTGAGGTGAGCTGGATTAGGCTTAGTTCCAGCTAGTCTGGGCTTCTCCTTCACCATTTGCCTTCTTGAGTGCTAGGGTTTTAGGGATCTATATATCTGTACATGCCTAACACTCACAAAAACATATTAAAAAGATAATAAAAAGTGCAATGCATGCCTAACCTATTTTATGCCTAAATGCAGCCCAAAAACCCTTTTGCGGAGTAAAATTCTAAGAGCTAGGTTTGTTTTAATGCATAAGAATGATGATAAACTAGCGTTTATCACACCCCCATGCTTATCTTTTACTAGTCTCTTAGCAAAACTTAAAATGGAATTTTTGGGAAATCTAATTTTTTTGACTTTTGAGGAGAAAAAGAGATTAATGGACCTTGGTAGATTAAAACACTGGAGGTACGGGATTTGTTGTAGATAAACATCAGGATTTGTTTCTGGATCTAGCCATTAGACAGAATAGGATTAATATATCTTCCAGAAAATTCATAAATTAACCCCTTGTTAATTCAGATGACTTGAAATGTTTGTTTTTAGGATTTTTCTGGCTCGTGAATCTGATTCACAACTTGCAAAATCCTTTAAAACCTTTTGTCTGTGCTTGTGAAAAGCCAACATTTATAAGGACGTGTTATTATTATTATATATATATATATTTTTTTTTTCTCCCCCATGATTATTTTTAGCTTAGTCTTACAACAGATGTGTCGGGATCATCATTCCCGTTACCACTCCTCGAGGGGGCTCTGGCACCAGTACTTCGGTATAGCACTGTCCATGACACCACCCAGGAGCTCACAACCCCAAAACACGATGCGGTGAAAAGGGGCGCTCCAAGAAAACTCAAGCTCTTGCTCCGATGCTATAGGTAGAGCTCCGTCTAAAGATATGAAATATAGATATAGAGCAGCGCCAAGGTGGTAACATGTTGACATCGCATCCTCAAAGAAGGTATTTTCCATCTTCTCGGTGGTGGGAACTCAAACCAATGATCTGCTTCAGACTTTTACCAAATCCAAACACGGGAGTTTCTCAAAAAATTTTTAATTATTTTTAAGTGTTGGCTTGTGTGTGAAAATAGACATAAGAAGTTTCTTAAGATAGGCAAGTTTTTGAATCAGAAATTAAGTCAAATACTTTCCGTATTACAAAATAGGATCAAGTCACCCGAACTATCATGAGTTCAGGTGGAATTTTAGAGAATGATATCTGATCTAGTCTAAAATAGACCCTGGAATTCTAATGATCAGATCTATATCCTTATCCCTAGTTTGTTAAAGATTAAATCCCATTGTACCAAAAATGAATTTTTCGACCTTCGTCCCAATTTCAAA
Source organism: Thalassia testudinum (assembly GCA_037157565.1). Lineage (NCBI taxonomy): Eukaryota > Viridiplantae > Streptophyta > Magnoliopsida > Alismatales > Hydrocharitaceae > Thalassia > Thalassia testudinum. Next base: position 64,992,745 of record JAZHRO010000014.1, read on the forward strand.
ATTTTTCCTCAAAAAGTTTTCAACATTTTTATTTTATTTTATTTTATTTTATTTTTGGGTATGCAAGCAGGAAATAAAGAAAATTGTATTTTTTTTTTTTTAGGTTTTGAACATCCTAAATCGATTGCAAAAATTTAAAAACACCCCCCCATGCTTAAGAAATGCCATGTCCTCATACATTAGGAGGGAAAAGGGATCACCTTAGTGAAGAATGGTCGGGTTTAGGACGAACAAAACCTGCAAGAAAAAAAAAAAACAAAAAAGAAAAAGCAAGAAAAAATTTGATGGGTTACCTCCCTTCCAATGCTATCTTTTACACCATTCCGCCGGGCGTGATGTGCACTAGTGATCAAGGGTAGCTGGCTCAGTAAAATTAAAAGATTCAGATGGAATTTTAGGCATATGGTCAAAATAGGGCTTTAAACGCTGGCCATTGACTTGAAATGTCGAATTAGTTTTTGGATCAAAAAGGTCAACAGCACCGTATGGATATGTTTTATGGACAATAAAGGGGCTGGTCCATTTAGATTTTAATTTGCCAGGAAAAAGACGAAATCTCGCATTGAAAAGCCAAACACGTTGATTAACGTCAAAGTGTTTCCGAACAATATATTTATCGTGAAATTTCTTTGTTCGATCTTTATAAATCATCGCATTTTCATAGGAAAAATTACGTAATTCTTCCAATTCAGTTAATTGTAATTTTCTATGGTTACCGGCGTCAGATAAATCCATATTGAGTTGTTTTATTGCCCAAAAATCCCTATGTTCTAATTCTACCGGGAGATGGCATGCCTTCCCAAAAATCAGACGGAAGGGAGACATGCCAAGTGGAGTTTTAAAAGCGGTACGGTATGCCCATAAAGCGTCGTCCAATTTGGTGGACCAATCTTTACGGTCGGGCCTAACCGTCTTTTGTAGAATATTTTTAATTTCCCGGTTAGAAACTTCAGCCTGGCCATTAGTTTGGGGGTGATATGGTGTGGAAATTTTATGATTAACCCCATATTTAGAAAGGAGGTGACGGAATTGTGAGTGGGTGAAATGTGAGCCTCCGTCACTGATAATGGCTTTTGGTATGCCGAATCTTGAGAAAATATTTTTCTTAAGAAATTCGACAACCACACGGTGATCACCTGTGCGAGTGGGTATTGCTTCTATCCATTTAGAAACATAGTCTACTGCGACTAATATATACAAATACCCACCACAGTTGATGAATGGTCCCATGAAGTCGATGCCCCAAACATCGAAAATTTCAACCTCTAAACTAGGATTAAGGGGCATCATATCCTTTCGAGTCATGTTGCCGATGCTCTGGCAACGCACACAGGACCGAACGAAGTCATGAGCATCTTTGTGCAAGCTGGGCCAATAAAATCCCGCATTAAGGATTTTAGCTGCAGTTTTCTTGCATGAAAAATGTCGACCACAGGCCATTGAGTGACAATGTGTTAAAATATCATGGATTTCAGAATCGGGGACACATCGTCGAATGACCTGATCGGCACAAATGCGGAAAAGGTCGAGCTCCTCCCAAAAATAATATTTAATATCAGCAAGGAACTTATCCCGTTTTGTTTTTGGCCAATCAACGGGGATTTGTTCTGTTGCTAGGTAGTTTGCGATGGGCGCAAACCAAGGGAGGGTTGTAGCAGCTAAAATACTTTCATCAGGGAACTGATCTGGCGGGGTCATTATGTCATTCGTCATAAGATGAGAGAGATGGTCGGCCACTACATTGTGCAATCCCACCTTATCCATGATTTCCAGGTCAAATTCCTGGAGCAGCAGAATCCAATGGATAAGGCGGGGTTTCACATCTTTCTTTGTCAGCAAATATTTAATTGCTGAGTGGTCTGCATAAACAGTGACACGTGACCCCAACAGATAAGATCTAAATTTTTCTAAGGCAAATACAATGGCAAGAAGCTCCTTTTCAGTAACCATATAATTCCGTTGTGCATCATCAAGGGTTTTGCTAGCATAATAGATCACAACGGGCTTCTTGCCAATTCTTTGCCCTAGAATGGCCCCTAGAGCAAAATCTGAGGCATCTGTCATTAATTGAAAGGGACTATTCCAATCAGGTCCCTGCAATATTGGCGCCTCAGTAACCTCTTTCTTCAACCTCAAAAAACTCTCCAGGCACTTATTATTAAAATCAAATGGCTGGTCTTTAGTAAGAAGCTGACTTAAAGGCTTGGAGATTTGGGAAAAGTTTTGTATGAATCGATGGTAGAAACCCACATGACCCAAAAATGATCTGATTTGTTTGACAGTAGTGGGCAGTGGGAGCTTAGATATAGCATCTATTTTTGCTTTATCTACCGCGATTCCCTGTTTAGAAATAACATGGCCCAAGACAATACTTCTTGGACCATGAAATGACTTTTTTCCTAGCTGAGGACCAGATTAACTTCTATGCATTTTTGGAGGGTTCTTTCAAGAATTTTGAGGAAATGGTCAAAAGAATCCCCAAAAATAGAGAAGTCATCCATAAAAACTTCTAAACATTCACCTACCAAGTCTGAAAAAATTGCAAGCATGCACCTTTGAAAAGTCGCAGGTGCGTTGCAAAGACCGAAGGGCATTCTTCGGAAAGCAAAGGTTCCGAAGGGGCAGGTGAAAGTTGTTTTGTCCTGGTCCTCAGGATGAACTACCACTTGATTATAGCCAGAATAACCGTCCAAAAAATAGTAAAATTCCCGTTCGGCTAACCGCTCCAAGATTTGATCAAAAAAAGGGAGCGGGAAATGATCCTTCTTGGTGGCGGTGTTTAATTTTCGGTAATCTATACACACGTGCCAAGAAGAAGAGGTTTGAGTGGCTATATTTTAAACATTTTCATTGGTGACAACTGTTAGTCCAACCTTTTTGGGGACAACTTGAGTTGGACTAACCCAGAAGCTATCAGAAATGGGGTAGATGATATCAGCATCCAGCCACTTAATAATCTCCTTTTTTACCACCTCCTGCATACTAGGATTCAAGTGCCTTTGTGGTTGGCGGGAGGGGCGAGAATCGTCCTCTAAATATATACGTTGCGTACAATAGGACAGATGAATGCCTTTAAGATCAGAAAGGGTCCAGCCAATAGCTTTTCGATATTTACTCAAAACCTGGAGAAGTTTGTGCTCTTGTGCCCCGGTGGGTCCAGAATTTATAATCAGGGGCAGGGTCTGATTTGGACCCAGGAAGACATATTTAAGGGAATCGGGCAAAGGTTTTAATTCCAATTGTAGGCCTGGTTCCGAAAGAGTTTCTGCTTTGTGGGTTAGAGGTGAGGTGAGAGTGAAAGGGTCAGCTGGAATGTTAGCTGGTCGTGTGGTTGAGGTGGAAGGGTGAGAAAAAGTAGATTGTTCAGGAACCGTATTTACAGCAAAACAGGAACCTAATTGGGAAATTTGCAATGTTTCCTCCACAATGTTTTCTATTTCTGAATCTGAATCATCAAAGAAATCTGGTTCCTGGAACCGCCTAGAGGATTGAAAAATGTCTTGGGTCACAGATTCACCGCCACACATGATCTTCATCTTTCCAGAATCACAATCAATTTTGGCGCGGGCGGTGGCTAAGAATGGTCTTCCAAGAATAATGGGGGCAAACTTAAGTGATTCAGGTACCTCTATGTCCAGGACTAAAAAGTCTACTGCGAATAGACAATCTTTGACTCGGACAAGAACATCTTCAACAATTCCCCTTGGTTTAATCGTAGATCGGTCAGCTAATTGGAGTGTAACCTCAACAGGCTTCAATTCACCGATCTTAAATTCCCCAAAAATAACTGTGGGGATAAGAGTAATTGAGGCACCAAGATCCAACAGAGCGTGATCAAATGAGGTATCATTAATGATAACTTGGATTAGGGGTGCGCCGGGATCTTTTCTTTTAAGAGGTAGTCGGCTTTGCACAACTGAGCTGACTGTCTCTGGAAGAATTACCTTTCCTAAATTCTTGGGCTGCCTTTGGGGAGTACATAAATCTTTTAGGAATTTTGCATAGGCAGGGATACACTTAATGGCATCTAGGATAGGGATATTAATTTCTACTTGCCCAAATAACTCCATTAATTCCGTCTCGGTGGGCTCGGATTTTGTCTTTTCCTTTTTTGAAGAGTGGAGGGCTTGTGGAAATGGGGCAGGGTTTCCCTGTTTTGCATGAATTGGTTCTTGAATAATAGGAGGGGAAGAGTTAATCTGTGTGTCATTAGAGCGGGTTTCTTTAACAGGCAAGGTATTGTGAGTGGTTTTCCCATTCCTCAAGGTAACTGCATTTGCAGTTTGGTTGTTTCTAGGATGAGGACGGGGGGCCTGGCTGTTATTGAAACCCGGCGGATGCTGAGGTGCTAGCTGAATAGGTTGACTGTGATATCCACCTTGAAATTGATTCCTTTGATTATTTGGGTTGGGCATGGGTTGGGATGGTAAATTCCCAATAGGTTGATGATCAGGAGTAACCTTAACTTGGTGTTGTAAATTGGTAATAATGCGGGTTACTTCTGTCAATTGAGTCTGCATTCCTTGCAGATTTTTCATGGCCAGATTATTAATATCAGCCTGGGATGGTCCAGGTTGATACAAAGGTTGCCCATAATTCCCAAAATAGTTTTGTCTGGGAAAAGGAATCGGATTCGGGTTTTTCCAGGAGTGATTTAGGTTAGTCCTCCAATTTTGATAGGAAGTGTTGGAGGGGTTTCTAAATTGCTCCCCGGCAACGGCGCCAAAAAGTGATAGCGAAATACGCGTGATTTGTAAAAGCAGGTTTTTAAAGTCGTTGTAACACGCGAATCCGCTTTCACTTTTAAATTTATATCCTAGATAGGGAGTATCTAGGGTCGTCCATGGAGGCAAAAATTGCAAAATTAATCCTCTTGCTTACAGATAGATCTCAACTTTCTTTTTGATATTTCTCAATATGTAAATTTTTTTCTATTTTGAAAAGAAGAGGGCAAATTGCAGATTGTAGCGAAAAGAACTAACACCTACAAATGATTAACTAAAATCTAAAAGATAGAAATATCTTCTTCCTAAGCTCACTCTAGGCAAATGGAGGACTAGGGTAATTAGGAAGAAGAGGTGAAACAAGTGCTAGAACCAAAAACAACTGCAATAAAAAGCTAAAAGAAGGCAATTTGATTGAGTAGAACGAGTGTTCTTTTCAAGGACAAGTAGAGGAATGCTTCTACTAGAATTAAGCAATCTAAAAGCAAGAAAAGAAACACAAATCCTCTTAAGAAAAAAATGGTGAAGAAGGGAGTCTTCTTGCTCCAAGCCTAGCTGCTCCTTGGCTTGAAAAGAGAGCCTCCTTCTTCTCCTTCCTTGAGAGCTCCTCCAAGGTGGAAGCTTCCACCTTCAATGCTCTCTCCAAGGGGTGGGCGTGCACCACCCTCAAAAACTCCTCCAAGGTGGCGTGACCACCTTCAAGATCTCCTCCAAGATCTTCCTTGCCTGGCTTCTCCTTTGGCTGGCGTGACCCAAGAGAGAAGGGACGAGGGGAAGGCACCAAGGGGACAGAATATCCCCTTAATCTTCTTCTTCTTCTTCTCTCTTGGACGTGGGCTTCATGGTGGAATATGCGAGTGAAATTGCTAGCCAAAGATGGCTTGAATGGTGGTGGGTAGTGGTCCTTTTATAGGGTAGGATGGGGGGTTATGGTGCCCCTTGAAATGGAGGTGGTTGGTGATCCTATGGCAAAGGAGAGTTGGCGCCAACCCAAGGGGTGTTAAAGGGGGTAGTTATGGTGGTGTTGGTGTCTTTTGGTGGTGGAGAGAAACCACCATGTTGGCGCCAACATGGGGTCTTCTAGAAGGGGGGTTAGGTGGATGGTGGAGATGAATTCAAGGGAAATTGTGTGGTGGAGATGAGGGGGGATTTGGAGGGAAAAGTGGCGCCATTAAGGGGGTGGTTAGGGTAGTTTTTGGCGCCACTTTTAGGTGTCTTTTGGAGGTGGTGGGTAGGTTAGGTTGGTGCCAAGTAGGTTAGCTTATGTGGAGCTTAGGTGGAGCTAGTTGGGTGGAGTTGTTAGGTGGGTTTTTGGGGTGGTACAAGCCAAGGAAGTTGGAGCATAGCTAAGCTAAGCAAAGCTAAGCTAAGATAAGCTAGCTTAGCTAATGGAGGAGTAGAGGAGAAGGTGTTGGAGCTAGAGTTTGGAGGGAGGAGCTGAGGAGGAGAAGTCTGGAGCTGAAATTTGTAGCTGGCTACTGCTGAAGAGGCTGTCTTGGAGCTATTCTAGCTGGCTTAGCTTGCTAGTTCTTTGCTAGCTACTAAGCCGAGCTAAGGTAAGCTAGCTTCTACCATAATGAGCTAAGGTGTGCTGGGTCTGGTGCTTTCGGGGAGAATCAAGCTGGTTGAGGCAGCTAAGGTAGCTTAGCTCAACTGAGTTGAGCTAAGCTGAGTCCCCAGGAGTTGGGCTTGAGCTTCCAGAGCTGGGATGAGTTCTTCTTCAGCTGGCTATAGCTGAGTGGAGCTGGATGTAGGTGGATCTGAGCTGGGGTGAACTCCTGTCAACTTAGCTGAGCTAGCTAGAGCTCCCTGTGGACTAGTGGGAGCGGAGATGAGCTTGACTCAGCTAAGTTGAGCTGGATTTGAGCTGACTTGAGCTAGGGTGAGCTAAGGTGAACTCTCTTGAGCTGCAATCCAGCTGAGATTAGCTGAATGGAGCTGGGATGAGCTAACCCTAGTTCAAGTAAGCTAGGTTCCAGCTGCGATGAGCTGGATCAAGCTGAGGTGAGCTGGATCAAGCTGAGGTGAGCTGGATTAGGCTGAGTTCTAGCTAGTCTGGGCTTCTCCTGCACCATTTGCCTTCTTGAGTGCTAGGGTTTTAGGGATCTATATATATGTACATCCCTAACACTCACAAAAACATATTAAAAAGACAATAAAAAATGCAATGCATGCCTAACCTATGTTATGCCTAAATGTAGCCCAAAAACCCGTTTGCGGAGTAAAATTCTAAGAGCTAGGTTTGTTTTAATGCATAAGAATGATGATAAACTGGCGTTTATCACACGCCCACGGTGGTGGAGTCGCATTACCACGGTGGGAGGCTGGTGGTATGGATGGATGAGCAGTAATGTTCTCTAAGCACAGTGGGGAACAAATGGGTGGAGACCACCCCTTGAATGGCAGCCCCTCCTCTTTTGTAGCCACAACTACAAAGATTTGAATTTTAAAACACCGTGGAATCAATGTGATGCGTAGGAGGAGGACGCGGAGATGGAGGAGTTACCTACAAAGAAGAAGAAGAATAAAACAATAAAATAGTTATGGTTATTTAAACATAACTCCTTAACCTCTATGTTAATCAAAATAGTGCACCTAATTAATTAACTAATTAAATGTATGCAACCCTAGATTAATTCTAATTGCATGAATTATGCACTTAGGCTAAAAATATGAATTAATTTACTTACATCCTAATGTATGCTATCTAAATGTCAAAATTAACTTAATGTCCAAACATTTAGATACTTAAATAGCGCACAAATATGGGCTAATCAAATACCCCCATGCCTAGTTTTTGCTAGTCCCTAGCAAATCCAAGTGAAACCTAGCATTCCAAGTAAAGCTGCCAACCCAATCGGTTTTCTTTTAGAAACATATTAAGTTTAGACTTTAGACCTAAGGTTCCCAAGTAGTTGCTAAGTTACAGACTAGGTCGGCTAAGGACGAGTTGTAGGCACAAGTTTCCCTGATTTTTGACTCTACCCTAAGGTTTATTGATCCCTGAGATTAAAGCATCCGTGCATGTGCATTGGTCTGAGTTATTTGATGTTGGTATGACTGCCAACCTAGAAAGGAAAAAGAGTATATATATATTTGTTTGATTCCTCTAAGTCAAACCTCGGATCAGCAATCAACACGGTTTGTGTCGGATTCATTATCATCGTCACCGTACCTTGAAGGGTGCCTGGCATTCGATGCTTCGAGATAGCCCCGGCCATAGTGACCCTAAGAACTCCTGGCAATTGACACTTCGAGATAGTATCGGCCATGGATTTCTTAAGGGAATTTAGACCTGTGGCAATCGGCACATCGAGATAGGGCTACCCATGGTACCTGAATCGCACAAAGCGCTTACATGCCCCCAGTAGGATGGATATTCTAAGAGACAAGCACCGAGGAGGGAATATGTTATCATTGCATCCTCAAGGTGAGTATATACTCCACCTCTCCTACGGCAGGAACTCTTCCAATCAAATTGTGTTTTCAAGCCTCTCCTAAGTCAAAACTAAGAGAACCAAATTTCTTTTAAAAAAGGAATTAAGGTGATCACTTACTTACACAAGACCAAGTGTGTGAAATTTGGATGCTGGGGTTACAAGGACCCATAAACCAAAAGGTAGAAAAAGACTTCAGGTACTACCCTACCTTTTAACTCAATCCCTAGCTTTCCTTCCTCAACCTCTTGACAAATGGTCCGCAACTTAACTCCTACTTAGGTTTTTAAGTCCACGAAGGACCCTAAAGGTCTAAAGCTAGTAGCTCATTTAGCTTCTAATGTTCTACCCTAGAATCAGCTTAGTCTCACCTAGAGTTTTGATTTGCTTAAGAATGTAAGGCCTAGCCAGTTAAGCTCAAGTCCTTCTTTTTTATTTTTTTTTAATATATTCTTTTTATTTTTATTTTATTTTAAATGCAATATGCATGAATGAATGCAAAATGTAGACATGCTATAAACAAATGCCTCAGGTCCTCTCCCCCATGCCTGGTTCAAACAATGTCCTCATTGGAAACAAAAATAGTTAAAGGAAGATATTACATGAGGCGGAGAATGGTAGGAGCTAAGGCTCCTCAAGAGTGACCTTGTCAACTAGATGGCCATCCAAGGTAATGTATGGTTTTAACCGTTGACCGTTGATGATAAAGGGAGTTGTTGAAGAGGAAGGGCTTTTAATCTGCACAGCTCCATGCGGAAACACTTTAGTGATTATGTAAGGCCCATCCCAATGAGATTTTAACTTCCCAGGAAAAAGCATATGTTTGGAATTGAAAAGCCAGACTTGTTGGTTGGGCTCAAAGGTCTTCCGAAGTATATACTTATCATGCAAGACCTTAGTTCTTTCCTTATAAGCTTGAGAGGTGTCGTAAGCATCATTCCCCAGCTCCTCAAGCACACATAATTCCAGAAGTAGTGCCTTACCCGCCTTCTCTAAATCCATGTTAACACTTCGAATAGCCCAAAGTGCCCTATGTTCCAACTCAACAGGTAAATGGCATGCTTTCCCATAAACAATACAAAAGGGAGAAGTACCCAAAGGGATCATATTCGCCATTCAATATGCCCACGAAGCATCATCAAGCTTTTGGAAGCAGTCCTTCCTACCAGGTCTAACGATCTTTTCTAAAATATTTTTTATCTCCTCATTCGACACTTCAACCTGTCCACTCATTTGTGGATGGTGAGTAGAGACCTTGTGAGTCTGCCCTAGACTCCTAATTAGCTGATTGAAGTGGTTGTTTCAGAAATGAGGTCCCCAATCATTTATAATGGTCTTGGGGAGCTGAAACGAGATATGATATTGGCCTTCACAAATTTCAAAACCACAAAGTGGTCATTTGTGCGCGTAGGAATGGCCTCTATCCATTTAGGGACATAATCAACTGCCCCTAAGATTTATTCATAACCATGGGACAAGGGTTGGGGTCCAAAAAATCAATTCCCCACACATCAAAGATTTCAATAGATTGAATAAGGTGTTGAGGCATTTCATTCCTCTTCCCAATCATTCCAGTCCATTGATATCTAATACAGGCCTCAACAAAATTATGAGAATCCTTAAATAACGAAGGCCACCAAAAATCGGACTGGAGAACCTTAAATGCAGTTTTCTTAGCACCAAAGTGTCCTCCATAATGAAGTTTATGGCAAAAACTCAGCAAACTTTATTGTTCCTCTTCAGGTACACAACGTCTCAATACTTGGACTTGTCCAATTCTAAATAATTCAGACTCTTCCCAATGAAAGTTTCTTGCATGGGAAATGAATCAATTTCTTTTCTGCTGATCCCAAGTGCCAGGAGTTTCTCCATTGACCAAGTAATTTATGGTATCGGCATACCAAGGTAAAGTTGGTTTTACCGCCATCAGGGTTTCATCAGGAAGTGTCTCGCGGATGTCTCCAGAAAAAGAGTCATTAAGTGGAAGGCGAGATAGGTGGTCAGCCACAATATTTTCTACTCCCTTTTCACGTATCTGGAAGTCAAATTCTTGAACGAGTAGGATCCACCTAATCAAACATGGCTTAGAATCTTTCATAGTAATGATATGTTTCACTGTCGCATGATTGGTGAAAATAACCACCCTAGACCCAAGCAGATAGGACCTAAACTTCTCCAAAGCAAAAACTATAGCAAGCAACTCTTTTTTAGTGACGGTGTAGTTTTGCTGAGGTTCGGTTAAAGTTTTGCTGGCATAATGCAGCACATGAGGTCTTCCCTCAACCCATTGTCCAAGGACTGCTCTCACTGCATAATCTAAGGCATCACACATTAGCTCTAATGGGAGTGCCAATTAGGAGCTTGGAGAATAGGCATAGATATCAAGGCCTCCTTCCGAGTTTGAAAGGCCTCGGCACACTTTGAATCAAAATTGAAGGAAGATTCCTTCACCAACAAGTAACAAAGTGGCCTAGAAATTTTACTAAATTTCTTAATATAGCGCCTACAAAAGCTGGCATGGCTCAGAAAGGATCTAATCAATTTGACATTTGTAGCCAATGGGAGTTTGGAAATAGAATCAATCTTGGCTTTATCTACTTCCAAACCTCGCTCAGATACAACATGCCCAAGTACAATTCCTTCCTATACCATGAAATGACTTTTCTCCCAGCTGAGGACAAAACTGGTCTCCTTAAATCGCTTCAACACATTCTCCTGGTGCAGGAGACACTGGTCGAAAGACGAGCCATAAATGGAGAAGTCATCCATAAACACTTCAACACACTCGTCAATCATGTCTGAAAAAATAGAAATCATACGCTGCTGGAAGGTTGCAGGGGCATTACATAATCCAAACGGCATACGCCTGAATGCAAAAGTACCGTAAGGACTCGTGAATGTCATCTTGTCCTGGTCATCAGGGAAGACTGCAACCTGATTGTACCCAGAATATCCACCAAGAAGGCAATAATACTTATTCCCTACCAATTTCTTGAGAATTTGATTAATAAAAGTCAACGGAAAGTGATCCTTCTGGGTAGCGATGTTCAGCCTACGGTAATCAATACAGACCCTCCATCCAGTTGAGGGTCTAGTGACAACTTGTTCACCTTGGTCATTGAATTCCACAGTAAAGCCTGCCTTCTTTGGCACCACATGAATAGGACTTACCAATTTACTATCTGCAATGGGATATATGATACCAGCATCCAACCACTTCAGGATTTCCTTTTTAACTACCTCCCTCATATTAAGGTTCAAACAACTCTGCATGTCCCTAAATGGCTTGATGAAATCATCAGTATAAATGTGGTGCTTGCAGAGTGCAGAGTCCATACCATTAATGTCAGCAATGCTCCAAGCAATAGCTTCCTTGTGCCTATATAAGGATTCAATCAGGGCCCCCTCCTATGCCTCAGATAGCACAGTCTAAATGATAACGGGGAGTGTATCATTGGCACCTTGGAAGATGTACTTGAGAGTGTTAGGGAGGGGTTCCAACTCAAGGTTGGGGGCTTGTATGGTGGAGGGTTTCATAATAGATGTCCCCATCTCTGGTAGCAGATCTACCTTGGGCAGAGATGAAGGGGGAAGAGACTCAGCAGAAACACCCAGCAACTCCTCAAGTTGAAGTATATCCCCTTCACAATCCTTCAAGAGATGGGAATCATCATTTAGCATGACATGCTGATGGGGGTCATCACATAACATTGCAGCGGTTGCCTCTTCAATTAGGTTATCTATCACCTCAACTTGAGAACAATCCTCAATTCCGGCTTGCTTGTAAACATCAAACACATTAAGCCTGATTTTCTTGTTCCCAAAGCCCATTTTCAATGCCCCAGTATTACAATTGATTGAAGAATGCGAAGTTGCAAGGAAGGGGTAGCCCAAAATGATGGAGGGTTTCGTTTCCTTATTGGTAGGGTCAGTGTCCAAAGCTAACAAGTCAATGGAAAAGAAGAAATCCTCCACTCTTACGAGGACAGAGGACATCTTCGAAAATCCCCCTATGGTGTCTTAACTGATCGATTAGCAACTTGAAGGATTATAGGACTTGGCTTCAGATTGCCTCCCCGAAGTTGTTCATACACATAGCTCGGAAGGATGTTCACCCCCGCACCCGGATCAAGTAGAGCCTCATCAATCTGTAAGTCACCAATAACCATTGAGATGTACGGGGCTCCTGGGTCTTTAAGTTTTGGGGGTGTGCCATGTTGAATAATTGAGCTAATAGAATCAAGCAGGACAACTTTTGATTGGACCTGTTTCCTAGAATATTGCTTTTTTGTGCACAGGTCCTTTAAGATGCAGGCGTAAGATGGAATCTACCTAATAGCTTCAATCAAAGGCAGGTTAATCTACACTTGCTTGAAAGTTTCCATGATCTTATCCATCTTATCTTTGGCTCCAGATGAACTAGCAAAATTCTACTCAGAGGTGGATAAGCGCTCTCGGAAGGGCACTCTCGATCTCTGGATGGATGGGTTGTCATGTCGAGTAAGGGGTGGAACAGGGGCAACTTCTTCCGATGAGGTGATTTCAAGTGGAGAAGATTTGGGCAAGTCTTCTGTGGTGGGGGTGAAAGTTGGGGTTGATGGTCTTTTAGGGGGTGAGACTATAGGAGCATCGGGTTTGGAAATTTCTTTCCAACTCCTCAGAATAGCCACTGCCTGAGCATGCTCTCTAAAGACAATCCATTTTCCTTTTGGATTCTCCTCAGCAGCACTAGGGAGCTTCCCAGTTTCCCTCTGTCTAGCGGCCTCAACAATGTGTCCTATTTGTGATTTCATCTCATGTATAACCTTGTCAGGTGATTGGATGATGGCACTTTGACTTTCTTGCATAGTTTTTAACATTGCCTTCAATTCATCCATCTCAGAGGTCTTAGGTTGGGCAAAGGTCTGAGGTTGGTTCATTTCATGATTTTGAAAGGATTGTGGTTTATAATTCCCTGAATTTGAGACATTTCCTTGTCTCCATGAAATGTTTGGGTAGTTCCTCCATCCCTCAATATAAGTGTTGGAAAAAGGGTCATTACGAGGTCTAGGATGGAACCCTTCAGCGGCATTCAGATTCGCTTGTACAGGCTCAGGGAATTGGGAGGCCAAGTGGAAATCCATAGTGGCATGTGTATTGGCTTGGCAAATTGAGCATTTGGAAGCTTGGGATGTGGAGGTGTTAGATACGAATGGACTTGGGTTCGACATAAGCCTTTCCATGTTTTGATTCAATAATTGAATCTGATAAGCTAAATTCTAGATGTCCCTTGCCTTATTCCCCTCCAATTTTCTTTGCATGAGAGTGGGTTTTCTATCCATGTAAGTAGAATTCAAGTGAATAGAATTCTCACTTAAAGTATCAAAAAGGTTCCAAGCTTCATCCTCAGTCTTAGATTGAAAGGTTCTTGCACAGGCACCATCCATAGTTTGCCTATGCGAATCATTAAGTCCGATGTAGAACCTTTCAACCAGTTGCCACTTAGGCACCTGGTGATGTGGGCAAAGTCTCAGCAAGTCATTAAAGCGCTCCCACGTATCATGGAAAGCTTCCCCATCCTTTTGAACTAAACCCATAATTTCCCTCCTTAAGTGATTGGTTTTTCTCATGGGGAAGTATTTCTTCAAAAACTCCTTTTTCAGGGCATCCCAAGTGTTATTATCATCAAGGGTGTGATACCAATACATGGCTTTGTCCTTAAGGGAGAAGGGAAAGTGGGTCGGCATTTGAGTGTCATCAGTAATGCCCTACAGCTTCACCGTGGAACAGACCTCAGTGAATTCCTCTATATGCCTATAAGGGTCTTCCCTAGCAATACCATAAAAGGAGGACAGCAAGGATATGGTTCTGCTTTTGATCTCATAAGGATTGTACCCTCCAGGTCTACGCAGTGCAGGGCCAGCTTGATTGGTTAGAATGAAATATTCCTTAAGGCTCCTTTGACTGGCCATTTCTACCCTTGGAAGGTTTCTTCTTAAGATTCTTTCAGGTTCAGTATCAAAGACAAGTTGTCTCCTAAGAGTGTGCCTACCAAGCATGCACTACAAACATAATTCAAAAGGACTTGTTCAATCTTTTCAAATTTAGGCTTTTGACTTTAGTTCAAATTGTAGGTAACAAAGCAAGTTGTCCAATCAATTACGCTCCTAATGTGAACCTTCAAAATGCCTAAAAAGACCTAGTTGGAGCTTAGGTGTTCTTCCCTAAATTTGAATGGTAGAGCAAATCCAAAGATGGAAGATCGAGGGATGCAAGTAGGCCTAAGCCTTCCTTTGAAGCTGTGCTTTTGCGATGCTTCTCAACTACCCCCAAAAATCTATGATAGGGTATCCCCCTCTTTGGATTTACAAACCTTTGATCTTAAGTTCCGAACACTTCAGAATCCAACGGTAGGAGGGCTCTTGTCCTAGTAGTTCCAAGACTTAGGAGCATCTAAATGCGTCCCGTGGTGCAAACGATATAAGTCTGCATACACCACAAAAAGATTTTGAATTTTGATTCGCACGCCACATTTTAAAATCAAGTCCTTGATTTTTTAATGTACCTCCTTTAATTAGTCCTTTTTCAAGAATATATGTGGCCACTTGTTAGATCGCTTCAAGACAGATTATGTGGTCTAAAAATTAATTCAAATGCATTTGCATGACAGGTAGAAGTGTGAAGTTAGAAATGCATAGCTGATTCCAGCATTCTTCATGCAATATGCAAGACAAGAATTAGATCTAAATGCTACTCATTCAGTCCTAAATGATTCGACCTAAGGGCAAGTAGCTTCTAGTAGGCAGCTCATGTTTTGTTTTTTTTTTTAGTTTTTTTATTAGCTACTTATGCACAACCAAATTAAGGGTAACCAATCAACAAATTAAATTAAAAACATAAATCTAAGGAAAAGGGAACAGGCTCCCAAAAATCAGCCCCAATTACTACAAGTGTGTGAAAATAGAATTAAAACTTATGACACGGAGAATCTCCCATGGAGGGTAGATCCAGGTCTCCTTCATCTTCCTCGATAGTAGGCATCGCTCAAGGTCGACATCTTCTCCCAAATGTGCCTGTCACCTCTATCAAATTCCTCGCACAGAAAAAATAATAAATGGTTAGATCATTGTGCAATGAGAAATAATTAGAAATAAAAATCAGGTGAAATTATTGCGTTTATTGCCCCCCGGCAACAACACCATTTGATAAGATGTTTTTCACTTTCGAATAATGTATTATGATGATTTACTGTTGTAGGATTAAAGTGGTGGAAAATCATTTAACAAAATAATTAAAACAAAAATTAAACCACTCACAGAAGAGCAGGTCGTGTCCACAAGGAGGCAATGATGCAATAAAATCATGAATATTTTTTTCTCATATTCGTTCAATCAAGTGCGAAATCCATAGTCAAATTTGACAAGAAATGCGATGAAAAGTAGATGCACAATAACTAAAAAATGTAAGGGTATATGTGCAATTTTTCCTCACTTAAATATTCAATAAATATGTGGTGAATCTATGTAATTTCCAATTGACATGCATTAGAGAGAATTTGTGCACATCTTAATCCAAAACCAATGTCAAAAGTTGTGAATAACAAAAGCCAAGCAATTATAAGAAAGTATTGGTATGAAGTCGCAATTTAACCACAATAAAATAATCTTAAATCAAAAGTCTTTTTCATGTCAATGGCATGAAATGTAATTATTAATTGAGGTTGAAATAGGGGATTAAAATTAGGGAGAGCTTGTGCACGGATGAAGGCAAGATGGATGATAAGTTGGTGACCGAAGGTAACCATCTCTGATCCGCACCTAATGGTGGTGGCAGCTCGATGGATGGTGGTTGGAGCTAGCCTGCTAGAGGGAAGAAGTGGCGGCGGTGGAAGTTGCTGCCAGAGGCTACGCACGCTGCGGGCACAAGGAGGCACGACATGCGAGCACTGGGGGCACTGCAAACGCTCGTAGGGTGCGGGTGCGTAGAGGCACGAGCTCTGTAGGCTGCACAGGCACGCGTGGGCATGCTGGTGGCACCGGCTGGAGGTTGGTAGGGAGGCATTGGAGTGTTCTGAAGCGGGGGTGCTGAGGCATGGTGAAGGCGAAGGGCCGTGGGCACGTGGGTTCAAGGCATTGCTAAAGGACGCATGCGAGGTAGATGTTGTGCAGGTGGTAGGTGCTGGCGTGTGCACTGGCTGAGGTGAGGGAGAGCAGTGGCTAGGGTGTTTGGCAGGGTGCGCCAGAGGTGGGGCACGCGATGGTGCAGGTGCTAGTGCATGGGTTGGAGCTGCTAGTGAAGGTGCACGATGGGTGATGGCATGAGGCAGGAGGAATTGCATGGACTCCTGGCGGTGTGGGCTATCACCCCACATGCCCATGGTGGTGGAGTCGCACTATCACGGTGGGAGGCTGGTGTTATTGATGGATGAGAAGCATTGTTCTCTAAGCATAGTGAGGAACAAAGGGGTGGAGACCTCCCCTTGAATGGCTGCCCCTCCTCATTTGTAGCCACGGCTACAAAGATTTGAATTTCAAAGCACTGTAGAATCAATCTGATGTGCAGGAGGAGGAGGCGGAGACGGAGGAGTTACTTGCAAGGAAGAATAATAATAAAATAAAAAAATAATTAGGGTTATTTATACATAACTCCTTAACTTCTATGTTAATTAAAATAGTGCATCTAATTAATTAACTAATTAAATATATGCAACCCTAGATTAATTCTAAATGCTAGAATTATACACTTAAGCTAAAATATGAATTAATTTTTTTACATCTTAACATATGCTATCTAAATGTTAAAATTAACTTAATGTGTAGACATTTAGACACTTAAATAGCCCACAAATATGGGCTAATCACTTACTCTAGTCCATATCAAAAGAAAGAAAATGAAAGGCAAAAATTGCTAATAAAACTAAGAAGAGATTAGTAGGAACGCTGATTTTAGGCCTTTTGGGCTATAATCCTTGGCATAAAAATTCAAGTACCTGCTAAGATCTAGATAGTCCTCAAGAGGTTGGGAGAAATGCGAAGCTTAAGTGTTAGGTCTAAGGCTTAGGGATTATTAGGCCTCGTTAACTGACCTTTGGTTTGTGGGACTTGGTAACCTAAGCATCCCAATAACACACAATCCGATTCAGTGCACCTAAGTATCAAAATCACGTAAATGCATTTGAATTGTTCTGGAAAAGTCATCTAGAATAGGAACGACTGATTAACACAAGTTGATTTGGATGAGTTCCCGAAGTGAAGAGGTAGGAAATTCCCCTTGACGATGCGCAATAACATATCGTCTTCTTGGTGCTTGTCTCCTAGGATATCTACATATCCTACTGGGGCCATGTAAGCATCCTGTACGGGTTTAGATGCCATGGACGGCATTATCCCAAAATGTCGATTGCCAGAGTTTGGATTTAGCTACAGAACACCATATTCAAGATTATCTCGAAATCTTGCAAGCCAGTATTCTAGGGGTTGCCATGGCTGGTGCTATCTCGAAGCATTGATTGCTAGGGACCCTACGAAGATTGATGGTCGGGACTAGGAATCTATTATAGACCATGTTGTAATGCCAATCTGATGCTAGAAATTAAACGAAAAGAGAGAGAAAACTCTCCAAAAGTAAAGAAAAAATCCTCCGACTCTCTTTAACAAAAACACATTGCAAACTGAACCAAGGATAAAACTTGTTACAAGCATGGGTGCTTTAACTGTGGAGTTCAACGAACCATAGGTTAGTTCCTGTGGGCCTTAAAAGCCTTCGCGGTAGACTGAGGCTAGAGCTGGTCAGGTCCGGATCATGGTTGGTACATGAGTACCTCTTGGACTACTATTGGCATTCTAAACTAATCTACAAAATGAAGCACAGCAAAATTTTTAAGCATCGAAAGATTTTATGGTCTAGAATCAAAGTTAATACCTTCAAATTTTGCTAAGTGACTAGCAAAACCTTGGCATGGGGGTATGATGGGAACACCATCATGAGCCATAACTACCTTATTTTAACCCAATTAAGTCAATAAATGCTCATACAAACCGCTAGAGAGTCACAAGTCATTGCATATTCATTATGAAAGAAAAATAAGAAACCAGGGCTAAAACTACAATTTTACTAGCTCATCATGAATGCAATACAATCAAGGGTTTTCTCAGTGGTTCAATTAAGGTCAATTGGTCTTAAAAAGAAAACAAGTGGGATAAGATAGACAGAAAAGGGTTTGCACATGTTCTGAGAATTGACTTTTGAAACCCCAAAAATAGACCCGCTTAATTAACTGAGGTTATGATCATGATAAAATTCACCTAAACCCTCTAAAATTCATATAAAAATATTCTATAGGGCTTAGAACTTTAAATTTGACCATCAGAACCCGTTTTGACCCAAAACAGAACCATAGATAGATATTTGCCCTAATTTGGGTTTTTTCATAAATTACCAATCAAACATGGTGAAAACCAAAATCCAACTCCACCATTGGATTTCCTAGGTCCAAATTAGGTTTGTACCAAAATTTGGACCCAATATGAGTTTGTCTTGAATTAGTTCGCAAATTGGTCCCGTCTAATTTGATTTCTAGCCTTAACTTTCAAAATCCCTTCAAACAAGCCCCTAGCATTGTCATCGTTCTCACAAAAGGTCTCTGCCACCATTAATCCAATTCCTACTTGCTTTGGCGACCTTAAAACGGAAAGAAGTCCCTGATTTCTTGACGAATCCCTTTCAAATTTAAAAGGAAACTTCGTTAAGAAATTTCCTTCCTTTTGAACCCAATCCTAAGCCCTAGAACTTCCCCATTCTCTCATGCGAATGCATGAGAGATTTGGGTCACAAGAAATTTCCCAATCTGGAAACCATTCCAAGCTTGGGAAGCTTGCTTCCCAAGCTCTAATCAACCTCAGATGACCTATAAAAGGCTCCCCAGATCACAACGAACTTCTCAAGCTTGAATTCGGCCAAAGAATCCCTCAAATTCTTCTCCCCTCCTCCGGCCGATTTGCTCTTCAAGCTCCAGCGATTCTCCTTGTCTTCCCTCATCGTTTGACCACCATACCTATGGCAGATTCTTCATCCAAATCTTCTTCCGCATCGCGCAACACCCACCGGCGCTCCTGCCCCCTTCATCCTCGCCGATCACTACCCTCTGAGCATCTTCGTCTCTAGTGCCAACTCTGCTCCCCCTCGTTCTCCTCCCCTCCTAAGTAACCCCTCAACTTCCCCTCTTTGTTTTCAGACCCTCACCTCCTTATTTCGACCACCGACTCGCTCCGTCACCCTCCATCTTCCACCTTGGCAACGTACCTCTGGTTGCTCGCATGGCCACTACACTCCACCAATTCGGCCGCCATTCATCTCCAGAACTCCGTCGTGTTCTAGAGAGCAAAAGCCCTCTTTTCTTCAAGCCTATTGGCCTCCCCACTGCTCCACTAAACACCACACTGTCGCACCTCATGTTTCGCCATCGTCCAACCACCTCAAGCACCCTCACAACTCACAAACATCGCTGTTCAATTCCCCACCTCAGGGTGAAGCTTATGAACTATTTTAACTGGGGTTATTAGCCCATTTTCTTGCTTTCGGTGTGCCAACCTCCTTCGTCATTGCCGCAACAGCTGCAACCTTGCTTGAAGCTCTCATCATGCCTGCAGGTTATAGGCGTCGATCTTAAGCACTGCAGATTACCTCCAGGAGCATCCTTGCGCAGTCAATTGAATCCCTTTGACCAAGCCTCTATGCCAATTCGACAAAGGAAGTCGCCGCAGTTGTGCATAGAGAAAGGAGGTGGGATTAGTCCCACATCGATTGTGACAAAGCTCCTATGCCTACATAAATTGTAAAAGTGTTATGGATTGGTTGCCTCAGCACGCACAGGGGTGAGGTCCTCGCAAACCCCCTCACGTGCCTCATCCACGACATCTCCCCAGTGGACCTGGCCCAACCCAATAACCTGCCTAAACCCTACACTCCTCGGTTGCGACCCACGCTTGCAGCCCTGGTTCCTGGTACGCTCTAGGTCCAATTACCTGTATTCTCGGTATTGTTGAAGGCTCTGAGAGAGCGTGACCTAGGGAGAGAAGGAGAGACTGAGCAAGGGAAGAGGAGGGTTTCGCCACTAAAAACATTGGATGACACTTACCCATTCTGAGAAGTTCTCCTCCCTTATGGGAGGAAGGAGAAGGAAGCAGAAGGAAGAAGAAGAGAAGGAGGAGTCACAGCAGAGAAAGAAAAGAAGAGAGAGAAGAAGAGGCTGAGAGAGGAAAAAGGAGGCAGTGCACTATAGCATCAGACATTTAAGTCGTCAGATCCCACTTTCAAATGTCTGATTTGAGTTTCTAAAGCTATAATTAACTTTGATATTGTCCTTCTAGTTTCTGTTACTATTTAAGGGTAATTGGTGGATTAAATCGGCATTTTACGCTCTTCATTTTGCACATTGATCATTGATTTTTATATCATTCTACCTTAAAGTTTTACTTATATATTCTGCTCAGTTATGAATTGTGATCTTGAGCTCTAAATTCCATATTGCTCCCTGTGTTCGACCTCGGAATCTTTTTCGAGTAATAAAAATTTACTTGTTTATATGCTATTTTGGCTATACTGCAACGTGACATTCTTAAAACACCGATCTAGCACACCAAACATCCCTTGGTTTCTATTTTTGGAAACCAAGGTGGCGCCAACCTTAGAAGAGCCTAGGAGGAACTAAGTGGTGTGGGAGTGCATGAATGGGTGTGTGTTTGAGTGTGTGTGGGCGTGACCTAGCTGGCTAAGTGGTCTAGGTTAGGTCCTAAGGGGTTTAGGTTAGTGTAGGTCTCAAATTAGGGTTGAAAACCTTAATTTGCTAAAGAGAAACTGCAACTAAACTTGACATAAGCTTAATTGAGTGAGTGTGAACTTAATTGAGAGTGAAACAACTCAATCAAGTTGGGCTTAGATCAACTGGACTCTCACTGGGTCCAATTGAACTTATGTGGGTTGACATCTGAACTCAATTGGAATCTATGAGTCCAATTGACTAGGCAATTGTAATTGAGTATGATCTAAGTCAATTGTGCTTAGTGAGAACCTAATTAGGTTCTTAATGAGGTCTAGAGGTGGTGTAATATGATTAGGGTAACTTAATTTAGGTTCCCAAGGGGTTGGAATTGGGTTTAGGGACATAGGAATTGAAGATCCAAGCTTGAATTCCAAAATAGGAACTGGAGAGCAGTTCCAAACATCCAATTTCAGTATCAAATGACTTATACTCAAAAATCAAAAGTCCAGATCTCTCATCTAGACGTCCAATTTGAGTCAAGGAAGTATCAAGGTTCTATCTTGGGGATTCCACAGAAATTGGATGTCTGACCAAGTGTCTAGATGTCTAATAACATTGCAGACATGAGTTTAAGTTGTGCGGGTTGTGGCTGAAGGTCCTAGACATCCAATAACCTATCTAGACATCCAGATAAGGGTTGGAACTAGGGTTTGAGGCTCCCTAGGCTGTGGTGACATAATCAAAGGGTGGCTAAGGCTTAGGAATGCTTCTAAGGCTATCCTAGGGCAAGGAATGAATCTAAGTTCTTCATAATTTATCTCTACCCTATTCTTACTTAATAGAATAACATACCTCAACCCTTATATTATTTACCTACTACATTTATTATAAAGTCTTCCGCTCTAGCTCTGATGTAGCACTAGCTTCAGGTTCAGCTTCAAATCCAGTTTCAGATCCAGCTCTTGAGCTTCCTATTACCTATAATTTATATGATGCACTTAATTAGTACATTATATGTTTATTTCATGCATAGCTAAAGGAAAGCAGTAAAAATGCCAATGATGCATATGCATGCATTAATTACACTAGCTTATGTTACATTCTAGCCTATTTTAGGTCAGTTAAGACCTATGATTGTTGCACAATCAATGTTGGGAAGGAGGATGAGGGTAGTGATGTGCCACGACTCAACGATGAGATTAACAGAACCTCAGTTGAGCTTAATAGCTCATTCGCATGTGAGGAGAGGGTCGATCATTCCATGCAACTGCTCATTGGAATTTGCAATCAAAGGACATGGAGGTGGAGGTGCTGCTAGTAGGGGGTAATTGCATGGAAATCAAAAGTTAAGGGGGTATTTATTAAGAAATTGAGAATTAAGGACTAAATTGCAAACTTGGCCAAGATGGAGCCTAAATGAGCCAAAATTTTTTTGGTAACCTAATTTGGACATAAGAAATTCAATGGTGACTTCAATTTTGGGCTTTGATATTGTTTGCATGGTCAATTTATGTTTAGACTCAAAACACACTAAATACCCGCTTACATTTATGTTTGAGGTCAAAATAGGTTTTGAGTGTCAAATTGGCTATTCTAGTCCTCATAGAATATTCTTAGATGATTTTTAGAGGAGTTATGTTACATTTATTCCAATCAGAACTATTTTAATTGAAGTAGGGTTGAATTTAGGATTTTTGACTGAGAATTAACATTCAATTTGAAAATCCTGAATTATTCAATACCAACCAACTTTTAGGAATTTCAAGCTCAATTGACCTTTAATTCACCATGAGCTGACCCCTTAGCAATTCTGCAGTTATAATTATTCATGAAAATTATAGAATTAACCCCAATTTTTATTATTTCTTCTTTCTCCAACCCTAATTGAATTATACCCCTTTGATGTGTTAATTTGGTGAATTTAACCTTAGAACTTATCCAATTAAGATAGTTATAGAGGATGATGGCGATGCCATCAATAACCAAACTTCGAATGCAATTACATTGTAGAGTGGGAAAACCACCACTGATCCTAGGCCTTTACATCAAAATGATGAAACCAACTCTCAACCAATGCAAGTTGACTCTCCGAACACCACTCAAGAATAAAAAGGAAACCAAACATCACAAGACATGACTCCTATTCCTTTTCCCCAAGCTCTCCACTCCACCACCAACAAAAAAAAGAAACTTGAGCCGACGACTGAAAAACTCATGGATTTATTCGGGCAAGTTTAGATCAGCATCCCTATTTTAGATGCAATCAAATATATACCTGCCTATGCCAAGCTTTTGAAGGATATTTGTAGTTACAAAAGGTAGACTAAAAACCTAGAAAACAAGCATCTTCCAGAGATAGTAAGCTCTATCATACAGGGCAAACTACCTTCTATGATGAAAGACCCAGGTACGCCTTTGATTTCTATTATTATTGATGATGCTACTTTCAACCTTGCACTTCTTAATCTCGGTACCTCAGTCAATATCATCTCAACTATTTTATTCTGAGTATTTAGGATCAGTAATTTAAAGCCTGTTGAGATTACTCTACAACAAGCAAACCGATCTTCAATCAAACCTAGGGGATTGTTGACGATGTAATTATCAACGTTTAGAATTGCAGCTTTCCTGTAGACTTTCTGGTCCTTGATATTGATGTACATGAATCTCTGATTAATGCCCTATCATCCTAGGATAACCTTTTCTAGCCACAGCAAAAGCTAATATTAACTATCATATAGGAAAAATGGAGATTACTTGTGATGGCCACACTATTACTTTAGATATTTTTAAATCATCTAGGGGATTCCATGATAATGATATTTCTTTCGAGGACTTAGACACAAAAATATCTAACTTGGTAGAGGAGAAATTGTTAGAGGATACCCTCCCAACCACAACCTTTTCAAGGATTCCTACCTTACATTAGTGGTCGGCAGCATCAATGACTTGGAGCCTTGTCTTCAATCTTAATCACTTCCTGATTTCTCATCAAACTCACATGCATTAATTTCACCCAACCCTCATCACACTAACTCTTCTTCCATTCCCTTTCCCCTAGACCTACCATCGGACTTACCCAAGTTTGGCTTTTATTTGACGTCAAACCATTGGTTTCTTTGAAAATTGGGTAGCTAATGAACTATCTAGGGTGGTATGGCTGGGATGCTGTTGGTGGTAATAGCTCATCAGCCGGTTGTCCAGAGCCCAGCCACAAAACCATTTTTGTCGCACTGCCTTTAGGTAAATCTTAGATTAGGGAAGCCACCTACTTAAAAAAAAAAGAAAAAGAAAAAATATAAAAAAAAGAGAAAAAGGAGAAAATAAATAACAATAAATAAATAAAACCACACTTCATCGCACGAGTATAGCTGGCAAGTTGCCGTCGGTAACAGCCCATTGGTCGGTTCTCCAGAGCCCAACTCGCAAAAATGCACAATAATTCCCAAAACACTTAGGGAAGAAGCAGAGAAGTAGAATAAACTGGGGAGATATATACTGGATTCAAGTTTGTGTTGACCTCATAAATAAAAGAAGAAGGGAGAAAGCTACATTTCGAAAAGATAAACCTCCAAACAAGCTCACCTAGGGCCGTACAAACCTGAAGTCCATTTTAACGACCGCCTAGTGAGTCTTTCACTCTTTTCACTAGATGCTTAGCACTTAGAGTTCTTTTCGAGTCTTGGGCTGGTCGGGTTCAACAAATAAAATTTATACCAAAATGAAAATTCCGAGTCGAACACAGGGAGGCGAACGTTTGATTTAAAAGCTATGCATTTGTTTTTATTTGTCATGAAGTAATTCAATTTAAAACTATCTAACTATTTACAATAAATAGAAGAGAGAAAGAGAATATTATAAAAAGAAATCAAAATGAGATGTAGAATAAACAGGTAATTCAATATCAAAAGGGATTATTCATTACACTTAATATTACGACTAGAAAGCAGGAAAATGATTACACTAGAAAGCGGTAAATCTACTCCAAGAAGCAGTTAAAAGAATGGAGAGAGAGATATCCTCCTCGATGGTCACTTGGAGGATGAGCCAGACGGGATGACGCCTGGATGAACGAGGATGAAGCAGGATGGAGGAGGACAAAGCGGAAGAACAGGAACAGGGTAGCACGTTGTCGTTGTTGCGGGATCCACTTCTGAAGGGGGATGAAAATTGGACTTTATCTCACGAGAAGCATCCCGGGTGTGGGACAAGCTTCTCTTGAGGTTTGGAGAGGCAGAGAAGAGAAGGAAGGGATGATAATTTCGTATGGAGTGAGTCTCCTTTTATAGTTGTAAGGAGTTGGGGCAAATTGGTCATTACATCTTTAAAACATTAAATAAGGGGTCTTTAGTGACAGATAAAATCGTCGCTAAAGCCCTATCGTGGGCATAGAGGGCGTTGGATGCATGCACCTGCTCGTCTGCTTGCGGCTAACACTCACCGCACGTCCAGATGATTTCAGCCGTCCGATCGCGAGATCGAACGGCTTAAATCGTGCCTTTGCCCACCTCGTTGTGCTCCCACCGGCGTTCAATGGGGCATGAAGTGCGGGCGTGCGATAGTGCATCGACGTAATTGAGCGTGGACGGCTACCCGATCAAGATCCAATGCTCGCCCGCGCCCTTCGCCTGCTTGCTGCGGCTCGAACTCACCTCCGCGCCTCACGTTAAGGTGCTGGACCACTACGCTGCCTCACCCAAATGGTCATGCGGTCGATTTCAAGGCGCCGCATCCACAGCGGTTGGATCTTGATCCAACAGTTGAGAGGGGAGGATGCGGGGGCTTCAGCGGGTGCGTGCGGGTGCTTGGGCAGCTAAGATGGAGCCACGTGGCACCATCTTGGCCGTCCATCTTCTGGATGTTGTGGATGGTGCCACATGTGTCGGATTGACTCGATTTTTGTGTCGTTAGGCTAGATTGTCGATCCAAGTCCATCTGTGCGGTCAGATTTGTCATTTGAAGTGTTGATTTACACCAACTTGGCTCTTGATCTTCTAGGATTCCTCGATCACTATCAGATGCTACAGATGCCTGATTAGGGCGATCTTGTAGTCGTTGAACTCCAATCGTCGCCCTGATCCAATCCGTAAGGTTGGATCTTCGATCTAAGGCACTGATAAAAAGTTTGCCCTATCCAAGCACATAAAAGGACACAATTAACCTCCATTTTATTCAAACTACTCTAAATGCAAGAAGATGCATGTTATGCAATATTTATAGCATGAAATGCAATCCTATGCTTAAGAACATGCATAAATAGACATCTTAAGTAGTGTAAACGTGCTTACATCATACCCCCATGCCTATCTTTTACTAATCCCTAGCAAAAACTATATGTTATTTATAAAGTAATTAGGTTGGATTATTTGGGCATGAGTTATTTTTTAAACATTAAGAAACTGTCTACTTAGGATATGAACTTTCAAAGACACAATAGTGCTTGAGTATTAGCCAAAATGCAGACCGCCTCAAGCCGTCCCCTCATTCAAAGAAAAATTTCTTTTTCTCTTTTTCTTCTTTTCTAATTTTTTTTTTGGATTTTCAAGTTTTAGGGTTAAAGAGTGGCTTTCTACGGCCATTCAACTCACTCAAGATTTGATGAGAACTCTAAGTTCTAAGCATCTTATTGTGAATGTGATAGACTCGTTGACTGGCAATTGAAATGGATTTTGGATTTCTACACCTCTAGGTGACCTCAAAAAGAATTCTACCTAAAGGTGTATCTTTATAACCGGTAGCTTTCTTCCTACTTTTATTCTTTTACAGGGTCAACACAAGGGTGAATCTAGTGTATATCTCCCTGGTTTATTCTACTTCTCTACTTCTTCTGAAGTGTTTTGGGAATTTTTAGTGCATTAACTTAGCTGGGTTCTGGACAACCAGTCGATGAGCTGTTGCCACCGACAACTTGTCAGCCATACTTGTGCGGCGAAGTGTGGCTTATTTCTTTCTTTCTTTTCTCCTTTTCTTTTGGATTTTTTTTTTTTAAGTTGGTGGATTCCCTAGTCTAAGATTTACCTAAAGGCAGCAAAAAGAGAAAGTTCCAGTGACTGGGCTCTAGACAACCTACCTATGGGCTATTACCCACGATAACTTGCCAGCCATATCACCTTAGAAGGTTCATTAGCTACCTAATTTCCATTAAAATAACCAAATAATGAGTCAGTGCAAAGAAAGTGCGTAGATGCTTAAGACTCAAAATTCCGTCAAATCAGAGGGTGGGTTGATAAGTCGTGTACTTATCACCCAAACTTATTTTCTCCAATTAAAATAGAATTAAGATGGAGAGGACTCGAAAGACAAATCAAAATTTTAGTGGATACACGGGCTGATTAAGTGCAAAGACCTGAAGGGTCTTTGTGTTCAAATCATAATGTACTATTTCCTAAGATTGAAAATTTTCTTAAACCAAGTTCACTTTCCTAATTCTGATTTCTTTTTAATAAAACAAAATAAAATAAATCTACGGAGCTAACGAATGAATTCAGAGATGAATATCCACCCCCCCATGTCTATCTAATGTAATGCCCTCATTGTATTAAAAAGACAAAATAGAGTGGAAAAGTGTAGAAAGCACCTGAATTGCATGAATGTCAAGTCTGCTTCGAGATGAAAACTACAAAGAACTATATATGAGCTGAATTTAGTGCCTTCAGCTAGGCACACTATACAAAGAAGAGAAATGAAGAATTCACAGGTACTGGTCAAAATCAAAATAAACAGAAGAAACCTCCAACCTATCAACAGAGGTCCACAGATGTGGACCAGATTGTGGTGTAGACCCATACCCCATAATCGAGAATATCTTAGGTTCTGGATAAAAATTACCCAAAACCTAAAATCAGTATGCAAGCGGGGTCGGGCCTGCGATTTATGAGGATGCAACCCAAGACCAAAAAGTCGGGTTACAGAGAATTCAAGCTCAAAAGGGTAATCATTGAATGTGTACTTGGTTTGAACATCCTCAAAATAGATGTCGTAAGGGTTCTGATTTGATGGTTTCAGCTTAATATGCACCCTTCGACTCAATCTTCTATTTCCTCCAAAGTTAACATCCCAAATCAAAACTTCCCACCACCTATCCTCCTCATTCAGCATGTCAAATTCCAGGACCTCTTGTATAATAATCACCCCATCTGAAATCTCCAAGTCTAAATGACGTGGCAGAATCAAAATTGACTTAGGTCTAATTATCTCAGAAATAGAATCATCAATAAGCTCAACAGGGTGTAACTGGTAATCAGGGCATTGAGTTGAATCCTCCAGAAAATGCGATTCTGGATCCATAATGTGTGCCCTAAGATCAGTTTCCTCAATTATTGGGCTATCAAATGATCTATTAGATTCCTCAGGCCCAATCGTCTCGCAAAAATCGTGTTCTAAAAACTCATGTGAGACTTTGCAACTTGAATCTTCACCATCAAAGAAATCAGGATCCGTATCAATGTATGTCCCAAAATCATCTGTCACTTTCTGTTCAAAGGAGACATACGTTTCCTCGTAACCCAGCTTAGGGATCTCAGGAGAAGAAATCAGATCTTCCTTAATTGGTTGCTTTAATTCAATCTGGTCAGCCTCGTAACACGTGTCCCCTCCAACCGGTGCCTGAGCAGGTTCTATCATTGGTTTTCCTGAAGGGAGTTCATCCTGGGAATCATCCCATGATTGAATCAAAGCGACCACGAATGTCATCCTCAATTTCGCTAATTTCCCAAGTAGAAACTCACCCAGGTTCTTATCCTTAACATCCTGGAGCCAATCCAATAACGACTTGTTCAAATCATCAATCATTTTAATCAGGGGCTCCAATCTCTCAATGCAAGGTATTGGCTGAACTTCTAAAGATTGAATGATATTTCTCAAGTTAGCCAAAACCTTATCCTGAACCTGGTTAACATGAACCAAATGAGTTGGTTCAAGGTTGGGCGGGTTTGGGGTTAATGCAGGGGAGTTAACGAATTGGGATTCGTTATACCCTTCTTGATAATAGGTCATTTCAGATCGTTCAAAAGGTGGTGATGACCTAAAGGCAGTGTAATCAGAGGATGGGTAAGAATCAGTGTGTCCTTCTTGATTGTAGATCATATTAGGTTGTTCATGAAAGGTTGACGATCTATAATTGATGTGGCTCTGAGAAGGATAGAAATCACAATCAAAGTGTTCAGGGTTAGACCCTAAACACGGAGGTCCGGAACTGTATCCCTAATCCGAATTATCCCAACTAACTGATGGTTGATTACAGTACGAGTTAGGATATTCGTCATGTTGGGGATAATTCACAATATGTGGGAAAGAGTGGGAATGCATGAAATATGTGGAAGGATTCATGAGACACGGGAGGAAGGAAGGTGCCCTGCAATACAAACAATCAAACCTATCCTAAAGTGGGTTAGCCTACAGGCCTACAGACTCCCAAAACCCATCTTGAGATAAAGGAACGATTTGATCTACTTCTATATGTTCAATCCAACCAGTTAGAAGGAAGGACTGGGGAGAAGGTTCTTCCTTCAGCTTGCACCTCCGGTTCCTAATGTACCCCCCAACCGCGATCGTTTGATTCTGCTCCCCTAGCTAGACATCATATTGAACAGTAGAAATAGATTAATCAAAAATAATCTCATAATGGGTTCTGAAGAGCGAGTTGAATCCTTAAGGCCAACGTCTACTCTATTTTATTTAGGGCTAGGTTTGAATGTGCTTTAGAATGTGAAGGGCCCTTTAAATGGGTTGTGCCCTTAATGATTGTTTGATTATTTTTGTGTGTGCGTGCACAACTAGTGGTTTTCAAGCAAGATTATTTTTGATGCGGTGAATTTTAGACTTCAAATCTTGCTTAGTAGCTTTTAGGTTTCAACTTTAGCTGTTTTAAACAAGTTTTGTTGGCACACCTGGTTTTGCAAGCAGAGGTGAAGATGTTTTCCTTTAAAGCTTAAAAAGAATGTGGAATGCCCGGTAAATCCCTAAGAGTTGAAACTAAGTGGCAACTACTTGATGAGTTTATTTATTTGAAGTGGTGCAGCCCAATCAACTCAAATAATTGGCCCGTTGCACCACTTAGTTAAGCACACAAATGATTACCTAATCTTATTTCCACTCCATTATGTATTTGGATGTGTGTACCGACTTCAAAGATCAATTTACCGGTTGAGTTTGAAAATCAGATGAGGTTGTGTACCTCTATGAGATTTTTTTATTTTTCTTTTAATGTGGGGGTTGGGGTGAGTATGGATGTCAAACAACAAACAATCTAATCTTAGAGTATATAAGAACACCTAGGTTGATTGATGTTTGTGTTATTTTGTGGTGAAATGAAATCTAATTGGTGGGAGGTGTGGGATACCTTACAAAACCTTTCATGGCCCTTTACTCCGATCTACTGCATTTGCTCGTCTTGAAAGAGTACCTGCAATCACAATAAGAAAGGAGAGAAGTGAGGTAAATGATTTCTTAGTTACAAAATGCAAAGAGAAATCAAGGAGCGTCGCCTCCCCGGCAACGGCGCCAAAATGTTGAACATACGAATTGCTACGCTAACGTGTTTAGTTTTGGAAAACCTGTCGTAGTTTGAAAGCGAAGAACTCGTGTTCAACAAATAAAATTTATACCGAAATGAAAATTTCGGGTCAAACACAGGGAGGAGGATGTTTGATGTAAAAACTACACGTTTGTTTTTATTTTTCATGAAGTAATTCAATTTAGAACTATCTAACTATTTACAATAAATCGAAGAGAGAGAGTAAGAGAGAGAGAATATTACAAACAGAAATCAAAATGAGATATAGAATAAACAAGTTATTCAATATCAAAAGGGATTGTTCATTACACTAAATATTACGACTAGAAAGCGGGAAAATGATTACACTAGAAAGTGGTACATCCACTCTAGGAAGCAGTAAAAAGAATGGAGAGAGAGAAATCCTCCTCGACAGTCGCTTGGTGGATGAGCCGGACGGGATGATGCCTGGATGAAGGAGGACGAAGCAGGACGAAGGAGGATGAAGTGGGAGAATGGGAACGGGGCAGCATGTCGTCATCGTCGCGGGATCCACTTCTGAAGGGGGATGAAAATTGGACTTTATCTCACAGGAAGCATCTCGGGTGTTGGACAAGCTTCTCTTGAGCTTAGGAGAGGTAGAGAAGAGAAGGAAGGGATGAGAATTTCATGTGGAGGGGGTCTCCTTTTATAGTTGCATGGAGTGGGGGCAAATTAGTCATTACATCTCTAAACCATTAAATAAAGGGTCTTTAGTGACGGATAAAACTGTCGCTAAAGCCCCATCTTGGGCATAGTGGGATTTGGACGTGCATGCCCACTCATCTGCTCGCGCCTAACGCTCGCCGCACGTCCAGATGATTTCAGCCATCCGATCGCGAGATCGGACGGCTTAAATCGCGCCTTCACCTGCCTCGCTGCACGCCCGCCCACGTTCGATGGCGCGTGAAGTGTGGGAGTGCGATCGCAAGTCGACGCTATTGAGCGTGGATGGCCGCAACATCAAGATCTAACGCTCACCCGCACCCACTCACCCGTGCCCTTCGCCTACTCACTACGGCTCGAACTCGCGTCCGCACCTCCCACAAAGGCACTGGACCACTGCACTGCCTCGCCCAAATGGTCGTGTTATCGATTTCAAGTCGCCGCATCCACAGTCGTTGGATCTTGATCCAACGGCAGGGAGGGGCGAATGCGGGATCTTCAGCGGGTGCATGCAGCCATTTGGGCACCTAAGATGGCACCACGTGGTGCCATCTTGGCCATCCATCTTCTGGATGTTGTAGAAGGTGCCACGGGTGTCAGATTGACTCAATTTTTGCATCGTTAGGCTGCGATCGTCGATTCGAATCCATCCGTGTGGTCGGATTTGTCGTTTGAACTATGGATTTACACCATCTTGGCCCTTCATCTTCTAGGGTTCCTCGGTCACTTTCAGATGCTACAGATGCCTCAGTAGGGCGATCTTGGAGTCGTTGAACTCCAATCGTTGCCCTGATCACATCCGTACCATTGGATCTTCGATCTGAGGCCCTGATAAAAAGTTTGGCCTGTCCAACCACATAAAAGGAGATAATTAACCTCCATTTTATTCAAACTACTCTAAATAAAAGATGATGCTTGTTATGCAATATTTATAGCATGCAATGCAATCCTATTCTTAAGAACATGCATAAATAGACATCTTAAGTAGTGTAAACGTGTTTACATCAGCTCCATTCTAGCTCCTTTGGCCCAAAATAATTAACTAGAAGCTCTATCTGACTAGAACTAGCTATTGCCATCAACTAACTAAGCCTAACCAGCTGAAGAAGACCTCAACTAGCTCAAGCTAGCTCAAGTCCTACTCTCGGAGACTCAACTCAACTCAACTTGGTTGTGATTAGCTACTTGACCTTACCTAGCTACCCCAACTTGCTCGATAATCTCCAGGAAGACCAGACCTAGCTCACCTCAACTCATAATAGAAGAAAGGCAGCTCAGACTAGCTTGGCTTAACTACTAACAAAGAACTAGCTAGCTAAGCTAGCAACTGAGCTCCACTTCAGCTCACTTTAGCAGCCACCAACTTAAATGTAGCTTAGATGCAACTCCTCCTCAGCTCATCATCTCAAAACCCTAGCTTTACCTCCTCTCTCTACTACTTATCTACTAGCTAAGCTAGCTTAGATAGTTGGCTTCCTTGGCCACCAAAACCTAACCCTAAACTACACCTAACTAGCTACACCATATAAGCCTACCTATAGTCAACCTATGCTCCCCTATTCCTATGCCATCTTGAAGCCACCTCAACCACACCCCTTTATCCCACCACTAGCACCAAAAGCCACAAATATGTGGTGCCAAAAACTCTCCTAACCATCCCCCATTTTTAATCCACATTTTCTCTCCAAAATTACCCCCATCTTAACCCTACACAAACCCCTTCAATCCATCTCCACCAACACCTAACCCCCTTTCTGGAACCTACCCTATTAGGTGGCAAAATAAGGTGGAAATCCACCATCCTGGACTTCCACCAAGGGGTGGTTCCTCACATTAGCTACTCCCCTGCCAACTCTTCACTTGGAACCAACATATCTCTCTCCTTAGATCACCTAACTACTTCCATCATCCAATCCTAACCCTACATCCAAAAGCCATGCCAACCAACCCTCTCCATTCCTATTTGTATCCCATCTAACTACCACATTAGGATAGTCCTTCCTTAGTATAAATTCCACCTATACTACCTACTATGTCACAGCCAAAAAAGAAGAAGAGAAGAAGATCAAGGGGGCAACCTACCCGCTCCCTTGATTCCTTCTTCCTCTCTCTTCCTCTCCCTTGTGCCATGCCAAGGAGGAGGAAGCTTTCATGTAGGAGGGATGGCCAGGCAAGAGGAGGAGCAAGGTGGTTGATGCCTACCTTGGAGGAATGCTTGGTAGAGTATTATCTTGGTGGCAAGGAGGAGATTTTTCCAATCATAGGAGTTGCTATGCCTGGTGTAAGACCTACCACCTCCTTCATCATCTTTGGAGGAAACTTTTCTTCTCATTTATTTTCTTTGTATTAACGATTGTAATTTCTCCTTTTTCATTGTAAGAAGCATTCAGCTACCTGTTGTCAACTTGCTTGTAATACGAAGTTCTAATTGTTACCTTCCAATTTCCTATTTCTACTTAGAGTGTTTTCATGTTCTTGTAGTTGCAGTGTACATCACACTCTTCTCTCTTAATTACCCTTGGTGCACTTTCCTACGGTGAGCTTAGAAGAAAGGATTTATTCCTATCACTTAAACGTACAAGTGCAGATTTGAGAGGCGAGAGAGAGAGCCAACTTTTGTGACTAACAAATCTGCCTCCTTAGATGGCCTCAGATACTCCACTATCTAGATATTATAAATTTAAGAGTTGATTGTAGATTTAAACATACAACGACACTATTTCACATATTTAACAAAATGTGCATTTCCTGCAGCATGTGCCAGCCATACCACCCTAGTACATTTATTAGTTGCTTAATTTTAGTTATAATTACCCATAAAGTAAGTGCAGATGGTGTGTAGAAGCCTAAACTTTAGGTTCCCACAAATCAGAAGGTAGGTTGACAAGTCATATACTTATCACCCTAACTTATTTAACAACTTAGAATGAATTCTAGATTGGCAAGGACTCGAGACAGAGGTCCACATTTTAATGGACACCCAAGTCAATTAAGCCTATATGCTTGAATAGTCTTTGTGTTTAGATTTCACTATATTGTTTCCTAAAGTTGAAAACTTATAATGGCTAAGTTCTAATATCCTAGTTCTTTAATTCTTTTGTTTTTTTAAATATTTTTCCCTTTTCCTCTTATAAAAAAAAAATAGAAAGATTCTACAGTGCTATAAAATAATTCAGAACTGAGTATGTCCACCCCCCATGGCTAGTGTATGTGATGTCCTCATTGTAAAATATATGCTTGAGAAAATAACACCTAAGATTCACTACAAATCCGATCAGATTCGAATATACTTATTGTTGGTGCATGGGCACCACAATCGTTAATTTTGATCGTAATAAAACACGCTGATGTGAACACATCTAATTGGCCTAAACTTTCTATTTATGCATGTTCTTGGTGTCAGTAGCATCATGCATTATAAATATGCATAACATTCATCATCATGCATTTAGATTAATTTGCACAAATTTTATAGTAATTTACCTCTTATTATGGTCAGGAGACAAAGCGACATCATTTCAGGGCCTCGAATTCAAGATCCAACCATACTAATCTGATAAGTGTGATGATTGGAGTCCAATGCCTTCAAGATTACTCCTATCAGACTTCCATAGCATTAGATGCAGCCGAAGAAAGATCAAAGGTCAAGGGGAAAGGCAGTGAAAATCCAAATCTCATATGAAGAATTCGACTGCATGGATGGATTTGAATCGACGATTGCAGCTCAACAACGCGAGAATCAGTCCAATCCAACATCCATGGCAGTACTTGCAAGCATTTAAAGATGGACTGCTAGGATGACTCCATGTGGCACCATCCTTGCATCCCAAACCACCCCAAGAGCGCCTGCAGCCTTCTTGATCTCGTTAGTTGATCTCAACCATTTGATCATAGGTCAAGCTGTACATCTATTGAAGGCAAAGATTGCATAATCTTGACCGTTGGATCGAGATCCAACAGTTGTAAGTGCAAGACTCTTTAAGAAAAAACTCAACATACTCACGTGAACAGCGCAACGCGTGAGCGGATTACCCGTAGCATGCAACTCGCAATCAAAAAGCAGGACACGTGTTCGAAACGTGCTCTGCGGATTTCATCTACTGAAGGCGAGTGCAAGTAAAATTCACCCGTTGGGTCGACATCGAGCGATGTTGAAGGTATTGGCGTGGCACAATCCCACATGTTGGATGAGCATGCACACGATGACACACCATCGACACGCCATTTGCACAGGCACTAAGCATGGAGAAGTTGAAGCGGGTTTGCATTTTTTAAAGCCGTCGAATCTTGCGATCGGACGACTGAGATGGCTTGAGGCATTTTAAAGTGGTTGAAGAGGAAGAGGCACACATGGATGATCTGAGTTGTCTGATCGTGATCCAAGGGATCATGTTGGGATGCACCATCAATGACGTGCAGCTATAGTGATTCTCATAAACGTCACTAAAGACCCTGATATTATTTTCTAAGCTTTGAAGTGACTTTTCTACCCCCATCTCCTCAACCATAAAACGGACTAGACGGCCCTCATTCTCATCATCCATTTCCTTCTCTCACCCTCTTCAAAACTCTAAAGAAGCTTGTCCCAAACTCGGGATGCTCCACTAGAGTAAAAATTAAAATTTTGTCCACTTCCCATCCTATTTGTGGAACACCTATGGTTGTCTTCTGACCACCTTTCGGGAATCGAATCCCACAACGACGATGCCCTACCTCATACCTAGTCCTTCTAGATTCTCTGTCCTTCCTCTGGCTCTACCCTCTTTCCTCCAGGGATCAGTCATCGGCTCGTCATCCAAGCATTCGTCAAGGAGGATAATCTCTCATCCTGTATTTTTTATCACTTTCTAGTGTAGATTTTTAGATCTATAGTTGTAGCAATTAGTTGTAATTGACATTATCATATCTATAAATTTGTTATTTTCTCTCTCTCTCTTTTCTCCCTCTTGTTTATATTTCAAGTAGATTCGATATTGTGAATGATTTCTTAAAAAAATTAAAAAAAATATAATTGCGGATTTAATCGACGTAGCCTACCTGTGTTTGACCCGAGACTCACTAGAGTTTTGGCTATAAATATTATTTAGTAGCAGATTTTCCTACAAACTTGCAATGACACAAGTTTTCCAAACTTAAACTTTTCGCAACAATTTTCTTACTAGTCATTTTGGTGCCATTGCTGGGGAGGCAACGAATCCTCAATACTTTCCGCATTCTGCACATTGATTTGATCTCTAACCTTTGTCTTCTTTCTTCTATTGTGTTGTAGGTACCCTAACAATGAATCTATGATCGATAGAAAGTTGTAAAGTTCATCTGAAGACCATTGTTAGTGTCCCCCATTCTTTATCCCCTCCATAGCTTTCATATCATCACACTAATTCAAACACTAATTAACCTAGGTGTTCTCATAAACCCTAAGCTAAGCTTGGTTGTTTGGTTGTCACCTACCCCCACCTCACCCTTTGCTTATAAAAAAAAATCTAAAAAAAATTTGATCTGATTCTCGGATTTCCTTACCATACACATCACATAGACCCACAGAGGTACACAACCTCTTCTAATTTGTCTTACTCAACTGGTAAATCGATCATTGGAACTGGTGCACTCAAACAAAAACATAATTGTGTACCTAATTCAGTGGTGCATCAAGTTCAATTGCTTGAGTTGTTTGGGATGCACCACTTCAATTGAAAATAACTCATCAAGTAGCATGCACCTTATGGTTAACATTTAAGGTCAAGTATTAGGCACTCCATCTAATTTTGATTTCAAAGGAGAAATATCTACACCCATGTTTGCAAATCTTGGAGTCCCTCTCGAACTTGATTGAATCAACCTTAATTTAAACCCTAAAAGCTACTTAAGTAAGATTTGAACCTTAAAATATAATCATCCAAATAATCTTGCCTTAAAACCTTGATTGTGCACTCACTCACACATTTCAATCAAACCTTAAGGGTACAACTCATTTTAAGAGCCCATCACATTCCAAAAGCACTACTATCTTAAGCCTAATCTAAAATTGAGTAGACGTTGGCCCTAGGACCCATCAGTTCATTTCAGGGTATTCATGAAACTGTGGTTCAAATTTGTGATGTCTGCTTTTTCTCGAAGGTGCTAAGTTGGGGGACCTAATTGTCAAAAGACTTAAGCAAAAAGGGACTTGGCATAATTAGCAGCGTTCAGGACACGCTCCCTTACTTTGCCAGCCCAATTTAACTAGCTTCTGGATTAAGGACAACAGAAAATTCATGTTCTGGTTTGAATATATCTTGGAGCCTAAGTTCTTAGGATACCCAACTTAAGGACGTGATTTTATTGTTATGCTGCAGGGTTCCATTCTTCGGTCTTTCTAACCCCTTCCTAATTTATGCTCGTAAGGAGGTCATTGAATCCCCATTTGGAAGGACCATTAGACCATTCAAGGAGGAGTAAGTTGAATTTTAGTCAAGTAGATCCCATGGTTGATCAACCACCTCCTCCATCTCAAAATCAGCACGAGTTGCTACAAAGTCAGCTGGAACAATTATAGCAAATGAAAGAATGGTTCCAGCAAATGAATGGTCGGGGAGCTCAACCCTTAAAGGATTTTGATGATCCTTCAAATTGTGGAGAACGTCCCGGTGTCCAGATTCTACTAGGTGCCATGGAAATCAAGCCCTAGGTGTTATGCTTGATAAAAACATTTTCATTGGCTTGGTTCTGAAGACCCATTTCAGCATTTGGAGAACTTAACCACTTTGGTCCAAGCCACCAAAGCACAAAATGTGGATGAGGAACAAATGATCATGGGGCTATTCCCCCACTCTCTTAGGGATAAAGTTGCACATTGGTATAGAACTATTGGGAGGCCCACAACACTTGGAATAATTTTAAATCATCCTTTCTAATGAAATTTTTCCCTGTTGGGCATAACAATGCTTTGCTACGGGCAATTGCTACCTTTGTCCAACAATCAGGGGAATAGCTTCAAGGTTCCTAGGAGTGATTCCAAGGTCTTTTGAGGAAGTGTCCACACCATGAGGTGACAAAATGGCAACTCGAGTAGATTTTCTATCATGGGTTGGCTGGGCAACTCCATAATCATGTGGATGCTTCCTACGTAGGCAATTTCCTCAATAAAGTTGCAAATAATGCACATGGTTTGTTTGAGCAAATGAGTGAAAATTCTATTAATCATGCTTCTATGGACACTTTCAACCGGTCCCAACAACCCAAATCGAATGCTAATGAAGTCCAGGACCGTCATTAATTCGATATGGAATTGATTTGCAACAAACTTGATAAGGTGAACTTGTTTGCAAAAGAAATGGAAGAATGGATGGCTAGAAACTCAGCGAATGCTTCAAGATCCACTCAATCCCATAATCCAAGATTCCATTCTTCACAAGCTACTTTTAGATAGGAGTTCGTAAATAAATTAGAAACAGCTCAACCTGTAAGGCAGCATTACTCGGAACACCATAGGTTCCAAACTGGGGCCTTTGATCCCAATTTTTCTAATCCTTCTCCTTTCCAGCCATCCTCGCCTTATTACGATGTGTATGCTGTGTAGGCGAATGCTAGGTCCAACCCATATTCTAACTCCTATAACCCAGGTTGGAGGAACCACCATAGCTTATCTTGGAAGAACCCGAGGCAGCAGACCGAAATCCGACCCAACAATTATGCACCACATCGACTGATGGGTTAGGATCATGTATACACTTAGCTGCCTATGAATCAGGTTAATCAACTAACATGGAATGCTCAACAACCTCCGGGGCAGGCTGGTCTGAACAGTCAGATGGTAGAAATGCAAGGATCTATGCTCCAATTCATGCAGCAAATGAAAACCTCACTGGACAACTTCAATCCGGGCTCATTACTATCACCTAACAACCTAGATCTCTACCATCTCAACCTGTACCCAACCCTCGCAATGTACGAAATCAGGGTAATTAAGCCTAACGGTACAGGAATCAGAGGGAGCCACGTGCACATGCTCAGGTGGTTGAGCGGGGTCCTACTTCTGCTCATGGATACCTAGTTAATCAAGCCCCTCCTTTCTTTCTTAGTTCTCCCCAAGACCCAAACCCATGTGCTTCTGCGAACTCTATCACCTTTAGGAGTGGTAGGCAAACCCTGGATCCTGAACTACCATCTTGCAGTGAATCAAATCCTAGTGAGCCTAAGAAAGGAAAGGAGAAAATTGAAGAAGAAACAATGCTCAGGACTCCGAATCTAGTGATTTTACACATGTCCCTCTCACTGAAGCCTTGTTAAAACCTTGGAAGAAGAAACCTATTGAAACCAATGAGGAGCTCTTGAATATATTCAATAATGTTAAAATCACTATCCTACTCCTTGATGCTATTAAGCATATTCCGACTTATGCTAAGTTCTTAATGAATTTACACGCTCAAAAGTGTAAGCTTAAGGAATCAACACCAAGGAAGGTAATACTCTCCGTGCAAGCTAGTTTTGTTATCTTGCATAACCTCCCTCGAAAAAGGAGAGATGCAGGTGCCCCTTTGATTTCATGTGCTACCAGTAATTACACCTTTAACCAGGCACTCTTGGATCTAAATGCATCCATAAACCTAATTCTGACTTCCCAGTATGAAAAGTTCAGGTTAGGTGAACTGAGGCCACCCCAGTAACACTACAATTAGCAGATCATTCTATCACAAACCCAAAAGGTGTTATTGTGGATGTTATCATCAGGGTTAAGGATTTCTATTTTCCTATAGATTTCCTTGTTGTTGACTTGGATGTACCTGAAAAGCTAAGGAACACACCCACCATTCTCGACTATCCATTCCTGGCCATCACTTAGGCCAATATCAACTATGAAGGTGGTAGTATTGAGGTCGACTTTGGGGACAAAAAACTAAAACTCAATATCTTTAAGGTAATTAACAATTTTGAGGATTGTGGATATGTTGAGGAGTTCGAGGATAATGATCCAAATATTCAAATGTGTAAGGGTGTTACTGTTTTTAAGCATTCCTCTCACACCAATGCACCTGAACCACAACCCTCTTTGGTAGACCCGCCACATTTTGATGAGGTTACTGATTTTTTTCATTCACAACCTCTTCCACTGGATCATCTTGAAGAATCTTTTTGAACATCCTTCCTAACTTCTGTTATCAGCCCACCCCAGCTAAAAGTTAAACCATTGCTAGAAAGTTTGAAATGTGAGTTCTTAGGACCAAAGAAGACTCTCCCTATGATTATTAGTGTAAACTTAACTAAACAGAAAGAATTGAAACTACTTATGGTCCTAAAGGCACATAAAGAGGCAAGTGGTTGGACCATTCACGACCTTAGGGGGATCGAGCCATCTTATTGTAATCATTGGATTTATATGGAACATGGATCACACCCTTCTCACCAGATGTGGAGGAGATTGAACCCTAATATGCGAGAAGGGTCAGGAAGGAAACAAATAAGTGGCTTGATACAAGAATCATATACCTGATCTCGAAAAATCCCTGGGTTAGTCCCATGCAAATTGTTGCCAAGAAAGTAGGGATTGTCATAGTGACTAATAGGAAAAGAAAATCTAACATGACTCATTCAGCTTCATATTGGAGAGTCTGTATTGATTACAGGAAGCTGAACACAACCACAAAAAAGGACCATTTCCCTTTGCCCTTCATTGACCAAATTCTTGAAAGGTTAGCTGGGCAAAAGTATATCTATTTCCTGGATGATCTTTTAGGATATAACAAAGTTCCTATCCACCCAAAAGAGCAGGAAAAGACAACTTTCACCAGTCCTTTTGGAACCTTTGCATTCCGTAGAATGCCATTTGAGCTTTGCAATGCACCTATGGCTTTTCGAAGGTGCATGCTATTCATGTTTTCTGACACAGTGGGAGATTATCTTAGGGTATTTGATCACACTGGTTTTGCGTGTTTGAAATTGGGCTTGCGAGTAACCTAACGTCGTAGTCACAAAATACATAATCAAATATAATTTATACCAAGACTCCAAGGGAGTCCCAGGTCAAACATAGGGAGGAGACGTTTACTTTGTATGAAAATTGCTCTTCGATTTGTTTATTTTTGGTCTTTTCAAGTTTTGTTATTTTTTTTATTTTTGAAATAAAAAAGGACAAGAAATTACAAGAGAGAGATGGAATCAAATATGATATATTGCATGAATGTCAATTGCAATAATCTGAAAAACAAAAAAAGATGGGGAGGTAAGAGGAAATCTCCCAAATTGGCTATTCGGTGAGACGACTACACCTGGCAGAAGCTCAGACTAAGGAGTTAGGAAGCAGTACGACGGAGGTGAGATGCGAGAGGACATTAGGTAGAAGAAAGCTTCAGTGAAACTCTGAAATAGAGGTGAGAAGGCGGAGATGATATGCTATCGGAATAGAGGTGGGAGGACGACTCAAAGGCGACCTACGAATGGGGATGGGAAGATCGAGGAATATTTGGTGGGGCAATGTTTCGTTACACTAATAGGAGCCCTGGGAGCTTGAAAATAAGCCCTAACAGAGTGTTGGTAGTCTTGCTGGAGCTTAGGAGTATGTGGGAGTAGAGTAGATAGAGATGGATTGGAAGGGAGGGCGTGTAGGTCATTATATTGTGGATGAAAGGAGGTTAGAATAGGCATAAGACCAATAGCGACCTCTAGGACATCACTGTAAGTGTCGCTATAGGCAGATCATGCCCGCTCATGCACATAGCTAGCCTTCACTAAATGTCCACCAGGCCTTCTCTTAATGCTGGCGTCAACCAAGCACACGCCCGCACGCATGTGGGCTCGCATGTTCTTGAGATGTGTCGACGGTCGCATGTAGCATCAGTGCCCATCAAGCGATGCCTCATGGCAATGCCTCCACCTCTCAATGACATCAAACAGGCGTAATCGAATCGTGCCCATTGTTCGGCAAAATTCCCCCGCACATCGTAGCTCGAACTTGCGCTCGCAATTTGAGAGCATGTGTCTTCATCAATGCTCCACAACTGCAGTTTGTCGAGTGGAGAGTTGTTGTGGCCACGCGGTTTGGGCACCCATCAATCATTGGATTGAGATACAACAGCTAAAATCTCATCTTTCTGTGGCCTTGAGAACGCATCGGCTTAGGTGGGACAGCCTAGACGGTGCTACGTGGTGCCATCTGGGCCGTTCGTCTTCTTCTTCTTGTGGAGGGTACTATAGATCTTTGATAAGGGTTATTCTCGTGTTGACGAACTGCGATCGTCACTTTGAATCCATCCATATGGTCGGATTCTTCATTCGAAGCCTGTAAAGATGTCCCACTGCCTCCTGGCCATGTAAAATGCTGGAATTAATGTACGTAATATAAACTATCCCAAATGTAATGCAATTGATGTTTCGGCAATATTTATATCATGATATGCAATGCTAGGCCTAGGAACTATCATAAAGAAGCATTTTACGATGAATTTATGCGTGTTTATCATACCCTCGTGCTTTCCTTTTGCTTGTCCTTAGCAAAATTAGCCTAAATGCTATGTATAAAAGTAGAATTAGGATTTGATTATTTAGGCAAACTTCCTCGATTGCTTTAGTAAGTCTCAACCCTAATACTTAATTACAAAATCTCAACAATGCTCTGGTGTCTACCAGAATGCAAATCGTCTAAGCCCTTGGCTTATTTGAAAGAGAAGATATACGAAATTTTTTTCTCATTTTTCTTCTTTTCTTTTCTTTTTTTTGAATTGAGTCTTCTCTAATTTTTTCTTTTAACTTTTGGGGTTTGAGAGTTTCGGGAAAACTTTTTACGGCTACCCAACCTGCCCAAGACCTGAAAAGGACTCTAAGTGCTAAGCATCTGGTGAAAAGAGTGAAAGACTCACTAGGCTACTGTTTAAACAAACTTCAGGCTTCTACGACCCTAGGTGATCTTGCCTAGAGATTTATCTTTTCGAACAGTAGCTTTCTCCCTACTTCTTTTATTTATGGGGTCAAAACAAGGGCGAACCTAGTGTATATCTCTCCAGTTTATTCTACTTCCCTGCTTCTTCCGTAAGTGTTTTGGAAATTATTGTGCATTTTCATGAGCTGGGCTGTAGACAACAAGCTAATTGGCTGTTACCCATGACAAC
Source organism: Thalassia testudinum (assembly GCA_037157565.1). NCBI lineage: Eukaryota > Viridiplantae > Streptophyta > Magnoliopsida > Alismatales > Hydrocharitaceae > Thalassia > Thalassia testudinum. Next base: position 65,035,923 of record JAZHRO010000014.1, read on the forward strand.
TTGCTAGCCATACTCATGCGGTGAAGTTTGGTTTTGTTTATTTTTTTATTTATTATTTATTATTTTTTCCCCTTTCCGTATTTTTTTCTTATTTATTCCTTTTTAAGTAAGTTGCTTCCCTGATCTAAGATTTACCTAAAGGCAGTACAATGAAAATGGTTGTATGCATGGACTCTGGATAGCTAGCCGATGAGCTGTTACCACCGACAACTTGCCATACATACCACCCTAGATATTTCATTAGCTACCCAATTTCCCAAGAAACCGCTGAAAAGTGAGTCAATGCAAAAACTGTGTGGATGCTTAGGCTTAAAGTCCCCTCAAATCAAAGGGCGGGTTGATAAGTCGAGTACTTATCATCCCATTTTATTTACCAAATTAAAGTGAATTTGAATTGGCAAGGACTCGAGACTAAGTCAACATTTGAGTGGACACCTAGGCTAACTAAGCCTGAGTACCTGAAGAGTCTAGGTATTCAGGTCTTAAAGTATCAATTCCTAAAGTATGCAACTCCTAATCCCTTAATTCTCATCTCCTAATTCTAATTTTTTTTTAAAGTAAAATAGTGGGAAATTACTGTAACAGCTAACAAAAGGATTATAAGATATATCCACCCCCCATGCTTAGCTATTGCAATGTCCTCATTGTTAAAAATCCAGGCATGTAGCACTAGAAGTTGAAGAATAGCACTTGGTTTCCTTGGGATTCTGGTCAACTTGGAACAGTCTTTACACGTGCTGACTTTAGTGCCTTCAGCTATGTGATGATCAGCCTATGGTGGTTAAGGCATGGTAAGAGCAACCTTGTCCAAGATAGGTTCAGGAAGCATATGGTCAACAAAGGGTTTGAGATGCTGTTCATTGACCTTGAAGATATTAACCGTCTTCGGGTCAGAGATTTCGATGGCCACGTTAGGGAAAATCCGTTCAATAATGAACGGGTTGTCCCACTTAGACCTGTGTTTTCCGAGGAAAGGCTTTAATCAAGATCCGAAAAGCTAGACCTTCTAGTTCAGCTCAAAGCACTTGCGTGAAATAATTTGGTCATGGAGAGCTTTGGTACTTGCCTTATAGATTTTGGCATTTTCATAAGCATCATTTCGAAGCCCTTATATTCAGATAGTTGGAGCTTCTCGATTTTCCCAGCAAACTCTATGTCAAAATTACATTTCCTGATGGCCCAAATGCTCAGTGTTCAAGTTCTATGAGTAAGTGACATGCCTTACCAAACACCAGACAGAACGGAGACATACCGATAGGCATTGTGTACATCATACGGTAGGCTCGAAGAGCATCATCTTTTTTTGGGTCCAATCCTTCATATCAAGCCTAATAGTTTTCTGCAAAATGTTTTTGATCTCCAAATTGGAGACCTCAGCCTGTTCGTTCGTGTGAGGGTGGTAAGGTGTGGAAATCCAATGATTCTCCACATATTTCCCCAGTAAATTCCAAAACTGGGCATGAGTGAAATGCGTGCCACCATCACTTATAATTGCCCAAGGAACACCGAACCAACCGAAGATATTTTTCTTCACAAAATCGATGACCACCTTGTGGTCATTAGTCTGGGTGGGAATTGCCTTAATCCATTCAGAAACATTATCAACAGTGACCAGAATATACTGGTGACCAAATGAAGGAGGGAAGGGTCCCATAAAGTCGATGCCACAAATGTCAAAAATTTCGACAGAAAGTATTTGGTTCAGGGGCATCATATCTCTCTTAGCCATTTTCCCAAGTGTCTGGCATCGGGTGCATGACTTTGAGAATTCCTGGGCATCCTTTTAAATAAGGGCGGCCAATAGAATCCAAATTGCAACATTTTTGCTGTAGTTTTTTTCCCGGAAAAGTGTCCACCACAACTAGATGTTTGGTAGAACTCAAGTATGCTATGGAACTCAATTTTTGGGACACATCAACCAATAATCTATTTTTCACTGATGCGGTACAGCTCAGGATCGCCCCAAAAATAATATTTGGCCTTAGTCACAAGTCCATCCCATTGTTCTTTGGTCCAATCATGGGGGATTTGACCAACGGCCAAATAGTTGACGATATCAGCAAACCAAGGTGTTCGGATAGCCAAGACTGTAAGGATAGTCTCATCCGGAAAAGTATCAGAGATCGAGACATCCAGATGAAGAGAATCAATTAGAATTCTCGAAAGGTGAACCGCCGCTAAGTTTTGTTCCCCGACTTTATCCTTGATTTCAAGATCGAATTCTTGAAGCAGTAGAATCCAACGAATAAGCCGGGGTTTGGCATCCTTTTTGGCTATGAGACATTTCAAGGCCGAGTGGTTGGTATAAATGATGACACGAGAACCTAAAAGATAAGCCCTGAATTTTTCTAAAGCAAAAACTATTGCTAGCAATTCCTTTTCAATAATTGTGTAGTTCCTCTGGGCCTCATCTAGAGTCTTGCTAGTGTAGTAAATCACCGAGGGCTTTTACTCAATCTTTTGACCCAAGACAGCCCCAACGGCATAATCAGATGCATCAGGCATAATCTCAAATGGGGCTGTCCATGCCGATGGTTGTAACAGCAGGGCAAAGGTCACTGCCATTTTGAAGAAATAAAATGCCTTACGGCATGATTCATCAAACTCGAGTGGCGTGTCATTTCTAGAAGGTTACTCATGGGTCATGCAACCTTCGAGAAGTCCTTAATGTATCTTTTGTAAAACCCAACTTGCCTAGGGAAAGAGTGGATCAGTTTTACGAATGTGGGTGGAGGAATTCTAGAGATAGCATTCGCGTTACCTTTATCAACCTCAATACTGAGACTAGAGACCACATGGCCCAGGACTATGCCTTTTTAAGTCATAAAGTGGCTCTTTTCCCAGCTAAGGACCAACCATGTTTTAGTGCATCTCTGGAGGATCAATTCCAGGTTAGCTAGGCAAGACTCAAAAGAATCTTCGAAAACAGAGAAATCATCCATGAACACCTCAAGACAATCTCCCACCATGTGAGAAAAGATGGCCAGCATGCACCTTTGAAAAGTCGTAGACGCATTGCAAAGCCCGAATGGCATTCTTTGGAATGCAAAGGTTCCGTAGGAACATGTGAACATTGGGATGGATAGGGACTTGGTTATATCTCGAATAGCCATCCAGGAAGCAAAAGTATTTTTGACAAGCTAACCTTTCAAGGACTTGATCGATGAATGTCAAGGGAAGTGATCCTTTTTAATGGCAGTGTTTAGCTTCCTATAGTCAATACAGACTCTCTAAGCAGAAGCTGAATGAGTGGTGAAGGTTTCTCCTTTCTCGTTAGTCATAATGGTTATTCCTGCCTTTTAGGGTACAATCTGAACGGGGCTAACCCACGGACTATCCGAGGTTGGGTATATAATCCTAGCATCGAGGCACTTGATTATCTCCTTGTTAACCACTTCTCGCATATTTCGGTTTAGTCTCCGTTACATCTCGGGAGAAGGGCAGGATCCATCTTCCATGAAAATACAATGATTACAATAAGATGGCTTGATCCTCCTGAGGTCCTTGATGGTCCAACCAATTGCCTCCATGTTGTTGTTAAGGACCTTAATTAACCTCGATTCCTGCTCCTTAGTCAAATCGGCACTAATAATCATAGGTAGCGTGTTTTTAGGTCCTAAGAACTCACATTTCAAATTTTTTGGCAATGGTTTCAATTCAAGCTGTGGTTGGTTTATAATAGAAGGTAGGGAGGATGCTGATGAAGATTCATCAAAACTATCTAGTGGAAGAGGCTGGGAATGAATAAAATCAACAGCCTTTTCGTGATGTGGTAAGTCTGCCACAGAGGGTTGTGGGTTGGGTTCCTAAAGTTGGTGGTGTCCTTGAGTGCACTGATCGTCATATAATTCTTAAAATCCTGATCCTAGAGCTACTCAATGAATCCACAATCATCAAATCCTCTTATCATCTAAAAAATATCTAGAGTTAGCTTCTTATCCCCAAAGGCGATCTGCATCCTACACCTTTCACAGTTTATGTTGGCCTTGGTAGTAGCTACGAGTGGATGCCCCAAAATGATCGGCATGTTTCCCAAATCATTAGGCACATCCATGTCAAGGATGAGGAAATCTATGGGAAAATAGAAATCCTTGACCTTGACAATTACATCCTTAATAACTGCCCTTGGTGTGGTGACCGAACGGTCTGCCAATTGTAGTGTTATTGAGGTTGGCTTGAGTTCACCTAACACGAACCTCTCATAAAGAGAAGTCGAGATTAGCTTGATGGAAGCACCTTGGTCAAAGAGTGCCCTATCAAAAGTGTATTCCCCAATAACGCATGAGATCAAGGGGGCACTTGGATCTTTCTTCTTTTGAGGAAGGTGATGTAGAATAATAGAACCTACTCGATCAAAGAGAATCACCTTCCTCAAAGTGGGCTCTCTTGGCTTACGCTTTTGGGTACACGGTTCTTTCAAGAATTTAGTTTAAGTTGGGATGTGCTTAATAGCGTCAAGGAGCGGAATATTGATCTCTACGCTCTTGAATAAATTCAGGAGCTCCTCATTGCTATCTATGGTTTTCTTCTTCTTGGTTTTCAATAGGACCTCAGGGAACAGGATATGGGTGGTATTTTCAATTTCCAGTCCCTACGTCATATTGTCTTCATCAATCTCCTCCTTCTCTCTCTCAAGCTCCCAACGATTTTCACTTCTAGAATGTAATTCAAGGTTCTCAGTCTGCTTCCCACTTCTCAAGGTGACGGAGTTTGTAGAGGCATATGGATTCGGGTATTTAGGTGGGGTAGTGAACATTGGAGGGCCTTCGTTGGTCATTGATGGCGGATTACACGTGATTTGTAAAAGTGGGATTTTAATGTCGTTTTAACACACGAATCCGCTATCGCTTTTAAATTTATATCCTAGATAGGGGAGTATCTAGGGTTGTCCAAGGAGGCAAAAATTGCAAAATTAATCCTCTTGCTTACAGACAGATCGCAACTTTGTTTTTGATATTTTCCAATATGCAATTTTTTTTTGTATTTTGAAAAGACGAGGTCAAACTGCAGATTGTAACGAAAAGAACTAACACCTATAAATGATTCACTAAAATTTAAAAGATAGAAATATATTCTTCCTAAGCTCACTCTAGGCAAGTGGAGGCCTAGGGTAATTCGGAAGAAGAGGTGAAACAAGTGCCAGAACCAAAAACAACTGCAATAAAAAGCTAAAAGAAGCCAATTTGATTGAGTAGAATGAGTGTTCTTTTCAAGGACAAGTAGAGGAATGCTTCTACTTGAATTCAACAATCTAAAAGCAAGAAAAGAAACACAAATCCTCTTGCAACAATGGTGAAGAAGGTCCTCTTCTTGCTCCAAGCCTAGCTGCTCCTTGGCTTGAAAAGAGGGCCTCCTTCTTCTCCTTCCTTGAGAGCTCCTCCAAGGTGGAAGCTACCACCTTTAATGCTTCTCCAAAGGGGTAGGCGTGCACCACCCTCAAAAACTCCTCCAATGTGACGTGACCACCTTCAAGATCTCCTCCAAGATCTTCCTTCCCTGGATTCTCCTTTCGCTGGCGTGACCCAAGAGAAATGGGAAGAGGGGAAGGCACCAAGGGGATAGAATATCCCCTTAATCTTCTTCTTCTTCTCTCCTGGACGTGGGCTTCTTGGTGGAATATGAGAGTGAAATTTCTAGCCAAGGATGCCTTGAATGGTGGTGGGTAGTGGTCTTTTTATAGGGTAGGATGGGGGGTTAAGGTGCCCCTTGAAATGAAGGGCTAGGATGGAGGTGGTTGGTGATCCTATGGCTAAGGAGAGTTGGCACCAACCCAAGGGGTGTTAAAGGGGGTAGCTATGGTGGTGTTGGTGTCTTTTGGTTGTGGAGAGACACCACCATTTTGGCGCCAACATGGGGTCTTCTAGAAGGGGGGTTAGGTGGATGGTGGAGATGAATTCAAGGGAAATTGTGTGGTGGAGATGAGGGGGAGTTTTGGAGGGAAAAATGGTGCCATTAAGGGGGTGGTTAGGGTAGTTTTTGGCGCCACTTTTAGGTGTCTTTTGGAGGTGGTGGGTAGGTTAGGTTGGTGCCAAGTAGGTTAGCTTATGTGGAGCTTAGGTGGAGCTAGTTGGGTAGAGTTGTTAGGTGGGTTTTTGGGGTGGTACAAGCCAAGGAAGTTGGAGCATAGCTAAGATAAGCTAAGCTAAGCTATCTTACCTAATGGAGGAGTAGAGAAGGTGTTGGAGCTAGGGTTTGGAGGGAGGAGCTGAGGAGTAGAAGTCTGGAGCTGCAATTGGAGCTGGCTGCTACTGAAGAGGCTGGCATGGAGCTACTCTGGCTGGCTTAGCTTGCTAGTTCTTTGCTAGCTACCAAGCCGAGCTAAAGTAAGCTTGCTTCTACAAAAATGAGCTGAGGTGAGCTAGGTGTGGTGCTCCCGGGGAGAATCAAGCTGGTTGAGGCAGCTAAGGTAGCTCAGCTCAACTGAGCTGAGCTAAGCTAAGTCCCTGGGAGCTGGACTTGAGCTTCCTGAGCTGGGATGAGTTCTTCCTCTGCTAGCTGGAGTTGAGTGCAGCTGGATGTAGCTGGATCTGAGCTGGGGTGAACTCTTGTCAACTCAGCTGAACTAGCTAGAGCTCCCTATGAACTAGTGGGAGCTGAGATGAGCTAGACTCAGCTAAGTTGAGATAGATCTAAGCTGACTTGAGCTAGGGTGAGCTAAGATGAACTCTCTTGAGCTACCATTCAGCTGAGATTTGCCGAATGGAGCTGGGATGAGCTAACCCTAGTTCAAGTGAGCTAGGTTCCAGCTGTGGTGAGCTGGATCGAGCTGTGTTCCAACTAGTCTGGGCTTCTCCTTCACCATTTGCCTTCTTGAGTGCTAGGGTTTTAACGATCTGCATATCTGTACATCCCTAACACTCACAAAAACATATTAAAAAGACAAATAAAAGATGCAATGCATGCCTAACCTAATTTATGCCTAAATGCAGCCCAAAAACCCATTTGCGGAGTAAAATCCTAAGAGCTAGGTTCATTTTAATGCATAAGAATGATGATAAACTGGCATTTATCACACCTCCATGCTTATCTTTTGCTAGTCTCTCAGCAAAACTTTAATTTGTTTTGGAAAACGGAATTTTTGGGAAATCTAATTTTTTGACTTTTGAGAAGAAAAAGAGATTAAGGGACCTTGGTAGACTAAAACCCAAGAGGTATGGGATTTGTTAAAGATAAACATCAGGATGCGTTTTTGGATTCAATCATTAGACAGAATGGGATCAATATATCCTCCAGAAAATTCACAAATTAACCCCTTGTTAATTCAGATGACTTGAAATGTTTGCTTTTAGGATTTTTCTGGCTCATGAATCTTATTCGCAATTTGCAAAATCCTTTAAAACCTTGTGTCTGTGCTTATGAAAAGCCAACATTTATAAGGTCGTGTTATTATTATTATTATTTTTTTTTTTCTCCCCCATGCTTAATTTTAGCTTAGTCTTACAGCAGATGTGTCGGGATCATCATTCCCGTTACCATTCCTCAAGGGGGCTCTAGCACCAGTACTTCGGGATAGCACAGTCCATGACACCACCCAGGAGCTCACAATCCCAGAACACGATGCGGTGAAAAGGGTCGCTCCAAGAAAACTCAAGCTTTTGCTCCGACGCTATAGGTAGAGCACCATCCAAGACACTTTAGCTGCTAAAATGCGCTTCAATGCTCCGTCTAAAGATATGAAATATAGATATGGAGCAGCGACGAGGTGGTAACATGTTGACATCGCGTCCTCAAAGAAGGCATTTTCCTCCTTCTCGGCGGTGGGAACTCAAACCAATGATCTGCTTCAGAGTTTTACTAAATCAAAATAAGGGAGTTTTTCAATTTTTAATTATTTTTAAGTGTTGGCTTGTGTGTGAAAATTGACACAAGAAATTTCTCAAGACACGCAAGTTTTTGAATCAGAAGCTAAGTCAAATACTTTCCGTATTACAAAATAGGATCAAGTCACCTGAACTATCATGAGTTCAGGTGGAATTTTAGAGAAGGATATCTGATCTAGTCTAAAATAGACCCTGGAATTCTAATGATCAGATCCGTATCCTCATCCCTAGTTTGTTAAAGATTAAATCCCATTGTACCAAAAGTGAATTTTTTTACCTTAGTCCTGCTTTCAAAATTCTTCCTCAAAAAGTTTTTTACATTTTTATTTTTTTGGGTATGCAAGCAGGAAATAAATTAAAGAAAATTGCATGTTTTTAGGTTTTGAATATCCTAAATCGATCGTAAAAATTTAAAAACACCCCCCATGCTTAAGATATGTCATGTCCTCATGCGTTAGGAGGGAAAAGGGATCACCATAGTGAAGAATGGTTGGGTTTAGGATGAACAAAACCTGGAAAAAGAAGAAAAAGGGAAAGCAAGAAATAAAAATGATGGGTTACCTCCTATCCAGTGCTGTCTTTCACGCCATTTAGCCGGGCGTGATGTGCATTAGTGATCAAGGGTGGCTGGCTCAGTAAAATTAAAAGATTAAGATGGAATTTTAAGCGTATGGTCAAAATAGGGCTTTAAACATTGGCCATTGACTTGAAATGTAAAATTAGTTTTTGGATCAAAAAGGTCAACAGTGTCGTATGGATATGTTTTATGGACAATAAAAGGTCCGGTCCATTTAGATTTTAATTTGCCAGGAAAAAGACATAATCTAGCATCGAAAAGCCAAACACGTTGATTAACGTCAAAGTGTTTCCGAATAATATATTTATCATGAAATTTCTTTGTTCGGTCTTTATAAATCCTCGCATTTTCGTAGGAAAAATTACGTAACTCTTCCAATTCAGTTAATTGTAATTTTCTACGGTTACCGGCGTCAGATAAATCCATATTGAGTTGTTTTATTGCCCAAAAAGCCCTATGTTCTAATTCTACCGGGAGATGGCATGCCTTCCCAAAAATCAGACAGAAGGGAGACATGACAAGCGGAGTTTTAAAAGCGGTACGGTAGGCCCATAAAGCGTCGTCCAATTTGGTGGACCAATCTTTACGGTCGGGCCTAACCGTCTTTTGTAAAATATTTTTAATTTCCCGGTTAGAAACTTCAGCCTGGCCATTAGTTTGGGGGTGATATGGCAAGGAAATTTTATGATTAACCCCATATTTAGAAAGGAGGTGACGGAATTGTGAGTGGGTGAAATGTGAGCCTCCGTCACTGATAATGGCTTTTGGTATGCCGAATCTTGAGAAAATATTTTTCTTAAGAAATTTGACAACCACATGATGATCACTAGTGCAGGTGGCTATTGCTTCTATCCATTTAGGAACATAGTCGACTGCGACTAAAATATACAAATACCCACCAGAATTGATGAACGGTCCCATGAAGTCGATGCCCCAAACATAAAAAATTTCAACCTCTAAAATCGGATTAAGGGGCATCATATCCTTTCGAGTCATGTTGCCGATGCTCTGGCAACGCACACTGGACCGAACGAAGTCATGAGCATCTTTGTGCAAGCTAGGCCAATAAAATCCCGCATTAAGGATTTTAGCTGCAGTTTTCTTACTCGAAAAATGTCCAGCACAGGCCATTGAGTGACAATGTGTTAAGATATCATGGATTTCAGAATCGAGGACACATTGTCGAATGACTTGATCGGCATAAATGCGGAAAATGTCGGGCTCCTCCCAAAAATAATATTTAATATTAGTAAAGAACTTATCCCATTTCGTTTTTGGCCAATTAGCTGGGATTTGTTCTGTTGCTAAGTAGTTTGCGATGGGCGCAAACCAAGGGAGGGTTGCAGCAGCTAAAATACTTTCATCGGGGAACTGATCTGGCAGGGTCATTATGTCATTCATCATAAGACAAGAGAGATGGTCGGCCACTACATTGTGCAATCCGGCCTTATCCTTGATTTATAGGTCAAATTCCTGGAGCAGCAGAATCCAACGGATAAGGCGGGGTTTCACATCTTTCTCTATCAGCAAATATTTAATTGCTGAGTGGTCTGTATAAATAGTGACATGTGACCCCAATAGATAAGATCTAAATTTTTCTAAGGCAAATACAATGGCAAGAAGTTCCTTTTCAGTTACCGTGTAATTCCGTTGTGCATCATCAAGGGTTTTGGTAGCATAATAGATCACAACGGGCTTCTTGCCAATTCTTTGCCCTAGAACAGCCCCTACAGCAAAATCTGAGGCGGGGTTTCAAATCTTTCTCTATCAGCAAATATTTAATTGCTGAGTGGTCTGTATAAATAGTGACATGTGACCCCAATAGATAAGATCTAAATTTTTCTAAGGCAAATACAATGGCAAGAAGTTCCTTTTCAGTTACCGTGTAATTCCGTTGTGCATCATCAAGGGTTTAGGTAGCATAATAGATCACAACGGGCTTCTTGCCAATTCTTTGCCCTAGAACAGCCCCTACAGCAAAATCTGAGGCGTCTGTCATTAATTCAAAGGGACTATTTCAATCAGGTCCCTGCTATATTGGCGCCTCAATAACCTCTTTCTTCAACCTCAAAAAACTCTCCAGGCACATATTATTAAAATCAAATGGCTGGTCTTTAGTGAGAAGCTAACTTAAAGGCTTGGAGATTTGGGAAAAGTTTTGTATGAATTGACGGTAGAAACCCACATGACCCAAAAAGGATCTGCTCTGTTTGATAGTAGTGGGCGGTGGGAGCTTAGATATAGCATCTATTTTTGCTTTATCTACCGTGATTCCTTGTTTTGAAATAACATGGCCCAAGACAATACCTTCTTGGACCATGAAATGACTTTTTTCCCAGCTGAGGACCAGATTAACTTCAATGCACTTTTGGAGGGTTCTTTCGAGATTCTTGAGGCAATGGTCAAAAGAATCTCCAAAAACAGAGAAGTCATCCATAAAGACTTCTAAACATTCACCTACCAGGTCTGAAAAAATTGCAAGCATGCACCTTTGAAAAGTCGCAGGTGCGTTGCAAAGACCGAAGGGCATTCTTCGGAAAGCAAAGGTTTCGAAGGGGCAGGTGAAAGTTGTTTTGTCCTGGACCTCAGGATGAACCGCTACTTGATTATAGCCAGAATAACCATCCAAAAAATAATAAAATTCCCATCCGGCTAACCGCTCCAAGAGTTGATCAATAAAAGGGAGCGGGAAATGATCCTTCTTGGTGGCAGTGTTTAATTTTCGGTAATCTATACACACGCGCCAAGAAGAAGCGGTTCGAGTGGCTATATTTTCCCCATTTTCATTGGTGAAAACTGTTAGTCCAGCCTTTTTATGGACAACTTGAGTTGGACTAACCCAAGAGCTGTCAGAAATGGGGTAGATGATATCAGCATCCAGCCACTTAATAATCTCCTTTTTTACTACCTCCTGGATGCTAGGATTCAAGCGCCTTTGTGGTTGGCGGGAGGGCCGAGAATCGTCCTCTAAATATATATGATGCGTACAATAGGACGAATGAATGCCTTTAAGATCAGAAAGGGTCCAGCCAATAGCTTTTCGATATTTACTCAAAACCTGGAGAAGTTTATGCTCTTGTGCCCCAGTGAGTCCAGAATTTATAATCAAGGGCAGGGTCTGATTTGGACCCAGGAAGACATATTTAAGGGAATCGGGCAAAGGTTTTAATTCCAATTGTAGGCCTGGTTCCGAAAGAGTTTCTGCTTTGTGGGTTAGAGGTGAGGTGAGAGTGAAAGGGTCAGCTGGAATGTTACCTGGTCGTGTGGTTGAGTTGGAAGGGTGAGAAAAAGTGGATTGTTTAGGAACCGTATTTACAGTAAAACAGGAACCTAATTGGGAAATCTGCATTGTTTCCTCCACAATGTTTTCTATTTCTGAATCTGAATCATCAAAGAAATCTGGTTCTTGGAATCGCCTAGAGGCTTGAAAGATGTCTAGGGTTACAGATTCACCGCCACACATGATCTTCATCTTTCCGGAATCACAATCAATATTGGCATGGGCGGTGGCTAAGAATGGTCTTCCAAGAATAATGGGGGCAAACTTAAGTGCTTCAGGTACCTCTACGTCCAAGACTAAAAAGTCTACTGCGAATAGACAATTTTTAACCTGGACAAGAACATCTTCAACAATTCCCCTTGGTTTAATCGTAGATCGGTCGGCTAATTGGAGAGTAACCTCAACAGGCTTCAATCCACCGATCTTAAATTCCACAAAAATAACGGTGGGGATAATATTAATTGAGGCACCAAGATCCAACAGAGTGTGATCAAATGAGATATCAGTAATGATAACTTGGATTAGGGGGGCGCCAGGATCTTTTCTCTTAAGAGGTAGTCGGCTTTGCACAACTGAGCTGACTGTCTCTGGAAGAATTACCTTTCCTAAATTTTTAGGCTGCCTTTCTGGAGTACATAAATCTTTTAAAAATTTTTCATAGGCAGGGATATACTTAATGGCATCTAGGATAGGGATATTAATTTCTACTTGCCCAAATAAATCCATTAATTCCTTCATGGTGGGCTTAGATTTTGTCTTTTTCTTTTTTGAAGAGTGGAGTGCTCGTGGAAATGGGGCAGGGTTGCCCTGTTTTGCATGAATTGGTTCTTGAACAATAGGAGGGGAAGAGTTAATCGGTGTGTCATTACAGCGGGTTTCTTTAACAGGCAGGGTATTGTGAGTGGTTTTCCCATTCCTCAAGGTAACTGCATTTGCAGTCTGGTTGTTTCTAGGATGAGGATGGAGTGCCTGGCTGTTATTGAAACTCGGCGGATGTTGAGGTGCTGGCTGAATAGGTTGACTGGGATATCCACCTTGGAATTGATTCCTTTGATTGTTTGGGTTGGGCATGGGTTGGGATGGTAAATTCCCAATAGGTCGATGATCCGGAGTAACCTTAACTTGGTGTTGTAAATTGGTAATCATGCGGGTTACTTCTGTCATTTGAGTCTGCATTCCTTGAAGAGTTTTCATGACCTGACTATTAATATCATCCTGGGATGGTCCAGGTTGATACAAAGGTTGTCCATAATTCCCAAAATAGTTTTGTTTAGGAAAAGGAATCTGATTTGGGTTTTTCCAGGAGTGATTCGGGTTAGTCCTCCAATTTTGATTGGAAGTGTTGGAGGGGTTTCTAAATTGCTCCTGGAGAGCATAAATATTTTCCGAGGTGGAGTCAAAAATATTTTGGTCAAAATTCCCGGTCAAATCTTGTGGGAAATCAGCCGGAAATTGCTAGTCAACAGATGTGGCATCTATATTGTTCAGATTTTCTCTTCGGAGAATGTGTGGGGGGTTAGTGTGTGGAGAGTGGATGTGTGGAGCTTGTTTGTTTGTGAGCTTTTCTTCAATTTTCTTTTGGTGAATTTGCATCTGGTCCAGTCGTTGAGCTAACATATATAAGTCATCTTGTGTGACTGGAACTAAGGTGGATTTGGAGTCAATTTCATGGACTCCGTGTCTGGGGTTTTGTGATCTGCCAAAAGTGTCCATTGAAGTCATGTTAAATGAGTTTTCACTCATTTCTTCAAAAAGAAGATAGGCACTTTCGACGTCTTTGTTAATAAAATTGCCCCCACATGAGGCATCCACAAATCGTTTCAATTGATCTTCTAATCCGTGATAGAAGATCTGCACTAACTGCCATTGTGGAATTTCGTGGTGGGGACAACTTCTTAGAAGTTCCTAAAATCTTTCCTAGGCTTCGTGGAGGGGTTCACCAATTTTTTTGTTGAAAGGTCGTTATGGATCTTCTTAATGCATTCGTTCGACCAATCAGAAAATTTTTTTTATGAAAAGAACTTTTTAATTGGGGCCAGGTGGTAATAGGATGCCCAACAGTTCTAAACCAATGCGGTGCTTTGACTTTAAGAGAGAGAGGAAAGAGTCTCATTAACCACATGTCTTCCTACACATTGCGGGAGCGAGTGGTTTGAGCGAGGACAGTTAATTCCTCGAGATGACAAAAAGGGTCCTCTCTTGGAAGACCATGAAAATGCTTGATAAGGTTTAGAATGGCGGGTTTGATTTTGAAAGCCCCTTGTGGTATGACTACCCCTGGTCTTTCCTCATAATTGGAAGGATCATAGAAATCCTTAAGTGGAACGACAGGCTGTTGGCGGGGTGGTGGATTTTGTCCTTGATTAGCTAGGTTCGTGACAGTCCTAGCTAGATCTTTTTGATTTTGTTGTAGTCGAGCCAAATGGTCGACCATTAATGCAAAGGGATTTGTATTATGGGTTATAATTGGAGGGCCACCTAGCCCTGCTGGTATTTCTGGTTGCTCCAAGTAAGGAAGGTGAGGGAGGGTGGAGTCAACTTGTGGGTCGGCTGACGGGTTAGAAGTGGAAGCAGAATTTTTTTGACGGCTTCCTAGCTTTTCCATTTTTTTAGAAGACGAGGGAGAGGAAAATAATGATTTCCTGTTGCGGGGGGCGAAATCAGATGGTTCCTCAAGGTGTGGTTTTTGGGACTGTCGCCCGTGCATGCACTACTTGGAAGAATTGGAGGGAGGAGAAGAGAAAGAGAGGACAAAAAGTGTGCAATTCAAATAAACAAATCTTGACCGAACTTAAATGCGACTCCCTAATAATAAACTTAAGACTTGGTCTATGTAGGAAATAAGTAGTCAATAGTGAATACCCGTTCTGTCAACAAATCTAGCCAAGTTGCTTAAGGGGAGGTTTGGCTCAAATGTTTCCCAGGGAAAACCCCAGGTGCTTGTACAAACCCGTGCCTGGTTGTTTGACATGGCCCATCAGCCTGAACGCCAGATATAGATGACAGAATTGGTACTAACTAAAGAAAACTTAAGACCTAAATAGCAAGCCTAAGTTGATAAAGCCTTAGGGGTCAAGTTGCTGCAAATTTTAATTAGGTCTAGGATGTTATAGTGCACACGGAATGTGGAGGGCGTTTATTGGGATGTTGCCCTATTATTTTGATTTTTTTTTTGTGTGTGCAAGAATTGGAGAGTGGCTCCAATGAAAATCAAGTTGTCACACAATTTTCTTGTATTTATGCCTTGTAGGATTCAATTTAATCAAATGTGTTGTAGGGTTTTTCTAATTAAATTTTCAAACAAGTTTGAAAATCAACAATCAAAGGAAAACAACTTGTATGGGTGATTGTATATTTCCGTTTAATTGAGTCTCTAAAAAGAAAGAAGAAACCCTAAGCCAATTATCCCTAAGATAGAAATTTTACTACCAACGAATTATTTTTAGGCTTTCAGAATTAAGTAGTGGTCTAAACAAGTCAAACAACACCACTACTTTGAAGAAAATAAAACAAGGATTCCAAAAAAGATTTTTCTAAGATTTTAAGAATTTGTTTGATAATTATTTTAAATTTTTAATTGTACTAGTGTCAAAGTCCAGAAATGATACCCGTAGGTATTGTAGACTTTTCAGTATTACCACTGACCTCAGAAAATTTTTGTGATTTTATATGATGTGTAAAATTTCACAAGGATTCCAGATAATGAAAATTCAGGAAAATTGGATGAGTATAAAAATTCTAAAAATTCACGGACAGTAGTAAAATAGGAAGATTAAAGGGTGTGACCCCTCTGCAATCCACGAATTTTTAAAAATTAAATACAAATCCAATTGATCTGAAATTTCTAAATGATGTTCCAAACTTATTTGGGAATCACTCTATGAAATTTTATGATTTTAGGAGGCCCGTGATGTTAGGAATCGATTTTTCAAGTCCAGACAGAAATCTGGACTCGAAAAATAGAACACCAATACTTGCAATGGAGTGGTGTTAAAGAAGCATACAAGCAAACAATGGATTTTATAATGAACCACTCCACTTAATTAAGTTTTTTGGGATCCTAAAAGACCAATTTAATATATTTTTGGTAGTTTCAATTAACTATGTGACTAGAAAGAGGAACCAACCTGAATTTCGCGTGAAGAAAAGGAACTTTGAGCTCTCGCTTCCAGATTCCCACCTTCCCGCTGTAGTTCCTGCACACACAAAAGAAAGAAAGAGAAGGGGATGAGATCAACTTGAAGCAGGAGAAAATTAATTAATGCAAAGCCGTGCCTCCTCGACAACGGCGCCAAAAAGTGATGGTGGATTACGTGTGATTTGTAAAAGCGGGTTTTTAATGTCGTTGTAACGCGCGAATCAGCTTTTGCTTTTAAATTTATATTCTAGATAGGGGAGTATCTAGGGTCGTCCAAGGAGACAAAAAATACAAAATTAATCCTCTTTCTTACAGATAGATCGCAACTTTCTTTTTGATATTTTTCAATATGTAATTTTTTTTTGTATTTTGAGAAGACGAGGGCAAACTGCAGATTGTAACGAAAAGAACTAACACCTACAAATGATTAACTAAAATTTGAAAGATAGAAATATATTCTTTCTAAGCTCACTCTAGGAAAGTGGAGGCCTAGGGTAATTAGGAAGAAGAGGTGAAACAAGTGCTAGAACCAAAAACAACTGCAATAAAAAGCTAAAAGAAGGCAATTTGATTGAGTAGAATGAGTGTTCTTTTCAAGGACAAGTAGAGGAATGCTTCTACTAGAATTAAACAATCTAAAAGCAACAAAAGAAACACAAATCCTCTTGCAACAATGGTGAAGAAGGTCATCTTCTTGCTCCAAGCCCAACTGCTCCTTGGCTTGAAAAGAGGGCCTCCTTCTTCTCCTTCCTTGAGAGCTCCTCCAAGGTAGAAGCTACCACCTTTAATGCTCTCTCCAAAGGGGTGGCCATGCACCACCCTCAAAAACTCCTCCAAGGTGGCATGACCACCTTCAAGATCTCCTCCAAGATCTTCCTTGCCTGGCTTCTCCTTTGGCTGGCATGACCCAAGAGAGAAGGGAAGAGGGGAAGGCACCAAGGGGATAGAATATCCCCTTAATCTTCTTCTTCTTCTTCTCTCCTGGACGTGGGCTTCTTGGTGGAATATGAGAGTGAAATTTCTAGCCAAGGATGCCTTGAATGGTGGTGGGTAGTGGTCTTTTTATAGGGTAGGATGGGGGGTTAAGGTGCCCCTTGAAATGAAGGGCTAGGATGGAGGTGGTTGGTGATCCTATGGCTAAGGAGAGTTGGCGCCAACCCAAGGGGTGTTAAAGGGGGTAGTTATGGTGGTGTTGGTGTCTTTTGGTGGTGGAGAGACACCACCATTTTGGTGCCAACATGAGGTCTTCTAGAAGGGGGGTTAGGTGGATGGTGGAGATGAATTCAAGGGAAATTATGTGGTGGAGATGTGGGGGAGTTTTGGAGGGAAAAGTGGCACCATTAAGGGGGTGGTTAGGGTATCTTTTGGTGCCACTTTTAGGTGTCTTTTGGAGGTGGTGGGTAGGTTAGGTTGGTGCCAAGTAGGTAAGCTTATGTGGAGCTTAGGTGGAGCTAGTGGGTAGAGTTGTTAGGTGGGTTTTTGGGGTGGTACAAGCCAAGGAAGTTGGAGCATAGCTAAGCTAAGCTAAGCTAGCTTAGCTAATGGAGGAGTACAGGAGAAGGTGTTGGAGGTAGGGTTTGGAGGGAGGAGCTGAGGAGGAGAAGTCCGGAGCTGAAATTGAAGCTGGCTGCTACTGAAGAGGCTGGCACGGTGCTACTTTGGCTGGCTTAGCTTGCTAGTTCTTTGCTAGCTACCAAGCTGAGCTAAGGTAAGCTAGCTTCTACCAAAATGAGTTGAGGTGAGCTAGGTCTGGTGCTCCCGAGGAGAATCAAGCTGGTTGTGGCAGCTAAGGTAGCTTAGCTCAATTGAGCTGAGCTAAGCTAAGTCCCCGGGAGCTGGACTTGAGCTTCCTGAGCTGGGATGAGTTCTTTTTCAGCTGGCTGGAGTTGAGTGGAGCTGGATGTAGCTAGATCTGAGCTGGGGTGAACTCCTGTCAACTCAGCTGAGATAGCTAGAGCTCCCTGTGAACAAGTGGGAGCTGAGATGATCTTGACTCAGCTAAGTTGGGTTGGATCTGAGCTAACTTGACCTAGGGTGAGCTAAGATGAACTCTCTTGAGCTACCATTCAGTTGAGATTAACTGAATGGAGCTGGGATGAGCTAACCCTAGTTCAAGTGAGCTAGGATCCAGCTGTCGTGAGCTGGATCGAGCTGAGTTCCAACTAGTCTGGGCTTCTCCTTCACCATTTGCCTTCGTGAGTGCTAGGGTTTTAAGGATCTGCATATCTGTACATCCCTAACACTCACAAAAACATATTAAAAAGACAAATAAAAGATGCAATGCATGCCTAACCTAATTTATGCCTAAATGCGGCCCAAAAACCCGTTTGCGGAGTAAAATCCTAAGAGCTAGGTTTATTTTAATGCATAAGAATGATGATAAACTGGTGTTTATCAGTCATATAACCAGAAGAAGAAGAAGATGAGGGACCCTACTCAACCACCTAAGCATGTGCGTGTGGGTCCCTTTGATTTGCGCACCCTTGTGTTCTATTGCCCTAATTTCACACATTGCAAAGATTGGGTATGGGTTGAGATGGTTGAGATCCAGGTTTTCGGGTGTTAGCAATTAACCCGGATTGCAAGTTATCCAATATGTCTTCATTTGTTACATAAGCTAAAGCATGAACCGTTGCATTTCCACCATTTATCGATTTAAATCAGCTTGCCCTACAGATTGTTGGCCATTCCAAGATGGCTGAGTAACTAGTCTCAGGGGCAACTGGGTATATACTTGACCCTGACCCATAGGTCTTTGAGATGCATAGTTGCTGGGTTGAGTTTGGGTCTGTTGCCCAAGACATTTCCAGAAGTTAGGGTGGTTCCTCCAACCCGAGTTATAAGTGTAGGAATAAGTGTTGGACCTAACATTCTCCTGCATTGCATACGCATCCTCATAGGACGAGGATGGAGAGAAGCAAGGATAAAAAAAACTAGGATCAAAGGCCCCAATTTGGAACCCATAAGGTTTCGACAAATCCTGGCTCATAGGTTAAGCTGATTCAAATTGGTTAACAGACTCCCTCCCCATGGGAGCACATGAGGAATGGAATCCCAAATTCTGGGATTGAGTAGGTGTAGAAGTGTTTCCCGAATTCCCAGACATCCATTCTTCCGTTATCTTAGCAGCCAAGTCCAATTTATCCAGTTTATTACAAATAAATTCCATGTCAAATGAATGAGAATCTTCGATCACATTAGCACTTTACCTGGGTTGTTCGGACTGATTGAATGCATCCATGGAGGCATGATTAATGGAGTTCTCGCTCATTTCCTCAAACAGGTCATATGCACTATCTACATGACTATTGAGAAAATTATCTCCATAGGAAGCATCCACATGATTATGGAGTTGTTCAACGAACCCGTGACAGAGAATCTACATGAGTTGCCACTTCGGCACCTCATGGTGTGGACACTTCCTTAAAAGTTCTTGGAATCGCTCCCAGGCACCATGAAATGGTTCCCCCGACCGCTGGGTGAAAGTAGTAATCACCCGTCGCAAGGTATTGGTTCGACTAATTGGGAAGAATTTCTTTTGGAAAGTTGACTTAAGATCAGCCCAAGTTTCCATCAGCCTTCCTATGGTCCGGTACCAATGTGCAGCCTTATTCGTAAGAGAGTGGGGGAAGAGCCTCATGATCATTTGCTCTTCGTTCACATTCCTTGCTTTGGTGGTCTGAACCAAAGTGGTCAGATCATCCAAGTGCTGGAATGGGTCCCTCAAGTGAAGCCCATGGAAATGCTTAATCAAACTTAAGACTAGGGGCTTGATTTCTATGTATCTAGTGACAATCATGATGTCAAGACGTTCCCCATAGTTTGAAGGATCATAAAACTCCTTCAAGGGCAGAGCACCCTAACGATTCATTCGTTGGACCCATTGCTGCATCTGCTGCAAATCTTCCAACTGCCTCTAAATTAGCTCCTGCTGGTTCAGGGGCAGGGGAGGTGGTTGTTGATCAACCATGGGATCTGCTTGGGTAAAGCTCAACCTCCACCTCTAGAAATGGTGTACAGTTTCTTCCAACCTAGGGTTCAATGACCTCCTTCCAAGCATACACTAGAAGGAAGTTGGAAGGATGGGGAAAAGAAGGGGCCCTATAGCACACAAATACAAGCCTACCCTTAGGTTGGGTAGCCTAAAGGACTACAGATTGTTAGAATCCATCCTAAGATTGTGGACTGGGGAGAAGGTTCTTCCTTTGGCTTGCGCCTTCAATTCCTAGTGTACCCCCAGCCGTGATCGTTCGACGCTACTTCCCTAGCTAGACATCAAATTGACTAGTATAATTAGGTTAATCATGAACAATCTCAATCTGGATCCCGACGAGCAAACCAGTCCTTAAGGACAACGTCTAGTCAATTTTAGTTAGGCTTGGGACAGTGGTGCATCTGGAATGTGATGGGCCCTTAATGGGTTGTTCCTTGAATGATTTGTTGAGAATGTGTGAATGTGCACAACCAAGAAGTTTTCAAGCAAGATTATTAATGATGAAGTGAGCTTTAGGGTTCGAATCTTGCTTAGTAGCTTTTAGGATTCAAATATTAGGTGTATTCAACAAATTTTTCTCAGGTAAACCAAGCTTTGAAAGAATGAGTTCAAGTGTTTTTCCTTTATTAATAAAAAGAATGTGGAATGGGTGGCTTGGCCTAAATATTGAATCCTATAAGGTAGCTACAAAATGAATTTCTTTTAAATTAGGTGGTGTGGCCCAAACAATTCAATTAACTGGCTCAAATGCACCACTGATTAGAGCACATAGAAAGGTAATTAACCTAATATGATTTCTACTCTTTTATGTGTTGAATTATTCTACCAAGTGCACAGGTCGAAATCTCGGTTGAGTAGACGAAAATTAAGTCAGGTTATGTGCCTCCGATGTTGGTCTATAAAGTGTGTAAATTGATTCGTTGCACAGAAAGTACCCTTTTATTTTTTTATTTTTTAAAAAATACAGGGGCGAAGTGGATGAAGGTGGCAAACAAGATAAACAATTCTATCCTCTGGTTTATGCAAACACCTAAGTAGATTAAGTCGTGGTTATGGGTGTGGCAAAATGAAACTAATGAAGGGGGAATGTGAGGGTCACTTACAAAGCACTCTACCTACACTTTACTCCTACATACCGCACTTGGATCTCCATGCTAGGGTAACCGCAAGACAATAGATCATAGGCAAGCAGGGTTAGTGCCATGTAAATGCAAAGAGGTGCAGAAAGCAATAAAGTAAATTCCGTTGCCAAAATGATCGCATGGGTTTTGCGTGTTTGAAATCGGGGTTACGAGTAACCCGTCATCGTAGTGTTAAAACATGTAATCAAATATATTTTATACCAAAACTCCAAGGGAGTCCCAGGTTGAACACAGGGAGGCGATGTTTAATTTGTATGAAAATGTGATGAGAGCCTCATCATGAGCCATAACTAGCTCATTTTGACCCAATAAAGAAGATAAAAGCTCCTACATAACCTAGAAGAAGGCCTAACTGAAGGAACAAGTGCTCTGAGAAGAAAACATGAAATAAAGGTTAAAACTGCAATTTTACCATTGCAGTAGATAAACGGGATTTCTCAGAGGCAAAACATAGGTCAAATGGTCTAAATAAGATAAAAAGTGGGTTGAGTCAATCAGAAATGGGTTCATGTGCAATCTAAGAACTAAAAGACACTTGGTAACCCTAAAACAGACCCGCTTAAATTAACAAGGTTCCGGTCAGAACAAAAAGCAAGTAAACCCTCTACAAATCATGGAAAAACATACTCTAGGGTTTAGAACACTTAATTTGGCCTTTGGAACCTAGTTTGACCTAGATTAGGGTCCTAGCTCTTCAATTAACCTAATTTGGGTTTTTACGCAAAATATCCAGTCAAACAAAGTCAAACCTGAAATCTAACTTCTCCATTGGATTCCTTAGGTCCAAATTAGGTTTATACCAAAATTTGGACCTAAGGAGAGGTCATCTTGACCTACTTTGCAATTTAGTACACCCAAATCACAAATTGGTCCCTATCTTTTGAATACCGTTGCAGAGAACCCCCTAGGTTCTTCGCCTCCTTTGCAAACCGGTCCTGCCGCCATTGCTAGGGCAGAACCGAGCTCCGGCGAGGTTCGGAGAGGGATTGCTCTCTAATCCCTCAGAGATTCCCTCCCAGAAATGGAAGGAGAATTCTCTGAAGAATTGCCTTCCATTTAAGACCGATATCGATCCCTGGTGTGAACCCAATCTCTCGTGCGAACGCACGAGAGATTTGGGTATCCTAACTCCTTTCCATCTCCGGCGACCAACCTCAGGCAATTACGTGCCCTTCACGCCCTGCACACCAAGTCCAGCGCCTATATAAGAACCCACAACTCCGGCCGAAGAGGCTGAGCTTGGTTTGGCCGAGGTTCCACCCCCAATTCCTCTCCTCCTGCCCGGCCAAACTCCCAGCAGGGTCCGGCGAGGCCCCCTCCCCTCCCTCTTCGCTCTGCCACAAAACCAGTGGCAGAGTTAACTTCCTGACCTTCCTCCGCGTCGCGCAGTACCAGCGCACGCCGCCTCAGCCCCGTCATCACCGTCGTCCTCCCCCACTGGGCGTCATCTTCTCCGGCGACAGCAGGTACTGCTGTTCGCCCTCCGTCCCCTTTCGTCCTTACAGTTAGGTTAGAACTCCTCTCCATCCTCTCCTCTCTCTTTTCCCCCTGTTATCTCCCTTGATCGACCCTCGACAGATGCTAACCACCTCCATCGTCTTCGCCTCCGACCGCACTCCGGCGAGCCGCCCACACCACTCCAGCCCTCCACACGGCTCGCCAACCACCTCAAAAGCTCTGCCTCACCTCCAGGAACACACTCCACCCTACCACTGCCACTCCAGCCCTCCACAATCACCCCCCGACCAACCCACCATCTCTGGCCACAGGTTGACCTAGGCACGCACGCCTAGGCCGACTTGCGGCCTGCAGCACTGCCCACCGCCTTCGCTGTGCCACGGCGAAGGTCTCTAGCTATTCTGATTGGGCCGAGAGGCGCGTTTTGTGTATGACAGGGTTTGAGCCGCTGCCGCCATGGACGACCTCTGATGAAGCTCCCACGAAGCTCCAGGTACCCGGTCTTCCAGGCTACAGGTGCTGCATACTAGCGCGAGTGTCGCAAGGTGCACGAGTCCAGCCAAGGAGCGCTAGCAGAGCCAGCAGCTACGGGGCAATCGCACGACGAGGCTTCTGCAGGCGCGCGTGAAGGCGAGACCAGATAGTCCCACATCGTGGGATTGCAACCCTCAGGTACCATATAAGTTGTTTTTGTGTTTTACTCTTATCGCCTCAGTAAGCACAGGGGTGAGGTCCCTCACTGATTTCACACCCGCCTCGTCCGCGGCCTGACCACGCGGACCTGGCGAGTCCGACCCGACCTAGACCTACGCACTCCTCGCGCATCACACACCTGCAGGTGCGCCTGTTCCCGGGTACGATCCGACCCGATTATGGCTGTGGCTCTGGGAGAGCGGTTTGAGTGAATTGCTTGAGAGAGAGAGATGCACGAGTAGAGGGAGAAGGGTTAGGTTTTGCTCCTGTGCAGGCAGGCTGAACGCAGGAGGAGAAGGACTTGGCCGCGTGAAGGAAAAGAAAGAAAGAAGAAGGAACGGCAGAGAAGAATAGAAGAGGAAGAAACAAGGCAGAGAAGAAGAAGCAAGAAAGAAGCCTTCGCAGGAGAAGAAAGAAAAGAGCAAGCCAGAGGCAAAGGCAGAGAGAAGCCAAGTGAAGACTTTGCAGAGATCAGAAGAAGAAAAGAAAGAGCAAAGACTGCAGCAGAAGAAGAAGAAGAATAATCAAGAAGAAAAGGAGAAATGCTTTTAAGACGTCTGATCACAAGATCAGACGTCCAATTTCATATTTTTTTTGCCCTAACTCCTTTTAATCGCATACATTCATACCTGAATTGATATTTTGAGTAAATTAGAGTGTTCAATTACATTTTGATTTAGTGGTAAGTTCCATTTGCTCCCTGTGTTCGACCTCGGATACTCCGGTCTTCGAGTAATAAAAACTTTGTATTTGTTCGAACGTTTTGTCGGTTATACTACAACATAATACGCTTTAAATCCGCACGAAACGCCCGTGAACATTTTGGCGCCGTTGCCGGGGAGCACTGCACAATTTACCACTAGTCTCTACATTCTTTTTATCATATTGAACACTAACTTGCCCTACTTTTCTTTGATGTGATCTTGCAGGTACTTCATGAGAAAATCTCTCCCGCAAGTCAACCACTCCAGGGCAGGTAATTTCTTTTCTTCCTTAATCATCCCCTAATCTTTGAAAGACAAAAGGAAGAAAATCAAGTTAGGAATCAATTGCCTTCTTTATATAGTAATCACCATCTCTAAGGCAAAACATTTCTTGATTTTGCGAAAATTTCTGCAAATATTCTTGAAGTTGGAGTGATTTTTTTTTTCCATCCCACAAATTCTTGTGCCTAATTGAAAATAAACGCTTAATCTCGGCGGACCACACACTTCTTGTTTATAAGTCCAAAGAGAACTTTTGAAAAAGAAAAAGAGGATTGGAAATAGAACCAAATTAGGGTTTCCACATTAGGGTCTTGAAGCGCTAGTCACACATGCCTGTGTAAAAGGAAATAAACCCTCCCGCATCAGTGTGCTACCCAAGCCCTTGATTGAAGAAAGTTAAATAAGACAAACCCTAAAATTGAGCTCTAAAATCACTTGAATCTTAAAATTTTCTTTTGACCTAATAACCTGGGAGTCAAATCAGGGTGATCTCTAGGCTCCGAGCTTAGAATCATTCTGCCATCTATAGGACAGGTCAGGTGAAGTTGACCCCTCGGGTCAACCAACCTCTAAATTAGGTCACAATACCAAAAACATCTAAAGTTCAAGTGAGAACCCTAACAACACCTTTGAAATAAAAAGTGATAGACTTAAGAGGTCAAGGTCCCCATTTTGGTTTACCTGGAATCTCAGTGACAAGAGAGGTCGGGTGGGGGAAACCCTGTAACCCGTAGGGACGCTCTACCGTGTAGGGGTCTTTGCGGGACTCTCCCTCTCTGGCTGCCCAGGTAATTCTCAGGTGGATGACTTTCGGATCCAGGGGTTCATCCACCCCAAACCTCCATAGTCATCCAAACATCTTTTGGGTGTCTTGATTGGGTCAAGAACACCTCCAGTCCTGCATCTTTTCTCTATAGAGCACACACACTCATTTTCAGTGGGACTCGTTATTCAGATCTGATCGCTTCATAACACATCTTGAGTCAAACTCTGATCGTGATTCCACCACCTGATCCAAATATGCAGCCGAACCACCTAGGACTACCAGTCGAGAAACCTGAATACCGGAGATCCATGAGAGATAAAATGATTGAGGATGCCATGAGATTTTATGAAAATGAAGAAACCTCAACAACAGTAGGAAACATTCAGGTTGATGTCCCAACAACCACAACCTTTGTCATAACTTGTGTCCAAGTACTATTAGCAGAAGCCAACAAAGGATCAACCCGTGACTTGCTCATTACTGCATACATTGAGATAGAAAAACTGCACAATAGTGAATACCTTCAATGTATGACATATCCTCGACTTTGGAAGCAACACCAAGATAGTCTTGAAAAATGGGAAGAGATAATGAGATTAATAAAACAAGTGATTGATCAGAAATACCCGTACATACCGCCAACAGAGGATGAACTATCTTTGGACAACATCGAGGATAAATCTGATCTCGGGTTTGGGGCACAAAATGGTTGTGGATTCCCAACCCAGATGGAGTATAATGCACCTAATATTGAAGAAGGTTGGGAAGCTCCAAATGAACCCATTTTAGAATCCCAAGACTCCTGCAAGTATGAGAGTAGAACTGAACCTCTCGAGGGTGTAAATTCCGTCCCTTATTCTGATAAGGTGGCCCTCGAAGGTTATTCAGACCTAGATTCTAGTAATTCCACCCACATCCTAAGCCTAGAACCTAGATCTGAAACCTATATTGAAGATTTCAAGGCCCCATATGAATAAAATCAATCTCTTAATGAAGAATATGATTCTGGGCCTCGATTTGATGAATATCCCTCGTCAACCTCCTCAGAAGAACTAATCGAGCTTTCGGAAGTCATGCCAATCTACGATACAGAAATCGAGGACTTGGACGAGCGGGGTTTCGATTGGCTCTGCCCTACTAACCTTGAAGCTGAGCCTCTACCAGATAGGGACACCTTTGTAAGCTCAGAATTAACATTTAGGCTAGATCCCAGTCAGGCTGCTGAATATACAACATATGATTTATTCTATGGTGGAACTCATGATCTAGAATCTCATTCAAACTTTGATTTTCGCAAACTCTCCAACGATCTCGAATCTGACCATAACATCGGAGAAAATCTACCTCCTGATTATAACATGTCAATCTTCTTTGAAGCCACCTGCTCCACAGATACAGAACCAATCAAAACCCGTTCCCCACCCCGACCCGCAACCGGACTCAATTTCTATTCTGATTCACCTCTCACTGAGCCGATTGCAGATGATTCAACTCCATATCTATACCGGGTATCGGACACTGATCAGACCACAAATCAGGAGCCTCCATCCTTTGACCGTCCCTGTAGGGATTCCACACCTTACATTGATTATTTTTCGGAACCCTACCCCCACCAGGCTGATTCGACTGAGCCCGAACTTGAGTTTTCACTTCCATATCTATTAGAACATCACTGCATTTGGTGGGTCCCACATCTGCTAATCTACATCTATCAACCCACCAGACTTATTGGGTTTGGGCTGCATCATCAGCCCACTGATTTGAACAAGTACCTGGTTGGACCAACCAGGCTCTTAATCAAGGTGCTTGTTTTCCAAAACTCCATTGATTTGACCACTCCCTCTCCACCCCATTTTTCGCTCGGCTGAAGGCATTAAATTTAGCGCTTAACGGGAGGCAACCCGTCATCTCAAAAATAGAGACCCGTCTGATTAGCCGTCTGTACTCCACGTCTATTGCACCTTGAGTTCAGCCTTAGACAGTTGATCCTACCTCTGGTACACGTATCAAAGCTTAAAATCATTCGCATCACTCATTCCCGACCCATTCACCCACCCGATATATCCTGTTCTAAGCCCCTGACCTCAACACTAATTCCCACCCTCTATTTACAATGAGGACATTGCAAAACTTAGGCATGGGGGGGGTGATAAAGTGCATACATACAAAACCAAGAAAAAATCAGAAGGATTCTCACAAAAAATTCGCATATGTCAAAAACACAAAAAATTGAAAAATTACGAAAAAGAACAAAAAAAAAAATGGGGAGGGAGGAAATGTTGTGAGCCATATAATCATAAGGAGGAGAAAAAGAGCAAAAATGAAGAAAGGAGCACAAAAGGAAAAGAAAAAGAAAAAGTCATTAGTAAAAGATTAAGGGGTTAACTGAAGTTCTAGACCGAGTCAAGAAAAAGAAAAGAAAAGTGCTACGGAGATATAACAAGAGATTAGCAGGAACGCTGGTCTTAGGCCTTTTGGGCTAGTATCTTTAGCTTAAAAATTCACGTATCCGTTAAAATCTGGATAATCCTCAAGAGGTTGAGGAAAATGCGAAGCTTGAGTATTAGGTCTAAGGCATAGGAAGTATTCAGCCTCGTCAACTAACCTCCGGTTTGCGGGATTCGGTAACCTAAGCACCCCAAATTCACACACAGTCTGGTTCAGTGCGCATAAAACATCCAAAACACGCAAGAGCGTTTAATATTCTGAAAAAGTCACCTAGATTAGGAGCGGCCAATCAACACAAGTTGATTTGGACGAGTTCCCAGCGCGGAGAGGTGGGAAATTCCCCTCGAAGATGCGTAACAACATATCATCTCCTCGGTGCTTGTCTCTTAGGATATTTAAATATCCTACTGGAGGCATGTAAGCACTCTGCTGGTTCAGACACCATGGGTGGCATTATCACGAAATGTCAATCACCAGGGTCTGAATTTGGCCACGGAACGCCATGGGCGGGATTATCTCGAAATCTCGAAAGCCAGGGTTCCGGGGGTTGCCATGGGTGGGATTATCTCGAAATCTCGAACGCCAGGGACCTTTGAGGATTGATGATGGTGACGAGGAATCCGATACATACCGTGTTGAGAAGCTAATCCGAAGCTAGAAATAAAAAATAAAAGAGAGAGAAAAGCTCTCCAAACAAATAAATCTTCTATCTCTCTCTTACAAAAAACGCACTGCAAACTGAACTTAGGCTAAAAATATCTCAAGCACGGGTGCTTTAACCGCGGAGTCCAACAAACCCTAGGTTAGGTTCTGTGGGCCGTAGAAACCTTTGCAGAAGACTGAGGCTAAAGAGGAACAGGTCCGGATTTTGGTTGGTACTTGAGTACCTCTAGGCCTATTGTCGGCATTCCCACCTAATCACAAAAGAAAAGGAGAAGCACTTATCATTGTTGACAACATTCAGGGTCTAGAACGGAAGTTAAAACTTTGAAATTTTGCTAAGGGACTAGCAAAAGCTAGGCATGGGGGTATGATGAGAGCCTCATCATGAGCCATAACTAGCTCATTTTGACCCAATAAAGAAGATAAAAGCTCCTACATAACCTAGAAGAAGGCCTAACTGAAGGAACAAGTGCTCTGAGAAGAAAACATGAAATAAAGGTTAAAACTGCAATTTTACCATTGCAGTAGATAAACGGGATTTCTCAGAGGCAAAACATAGGTCAAATGGTCTAAATAAGATAAAAAGTGGGTTGAGTCAATCAGAAATGGGTTCATGTGCAATCTAAGAACTAAAAGACACTTGGTAACTGTAAAACAGACCTGGTTAAATTAACAAGGTTCCGGTCAGAACAAAAAGCAAGTAAACCCTCTACAAATCATGGAAAAGCATACTCTAGGGTTTAGAACACTTAATTTGGCCTTTGGAACCTAGTTTGACCTAGATTAGGGTCCTAGCTCTTCAATTAACCTAATTTGGGTTTTTTCGCAAAATATCCAGTCAAACGAGGTCAAACCTGAAATCTAACTTCTCCATTGGATTCCTTAGGTCCAAATTAGGTTTATACCAAAATTTGGACCTAAGGAGAGGTCATCTTGACCTACTTTGCAATTTAGTACACCCAAATCACAAATTGGTCCCTATCTTTTGAATACCGTTGCAGAGAACCCCCTAGGTTCTTCGCCTCCCTTGCAAACCGGTCCTGCCGCCATTGCTAGGGCAGAACCGAGCTCCGGCGAGGTTCGGAGAGGGATTGCTCTCTAATCCCTCAGAGATTCCCTCGTAGAAATGGAAGGAGAATTCTCTGAAGAATTGCCTTCCATTTAAGACCGATATCGATCCCTGGTGTGAACCCAATCTCTCGTGCGAACGCACGAGAGATTTGGGTATCCTAACTCCTTTCCATCTCCGGCGACCAACCTCAGGCAATTACGTGCCCTTCACGCCCAGCACACCAAGTCCAGCGCCTATATAAGAACCCACAACTCCGGCCGAAGAGGCTGAGCTTGGTTTGGCCGAGGTTCCACCCCCAATTCCTCTCCTCCTGCCCGGCCAAACTCCCAGCAGGCTCCGGCGAGGCCCCCTCCCCTCCCTCTTCGCTCTGCCACAAAACCAGTGGCAGAGTTAACTTCCTGACCTTCCTCCGCGTCGCGCAGTACCAGCGCACGCCGCCTCAGCCCCGTCGTCACCGTCGTCCTCCCCCACTGGGCGTCATCTTCTCCGGCGACAGCAGGTACTGCTGTTCGCCCTCCGTCCCCTTTCGTCCTTACAGTTAGGTTAGAACTCCTCTCCATCCTCTCCTCTCTCTTTTCCCCCTGTTATCTCCCTTGATCGACCCTCGACAGATGCTAACCACCTCCATCGTCTTCGCCTCCGACCGCACTCTGGCGAGCCGCCCACACCACTCCAGCCCCCCACACGGCTCGCCAACCACCTCGAAAGCTCCGCCTCACCTCCAGGAACACACTCCACCCTACCACTGCCACTCCAGCCCTCCACAATCACCCCCCGACCAACCCACCATTTCCGGCCACAGGTTGACCTAGGCACGCACGCCTAGGCCGACCTACGGCCTGCAACACTGCCCACCGCCTTCGCCGTGCCACGGCGAAGGTCTCTAGCTATTCTGATTGGGCCGAGAGGCGCGTTTTGTGTATGACAGGGTTTGAGCCGCTGCCGCCATGGACGACCTCTGATGAAGCTCCCACGAAGCTCCAGGCACCCGGTCTTCCAGGCTACAGGTGCTGCATACTAGCACGAGTGTCACAAGGTGCACGAGTCCAGCCAAGGAGCGCTAGCAGAGCCAGCAGCTGCGGGGCAATCGCACGACGAGGCTTCTGCAGGCACGCGTGAAGGCGAGACCAGATAGTCCCACATCGTGGGATTGCAACCCTCAGGTACCATATAAGTTGTTTTTGTGTTTTACTCTTATCGCCTCAGTAAGCACAGGGGTGAGGTCCCTCACTGATTCCACACCCGCCTCGTCCGCGGCCTGACCACGCGGACCTGGCGAATCCGACCCGACCTAGACCTACGCACTCCTCGCGCATCACACACCTACAGGTGCGCCTGGTCCCGGGTACGATCCGACCCGATTATGGATGTGGCTCTGGGAGAGCGGTTTGAGTGAATTGCTTGAGAGAGAGAGATGCGCGGGTAGAGGGAGAAGGGTTAGGTTTTGCTCCTGTGCAGGCAGGCTGAACGCAGGAGGAGAAGGACTTGGCCGCGAGAAGGAAAAGAAAGAAAGAAGAAGGAACGGCAGAGAAGAATAGAAGAGGAAGAAACAAGGCAGAGAAGAAGAAGCAAGAAAGAAGCCTTCGCAGGAGAAGAAAGAAAAGAGCAAGCCAGAAGCAAAGGCACAGAGAAGCCAAGTGAAGACTTTGCAGAGATCAGAAGAAGAAAAGAAAGAGCAAAGACTGCAGCAGAAGAAGAAGAAGAATAATCAAGAAGAAAAGGAGAAATTCTTTTAAGACGTCTGATCACAAGATCAGACGTCCAATTTCATATTTTTTTTGCCCTAACTCCTTTTAATCGCATACATTCATACCTGAATTGATATTTTTTGTAAATTAGAGTGTTCAATTACATTTTGATTTAGTGGTAAGTTCCATTTGCTCCCTGTGTTCGACCTCGGATACTCCGGTCTTCGAGTAATAAAAACTTTGTATTTGTTCGAACGTTTTGTCGGTTATACTACAACATAATACGCTTTAAATCCGCACGAAACGCCCGTGAACAAAATGGTCCTTCAGTTTGTTTGTTTTTGGTCTTTTGAAGTTTTGTTATCATTTTTATTTTTAAAATAAAAAAAGACAAGAAATCATAAGAGAGAGATGGAATCAAATATGATATATTGCATGAATGTCAATTACAATAATCTGGAAAGCATAAAAAGAGGGGGAGGTGAGAAGAAATCTCCCGAATCGGCTGTTCGGCGAGACGACGGTGCCTGGCAGAAGCTTGAATGAAGGAGTTGGGAAGTAGGATGGCCAAGGAGAGATGCGGGAGGATGTCGGGTAGAAGAAAGCTTCAACGTAGCTCCAGAATGGAGGTGAGAAGGTGGAGATGATCTGCTACTGGAATGGAGGTGGGAGGATGGCTCCAAGGCAACCTATGAATGGGGATGGAAAAATGGAGGAATATTTGGTGGGGCAGAGTTTCATTACAGTAATAGGAGCCTTCGGAGCTTGAGAATAAGCTCTGACAGAATGTTGGTAGGCTTGCTATAGCTTTGGAGTAGGTGGGAGTAGAGTAGGTAGAGATGGCTTGGAAAGGAGGGGGTGTAGGTCCTTATATAGTGGATGAGAGGTGGCAAGAATAGGCATAAGACCAATAGCGACCTCCAGGACATCGCTATAAGTGTCACTGTAGCCAACTCATGCCTACTCAGGCACATAGCTGGCCTTGCACCTCCGAGAAACTTGTGACGGCTGTAAGCATCACTAAATGTTCACCAGGCTATCTCTGAAGGCTGGCACCAACTAAGCACACGGCCACATGCTCATGGGCTCGCGCATTCTTGAGATGCGTCGACGACCACGTGCAGCAGTAATTCCCATCGAGCAGTGCCATGTGGTGACGCCTCTGACACTCAATGACATCCAACAAGCGCAATCGAATTAGGCCCACTCTTAGCGAGAATTCCCTCGCACATCGCAGCTCGAACTCGCGCTTCCGATTTGCGAGCACATCTTCACCAATGCACCACGACAACGTTTTGTTGAGTGGAGAGTTGGTGCGGTCGCGCGGTTGGGGCACCCCTCAGCCGTTTGATTGCGAACCAACGGCTAAGATCTCATCTTGCGATGGGCTTGAGAATGCATTGGCTCAGGTGGGGTGACCTGGATGGTGCCATGTGGGGCCATCTGGGCATTCCGTCTTATTCTTCTTGTGGAGGGTACTACAAAGCTCCGATCGGGGTGATTCTCACGTGAACGGACTACGCTCGTCGCTCTGAATCCATCCGTATGGTTGGATTCTTCATCCAAAGCTCGTAAAGATGTCACATTTCCTCCTGTCCATGTAAAATGACATAATTAATGTGCATAGTATACAACTATCCTAAATGCAATGCAATGGATGTTCGTGCAATATTTATATCATGATATGCAATGCTAGGCCTGGGAACTATTGTAAATAAGCATTTTACGATGAATTTATGCGTGTTTATCAGTATTCGTGGATGATTTCTCAATTTTTGAAAATTCTTTCGAGTCTTGCCTAGCTAACCTGGAATTGTTGCTTAAGAGATGCTTCAAAACACAGTTCGTCCTTAGCTGGGAAAAGAGCCATTTTATGACACAAGAAGGCATTGTCCTGTGTCATGTGGTCTCTAATCGAAGAATTGAAGTTGATAAGGCTAACATGGATGCCATCACCAAACCTCCCCCACCCACATTTGTTAAATAAATCTGATCATTCCTTGGTCATGTGGGATTTTATAGAAGGTTCATAAAGGATTTTTCTAAGGTTTCTTGGACTTCGAGAAACCTTTTTGGCCAAAGACACACCATTTGAATTTGATGAATCATGCCACAAGGCATTTGATTTACTTAAAATGATAGTCACATATGCTTCGGTGTTGCAACCACTAGTGTGGATAGCTTCATTTGAAATTTTGACAGACGCTTTTGATTACATAGTTGGGTTGTTTTGGGTCTAAAGATTGATAGAAAGCCCTCTATATTTTCCTATGCTAGCAAGACTCTAGATGATGCCCAGAAAAACTATACTATTATAGAAAAACAATTGCTAGTTGTTGTCATCGCTTTAGAAAAATTCAGGGCTTATCATTTAGGATCTCATGTCATCTTCTATATCGACCACTTAGCCCTGAGACATCTCTAGGCCAAAAGGGATGCCAAACCCCAACTCATTTGATGGATTCTTTTACTTCAAGAATTCAATCTTGAAATTAAAGACAAATCCGAGGCACAAAATGTAGTGGCAGATCATATTTTGAGAATCCTAATTAATTCTCCTTCTCCAGATATTCCGGTTACTCACACCTTCCTGGACAAGACCATCCTTACATTTTTTGGTATCCAAAACCCTTGGTTTACTACCATGGTTAATTATCTAGCCGTTAGTCAAATCCCCTAGGATTGGTCCAAACAACAATAGGATAGACTTATATCTGAGACCAAGTAATACTTTTGGGATGACCCTGAATTGTACTGCATCGACTCAGATCAAATTATTTGCTGATGTGTCCCAGAAAATGAGTTTTAAAGCATATTTGAGTTCTGCCATGCATCTGTGAGTGGTGGACATTTCTGCAGGAAAAAGACGACTGTAAAGATTCTGCAATCTATATTTTATTAGCTGTCTTTATTCAAGGATGCCTAGGAATTCTCAAGGTCATGTTACCGATGCTAGGCACTTTGAAGCATAGCTAAGAGAAACATGATGCCTCTTAAACCTGATTCTTCCTGTCGAAATATTCGACATTTAGGGCATCAATTTCGTGAGACCTATTTGATGGGAACACCATCATGGGCTATAACTTGGTCAATTTGGTCTTTTAATGTTGGTAAAAGCTCCTACATGACCATTAGAGGGTCTTAAGTGCTTAATATTTTGTTTAGAGAAGAAAATATGAAAATAGGGTTATTTCTACAATTTTACCATCTTATCACAACTACAGAATAACCATAGGATTTTCTATGGATGAATTAATGGTCAAATGGTCATAAAAGTCCAAAAAAGGGGTCCATGCAGAAAGACACGGGTTTTCACGGATTATGGGAATTAAATGACATCTGAAACCTTAAAAGCAGTCTCCCTTAATGCAATAAGGTTTCAGTTAGGATGAAATTCACCTAAACCTTCTATAAATCATATAAAAATATTCTATAGGGCTTGGTATCTTTAATTTGACCAATGGAACTCATTTTGACCTAAAATAGAGTCTCAGATAGACAATTGCCCTAATTTGGGTTTTTGAATAATTTACCTAGTAAAACGTGGACAAAACCTTAATCCGACTTCACCAACAGATTACTTGGGTCCAAATTAGGTTTGTACCAAAATTTTGGCCCAATTAATGATCACCTTGACCTAGTTTGCATTCCAGTCCACACAGACTCTTTTTATCACATAATGGCCCTTAACCTTCTGAATTCTTTACAAATAGGTCCCTAGAATTTCATCATCTTCACATTTAGGTTCCTACTGCCATTGGTGTGAACACGTGAAGCTCCAGTGAGATTCGAGCGAGATTTTCTCGCTCGATTCTCAACCAAACAATCCTAAATTTGAATTGGAGATTGCTAGTGAAATTCTCTTCCAATTGAACACAATCTTGATTCCAATTTCCTTCCCAATCATCCATGCAGATGCATAAAAGATGTGGGTATCCCACAGGCACGCAATGTTTAAGCTTCCAAGCTTGTTTTCCAAGCTTTGAATGCCCTTTAGAGGCCTATAAATGATCCCCTGAGGATAAATTGTCTGCCTTAGAGAGTTTTGGTTAGAGAAAACCACTTCTCCATCTTTGGCCATCTTCAAACTTAGCTCTGGAGACTCACCTCATCTCTCCTCTTCCAATCGTCCTATCATCAAATTGGATGGCTGACCAACTTCGCCTCCGCCTTGCGGTCATTGCCAGCCAAAGTGTGACAGCCTTCCCTGTCTCCATCCTCGTCATTGCCTTGCCATCCTCTTCTCCTTCTCTAGGTTTGGTTAAGCCACGACTGGAGCTCTCCAGGTCTCTTCCTCACCCTTAAGACCCTTTACCTACTCCTCTACTCCCTGACATCACTTTCCTCTCACTTACACTCAAAAACACCCACCGTCTCAACCCTAATGCCTCAACCTTCCTCCACTCCAGCGTAGATCTGGTGTCACCTTCCCACTGCTACATCGCTTGACTCTTGCTACTACCACCTCTATTAGCTTCACAGTGACCTCTTGGTCAAAAACCCTAACTTTATTAGGGCTATTGACTGCTCTACACCCCTATTGCGCACACCCACCTCCACGCACTTTCTTCGACCTCACTCTACCCACACACACCACGCAGCCACAGCCACTGACTTCACCTTGATTGTGCAGCAATCATAGGCCTTAATTGACCTAATTTAGGCTATGACTTAGTATAAGTTAGGGTAGTTCGTGCATGCATAACCATTATTTGCATCTTTACTATTTTTCTATAGCTATGCATAAAATAATGCTAAAATGTACTGATTAAATGCATTATATAATTTGCAGGTAATAAGAAGCTCAGGAGATGGATCAGAGACTGGATCTGCAGTTGTACCTGAAGCTAGAGTCGCAGTAGAGCTAGAGTAGAAGACCTATAGTAGATGTAGTAAACAATAATGTAAGGGAGTTGAGGTGTGCTATTATGTTAATTAGGAATAAAGTAGTAAATTGTGAAGAACTTTGGTCCACCGTAGCCCTACGATAGCCTAGAAGCTTCCCCAAGCCCTAGCCACCCCTAGGTTAGGTAACTGCAGCCCAGGAAGCCCTAAAACCTTAATTGTAGCCTATTGCTGGATGTCTAGGTGGGTTATAGGAAGTCCAAAACCCTTAGCCAAAACCCACACACCTCAAACCCACAATCTGCAGCATTATTGGTTGTCCAAACACTTGGTCAGACATCCAATTTCTACAGAATACCTAAGACAAAACCCAGAATCCCTCCTGACTCTGATTCGACGCCTAGACAGTATGTCTGGACTTCTGATTTTTCATTATGAGACGTCTGATAACTTTATTGGACATCCAGAACTATTGTCCCATTCCTATTTTGGAATTCAAGCCTTGATCTTGAGTTCTTAGGTCCTCAAACCCAATTCTAACCCACTAGGAACATAAATTAAGGTGCCTTAACCCTTGTACATCTCCTCTAGACCTCCCTAAGGACCTAATAAGGTCCTCACAAAACATAATTTACTTGAATCATAGTCAATTTGATCAACCTACTCAACTGGACTCAGTGAGTCCAATTAAGCACTCATCTCAACACACACAGCCAAATTTGACTTAGTGAGAGTCCAATTGACCTAAACTTGACTTAATTGAGTTGTCTTACTCTCAGTTAGGTTTTCACACACCCAATTAAACTTGTATAATGTTTAATTGCATTTTACCTTAGTGAATTAGGGTTTGCAACCCTAACTTGAGACCTACATTGACCTAAACCCACTAGAACCTAACCTAGTCAACCTAGCCACCTAGGTTTTGACCCACACACACTACCTACATGAAATTTGCCTAGCTAGAGTTCTCTAGAACTCTCTACCATGTGTTGTTGCCTTGGTTGCTAAAAATAGCAACCATGATGCATTCAATTTTTAGATCCACCAAATGTGGATCTAAAAACCACCCATCCACCCTCTCTCTCCCTCTCCCACAAGCTCCAACCATAAGCCTCTCTAGAGAATTCCATAATTCTCTACAGAGCATCCCTTAGGCCTATAAATAGACATAAGGGGTTGCCATTTGGTCAATCTTGGCTTTTTGGGTCCATTCTAGTCATTCCACCTACAGCTTCACCTCCATCTCCACGAGTACACCATGGCCACCACTACCTCCATGCCAAGAGCGTAGATCACCTTCTCCAACCTCTCTCCAAGGGTCGGCGTAAGCACCATTGGTCTGCCCTTTTTCTCCTCTCACCCACTCAAAAGCCGTCAGAGCCCACCTCTGAATGCCCTTCGTTTTGTTAGTTAGATAAGTGGCATAGTTTTTTGTAGATTTTTTGCTTTATTTACTGCTTAGTAGTGTAGCTATCTCTCCCTCCTGCATGGTGCATGAGCAGTCTCTTTCAAAT
Organism: Thalassia testudinum; assembly: GCA_037157565.1. NCBI lineage: Eukaryota > Viridiplantae > Streptophyta > Magnoliopsida > Alismatales > Hydrocharitaceae > Thalassia > Thalassia testudinum. Next base: position 65,073,007 of record JAZHRO010000014.1, read on the forward strand.
CCACACGTGCACACATTTTCTGTTAGCTAGATTTAAATTTCCCTATACAAGCATTCCGCTACCTGTGCTACAACCACCATCATGCCTCAATGGAAATATTTATATATATATATGTCGAAAATCACCATGTGCCAGATTATCATCTTTTTGTGTGATTAAAGTTGCATGCTTTCAATTTCTGATATTCTGGCAACAGCATGTCGTATATCAATATGTATTTAGTATAAATTGACATGCGATTTTGAATGAGTAGAGTGAGCGAGAGTGAATTTGAATTTGCATTTCCAAAAAGCCTCCAGAGACGAACGACCGAGACTCCAAGTCTCATTATAAAAGTTATTTTTAACTAGTGGATTTCACGACTGTATTATGACATTTTCCTAAAAACATGCGATCTCCACGCCATGTCTCGCCTCACCAAAACGAAGCTTTTGGACTTGTATGACACAATCGAAAGGCCTTATTTCCATTTTTATGTCCCAGGTTGAAGCCACCATTGCCGAAGCTTCTTCGATGAGCTCCAGGTTGCGGTCTTATGACTCCATTCTTAGGAGTTCGCTCAAGGCAGTGCGAAATCACCTAACGACCAATACTAGGTCTTGAATTGGGGATGCCGATCTCAGCCACCGCCACAATTCGACTAATAAGTGCCTACTGCTACGCGAAGAGCCAAAGCTGGTGGGATAGTCCCGCATCGTGGGTTGCTGAATCCCATGCAAGGGATAAGTTGATTTTATGATCTTCGCTGGTTGCCTCTGAGAGCAACGGGCTGTGGTCCTGCCCTCACCCTCCACACACGTGCCCTTGCCTGTGCTCACACCACGCCGGTCTAGGAGTAGGTCCGATTAGTCAGATCAGTTTGGGTTTCTGAAAGAGAAGATAAGAAGAGAAAAAGGGGGGGTTTTGCCCTTTGCACCTTTGCTCTCAACACTTAGTCTTTAAGAAGCTTTCATGCCTCTATGTTGTGCTTATGCCTCTGACTGATAGTTGAAGAAGAGAGGCTTTTGCCTCTGTTGCTGATTCTAGGCAACTGTTGCATCATTGAGATACTAATTGATGTGGAAATTGGTTGATAGTCACTGTTCTTATATTTAAATAAATTCTCAAGCTTAAACTGAAAGAATAATTTGGTGATTCAAATCTCCATTTTACCCTAATCATTTTGCATAATGATACTCAATTTATTTTATATATCATTATGGATTATTCTTCTAATCTCAATTACTTATATTTTACTTAGAATTGTTATTTTGAGATCGATTTGCTACTTTCTCCCTATGTTCGACCTCAGATTTCCATTCGAGCATAAATTTTATTTTTTTCACACTTTATTGACTATACTACAATGTATCATTTTTAAAACCCCTATTCAGAGCGATAAACACTATCCTCCCTTTATTTTGACACTAATACATTCTCGTCACTGTTGACTATGTGTCCAAGTGGATTGATGCTACTCCCACCAGAACCAATGGCCACAAGGTGGTCATTGATTCTGTCAAGAAGAATATCTTCTGTCTATTTGGGATTCCGATCACCATCACTAGTGATGCTGGTACTCATTTCACCAATGTCCAATTCAGGAATTTGCTGGCAAAATACGAGGTGAATCATAGAATTTCCATGCCTTACCACCCCCAAACAAATGGATAGGCTGGGTTCTCCAATCGAGAGATCAAGAACATCCTGTAGAAAATGGTTAGGCCTGATAGGAAAGATTGGACTCAAAAGCTCGATGATGCTCTTTGGGCCTACCATACAATATACATGACTCCTATCAACATGGCACCGGTTCGTCTGGTGCATGTAAGGCTTGCCTTATACCCATCGAAAGTGAACACCAGCCATTCTGGGAAATTAAGAAATGCAATTTTGTTCTAGGCTTAGCTAGAAAGACCAGGAAACTCCAACTATCTGAGTTGGAGGAGCATAGAAATGATGCATATGTGAATGCCAAGATCTATATGGTTAGGACCAAATCTCCTCATGGCCAGTTGATATCACTCAAGAGCATTAAGCCAAACCAAAAGGTCTGGCTCTTTGATTCTTGACTTAAGCTCTTTCCCAACAAGCTTAGGTCTAAGTGGAATGGTCTTTTCATCATTAAGCAAATATTCCCAAATGAAGGCATCGAAATTTCTGACCTAAAGGCGGGTAACTCTTTCAAGGTTGATGGAGAACATCTAAAACCTCATTTTGACCGCATTATGCAAAGCCAGTCTTAGACAAGGTTACTTCAACCTTGATTTGACTACTTTGGTTGGACCTCGTCTAGCTGATGGTACTAAACCCAGCATTTGTACAGTCTGACTTAGAGCTGACCAGAACATCACAGAATAGAAGTGATATTTTAGGTGATATTTGATTGCATAGCAAAAATACACCAACAATTGTGCAATCTTGTGCTATTTCCTGGCATTGCCAGTGTATATTAGGCGGCCATAGTCGCATCTGTAAAAATAAACACATGCATGCAATTATTTGAGAGGGGAGGAGAGTGGACAAATTGGCCGTGTAATTAGCGTATTCTTCAAGTGCTGCCTCACAAATTCACCATCTTCACTTTTTTTATTAGCTTTGAATTTCTTCTTCTCCGTGGTTGTAGGGCAAGGCTGCTTCTTCTTCGCACCACTCTCGGCACAGCATGCCCTGCCAGCCGCATGCTCAGCCATGCATGCAGCCCAGGGCATGGCTGTGCATGCCTCATTCCTCTTTGAAAAGGGCACATTCATCTTCCTTGCGGTGAGCCTGGTACAAACAACACACACAACACCCTTCCTTCTCTAGGCCATCTCCTCCCCTCTCCCCTCCATACGTAGCCTCTCTTCCTCCTGAGGAGCTACGCTGCGGGCAGGAGCAGGTCATAGTGGAACATGACTACCACTGTGAGTCCCACCACCGCCCAGCTCATCAAAGAGCCGGTAGGCGTGGTGGTTCACCTCTTTGATTTCGTCATTCCATCCATTGCCATAGAGTCGAGCTTTGAAGCTCAACCGTAGCAGCAGTAAGTCACCGGCCGACCCATGCAGCATGCAAGCCCCTACGCGCATGCCAGCAACTAGCAATGCTCCTTCCACACGTGCGCCAGCCTGCTCCATAGTGCCCACGCATGCTGAACCGGGCGTAGATGGTCGCCCGCACTGAGCGCGGACTATAGCTACTGTTCACGCTAGAGAGCGTGACACTGTAGCTACAGTGCGGTGACCAGAAACTTTCTCACTTATCCGGTCATCGCACGCTCTCTCTACGCCGCAACTATCGCCAGCCCATCCACGTGCATGCTACTGCATACGCTTGCGCCCGCTGCGTCTGCTCCAGCGTTAGCTTCTTCACCTGCGTTCACCTTAGCGCGCAGCACGGTGCGCTGTGCCACGTAGTGCACTGCACTGTGCCCTCACACCACTCCCTCTAGTGCACACCTGCGCTTGCGCGCTCCTATGCCCGTGCGTGCACTCTCCTGCGCGCACCACCAGACGACGGCTGAAGCCTCTGGACGACTTAACCAGCAGACGCTCTCTCTCTCTCTCTCATAGACACACACCTCACGCACATACACACACCACAATTGTGCACACTCACTCACTTGTACACGGCAATATACTTTTATATATATACATATATATATTCATATACACATATACATATATGCATATATCTACACATATATTATTACCTATACAACTTATTATAGGTATGTATACATATATAAACACATATATTTATTCATATATATATATATATATACAAATATACATACATATATACATATATATCTGTAGATATAAATACACGCATATATATATATATATCTATCTACATATATCTATATACATATATTACAATATATATATACATATATATATCTACATCTACATAGTTATATATACAAACAGATATATCTAATTATAAATACATATATATATATATATACATACATCTATCTATATACATTTACATACCTCTATATATATTTATACATATACATATATATATATAACTACATATACAACTATATAAATATGACCATATCTATATATATACATATATATATATTTTTCCATATCACCTACCACACATTGTATCGGTAGAATATCTGCACCAATTGTTGATATTCCGCGATACACGAGTACGGAAAGCGTCTCCGCACATATCTTCCACCTATCCATCCTACACTCCATGCGGCACTTCCTGTTGTTGGATGCGTCTTCCTAGACAACGATCAACTTGACACTGTGCTACATGCCATTTCCACCTCCACCCACACCACTATATATATATATAAAATATATATATCTATATATATATGCATACTATATTTATCTTATTTCTATTTCTCTTTCTTGCTATCAAAAAGATAAAAAATATATAAAAGATGAAAGATAATCCTTGAGTTATAGGTACTCAGTCATGTGAATAGCAAGACCAGTTTTGGAACCCTAATTTGGCTCAAAGCCAAGAACCTGATTTTGAGGGTCTACCTCAAAGACAAAAATTATCAGAAAACAATCTTATAAAGAAAAACACCAAAAACATAATAAACGAATGGAAGAGATTCGTTGCAGGACAGGCGTAGAAACTTATTCACCTCTGATCTCGCTTCCCTGAGTTCGACCCTGGGCCTAAAAGTGACCAAGATAAAATCAAGTAGGCCAGGTAAAAAATTTTGTAAAAAGATGGTTAGCCTCGATTTAGGCTAACCACTATACTCATTACAATGATTAAATCACCATATTAACACCGCCTATCCGAGCCCTACCATAGTTTTTCTGGCGCCGTTGCTGGGGAAGTGCGCATTCAGGAAAGTTTCTACTCCATTCCTTTAATTTTTCTCTTCTCACACCCTTCCCTTCACGGGTGTTTCAGTTTGTTGGTGTGTAGCTGAACAAATTGCATGGAGAAGGCAGGCAGACGAAGTCGAAGACGTGGGCAGATCCAAGGCAGGAACGAGAGCGTGAAGTTGCTAGCACCGCACTGGAGCTTCGCCCACATTGCTGAATAGGTAGGTCTTTCTTAGCAACTTAGGTCAACTTGTCACCTTAATAAAAGAAAGAAAGAAAGAAAAAACTAAAACTACAAACACTTCTTCGGATCTCTTGGGGCAAGTGGATTAAAAATCACTTGTTTGATTGGTTGCCATCACACCCATCACCCCGAGATTTCCCGCCAAACTTCGTATAGTGAAGATCCAAGAATCGTGATTCTTGAATCTTTTGCCATGTGAAGTATTCTTTAAGGCAAAAATGAAAAGATTGATTGTCATCCCTCTTTGCGTCAATTATCTGCAACTCGGGATGAAATTTTTGGTGAGGAGACTTGGAATTGAGTTGATTCCAACCCCACCACAACCTTTCACGTGACTAAGATTCGATCCCGAATACTTAAACCCCAACAATTTGATTTTCTTTATCTTATGGTTGAGCCTTGTGTGTGGAAAATCATTTCGGTGATTGGGAGAACTTGAATTGAAGTGCTTTGGCTCTCTTTCACACTAATCTAAAATTGACTCGTGCATTCACACATGAAAATCTCCATCTAGGGAAGCCCATTACATTTTAGCATGCATTAACCAACTGACATTGAAGAAGGGTTTGTTGGGCTTAGAAAAAACTTGTATTCTCTCAAAACCCGGAGATTATTTGAATTAGTAATTAAGCAAAATCCTAAAATCCATACTACTTAAGGCTAAAACTCTAAAAACCATTTACCAATTAAAACTTCAATTTGGGGAGATTTCCTAGTTACATGCTTGGTTTACACAGTTTATAAAATCAACCACTTGGGCATTACCCGTAAATAACACCCTTCACATTACAGAAGCACTTTATCCTGAGCCTCTAACTAAAACTGGTAGCAACTTGACCCTTATTAAGGATTAGAGGTCTAACTACCTGCGTGTAGTACCTACGTGCTGGTGAGGGTTCCCGTGTGCTATCGAGTGTCTAAGATTGGGGTAAACGGCCTTTCAATCTAGGCCGGTGGTTTCGTGGTGCTCACATTCGGTTCCGTAGTTTGTGATAGTAGGTAACTTAGATCTTTAGGTCTAAGGGCACACTATAGAGGTTAGGAATTTGATTCTATTGATTTGTCATCAACTGTAGCTTTGCGGCATCATTTCTCTCATCTCCTTTTCCCTTCGTATCCCCCTAATTCTTCCTGCGGTAGTGCATGTTTGGGAGGAGGTCACAAAACCCTGAACTGTTTGAATTGTCTAATAATTTTAGGAAAGAAGCTGAATCGTCCTCCTGCTCCACAAACATGGCTACATGCCCACCCCCGAATCCCGAGGGAGGAAACCACCCACAAAATCGACCAAGTGGTGGAGCCTTGGATCCCATAACCCACCTCCAAGCCCAAATGGAAATGTACAATGAACAAATTGAGACCATTAGGGAAACATTGGAGGAAATGCAGAATCCTCCCGAACGGGAGGAGCATAGGTCTCTTAGCTCATATCAGAATCCCGCTGCTAGAGAGACCATAGGACAAATTCGGGTCGCCATGGGCGGGGATGACTTTGAATTGAAACCTAACATAATTGGCCTGATAAATTTTCACTTCCATGGTCTTGCAAGTGAAGATCCTTTTCTCCACTTGGAAGACCTAACCCGATTTGCTGAAACAGTTAAACTAAGAAATATCGGGTTACCAGTAGTCCTCATGAAAATGTTCCTGTTTTCATTGTGGGATAAAGCATCGCAGTGGTCATTCACCCTTGGGAGAACCATCCACTCTTGGGAAGAGATGCGAACAGCATTTCTCAAGAATTTCTTCCCAATCGGGCAAACCAATGTGCTTCGCCGTGCTATCACCTCCTTTATGCAACAAAATGGCGAACAGTTTCATGGGGCAAGGGAGCGATATAATGACCTCCTCAGGATGTGTCCGCACCACGGTCTGCCTAAGTGGAATATAGCCAAATTTTCTATGATGGGGTAAATGAGACTTTGAAGTAGATTGCAGATGGTTCCTACGGAGGGAACATCATGAATAAAGACGAGAATGGAGCATTAGAATTATTTGAAAATATGAGCGAAAACCCAATGGACAATGCCGCCATTGTCGCCTTTAATCGTACCAGCCTGCCCCATAATGTCTACGAAGTTGACACGGGACCCTCCCATTCATCCACAGATCTCAGCCTTATCGCACAAAAATTGGATGAAGTCTCCGTCGTGCACAAGAAGCTAGATGAGCTTCTGGCCAACCTCGCCCGTTCTTTGGCAAACACCCCCACCTCACCACTTCGTCACAATCCCAATTCTTCCAACACTAGGCTTATCCCTAAAAACCCCATAAGACCTTCTTTACCGAGTGTCGTGCCGAGCGATTCGGTAAGTCATGTGGATCTGGCTTCTGCAAGGCAGTATTTTGACATGGAGGACCAAGCCTCCGTGTGCTCGGATGCGTATTTACATGCGGATGCGTCTTCTGGCATAGAAGACGCTTGCGCCCTGGGGAATAACCCGTTCTCTGCCACTTATAACCCAGGATGGCGAAATCATCCAAACAACGCTTGGTCCAGCAACCTGCAGTGCCAAAACCCCGCGGGTTGACCAATCCGACCGTTCACACCCGTCATCCCAAGGGCCTAGTCTAATTCTATGATGAATCTGCCATCGGGTCCTTGCGTACCACAAACAAAACACGCATCAAGTCCTCTTGATAAATTGATGCGAATGATGACGGAAATGTCAAAGTGCCATGAAGAGAACATGACCTCTCTTCGACACCAATTGGCGCAGCAGAATGCTGAGATTAGTCAACTACGCATGGCGACTCGATCTCAGGGCACTCTTCTAGCCCAACCTGTTCCCAGCCCACGAAATTGTGTACCCCGTGGTCCTCAACCACAGGTACGACCTTCTCAAGGGTAGGTTCATCAGATTCTGCAGGCTCCGAGCATTCCACTGAGATTTCAGGCTAATCCCGCTGCAGCACCTCACTCTTATGTCCCTATTGCGAACCCTCCTCCACCTTATGATCCCACTGGACCCGTATCATCCAATGTGATCACTATGAGGAGCGGTAAGCAGACTGTCGATCTGCCTCGACCTTATCCTGGCCCGTCTTCTTCATCGCGTTCTCATTCGGGATGCGCACCGCATTCGCAAGAGGATGATACACACATTCTATGACGCTCTACTGATGGAGCCAAAAGGCAAGAATAAGGATATGCAGGCCTTTGATAACCTGCGTAATTTGTTCAGGGATGTTGAAATCAAGGTACCCCTGCTAAAGGCTATAGACCACATACCTACTGTCGCCTGATTTTTCAAGGGCTACACAACACCCAGGTGACAGTTAAAGAAAACAAAGTATCCGGTGGTTCTCTCGCCTCATGCGAGTTGTGCTATACTGTCAAACCTACCATCGATGTAGAAAGATCCGGGCACACCGCTTATTTCCTGTAGCATCCAAGGCTGCAATTTTAATCGTGCCCTGCTTGATCTTGGATCTTCCATCAATCTTATACCAACCATCATGCTCGAAAAATTTTCCTTGGGAAATCTGAAACCCACCCCTCTCACGTTATAGTTGGCAGATTGTCCAGTCAAAATTCCAAAGGGTGTGGTGGAAGATGTGGTGGTTAGGGTCAACAGTCTCTTTTTTCCTGTTGACTTTCGTGTTTTAGATATGGAAGTTCCTAGCTCACTTTCTGATTGTCCGATCATCCTTGGATGACCTTTCTTTGCCACAGCCGTGCCCATATCGACTGTGAGTCGGGCTGTATTGAGATTGACAATAGCTTAAGCTTGACATCTTCAAGGCAGCCAAGAACTTTGATTGCGATTGCATCGAGGATGACACGTCTGATGGTGACATGCCCGTCAGCGCATGTATCGGGCTAATTGGGACCTATTCTGACTATTGCGGATTACCTGTAAACACTGACGATTGCCTTACCGACACATATTGTGACGTTCCCCCATTCCTCCCTATTCCCGTACCTTCTTCTGACCAGACTTCTGACGAGGCTTTCTCTGCTTCCCATACCTCGTGGTCAGAGTCATATCCGGGCTACTCACCGCCGGTCCACACTATTGAAGATCGGATTGCCCTTTCTTTCCCGCCAAATCAGGCGAAGTTGCAACTCCACACTGGGACCTTGAGCCCATTTACTACTCACTGGGGCTATTCCTTTTTGGATCCATCTATCCAAGAAGCCCCTCTTCTTGTCCAATCTGAGGGCCAACTTCTTCCTCCTGACTTGTTTTCCGATCCGCCTGGGACACTCTCATCCCAAGAAATGCCAAATCTTTCGCCATCCACTCCTGAGCTGAAAGAGCTACCTAGTACACTTAAGTATGTTTTCTTGGGACCAAATGAAATGCTCCCCATAATCATCAGTTCAAAATTGACCAGGGAGGAAGAGTGCAAAGTAATGATGGTCCTTATGGAACACAATGCAACCATCGGATGGTCTTTATCAGACATAACTGGCATTAGCCCCTCCTACTGCACTCACCGTATATATACGGAGGAGGAGGCTCGACCTTCCTGCGAGGTGCAGCGACGTCTCAACCTTAACATGTGGGAGGTCGTTAAGAAGGAAATTATTAAGTGTCTGGATGTGGGTATAATCTACCTGATCAGCGATAGCCCCTGGGTGAGTCCGATTCACGTCGTGCCCAAAAAGGCGGGATGCACCATCCGTGTCAATGACGGGGGTGAGTCCATCCCAACACGCACTCCTACATCCTGGAGAGTGTGTGGATTATAGGAAACTCATTGCTGCAACTAAGAAAGATCACTTTCCGCTACCTTTAATTGACCAAATCCAGGAGCGTTTTGCAGGAAATAAATTTTTCTATTTCCTTGATGGATTCTCAAGATATAACCAAGTGGCAATCGACCCCCGAGACCAGGAGAAAACCACCTTTACCAACCCCTCTGGCACCTTTGCATTTAGAAGGATGCTGTTCGGACTTTGTAATGCACCAGCAACTTTCCAGAGATGTATGCTAGCAATATTTCATGACATGGTGGGTGACTTTCTCGAGGTATTCATGGATGACTTTTCGATCTTTGGAGCCTCTTTCGATGACTGTCTTGCCAACTTGACCCATATCCTTAGTAGATGTATTGATGTAAACCTCGTGCTTTCCTGGGAAAAAAGTCATTTTATGGTAGACGAGGTAATTGTTCTTGGGCATATCATCTCCGATAAGGGTATCGAGGTTGACAGAGCTAAGCTTGACGTAATTGTTGATTTACCTGTGCCTGGCTCTATTAAACAAATCCGCTCCTTCCTGGGACACGTCGATTTCTATAGGAGATTCATCAAAGATTTCTCCAAGATTTCTCGACCCTTAACTCATCTCCTATCGACTGACGTACCCTTCAATATGGGCCCCGACTGCATACGAGCATTCACGCAATTGCGTAATGTTGTCACCAAGGCCCCTGTTCTCCAGCCACCTGATTGGGCCCTCGACTTTGAACTCATGTGTGATGCTTCCGACCTTGCAGTTGGAGCCATCCTGGGACAAAGACGCGAGAGACACCCCTTCATGGGGTACTATGCCAGTAAGACATTGGACGAGGCCCAGCGTAATTATACTAGCACTGAGAAAGAACTACTGGCAGTCGTCTTTGGGATGGAGAAATTCCTCTCTTACCTTCTGGGCGTGCATGTTATTATTTTCACTGATCACACGGCCATTCGCCATCTCATGCACAAGAAGGATGCCAATCGTAGACTGATTCATTGGATCCTTCTGCTCTAAGAATTTGACATTGAGATACGTGATAAGGCCGAAGCCCAGAATGTTGTGGCTGATCATCTTTCTAGACTGGACCCTAATCATATTGGACTTACTCTGCCGATTAAAGAGATTTTTCCTAATGAGCACTTATTGGCAATTAATGTGACAAGTGGACCTTGGTATGTCGACATTGCCAGTTACCTTGCTTCTGGATCCCTTCCATGTGGCTGGCCTAGAAACCAGTGTGAGCATCTCATGGTAGAAGCAAAGTATTATTTCAAGGATAATCCACTTCTTTTTCGAAAAGGTGCTAATCAAATCATCCGTCGTTGTATTCTGGACAGTGAATTCCCCAGTGTGCTATCCTTCTGCCATGATCAGGCCTGCGGAGGCCATTTCTCTGGGAGGAAAACTGTAGCCATGGTGTTGCAGTGCGGTTTCTTTTGGCCCTCCCTTCACTAGGACGCACACAATTATGCCAAACATTGCACTAGGTGTCAGTCATTAGGGTCAATGTCACGACATGACATGATGCCCTTACAACCCATCCTAGCTACGGAAATCTTCGACATTTGGGGAATTGACTTCATGGGTCCCTTTCCTCCTTCCAACGGCTTTGAATTCATTCTCGTGGCTATTGATTACGTTTCGAAATGGATCGAGGCTATTCCCACGCACCGTGCTGACCATATTATATCCACTCAATTTGTCAAAGACAACATTTTTGCGTGCTTTGGGATCCCTTGAGCCATTATCTCGGATGGAGGAAGCCACTTTACCCATGCTTCTTTTCGGGCACTTCTGAGGAAATACGGAGTTCACCATCGTATCGCATCCCCGTATCATCCTCACACGAACAGCCAGGCAGAGGTGTCGAATCGACAAATCAAGCAAATTCTCCACAAGACGGTTCAGCCTGACCGTAAGGACTGGTCCAACAAGCTGATTGATGCACTTTGGGCGTATCAGACCGCCTTCAAGGCTCCGCTTGGTATGTCTCCTTATAGAATCGTTTACGGGAAGCCTTGTCATTTGCCCGTGGAGTTGGAGCACCACGCTTATTGGGTAGTTCGCCAATGTAACCTCGACCCAGATCTGTGTGGTCGAGAAAGGAAACTTCAACTCCAAGAGCTGGAAGAGCTCCATCGTGAAGCCTATGATTCTGCCTTAACTTTCAAGCAACGCACTAAGGCTTTTCACGACAGCCATATTTGATGGAAGGAATTTGAGCCATCTCAGCAAGTCTGGCTCTACAATGCCTAGCTCAAATTCTTTCCCAGGAAATTGAAATACAAATGGACTAGTCCTTTCCTAATCTCAAGACCATTTCCCAAAGGGGCCGTTGAGATTGAAGATCCCAAATCTGGGCATAAATTTACAGTCAGTGGGCAGCGTTTGAAACCCTATCTTACTCATGAACCATCCCCCGTGGAGAAACTATTGCCCTGCTGGAGGGTAACTAAGGTTGTGCCTCATTCTGAGTCCAGCTGGGGACGTTAAATTCAACGCTCGTTGGGAGGCACCCCAACAACACTCCGCTATTGTCACGCTCACTTCACTTTTCACTTCACCACCCACCATCCTGTTTACCCTGCACCTCAGCTCTCGTTACCCCATCTTTGGTCCTTCCTCTACCCTACCCTGCATGAATATGAGGACATAGCATCGTTTGGCATGGGGAGGTGGATAGGCATCTATAGGATCTAGGTATTTTAGGGTATCATACAGTCTCCATCTATCTATAAATATGTTATAAAAAAAAAAATGGTGTTTAGTAATGATCTGAAGGCTGAAACAAAAATACAATAAGTGTTTATGGATATTCAACCACTGTTTTGAAGACTTTCCAGGCCACAGAAACTTGATTCGCTCAGGCTCGGCTTAATTCACTTGAGCATTGACAAGATAAATCAGAATCTCTCCTAACTAAGGACATATTCTTGTACCTGAGACACCAGTACAGGATCCATTAGTTTGCTTCTACTTAAGAGCCTAAAGTAATCTTGGTTCACAGTACACAAATCAAGAAAGACTAGGTGAACATAAGATCTAACCCTAGTGTTCATTTGGGAAGGTGGAGTCCTTACCTATGCATGCATATAGACTTTTTATCCAGGCTTTAGTCTTGTGGTTAGGAGAGACTCTTTCCAGCAAAAAGAAACTCTCCCACCAAAGGAAAAGTGTGCTCCTCCAAATAAAGAGATATACTGACACGTGTTTCAAAGAAAAAAAAAGATGCAAATAAGTCAGTATATCTCGCAAATGTCTGTAAACTCTTCTCCATACAAAAGTTCTTCAGGGCAAGTTACAAAAACCCTGTTTTCTTTGAGCCACAAATGTAGTAAAATGGGAGTTGAGTTCTCCATCATCTTTTTAAGGGTCAACTTGAAAACATGGGCTGAAACTGGGACCAACCTGCACTTAAAAATTCGTGAAACCCTGGGCTTGAGTCTTAATGTTCATCTGGTCAGTCTTGATCCTTCACGATGCGCAAGCCACGATCTCTTGAGCTCTCGAGTACAGCAAAAACCTCCTGGGTCCAGGAAATCGTACTTAAGGTTTAAGTATCAAGAGTCTAGGTTAGTTGAGAGATGGTCTATGTCATGTAAGACTTAAAGTACTGGTAGTCCTCTCTACAGTCGGTTCTCACAATATCCAATAAATAAACACACACGTCGCCTCAGAAGAAAATCTTCAGCTTAAGATCATTTCTAAACACAGTATAAAATGTTTTGCTAGGGACTAGCAAAAGATAGGCATGGGGGTATGATTACACAGCAAAAAAGACACCAACAATTGTGCCATCTTGTGCTATTTCTTGCCATTGGAAGTGTATATTAGGCGGCCATAGTCGCATTTGTAAAAGTAAACGCATGCATGCATTTATTTGAGAGGGGAGGAGAGTGAATAAATTGGCCTTGTAATTAACGTATTCTACAAGTGCTGCCTTACAAATTCATCATCTTCACTTTTTTTATTAGCTTTGAATTTCTTCTTCTCTGCAGCTGCAGGGCATGGCAGCTTCTTCGCACCAGTCTCTACAAAGCATGCCCTGCCAGCCGCATGCTCAGCCATGCATGCAGCCTAGGGCATGGCTGTGCATGCCTCATTCCTCTTTAAAAAGGGCACAAACATCTTCCTTGCAGTGAGCCTAGTGCAGACAACACACACAGCACCCTTCCTTCTCCAGGCCATCTCCTCCCCTCTCCCCTCCATACGCAGCCTCTCTTCATCCTGAGGAGCTACGCTACGGGCAGGAGTAGCTCACAGTGGTACACGACTACCACTGTGAGTCCCACCACCGCCCAGCTCATCAAAGAGCCGGTGAGCATGGTGGTTAACCTCTCTGATTTCGTCATTCCAGCCCTTTCCGCCATTGCCACAGAGTCGAGCTTTGAATCAGAAGCACAGCAGCAGCAAGGCACCAGCTGCCCCACGCAACGCGCAAGGCCGTGCACGCATGACAGCAGCTGGCGTAGCTCCTTCCGCGCATGTGCTAGCCTGCTCCACAGCGCTCGCGCATGCTGAACCGGGCGCAGACGGTTCCCCGCACCGAGCGCGCACTGTAGCTACTGTTCACGCTAGAGAGCGCGACACTGTAGCTACAGTGTGGTGACCAGAGAGTTTCTCACTTATTCGGTCACTGCGTGCTCTCTCTTTGGGCCATAACCGTCGCCAGCCCATCCGCGCGCCTGCTGCCGCGTACACTCATGCCCGCTGTGTCTGCTCCAGTGCCTGCTTCTTTGCCTATGTTCACCTCAGCACGCAATGCGGTGAGCTACGCCCTCACACCACTCCCTCCAGGGCGCGCCTACGCTTGCATGCTCCTACGCTGATGAGAACCTCATCATGAGCCATAACTAGCTCATTTTGACCCAATACAAAGGATAAAAGCTCCTACATATCTCAAGGAAAAGCTTAACTCAGAGAATTCTGAGTTTGAGAAGAAAACAAGTCATAAGGGGTAAAAGTGCAATTTTACCAGTATAATCTGCATACAAGGTAATTCAGGGCCCAAACATAGGTCAAAACAGCTTAATAAGAATAAAAGTGGGATGAGATGATCTAGCAAGGGCTACTGCATTTCCAAGGAACCAAATGATAATCTGTAACCCTAAAACAACCCACTTCAATTCACAAGGTTCGAGGCAAAGTAAAAATAGAATAAACCCTCTAAAATTCATAGAAAAATAATCTCTAGGGTTTAGAACCTTCAATTTGGCCTTTAGAACCCATTTTGACCTACATTGAGAACCATGCCCAATTAATAACTTAATTTAGGTTTTTGCGCAAATTGACCGGTCAAACAAGGTTTAATATGAAAATAAAATTCACCATCAGATTCCTTAGGTCCTAATTAGTCATGTATAAAAACTTGAGCCTAAGAAGAAACCTCCTTGACCGACTTCACACTTTGGTCCTCATATATTTACTCTTTGGCCCTCAACTTTTGAACCCTCGCATTTTGGCCCCTAACTCTCCTTCGTTCTTTGCAATCAGGTCCCTCCTGCAAAACCCTGCCAGCACCATGCTCCGGCGACCTTGCGCGGAGCATGGCGCCGGGCAGGGTGAGGTGGGGGACCTGGCAAGTGTACCGGGGGTGCCCTGCGTCGTCAGCCGTCGCAGGAGCACCCCCCTGGACATTGTAGGCCACCATACCGGCCGTGCGAACGCACGGACGGTATGGGTTCATGTTCCGACCACTCTCCGGCGAGGGAGACACGTCGTCTCCCTCCGCCTTCCTCCCTGCTTCATCCCTATAAATACCCCCCGCCGCTCCACCGACGAAGGCAGCCTGGATCTGACGGAGAAAACCCCCAGCTTTCTTCTCTTCTTTCTCCGGCAGACGCTCACCAGCTCCGGCGGCTTCCTCCCCCTCCACCTCTTCGTTCTGCCGCACTACCAGCAGCAGAGACTTCCTCCCCTGCTCTTCCCGCGCCACGCCGCACCCAGCTGGCGCCTCTCCAGCCCTCTGCTCGCCGCCGCCCCTCTCCCTGAGCATCGTCTTCTCCGGCGACAGTTGATACGACTGTCGCCCTGTTCCTCCCCCTTCGTCCCTGCAAGTAAGTTAGACCTACTCCCCTTCTTCTCCTCTTTCTTTCCCCGCTTTCAATTTAGTCAATTAAACCCTCGACCGCTCCTGTTCACCCTCATCCTCTCCGCCTCCGACCACCCTCCGGCGAGCCGCGCCCATCACCTCAGCGACCCACACGGCTCGCCGACCACCGCAGAACCTCCGCCTCCTCACCCTGATCCTCTTCCGCCCCTCCACTTCCCACCAAACACCCTCTGCAGATCCACCGAACACACCCACTTCTTCTCTCACAGTTTGACCTAGGACGACCTGTTAGCTCCATCTCGCCCCCGGCAGACCCCCTGACCACCTTCGCCGTGCCACGGCGAAGGTCCCCCGCCTGTCTGATTTGGCCGAGAGGCCATTCTATTGATTTCAGGTTCCAGGCCTTGACCGCCATTGGCGAGGAAGCTCGAAGCTTGCTTGAGGTTGCTCCAAGCCTAGATATCCCAGGTTGAAGACCTAGGCTGCGCGAAAGAGTCTTGCGCACACACCCTGGCCCTCAATTGGAGTTGCGAGACTCAACAGCTGTTGCAATTGGAAGCACCATCCCTACTGCAGGCGTGAGAGAAAAGGGGTGCGCGGATAGTCCCACCTCGGGAATTTCTGAAGCCACACACCCACATAAATTGCAAAAGTGCCACCATCTGTTTGCCTCAGTTACCACGGGGTGAGGTCCCTCTCACCCGACCCGACCCGGCCTCGTCCGTGACCACGCTCCGCGGACCTGGCCCGACCCGATTAGACTGACCTGCACTCCTCGCCCACCACGCACGCCGGTGGGCCTGGACCCGGGCCTGACCCGAACCCGATTACCCGGTAGCGCTCTGGGAGAGCTTCCGAAGAGTGATTTCAGAGAGAGAGATACGCGGGGGAGGGGGGTAGAGTAGGTTTTTGCCTCTTGACAAAAAAAACTCTGAAGTGTGCAGGCCAAAGAAGAAGAAGCAGACCCGCTGAAGAAGAAGGAACTGCTGCACTGTAGCAAAGGCATCGTTAAGTCGTCTCAGCACCGGGGCAGACGACGGAAGGTCAGCAGCCAGAGCAGGAAAGAAGACAGGCTGAAGAAGAAGGAAGAGCAACGGCCAACGCGAAAGAAGAAGAAGAGAGGTCAAGGCAGGTGAAGACAAAGAAGAAGAAGAAATGAAGAGAAGCAAGAAGCAAGAAAAGAAGAAGAAGATCTGAAGAAAAAGAAAGAAAGAAAACAAGGAAGAACAGAAGACAGAAGAAGAAGAGCACGAGGGGAAGATCGGAAGAAAGCAGAAGAAGAAGAAGAAGAACAGGAAGAACAAAAGCCAAAGAGGAGATAAGACAAAGAGGAAGAAAGAAGAGAAGAAGAAGAAGCCAAATTTTCATCTCTCTCTCTCTCTCTCTCTTTATTTTTGTAATAGAACTTGTATATCTCTAGAATACAACTTGCTCCCTGAGTTCGACCTCGGGAACTCTTTTATTTTTCCGAGTAAAAAAATTTTTATATGAAACGTTGGTAACAACCGGCTTTACTACAACATTATAACAGAACCGCCGACGTTTCCATTTTGGCGCCGTTGCCGGGGAGCAACGGCTATTCTAGAGGTAAACATTCCTGTACTTTTTTTTATTTCTGATAATCTCCTCTCTTTTGTGCAGCTACAGGAACTCAAGAAGACAAGCAACCACACCAAAGACAGGTAAATTTTTCCTCTCACTATTAACCCCTAAGCTCTAAAGAGGAAGAAAAGAACAAGCAATATAGGGCTAACCTGTCTTCCATATTTAGTAACCATAAAAGTTGCATGTTTTCAACTCATTATTTCTGCACACTATTAAGGGTATTTAAGGGCTAACACATTCTTGCTTGAGCCCTAATTACCCAACAAAGAATTAACTGGACCAAGTAGAGCCAACCTAGGATCCAACACTAGGGATTTAGAGACACACTCCTTAAGCAAGAATTGAGAAAACCAAATGAAGTGTGCCCAAGCCCTTGTCTGAAAATACCTATTCAAAGAAAATCTAAAACAATTGGCTCTCTAAACACTTGAACCCTAAAAGACAGGACCTAAAAGCTCTCAAAGAAAACAAGAGGTAAAGTTGACCCCTTGGGTCAACCAACCTTAAATTAGGCCACTCTTTGCACTTAAAAGACTAAAGTTCAAGTGAAAACCTTAAGCACCCTGATCTTAAAATTGGTAGACTTAAGAGGTCAAGATCCCCATTCTGGTCTACCTGGAACCGCAGTGACAAGAGAGGTCGGGTGGGGGAAACCCTGTAACCCGTGGGGACGCTCTACCGTGTAGGGGTCTTCGTGGGACTCTCCCTCTCTGGCTGCCCAGGTAATTCTCAGGTGGACGATCTTTCTGATCAAGGGGTCCATCTGCCCCGAACCTCTATAGTCACCCAACAATTTTTGGGTGTCTTGATTGGGTCCAGCACCTGCTTATCTCATCCAGCCCTTCAGTATTTTTCAGGAGGTCCTTGAAACCTCCTATAGAAATTCACTCTCCCCGAGGCTAAGCCTCGGCTCCTTTGTTTTTGCAGAAATCATTCACATAGCCCCTCTTTCCTCTGATTCTGAACAAAATCCCCTTCTTCCATCTTGATTCAAACTTTGATTCTATTCCACCACCTGATCCAATTATGCAGCCTAATTACCTAGCAAGACTACCATTCAAGAAACCTGAATATCGGAGATCTATGAAAGATAAAATGATCGAGGATGCCATAAAATTCTATGAAAAAGAAGAAAAAACCTCAACACCAATAGGAGACATTCAGGTTGATGTCCCAACAACCACATCCTTCATCATAAACTGTGCCCAAATTCTATTGACTGGAATTTCAAAAGGATCAACCCGAGACATGCTCATGACAGGATACATTGAGATGGAAAAATTACACCAATCTGAGTACCTTCAATGCTTAACAAATCCTGTACTTTGGGAACAACACCAAGATGCCCTTATAAAACGGGTAGAAATGATGAAATCAGTAGAACAAATTATCAACCAGAAATACCCGTATAAACCAGAAACAGAGGATGAACCATCTTGGAACAGTATTAAGGAACAATTCAGTTTCCCAGATCTCGGGATTGAGGCACAAAGTGGTTGTAAAATTCCAACCCAAATAGAAGATAGCATTAAAATAGGTTGGGAAGTTGCAGGAGAACACAATGCTGAGCCAACCCTAGGCCGTAAATCACCAAGCTTAGAACTCCAAGACTCCTGCAATAACAAGATTAGAATTGAACCTCTGGAGGGTATAAATTCCGCCCCTTGTTTTGATAAGGTAACCCTCGAAGGTTATTCAGACTTAGGTTCTAATAATTCTACCCACATCCTAAGCCTAGAACCTAGATCTGAAACTTATTGGGAAGATTATGAGGCCCCTTATGAGAAAGATCAAATTTTTACAGAATATGATTCCGGGCCTTTATTTGATGAATGTCCTTTTCCAACACCCTCAGGAAATCTGATTGATTTTTCAGAAAACATGCCAATTTATGATACAGAAACTGAGGAGTTGGATGAGCAAGGTTTTAATGGGATCTATCCTACCAGCTTAGAGCTTGAACAGAACATCTTTTTGAGCCCAGAAGTGACATATAGGCTAGAACCCAGTCAGGCTGCTGATTCCACATCTGATGATTTGTGCTGTGGTGGAATTCATGATCATTTTCGCCAACTCTCCGACAATTTCAGATCTGACTATAATTGCGGAGAGATTCCCCTTCCTGAACACACCAGGCCTATCCACGACCTCAGTTCACATGACTCTGACTCTGAGGTCCTGATTCCCGAGATCACTGATAACACAGAATCATTCCTTTTCGATCCTCAGGAACCAAAAACAGAAAATGCCAAGAGTGATTGTAACCCAGAATCCAAATTTTTTCTCGAATCCGATTTCTTTCATCCTACAGACACTCTTCCGGCATTTGATAGTTACCCAGCGGACTCTCTACAGGAAACCACCTATCATCCGTCTCTAGAAGAGCCCTCGTACACAATGGCCACCTCAGCCGCACACACAGAACGGATCAAAACCTCTTCCCAACCTCAACCTGCAACCGGACTCAATTTCTATTCAGATTCACCTCTCACCAAGCCGATTGCATTTCCACATCGGGTTTCGAACATTGATCAGACTACATGCCATGCTCTATCATTCTCTGATCACCCCTGTAGGGTTCCTGCATCAACCACTGATTATCCTACAGGTCCCTACTCTGACCAGGCTGATTCGGCACAGCCAAACCCTGCGTTTACACTTCCACATCCATCTGAGCCTCATAGTTTATGGTGGGTTCCACACTTTTTTATCCACATCTAACAACCCACTAGATTGATTGGGTTTGGGCTGCATCATCAGCCTGTTGATCTGAACAAGCACCTGGTTGGACCAACCAGGCTCTTAATCAAGGTGCTTGTCTTACAAAACTCTGCTGATTTGACCATCCCCTCTCCATCGCATTTCCCGCTTGGCTGAAAGGCATCAAATTTAGCACTCAACGGGAGGCAGCCCGTCATTCTCTTTGAAAACCTGAAACTTGTTCTGACAGCTTTTTGCACTTGAAGTTCACCCTTATAGACAGCCGACCCCAACTCAGATGTTCGCATCTGAAATTTGAAATCGTCCGCAAAAATTCAACCCGACCCATCCACTCACCCAAATTTCTGTCTTAAGGAATGAACTAAGACCCCCTAGGTTACAATGAGGACATTGCAAATCTTAGGCATGGGGGGGTAGGAAAGTGGAAAAACTTGTAAGAAAATGTTTCAAACAAAAAAATTCACATATGCCAAAAATACCATAAAAATTAAAAAATTTTTTTTCGAAAAAGAATAAGAGGAAAAGAGGAGAAGGAAAATTTTGTGAAGGAGAAAAGAAACAAAATGAAAAAGGAGCACAAAATTATGAGAAAAAGTGATAGTCATTAGTAAGGAACTAAGGAATTAACCTAAGTTCTAGACCTCATTCGAGAAAATAACTGAAAAGTGCACAATGAGATTAGTAAGAATGCAAACCTTAGGCATTCTTGAATAGACTCTTAGTACCCATTAAGATCTGGACACTCCTCAAGAGGTTGAGGAAAATGAAAAGCTGAAGTATTAGGTCTAAGGCTTAGGGAGTATTCAGCCTCGTTAACTAATTTTTGGTTTACGGGACTCAGTAACCTAAGCACCCTAATCTCACACACAGCCTGGTTCAGTAAGCGTAAAAATCAGAATCACGCAGAAGCGTCACAAAAATCTGAAAAGAACATCTAGAATAGGAGCGGCCGATCCACACAAGTTGATTTGGACGAGTTCCCAGCGCGGAGAGGCGGGAAATCCCCTCGAAGATGCGTAACAAAATATCATCTCCTCGGTGCTTGTCTCTTAGGATATTTACATATCCTACGGGGGGCATATAAGCACTCTGCTGGTTCAGATTCCATGGATGGCATTATCTCGAAATGTCAATTGCCAGGGTCTGGATTCGGCCACGGAATACCATGGATGGGATTATCTCGAAATCTCAATAGCCAGGGTTCCGGGGGTTGCCATGGGCGGTGCTATCTCGAAGCATCGATCGCCAGGAACCCTTGAGGACTGATGATGGGAGCAAGGAATCTGATACAGACCGTGTTGAAAAGCCAATCCTAGGCTAGAACTAAAAAGAAAAAGAGAGAGAAAACTCTCCAAACAGAAAAACTTTCTATCTCTCTCTTACAAAACGCACTGCGAACTGAGCCAGGGCTAAAATCATTTCAAGCACGGGTGCTTTAACCACGAAGTCCAATAAACCTTAGGTTAGTTCTTGTGGGCCTTAAAAACCTTTGCTAAAAGACTGAGGCTAAGGCTAGACAGATTTGGATCTTGACTGGTACTGGAGTACCTTTTAGGCCTATGATCAGCATTCTAACCTAATCTATGAAGGCACTTATCTAAAACTATTGAAAACTTCATGGTCTAGAACAAGGGTTGAAACCTTAAGTTTTTGCTAAGGGACTAGCAAAAGCTAGGCATGGGGGTATGATGAGAACCTCATCATGAGCCATAACTAGCTCATTTTGACCCAATACAAAGGATAAAAGCTCCTACATATCTCAAGGAAAAGCTTAACTCAGAGAATTCTGAGTTTGAGAAGAAAACAAGTCATAAGGGGTAAAAGTGCAATTTTACCAGTATAATCTGCATACAAGGTAATTCATGGCCCAAACATAGGTCAAAACAGCTTAATAAGAATAAAAGTGGGATGAGATGATCTAGCAAGGGCTACAGCATTTCCAAGGAACCAAATGATAATCTGTAACCCTAAAACAACCCACTTCAATTCACAAGGTTCGAGGCAAAGTAAAAATAGAATAAACCCTCTAAAATTCATAGAAAAATAATCTCTAGGGTTTAGAACCTTCAATTTGGCCTTTAGAACCCATTTTGACCTACATTGAGAACCATGCCCAATTAATAACTTAATTTGGGTTTTTGCGCAAATTGACCGGTCAAACAAGGTTTAATATGAAAATAAAATTCACCATCAGATTCCTTAGGTCCTAATTAGTCATGTATAAAAACTTGAGCCTAAGAAGAAACCTCCTTGACCGACTTCACACTTTGGTCCTCATATATTTACTCTTTGGCCCTCAACTTTTGAACCCTCGCATTTTGGCCCCTAACTCTCCTTCGTTCTTTGCAATCAGGTCCCTCCTGCAAAACCCTGCCAGCACCATGCTCCGGCGACCTTGCGCGGAGCATGGCGCCGGGCAGGGTGAGGTGGGGGACCTGGCAAGTGTACCGGGGGTGCCCTGCGTCGTCAGCCGTCGCAGGAGCACCCCCCTGGACATTGTAGGCCACCATACCGACCGTGCGAACGCACGGACGGTATGGGTTCATGTTCCGACCACTCTCCGGCGAGGGAGACACGTCGTCTCCCTCCGCCTTCCTCCCTGCTTCATCCCTATAAATACCCCCCGCCGCTCCACCGACGAAGGCAGCCTGGATCTGACGGAGAAAACCCCCAGCTTTCTTCTCTTCTTTCTCCGGCAGACGCTCACCAGCTCCGGCGGCTTCCTCCCCCTCCACCTCTTCGCTCTGCCGCACTACCAGCAGCAGAGACTTCCTCCCCTGCTCTTCCCGCGCCACGCCGCACCCAGCTGGCGCCTCTCCAGCCCTCTGCTCGCCGCCGCCCCTCTCCCTGAGCATCGTCTTCTCCGGCGACAGTCGATACGACTGTCGCCCTGTTCCTCCCCCTTCGTCCCTGCAAGTAAGTTAGACCTACTCCCCTTCTTCTCCTCTTTCTTTCCCCGCTTTCAATTTAGTCAATTAAACCCTCGACCGCTCCTGTTCACCCTCATCCTCTCCGCCTCCGACCACCCTCCGGCGAGCCGCGCCCATCACCTCAGCGACCCACACGGCTCGCCGACCACCGCAGAACCTCCGCCTCCTCACCCTGATCCTCTTCCGCCCCTCCACTTCCCACCAAACACCCTCTGCAGATCCACCGAACACACCCACTTCTTCGCTCACAGTTTGACCTAGGACGACCTGTTAGCTCCATCTCGCCCCCGGCAGACCCCCTGACCACCTTCGCCGTGCCACGGCGAAGGTCCCCCGCCTGTCTGATTTGGCCGAGAGGCCGTTCTATTGATTTCAGGTTCCAGGCCTTGACCGCCATTGGCGAGGAAGCTCGAAGCTTGCTTGAGGTTGCTCCAAGCCTAGATATCCCAGGTTGAAGACCTAGGCTGCGCGAAAGAGTCTTGCGCACACACCCTGGCCCTCAATTGGAGTTGCGAGCCTCAACAGCTGTTGCAATTGGAAGCACCATCCCTACTGCAGGCGTGAGAGAAAAGGGGTGCGCGGATAGTCCCACCTCGGGAATTTCTGAAGCCACACACCCACATAAATTGCAAAAGTGCCACCATCTGTTTGCCTCAGTTACCACGGGGTGAGGTCCCTCTCACCCGACCCGACCCGGCCTCGTCCGTGACCACGCTCCGCGGACCTGGCCCGACCCGATTAGACTGACCTGCACTCCTCGCCCACCACGCACGCCGGTGGGCCTGGACCCGGGCCTGACCCGAACCCGATTACCCGGTAGCGCTCTGGGAGAGCTTCCGAAGAGTGATTTCAGAGAGAGAGATACGCGGGGGAGGGGGGTAGAGTAGGTTTTTGCCTCTTGACAAAAAAAACTCTGAAGTGTGCAGGCCAAAGAAGAAGAAGCAGACCCGCTGAAGAAGAAGGAACTGCTGCACTGTAGCAAAGGCATCGTTAAGTCGTCTCAGCACCGGGGCAGACGACGGAAGGTCAGCAGCCAGAGCAGGAAAGAAGACAGGCTGAAGAAGAAGGAAGAGCAACGGCCAACGCGAAAGAAGAAGAAGAGAGGTCAAGGCAGGTGAAGACAAAGAAGAAGAAATGAAGAGAAGCAAGAAGCAAGAAAAGAAGAAGAAGATCTGAAGAAAAAGAAAGAAAGAAAACAAGGAAGAACAGAAGACAGAAGAAGAAGAGCACGAGGGGAAGATCGGAAGAAAGCAGAAGAAGAAGAAGAAGAACAGGAAGAACAAAAGCCAAAGAGGAGATAAGATAAAGAGGAAGAAAGAAGAGAAGAAGAAGAAGCCAAATTTTCATCTCTCTCTCTCTCTCTCTCTTTATTTTTGTAATAGAACTTGTATATCTCTAGAATACAACTTGCTCCCTGAGTTCGACCTCGGGAACTCTTTTATTTTTCCGAGTAAAAAAATTTTTATATGAAACGTTGGTAACAACCGGCTTTACTACAACGTTATAACAGAACCGCCGACGTTTCCATACGCCCCCACGTGCATGCTACTGCATGCACCACCAGACGATGGCTGAAGCCTCTGGATGACTTAACTAGCAGATGTTCTCTCTCTCTCTCTCTCTCTCTCAGACACACACCTCATGCACACACACACACCACACTTGTACATACTCACGTGTACACACACTCACTCACTTGTACATGACTATATACTTATATATATATATACATATATATATTTACATATGTATATTTATACACATATATATATATATGTAAACATATATCTATACATATATTATTACCTATACAACTAAGTATATGTATATGTACATATATATATATATACATGTACATACACATATATTTATTCATATATATATATATACAAATATACCTAAATATATACATATATATGTATATATATAAATACACACATATATATATATCTATCTATATATATTTACATACCTTTATATATATATATATATATAACTACATATTCACCTATATAATTCTAACCATATCAATATATATACATATAGATATATATTTATATATGTACATATATATATTCTTTTTCATATCACCTACCACACGTTGTATCGCTAGAATATTTGCACCAGTTGCTAATATTCCTCGATACACGAGTACAGAAAGCGTCTCCACGCACACCTTCCACCCATCCATCCTACACTCCACGCGGCACTTTGTCCTGTTGGTTGCGTCTTCCTAGACGATGATCAACTTCACACCGTGCAACATGCCATTTCCACCTCCACCCCCACACCTATATATATAATATATATATATATATATCTATATATATATACATAGTATATTTATCTTATTTCTATTTCTCTTTCCTTCTATCAAAAAGATAAAAAATATATAAAAGGGAAAAGATAATCCTTAACTTGCAGGTACTCAGTCATGCGAATAGCATGACCAGTTTTGGAACCATAATTTGGCTCAAAGCGAAGACCTGATTTCGAGGGTGTACCTCAAGGGAAAAAATTATCAGAAAAAAATCTTAAATAGAAAAACACCAAAAACATAATAAATGAACGGAAGAGATTCGTTGTAGGAAAGGCGTAGAAACTTATTCACTTCTAATCCTGCTTCCCTGAGTTCGAACCTGGGCCTAAAAGTGACCAAGATAAAATCAAGTCGGCCAGGTAAAAAATTTTGTAAAAAGATGGTTAGGCTCGATTTAGGTTAACCACTGTACTCATTACAATGATTAAATCACCATATTAACACCACCTTTCTGAGCCCTACCAATATTTTCTTCATTCTGCCCTTTTCTGAAGCTGTTTATTTTTAATTAGGACATTGCAAAGGCTAGGCATTGGGGTGTGGATTCATTTTAGAATCATATTGTTAGCTCTTTGGATTTCTTGTAAATTTCTCTTATTTTTCCTTTTATTATTAAAAAAAATTGATTTAGCAAAAGAGAACTAGGGCATGAGAGTTTCTTCAACGTTAAAAAATAATACAATAGGACCTGAACTCTTAGACCCTTTAAGTCTTCAAGCTTAATCAACCATGGTGTCTATTAAAATGTTGACTTGTTTCTTGAGTCCTTGCCATCTTTAATTTGTTTCAAATTGGTTAATAAGTTGGGGTGATAAGTTCATGACTTATTAATCCACCCTCTGATTTGAGGGGACTTTAAGTTTAAAGCATCTGTACACTAATTGTAATGACTCACTTTTCAATGGTTTTAAAGGAAATTAGGTAGCTAGTGAACCTTTTAAGTTGGTATGGCTGGCAAGTTGTCATGGATTTGACACCCCATTGGCCTATTGTCTAGAGCCCAGGCACACAACCATTCTCTTTTTGCTACCTTTAGGTAAATCTTAGATTAGGGAAGCCACCTACTCAGAAAAAAAAAGAAAATACTCAAAAAGAAAAAAATATATTTGATGAAAAATAGAAAAGGTGAAAAATTATAACAAAGCCACACTTCACCACACGAGTATGGCTGCAAGTTGCCATGGGTTTGATGCCTGATGAGACACTCATCATGATCTCTAATTACCCCTAATTAACTAGTCTTCCTAGTTAATTAGCTAGGGTTATGAATATATAAGGGTTAATTATAGAATAAGGCATATTTAGTTAAGGACATTAAAATAAGTTTAAAATGACATTTTATCATTCAATTAACATTATTAATAATTTAGATAATAATTGGACTCAAAATGCTATTAATCATTTCCTTAATTAATGAGTTAAGCAACTTAAACTTAATGTATACTGAAGTGTACAATAACTTAAGTAATTTTACTTAATTTAATAAATAAACCTGAAAAGGTCAAAAATGTAAATTCAAGGTGTAAACATAATATTTACCTAATTTACTAACATATAGAAAACGTTGAAAAAGATCTAAATTACAATAAACCTTTAAAACCTGGGTTTACATTTTAGTCCTTAATATTCATTAGAGTTGGGTCCTTATTTCTCACATAGGTCATTCAGTTTTATTACTTTTATGTCCCACTTCGTCTTCTTCTTCTTCTTCTTCTTCTATAGCCAAGCGAACGGCTGGCGGCAGAGAGTCGCCCCACCCCGCGGTCACCGCCCTACCGACATCATTCCTCCTTGCCCAAGCTCTTGCAGCTTGCGCTGACCACCTCCACTTCATCCATCGATTTGGATTAACCGAGAATCCTATTTTTCAGTGGGAGATAACCTCACCGTCGTTGGAGACGACGATGGAGATTAAGCTCCTTGAGCTCCTTCTTCGACCAGACCCCGCTACTCTCTTTGCCGCAAACTGCTATAAATACCCCCTCACACCTCTGATTTTATTCAAGTTGGCTCCATTCCCTCTTCTAACACTGCAGTTGACCCAATAGGCTATTCGTCCAAAACTCCGGCGACTTCCCATTCCATCTTTCGACCTCCTCCGTCAATCTCAAGCAGCTGAGGAGATCCGCCGTGGTCTTCCGCACCTCTGACACAGGCGCTGACCCTAGGATTCCTTCGCTTCACCTCAAATTCGCCTACCGGAGGTCTTTCTTCCACCCTCTGATTTCGTCATCCGCCATGAGACTTCGGTGGAACCCTATTGACCCCTTCGTCCATGTAACAGTAGACTAGGAGTAGAAGTAGGAGTAGTCTAGCTTAGTTAATTAGTTTAGTTAGTTAGATTAGAGTAATGTTAGAATTTAGTTTCATCTCCTCCGACTCCAGCGAGTTCCTTGAGCTCGCCAGAGCTTTAATTTTGTCTTTTAACTCACTGTACACCTTCCAGTATCTTCCATGTTCACTTCTAATTCACTTAATCATTTAATTAATTCACCTAAAAGCCTAATTCAAATCTCACCTTCACCGACTACTAACACTGTCCATGGTGACAGTAGTCGATTTAATTTCACCTTCATTAGGTTCTTTCATCACCTATCACCACTATGAACCCAAATCGACATTATAATACCTATTATTATCATCTATAATTAAACGCGTAAATCTTAATTAAGCTCTTGAGCTCGTTGTCCATGCCAGCTCAGGAATAGTTCAAACTATAAATTAAATATATATTTATGAATATTAACATCTGTTGACTTGATTTAACCTCTCAATCGAGTACTTAAATCAAGTCTTGAGCTTTAACCACTCAAATCTTTTAAGAAAATAAACTTACTGTCAAATCTTAATTTTAATGAACAAATGAGGAAATAAATGTGATACTGAGGTTCCTTGTAACCTCAGCATCATTTTTGGATTAAAAATGGTTAGTTTTGTCAATCTGTACATATAATTCTACATTTTCTGGATTCACCAGAGCTCTGGCAAGCCATTTTTGTGTTACTGTCTCTAGAACTTGCTAAGTAGCTCCAGAATAGTATAATAAGGATTAATGACTATCTTAAAGAAATTTGTTTGAGGATTTAACCACTGGAGCTATAGATGTAACTTCTTCTTCCCTAACACCGACGAGTTCGAGAAGTCTATTAGGAAGAATTTGAGAAGCATTTAATGAGCTCAGAAGCTTCAGTGCGATGCACTGACGCTATTTTAACCCTCAAAGCATTGTAGCAATCTTCCCATGATTCTATCGAACAAACACCTATTTCAGTTCCGACGGCGAGCCTGAAACCCGAGGAATTAAGGTTGAAACAACTTTCTAAAGATTTTAGTAAGTTCTAGATGATAAGAAGACTATTTTAGGAGTTAATTTCTTTGGAGGAAGCTTAGAACAAAAGGTCAATTTTCAAGCTTCCAGAGTCAAACATGAGTCTGATAATGTAGTATTGAGCTTGAATTGAGGAATTGAGATGTGACAATTGTTTCTGGGATCTTATTTAATGATCTAAAATTAATTAAAGTAAGCTCAGATGATGTACTTAGTGAAGATTTAGTTTCTACCAATTTGGGTTACTTTCGAACCCAAACCAATAGGAGTACTGTTCTAGTGAAATTTAAACTTAAAACCTACCTAGATTGATCAGTTATAACCCTTAGAATTAATCTAAATAGATTAGGAACACTTTAAAGTGTCTGTTGCACATATTGAAGTCTGAAAAATCAAACTCTGAAGCTTTCAGAGAAGAGGAAAGCTTCTCTGCATGTTCTGAAGGTCTTAAGAGTTTGAAATCTATTCAAACAGAAGCAGAGTCACTTATATCACTTATACATACCTCTAAATAGAAGTGAGAAGTCCATTTGAGGACTCTTTTGATATAAATTTCATTTCCAGGCTTAAAAACCCTGCAGGAACCCCTGATTTCATCTTTTAAATTGTAGAGAAAAACATCATTAACACATTAAATTGACCCTAAAATTGTGTAGATTAGCCTTAGAGCTTTCCAACGAACTCAAAATCATTCAATTTGGAGCTCTGGGTAGAAAGTTATGAACATTTGAATTCGGGTCTGGAAGGGGTAGGATAGTCCCACCTTGGTTATTCATGAGCGTGTGCCTGGGTTAAAACCAATTTGTTTCTTTGGCTATGCAGTCATCAGTGCTCGATGCATCGGCTCTGATTCCATCAGTTCTGATCTTAGCATTGCATGTCTGAGTGTGCTGGCTTATGCCTGCGGGTGTGCGCCCTTGGGGGCGTGCAAAAGTGATTATGCCCTGGGGGGGCGAGTGTGGCCTGGGAGGCTGGGTTGAGCCGATGTGGCTCGAGACTGTGAACCGATTAAAAAATGAACCAAAATGAACCTAACTGAGATTAGGCGAGGACCGAGTAGGGTTTGGTCCTACCCTGGTCTCAGGGTGCTGTTTATCCTCGAAAGGACCTCGCTGTAAATAAAAAAATTTTTGGTTAAAAAAGTAAAAAAAACCTGGTTCAGCTGAAAGCTTAAGGAAAAGAGAAACCACCGAAGGATGCTAAGGGTTGAAGCTGAAAGCTAAAGAAGAAGGCACGGGCACTATCGAGTGTTACGGAGAAAACTAAGGGAAGAAGAGAAGGTAGGAGAAAACTAAGGAAAAAGATAAGAGATAGGAACAAGAGAAGAAGGCAAGAATAATAAAAGAAAGAGAGCTTGAGATAGAGAAGGAAATAAAAGAAAGAAAGAAGAAGATTAGGGGCTGAAGAGATAAATGAAAATAATAAATTCTTCTTGCATCAGTATCTTTTTGTTCTTAAATGTAAAAAGGCATGTTTTAATTGCATAACTTTTTAATTGCCTTAATTTCTTTGGAATGAAATTGAATTGAAAAATTAACATGTTTACTTGTTAATAAAGTAGGTCATTTTAAGTAAATATGTTTTGCATATGGAATTTTGTATATCCTTTATAGTAAATATTTTGACAAAATTCATGTTTTGAAAATCAAATTAGTTATACCTCGTAAACTTAAAGAGATAAAAGAAAATTGGTGAATTTGGAGAAAAATTATTATGCCTCCCAGTGAACGACCTGGACTCAACAAGTAAAAATTTCTAAAAGATTAGGTTAATTCGACCCTATACTACACAATCGACATAACTTCGAGTTAACCTAAGTGATTTCTTTTACTCTTAATTAAGTGAAATTAACTTAATTACTGAGTGGAGTGAAACGCACGCATCAATTCCCTATTAGCCGGTTGTCCAGAACCCAACTCATAAATTGCATGATTAATTCCTAAACACCTAGGAAGAGGCAGGAAGCAGAATAAACTAGGGAGAGATACACTAGGTCTGCCCATGTGTTGACCCCATAAATGTAAAAAAGTAAGGAGAAAGCTATGGGTCGAACAGATACACCTTTAGGTAGAAATTCTTCATTAGGGTCAACTAGGGATTGAAAAAACCTAAAGTCACTCTAATTGCTAATCAGTGAGTCTATCACAGTTCACAAAAGTATGCATAGAACTTAGAGTTCTTTTCGAGTCTTGGAAGGGTTGGGTAGCCGTAGAAAGCTACTGAAAAACTCTAAGCTAAAAAATAAAAAAAGGAAAGGAAGGAAAAGAAAAAAATGTATTTGCTTTTGAATAAGGAAAGCACTCAGCAGTCTGTGACAGACACCTGGGCACAGTTGAGTCTTTATAGTTCGATTCTTTAGTGCAAATTTCTTAGTGTTGAGAAATAACTATTGCCCAAGTAATTTGATCCTAATTCTTCTGTAAATAGCATGTGATTTTGCTATGGACTAGCAAAAGATAGGCATAGGGTTGTGATGTGCAAGCAACTAATTGGTCAAAAATATCTATTTATGCATGTTCCAAATGTCATAGAAACATCCTACATTATAAATACTACATAACATGCATCATTAGACATTTAGATTAAGTTGTAAAAATTGCATAGTAACTCACCTCTTATTGTGGCAAGAAGACATGGAGACATCATTTTGGGGCCTTAGATTGAGGATACAACCATACAAATCTCATTAGGGCGACAGTCGAAGTCCAATGCCAATGAGATTGCCCCAATCGAACTTGCGTTACATTAGATGCAGTCTGAGGAAGATCAGAGGTCAAGGGGCAAGGTGGCCAAAATTTGAACCTCAGATGAACAATCTGATTGCATGGATGGATTTGGATCGAAGATTGTAGCCCAATGGGGTGAAAATCTGTCCAATCCAACATCCGTGGCACCACCTACATTTATTTGAAGATGGATGGTTAGGATAGCACCATGTGAAAATATCCTAGCTGCCCAAACTATCCCAAGAGCGTCTGCAGCCTTCTCCTTCATCTAATTAGTTGATCATAGCCTTCTCCTTCTCTAAAGCAATGGTCGTGCAATCTCGACTGTTGGATCATGATCTAATAGTCATGAGTGCGTGACTCTTAAGACAAAAGCTCAAGACACTCATGTGAGCAGCACAGCGGGTAAGCATCTTACGCATAGCTCGTAATCACACGCGCTGGATGAGCATGTGCATGATGGCGCACCATCATATGCGGGTGCTAAGCGTGGAGAGGATGAAGTAGGCTCGCATGTTTTTAAGCTATCTGATCGTGTGATCAGACGGTTGTGATGGCTCGAGGCATTTCAAAGGGGCTGAAGAGGAAGAGGTGCACGTAGACGATCTGAGTAGTCAGATCGCGATCCAAGGGCTCACATTGAGGAGTGCGTTCTGTGATGTGGGGCTATGGTGACTCTCATAAATGTCACTAAAGACCCTGATAATAATTTCTAAGCTTTGAAATGACGTTTCTGACTCATCTCCTCAAATATAGAATGGACCCCATGGCCTTCATTCTCATCGTCCATTCTCTCTTCTCTTACCCTCTCTAAAGCTCTAAAGAAGCTTATCCCAAATGCAAGATGTCCTCTAGGGTAAAAATCAAAATGTTGTCCACTTCCCATCCCATTTGTGGAGCACTTGTAGTTGTATTCTCACCACCTTTTGAGAATCGGATCCCAAGATAACGATGCCCTACCTCATTACCGATTCCTCCTGATATGCACTCCTTCCTCCAGCTCTGCCCTCTTTCCTCCAAGCATAAGTCATCCAGCTCATCCTCCAAGAATTAGCTGAGGAGGAAAATCTCTCAAGCCCTATCTTTTTATAGCTTTCTAAAGTAGATTTTTAGCTTTATAGTTATATCAATTAGTTGTAATTGAAATTATCATAGTTATAAATTTATTATTCTCTCTCTCTTGCCTCTTTCTTATTTATTTTTCAAGTAGATTACATATTGTGAGTGATTTCTTTAAAAAAATTACAAAAAATTATAATTGTGAATTTAATTGACATACACTAGTCGAGAAAGCATTGTTCACGATGGATATTTTCGACCATTCAAGTAACAGTTAGAAATAATATTATTCTCGACCTTTTTAATCGGAACGATTACCAAAAGTCCGGTCATTAACTTTGCCATCTGGAAAACAGTCGAGGAGGTTGGGTCCATTCTCGACCATTAAAAATGCTTGAGAATAAAAATTTAATCGACCGTTGTCATATAAACCATCAAGGAAAAATGATTTCCTCAAATGTGCAATATATAACGGTCGAGAAAGTAAAGTAAAATTAAGATGTCTGGTTGACACCATTGTCGACCATTTATAACGGTCAAGAATTGTAATATAGTTGACTGTTTCCATATTATTGGTCGACGATAATGTTTCCATAACCCATGCTCGGGGGTAGGCAAAATTTTGAAAGTCTATCGTTGACTGTTCGACCATAACGGTTGGAAAAGGAGTTATTTTCGACCGTTATTAGATGTCGGTCATAAAGGTATCATCGACTGTTTATTTGGAACGGTCACGAATGTTGGGTTAAATGCCCACCACAGACTGGACTCCCACCCTCCTTCATCCCAAATTTGAAGCAACCTCCACCTGATGACCTCCTCCTGCCCCTCCCCTTTGCGAAACCTCCACCGCTCGACTCCTCTCCACCTCGCGACCTCCTCCTACCCCTCCCCTCTGCAAGACCTTTGCCCCTCTGTTCCTCCTCCACGAGTGTGTATTTGGGAGCGCTTATCGAGTTTAGAAAAGTCGCATTATTGTAGAGTCGAAAAAGCGTTCGAAACAAATACAATTTATTACTCGAAGTTTAAGTCCGAGGTCGAACACATGGAGCAAATTAGGGTTTAGAAAGCAAGATCACAACTTGAGAATTAGAATATAATATGCAATGAAAATCAATGTTATAGTGCAAAAAGATAAATGTAAGCACAAAAGATATTAAAGAAATCAATGTATGTGAAAAAGTACAAAATTGGACATCTGATTTGTTAACCAGACACCTTAAATATGTGGATGCTGCAGTGCTTGATCTTTTTTCTTCTCCTTCTCCCTCTAGCAGTTGCTTTCTTTCTTCTTCTTTGCTTCTCTTCTTCTGATTTCCTGCCTTAGCCTTTCTCTTCCTCTACCTTCTTCTCTGCCTTAGGGTTGAGTATTCCTCCACCTTCAGCCTTTTCCTTCCTCTCTCTACTACAGCTCTTCAGCTCCTTAGCTTCCTCTTCAACCTTGTCTTCTCCTTCCTTAGCTTCCTCCTCTTCTCCTTTCCCTATAGAGCAAAACCTACCCCTACCCACATGTGCTCTCTTCTCCTCTTTCTCTCTTAGGTTCGCTCCCCTAGAGCCACCTTCTCAGGTAATCAGGTCGGGTACGTGCCCAGGACGAGGCCCACCAGGATGCGGTGGTGAGGGAGGTGTGCTTGGTCGGGTTGGATCAAGCTAGGTCCGCAAAGGCAAGGTCACAGACGAGGCTGGTGAAGGGTGAGTGGGACCTCACCCCGTGGTAACTGAGGCGATAGGGCTTTCGCATCTTTTCAATATATTTGGGTGTAGGTGTCCCTTCGTTTCCAAGTTGGGACTATCCGCGCCCAATCTTCTCGCACGCGCCTACAGCAGGGAACTTTGTTCAATTATGACTACTGCTTTGACCTTCAGCACCAATTAGATTCTTGGAGTTGTGCGTGAGTATGCCCGATGAAGCCTGGGACTATAAGGCATGTGCAGGAAAGCCTGGAGAAGCTTGCAAGCAAGCTCCTTGTTGTTCGTCAATGGCGGTGACCCCCTGGACCAACAATCATGCAAACGGCCTCGTGGCCACGTCAGAATGTTCAGGAGACTTTGCCGAGGCACTACGAGTGTGTAGTGGTGGTCGGCGTGGTGTGGGACTGCCTGAGTGCACATGCCTAGGGCACCCTGTGGTCGTGTGAGTGGGTGTGTTCAGGGCCCCTTTTGGGCAACTGGCGGAGTGATTGGAGTAGTGGGAGATGGATAGTGGAGTGTTGCAGAGGTTGTAGGGTTGTTGGCGAGCTAATGGAGGTGCGGAGCGATGGGGTCGCCACGTCGGAGGTCTAGTCGGAGGTGGAGAAGGTGGTGGTGATTGGTGGCGTCGAGGGGTATTTTCAATAAATAAAGAGGGGAGAAAGGAGTAGAAGGGAGTGGGAACTTATCTGGGCATAA
This sequence comes from Thalassia testudinum, assembly GCA_037157565.1. Taxonomy (NCBI): domain Eukaryota; kingdom Viridiplantae; phylum Streptophyta; class Magnoliopsida; order Alismatales; family Hydrocharitaceae; genus Thalassia; species Thalassia testudinum. The sequence goes on from JAZHRO010000014.1 coordinate 65,107,849, forward strand.
AGAGATGAAAAGGGAGGTATGGATGGTGTCTGTGTGTATCGTCGATGCTGGAGATGAAGGCACTAAGTGGGGGAGATCGGCGAGGACGAAGGGGATGTAGAGGCATCGACGGGTGTAGCGTAATGTGGACGAGCAGGAGGAAGTGGAACCTGCCACTGGTATTGTGGCTAGGTGACGAGGGAGAGTGAGGGAGGTCGCCGGAGCTTGATGAGCGAACTGGCGGGAGGGGGAGAGATGAATTTGAGCAATTTTTCCTGTCAATTTCAAGCTTGGGAGATGCGGGGTGATTTGGGTTTGCTTAAATAGGCCTCTGAGGATGAATTTGTGCTTGGAAGCCAAGCTTCCAAGCAAGAGAGGTTTGATGGAGATGGAAACTTGAAAGAGACCAGAATCTCTCATGCGTTCTCATGAGAGATTGGGTACAAACAGGGACTCCAATTAGATTCATTGGAGGAGATTTCTCAGAGAATCTCCCATTCAATTTTGAAGGGGATTCTATAAGAGATTAGGGAGAACTTGCCCTTGCAATCTCACCAGAGTAGGATCCCTCTGCTATAATGGTCTAGGGACCTAATTGTAAAGCGCGAAGAAGAAGCTAGAGGGTCAAATGTAAGGGGTTTTGAAAGATAGGGGTAGAAATGTAATTGGGCTGGACCTATTTGCAAAGTGGGCCTAGACGAATTCCTCTTAGGTGAAAATTTTGGTACAAGCCTAATTTGGACCTAAGGAATTTAATGGTGAAGTTGGATTTTGGGTTTGACCATGTTTGATTGGGCAATTTATGCAAAAAACCTAATTTAGGGTAAATATTTGTCTGAGACCCCATTGTTGGTCAAAATAGGTTCCAAGGGCCAAATTGAAGGTTCTAAACCCTAGAGAATATTTTTCTGTGATTTTTATAGGGTTTAGGTGAACTTTTCCCTAACCAGAACCTTGTTAAATCAAGTGGGTCTGTTTTCAGGTTTCAAGAGGTCATTTAATTCCCAGAATTGACATGAACCCTTTTCTATTTGAACCAACTCACTTTTTATCTTGTTAAGACCATTTGACCTATTTTTATCTCTTGAGAAAACCAGTTGTTGCACTACAATGGTAAAATTATAGTTTTACCCCTTGTTTCTTATTTTCCTCTTAGAATGGTTATTCATTGAGTTAAGACCTCCTGTTGGTTATGTATGAGCTTTTGTTCTCTTCCTTGGGTCAAAATGAGCCAGTTAGGGCTCATGATGGTGTTCCCATCATACTCCCATGCCTAGCTTTTGCTAGTCCATTAGCAAAATTTTAAGGTTTTAACTTCGATTCTGGAGCATGAGTTCTTTGATGTTAAGAAATTATGATGAGTGCTCTTTTTTTTCTTCTTTTTGATTAGCTTAGAATGCCGATAGTAGGCCTAGAGGTACTTAAGTACCACCCAAGATTCGGACCTGACCAGCTCTAGCCTCAATCCGCCACAAAGGTTTTTAAGGCCCACAGGAACTATCGTAAGGTTCATTGGACTCCGCCGTTAAAGAAACCATGCTTGTACATATTTTATCCTCGGTTAAGTTTGCAATGCGTTTTTGGTAAGAGAGAGACAGACGATTTTCTTCGTTTGCATAGTTTTTTCTATCATTTCTTTTTATTTCTAGCTTTGGATTGGCTTCTCAACATGAACTGTATCAGATTCCTAGTCTCCATCATGAATCCTCGAAGGGTCCCTGGCAATCGATGCTTTCTTGATAGCACCACCCATGGCAATGCCCAGAACCCTGGCTTCTGAGATTTCGAGATAATCTCGCCCTTGGTGTTCTGTAGCTAAATCCAGGCCCTAGCAATCAACATTTCGTGATAATGTCGCCCATGCCATCTGAACCAGCACAGGGTGCTTACAAGCCCCCAATAGGATATGTAAATATCCTAGGAGAGAAGCATTGAGGAGACGATATGTTGTTGCGCATCTTTGAGGGGAATTTCCCACCTTTCCACACTGGGCACTCATCCAAATCAACTTGTGTTGATCGATTGCTCCTAATCTAGGAGACTTTTTCGAAACAATTAAACGCTATTGTGTGATTTTGATACTTATGCGCACTAAACCAGACTGTGTGGGGATTGGGGTGCTTAGGTTATCAATTCCCGCAAACCAAAGGTCAGTTAACGAGGATGAATACTCCTTAAGCATTAGACCTAATACTTAAGCTTCGCATTTTCCCCAACCTCTTGAGGACTACAAAGATCTTAGCGGATACTTCAAATTTTGAGCTAAGAGTCTAGCCGAAGAGGTCTAAGATCAACATTCCTACTAATCTCTTTTGTGTCCCATTGGCACTTTTTTCCTTTCATTTTCTTTTTCTTGATATGGTCTAGAACTTAGTTAATCCCTTAATTTCTTACTAATGACTATCTCTTCTTTTTTTCTATTCATTTTGTGCTCCTTTTTTGACATTTTTCACTTTTCCCTTTTTCTCATCATAATTTGTATGCCTCAAAATTTTCTCTCCCCTCAAAATTTTTTTTCCTTTTCAAGATTTTATTTTCACTTTTTTTTTGTTGTTTTTGTGATATGTGATTTTTTTGTTGAAACATTTTCCTGTGAGATGAGTTTTCACAGCATTGTGCACTTTCATGCCCAACCAAGCCTACGATTTGCAATGTCCCCATTGTAAATTAGGTGGGTTCGAGGTTAGCATAGATCATTCTTTACAACAGGCTTTGGGTGGGCAAACGAGTTGAGGTGATTGTTGCGAACGATTTGAAAACTCGGTTATGGGTACTTGAGGTGGGGTTGGCTATTTTAATGGATGAACCCTAAAGTGCAATATGAATTCAGCATTGAGTTTCAGCAGGAGTGTCAAGAAAGGTTTCAGGTTTTCTCAAAAATGATATGTTGCCTCACATTAAGCGTTGAGTTTTACGCCATTGACTTGGTGCAATGAGCTCAGGGAGAATGGAGCGTAAAGGATATCTTAGCGAAATTTCTATCGGTCAAGTCAACGAACGGTTTGAGTCTCTAACCATTCACGATGAAAGGTTCTGAATCTTGGCTGACTGGATTGATCTCAATGGATCAATTTTTGAAGATTCGTTGGATGAGGTAAGGTTTGATCCATTTTGATCGTTGCTTTCCTAGGAACAGTTTAAGCTTGGCATCAAAGAGTAGGACCTTTTGACCAGGGTGGAAGATCTTTCTGGATATGTGCTTGTCATGAAAGGCCTTAACCCACTCTTTGTAAATTCACGAGTTCTCATATGAGTCATGGCGTAATTCATCGATCTCGCTCATTTGAAGCTTTCTGTGGGTTCCTACCGTAAAAAGATCTAGGTTGCAGTTCTATGCTTCCCAATAGGCCTTCTGCTACAATTCGACGGGGAGGTGAGATGCCTTCCCATACACAAATCAGAGGGGCGACATACCTAATTGGGTTTTGTGGGCGATCCTATAAGCCCACAAAGCTTCTGAAAGTCGAGATGACCAGTCTTTCCTGTCTGGTTGATCAGTAACCTGGAGAATTTTCTTGATCTCCTGATTTGATAGCTCAATTAGACCATTAGTTTGGGTTGGTAAGGAGTAGAGATTTGGTGTGACACCCTATATTTGGTCATTAGTGACTTGAATTGAGTGTTATTGAAATGGGTACCTGATTGCGAAATACACGTGATTTGTAAAAGCGGGTTTTTAGCGTCGTTGTAACACGTAACTCCGCTTTTGCTTCTAAATTTATATCCTAGATAGGGGTGTATCTAGGGTGGTCCAAGGAGGCCAAAATTGCAAAATTAATCCTCTTGCTTACAGATAGATCTCAACTTTCTTTTTGATATTTTTCAATATGTAATTTTTTTGTATTTTGAAAAGACGAGGGCAAACTGCAGATTGTAGATAAAAGAACTAACACCTACAAGTGATTAACTAAAATCTAAAAGATAGAAATATCTACTTCCTAAGCTCACTCTAGGAAAGTGGAGGCCTAGGGTAATTAGGAAGAAGAGGCGAAACAAGTGCTAGAACCAAAATAAACAACTGCAATAAAAAGCTAAAAGAAGGCAATTTTGATTGAGTAGAATGAGTGTTCTTTTCAAGGACAAGTAGAGGAATGCTTCTACTAGATTTAAACAATCTAAAAAGCAAGAAAAGAAACACAAATCGTCTTGTAAAAATGGTGAAGAAGGTTGTCTTCTTGCTCTAAGCCTAGCTGCTCCTTGGCTTGAAAAGAGGGCTTCCTTCTCCTCCTTCCTTGAGAGCTCCTCCAACGTGGAAGCTACCACCTTTAATGCTCTCTCCAAAGGGGTGGGCGTGCACCACCCTTAAAAACTCCTCCAAGGTGGCGTGGTCCACCTCCAAGATCTCCTCGAAGATCCTCCTTACCTGGCTTCTCCTTTGGCTGGCGTGACCCAAGAGAGAAGGGAAGAGGGGAAGGCACCAACGGGACAGAATATCACCTTAATCTTCTTCTTCTTCTTCTCTCTTGGACATGGGCTTCTTGGTGGAATATGAGAGTGAAATTGCTAGCCAAGGATGGCTTGAATGGTGGTGGGTAGTGGTCTTTTTATAGGGTAGGATGGAGGGTTAAGGTGCCCCTTGAAATGGAGGGCTAGGATGGAAGAATGGAGGTGGTTGGTGATCCTATGGCTAAGGAGAGTTGGCGCCAACCCAAGGGGTGTTAAAGGGGGTAGTTATGGTGGTGTTAGTGTCTTTTGGTGGTGGAGAGACACCACCATGTTGACACCAACATGGGGTCTTCTAGAAGGGGGGTTAGGTGGATGGTGGAGATGAATTCAAGGGAAATTGTGTGGTGGAGATGGGGGGGGATTTTGGTGGGAAAAGTGGCGCCATTAAGGGGGTGGTTAGGGTAGTTTTTGGCGCCACTTTTAGGTGTCTTTTGGAGGTGGTGGGTAGGTTAGGTTGGTGCCAAGTAGGTTAGCTTATGTGGTGCTTAGGTGGTGCTAGTTGGGTGGAGTTGTTAGGTGGGTTTTTTGGGTGGTACAAGCCAAGGAAGTTGGAGCATAGCTATACTAAGCTAACTTAGCTAATGGAGGAGTAGAGGAGAAGGTGTTGGAGCTAGAGTTTGGAGGGAGGAGCTGAGGAGAAGTCTGGAGCTGAAATTTGGAGCTGGCTGCTGCTGAAGAGGCTGGCATGGAGCTATTCTAGCTGGCTTAGCTTGTTAGTTCTTTGATAGCTACTAAGCCGAGCTAAGGTAAGCTAGCTTCTACCATAATGAGCTAAGGTGAGCTGGGTCTGATGCTCCCGGGGAGAATCAAGCTGGTTGAGGCAGCTAAGGTAGCTTAGCTCAACTGAATTGAGCTAAGCTGAGTCCCTGGGAGCTGGACTTGAGCTTCCTGAGCTGGGATGAGTTCTTCTTCAGCTGGCTGGAGCTGAGTGGAGCTGGATGTAGCTGGATCTGAGCTGGGGTGAACTCCTCTCAACTTAACTGAGCTAGCTAGAGCTCCCTATGGACTAGTGGGAGCTGAGATGAGCTAGGCTCAGCTAAGTTGAGCTGGATCTGAGCTGACTTGAGCTAGGGTGAGCTAAGGTGAACTCTCTTGAGCTGCCATCCAGCTGAGATTAGCTGAATGGAGCTGGGATGAGCTAACCCTAGTTCAAGTAAGCTAGGTTCCAGCTGCGGTGAGCTGGATCAAGTTGAGGAGAGTTGGATCAAGCTGAGGTGAGCTGGATTAGGCTGAGTTCCAGCTAGTCTGGGCTTCTCGTTCACCATTTTCCTTCTTGAGTGCTAGGGTTTTAGGGATCTATATATCTGTACATCCCTAACTCTCACAAAAACATATTAAAAAGACAATAAAAAATGCAATGCTTGCCTAACCTGTCTTATGCCAAAATGCAGCCCAAAAACCCGTTTGCGGAGTAAAATCCTAAGAGCTAGGTTTGGTTTAATGCATAAGAATGATGATAAACTGGCGTTTATCACACCCCCATGCTTATGTTTTGCTAGTCTCTTAGCAAAACTTAAAACGGAATTTTTGGGAAATCTAATTTTTTCGACTTTTGAGGAGAAAAAGAGATTAATGGACCTTGGTAGATTAAAACACTGGAGGTACGGGATTTGTTGAAGATAAACATGAGGATTTGTTTTTGGATCCAACCATTAGACAGAATGGGATCAATATATCTTCCAGGAAATTCACAAATTAACCCCTTGTTAATTCAGATGACTTGAAATGTTTGCTTTTAGGATTTTTCTGGCTCGTGAATCTGATTCGGAACTTGCAAAATCCTTTAAAACCTTATGTCTGTGCTTGTGAAAACCCAACATTTATAAGGACATGTTATTATTATTATTATATATATATTTTTTCTTTAATTTTATTTTTATTTTTTTCTCCCCCATGCTTATTTTTAGCTTAGTCTAACAACAGATGTGTCGGGGTCATCATTCCCGTTACCATTCCTCGAGGGGGCTCTGGCACCAGTACTTCGGGATAGCACTGTCCATGACACCACCTAGGAGCTCACAACCTCAAAACACGATGCGGTGAAAAGGGGCGCCCCAAGCAAACTCAAGCCCTTGCTCCGACGCTATAGGTAGAGCACCGTCCAAGACACTTGAGCTGCTAAAATGCGCTTTAATGCTACTTCTAAAGATATGAAATATAGATATAGAGCAGCGCCAAGGCGGTAACATGTTGACATCGCATCCTCAAAGAAGGTATTTTCCCTCTTCTCAGCGGTGGGAACTCAAACCAATGATCTACTTCAGACTTTTACTAAATCCAAACATGGGAGTTTTTCAAAAAAATTTTAATTATTTTTAAGTGTTGGCTTGTGTGTGAAAATAGACATAAGAAGTTTCTTAAGATATGCAAGTTTTTGAATCAGAAACTAAGTCAAATACTTTCTGTATTACAAAATAGGATCAAGTCACCTGAACTATCATGAGTTCAGGTGGAATTTTAGAGAAGGATATCTGATATAGTCTAAAATAGACCTTGGAATTCTAATGATTAGATCTATATCCTTATCCCTAGTTTGTTAAAGATTAAATCCCATTGTACCAAAAGTGAATTTTTCGACCTTAGTCCAGATTTTAAAATTTTTCCTCAAAAAGTTTTCAACATTTTTATTTTATTTTTTTATTTTTTTGCAAATAGGAAATAAAGAAACTTGTATGTTTTTAGGTTTTGAACATCCTAAATCGATCGTAAAAATTTAAAAACACCCCCCCATGCTTAAGAAATGCCATGTCCTCATGCATTAGGAGGGAAAAGGGATCACCTTAATGAAGAACGGTCGGGTTTAGGATGAACAAAACCTGGAAGAAGAAAGAAAAAAGGAAACCAAGAAAAAAATTGATGGGTTACCTCCCATCCAGTGCTATCTTTTACGCCATTCAGCCGGGCGTGATGTACACTAGTGATCAAGGGTGGCTGGCTCAGTAAAATTAAAAGATTCAGATGGAATTCTAGGCATATGGTCAAAACAGGGCTTTAAACATTGGCCGTTGACTTGAAATGTCGAATTAGTTTTTGGATCAAAAAGGTCAACAGCGCCGTATGGATATGTTTTATGGACAATAAAGCGGCCGGTCCATTTAGATTTTAATTTGCCAGGAAAAAGACGTAATCTCGCTTCGAAAAGCCAAACACGTTGATTAACGTCAAAGTGTTTCCGAACAATATATTTATCGTGAAATTTCTTTGTTCGGTCTTTATAAATCCTCGCATTTTCATAGGAAAAATTACGTAATTCTTCCAATTCAGTTAATTGTAATTTTCTATGGTTACCGGTGTCAGATAAATCCATATTGAGTTGTTTTATTGCCTAAAAAGTCCTTTGTTCTAATTCTACCAGGAGATGGCAAGCCTTCCCAAAAATCTGACGGGAGGGAGACATGCCAAGTGGAGTTTTAAAAGTGGTACGGTAGGCCCATAAAGAGTCATCCAATTTGGTGGACCAATCTTTATGGTCGGGCCTAACCGTCTTTTGGAAAATATTTTTAATTTCCCGGTTAGAAACTTCAGCCTGGCCATTAGTGTGGGGGTGATATGGTGTGGAAATTTTATGATTAACCCCGTATTTAGAAAGGAGGTGACGGAATTGTGAGTGGGTGAAATGTGAGCCTCCGTCACTGATAATGACTTTTGGTATGCTGAATCTTGAGAAAATATTTTCCTTAAGAAATTCGACAGCCACACGGTGATCACTAGTGCGGGTGGGTATTGCTTCTATCCATTTAGAAACATAGTCGACTTTAACAAATATATACAAATACCCACAAGAGTTGATGAACAGTCCCATGAAGTCGATGCCCCAAACATCGAAAATTTCAACTTCTAAAATAGGATTAAGGGGCATCATATCCTTTCGAGTCATGTTGCCGATGCTCTGGCAACGCACATAGGACCGAACGAAGTCATGAGCATCTTTGTGCAAGCTGGGCCAATAAAATCCTGCATTAGGGATTTTAGCTGCAGTTTTCTTGCCCGAAAAATGTCTGCCACAGGCCATTGAGTGACAATGTGTTAAAATATCATGGATTTCAGAATCGGGGACACATCGTCGAATGACCTGATCGGCACAAATGCGGAAAAGGTCGGGCTCCTCCCAAAAATAATATTTAATATCAGTAAAGAACTTATCCCGTTTTGTTTTTGGCCAATCAGCAGGGATTTGTTCTGTTGCTAAGTAGTTTGCGATGGGCACAAACCAAGGGAGGGTTGTAGCAGCTAAAATACTTTCATTAGGGAACTGATCTGGCGGGGTCATTATGTCATTCGTGATAAGACGAGAGAGATGGTCAGCCACTACATTGTGCAATCCCGCCTTATCCTTGATTTCCAGGTCAAATTCCTAGAGCAGCAGAATCCAACGGATAAGGAGGGGTTTTGCATCTTTCTTTGTCAGCAAATATTTAATTGTTGAGTGGTCTGTATAAACAGTGACACGTGACCCCAACAGATAAGATCTAAATTTTTCTAAGGCAAATACAATGGCAAGAAGCTCCTTTTCAGTAACCGTGTAATTCCGTTGTGCATCATCAAGGGTTTTGCTAGCATAATAGATCACAATGGGCTTCTTGCCAATTCTTTGCCCTAGAACAGCCCCTACAGCAAAATCTGAGGCATCTGTCATTAATTAAAAGGGACTATTCCAATCAGGTCCCTGCAAAATTGGCGCCTCAGTAACCTCTTTCTTCAACATCAAAAAACTCTCCAGGCACTTATTATTAAAATCAAATGGCTGGTCTTTAGTAAGAAGCTGACTTAAAGGCTTGGAGATTTGGGAAAAGTTTTGTATGAATCGACGGTAGAAACCCACATGACCCAAAAAGGATCTGATTTGTTTGACAGTAGTGGGCAGTGGGAGCTTAGATATAGCTTCTATTCTTGCTTTATCTATCGCGATTCCCTGTTTAGAAATAACATGGCCCAAGACAATACCTTCTTCGACCATGAAATGACTTTTTCCCAGCTGAGGACCAGATTAAATTCTATGCACTTTTGGAGGGTTCTTTCAAGATTTTTGAGGCAATGGTCAAAAGAATCCCCAAAAATAGAGAAGTCATCCATAAAAACTTCTAAACATTCACCTACCAAGTCTGAAAAAATTGCAAGCATGCACCTTTCAAAAGTCGCAGGTGCGTTGCAAAGATCGAAGGGCATTCTTCGGAAAGCAAAGGTTCCGAAGGGGCAGGTGAAAGTTGTTTTGTCCTGGTCCTCAGGATGAACCGCCACTTGATTATAGCCAGAATAACCATCCAAAAAATAGTAAAATTCTGTCCGGCTAACCGCTCCAAGATTTGATCAATAAAAGCGAGCGGGAAATGATCCTTCTTGGTGGCGCTGTTTAATTTTCGGTAATCTATACACACGGGCCAAGAAGAAGCGGTTCGAGTGGCTATATTTTCCCCATTTTCATTGGTGACAACTGTTAGTCCAGCCTTTTTGGGGATAACTTGAGTTGGACTAACCTAGGAGCTGTCAGAAATGGGGTAGATGATATCAGCATCCAGCCACTTAATAATCTCCTTTTTTACCACCTCCTGCATACTAGGATTCAAGCGCCTTTGTGGTTGGCGGGAGGGGCGAGAATCGTCTTCTAAATATATACGATGAGTACAACAGGACGGATGAATGCCATTAAGATCAGAAAGGGTCCAGCCAATAGCTTTTCGATATTTCCTCAAAACCTGGAGAAGTTTGTGCTCTTGTGCCCCAGTGAGTCCAGAATTTATAATCAGGGGCAGGGTCTGATTTGGACCCAGGAAGACAAATTTAAGGGAATCGGGCAAAGGTTTTAATTCCAATTGTAGGCCCAATTCCGAAAGAGTTTCTACTTTGTGGGCTAGAGGTGAGGTGAGAGTGAAAGGGTTAGCTGGAATGTTAGCTGGTCGTGTGGTTGACGTGGAAGGGTGAGAAAAAGTACATTGTTCAGGAACCGTATTTACAGCAAAACAGGAACCTAATTGGGAAATTTGCAATGTTTCCTCCATAATGTTTTCTATTTCTGAATCCGAATCATCAAAGAAATCTGGTTCCTGGAACCGCCTAGAGGCTTGAAAAATGTCTAGGGTTATAGATTCACCGCCACACATGATCTTCAACTTTCCAGAATCACAATCAAGATTGGCGCGGGCGGTGGCTACGAATGGTCTTCCAAGAATAATGGGGGCAAACTTAAGTGCTTCAGGTACCTCTATGTCCAGGATTAAAAAGTCTACTGCGAATAGACAATCTTTGACCCGGACAAGAACATCTTCAACAATTCCCCTTGGTTTAATCGTAGATCGGTCGGCTAATTGGAGAGTAACCTCAACAGGCTTCAATTCACCGATCTTAAAATCCTCAAAAATAACTGTGGGGATAAGATTAATTGAGGCACCAAGATCTAACAGAGCACGATCAAATGAGGTATCATTAATGATAACTTGGATTAGGGGTGCGCCCGGATCTTTTCTCTTAAGAGGCAGTCGGCTCTGCACAACTGAGCGGACTATCTCTGGAAGAATTACCTTTCCTAAATTCTTGGGCTACCTTTTTGGAGTACATAAATCTTTTAGGAATTTTGCATAGGCAGGGATATACTTAATGGCATCTAGGATAGGGATATTAATTTCTACTTGCCCAAATAAATCCATTAATTCCTTCTCAGTGGGCTCAGATTTTGTCTTTTTCTTTTTTGAAGAGTGGAGGGCTTGTGGAAATGGGGCAGGGTTGCCCTGTTTTGCATGAATTGGTTCCTGAACAATAGGAGGGGAAGAGTTAATCTGTGTGTCATTAGAGCGGGTTTCTTTAACAGGCAGGGTATTGTGAGTGGTTTTCCCATTCCTCAAGGTAACTGCATTTGCAGTCTGGTTGTTTCTTGGATGAGGATGGGGGGCCTGACTGTTATTGAAGCCCGACGGATGCTGAGGTGCTGGCTGAATAGGTTGACTGTGATATCCACCTTGAAATTGATTCCTTTGATTATTTGGGTTGGGCATGGGTTGGGATGGTAAATTCCCAATAGGTCGATGATCAGGAGTAACCTTAACTTGGTGTTGTAAATTGGTAATCATGCAGGTTACTTCTGTCATTTGAGTCTGCATTCCTTGCAGAGTTTTCATGACCTGATTGTTAATATCATCCTGGGATGGTCCAGGTTGATACAAAGGTTGCCTATAATTCCCAAAATAGTTTTGTTTGGGAAAAGGAAACAGATTCGGGTTTTTCCAGGAGTGATTCGGGTTAGTCCTCCAATTTTGATTGGAAGTGTTGGAGGGGTTTCTAAATTGCTCCTAGAGAGCATAAATATTTTCCGAGGTGGAATCAAAAATATTTTGGTCAAAATTCCTAGTTAAATCTTGCAGGAAATCAGCCGGAATTTGCTGGCCAGCAGATGCGGCATCGATATTGTGTAGATTTTCTCTTCGGAGAATGTGTGGGGGGTTAGTGTGTGGAGAGTGGACGTGTGGAGCTTGTTTGTTTGTGAGCTTTTCTTCCATTTTCTTTTGGTGAATTTGCATCTGGTCCAGTCGTCGAGCTAACATATATAAATCATCATGTGCGACTAGAACAGAGGTGGTTTTGGAGTAAATTTCATGGACTCCGTGTCTGGGGTTTTGTGATCTGCCAAAAGTGTCCATTGAAGTCATGTTAAATGAGTTTTCACTTATTTCTTCAAAGAGACGATTGGCACTTTCGGCGTCTTTGTTAAGAAAATTGCCCCCACATGAGGCATCCACAAATCGTTTTAATTGATCTTCTAATCCGTGATAGAAGATCTGCACTAGCTGCCATTGTGGAATTTCATGGTGGGGACAACTTCTTAGAAGTTCCTAAAATCTTTCCCAGGCTTCGTGGAGGGGTTCACCAATTTTTTCTTGAAAGGTCATTATAGATCTTCTTAATGCATTTGTTCGACCGATCGGAAAATTTTTTTTAAGAAAAGCACTTTTTGATTGGGGCCAGGTGGTAATAGGACTCCAAACTATTCTAAACCAATGTGATGCTTTGTCTTTAAGAGAGAGAGGAAAGAGTCACATTAACCACATGTCTTCCTGCACATTGCGGGAACGAGTGGTTTGAGCGAGGACAGTTAATTCCTCGAGATGACAAAAAGGGTCCTCTCTTGGAAGACCATGAAAATGCTTGATAAGGTTTAGAATGGCGGGTTTGATTTTGAAATCCCCTTGTGGTATGACCACCCCTGGTCTTTCCTCATACTTGGAAGGATCATAGAAATCCTTAAGAGGAACGACAGGCTGTTGGCGGGGTGGTGGATTTTGTCCTTGATTAGCTAGGTTCGTGACAGTCCTAGCTAGATCTTCTTGATTTTGTTGTAGTCGAGCCAAATGGTCGACCATTAATGCGAAGGGATTTGTATTATGGGTTATAATTGGAGGGCCACCTGGCCCTGCTGGTATTTCTGGTTGCTCCAAGTTAGGAAGGTGAGGGAGGGTGGAGTCAGCTTGTGGGTCAGCTGACGGGTTAGAAGTGGAAGCAGAATTTTTTTGACGGCCTCTTGGGTTTTCTATTTTTTTAGAAGACGAGGGGGAAGAAAACAATGATTTCTTGCTGCGGGGGGCGAAATCAGATGTTCCCTCGAGATGTGGCTTTTGGGACCGTCGCCCATGCATGCACTACTTGGAAGACTTGGAGGGGAGAAGAGATAGAGATGAGAGAAAGTGTGCAAATCAAACAAACAAAACTAGACCTTACTTAAATGTGACTCCCTAATAACCTAAGACTTGGTCTATATAGGAAATAAGTAGTCAATAGTGAATACCCGTTCTGTCAACAAATCCAGCCAAGTTGCTTAAGGGGAGGTTTGGGCCCAAACATTTCCCAGGGAAGACCCCAGGTGCTTGTACAAACCTGCACCTGGTCGTTTGACACAGCCCCTCAGCCTGAACACCAGATATAGATGACAGAATTGGTATTAATTAAAGAGAACTTAAGACCTAAATAGAAAGCCTAAGTTGATCAAGCCTTAGGGGTCAAGTTACTATAAATTTTAATTAGGTCTAGGATGCTATAGTGCACATGGAATGTGGAGGGCGTTTATTGGGTTGTTGCCCTGTTATTTGATTTTTTTTTTTTGTGTGTGCAGGAATTGGAGAGTGGCTCTAATGAAAATCAAGTTGTCACACAATTTTCTTGTATTTATGTCTTTTAGGATTCAATTTAATCAAATGTGTTTTAGGGTTTTTCTAATTAAATTTTCAAACATGTTTGAAGATCCACAATCAAAGGAAAACAAGTTGTATGGGTGATTGTATATTTCCTTTTAATTGAGTCTCTAAAAAGAAAGAAGAAACCCTAAGCCAATTTTCCCTGAGACAGAAATTTTACTACCAATGAATTATTTTTAGGCTTTCAGAATTAAGTAGTGGTCCAAACAAGTCAAACAACACAACTACTTTGAAGAAAATCAAACAAGGATTCCAAAAAAGATTTTTGAAAGATTTTAACAATTTTTTTGATAATTATTTTAAATTTTTAATTGCACTGGTGTCCAAGTCCAGAAATGATACTCGTGGGTATTGTGGACTTTTCAGTATTACCACCGACCTCAGAAAATTTTTGTGATTTTATATGATGTGTAAAATTTCAGAAGGATTCCAGAGAACTAAAATTTACAAAAATTAGATGACTATAAAAATTCTAAAAATTCGCAGACAGTAGCAAAACAGGAAGATTAAAAGGTGTGACCCCTTTTCAATCCACGAATTTTTGAACATTAAATACAAATCCAATTGATTTGAAATTTGGAACAGATGTTCCAAACTTAATTGGGAATCATTATATGAAATTTTATGATTTTATGAGGCCTGTGATGTTAGGAATCAATTTTTCAAGTCCAGACAAAAATCTGGACCCGAAAAACAGAACACCAATACTTGCAATGGAGTGGTGTTAAAGAAGCATACAAGCAAACAATGGATTTTATAATGCACCACTCCACTTAATTAAGTTTTTTGGGATCCTGAAGGCCAAGTTTAATATATTTTTGGTAGTTTTAATTAATTATGTGACCAGAAAGTGGAACCAACCTGAATTTCGCTGGAAGAAAAGGAACTTTGAGCTCTCGCTTCCAGATTCCCGCTTCCCCACTGTAGTTTCTGCACACACAAAAGAAAGAAAGAGAAGGGGATGAGATCCACTTTAAGCAAGAGAAAATTAATTAATGCAAAGCCATGCCTCCCCGGCAAAGGCGCTAAAAAAGTGATTGCGAAATACGTGTGATTTGTAAAAGCGGGTTTTTAACGTCGTTGTAACACGCGACTCCGCTTTCGCTTTTAAATTTATATCCTAGATAGGGGAGTATCTAGGGTCGTCCAAGGAGGCAAAAATTGCAAAATTAATCCTCTTGCTTACAGATAGATCTAAACTTTCTTTTTGATATTTTTCAAAATGTAATTTTTTTGTATCTTGAAAAGACGAGGGTAGACTGCAAATTGTAGCTAAAAGAACTAACACCTACAAATGATTAACTAAAATCTAAAAGGTAGAAATATCTTCTTCCTAAGCTCACTCTAGGCAAGTGGAGGCTTAGGGTAATTAGGAAGAAGAGGTGAAACAAGTGCTAGAACCAAAACAAACAACTGCAATAAAAAGCTAAAACAAGGTAATTTTGATTGAGTAGAATGAGTGTTCTTTTCAAGGACAAGTAGAGGAATGCTTCTACTAGAATTAAACAATCTCAAAAGCAAGAAAAGAAACACAAATCCTCTTGTAACAATGGTGAAGAAGGTTGTCTTCTTGCTCCAAGCCTAGCTGCTCCTTGGCTTGAAAAGAGGGCTTCCTTCTCCTCCATCCTTGAGAGCTCCTCCAAGGTGGAAGCTACCACCTTTAATGCTCTCTCCAAAGGGGTGGGCGTGCACCACCCTCAAAACTACTCCAAGGTGGCATGGACCACCTTCAAGATCTCCTCCAAGATCTTCCTTGCCTGTCTTCTCCTTTGGCTGGCGTGACCCAAGAGAGAAGGGAAGAGGGGAAGGCACCAACGGGACAGAATATCCCCTTAATCTTCTTCTTCTTATTCTCTCTTGGGCATGGGCTTCTTGGTGGAATATGAGAGTGAAATTGCTAGCCAAGGATGGCTTGAATGGTGGTGGGTAGTGGTCTTTTTATAGGGTAGGATGGGGGGTTAAGGTGCCCCTTGAAATGGAGGGCTAGGATGGAAGAATGGAGGTGGTTGTTGATCCTATGGCTAAGGAGAGTTGGCGCCAACCCAAGGGGTGTTAAAGGGGGTAGTTATGGCGGTGTTGGTGTCTTTTGGTGGTGGAGAGACACCACCATGTTGGCGCCAACATGGGGTCTTCTAGAAGGGGGGTTAGGTGGATGGTGGAGATGAATTCAAGGGAAATTGTGTGGTGGAGATGAGGGGAGATTTTGGAGGGAAAAGTGGCGCCATTAAGGGGGTGGTTCGGGTAGTTTTTGGCGCCACTTTTGGGTGTCTTTTGGAGGTGGTGGGTAGGTTAGGTTGGTGCCAAGTAGGTTAGCTTATGTGGAGCTTAGGTGGAGCTAGTTGGGTGGAGCTGTTAGGTGGGTTTTTGGGGTGGTACAAGCAAAGGAAGTTGGAGCATAGCTAAGCTAAGCTAAGGTAAGCTAACTTAGCTAATGGAGGAGTAGAGGAGAAGGTGTTGGAGCTAGAGTTTGGAGGGAGGAGCTGAGGAGGAGAAGTCTGGAGCTGAAATTTGGAGCTGGCTGCTACTGAAGAGGCCGGCATGGAGCTATTCTAGCTGGCTTAGCTTGCTAGTTCTTTGCTAGCTACTAAGCCGAGCTAAGGTAAGCTAGCTTCTACCATAATGAGCTAAGGTGAGCTGGGTCTGATGCTCCCAGGGAGAATTAAGCTAGTTGAGGCAGCTAAGGTAGCTTAGCTCAACTGAGTTGAGCTAAGCTGAGTCCCTGGGAGCTGGACTTGAGCTTCCTGAGCTGGGATGAGTTCTTCTTCAGCTGGCTGGAGCTGACTGGAGCTGGATGTAGCTGGATCTGAGCTGGGGTGAACTCCTGTCAACTTAGCTGAGCTAGCTAGAGCTCCCTGTGGACTAGTGGGAGCTGAGATGAGCAAGACTCAGCTAAGTTGAGCTGGATCTGAGCTGACTTGAGCTTGGGTGAGCTAAGGTGAACTCTCTTGAGCTGCCATCCAGCTGAGATTAGCTGAATGGAGTTGGGATGAGCTAACCCTAGTTCAAGTAAGCTAGGTTCCAGCTACGGTGAGCTGGATCAAGCTGAGGTGAGCTGGGTCATGCTGAGGTGAGCTGGATTAGGCTGCGTTCCAGCTAGTCTGGGCTTCTCCTTCACCATTTGCCTTCTTGAGTGCTAGGCTTTTAGGGATCTATATATCTGTACATCCCTAGCACTCACAAAAACATATTAAAAAGACAATAAAAAATGCAATGCTTGCCTAACCTGTCTTTTGCCTAAATGCAACACAAAAAATCATTTGCGGAGTAAAATCCTAAGAGCTAGGTTTGTTTTAATGCATAAGAATGATGATAAACTGGCGTTTAGCAGTACCTCCATCCGAGATTATGGCACGTGGAATCCCGAACTGCAAAAAGATGTTCTGATGAATGAATTTGATAACCACCTATGATCATTGGTTCTGGTCGGAATGGCTTCAATCCACTTGGACATGTAGTCAACAGCAAGTAGAATGTACTCCAAGTCGTCCGAAATTGGAAATGGTCCCATAAAATCAATCCCCCACATGTCAAAGATTTCGCATACGAGAATCGGCTCTAAGGGCATCTTATCACGGTGGCTCATGTTACCTAAGGTTTGGCAACGAGTGCATGCCCTACAGTGATTGAATGCATCTTTTAAAATTTTGGGCCAATAGAAGCCGCACTGGAGGACTTTCGCTGCGATTTTATGACCTGAGAAATGTCCACCGCATGCCTTGTCATGGTAGAATGACAATATGTCCTGAATTTTCGCTTCCGCGACACATCGTCGAATGATTTGACCAGCATCGATGAGGAAAAGATATGGGTCTTCCAAGAAGTAATATTTGGCTTCAGAAAGCAATTTGTCCTTCTTCGCCTTCGACCCATCGAACGGGATCTGATGTGATGCCAGGTGTTTACTATATCAGCAAACCATGGAAGCCTTATATTGATAGTCAGGAGGTGGTCATCAGGAAAATGTTTCGTGATCGGTCTAGAAGGGTCAATGATCTCAGAAGGAAGGTGGCACAAGTGATCAGGTACCACATTCTGCTTTCCCGCTTTGTCGCGAATCTCGAGGTCAAACTCTTGCAACATCAAGATCCAGCTGATTAATTGATGTTTTGCATCCTTCTTCACAAGGAGATGCCTCACATCAATGTGATACGAGTAAATGGTAAGACAAGAACCTAGGAGATATGATCTGAATATTTCCATGGTAAATACTACGGCTAGCAACTCTTTCTCCATAGCTGTGTAGTTATGCTGAGCCTCGTCAAGTGTCTTGCTAGCATAGTAGATCACCACGGGTTTCCCGTCAATTTTCTATCCAAGTATCGCTCCTACAGCAAAATCAGATGCATTGTACATGATCTCAAAGTGTTGAGACCAATCAGGGGACTATAGGATCAGAACTTGGGTAACTCAATCACAGAGGATTTCAAATGCTTGACTGCATTCCATGGAGATTTTGAAAGGCACATCCTTAGATAGCAGAGTGGTCAAGGGGCACGCAATCTTTGAGAAATCAGGAATGAATCGATGGTAGAAATCAATGTGCCCTAGAGGAGATCGGATGTCCTTGATCGAGCAAGGCATAGGGAGTTTGGAAATCAAGTTCACCTTGGCTCGATTGACCTGGAAGCCTTTTTCTGATATGAGTTGTCCCAGGACAATTCCTTCAGGCACCATGAAATGGCTCCTTTCGTAGGTAAGAACCAGATTCATGTCAATGCACCGCTTGACAATTTGGACCAAGTGTAAGAGGAAATCATCAAATGATTCATCGAATACTGAAAAGTCATCCATGAAGACTTCAAGACAATCTCCTACCATATTTTAGAATATGGGAAGCATGAACCACTGAAAAGTAGTTAGTGCAATGTAGTGACCGAATGACGTCCTTTGTAATGCGTATGTCCCGAATAGGTAGGTGAAAGTGGTCTTTTCTTAGTCCTCAGGATGGATTGCTACCTGGTTATAATCGGAGTACCCGTCCAAAGAACAGAAGAACCTATTTTTCAGTAGTTTCTCGAGGATCTGATCAATAAATGGTAGTGGGAAATGATCCTTCCTCATGGAGGAATTGAGTCTTCTGTAATCAATGCAAACTCTCAACGAATTTGCCACACGAGTCGGTATGATTTCTCCGATTTCAGTCGTGATCATGGTAACCCCTGACTTTTTAGGCACAACGTGGATTGGATTCACCCACCGACTATTGGAGATCAGGTAGATGATCCCTGCATCTAGCCACTTGATGATCTCCTTTTTCACGACCTCCTACAGATTAGGATTCAGACGTCTCTACATTTCACGGGAAGGTCGTGTGCCCTCTTCAGTGTAGATACGATGTGTGCAATAAGAGGGGTTGATACCAGTCAAATCATTGAGAGTCCATCTAATGGCTCAATGATGTTGCTGGAGTACAGTAATCAGACGGGATTCCTAGTCAGGTGTGAGTCTGGAGTTGATAATCACAGGAAACATCTGATTGGAGCCCAAACAGAACTACTTCAGATGGTCGGGAAGAGGCTTGAGTTCCAGAATGGGGTTATTAGCAGTAGCGGGCGGTTCAGGGTGTGTGTCAGGAGCAAGGGAAGGAGTTATGGTTGTATCTCGGTCAAGTTCAGACTCCTTTGATTGTGGGTTTTGATCTTCTTGTGGTTGATCAGAAGTAATCAGGTTGTCCTCAATATATGGATCATTAACCAGAGCCTTGATATGACATATCTGTTCTATAACAATACAATTAATCCCTTGTTGGGCCTTAAAGATGTCAATCTTTAGTGTTTGCTTTGTGAATTTTAGTTCCATTTGCCCTCCTCACAATTTATATTGGCCCTAGCAGTGGCCAGAAAGGGTTTCCTAATATAATTGGTGTATCCCTTGGGTTTTCTGGAGCATCCATATCCAAGACTACAAAGTCCACCAGGAAATAGAAATCCCGCACCATAATGATGACATCCTCAAGAACTCCTTTAGGTGACTTACTAGATCGGTCAGCCAACTGCAATGTCACCTCTGTCTATTTAGGCCCAGATTCCTCAAGGTGGTCTGGGACGGATGTAGGTATTAGGTTTATGGAGGCTCCTAGATCTAATAAAGCTCTGCCAAATTGGGTATCACAAATGGTACAAGAAATCAGGGGAGTAGCTGGGTCTTTTGCCTTTGGTGGTAGTTTACTGAAAATTACAGAGCTGACTTGCTCTCATAGTACAATCGGACTCCCACTTTTGGTTCATGGCTTATGCTTGGGTGTAGACATGTCTTTCAGAAATCTTGCGTAAGCTAGTACATGGCGGATCAAATCCATCAAGGGGATGTTTATATGGACCTATTCAAAGAGCTTGACCAGATCCTTCTCAGGAGGGACAGGATTGTTTGTCCTCTTTCCTTTGGTCAAGGCCTTGGGAAATGGAGCCTTGGATGGTTCCTCTAAAATAGGTCCAGGTTCTTGATCCAGGATAGGGGTATCCTGGATAACTATCCTAGGGCTTGGGTTACTACCAAGCTGAAAGTGGCTTGGATATGGTGGGTCTTGTGTTGTTTGCCACTACAGGTTGCTACAAAATTTAGTCCTACCTTGTTTTGGTTCGGAGTTGGTAAAATAGGTAGCTGCTGCTGAAATCCCACGTACAATGTCAAAGCTTCCATCCCGTCAAGTGATGGAATAGAAGGGGCCAGATAAATCATGTGGGCTTGGCTTGGATTCAGGTTCATAATGCGCCTCTGGTTCAGCATGTAATTTGGATTCGGCAGAGGTTGCGAATGGAGTGTGCCAGGTTGGTGGGAATTCACCATCTGGGTGAGCTGATTGTGAACCTTTGTGATCTATTTCTTATGCTGTTTATGCATAGCCACATTCGTCTTCTGAATGTCAGCCAAAGTTCGAAGGATAAGAGTTATTTGATCTGTTTAAGTTGGCCAGGATTGATAGGTAGGGTTGGGCTGAGGCTAAGGCAGCTGATATGGATGAGTAGCTTGTGGACGGGGTTGATATGGTGGTCTTTAATTCTGATTATTTCTTGCCCACAAGAAGATGGGATGATTCCGCCATCCAGGATTATAGGCATTAGAGAATGGGTCATTCTGGATGGCATTGAGGTCCTCGCAGGTTTGAGGAACCTCAGGAAAGTCAGAGTACGAGGGTTTAGAGTTCCCCCAACTAGACTAGGTTGGATCGGAGTTTCCTCCAGTACTAGAGTAAAACAGGGGTGGATATAGGTCCATCCCCTGAGAAGATTGGTGATAGATGTTATGCAAAGCTTCCCTTCCAGAAGGCAACTGTGCAAATGGGTTTTGCCCAGAGGTGGCTCGTTGCAGATGTTGAGTCAACTCATCCACCTTCTTCTCAATGATAGAGACCTTGTCCAACCCATTGGCCATCAACTCCAAGTCGACGGATGTGAACAGGCCCTGCGTCTCATGTGCTCCCCTTTGATTTGTCGATGCGTGGGCATTCGTCCAGTCAAATAAGCCCATGGAGTGATTATTGATTGAGTTCTCGCACATATTCTCAAGAATCTCCCACACAGTGTCTTCATGTTGACCTATGATATTTCCTCTGGAGGTTGCATTGACGAATAAGTGGATATCTTCACGGAGTCCCTAGTAAAAAGACTCGACTTGTTCCCATTTAGGAACTTTGTGATAGGGGCACTTCCACAAGAGATCCAAGAAGCGATCCCATGCTTCATGAAGGGGTTCTCCAGATTGTTGGGTGAAGTGTGTGTTCTGGTGTCGTAAGGCATTCGTCTGACCAACTGGGAAGAACTTTTAAAAAATTCAGATTGTAGTTCAACCCATGTGTTGATTGGAAGCATTTAAGTCTGATACCAGTGAGCTGCTTTGTCCATGAGAGAGGAGAACATCTTCATAAGAAGAATATTTCAATTTTGGACATCTGACCCAAAGGTCTGGGCTAGATGTTTAAGTTGCTTGATGTGCTGGAAGGGATCTTCAGAATTAAGCCCACGAAACTTTGGAATAGAATGAATCATGTTGGGCTTGAGTTCAGAATCAAGACCTCCAGACGGGATTTGCACTCGAGGTTCGATCACCGTCGCAGCGGAATTGTAGTGATCTCACATCATAGGATGCTGTGGCGGGTTTACAAAGGCTTGAAATAAATCATTAAGGTGCTAAAGTTGGTTCTCAAGGTTATTCTCTTCTTCTACTAGTTGTTCCATGATGATGGATGAAGGAGAATTTGGTTCAGATGATTCAAAGGAGATGTCTTTGTGGTGGGGTTGCTAAACAAACACGGACGTTGAGGCCTGGCCTCGGCTGGAGTGAATAACTAAAGGAGGTCTCAAGGATGGTCTTAAGGACCTCCGACTGAACATGCACCGATGGTTTGGACGAGAGTAGAATGTGCTGGATCCAATCAAGACACCCAAAAATTTGGATGACTATAGAGGTTCGGGGTGGATGATACCCCTGAGTCAAAAAGCCATCCACTAAAGAAATACCTAGGCAACCGGAGAAGGAGAGTCCCAGAAGGACCCCTACACGGTAGAGCATCCCCATGAGTTACAGGGTTTCCCCCACCTGACCTCTCTTGTCACTGACGTTCCTAGTAGACCAGAATGGGGACTTTGACCTCTTAAGTCTACCAGTTGTATTTAAGAGTAGTGGTGCTTAACATTTCACTTGAACTTTAGATGTATTGAGTGCAAAAGTGACCTAATTTCAAGGTTTGTTGACACAACGAGGGGGTCAACTTCACCTATTTGTCGTTTGAGAAGTTTTAGGTCCTTTCTTTTAGGATTCAACTGAGATTAAGAGCCTGAATTTTAGGGTTTTCTTGAATAGGTCTCTTCAACCAAGGCTTAGGGTCACCTCTTTTTGGAGAGTTGATTCTTGCTTATGAAGGTATGTTTCTAATACCCTAAATTGAAATCCTTAATTTAGCTCTAATTTTGGAGCGATTTAGTCGGCAAAATATGTTACCTAAGGCTCAATCAAGAAGGTGGTAGCCTTAGTTACCTTAAATTGGTGCACAAATCAATATTTGTTGCTGATATCAAATCAGGCAACTTTGGTGAATTAACTAGAGATGGAAAGCAGGTAGCCCTAATTGATTTTATCTTGTTTCTTCCTTTTTAGAATGAGTGGCGTAAGAGAAATAGACTAATCAGAAATTACCTGCCCCTGGCGTGTTCGCTATGCGGCCATCTTCCTTTGAATCTTCTCCCCTAAAATAGTCACAACAAAATAGATATATCAAGTTAGTACCAAATTAGTAATTCTAATCAGGATTTCTAAATCGCCTGTTGGTCCCTGACAATGGTGCCAAAATGTTTAGGAGCGCTTAATCGAGTTTAGAAAAGTGGCATTGTAGTACAGTCGAAAAAGCATTCGAAACAAATGCAATTTATTACTCGAAGTTTAAGTTCGAGGTTGAGCACAGGGAGCAAATAAGGGTTTAGAAAGCAAGATCACAGCTTCAGAATTTGAATATAATATGCAATGAAAATAAATGTTATAGTGCAAAAAGATAAATGTAAGCACAGAAGATATTAAAGAAATCAGTATATGTGAAAAAGCATTAAATTGGACATCTAATTTGTGAATCAGATGCCTTAAATATGTGGATGCTATAGTGCTTGATCTTCTTTCTTCTCCTTCTCTGTGTCAAGCAGCTGCTTTTTTTCTCCTTCTTCTTTCCTTCTCTTCTTATGATTTCTTGCCTTAGCCTTTCTCTTCCTCTACCTTCTTCTCTGTCTCAAGCTTTAGTCTTCTTCTGTCTTTAGCCATTTCCTTCCTCCCTCTGCTCTAGCTCTTTAGCTCCTTAGCTTCCTCTTCAGCCTTGTCTTCTCCTTCCATATCTTCCTATTCTTCTCCTTTCCCGGTAGAGCAAAACCTGCCCCTACCCGTGTGTGCTCTCTTCTCCTCTTTCTCTCTTATGTTCTCTCTACCAGAGCCACCTTCTCAGGTAATCGGGTCGGGTACGTGCCCGAGACCAAGCCCACTAGCGTGCGGTGGTGGGCAAGGTGTGCTAGGTCAGGTCGGATCAAGCTAGGTCCGTGGAGGAAAGGTCATGGATGAGGCTAGTGAAGGGTGGGTGAGACCTCACCTGGTGGTAACTTAGGCGATAAGGCTATGGTAACTTTTCAATTTATTTGGGTGTAGGTGTCCCTTCGTTTTCGAGGTGGGACTATCCGCGCCCAAACTTCTCACGCACGCCTGCAGCAGGGATCTTCATTCGATTGCAGCTGCTTCTTCGACCTTCAGCACCAATTAGATCCTCGAGTTGAGCGTGAGTATGCCCCTCATAGCTTAGGACTATAAGCCAGGAGTGGGTGAGCCTGGAGAAGCTTGCAAGCAAGCTCCTCACTGTTTGTCAATGGCGGCGACCACCTGGATCTGCAATCACATAAACGGCCTCGTGGCCACGTCAAAATGTTTAGGAGGCTTCACCGAGGAATGGCGAGTGTGTTGCGATGGTCGACATGGCATGGGACTGCTTGTGTGCACATGCCTACAGCACCTTGGGGTCATGTGAGTGGGTGTGTCCAGGGGCCCTTTTGGGTTTGTGGTGGAGTGATTGAAGTAGTGGGAGATGAATAGTGGAATGTTGCAGAGGTTGTAGGGTGGTTGGCGAGGTAGATGGAGGTGTGGAGCGACAAGGACACCTCGCCGACGGTCTGGTTGGAGGTGGAGAAGGTGATGGTGATTGGTGGTGTCGATGGGTATTTTTGAGAAATAAAGAGGGGAAAAAATAGTAGAAGGGAGAGGGAACTTATCTGGGTTTAAAGAGATGAAGAGGGAGGCAGGGATGGCATCTGTGCATATCGCCGATGCCAGAGACGAAGGTGCTCAAGATGTCTATTTATGCGTGTTCTTAAGCATAGGATTGCATTGCATACTATAAATATTGCATAGCATGCATCATCTTGAATTTATATTAGTTTCAATAAAATGGAGGTTAATTGTCTCCTTTTATGTTCATGGACAGGGCAAACTTTTTATTAGGGCCTCGGATCGAAGATCTAACCATACAGATGAGATTAGGGCGATGATTGGAGTTCAACAACTCCAAGATCTCCTTAATCAGACATTTGTAGCATCAGATAGAGAATAGGGAACCCTAGAAGATCAAGGGCCAAGATGGTGTGAATCCACACTTCAAATGACAA
Organism: Thalassia testudinum; assembly: GCA_037157565.1. Lineage (NCBI taxonomy): Eukaryota > Viridiplantae > Streptophyta > Magnoliopsida > Alismatales > Hydrocharitaceae > Thalassia > Thalassia testudinum. Next base: position 65,132,576 of record JAZHRO010000014.1, read on the forward strand.
ATCCAACCGCACGGATGGATTCAGATCGACGATCGCAGCCTAACGATATGAAAATCGACTCAATCCGACAACCGTGGCACCATCAACATCAACTAGAAGATGGACGGCCAAGATGGCACCACGTGGCACCATCTCGGCTGCCCAACCGACCGCCCTCAACTTCTGAAGATGCTAGCACCCATGAATCTCCACCGTTGGATCATGATCCAACGGCTGAGATTATGCTCAACTGGCATGCTCATCCTCGGGGTCGCACATGAAGTAGCTGCCTTGACCGTTGGATCTTGATCCAACGATCCTAATCGCATGTTCAGGTGATTAGCCACTTGCCCATCGACGCATGCAGCGCAGTGGATAAGGCACTTGGTCGCCTTAAAGCGCGGGTCCGAATCTACATGAGGAGGCGAGCGAGCACAGGCGTGCAGGCGCATGCGATCGTGTGATGAGGATCGAGTAGCTGGGGGCTCTCGATAGCACCTACGCGCTATTGCACGCTTGTGCCTCATGCAAGATCGCACGCAGGAGGGCACGCAGAGGAGGCGGGCAGAGGTGCGAGATAAGCCATTCGATCATGAAATTTGCAGATCGTGAACACATGCTACACATGCGAGCAGGCGAGCGGCCGTGCACGGTCCACCGCACGTCGCCCACAATGGGGCTTTAGCAACGGTTTTATCCATCACTAAAGATCCCTTATTTAATGTTTTGAGATTTAAAAGACCAATTTGCCCTCATTCCTTGCAACTACAAAAGGAGACCTCCTCCATACGAAATTCTCATCCCTTCCTTCTCTCCCTCTCGGAAGCTTAAGAGAAGCTTGTCCAACACCCGGGATGTTTCTCACGAGATGAAGTCAAATTTTCATCCTGCTTTCAGAAGCGGATCCCTCGACGACGATGACATGCTGCCCTGTTCTCGTTATTCCTACTTCATCCTCATTCGTCCTGCTTCATTCCCCATCTTCCAGGCGTCGTCCCGTCCGTCAAGTCCTCCAAGCGAATGTCGAGGAGGATATCTCTCTCCCCACTCTTTTTACTACTTTCTAGAATAGATTTACTACTTTTTTGAGTAAATTTGCTACTTTCTAGTGTAATCATTTTCCAGCTTTCTTGTCATAATGTTTAGTGTAAGGAACAATCCTTCTGATAGTGAATTCCATGTTCATTCTTCATCTCTTTTGGTTTTTTTATAATATTCTCTCTCTCTCATTCTCTCTTTCTCTCTTCTATTTAGTGAAAATAGATAGATAGTTTCTAGTCAATTAAATTACTTCGTGACAAATAAAACAAACGCACGTTCTTAAATCAAACGTCTGCCTCCCTGAGTTTGACTTGGGATTTTCATTCCAGTATAAATTTTATTTGTGGAACACAAGTTCTTCGCTTTCATACTACGATGATAGGTTTTCAAAACCAAACATGTTAGCGAAGCAACTCGCAGCATTCAACATTTTGGCGCCATTGCTGGGGAAGCAATGCTGTTTGATTTTTTTTTCTTTTTTGCATTTTCCAACTTACAAGTCATTTACTTCACTTGTCTCCATTCTTATTGTGATTGTAGGTACTCTTCCAAGACGAGCAAAAGTGGTAGATTGGAGTAAAGTGTAGTTGAAGGTTCTGTAAGTTATCCCCCACTTCCCACCCATTAGTTCTCATTTCATCACATAATAGCACAAACATCAATCAACCTAGGTGTTCTTATAAACTGTAAGGTTATTTTGTTTATTTGTTTGACACCCACACCTCCCCAACGTCCACATTTAAAAAGAAAAATAAAAAAAAATCTCACAGAGGTACACAACCTCATCTGATTTTCAAACTCAACCGGTAAACCAACCTTTGGAGTCAGTACACACATCCAAACACATAATTGAGTAGAAATCCGATTAGGTAATCACTTCTATGCCTAATTAAGTGGTGCAACAGGCCAATTGTTTGTGTTGATTAGGCCGCATCACTTCAATTAAAATCAACTCATCATGTAGTTTCCACTTCGGTTCAACTCTTAGGAATTTACCAGGCACTCTACATTCTTTTAAGTTTTAAAGGAAAACATATTCACCTGTGCTTTCAAAACCTGGTGTGCCAAAAAAACTTATTTGAAAACACCTAAAGTTGAATCCTAAAAGCTACTATGCAAGATTTGAAGCTTAAAATTCACCGCATCAAAACTAATCTTGCTTGAAAACCATTGGTTGTGCATGCACACACAAATCAATCAATCGTTATGGGTACAACCCAGATAAAGGGCCTATCACATTCCTGAGCAAATTCAAACCTAGCCCTAAATAAAATAGAGTAGACGTTGGCTTTAAGGATTCAACTTGCTCTTCAGAGCCCAGAACGAGATTATTTTCGATTAGTCTATTTCTACTGTTAAATCTGATGTCTATCTAGGGGAGCAGAATCAAATGATCGCGGCTAGGGGGTACTCTTGGAACAGGAGGCATAAGCCGAAGGAAGAACCTTCTCACCAGTCCTTCCTTCTAACTGGTTGGATTGAACAGACAGAAGTAGATCAAATCGTTCCTTTATCACAAAATTGGTTGTGGGAGTCTGTAGGTCTGTAGGCTAGCCCACTTATGGGCAAGTTGATTGCTTGTATTGCAGGGTACCTTTCTTCCTCTCGTTTCTCATAAATCCTTCCACATATTATGTGCATTCCCACTCTTTCCCTCCTATTTTGAATTATCCTCAACAAGATGATTATCCCGACTTGTACTATAATCAACCATTAGTTGGGATAACTAGGATTGGGGATACAGTTTCACACCTCTGCGTTTAGGGTCTAACCCTGAACACTATGATTATGATTTCTATCCTTCTTAGAGCCACATCGATTATAGATCTTCAACCTTTCCTGAACAACCTAATACGATCAACAATCAAGAATGATACATTGATCCTTACCCATCCTCTGATTACACTGCCTTTAGGTCATCAACAGCTTTTGAACAATCCGAAATGACATATTATCAGTAAGGGTATAATGAATCTCAATTCGCTAACTCCTCTACACTGATCCGAAACCCACCTGACCCTGAACCAACTCATTTGGTTTAGGGTAACCAGCTTAAAGGGAAGGTTCCGGCTAACTTTAGGAATATCATACAATGTTTAGAAGTTCAGCCAATACCTTGCATTGAAAGATTGGAGCCTCTTATTGAAATGATTGATGATTTGGACAAGTATTTGTTGGATTGGCTCCAGGATGTTAAGGATAAGAACCCGGGTGAGTTTCTACTTAGGAAGTTAGCAAAATTGAGGATGAGATTTGTGGTTGCTTTAGTTCAATTGTGGGATGATTCCCAGGATGAACTCCCTTCAGGAGAGCCAATGTCAAAACTCGCTCAGGCACCTGTTGGGGGGGACACGTGTTACAAGGGTGACTAGATTGAATTAGAGCAACCAGTTAAGGATGATCTGATTTCTTCACCTAAGATCCCTGAGCCAGGGTACGAGGAAATGTATGTCTCAATGGATCAGAAAGTGACAGATGATTTTGGGACAAACATTAATACGGATCTTGATTTCTTTGATTCTGATGGTGAAGATTCAAGTTGCGAAGTCTCACGCGAGTTTACAGACCATGATTTCTATGAGACGATTGGGCTTGAGGAATCTGATAGATCATTTGATAGCCCAATAATTGAGGAAACTAATTTTATTGGGGCTCACATCACGGATCTAGAATTGCATTTTCTGGATGACTCAATCCAATGCCCTGATTGTCAGTTACACCCCATTGAGCTTATCGATGATTCTGTTTTTGAGATAACTAGACCCAAGTCAATTCTGATTCAGCCACATCTTTTAGACTTGGAAATTTTAGACTGGGTGACTAATATGCAACAGGTCTCGGAATTTTACATTCTGATTGAGGAGGATAGGCGTTGGGAAGTTCTGATTTGGGAAGCTAACTTTGGAAGAAATAGAAGATTAAGTCTAAGGGTTCCAATTCATCTGAAACCATCAAACCAGGACCCTTACGACATGTATTCTGAGGATGTCCAACCTTAGCATACATTCATTGATTATCCTTTTGAATTCTCTGTAACCCGACTCTTTGGTCTTGGGTTACATCCTCATAAATCGCAGGCCCGACCCCGCTTGCATATTGATTTTAGGTTTTGGGTAATTTTTATCCAGAACCTTAGATACTCTCGATTATGGGGTATGGGTCTGCACCACAATCTGGTCCACATCTGTGGACATCTGCTGGTAGGTTAAAGGTTTTTTATGTTTATTCCGATTCTGACCTGCACTTCTGAATTCTTTATTTCTCTTCTATGTATAGTGTGCCTAGCTGAAGGCACTAAATTCAGCACGTATACAGTTCTTTTTAGTTTTTATCCTGGAGCGGACTTGGCATTCACGCAATTCAGGTGCTTTATATTCTCTTCCACTCTGCTTTATGTCTTTTTAATACAATGAGGACATTACATTAGGTAGGCATGGGCGGGTGGATATTCATCTCTGAATTTATTCGTCAGCTCCGTAGATTTGTTTTATTTTATTTAAAAAAAAATTGGAATTAGGAAAGAGAACTTGGGTTTAAGAAAATTTTCAATCTTAGGAAATACCACATTATGATTTGAACACATAGACCCTTCAGTTCTTTTGACTTAATCAGCCCGTGTATCCATTAAAATGTGGATTTATTTTTCGAGTCCTCGCCAACCTGAATTCTATTTTAATTGGAGTAAATAAGTTTGAGTGATAAGTACACGACTTATCAACCCGTCCTCTGAATTGAGGGAATTTTGAGTTTTAAGCATCTACACACTATCTTGTCTCTGACTCATTGTTCGGTGATTCTAATCGAATTTAGGTAGCTATTGAACCTTCCAGGGTGATATGGCTGGTAAGTTATCGTGAGTAACTGCCCGTAGGTAGGTTGTCTGGATCCCAGTCAGTGGACCTTTCTCTTTTTGCTGCCTTTAGGTAAATCTTAGACTAGGGAAGCCACCTACTTAAAAAGAGAAAAAGGAAAGTAAAAAAGAAGAAAAATAAAAAGAAAATGAAAAAAAAAAGAAATAAACGACACTTCGCCGCACAAGTATGGCTGGCAAGTTGTCGGTGGTAACAGCTCATCGATCGGCTGTCTGAAACTATTGAATGATCGAGTGGCTAAGATAACGTGTTTGGTTTTGCAAAAGCTGTTGTCATAATATGAAAGCGAAGAACTCGTGTTCAACAAATAAAATTTATTCCGGAATGACAATCCAGGGTCGAACATAGGGAGGCGGACGTTTGATTTAAAAACACTCTTTTGGTTTATTTGTTACGAAGTAAATGAATAGATTAGAACTATCTAACTATTTACAATAAATAAAAGAGGGAGATAGAGAGAGAAGAAGAGAGAGAGAATAATACAAACAGAAATCAAAAGAGATATAGAATGCACATGGAATTCATTATCGATAAGATTGTTCATTACACTAAATATTATGACTAGAAAGCGGGAAAATTACTACACTAGAAAGCAGTAAATCTATTCTAAAAAGCAGTAAAAGGAATGGGGAGAGAGATATCCTCCTTGATGATTGCTTGGAGGATGAGCTAGATGGGATGATGCCTGGACGAAGGAGGACGGAGCAGGACGAAGGAGGGTGAAGCGGGAAGAAAGAGAATGGGGCAACACATCGTTATCGTTGCAGGATCCGCTTCCGAAAGGGGATGAAAAATTGACTTTATCACGTGAGAAGCATCCCGGGTATGAGACAAGCTTCTCTTGAGCTTTGGAGAGGGAGAGAAGAGAAGGAAGTGTTGAGACCTTCGTGTGGGGGGGGTCTCCAATTATAATCGCAAGGAGTGGGGGCATTTTGGTCATTCTAATTTGAAAAACATTAATTCAGGACCTTTAGCGATGGATAAAACCGTCGCTAACGGTTCGAACGTGTGTGTAGTGGGCAATGCGGGCGCACCCGCTTGCCCTCACGTGTAATGCGCATACATGTCCAGCCTCTCTTAGCCATCCGATCGGATGATCGAACGACTTAAATCGCCTTACCTCCTGCCTCCTCTACGCACCCGCCTGCGTGCGATTCCACGTGAGGCGTGGCATGCAATAGCGCGTGGGATGGATTGGTCGCTCGTAGCCGCTCGATCACGATGGAGCGGTTGCGGAGCCCACTCACCTGCGCTCCAGCACCCGCTCGAGAGGAGTTGATCGCGTGCCACATGCTCGCGATAGAGCTTCCGCCAACTGCGCTGCATCGTCGAGATGGTCGTGCAGATGAAATCAGGCACGTGCATCCACAGCCGTTGGATGTCCGTCCAATAGCAAAGAAGCAGCGCTCCGATTGAAGAAGAGAAGGTACGGCAGGTGCTTCGGTCGGTTGGGCGTCTGAGATGACGCCACGTGGTGCCATCTGAGCTGTCCATCCTCGAGATGATGTAGATGGTGCCACGGTTGTCAGATTGAGTCAATTTTCCTGCCGTTAGGCTGCGATCGTCAATCCGAATCCATCCATGCTATCGGATTTGTTGTTTGAAGTATGGATTCACACCATCTTGGCCATTGATCTTCTAGGATTCCCTGATCACTATCTGATGCTATAGATGTCTAATTAGGACGATCTTGGATTTGTTGAACTCCAATCGTCGCCCTGATCACATCTGTACGGTTGGATGTTCGATCCAAGGCCCCGATAAAAAGTTTGCCATGCCCATGAACATAAAAAGAGGCAATTAACCACCATTTTATTTAACTAGCCTAAGTGCAAGATGATGCATGTTATGCAATATTTATAGTATGCAATGCAATCCTATGCTTAAGAACAAGCATAAATAGACATCTTAAGTAGTACAAACATGTTTATATCATACCCCCATTCCTATCGTTTGCTAGTCCCTAGCAAAAACTATTTGATATTTATAAAAGAATCTAGTTGGATTATTTAGGCATGAGTTATTTTCAATCATTAAGAAAATGTCTACTTAAGATCTGAACTTTCAAATACACAATAGTGCCCGAGTATTTGCCAAAATGCAGATCGCCTCAAGCCCTCACCTTATTCAAAGAAAATTTTCTTTTTCTCTTTTTTTTTTTCTCTTTTCTAATTTTTTTTTTGGGATTTTCAAGTTTTAGGGATTAAGAGTGGCTTTCTATGGCCATTCAACTCACCCAAGATTTGTTGACAATCCTAAGTTCTAAGCATCTTATTGTGAATGTGATAGACTCGTTGACCGATAGTTAAAACGAACTTCGGATTTCTGTGCCTCTGGGTGACACAAAAAAAATTCTGCCTAAAGGTGTATCTTTACAACTGGTAGCTTTCTCCCTACTTTTATTTTCTTATGCGATCAACACAAGGGTGAATCCTGCGTATATCTCCTCAGTTTATTCTACTTCTCCACTTCTTCCTAAGTGTTTTGGGAATTTTTTGTGCATTTATTGTGCTGGGTTGTCGACAACCAGTCAATGAGCTGTTACCACTGACAACTTGCCAGCCATACTCGTGCGGCGAAGTGTGGCTTATTCCTTTTTTTTCTTTTCTCCTTTTCTTTTTGACATTTTTTTATTTTTAAGTAGGTGGCTTCCCTGTTCTAAGATTTACCTAAAGGTAGCAAAAAGAGAAAAGTCCAGTGACTGGGCTCTGGACAACCTACGTATGGGTTACTTCCCACGATAACTTGCCATCCATATCACCCTAGAAGGTTCATTAGCTACCCAATTTCCATTAGAATCACCGAACAATGAGTCGGTGACAAGATAGTGTGTACATGCTTAAAACTCAAAATTCCCTCAAATCAGAGGATGGGCTGATAAGTCGTTGATTGCACCACAAGAATACGCCTGCAATTGTGCCGTCTTGTGCTATTTCCTAGCATTACCAATGCATATTAGGCCACCATAGTTGCATTGTAAAAATACACGCATGCATGCATTTAATTAAGAGGGGAGAGAGTGAAATAAAATGGCAACGCGATTACATTTTTCCTCAAGTGCCGCTTCACAAAATTTCAATTTTCTATTTCTATTTGACTTTGGAATTCTTCTTCCCTTGGCGGTAATGCATGGCAACACCTTCCTCCTCGTGCCATTCCCTGCTCAAGCCCTTCCCTGCACCTGCCTCTCCCTGCCATGAGCCGTGCATGAGCCATGCACAGCCAGGGCATGGCTGTGCATGGCTTCCTCTTCTTTAAGAATGACCATGGTTTCTTCCTTTGCAGCCAGCCTGGTCCATCCACACAAAAAGCCAACGCAGCTTCTTCTCCTTCCAGGCCACCGTCCTCTCCTCCCTCTCCCTCCACACGCCGGCCCTCCTCCTCTGAGGAGACACCTGACGGACAGGAGCACCTCATGGTGGTGCACAACCACCACCGTGAGTCCACCACCGCCCAGCTCACGATAGAGCTAGTGGGCGTGGTGGCTCTTCCCTGATTTCTTCATGTTCCAGCCACTTCAGCCACTGCAGCAGGCTTCAAGCTTGAAGCTCAAAGCTCCAATAGCAGCGGCAAGGCGGCAGCAGCAGCACGCAGCTGTAGCCACCCAGCCCATTCCGCGCACGCCTGCAGGCCACCCTCGCCTCCAGCGCGTGCCTACAGGCACCATCGCCTTGCACTTCTTCGCCCTATTGTGCTCTCTCTTCCGCCCGCATCCGGCCACCGTGCGCCACTGCAGCGGCCGGCCAAGCCTCACTGCGCATCGCAGCAGCACCTGCACGCCTCCGCGTAAGCAGCAGTCCTCCTCCAGCCTCTCCGCGTGCTTTGTCGCAAACTTCTCATTGCCTGCAACTGACCGATGCAGACCTTCTTCCTCGCGCGCCAGCCCACACGCGGCACCTATGAGCCGGTCGCACTGACAGCACCTGCAGCTCCCGGTTGCGTGGCTCGCTCTTCCACTGTAGCCACTGTTCACGCATTTCTGTAGAACACTGTGGCTACAGTGGGGTGCCCGGTGAGTTTCTCACTTAGTCGGTCACCCGATACGCCACAACTGCCGTTTGCCCACGCATGCGTCTCGCCCTGCGTCGCCCGCACCAACCCGCGTGCGTCTGCCAGCGCCTGCACCCGCCTGCGTCGCCTGCTCTCCTCGGCCACATGTGCCTGCGAGCGCCAGTGCCTACTCTTCGCGCAGCGTGGTGCGCTGCGGCCTCCGCTGCGTGCGCCCACTCCCTCCAGCGCACTCCTCTCTGTGCACATGCCCACCTACACGCGTGCGTGGACTCCGGACGGCGCGTGGAAGCTCCACATGCCTTAATAGCGCCATCTCTCCTGCTCTCTCTCTCTCTCACTCTCTCACAACAGTCTCTCACTTTCTCTTTACCAACGCTTGCACACATATACACTCACACTTCCATACACACACACACACCTATACACTATTATATACATATATATGTATATATACGTATACATGTATATATTGATATATATACATATATTTATATACATATATATATATGTACTTATACCTATATATATATATATAGTATTTATATAACTAAGTATTAGTAGGCATATATATATATATACATATATCTACATACTTATATATATTTATATTAATATATATTTACATATATACATATACTTATATACATATATATATATGTATATATTTATACATATATGTATACATATATTAGGACTTATATAAATATATATTATTCTTTATACGTACACAGATATATATATATATATATACATCTATATACTTATATATATATATATATATACATATATATACACATACACTTATACATACATATATATACAGATATTTAAACATACATATATAAAAATATACATATATATATATATATAGATATCTACAACTATATATACATATATATATATACATATATTACCATATATATATATATATTTACATCTATATAGTTATATATACATACTTATACATATATATACACACATATATATATCTGTACATATATCTATCTATACATATACTTGTATATATATATATACATATACATATATGCATATATAAATACATATATATGCCTGTATATTTACAACCATATATATATATATATATATAGATATGTTTACATATATAAATATATATATATTTTCGCATTACTTACCATACGTGGTATCGCGGGAATATCTGCACCAGTTGCTGATATTCCCCGATACATGCATACGAAAAGCATGGTCACATACATCTTCCACCATCCATCCTATACTCCATGTGACACCTCGTCCTGTTGGTTACGTCTTTCTAGACGACGACCGACTCGACACCGTGCTACACTCCATCTCCGCCTCCAAGCCCACCCCTTTATACATATATAGTATATACTTATATATATACTATATTTACTTTATTTCTATTTCTCTTGCATGCCCATAAAAAGATAAAAAAATATATAAAAGAGAAAAGATAATCTTCGACTTGCAGGTGCCCCATCTTGCGAATAGCAAGACACATTTTGGAACCCTATTTTGGCTCAAAGCCTAGAATCCAATTTTGAGGGTGTGCCTCAAGGACAAAGATTACCAGGAAAAAAAATCTAAATAGAAAAACACCAAAAACACCGTAAATGAACAGAAGCGATTCATTGTAGGAAAGGCGTAGGAACTTGACTTGTAACCCCACTTCCCTGAGTTAGACCCTGGGCCTAAAAGTTACCAAGATAAAATCAAGTAGGCCAGGTTAAAAATTTTGTAACGAGATGGTTACGTCCGATTTACGTTAACTACTATACACACTTCAACGATAAAATCACCATATTAACAACCTATTCGGGTCCGACACCACAGTCGTGTACTTATCTCCCAAACTTATTTACTCCAATTAAAATAGAATTCTGGTTGGCTAGGACTTGAAAAACAAATCCACATTTTAATGGATACACGGGCTAATTAAGTCCAAAGAACCGAAGGGTCTTTGTGTTCAGATCATAATGTAGTATTTCCTAAGATTGAAAATTTTCTTAAACCCAAGTCCTCTTTCCTAATTCTTTTTTTTTAAATAAAATAAGACAAATCTATGGAGACGATGAATAAATTCAGAGATGAATATCCACCCCCCCATGCCTATCTAATGCAATGTCCTCATTGTATTAGAAAGACAAAGTAGAGTGGAATAGAGTAGAAAGCACCTGAATTGCGTGAATGCCAAGTCTGCTCTGAAATAAAAATTAAAAAGAACAGTATATGTGCTGAATTTAGTGCCTTCAGCTAGCCACACTATACAAAGAAGAGAAATAAAGAATTCACTGGTGTAGGTCAGAATCAGAATTAACATAAGAAACTGCTGACCTGTCAGTAGATGTCCACAAATGTGGACTAGATTGTGGTGCAGACCCATGCCCCATAGTCGAAAATATCTCAGGTTCTAGATAAAAATTACCCAAAACCTAAAATCATTATGCAAGTAGGGCCGGGCCTGTGATTTATGAGGATGCAACCCAAGACCAAACTGTCAGGTTATAGAGAATTCGAGCTCAAAAGTATAATCATTGAATGTGTACTTGGGTTCGACATCCTCTGAACAAATGTCGTAAGGGTCCTAGTTTGATGGTTTCAGCTTAATATGAACCCTTCGACTCAGTCTTCTACTTCTTCCAGAACTTGCTTCCCAAATCAAAATTTCCCGGCTCCTTTCCACCCCATTTAGCATGTCAAATTCTAGGACCTCTTTCATATTAATCACCTCATCTGAAATCTCCGAGCTTAAATGATGTGGCTGAATCATATTTGTCTTGGGTCTAATTATCCTAGAAATAGAATCATCGATAAGCTGAATGGGGTGTAAATGACAATCAGGGCATTGAATTGAATCCTCGAGAAAATTAGATTCTGGATCTGTAATGTGAGCCCTAATAAGATCAGTTTCCTCAATTATTGGGCTATCAAATGATCTATCAGATTCCTCAGGCCCAATCGTCTCACAAAAATTATGTTCTGTAAACTTACGTGAGACTTTGCAAATCGAATCTTCACCATCAGAATCAAAGAAATCGAAATCTGTATTAATGTATGTCTCAAAATCATCTATCACTTTCTGTTCCAACGAGACATACGTTTCCTTGTACCGTGGCTCAGGGATCTCAAGTGAAGAATTCAGATTATCCTTAATTGGTTGCTGTTATTCAATCCGGTCAGTCTCGTAACACGTGTCCCCCCAACAGGTGCCTGAATGAGTTCCAAAATTAGCTCTCTTGAAGTGGGTTCATCTTGGGAATCATCCCATGATTGAATCAAAGCGACCACAAATCTCATCCTCAATTTAGCTAACTTCCTAAGTATTAACTCACCTGGATTCTTATCCTCAACATCCTGGAGAAAGTCCAATGAATACTTATCCAAATCATCAATCATTTCAATTAGGGGCTCCAATCTCTCAATGCAAGGTATTGGCAAAACTTCTAATGAATGTATGATATTCCTCATGTTAGCCAAAACCTTATCTTGAACCTGCTTACCCTAAACCAAATGAGTTGGTTCAGGGTTGGGCGAGTTTAGGATCAATGTAGGGGGATTAACGAATTGAGATTCGTTATACCCTTCCTGATAATAGGTCATTTCAGATTGTTCAAAAAGTGGTGATGACCTAAAGGCAGTGTAATCAGAGGATGGGTAAGAATCAGTGTATCCTTCTTGATTGTAGATCGTATTATGTTGTCCATGAAAGGTTGACGATTTGTAATCGATGTGACTCTGAGAAGGATAGAAATCACAATCATAGTGTTCAGGGTTAGACCCTAAACACGGAGGTCCAGAACTGTCTCCCTAATCTGATTCATCCCAACTAACTAATGGTTGATTACAGTATGAGGTGGGATAATCATCATGTTGAGGATAATTCAAAGTAGGATGGAAAGAGCGGGAATGCATGTAATATGTGGAAGGATTCATGAGAGATGGGAGAAACAAAGGCACCCTGCAATACAAACAATCAAACCTTTCATTAAGTGGGTTAGCCTAAAGACCTACAGACTCCCAAAACCCATCTTGAGATAAAGGAACGATTTGATCTACTTCTGTCTGTTCAATCCAACAAGTTAGGAGGGACTAGGGAGAAGGTTCTTCCTTTGGCTTGTGCCTCCGGTTCCTAGTGTACCCCCCAGCTGTGATCATTTGATTTTGCTCCCCAAGCTAGACATCAGATTGAACAGTAGAAATAGACTAATCGAAAATAATCTCATTCTGGGCTCTCAAGAGTAAGTCGAATCCTTAAGGCCAACGTCTACTCTATTTTATTTAGGGCTAGGTTTGAATGTACTTTAGAATGTGATGGGCCCTTTATCTGGGTTGTGCCCTTAATGATTGATTGATTTGTGTGTGCGTGCACAACCAGTTGTTTTCAAGCAAGATTAGTTTTGATGTGGTGAATTTTATGGTTCAAATTTTGCTTAGCAGCTTTTAGGATTCAACTTTAGGTGTTTCCAAACAAGTTTTGTTGGCATACCAGGTTTTGAAAGCACAGGTGAAGATGTTTTCCTTTAAAACTTAAAAGAATGTGGAGTGCCTAGTAAATCCCTAAGAGTTGAACCTATGTGGCAGCTACTTGATGCGTTGATTTTAATTGAAGTGGTGTGGCCTAATCAACTCAAACAATTGGCCTGTTGCACCACTTAATTAGCCGCACAAGTGATTACCTTATCTGATTTCTAGTCAATTATGTGTTTGGATGTGTGTACCGGCTCCAAAGGTTGGCTTACAAGTTGAGTTTGAAAATCAGATGAGGTTGTGTACCTCTATGAGACTTCTTTTTATTTTTCTTTCTTTTAATGTGGGGGTTGGGGTGGGTGTGGGAGTCCAACAACAAACAATCTAACCTTAGAGTGTATAAGAACGCCTAGGTTGATTGATGTTAGTGTTATTATGTGATGAAATGAAATCTAATGGGTGGGAGGTGGGGGATAACTTACAAAACCTTCCACATCACTTTACTCCAATCTACCACTTTTTCTCATCTCAATAGAGTACCTGCAATCACAATAAGAAAGGAGAGAAGTGAGGTAAATGATTCGTAAGTTGTAAAAATGCAAAGAAAAATCAAAGTTCGTCGCCTCCCCAGCAATGGTGCCAAAATGTTCAATGATCGAGTAGCTACGCTAACGTGTTTGGTTTTGAAAAACCTATCGTCGTAGTATGAAAGCGAAGAACTCATGTTCAACAAATAAAATTTATACCAGAGTGGAAAACCTGGGTCGAACACAGGAAGCCGGACGTTTGATTTAAAAACATGCGTTTGATTTATTTGTTACGAAGAAAATTAATAGAATAGAACTATCTAACTATTTACAATAAATAGATGAGAGAGAGAATACTACAAACAAAAATCAAAATAGATATAGAATGCACATGGAATTCATTATCAAAAGGATTGTTCATTACACTAAATATTACAATTAGAAAGCTGGAAAATGATTGCACTAGAAAGCAGTAAATTTGCTTTGGAAAGCAGTAAATCTATTATAGAAAGTAGTAAAATGAATGGGGAGAGAGACATCCTCCTCGACGGTCGCTTGAAGGATGAGTCGGATGGGATGACGATTGGACGTAGGAGGATGGAGCAGGACAAAGGAGGGTGAAGCAGGAAGAACGGGAATGGGGCAGCACGTCATTGTCGTCGTGGGATCCACTTTCGAAAGGGGACGAAAAATTGACTTTATCTCGCGAGAAGCATCCCAAGTGTGGGACAAGCTTCTCTTAAGCTTTGGAGAGGGAGAGAAGAGAAGGAAGGGATGAGAATTTCATGTGGAGGTGGTCTCCTTTTATAGTTTCAAGGAGTGGGGGCATTTTGGTCATTGCAATTTGGAAAACATTAATTCAGGACTTTTAGTGATGGATAAAAACATCGCTAAAGGTTCGAAAGTGGGCGTAGTGGGTGATGCACGTGTGCCCGCTCGCTTGCTCGCACGTGTAACACGTGTACATGTCCAGCCTCTCTCAGCCGTTCGATCGCGAGATCGGACTGCTTAAATAACGTTGCCGCCCACCTCCTCTACGAGCCTGTGCACGTGCGATTCCACGTGAGGCATGCCATGCAATAGTGAGTGGGATGGTTTCGGTGCTCGCAGCCGCTCGATCACGATCGAGCGGTCATGGAGCCCACTCTCCCGTGCTCCAGCACCACTCACGAGGAGTAGATCGCGTGCCGCTTGTTCGCGATACAGCTTCCGCCCACTGCGCTGCATCTTCAAGATGGCCGTGAGGTAGAAATCAGGCACACACATCCACAGCCGTTGGATGTGCATCCAACGATTGAGAAGTGGTGCTCTGATTTAAGTAGAGAAGGTGTGACAGGTGCTTCGGCCGGTTGGGCACTGAGATGGCGCCACGTGGTGCCATCTGAGCCATCCATCTTCTGGATGATGTAGATGGTGCCACTGTTGTCGGATTGAGTCGATTTTTGCGTCGTTAGGCTGCGATCATCGATCCGAATCCATCCGTGTGGTCGGATTTGTCACTTGAAGTTTGGATTCACATCATCTTGGCCCTTCATCTTCTAGGGTTCCCCGGTCATTATCTAATGCTTCAGATTCTGATTAGGGCGATCTTGGAGTCGTTGAACTCCAATTATTGCCCTGATCACATCTGTACAGATGGATCTTCGATCCGAGGCCCCGACAAAAAGTTTGCCCTATCGATGAACATAAATGGAGACAATTAACCTCCATTTTATTTAACTAATCTAAAAGCAAGATGATGCATGTTATGCAATATTTATACTATGCAATGCAATCCTATGCTTAAGAACATGCATAAATAGACATCTTAAGTAGTGTAAACATGTTTATGTCAGGAACCTAGCTCAATAAATGCACTGAAAAATCTCAAAAGACTTAGGAAGAAGCGGAGAAGTAGAATAAACTAGGGAGTTATACACTGGATTCACCCTTGTGTTGACGTCGTAAAAATAAAAGTAGGGAGAAAGCCACCGATTGTAAAGATAGACCTTTAGGCAGAATTCACTTTTTAAGGTTACCTAGAGGCATAGAAATCCGACGTCTGTTTTTACTGCAAGTCAATGAGTCTATCACATTCACAATAAGTTGCTTTGAACTTGGGGTTTTCATCAAATCTTGGGTGAGTTAAATGGCCATAGAAAGCCACTCTTAACCATAAACTTGAAAATCCAAAAAAATTATAAAAGAAGAAAAAGAGAAAAAGAAAATTTTCTTTGAATAAGGCAAGGGCTTGAGGGGGTCTACATTTTGGCAGATACTCGGGCACTGTTGTGTCTTTGAAAGTTCAGATCTTAAGTAAACATTTTCTTAATGATTGAGAATAACTCATGGCCAATTAATCCAACCTGATTCTTTTATAAATAACATAAATATTTTTTGCTATGGACTAGCAGAAGATAGGAATGGGGTATGATGTAAACATGTTTACACTAGTTAAGATGTCTATTAATGCATGTTCTTAAGCATAGGATTGCATTGCATACTATAAATATTGCATAGTTTGTGTCATCTTGCATTTAGATGAGTTTCAATAAAATGGAGGTTAATTGTCTCCTTTTTTGTTCATGGGCAGGGCAAACCTTTTCTCAGGGCCTCAGATCTAAGATCCAACCATACAGATGTGATCAAGGTGATGATTGGAGTTCAACGACTCCAAGATCGCCCTTATCAGACATCTGTAGCATCGGATAGAGATCGGGGAACCCTAGAAGATCAAGGGCCAAGATGGTGTGAATCCACAATTCATATGACAAACCCGACCACAGGGATGGATTCAGATCGACGATCACAGCCTAATGGCATGAAAATCGACTCAATTCGACAACCGTGGCACCATCTACAACATCCAAAAAATGGATGGCCAAGATGGTGCCACGTGGCACCATCTCGGCCACCCAACCGACCGCCCTCAACTTCTGAAGATGCTAGCTCCCACGAATCTCCGCCGTTGGATCAAGATCCAACCGCTGAGATTGTGCTCAACCGGCATGCCCATCCTCTAAGCCGCACCTGAAGAAGTCGCCTAAAAGGAGTATGGTGTAGACTTGGATAGGTGTGTTAATATGGTGATTTTATTGTTATAATGAGTATAGTGGTTAACCTAATTCGAGCCTAACCATCCCTTTACAAAATTTTTAACCTGGCCTACTTGATTTTATCTTGGTTAATTTTAGGCCTAGGGTCAAACTCAGGGAAGTGGGGTTAGAAGTCAAGTTTCTACACCTTTCCAACAATGAATCTCTTCCGTTCGTTTAATTTGTTTTTGGTGTTTTTCTATTTAGATTTTTTTCTGATAATTCTTGTCTTTGAGGCACACCCAAAAAATTAGGTTCTTGGCTTTGAGCAAAATCAGGGTTACAAAATTGGCCTTGCTGTTCGCAAGACTGAGTACCTACAAGTCAAGAATTACCTTTTCTCTTTTATATATATATTTTTTATGTTTTTACTGGCATGAAAGAGAAACAGAAATAAAGGGGTGGGGGTGGAGGTGGAGATGGCGTGTAGCACGGTGTCGAGTCGGTCGTCGTCTAGAAAGACACAACCAACCTAACGAGGTGCCGCGTGGAGTGTTGGATGGATGGTGGAAGATGTGTGCGAACACAGTTTTTGTACGCGTGTATCGGGGAATACCAGCAACTGGTGAAGATATTCCCACAACACAACATATGGTAAGTAATATGAAAAAATATATATATATGTATATATGTAAATATATCTACATGTATATATATATGGTTATAATTATGTAAGTATATGTGTACATATATATGTATATATATATATATGTGTATATATATATTTAGGTATGTAAATATATTTATTGATAGATATATGTATAGATAAATATATATATATGTATATGTATGTATAACTACACAGATGTATCTATATATTGCTATATATATATATATAGTAATATATGTATATAGATATATGGAGATAGATATATATATATGTATGTATGTATGTATAGTTATAGATATATACGTATATATGTATGTATATTTCTACATATATATATATAAGTAAATGTGTATATATATGTATTTATATATGTATACATATATAAGTATATGTATATATGTAAATATATATGTGCATATATATATATATGTGTGTATATATAAGTATATAGATGTATATATATATATGTATATATGTATAATAATACATAGTTATATAGGTACTACTATATGTATAGATATAAGTATATATATATATATATATGTAGATAAATATATATATATCTAAATACATATATGTATGTATATATATATATAAGTATATATTAGTGTATAGGTGAGAGCGTGTGTGTGCGAGAGTGTGAGTGTGTGTGTGTATGTGTGTCTATAGAGAGAGAGGGAGAGTGCTGTGAGAGAGAGAGAGAGATGGAGAGAGAAACAGAGAAAGAGAGAGAAGGAGCGCTGTTGGAAAGAAGACGCGTGAGTTAAGTCGTCTGAGGTTGCCAGGAGTCGTCCGATGGTTTCACACGCATGCGCAGGCACGTATGCACTCAAAGAGGCGCACGCTGGGAGGGTGTGAGCGCGGGGAGAGGACCGCAGCGCACCGTGCTACGTGAAGGGGCTGAAGCGGGCCAACGCAGGCATATGCGGGTGAAGGGAGCAGGTGAAGACGCAGGCAGGTGCGGGCCCTGGCAGATGCGGGTGCACGCAGATGCCTGGGTGGGTGCTGGAGTAGGCGAGGGGCTCAACACGGGCGCAGGCTAGCAGCGGTTGCGGCGCGCCGAGTGACCGGTTAAGTGAGAAACTTATCGGTCTCTGCACTGTAGCCAAAGTGTTCTGCTGAAACGTATGAACAGTGGCTACAGTGCTGGGGCGAGCTGTGCAACCGCCTACGTCTCGTGCTGTCAGTGCGGAGGGTGTGGACGGCTGGTGCGCGCGAGCTGGCATGCGCGTGGAAGGGGTGCGCCGGCTGGTTGTGGGCAGAAAGGCGAGTGCGGCGTAAAGAAGCGGGAGGCGAGGGCACCTGAAGGCACGCGCTGTAGCCCTTGCTGCTGCTGCCGCCTTGCTGCTGTGCGGAGCTTGAGCTTCAAAGCTTGAAGCTCCTGCTCAAATGGCTGAATTGGCGAAATAGAGAGAGAACCACCACACTCACCGGCTCTCTGATGAGCTGGGCGGTGGTGGACTCTCAATGGTGGTTGTGCTCCACTGTGAGGTGCTCCAGCCCGCAGCGTGGCTCCTCAGAGGAGGAGAGGCTGCGTATGGAGGGAGAAGGGAGGAGACGTCCTTGAGAAGAAGAGCTGCGTTGGTTTTTTTTTTTTTTTTTGGGTGAACCAGGCTCCCCCTACAAAGAAGGATCCGTGCTCTTTTTAAAGAAGAAGAAAGCATGCACAGCCATGCCCTGGCTGTGCATGGCTCTGCATGGCTGACAGGGAGAGGCTTGCATGCAGCTGGCAAGGAGAGCAGCTGCAGAGCATGGCGTGAGGAGGAAGAAGAGGCCATGCCTTACAGCTGCAGGAAGAATTCGAAGTGGAATAAAATTAAAAAATAAAAAATGGCAAATTTTGCAAAGTAGCACTTGAGGAAAAATGTAAATTGCAAGGCCATTTTATTCAATATTTTCCCCTCTCAATTAAATGCATGCATGCGTGTATTTTTACAAATGCGAGTATCGATACCGAATTTGTACTGGTAATGCTAGGAAATAGCACGAGATGGCACAATTGTAGGTGTATTTGTGCGGTGCAATCATACCCCAATGCCTATCTTTTACTAGTCCCTAGCAAAACATTTTTTTGTATTGTATTTAGAAATGATCTTAAGCTGAAGATTTCCTTCTGAGGCAACATAGGTGTGTTTATTGTTGGATATTGTCAGAACAAATTGTAGAGAAGACTACCAGTACTTTAAGTCTCATATGACCTAGATCATCTCTCAACTAACCTGGACTCTTGGTATTTAAACCTTAAGTACAATTTCCAAGTCCCAGGAGGTTTGTGCATAGTGAAGGGTCAAGATTGACCAGAAGAATGTCAAGACTCAAGCCCAAGGTTTCATGAATTTTTAAGTAAAGGTTGGTCCCAATTTCAGCTCGTGTCTTCAGATTGACCCTTAAAAAGATGACGGAAACTCAACTCCCATTTTCTAACATTTGTGGCTCAAAGAAAACAAGGTATTTATAACCTGCCTTGAAGAACTTCTTGTAGGGCGAAGACTTTACAGGCATTTGTGAGATATACCGACTTATTGGCATTATTTTTTTTTTTTTTGAAACATGTGTCAGTATATCTCTTACAGCATTATTTGGAGGCGCACACTTTTCTTTTTGGTGGGAGAATTTTTTTTTGGTGGAAAGAGTCTTTCCTAAACACAAGACTAAAGCCTCGGATAAAAAGTCTACCTGCGTGCACAGCTAAGGACTCCACCTTCCCTAATGAACACTAGGGTTGGATCTTATGTTCACCTGGTCTTTCTTGATATGTGTAGTGTGAACCAAGATTACTTAGGTTCTCGAGTAGAAGCAAACCGATGGATCCTGTAATGGTGTCTCAGGCACAAGAATACGTCCTTAGTTAGGAGCGATTCTGATCTATTTTGTCAATGCTCAAGTGAATTAAGTCGAGCCTGAGCGAATCAAGCTTCTGTGGCCTAGAAAGTCTTCAAACCAATGGTTGAATATCCATAAACACTTATTGTACTTTTGTTTCAGAATTCAGATCATTACTAAACACCAATTTTCTTTTTTTATATATAGATAGATAAAGACTACATGATACCATAAAATACCCATATCCTATGGATGCCTATCCAGCCCCCGATGCCAAATGATGCTATGTCCTCATATGCATGTAGGGAAGGGTAGAGAAAGGATGAAAGATCGGGTAACAGGAGCTGAGGTGCAGGGTATACAGAAGGGTGGTAGGGTGGGTGGTGAAGTGAAAAGTGAATTGATTGTGATAGTGGCGTAAAAAGTAGTGGTGGATAGTGAATGTTGTTGGGGTGCCTCCCAACGAGCACTGAATTTAACATCCCTAGCTGGACTCAGAATGAGGCAAGAAATTAGTTACCCTCCAGTAGGGCAACAATTTCTCCAATGGGGGCAGGTTCATGAGTAAGATGGGGTTTCAAACGCTACCCATTGACCGTAAATTTATGCCCAGATTTGGGATCTTCAATTTCAACGGGCCCATTGGGAAATGGTCTCGAGACCAGAAAAGGACCAGTCCATTTGGACTTCAGTTTCCTAGGAAAGAATTTGAGCCGGGCATTGTAGAGCCAAACTTGCTGAGTTGGCTCAAATTCTTTCCGCCGAATTCGGCTGTCATGAAAAGCCTTAGTACGTTGTTTGAAACTTAAAGCAGAATCATAGGCTTCACGATGGAGCTCTTCCAACTCCTGGAGTTGGAGTTTCCTCTCTCGACCACACAGGTCTGGGTTGAGGTTACATTGGCAAACTACCCAATAAGAGTGGTGCTCTAACTCTACAGGCAAATCACAAGGCTTCCCATAAACTATTCTATATGGAGACATACCAAGGGGAGCCTTGAAGGCGGTCTGATATGCCCAAAGTGCGTCAATCAGCTTGTCGGACCAATCCTTACGGTCAGGCCGAACCATTTTCTGGAGAATTTGCTTGATTTGCCGGTTCGACACCTCTGCCTGGCCGTTCATCTAAGGATGATATGGGGATGCGATACGATGGTGGACTTCGTATTACCACAGAAGTGCCCAAAAAGAAGCATGGGTAAAGTGGCTTCTTCCATCCGAGAATTATGGCTTAAGGGATCTTAATGCACGCAAAGATGTGGTCTTCGACAAATCGGGTGGATATAACATGGTCAGCACGGCGCGAGGGACCCATTTCGAAACATAGTCAACAGCCACGAGAATAAAATCGAAGCCGTTGGAAGGAGGAAAGGGACCCATGAAATCAATTCCCCAAATGTTGAAGATTCCTGCAGCTATGATGGGTTGTAAGGGCATCATGTCACTACGTGACATTGACCCTAATGACTGGCACCTAGTGCAATGCTTGGCGTAATTGTGTGCATCCTGGTGAAGGGAGGGCCAAAAGAAACCGCACTGCAACACCTTGCCTGCAGTTTTCCTCCCAGAGAAATGGCCTCCCCAGGCCTGATCATGCCAGAAGGATAGCACACTGGTGAATTCTCTGTCAGGAATACTGTGACGGATGATTTGATCAGCACTTATGCGACAAAGGAGTGGATTATCCCAGAAATAATACTTTACTTCTACCATGCGACGCTCGCACTGGATTTCAGGCCAGCCACGTGGAAGGGATGCAGAAGCAAGGTAATTGGCAATGTCGGCATACCACAGTCCACTTGCCACATTAATTGCCAATAGGTGCTCATCTGGAAAAATTTCATTGATCGGCAGAGTAAGTCCAATATGGTCAGGGTCCAGTCTGGAAAGATGATCAGCCACAACATTCTGGGCTTTAGCCTTTTCACGGATCTCAATGTCAAATTCTTGGAGTAGAAGGATCTAAAGAATCAGTCTAGGCTTGGCATCATTCTTGTTCATGAGAAGGCGAATGGCCGCGTGATCAGTGAAAATAGTAACGTGTGAGCCTAGAAGGTAAGAGTGGAATTTCTCCAACCCAAAGACGACCGTTAGTAGTTCTTTCTCAGTGGTAGTATAATTACGCTGGGCCTCGTCCAACATCTTACTTGTGTAGTACACCACGAAGGGGTGTCTATTGCGTCTTTGTCCCAGGATGGCTCCAACTGCAAGGTCGGAAGCGTCACACATGAGTTCAAAGTCGAGGGACCAATCAGCTGGATAGAGAACAGGGGCCTTGGTGATAGCATCACGTAGCTGCGTGAATGCTCGTATGCAGTCGGGTCCCATATCGAAGGGTACGTCAGTTGGTAGGAGATGAGTTAAAGGTCGAGAAATCTTGGAGAAATCTTTGATAAATCTCCTATTGAAACCGATGTGCCCCAGGAAGGAGCGGATTTGCTTGACTGATCCAGGCACGAGTAAATCAGCAATTACGTCAAGCTTACCTCTATCAACCTCAATACCCCTATCGAAGATGATATGCCAGAAAACAATTCCCTCGTGCACCATAAAATGAATTTTTTCCCAGGAAAGCATGAGGTTTACATCAGTAAATCTCCTAAGGATATGAGTTATGTTGGCAAGACAGTCATCGAAAGATGGTCCAAAGATCAAAAAGTCATCCGTGAAGTCCTCGAGAAAGTCACCCACCATGTCATGGAATATCGCCAGCATACATCTCTGGAGAGTTGCTGGCATGTTGCAAAGTCGGAACGGCATCCTTCTAAATGCAAAGGTGCCGAAGGGGCAGGTAAATGTGGTTTTCTCTTCGTCCCGGGGGTCAATTGCCCCCTGTTATATCCTAAGAATCCATCTAGGAAACAGAAAAATTTATTTCCCGCTAACCACTCCAGGATTTGGCTGATGAAAGGTAATGGAAAGTGATCCTTCTTAGCTGCAGCATTGAGTTTCCTATAATCTACACACACTATCCAACATGTAGAAGTGCGTGTAGGGATGGATTCTCTCCTATCATTGACATGGATAGTGAGTCCCGCCTTTCCGGGAACAACGTGAATTGGACTCACCCTGGGCTATCGTTGATCGGGTAGATTATACCCGCATCCGACCATTTAATGATTTCCTTCTTAATGACCTCCCGCATGTTAGGGTTGAGATGCCACTGCATCTCGTGGGAAGGTCGAGCCTCCTCCTCCGTATATATACGGTGAGTGTAGTTGGACGGGCTATTGCTAGATAAGTCTGATAAAGACCATCCAATAGCTACCTTGTGTTCTATGAGGACCTTAGTTAGTTTGCACTCTTGCTCCCTGGTCAATTTTGAACTGATGATTACAGGGACGGTTTCATTTGGTCCCAAGAAAACATACTTAAGTGTACTAGGCAGCTCTTTCAGCTCGGGAGTGAATGGTGAAAGTTCTGGCATTTCTTGGGATGAGAGTGTCCCAAGCGGATCGAAGAACAAGTCCGGAAGAAGAAGTTGGCCCTCAGATTGGCCAAGAAGAGGGGCTTCTTGGATAGATGGATCCAAAAAGGAATAGCCCCAGTGAGAAGTATATGGGCTCAAGGTCCCAGTGTGGATTTGCAGATTCGCCTGATTTAGAGGGAAAGAAAGGGAAATCTGGTCTTCAAGAGTATGGACCGACGGCAAGTAGCTTGGATATGACTCCAACCACGAGGTTTGGGAAGCAGAGAAAACCTCGTCAGAAGTCTGGCCAGGGAAAGGTACGGGACAAGGGAGGGATGGGGGAATGTCACAATATGTGTCAGTTAGGTAATCGTTAGTGTTTACAGGTAATCTGCAGCAGTCAAAATAGGTCCCAATTAGTTCGATACACGCGCTGACGGCCATATCCTTATCAGACGTGTCATCCTCGATGCAATCGCAATCAAAGTTCTTGGCTGCCTTGAAGATGTTAAGCTTGAGCTTTTCAGATCCAAAGGCAATCTCAATGCAGCCCGACTCGCAATCGATATAGGCTCGGGCTGTGGCCAAGAAAGGTCGACCAAGGATGATCGGATAATTGGAAAGTGAGCTAGGAACTTCCATATGTAAAATAAGAAAGTCAACAGGAAAATAGAGATTGTTGACCCTAACCACCACATCTTCCACCACACCCTTCAGAATTTTGATAGAACGATCTGCCAACTGTAACGTGACAGGGGTGGGTTTCAGATTTCCCAAGGAAAATTTTTCGAGCATGATGGTTGGTATAAGGTTGATGGAAGATCTTAGATCAAGTAGGGCACGGTTAAAATTGCAGCCTTTGATGCTACAGGAAATCAGTGGTGTGCCTGGATCTTTCTGATTCGGTGGTAGGTTTGACAGTATAGCACAACTCGCATGAGACAAGAGAACCACCGATGTTGTGTAGTCTTTGAAAAATCGGGCGACAGTAGGTATGTGGTCGATAGCCTCGAGCAGGGGTACCTTGATTTCTACATCCATGACAAATTACGCAGGTTATCAAAGGCCTACGTATCTTTCTTTTTGCCTTTTGGCTCCCTCATTAGAGACTCAGGGAATGGGACTGATTCTGGCACCAATTTGGGGGCATCATCCTCTCACGAATGCAATGCGCATCTCGAATGAGTGTAATGAAGGAGATGGGCCAGGATCAGGTCGAGGCAGATCGACAGTCAGCTTACCGCTCCTCGTAGTGATCGCATTGGATGATGTGGGTCCAGTGGGATCATCAGGCGGAGGAGGGTTTGCAGTAGGGACATAAGAGTGAGGTGCTGCAGTGGGATTAGCCTAAAATACCGGTGGAATGCTCGGAGCCTACAAAATCTGATGAACCTACCCCTGAGAAGGTAGTACCTATGGTTGAGGACCATGGGGTACGAAATTTCGGGGGTTTGGAATAGGTTGGGCAGGAAGAGTGCCCTAAGATCGAGTCGCCATGTGTAGTTGACTGATCTCAACATTCTGCTGCACCAATTGGTGCTGAAGAGAGGTCATGTTCTCTTCATGGCACTTTGACATTTCTGTCATCATTCTCATCAATTTATCAAGAGGACTTGATTTATATTCTATTTGCTGTACGCAAGGGCCTGATGGACGATTCGCCAAAGGATTAGACAGGGCCCTTGGGATGACGGGTGTAGACGGTCGCATTGGTCCACCCACGGGGTTTTGGCGCTATAGGTTGTTGGACAAAGCGAAGTTCGGATGATTTTGCCACCCTGTGTTATAAGTGGCAGAGAATGGGTTGTTCCCCAGGGTGCAAGTGTCTTCTATGCCAGAAGACGCGTCTGCATGTAAATATGAGTCCGAGCACACGGAGGTTTGGTCCTCCGTGTCAAAATACTGCCTCGTAGAAGCCAGATCCACAAGACTTACTGAGTCGCTCGGCGCGACACTCGGTAAGGAAGGTCTTACGGGGTTTCTCGGGATAAGCCTTGTTTTGGAAGATTTAGGATTGTGACGAAGTGGTGAGGTGTGGGTGTTTGCCACAGAATGGGCGGGCTTGGCCAAAAGCTCGTCTAGCTTCTTGTGCATGACGGAGACTTCATCCAATTTCAGTGTGATAAGGCTAAGATCAGTGGATGAATGGGAGGGTCCCGTGTCAACTTCGTGGACATTTCAGGGCAAGCTGGTACGATTAAAGGCATAATGGAGGCATTGCTCATTGAGTTTTCACTCATATTTTCAAATAATTTGAATGCTCCATTCTCGTCTTTATTCATAAAATTCCCTCCGTAGGAAGCATTTGCAATCTGCTTCAAAGTCTCATTTAGCCATAAGTAGAAAATCTGGGCTATATGCCACTTAGGCAGACCGTGGTGCGGACACTTCCTGAGGAGGTCATTATATCTCTCCCATGCCTCATGAAATTGTTCTCCATTTTGTTGCGTAAATGAAGTGATAGCACGGCGAAGCGCATTGGTTCGCCCGATTGGGAAGAACTTCTTGAGAAATGCTGTTCGCATCTCTTCCCAAGAGTGGATGGTTCTCTCAAGGGTGCATAACCACTCCGATGCTTTATCCAGTAATGAAAACAGGAACATTTTCATGAGGACAATAGGTAACCCGATATTTCTTGGTTTAACAGTTTCAGCCAATCGGGTTAGGTCTTCCAAGTGGAGAAAAGGATCTTCACTTGTAAGACCATGGAAGTGAAAATTTATCAGGCCAATTATGTTAGGTTTCAGCTGAAAGTCGTCCCCGCCAAAGGGGACCCGAATTTGTCCTATGGTCTCTATAGCAACGGGATTCTGATAAGAGCTACGAGACCTAGGCTCCTCCCATTCGGGAGGGTTCTGCATTTCCTCCAATGTTTCCCTAATGGCCTCAATTTGTTCATTATGCATTTCCTTTTGGGCTTAGAGGCAGGTTATGGGATCCAAGGCTCCACCACCTGGTGGGTTCTGAGGGCGATTTACTCCCTCAGATTTGTGGGTGGGCGTGTAGCCATGTTTGTGGAGGAGGAGGATGATGCGGCTTCTTTTCTATAATTATTGGGAAATTCACACAGTTTAGGGCTTTGTGACCTCCCCCCAAACATGCACTACCACAGGAAGAATTGGGGAGATAAGAAGGGAAAAGAGATGAGGGAAATGATGCTGCAAAGGTACACTTGATGAAAAATCAATTCAATCAAATTCCTAAACTCTACAGTGTGCCTTTAGACCTAAAGATTTAAGTTACCTACTATCACGAACTACGGAACTGAATGCGAGCACCGCAGAACTGCCGGGCCAGATTGAAAGGCCATTTCCCCAGTCATCGACACCCGATAGCACGCGGGAACCCTCACTAGCACGTAGGTGCTACACGCAGGTACTTAGACCTCCAATCCTTAATAAGGGTCAAGTTGCTACCAATTTTAGTTAGAGGCTTAGGATCAAGTGCTTCTTGGAATGTGAAGGGCGTTATTTATTGGTAATGCCTAAGTGATTGATTTTTAGAGTGTGTCAACCAAGCATGCAACAGGGAAATCTCCCCAAATTGAAGTTTTAATTGGTGAATGATTTTTACAATTCATCCTTAAGTATTATGGATTTTAGGATTTCTCTGAATTACCAATTCAACCAATCTTCGGGTTTCGAGAGAATACAGATTTTCTTCTAAGCCCAACAAACCCTTCTCCAATGTCAGTTGGTTAATGCATGCTAAAATGTAATTGCCTTCCTTAAATGGAGATTTCTATGTTTGGCTGCATGAATCAGTTTTAGATTAGTGTGAAAGGGAGCCAAAGCAATTCAATTCAAGTGCTCCCAATCTCCAAAAAAATGTCCACACACAAGGCTCAACCAAAAGATGAAGAAAATCAAATTGTTGGGGTTGAAATATTCGGATCGAATCTTTGGCACGTTAAAAGTCATGGTGGGCTTGAAATCAACTCAATTCCAAGTCTCCCCACCAAAAAGGTGATCCTGAATTGCAGGTAAATGAGGCAAAGAAGGGTGGCAATCAATCTTTTTATTTGCCTCAAAGAATACTTCACACGGTGAAAAATTAAAGAATCAAGATTCTTGGATCTTCACTATAAGAAATTTGGCGGGAAATCCTACGGCGGTTGGAGTGAAGGCAAACAATCAAACAAGTGAATTTTAATCCACTTGCCCCAAGAGTTCCCAAGAAGTGTTTCTAGTTTTTTCTTTTTTAGTTTTTTTTTTTTTTATTAAGGTTATAAGTTAAGGTAGGCTGCTAAGAAAGAATGACCTACTTGTTCAGCCACGTGTGCGAAGCTCCAGTGTGGTGTCGGCTCGTTCAGTATCTCGTTCCCTCCTTGGACCCAATTTCCGACTTCGTCTGCCTGCCTTCTCCTTGCAACAGGTTCACTTGCATAGCAATAAACAAAAACACTCGTGAAGAAAGAAGAGAAAAATGAAAGGAATGGAATAGAAACTTACTTGCATACACACTTCCCTGGCAACGGTGCCATGAAAGGAGTATGGGGTAGACTCAGATAGGTGTGTTAATATGGTGATTTTATCGTTATAATGAGTACAGTGGTTAACCTAATTCGAGCCTAACCATCTCTTTACAAAATTTTTAACCTGGCCTACTTAATTTTATCTTGGTCACTTTTAGGCCCAGGGTCGAACTCAGGGAAGTGGGGTTAGAAGTCAAGTTTCTATGCCTGGCCCATTTCTTCCATTTATTTATTGTGTTTTTGGTGTTTTTCTATTTAGATTTTTTTTCTAATAATTCTTGTCCTTGAGGCACACCTTCAAAATCGGGTTCTTGGCTTTGAGCCAAATTAGGGTTCCAAAACTGGTCTTGCTGTTCACAATACTGAGTACCTGCAAGTTAAGAATTATCTTTTCCCTTATATATAATTTTTTAACTTTTTACTAGCGGGAAAGAGAAATAGAAATAGAAATAAGGTAAATATAGTATAGATATATATGTATATAGTATATATGTATAAAGGGGTGGGGGTGGAGGTGGAGATGGTGTGTTGTATGGTGTCGAGTCGGTCATCGTCTAGAAGGACGCAACCAACAGGACGAGGTGCCGCGTGGAGTGGATGATGGATGCTGGAAGATGTGTGCAAACACGCTTTTTGTATTCGTGTGTCTAGGAATATCAGCTACTGGT
Source organism: Thalassia testudinum (assembly GCA_037157565.1). Classification (NCBI taxonomy): domain Eukaryota; kingdom Viridiplantae; phylum Streptophyta; class Magnoliopsida; order Alismatales; family Hydrocharitaceae; genus Thalassia; species Thalassia testudinum. The sequence continues at coordinate 65,161,530 of JAZHRO010000014.1, forward strand.
GCAGATATTCCCGCGACACAATGTATGGTAAGTAATTTGAAAATATATATCTATGTATATATGTAAATATATCTATATGTATATATAAATATGGTTATAATTATATAGGTATATGTGTACTTACATATGTATATATATATATAGGTATGTAAATATATGTATAGATATATATATGTATATATATGTATGTATAACTATACAGATGTATCTATATATAGGTATATATATATATATATTGTAATATATGCATATAGATATATGTAGATAGATATATATATATATGTATTTATATATAGTTAAAGTAATGTACTTATATACGTGTGTATATTTGTATATATATATATAAGTATATGTGTATATATATGTATTTATTTATGCATACATATATAAGTATATGTATATATGTAAATATAAATATGTATATATATATATGTATAAATATAAGTATATAGATGTATATATATATATATGTATATATGTATAATAATACTTAGTTATATAGGTACTACTATATGTATAGATATAAGTACATATATATATGTATATAAATATATATATGTAAATATATATATGTATGCAGATCCATATAAGTATATATTAGTGTATAGGTGAGAGTGTGTGTGTGTGAGAGTGTGAGTGTGTGTGGATGTGTATCTGCAGAGAGAGAGTGAGAATGCTGTGAGAGAGAGAGGGTGAGAGAGAGAGAGAAGGAGCGCTGTTGGAGTGAAGACGTGCAGGTTAAATTGTCTAAGGCTGCAAGGCGTCGTCTGATTGTTTCACATGCATGCGCAGGCACGTATGCGCGCAAAGAGGCGTGTGTTGGGAGGGAGTGAGTGCGGGGAGAGGATAGCAGCGCACCACGCTCCGTGAAGGGGCTGGAGCGGGCAAGCACAGGCGTACATGGGCGAAGGGAGCGAGCAAAGACGCTGGTGGGTGTGAGCACTGGCAGATGCAGGTGCACGCGGATGCGCGGGCAGGCACTTGTGCGGGCGCGAGGCTGGATGCGGGCGTGGGCTTGCAGCGGTTGCGGCGAGCCGGGTGACTAGTTAAGTCAGAAACTTACTGGTCACCGCACTGTAGCCACAGTGTTCCGCTGAAACACGTGGACAGTGGTTGTAGTGCTTGGGCGAGCCGTGCAACTACCTGCGTCAAGTGCTGTGAGTGCGGAGGGCATGGACGGCTAGCGTGGAAGGGTTGCGCCGGCTAGTTGCGGGCGGAAAGGCGAGTGCGGCGCGAAGAAGCGGGAGGCGAGGGTGCTTGCAGGGGCACGCTGGTGGCCTTGCTGCTGCTGCCGCCTTGCTACTGTGCGGAGCTTGAGCTTCAAAGCATGAAGCTCCTGCTCCAATGGCTGAATTGGCGAAGCAGCGAGAGAACCACCATGCCCACCAGCTCTCTGATGGGATGGGCAGTGGTGGACTCATAGTGGTGGTTGTGCTCCACTGTGAGGCGCTCCTGCCCGTAGCGTGGCTCCTCAGAGGAAAAGAGGCTACGTATGGAGGGAGAAGGGAGGAGATGGCATGGAGAAGTAGAGCTGCGTTGGGTTTTTTTTTTTTTTTGGGTGAACCAGGCTCCCCCTGCAAAGAAGGAGCCATGCTCTTTTTAATGAAGAAGAAAGCATGCACAGCCATGCCCTGGCTGTGCATGGCTCTACATGGCTGACAGGGAGAGGCTTGCATTAGGCTAGCAGGGAGAGCTACTGCAGAGCATGGCGCGAGGAAGAAGAGGCCATGCCTTGCAGCCGTGGAAGAATTCAAAGTCAAATAAAATTAAAAAATAAAAAGATGGTGAATTTTGCAAAGTAGCACTTGAGGAAAAATGTAAATTGCAAGGCCATTTTATTCACTCTTCTCCCCTCTCAATTAAATGCATGCATGCGTGTAATTTTACAAATGAGACTATGGATACCTAATATGCACTGGTAATGCTAGGAAATAGCACAAGATGGCACAATTACAGGTGTATTTTTGCGGTGCAATCACCGCCTTGACCGTTGGATCTTGATCCAACAATCCTCATCGCGTGTTCAGATGATCAGCCACTCGCCCATCAACGCGTGTACCACAGTGGATAAGATGCTCGGTCACCTTAAGGTGCGGGTTCGAAACCATATGAGGAGGAGAGCAGGCGTGGGCGAGCGGGCACGTGCGATAGTGCGATGAGGATCGAGCGACTGCAGGCATTCGATAGAGCCCACGCGCAATTGCACACCCGCGCCACACGCGAGTTGCATGCCCGCACCTCACGCGAGATTGCACGCCCACGCCTTAAGCAAGATTGCACATGGGCGAGTGCGTAAAGGAGGCAGAAGAAGGCGCAAGATAAGTCGTCTGATCTCATGACTGGACAGCTAAGATTTACATATCATGAACGCGTGTTACACGTGCGTGCAGGCGAGCGGGTGCAGGTGCTCCGCCACACATCGCCCACGATGGATTTTACCGATGCTTTTGTCCATCACTAAAGACCCCTTATTTATTATTTTGAGATTTGAAAGACCAATTTGCCCTCATTTGTTGCAACTATAAAAGTAGACCGCCTCCGTATGAAATTCTCATCTCTTCCTTCTCTTCTGTCCCTCTCCAAAGCTCAAGAGAGGCTTGTCCCACACTCGGGATGCTTCTCGCGAAATAAAGTCAAATTTTCATCTCCCTTTCGGAAGTGGATCCCACGACGACGACGACGTGCTGCCTCGTTCCTATTCTTCCTGCTTCGTCCTCCTTCGTCCGGCTTCGTTCCCCGTCTTCCTAGTGTCATCCCATCTGGCTCGTCCTCCAAGCGACCGTCGAGGAGGAAATCTCTCTCCCCATTCATTTTACTACTTTCTAGAGTAGATTTACTGCTTTCTAGTGTAATTATTTTCCTACTTTCTAGTCGTAATGTTTAGTGTAATGAACAATCCTTCTGATAATGAATTCCATGTTCATTCTTCATCTCTTTTGGTTTTTTTTGTAATATTCTCTCTTTCTCTCTTTTTTTTAGTGTAAATAGATAGATAGTTTCTTATCAATTAAATTACTTCATGCAAATAAAACAAACTCGTGTTTTTAAATCAAACGTCTGCCTCCATGAGTTCAACCTGGGATTTCCATTATGGTATAAATTTTATTTGTTGAACACGAGTTCTTCGCTTTCATACTACAACGATAGGTTTTCAAAACCAAACACGTTAGCGAAGCAACTCATAGCATACAACAGGCAAGGTCACGGACGAGGCTAGTGAAGGGTGGGTGGGACCTCCCCTCTTGGTAACTGAGGCGATAAGGCTATGGCAACTTTTCAGTTTATTTGGGTGTGGGTGTCCCTTCATTTTCGAGGTGCGACTATCCACAGCCAATCATCTCATGCACTCCTGCAGTAGGGAACTTCATTTGATTGCAGCTGCTGATTCAACCTTCAGCACCAGTTAGATGCCTGGAGTTGAGCGTGAGTATGCCTCGCATAGCTTGGGACTATAAGCCTAGAGTGGGCAAGCCTGGAGAAGCTTACAAGCAAGCTCCTCATTGTTCGTCAATGGCGGCGACCACCTGGACCTGCAATCACACAAATGGCCTTGTAGCTTGATAGCGATAATACGCGGTTTGTTAAATACGTCGTTGTAACGCGCAAAATCGATCAACTCTTAAATTTATATTCCTAGATAGGGGAGTATCTAGGGTCGTCCAAGGTGGCAATATGGTTGCAAAATTGATTCTCTTGCTTGGAATATATCTCAACTTTCTTCTTGGTAATTTTCAATATACCATTTTTCTTTATTTTTGAACTAAGGCAACATGCGAACTGATGGCGGGAAAAGTGTTTACACTTCCAATTAAGTAAACAACTCTAAAGTAGCAAGTAGAGCCTCTCCCTAAGCTCACTCTAGGCAAGTGGAGACCTAGAATAATTAGGGAGAGGAAGTGAAGAATGCTGAAAATAAGCAAAAAGAAATGCAAACAAGATATGCGAAGAAGGCAACTAGATAAGTGATAAAGTGTTTAACAAAAATGCCTAGTAGAGGAATGCTTCTACTACTTGATAATTGAAGTAAAAGAAAACACAAATCCTCTAAATAGATGGTGAAGAAGAGGGCTTCTTGCTCCAAGGTTGGTGGCTCCCAAGCTTGAAAAGAATCCTTCAACTCCTTCCTTGCAGAACTCCGCCAAGGTGATGACCTCCAAGGCTAGCCCTAAGGGGGCGTGCCCTAAGTTTCTCTCCAAGGGTGGACGTCCACCCTAAGTCCTTCTCCCTTGCCTGGCCGTCCTCCTTCAAGTGGAAGAGTCCTCCTCCTTGGCGTGGCCCAAGTTGAAGAGAGTGGGGAGAAGGCACCAAAAGGGCTGGTTGTGTGCCCCTTTAATCTCCTTCTCTACTCCTTCTTCTTGGGCGTAGGTATAGGTGAATGTAGGTATAAAATACACTAAGGGAGGATGCCCAAAAATGGTGGTAGGTGGTGGCTTTTTATAGAATAGGAGGGGGGCTATGGTGACCTTTGAAATGGATGGCCAAGATGAGTTGATGGAGGTGGTTGGAGATCCCATGGCCAAGGAGAGTTGGCACCACCTTAAAGGGCACCAAGGGGTAGTTATGGGTGTTGACACCCTTTGGTGTTGGCGCCAAAATGGGCATTCTAGAAGGTCATTAGGTGGCGCCACCTTAAGGTTCTAGAAGGGGGGGTATGTGGATGGCTAGGATGGCTTATGTGGGTAGGTGTAGGGTGGATTTAAGGGGCTGAAAGTGGCGCCAATATAGAGGTGGTTAGGGGTGGTTTTTGGCGCCAACTTGAAGTGTCATTTGGTGGAGATAATGGGGTGAAGGGATCGGTAGGAGGTGGCGCCAACTTGAGTAGAGTAGCTAGCTTAGGTAGTCTTGAGTTGGTGGAGCTAGCTAGGGTTGATTTTGGAGGTAATGAATGGCCAAGGAGCAGGTTGTTAGCTATGCTAAGCTAAGCTAAGATAAGCTAAGCTAGCTTAGCTAAAGGTGGAGTGGAGGAGAAGGTGTTGGAGCTAGGGTTTGGAGGAAGGAGCTGAGGAGGAGAGTCTGGAGCTGGAGCTGGAGCTGGCTGCTACTGAAGAGGCTGGCATGGGGCTACTCTAGCTGGCTTAGCTTGCTAGTTCTTTGCTAGTTACTAAGCCAAGCTAAAGTGAGCTAGCTTCTACCAAAATGAGCTGAGGTGAGCTAGGTCTGGTGCTCCCGGGGAGAATCAAGCTGGTTGAGGCAGCTAAGGTAGCTTAGCTCAACTGAGTTGAGCTAAGCTGAGTCCCCGGGAGCTGGACTTGAGCTTCCTGAGCTGAGATGAATTCTTCTTCAGCTGGCTGGAGTTGAGTGGAGCTGAATGTAGCTGGATCTGAGCTGGGGTGAACTCCTGTCAACTCAGCTGAGCTAGCTAGAGCTCCCTGTGAACTAGTGGGAGCTAAGATGAGCTAGACTCAGCTAAGTTGAGCTGGATCTGAGCTGACTTGAGCTAGGGTGAGCTAAGATGAACTCTCTTGAGCTGCCATCCAGCTGAGATTAGCTGAATGGAGCTGGGATTAGCTAACCCTAGTTCAAGTAAGCTAGGTTCCAGCTGCGGTGAGCTGGATCAAGCTGAGGTGAGCTGGATCAAGCTGAGGTGAGCTAGATTAGGCTGAGTTCTAGCTAGTCTGGGATTCTCCTTCACCATTTGCCTTCTTGAGTGCTAGGGTTTTAGGGATCTGTGCATCTGTACATCCCTAACACTCACAAAAACTCATTAAAACGACAATAAAAAATGCAATGCATGCCTATCCTAATTTATGCCTAAATGCAGCCCAAAAACCCGTTTGCGGAGTAAAATCCTAAGAGCTAGGTTTGTTTTAATGCATAAGAATGATGATAAACTGGCGTTTATCACACTCCCATGCTTATCTTGTGCTATTCTCTTAGCAAAACTTAAAACGGAATTTTTGGGAAATCTAATTTTTTTGACTTTGGAGGAGAAAAAGAGATCAATGGACCTTGGCAGATTAAAAACACTGGAGGTACGGGATTTGTTAAAGATAAACATCGGGATTTGTTTTTGGATTCAACCAATAGATAGAACGGGATCAATATATCTTCCAAAAAATTCTCAAATTAACCCCTTGTTAATTCAGATGACTTGAAATGTTTGTTTTTAGGAATTTTTTTTGGCTCATGAATCTGATTCTCAACTTGCAAAATCCTTTAAAACCTTGTGGCTGTGCTTGTGAAAAGCCAACATTTTTAAGGGCGTGTTAATTTATTTATATATATATATTTTTTTTTTTTTTCTCCCCCATGCTTATTTTTAGCTTAGTCTTACAACAGATGTGTTGGGATCATCATTCCCGTTACCATTTCTCGAGGGGGCTCTGGCACCAGTACTTCGAGATAGCACTGTCCATGACACCACCCAGGAGCTCACAACCCCAGAACACGATGCGGTGAAAAGGGGCGCTCCAAACAAACTCAAGCTCTTGCTCCGACACTATAGGTAGAGCACCGTCCAAGACACTTGAGCTGCTAAAATGCGCTTTAATGCTCCGTCTAAAGATATGAAATATAGATATGGAGCAACGCCGAGGTGGTAAAATGTTGACATCGCGTCCTTAAAGGAGGCATTTTCCTCCATCTCGGCGGTGGGAACTCAAACCAATGATCTGCTTCAGACTTTCACTAAGTCCAAACAAGGGAGTTTTTCAAATTTTTAGTTATTTTTAAGTGTTGGCTTGTGTGTGAAGAGTGACACAAGAAGTTTCTCAAAACATGCAAGTTTTTGAATCAGAAGCTAAGTCAAATAATTTCCATATTGCAAAATAGGATCAAGTCACCGGAACTATTATGAGTTCAGGTGGAATTTTATAGAAAGATATCTGATCTTGTCTAAAATAGACCCTGGAATTCTAATGATCAGATCCATATCCTCATCCTTAGTTTGTTTAGGATTAAATCCATTGTACCAAAAGTGAATTTTTCGACCTTAGTCCCGATTTCAAAATTTTTCCTCAAAAAGTTTTGAACATTTTATATATATATATATATATTTTTTATTTTTTTTGGGTATGCAAGCAGGAAATAAATTAAACAAAAATGCATGTTTTTAGGTTTTGAAAATCCTGAATCGATCGTAAAAATTTAAAAACACCCCCCCATGCTTAAGATATGCCATGTCCTCATGCATTAGGAGGGAAAAGGGATCACCTTAGTGATGACGGTCGGGTTTAGGATGAACAAAACCTGGAAAAAGAAGAAAAAAGGAACGCAAGAAAATGATGGGTTACCTCCCATCCAGTGCTATCTTTTACGCCATTCAGCCGGGCGTGAAGGTATGCACGGAAGACGTAAGATCATGTAAATAATTGGACACTTGGATCCCCGCGAAAAAGGTGTCGTCTTCTAGATCCTTAAAAAATTGATTAGAAATAATATTGGGATCAAAGTTGGATGGAAAATGATAAGTGTAGCCTGAGTCTGGCCATGGGTTTAAATTAGGTTGGGTGCCAAACTCAGGCGGGGTTGGTGGCAGGTCCGTTAGAAAGGGGTCGGGGAAGGAATGGTGAGGATTGGGTGAAGTTAGTGTGGAAAAGTTAGGTGCGTGAATAGTGGGTGGGTAAGGGGGGGTATCAGGAATAAATTTTGGGTCAAGACAAGTTTCCGGATCATAGATTTCGCCGACCACTGATTCTAAATCAGAGTCCTCAAAAAAATTATGGTCGGTAAGGGTATCTATTAACATTGTCTCCTCCACCATATTGGAAATTTCAGTATCTGAGTCCTCAAAGAAGTTATCATCATGGAATCTCCTGGAGGATTTAAAAATATCTAAAGTGATAGTTTGGCCTGCACAGTTGATATCCATTTTGCCTGTGTGGCAATTGATATTTGCCTTTGCAGTGGCCAAACAGGGGCGTCCAAGGATTATTGGGGAGTCCAGTAATGATTCAGGTGCCTCAATGTCAAGAACCAGAAAGTCTGTAGGGAAGACACAATTCTGGACCTTGATTAAAACATCCTCGATAATCCCACGAGGTTTGATTGTAGATTGGTCGGCTAATTGCAGGGTAACCTCGACGGGTTTCAATTCACCGATCTGAAATTCTTCGAATAAACTCGTGGGAATAATATTAACTGAGGCACCAAGATCAAGGAGGGCACGATTAAATGTAGTGTCATCAATAATTACAGAAATTAAAGGCGACCCCGGATCTTTCATCTTAGGAGGCAGCTTACTCTGTATGACAGAGCTTACTGTCTCTGAAAGATGCACCTGTCCTAGATTTTTAGCCTGCCCTTTAGGAGTACAAATATCCTTCAAAAATTTAGCATAGGCAGGTATATATTTGATGGCATCTAGGAGAGGAATATTGATATGAACTTGCCCAAATAGCTCCATGAGTTCTTCTGTAGTGGGCTCAGATTTCTTTTTTTTGTTGGTGGTGGGGTAGAGAGCTTGTGGGAAAGGGACAGGAATCTTGTCTTGAGATTTTTGTTTTTCTTTTTCTTCCTGATGGGGAGGTGGGGAGTCAATTTGCACAGGTATCTTACCAGGTTCGTGTGAAGGCCCAGGGTCAGTGGTGGTTTTCCCACTCCTCAAAATAACTGCATGTGTAGTCGGATTATTATTTAGAGGAGGTGGGGGGCCTATGATTGCAGAAACCTGGGCGGCTGCTGAGGTGGTGGATTAGGAGGAGGCTGATGTGGATAATGTGGATTTCTGCCCATATAATGGTTTCCTTGGTGATTAGGGTTGGGTATGGGTTGGGACGGAAGATGTCCTACTGGTCTTTGCGTGGGAGTAACCCCAATCTGATTGTTCAGATTTGTGATGTTGCGGGTTACTTCCGTCATTTTTGTTTGCATATCCTGCAGGGTTCGCAGCATCTGGGCATTGATATCTTGTTGGGAAGGCCCAGGATGGAAGTTTGGATTCGACCCATACCCATTAAAATGATATGGTTGGGAGGAAACTTGATTATTCCAAGAGTAGTTCGGGTAATTTTTCCAATTGGAAGAATTTTTAAATGGCTCCTGGATGGCAGAAATATTTTGAGTCGGGTTAAGATCTGGATAGTTGTAGTTCCCCAGCGAATCATGGGCAACCTCAGAACAATCAGCAGGAGTAGTGTTGAGATTGTGCAAATTTTCTCTTCGTGGAAAGTTAGGTTGGGTTAGATGTGGTTGTGGAGCTTGAGTTGATGTGGCGAGTCTTTCCTCAATTTTCTTCTGATTAATATGCATCTGGTCAAGTTTCTGAGCGATCAATTGAAGATCGTCTTGGGTGACTGGGATAGATTGAGTGCTTATTTCATGAACACCGAACTGTGGGTTTTGGGTTCTACAAAATGTGTTCATGGAAGCTTGATTAAATGAGTTTTCACTCATTTCTTCAAACAGGTCATAGGCACTTTCAGCATCTTTATTTAAGAAGTTGCCGCCACACGAGGCGTCGACAAACTGTCGGATTTGATCTTCTAATCCATGATAGAAGATTTGCACGAGCTGCCATAAAGGAATCTCGTGGTGCGGGCAACTTCTTAAAAGGTCTTGAAATCTTTCCCAAGAATCATGGAAAGTTTCACCAGATTTTTGGTGAAAGGTCGTAATAGATCTTCGTAAGGAATTGGTACGACCTATGGGAAAGAATTTCTTGAGGAAGGCACTCTTGAGTTGAGGCCATGTTGTAATGGGTCGGCCAATGGTCCTGAAGCAATAAGCGGCCTTATCTTTAAGAGATAATGGAAAAAGCCGCATCAGCCATATGTCTTCTTGCACATTTCGGGAACGGGTTGTCTGTGCAAGAAGAGTTAGTTCTTCAAGGTGGCTGAAAGGGTCTTCCCTAGGAAGGCCATGAAAGTGTTTAATCAGGTTCAGGACGGCTGGCTTGATCTCAAAGTCCCCCTCCGGTATGACCACCCCTGGTCGTTCCTCATAATAAGACGGATCATAGAAATCTTTTAGAGGAACAACAGGCTGCTGACGGGGTGGTGGGTTTGGCCTTGGATTGGCTAGGTTTTGGATGTTCCTAGACAATGTTTGTTGATTGGAATTTAATTTATTAATCTGATCGGCCATCAATTTTAAAAGATCAGGTAGGGGGTCTTGATGTTGTGTGTGGGGCAACTCAAGATTGGGGAGCTCCAAGTGTGGGAAGTTACTGGTGGTTGGGTTTTGGGTGGAAGGGTTAGAATTAGGGTTAGAGGTGGGGTTAGAGGTAGACGTGGAAGGGTCAGTGGACCTATTTTGTTGTGTTTCCATTTTTTCAGGAGAAGACAGAAAAAGTGGTCTTTTTACGTGGGGGGCGAAATCAAATGGTCCTTCCAAGTGCGGATTTTGAGACCGTCGCCCGTGCATAAAATGGAAGAACGGGGAGGGGAGGAGAAGAGAAAGATATGAGAGAAAGTGTGCAATTCAAACAAACAAAAACTAGACCTAACTTAATTGTGACTCCCTAATAATAACCTAAGACTTGGTCTATATAGGAAATAAGTAGTCAATAGTGAATACCCGTTCTATCAACAAATCTAGCCAAGTTGCTTAAGGGGAGGTTTGGGCCCAAACGTTTCCCAGGGAAAACCCCAGGTGCTTGTACGAACCCGCGCTTGGTCATTTGACATGGCCCCTCACCCTGAACACCAGATATAGATGACAGAATTGGTACTAACTAAAGAAAACTTAAGACCTAAATAGCAAGCCTAATTTGATAAAGCCTTAGGGGTCAAGTTGCTACAAATTTTAATTAGGTCTAGGATTCTATAGTGCACACGGAATGTGGAAGGCGTTTATTGGAATGTTGCCCTATTATTTTGATTTTTTTTTTGTGTGTGTGCAGGAATTGGAGAGTGGCTCCAATGAAAATCAAGTTGTCACACAATTTTTTTATATTTTTGTCTTTTAAGATTTGATTTAATCAAATGAGTTTTAGGGTTTTTCTATTTAAGTTTTCAAACAAGTTTGAAAGTTCACAATCAAAGGAAAGACAAGTTGTATGTGTGATTGTATATTTCCTTTTAGTTGCATCTCTAAAGAGAGAAAGAAACCCTAAGCCAATTATCCCTAAGACAGAAAATTACTACCAGTGAATTGATTTTTTGCTTTCTGAATTAACTAGTGGTCCAAACAAGTCAAACAACACCACTACTTTGAACAAAATCAAACAAGGATTCCAGAAAAGATTTTTGTAAGATTTTAGGAATTTGTTTGATAATTGTTCTGAATTTTTAATTGTACTGGTGTCAAAGTCCAGAAACGATACCTGTGGGTCTTTTGGACTTTTCAGTATTACCACCGACCTCAGAAAATTTTTATGATTTTATATGCTATGTAAAATTTCACAAGGATTCTAGCAAGATAAATTTCACAAAAATTGGATGAGTATAAAAAATTTAAAAATTCGCGGATAGTAGCAAAATAGGAAGATTAGAGGGTGTGACCCCTCTGCAATCCACGAATTTTCAAAAATTAAATGCAAATCCAATTGATCTAAAATTTGGAACAGATGTTCCAAACTTAATTGGGAATCACTCTATGAAATTTTATGATTTTAGGAGGCCTGTGATGTTAGGAATCGATTTTTCAAGTCCGGATAGAAATCTGGACCCGAAAAATAGAACACCAATACTTGCAATGGAGTGGTGTTAAAGAAGCATACAAGCAAACAATGGATTTTAAAATGCACCACTCCACTTAATTTAAGTGTTTAGGGTCCTGAAAGCCAAGTTTAATATATTTTTGGTAGTTTTAATTATTTATGTGACCAGAAAGATGAACCAACCTGAATTTTCGCGGGAAGAAAAGGACCTTTGAGCTTTCTCTTCCAGATTCCCACCTTCCCACTGTAGTTCCTGCACACACAAAAGAAAGAAAGAGAAGGGGATGAGATCCACTTCAAGCAAGAGAAAATGAGTTAATGCAAAGCCGTGCCTCCCCGGCAACGGCGCCAAAAAGTGATAGCGATAATACGCGGTTTGTTAAATACGTCGTTGTAACGCGCAAAATCGATCAACTCTTAAATTTATATTCCTATATAGGGGAGTATCTAGGGTCGTCCAAGGAGGCAATATGGTTGCTAAATTGATTCTCTTGCTTGGAATATATCTCAACTTTATTTTTGGTAATTTTCAATATACCATTTTTCTTTATTTTTGAACTAAGGCAACATGCGAACTGATGGTGGGAAAAGTGTTTACACATCCAATTAAGTAAACAACTCTAAAGTAGCAAGTAGAGCCTCTCCCTAAGCTCACTCTAGGCAAGTGGAGACCTAGAATAATTAGGGAGAGGAAGTGAAGAATGCTGAAAATAAGCAAAAAGAAATGCAAACAAGATCTGCGAAGAAGGCGACTAGATAAGTGATAAAGTGTTTAACAAAAATGCCTAGTAGAGGAATGCTTCGACTACTTGATAATTGAAGTAAAAGAAAACACAAATCCTCTAAATAGATGGTGAAGAAGAGGGCTTCTTGCTCCAAGGTTGGTGGCTCCCAAGCTTGAAAAGAATCCTTCAACTCCTTCCCTGCAGAACTCCGCCAAGGTGATGACCTCCACGACAAGCCCTAAGGGGGCGTGCCCTAAGTTTCTCTCCAAGGGTGGACGTCCACCCTAAGTCCTTCTCCCTTGCCTGGCCGTCCTCCTTGAAGTGGAAGAGTCCTCCTCCTTGGCGTGGCCCAAGTTGAAGAGAGTGGGGAGGAGAAGGCACCAAAAGGGCTGGTGGTGTGCCCCTTTAATCTCCTTCTCTACTCCTTCTTCTTGGGCGTAGGTATAGGTGAATGTAGGTAGAAAATACCCTAAGGGAGGATGCCCAAAAATGGTGGTAGGTGGTGGCTTTTTATAGAATAGGAGGGGGGCTATGGTGACCTTTGAAATGGATGGCCAAGATGAGTTGATGGAGGTGGTTGGAGATCCCACGGCCAAGGAGAGTTGGGGCCACCTTAAAGGGCACCAAGGGGTAGTTATGGGTGTTGACACCCTTTGGTGTTGGCGCCAAAATGGGCATTCTAGAAGGTCATTAGGTGGCGCCACCTTAAGGTTCGAGAAGGGGGGGTATGTGGATGGCTAGGATGGCTTATGTGGGTAGGTGTAGGGTGGATTTAAGGGCTGAAAGTGGCGCCAATATAGAGGTGGTTAGGGGTGGTTTTTGGCGCCAACTTGAAGTGTCTTTTGGTGGAGATAATGGGGTGAAGGGATGGCTAGTAGGTGGCGCCAACTTGAGTAGAGTAGCTAGCTTAGGTAGTCTTGAGTTGGTGGAGCTAGCTAGGGTTGATTTTGGAGGTAATGAATGGCCAAGGAGCTGGTTGTTAGCAATGCTAAGCTAAGATAAGATAAGATAAGCTAGCTTAGCTAAAGGTGGAGTGGAGGAGAAGGTGTTGGAGCTAGGGTTTGGAGGAAGGAGCTGAGGAGGAGAGTCTGGAGCTGGAGCTGGAGCTGGCTGCTACTGAAGAGGCTGGCATGGGGCTACTCTAGCTGGCTTAGCTTGCTAGTTCTTTGCTAGCTACTAAGCCAAGCTAAAGTGAGCTAGCTTCTACCAAAATGAGCTGAGGTGAGCTAGGTCTGGTGCTCCCGGGGAGAATCAAGCTGGTTGAGGCAGCTAAGGTAGCTTAACTCAACTGAGTTGAGCTAAGCTGAGTCCCCGGGAGCTAGACTTGAGCTTCCTGAGCTGAGATGAATTCTTCTTCAGCTGGCTGGAGTTGAGTGGAGCTGAATGTAGCTGGATCTGAGCTGGGGTGAACTCCTGTCAACTCAGCTGAGCTAGCTAGAGCTCCCTGTGAACTAGTGGGTGCTGAGATGAGCTAGACTCAGCTAAGTTGAGCTGGATCTGAGCTGACTTGAGCTAGGGTGAGCTAAGATGAACTCTCTTGAGTTGCCATCCAGCTGAGATTAGCTGAATGGAGCTGGGATGAGCTAACCCTAGTTCAAGTAAGCTAGGTTCCAGCTGCGGTGAGCTGGATCAAGCTGAGGTGAGCTAGATTAGGCTGAGTTCCAGCTAGTCTGGTCTTCTCCTTCACCATTTGCCTTCTTGAGTGCTAGGGTTTTAGGGATCTGTGCATCTGTACATCCCTAACACTCACAAAAACTCATTAAAATGACAATAAAAAATGCAATGCATGCCTACCCTAATTTATGCCTAAATGCAGCCCAAAAACCCGTTTGCGGAGTAAAATCCTAAGAGCTCGGTTTGTTTTAATGCATAAGAATGATAATAAACTGGCGCTTATCATAGCTGCATCAGAATGTTCAAGAGGCTTCGCTGAGGCACGGCAAGAGTGCTGCAGTGGTCGGTGTGCCATGGGACTGTTTGAGTGAGTGTGCCTAGGGCACCCTGTGGTTGTGTGAGTGGGTGTGTTCGGGGGCCCTTTTGGGCAAGTGGTGGAGTCATTGGAGTAGTGGGAGATGAATAGTTCAATGTTGTAGAGGTTGTAGGGTGGTTAGCATTGTGGACGGAGGTGTGGAGCGACGGGGATGCCTCGCCGAAGGTCTGGCTAGAGGTGAAGGTGATGGTGATTGGTGGCATCGAGGGCTATTTTCGATAAATAAATAGGAGAAAAAAGAGTAGAAGGGAGAAGGAACTTATTTGGGTGTAAAGAGATGAAGAGGGAGGCAGGGATGGCATCTGTGCATATCACCAAAGTCGGAGATGAAGGTGATCAATGGGGGAGATCGGCGAGGATGAAGGGGATGCAGAGGCATCGGCGAGTGCAGCGCAGTGCGGACGAGCGGGAGGAAAAGGAACCTGCCACTGGTATTGTGGCTAGGCGACGAGGGAGACTGAGGGAAGTCACTGGAGCTTGATGAGAGAACTGGCCGGAGGGGGAGAGATGAAGTTGAGGGCTTTTTCCGGTCAATTTCAAGCATGGGAGATGAGTGGTGATTTGGGTTTTCTTAAATAGGCCTCTGACGATGGATTCGTGCTTGGAAGCCAAGCTTCCAAGCAAGGGAGGTTTGTCATTGATGGCAACTCGAAAGAGACCCAAATCTCTCATGCATTCGCATGAGAGATTGGGTACCAAATAGGGCCTCAAATTAGGTTCACACTAGAGGAGATTTCTTAGAGAATCTCCCTTTCAATTTTGAAGGGGATTCTCTGAGAGATTAGGGAGAACTTGCCCTTGCAATCTCATCAGAGTAGGATTCTCTCTGCTATAATGGTGGAGGGACCTAATTGCAAATAATGAAGAAAGAGCTAGGAGGTCAAATGTAAGGGTTTTTGAAAGAGAGGGGTAGAGATGTAATTAGGCTAGACCTATTTGCAAAGTGGGTCAAAATGAATTCCTCATAGGTCTAAATTTTGGCATAAACCTAATTTGGACCTAGGGAATCCAATGACACAGGTGGATTTTGGGTTTGACCGACTTTTATTAGGCAATTTACGCAAAATACCAAATTTAGGGTAAATGTTTTTCCGGGACCCCATTCTAGGTCGAAATAGGTTCCAAGGGCCAAATTGAAGTTTCTAAACCCTATAGAATATTTTTATACGATTTCTAGAAAGTTTAGGTGAATTTTATCCTGACCAGAACCTTCTTAAATCAAGTAGGTCTATTTTAGGGTTACAAGAAGTCATTTAATTCCTACAATTCA
The DNA here is from genome assembly GCA_037157565.1 of Thalassia testudinum. NCBI lineage: Eukaryota > Viridiplantae > Streptophyta > Magnoliopsida > Alismatales > Hydrocharitaceae > Thalassia > Thalassia testudinum. Next base: position 65,177,054 of record JAZHRO010000014.1, read on the forward strand.
CATGAACCATTTTCTATTTGAACCAACCTACTTTTTTTGTTGTTAAGACCATTTGACCTGTGTTTAGCTCATGAGAAAACCCGTTGTTGCACTACAATGGTAAAATTGCAGTTTTACCCCTTATTTCTTATTTTTCTCTCAGAATGGTTATTCATTGAGTTAGGACCTCCAGATGCTTGTGTAGGAGCTTTTGTTCTCTTCTTTGGGTCAAAATGAACTATCTCAAGGGGTAGCTATCCTCTTGTTCTTCCTCCTCCCACCTCGTCCTTCCCCTCCCCCTTGCCCACCACCAGTGCCATCATCACCAGCTGCCACCTGCAGTAGCAGCACTCACCGCCACCTCCTCCTACTCCTACGACTACCACCAACACCATGACAACTTGTCGCTGCCACCTCTGCCGCCACCACCTCTTGCCCCTGCTGCCACCTCCAGCACCACAGCCACCACCACCACCTTGCAGCGACCACTACCACATTGCACCACCACCACCACCCTAACACCAACCCCACCCCCAATGTGCACTACCACCATCCCCAGCCACCACCACCCCCACCTCAACCACCACTACCACCTCCTCTTGCTCTTGCCACCACCATCACCACCTGCTGCCATGACCTTCGCCTCCTTCTCGCACCATTAATTTCTCATTTTTACTGTAGTATTTTGTTATAGATTTAATTATGCATGTAATTTAATTGTATGCTTCAACGCTTCAATTGTTAGCTAAAATGCATTAATTTAGCTTAAATGCTCAATGGTTTCTTCCATTTGTCAATATTATTATTATGTGATGGTGTGCACAAGAAATGTGGGGTATGCCCTCTTATTGGTTTTTTTATTTGATCTGAATGTAGGGTGTGCCTACATAATGTTTTTTATACGCAAGAATTGGAGAATTGTGCATATTATGGAGGAAACTCTGTCAAAATTTATTCAACTTTGCATTTACATTCTAGGTTTCGGGTTTAGGATGTTGTGCTTAGTTTTCGATTCATAGTGGCATGGGAACTGAAGGATGATTGAACTCCAATGCCTCATCCACCTCCTCTTTGATTGCCTTGCTTTCCTTTTGTTAGCCATAAGAGTAGGAGACACCTTTTTCTTTCGCTTTTGCTACTTCTTCTACCTTTCATCAGACATGGAGACGAGAAAAAGGCTATATCTCCACTCCTTGCCTCCTTTTGGAATACATCTACAAGGCGAAGCAGCATCTTTATATATGGGCCATGGTTACTATGCCTAGGGCCATACCCATCTTTACAACCCCTTAATCTCCACCATTCATTCCCGCATGAAACCAGAAATACGGTTTTAAGGTTTAGTATTTAAGGTTTAAGGTTAGGTTTAGGATTTTTTATTGGGTTTTGGTATTAGGTTTTGGGTTCTGGATTTATGTTATAGGGTGTTTATTTTCGATTTAGGGTTTTCGATTTAAGGTTTAAGTTTAAGTTTTTTGGATTTAGTTTTGGTTTGACGATCTTGATTATAGCAATGGTGAAGGCTCCCAAAGTTTGACTTTTGAAAGCTTGGATTTGAGCTGAAGCCAATTCTTCCACAATTCTAAATTAATGTAGTTGTTGCTATAAAACTTTACCTAAATTGGAAAATGGGGAACTTTCATTAGATAATTCTAGACTGCATGTCTGAATTGTATTCCAAAATTGTTTGAATTATTTGTTATTTATGGTTGATTATGAAATTTTTATTACAAATTTGTAGATACACACACTTGCATAAATTTAGATTCATAGTAACGACAAACAATAAGAATTCTAACCCCTAGGCAACAGGTTGTGGAAGGGATATAATTGTGTTAAAGTACTGTCCCGTCGAGACTTATGATCATGTTATGCGGATAATACAGAGTGTGTGTATACCTGACTTACATGTACGAAGCGTTGTCTTTATAATATGCCATAAGTCTCATCATGGTTTGTTCAGAGAAGTTTTGAACAAAGGGGTCCTTGAAGATTTAATTACAACTTAGGACTGCTTCTTGCATGTAGCTAGTGTTTGGAGAAATTTCAGTTGCACTTTCTTGCTCTTCTTTAGTATGCCAACTAATCTTAGCTCAATTCCCAAAGCACCCTTTAGGTGTGGGATATTGGGTATCTTGTTAAGATTAGTCTTGGGGGATATATTGGAGAAGTGCGGGGAAATGTTGCCAAAATTTCTTCAAACACTAGTTGCATGTAAGAAATACTGTTGTGATCAAATCTTCAAGGATGGGCTATTAAGTGAAAATCTTCTTAAAATACACATTTCTTTTTTATTCGAGTATAACCTATGAATGATCTAAAAATACACATTCCGACTTTATTCGAGTCTAACTTACGAGCAGTTGTCTTTTACATTTAGGATAATTATCATGGATAAGTCATGGTTCAGTATGAGGAATTCGAATTACCACAACTACAAGAGTGGAGTGATTTTATTTCTAGAATGGGCATTTCATGATGATAGGAAGACAATTAGACGGGGTAAATTCCTTCAGCTAATTTTATGCTCATGTAGATAGTGTTTGAATGGGTTTTTCTATGACCGAGACACAATTTTGGAGCAAATAATTTGTAACAGTTGGTGGCAACATTATGTAAATTGGACAACTCATGGTGAACAAATGAGAAAAGTTAGGAATGGGACAATTGAAGCCTTTGAAGGAAGTGATGATAACCAAGGAGATGAAATGCATGAAATGTTACGTGATATGAGAGCAGCAGACCATTAGGATGAAGATGATGATGAGGCAATACGAGATGGTAATGAGTTGTATAATGCAGTTAAGGTAGCAAAGGATCCAATTGCTCAAGGAAAAATGTCAATGTCGAAGTTGTCATTCATTCTGAAATTGTTTCATATGAAAGTGATGAGTAGAGCCACAGTGAAATTAATGTTTGAAGTTTCGAAATTCACTGGAGAATTGTTGAGAATCCTGCTGAATATCCTAAGTCATGGTATGATGCAAAGAAGCAGATACGTGGGCTTGGACTGAAATGCGAGAAGATTCATGCCTGTCATAATGACTGCTTCCTATATAGAAATGAGTACTCATGGTTGACTAACTGTCCTAAATGTGGTGAGGAGTGATATAAGGTGGGTAAGTCTATAAACACTGGTGGGAAGAAACAACTGGAGAAGGTTCTTCATTATTTTCCACTGATCACTAGGCTACCACACCTATTCATTGCCAGTAAAACAACAAAACTGATGTCGTGGCATCAAGATAATAAATTGAAAGATGGATGCATCGATCATCCAACAGATTCTGATGAGTCAAACAGATTTAACAAGAATGATGCATTATTCGCAGAGGAGGCATGGAATGTGAGAGTAGGTCTTGCAAGCGATAGATTCAATCCACTCGAGAGCATGTATCCATCATATTCTATGTAGCCAGTGGTCATGGCAACTTACAACTTACCCCATGGCTATGCATGTGATCCTCTTTCATAATGTTGACACTTCTTATCCCAGGACCCAAGCAACCAGGAAATGCAATAGATGTTTATCTCTAGCAATTGATTGATGAACTGAAAGTGTTGTGGTACAGTGGTGTTCAAACATATGATGCACATAAGGAACAATTTTTCCAGTTGCACGCAACATTATTGTGGACAATCAATGACTTTCGAGCATATGCGAATTCGTCTGGATGGAGTACGAAGGGGAAGTTCACCTGTCTAATCTGTATGAATGATACTCATCACCTGAGATTGCCTGAAAGCAAGAAGTTCTGTTACTTAGGGCACCGCAAGATTTTTCCCATTGAACACAGATGGCGAACATCACAATTCAAGGATAGATTTGATGGTAAAGCATGTCAGTATTCATCATGGAATCCGAAGAATAAACTTAGTACAAATTTTATTAGGCTGTCGGGATGAAGATCATGGAGACATTGCAACAGCTCGAAGAAATACGTTTGGGTCATCTTTTAAAGAATGACTTGGCTTCCTTGTGACACTCAGGGTTTAGGAAGGAAAGCATATTTTTTATGGAGCTTCCATATTGGGAGGATTTGACAGTGTGGCATAATTTTGATGTTATGTATATCGAAAAGAATGCAATGGATGACATTCCTAATGTATTAAACCTAACAGACAACTACAAGGATACAGTTATAACAAGGAATGATACAAAAATTTTGGGTATACGTCCTAAGTTGCACGTTGAAGAAGGAGGGCTCACTTTCCAGAAGCTGTATACAGTCTTACTGGAGAGTAGAGGCAAAGGATTTTTTGATTCCTTAACGACAATCAGGTTCCAGATGGGTATTTATCGCAACTTTCACAGTGCGTAAATGAAGCGTAAAAGAAGATTGCTAAGTTAAAATATCATGATTCTCATGTATACATGCAAATCTTATTCCCACTGGCGATACGTGGAGTGATGCCGGATCCGGTAGTCGATTCTTTGACGGACATGAACAGATATTTTAATGTTATCTGTTTAAGGACAATATCTGTCTCGGGGTGGTATAGGAGAAGAGGAGTGTCATCCACTTCAGCTGAGGTACAGGAGATGAGGAAGGAGAATGCGGCATTATGCTGCAAAGATGAGGAGAATGTGTTGTGAATCGAGGAGCTGACGATGTTGGTCAAGGAGAACGTGACGCAGTTTAAGGAATCCTTCAAGACCATGAAGAAGCTCCTGGCATTACTTTAGAAGGGAGGAATTGATCACCCCTTCCTTCATGAGTTTAGAGATCGTCGTGATGATGATGATTTAGGTGGTAGCAGCGTTTGAGGAGTTGGTGCCACAGCATAATTGTCTTTTCTATACATATTACCGATTGTAATGAACTTTGTATATGTTACTTTTATTTATAAAATTTTAATTTTCATTTCTTCTATTTTATTTTAATGCATAAATTTTTAAGTTGTGTGATTGATTTATATGCTTAATAGATTTGGGCATTATTTGCAGGTCTTTCACATAAGATAAACATATTTAAAAAAAGAATTACTTATTTTTCTCGACCGTTGTCTAAATATGGTCGAGAATTGTTAATAATATCGACCGTCTTAAAGGTCACTAAAATGAGTTTTCCCGACTGTAACAAAATAACCGTCGAGAATATTTAACATTCTCGACTATTTAAAATGGTCTACAATACGATATTTCTCGACCGTTACTTAATAACTATTGCAAACAGTTAACATTATTGACCGTTTGTAAACAGACGAAAATATCATCATTTTCGGTCGTTATTAACAAATGGTTGGAAATACACTCTTACTCGACTGTCTAAATAATGATCGAGGTAAATACTTTCGCAGATCGTGGACATTAAACGGTTGGGAAAGAGTGTTACCGACTGTTGAAAACTAACAAGAGAACTGACCAAACATCGAGTGAGGGCTTGTCTTTTTTTCGATCGTATTGTTCAATAATGGTCAAGAAAACCCAATCGCAACTGTACATTCCTCGACCATTTTTCTCGACGGTTATTTGAACATTTGTGACCATTTTTGACAGTCGAAATACCTAATATTCGTGCAATGGTAGCCTCCTTGTGTTCGACCTAGGACACACTAAAGCTTTAGTTATAAATATTATTTGCTAGTAAATTTTCTTACGAACTTTCAACTACTTGAGCTTTTCAAACTCAAACTTTTTGTTATGATTTCTCGCTAACTACACATGTATCTTAATGTTTACATTTAAGCATATAAGTTTCACGATTGGTGCAAATGGAAGCAGTTGTGAGGAACTTGTACATGGTCAAAAGCATCAAGGAGCATGGAGGAAACTAAAGGAGGGGCTTGAATCAGAAAGACTTATTAGATGTCCAACATGATAATCAGACATCTACTATTGACTTTTAAGTCATCTTAGATTAATCTCAGATGTCCAAATAAATAGGCTAGGAAACCATAGTTTGTGCCTCTCCAATTAGACATCCTAACCAAAGTGAAGATGCCCAATAAGACGTCTAAGAGAATTGCCAAACATCTTGAATGAGCTCCTGATGTAAACAAGTTTACATGCAGCCTCACCTCAAAACATCCACGGGACCATTTCTCCTCCATAGTGCAGCAGGTGAACACGCTTATGCGAGCAAGCGGAGCGTGTTCGAATCACGGCGAGCGGCTGCTGGTGCCGGGAGAGTAGGCTCCGCGACTGCTCGATAGCGGTCAAGTAGCTGTGGGCACTCAATCCATTTCACGTCGTATCGCACGCCTGCACATGAGGCAGGATCACATGCAGGTGAGCACGCAGAGGAGGTATGCGGAGGCGCGAGATAAGCCGTCCCATCTCACGATCGGACGGTTGAGATCGGCGGTATGTTAACGCACGTTACACGCACTAGTAGGTGAGTGGGCACCCGCGCTCCACCACACGTTGCCCACAATGGGCCTTTAGCGACGGTTTTTTCCATCACTAAAGAGTCCTAAGTTAATGTTTTTCAAATTAAAATAACCAAATTGCCCTCACTCCTTGCAACTATAAGAGGAGACCACCTCCACATGAAATTCTCATCCCTTCCTTCTCTTCTCTCCCTCTCCAAAGCTCAAGAGAAGCTTGTCCCACACCTGCGATGCTTCTCGCGAGATAAAGTCAATTTTTCGTCCCCCTTTCAAAACCGGATCCCATCACAACGATGCCGTGCTGCCCTGTTCCAATTCTTCCTTCTTTGCCCTCTTTCGTCCTGCTCCATTCCCCATCGTCCAGGCGTCGTCTCATCCATCTCATCCTCCAAACGACCATCGAGGAGGATATCTCTCTCCCTATTCTTTTTACTGCTTTCTAGAGTAGATTTACTACTTTCTAGTGTAATCATTTTCCCACTTTCTAGTCATAATGTCTAGTGTAATGAACAATCTTCTGATAATGAATTCCATGTTCATTCTACATATCTTTTTGATTTTTGTTTGTAATATTCTCTCTCTCTTCTATTTAGTGTAAATAGATAGATAGTTTATAGTCAATTAAATTACTTCATGACAAATAAATCAAACGCATGTTTTTAAATCAAACGTCCACCTCCTAGTGTTCAACCCGGGATTTCAATTTCGGTATAAATTTTATTTGTTGAACACGAGTTCTTCGCTTTCAAACTACAACGACAAGTTTTCGAAACCAAACACGTTAGCATAGCAACTCAAGCGTTCAATATTTGGAGCCATTCAGTTTTCTAACCCAAAGACGGGTAACACATTTAAAGTCAATGGTCATTGTTTGAAGCCAGTTATTGACCATACTCTTCCAGAACCCGTATCAGACACGGTTACTCTAGCCATTCTATGACTTCTTTGGCTGGACTTCACCTAGCTGACAGCATTAAACTCAGTAGTTGTACATTTGACACAAAGATGATATGAGCTTCATATTCCGGTGACATCTTTCATACTCTACCCTTTCTTTCATGTCTCTTTCTCAATGTGGACATTGCATCAGCTTGGCATGGGGGGGTGGATTCTTTTTTGAATCAATTGGTTAGCTTTGTGAAATTCATGTAAATTGTTTTCTCTTCTTATTTATACATTAAAAAAAAAAAAGGAAGGAATAGTTGGACATTAGGACTTTTCAATCTTAGGAAATATCACATTTGGATCAGAACACAAAGATCCTTCAGGTCTTTGGACTTAATCGGCCCGTGTATCCACTAAAATGTGGATTTATTTTTCAAGTCCTCGCCAACCTTAATTCTATTGTAATTTGAGTAAATAATGGGTGAAAAGTATATGATTTATCAACCCGCCCTCTAATTTGAGGGAATTTTAAGTTTTAAGCATCTACACACTATCTTGTCACTGACTCGTTGTTCGGTGATTTTAACGGAAATTGGGTGGCTAATGAACCTTCTAGGGTGATATGGCTGGCAAGTTATCGTGGGTACCAGCCCATAGGTAAATTGTCTAGAGCCCAGTCACTGGACCATTCTCTTTTTGCTACATTTAGGTAAATCTTAGACCAGGGAAGCCAACTACTTAGAAAAAAAGAAAAGAAAGAAAAAAAAAGAAAATGAGACAAGAAAAGAAAAAAAATAGTAAGCCACACTTCGCAGCATTAGTATGGCAGGCAAGTTGTCGGTAGTAACAGCTCATCGACCGGTTGTCCAGAACCTAGCTCAATAAATGCACTAAAAAACCCAAAACACTTAGGAAGAAGCGGAGAAGTAGAATAAACCGGGGAGATATACACTGGATTCACCATTGTGTTGACCCTGTAAAATAAAAGTACGGAGAAAGCCACCGGTTATAAATATACACCTTTAGGCAGAATTCTCTTTTTAAGGTCTGTTTTAACTGTCGGTCAACAAGTCTGCCACTTTCACAATAAGATACTTAGAACTTAGGGTTCTCATCAAATCTTAGGTGAGTTGAATGACCGTAGAAAGCCACTCTTAAACACTAAAACTTGAAAATTCAAAAAAATTAGAAAAGGGGAAAAAGAGTAAAGGAAAATTTTCTTTGAATAAGGTGAGGGCTTGAGGCGGTCTACATTTTGGCAGATACTCGGGCACTGTTGTGTCTTTGAAAGTTCAAATCCTAAGTAAACATTTTCTTAATAATTGAAAAAAACTCATGCCCAAATAAACCAACCTGATTCTTTTATAAATAGCATATAGTTTTTCTAGGGACTAGTAAAAGATTGGCATGGGGGTATGACGTAAACATGTTTACACTACTTAAGATGTCTATTTATGCATGTTCTTAAGCATAGGATTGCATTGCATGCTATAAATATTTCATAACATGCATCATCTTTCATTTAGATTAGTTTGAATAAAATGGAGGTTAATTATCTCCTTTTATGTTCATGGACAGGGCAAACTTTTTATCGTGGCCTTGAATCGAAGATCCAACCGTACAGATGTGATGAAGGCAACAATTGGAGTTCAATGACTCGAAGATTGGCCTAATCAGACATCTGTAGCATCAGATAGAGATCGGGGAACCCTAGAAGATCAAGCGCCAAGATGGTGTGAATCCACACTTCAAATGACAAATCTGACCACACAGATGGATTCAGATCGACGATCGTAGCTTAACGACACAAAAATCAACTCAATCTAACAACCATGGCACCATCTACACTATCCAAAAGATGGATGGTGATGATGGTGCCACATGGCCATCTTGGCTGCCCAAACAGGACCAGCTGATCTTGAAGACCACCGCGCGTTAGATCTGGATTGCACGATTACAATCCAACGGCTGTGGGCAGCCACACCTCAAAACATCTGCGTGACCATTTCCCCTTCACAGCATAGCAAGTGAACGCACTTACGCGAGTGAGCGGCATGCATTTGAATCACGGCGAGCAGCTGCTGAAGCGCAAGAGAGCGGGCTCCATGGCTGCTCGATCGAGATTAAGCAACTGCGGGTGCTCAATCCATTTCATGTCGTATCGCACTCCTGCGCGTGACACGGGATCGCACGTGGGTGCACGCACAGAGGAGGATAACGGAGGCGCGAGATAGGCCGTCCGATCTCACGATCAGATCGCTGAGATCGGTAGTACGTGAACGTGCGTTACACGTGTGAGTAGGCGAGCGGGCGTGCACGCTCCGCCACATGTCGCCCACGATGGGGCTTTAGCGACGATTTTATTCGTCACTAAAGACCCCTGATTTAATGTTTTTCAAATTAAAATGAACAAATTACCCTCGCTCCTTGCAACTATAAAAGGAGACACCCTCCACACAAAATTCTCATCCCTTCTCTTCTCTCCCTCTCCAAAGCTCAAGAGAAGCTTGTCCCACACCCGGGATGCTTCTTGCGAGATAAAGTCAATTTTTCATCCCCTTTCGAAAGCAGATCCCGCGATGACGACAACATGCTACCCCGTTCCCATTCTTCCTGCTTCACCCTCCTTCATCTTGCTCCGTTCCTCGTCGTCCAGGCATCGTCTCGTCCGGCTCATCCTCCAAGAAACCATCGAGGAGGATATCTCTCTCCCCATTCTTTCTACTACTTTCTAGAGTAGATTTACCACTTTCTAGAATAGATTTACTACTTTCTAGTGTAATCATTTTCCCACTTTCTAGTCGTAATGTTTAGTATAATGAACAATCTTCTGATAATGAATTCCATGTTCATTCTACATCTCTTTTTGACTTTTGTTTGTAAAATTCTCTTTCTCTCATTCTCTCTTTCTCTCTCTTCTATTTAGTGTAAATAGATAGATAGTTTCTAGTCAATTAAATTACTTCATGAGAAATAAATCAAATGCATGTTTTCAAATCAAACATCTGCCTCCTTGTCTTTGACCTGGGATTTCTATTCCGGTATAAATTTTATTTATTGAACATGAGTTCTTCGCTTTCAAACTACAATGACAGGTTTTCAAAAATGTTGAACGCTCCCCGGTAACGACGGCAAAATGTTGAACGCTCCCCGGCAATGGCACCAAAATGTTCTTCGCTCCTCGGCAATGGTGCCAAAATTTTGAACATTTGAGTTGCTATGCTAATGCGTTTGGTTTTGAAAACCTGTCGTTGTTGGCTAGCATTTATTTGTGAACATCCTTAGAGCCACCCAAATGTCTGATAAAGAGGCATTAGGCCAAAATCCAATGTTAGACCAAATTTAACAGTTGCATCTCGAAAATCAATTCCCTCAGCTTTCAAACGTCCAAAAGAGAGTCCTTGCGTAGCAATCATGGGACTTAAATTACCTTAATTGAGTTAGAACTTAGCATAATTGCAGTATAATGCATACATTAGTAGCATACATTGCATCTTTCATGCTTAAATTAGATAATCTTGAAATAATGCTATAATAATGTATTGATTAGTGTACTATTTGGTTTATAGGCAAGAAAAGCTCAAGAGATGGCCTGAAGTTGGACCTCAAGTAGGGAAGAAGCTAGAGCTATAGTGAGCTGGAGCTGAAGCTTTGGAAGAAAGCTGCTCAGGATGAAGAAATAATGTAGGGAAGATGTATACTACATTATTTCTAGGATTTCAATGTCTGAATTAAATTATGAAGAACATAGGACATTTCCACACCTATCCTTAGCCTTAGGGCAGCCCTAAATACCTTCCCAAACCATAGACACCTTCCCATTAGGCTACCATAGTCTAGAATACCTCAAAACCCATCTGCCAGTCCATCTCTTGACATCCAGGTAGGATGCAAGACATCCAAGCCCCTTGGATACTACTCATAGAACCTAGAACCCAATGTGCTCGAGTATTGGATGTCCAGACAAGGTGTCCGACATCCAATTTTGCAAAAACCTAAGGTAAAACATAGACTCCACCTTGATTCGACGTTGGATGTCCAGACTAGAGACTTAGACATCTAATTTTGAAGTATAAGTTGTCTGATCACTAAATCACCTATTTGGAACCCCTCTCCTGATGCTATTTTTGAAATCAAGCCTAGATCTTGATCACTTATGCCCCTAAACCCATTCCTACACCCTAGGGAACCTAAATTATGGTATACTATGCCTACTACACTACCCCAAGACCCTCCTAAGAACCTAATTAGGTTCACATTAAGCTCAATTGGCTTGGATATAGGTCAATTACACTTTACCTAGTTAATTGGACTCATAGAGTCTAATTGAGCTCAAATCTCAACTAACACAAGTCTAATTGGACTCAGTGAGAGTTCAATTAACTCAAAACTAAACTAATTGGGAATTTTACCTCCCAATGACACACACACCTACTAAATTAAACTTTTGGTGAGTTTAGTTGCACTTCTCACCTTAGTATTAGATCTTATGAACCTATGTTTTTAAACCTAACCAAATACAATTGCCTAGACCTATAGGACTCAATCTAGACCACCTAGCCACCCACATACTCATGCACACACACACACCAGCACTTGGCTATCCCTCTAGACTATTCTAGAGTGGCCTCCAAGTTGCACCACCTTGAAGGCTAAAAATAATCTTTAAGGAGTCCACAACCTACCTCCTTTAGAAGTGGATCTAAGAAGACCACTCCCAACCAAAGTTGATGCCAAATTTAAGGGTCTTCCAGAGAATTCTATAGTTCTCTAGCTGACCCACCTCAAAGTCTACATAAGGGCTCCCTTGGACGGCCAAGGACCCCCATCTTGGATGCCAACTCCATAGTCACAACTCCCTCCATGAGCTCTACCATCATCAAGCTTCACCACCTTGACTTCAAAGCACCAAGAAGCTCTCCACCATCTTCTTAAGAGGCTGGCCACCCACCTTGACTGTCCCTCTCTTCCCTCCCACCACCTCTAGCCACATAGCCATTGGAGACCACCTACAATGCCCTAATTTCTAGTAGCCTAGAATCTTTATTCTTCTTAGTTTAATTTTAGCATTAATTTTCTGCTTAGTAGTGTAGTATTCCTGCCATCTAGAGTGCACAAATAAACAATTCATGTGTTCAATGCATGCATCTCTTTATTGCTAGCATAGCCCTTGTTATTTTCAATTTCTTGTGCATGCATTCCTCTAAACTTGATTGTAATGACATTATTCTTGATGAAATAAAATGACAAGTTGCTGCTTCATATATTTATTGCAATCAAGATGTCAGTTCCTAAAAACATAAATGATCTTGTGATTGATGCATTTTTCATTAACATCCATCATGAAGTAATAATCATGCACATAAGTACCCACACCTTCACATTTGCCATTTATTTCATGCATGCACATGTAGTAAGGGTTAACAACACGACTAGTGCAACTTACATTCACACTCTTGAAACCATCGTATACTTTTAATCAAGCAAAAATAGGTTTAACTAGCAATCAATTTTGCTTTTATATGCCTCCCTAAGATCGTCTCGAACTCACTGTCTCAATATTAAATTTTTCTCGGAATCATGATTCACACTATACTACGATACTTTCTTAATCAAATACGCATTTCGTGAGCCAAACAAATGGCACCGTTGTTGGGGAGGCTACTCAATTCTGGTTTTAGATTTTTTTTTAGCTTAACTCTAACATATTTGCTTCTACTTTCTTTTGGTGTGCAAGAACAAGGAAAGTGGATTCTATCCACACATCAAGCATAATTGAAGAAATTAGGTGCACATCAAAAATATTACTTAGGTTTCCTTTGAATCCTATGTAGATTTGCTTTTTGAAAGAAAGAAAGGAAAAAATCTAAATATTTTCACGCAAAAAAAAATTGGACATAGGTTTCTTTTGAATCATAAGGTTAAAGTTGCTTTTGTAAAAAAAAGAAGAAAAAAAAATTGAATACTTTCCCTCCAAAAAGAAGAAAAATTAGCAAATTTGAAAAAAAAATCATTTGTGAAAAGGGCTCATTTTTTAATTTAAACCATTTCAAAAGCCTTTTCACCACTCGAAATTAGCCTAGATTTTTTTTTTTTTGTTTCAAAATTCAATTGCCGAACATTTTGTAACCCAAAAACTTCAAAATTTAAGCTCAGGCTAGATTTTCAAAATTAACATTCAAGCGACAACATTCTTTTGAAAAAAATTGATTTCTACAATTCTTGAAAATTTGTGAAATACAAGGGGGTCAAACAAACTAAATTCCAAAACATTTTGAATTTCAAAAATCAATTTCGAATAGTATGTAAATCAGATTTGAATAAAAATTGAGGGGTCGGAAATATTGTCAAATTATCTGTCATTTCCACATTTTCCCCTAATTTTTTGAATTAAATTGATATTACTTCCAATCAAAAAATCGACAAGGGGTCAAAATTCCAAATCTGATAGGCCAATAATTAAAACTTCATATTTATTCACTGGAAATAGTACAAATTCCAACAAATTATTATTTGAAAGGTTAATTGAGAAAGGAATCTGTCTGTTAATGTTGAAATCATTTGAAGTGAAATTTTAACGTGGAGAGCATTTTTAAGTTAAATTGTGATTTCCTACTTAAGGACTTAGTTTATTGTATGAACCCTAGTCTCAACTTTTAGCGTTATAATCTAAAGACCACACTTGATTAGTCGAGACTTGATCAACTCTAGTGGTTAATCGATGAGCTAGGTCACTGATGTAGACACATTAATTTAGGATAAAATGCCTATTTATACATGTTCCTAAGCTTGAAGATGCATTCCGTATTATAAATATTGCATAGCATGCATCATTTTGCACTTAGAGTAGTTTATATAAATTTTAGGATAATTTATGTCATTTTGTGGCGAGGAGAGAAGGATATTTGTTTCAAGAACATGGATTGATGATCCGACTGTACGGATCTGATCAGGAAGACGGTCAGAGTGTAGCACCTCATAAATCGTCTTAATCGGAGTCCCATAGCACATTCAGAGGAAGATCAAAGATGGGGCAAGGTGGTGCAAATCCAAACCTCAGATGCTCAATCTGACTGCACGAATAGATCCAGATTGACGATCGTAGCCCAACAGTGCAAAAATTGACCCAATCCGATGTCCATGGTGCCACCTACAAAGCAAAGGAGATGGATGGCCATGATGGCACCACGTGACGACATCACAGTAGCCCAAATCCACTCACGCCCCTTTGCTCAACTTCATCAAACAATCCCAGCCGTTGGATCTCAATCCAACAGAAGAAATTTACTTAGGCCCAGCAATCAGATTCAAGGATAAGATGGAGATGAGATCTCGACCGTTGGATCGAGATCCAACGGTTAAGAGCATGCATGCATAGAATCTAACCGTGCAATAATCTGCAATCTTGGAGTTGTGGTTGCGGGCATCGCTCTCAAACCACGGGCACGAGTTCTAGCCGTGAGGAGGGAACGAATCCAGCAGCCATAGTGTGCTATTGGAATTGGACTGTGCGATGGTGATTTGATGGTGGAGAGAATGTCGATGTGGCGTGATGAGAGCAGTGCAATGTGGATGCATGATCCGACTTGTGGGTCAATGTGCCATCATACGTGGGACCAGCATGCTACTCAAGCGCAATCAATGCACGATCATGGCTGTTCGATGGAAATCTGATTGTTGAGATTCATCCGTGCACGACTGCTATGATTGGGCATGTGCGCAAGCTTGAGCTGGAGGCTACAGTAATGCCTGAACTAGAGCTTTAGTGACATCTTTACTATCACTATTGACCCATGCCCAACTTAACCTCTTCTCCTCCATTATAAGAGGACCCATACCCCTTCTATTTCTCTTCATCTCTTCCTTTCTCTCCCTTACCACCTCCAAGCCTGTAGAGAGAGCCTGTCCAAAGCCTGAGATGCTCCTCTAGAGTAGAAAATCGAATTATTTTCCTACTTTCCATACCCCCTTGTTGAGCATCTTGTGTTTGTCCTCTTACCACCTTCCAGAAGAAGGTCCTCACCGCGACACCGACTTGCCCCGCCCTCCCTCATTTGACACCATTCTCTTTCCTCCCACCTCTCTCCTCCTTCGTCTAGGCACCGTAAGAGTGAGTCATCCATGAAGCGACAATAGAGGGGGACTCTTCTCACCTCTCTCAAACTTTTTATTGCATTCTAGTGTAGTTGTAATTATCTTGATTATCTGTAACAAACTCTTTTAGACGTACATTGATGTTCTCCGTCTCTCTGTGTCTCTCTTTGTTATTTTGCAAGTAGATTAGCTAGATTTTATTGACCTAATCTCTTGCCTTATATACTAAAAAAATCATAAAAGATAAAAACACCAAAATCAAATATAGTTGAAGAATGGTTTTCAAACCAAACGTTCACCTCCCTGTGTTCTACCTGAGACTTACTTCGAGTTTTGGTATAAATCTTATTTGGTAATGATTTTTTGTGACTACAAAGATAACTTCTCTAAAACCCAGATTTCCCTCACGAAATTGATGCTTATCATTTTAGCAACATTATCGGGAAGGCAACACTTTTTGGTTTTTCCACGTTTTCCACCTTACTTAACTTCTTAGCTCACTTTGCTCCTTTCTTTCTGTGATTACAGGTACCCTTCCAAGGTGAGCCAAAGCAAAATTGATCAGAGTAAAGTGTGGTTAGAAAGTTATGTAAGTGTGCCCCCAACCCCACCCATTAGTTTTCCATTCCATCACCTAATAATTCAAACTCAAATCAACCTTGGAGCTTTTATAAACCCCATGATAGATCTGGTTGTTTGATTGTCATTTCACCTCACCTCACCCCCATATATATATAAAATGAAAAAGTAAAAAAAATTCTGATTGTGGGACATAACTGAAACTTACAAACCTCATATACCCAGAAAATCCACATCCTAGCACACAATTACTTTGATTCCACCACTTAACCAGTATTTGACCTATGGACCTGGTACACTTCAACTCAATACACATAGGTAAGTAGAAATCTAATTAGGTTAAGACATTGTGTGCCTTAATTTGTGGTAGAATAGGCCAATTGATTGATTTGTTTGGATCGCACCACTCAATTTAAAACTGATTCATAAAGTACCTTGACACTTAGGGTTCAATTTTTAGGCACTATGTAGGTACTGTACAGTCTTCTTGAGTTTTAAAGGAATATATGATCACCGGTGCTTGCAATACTTGGAGTGTTCTACTGGACTTGATTGAACGAACCTAAAGATTAAACTCTAAAAGCTAATAAACAAGGTTAAACCCTAAAAGAAACATCATAAAATATCCTTGTTTGAAAACCCTGGGTTTGCACAAACATATATATTAACTGATCCTTAAGGGGACAACCCATCTAAAGGGCCCATGACATTCAATGGGCACAATCATCACCAACCTAAATAAAACTTAGTAGATGTTGGCTTAAGGATTGATTCGCGATTTGGGACCCAAATTGAGGTTGTTTTTGATTAATCTGCTTATACCAGTCCATCTGATGCGTAGCTAGGGGAGTAGTGTCAAATGACAACAACTGGGGGGTATCAGATGGACCTGAGGCGAAAACTAAGGGAAGTACCTTCTCCCCAATGCCTCCCTCTAACTGGTAAGATTGATCAGATAAAAGTAGACAAAACTATTTATAATCTTAAGACAAGTTTTGAGAGTCTATAGATCTTTAGGATAAACCACCTGAGGATAGGTTTTATTGTTTGTATTGCGGGGCTCATTTTCTTTCTCTTTCCCCTCCCACTTCACCATGTATTCTTCCACACCAAACTCGCATTTCCAATCCTATTCCCTACCACCACTTATTCCCAACATGATTATTATCCTGACTCAACTTTTGAATACCCATCTCTTAGTCAGGATAACTTTGATTGGGGATATGATTCCAGACCACAATGTCCAGGACCTAACCCTGGACATCATGATTATGATTATTACCCTTCCCAGAGCTACACTGTCTTTACATCACCGCCCTCTTATGAACAAACCAATCTAATCTACAATTGGGAAGGATTCGATGATTATAACACCTACCCTCCCCAGTACTATATGGAATATAGGTCATCACCCTTCTTTGAACAACCCGAAGTGACCTATTACCAAGGTTGGACCTAAAAACATCAATTTGTTGACTCCCCTAGATTAAACCCAAACCCACCCAACCCTAAATTAAACCACTCAGTTTAGGTGAACCAGGTCCAAGATAGGGTGTTGGCCCATTTGGGGAACACCATATGATTTTTAGAAACCCAGCCAACACCACACAATGAAGAATTGGAGCCCTTGAATCAAATGATTGATGATCCGAATAATTCGTTATTGGATTGGCTCCAAGATATTAAGGATAAAGGCCCAGGTGAGTTTCTACTTGGGAAATTGTTGACATTGAGGATGAAATTTGTGGTTGCCAAACTCCAATCTTGGGATGATTCTTAGGATGAACGCCTTTTATGGGAGCCAATGTTAGAACCCACTCAGTCACTTGTAGGGGGGACAATTTTTATGTGACCGAGGATGACCAGGTTGGTCTAGAGCAACTCATTGAGGATGAACCAATTTTCTATCCCAAGATTCCCAATCTAGGGAGCAAAGAAAAGTTGTCTCCATGGACCAGGAGATGACATACAATTTTGAGACATGTATAAATGAGGATAACAAATTCATTGATTCTGAGGGTGAAGAATCTCATAGTGAAGTCCCACTTGAGCTTAAAGAAAATGATTTTAGTGAGACAAACGGGGCTATGGAATCTGATGAACCATTTCATAGCCTGATAATTGAGGATTATGATCCAATTAGGGTCGACATGGAGGATTCTGATCCTGAGTAATTGGCAGATTCAATCAGTAGCCCTTTTCCTCAACCACACTCCAAAGAATTGAATGATGATATTCTTGAGTTCACCAGACCCAAGTCAATTTTGATCTAGCTGCAATTGTTTGACTTAGATATTTTAGATCAGGTGTACAATGATCTGGAGGTCCTGAAAATACTAATTTTATAGGGTAGAAGTTAGGAAATGAAAATCTAGGAGGCTACGTCTGAGGGAAATACAATTTTGGATTTAAAGGTTCTTATTGACCAGAAACTACCTACCTTCTATCAGGACCCTTATGATATCTTTGATGTGCAGCCCAAGTATGGAATAATTGACTATCTTTCTAAGCTGAACTCTAAGTGGCCACCTGAATCTAGTGAATCAAATTTACCTATTGTCCACCAATTTAGACTTGAGTTGCACACAATAAAATTGCATACTCGGCCCTGCAAACACAACAATATCCAATTCTGGGTAATCTTCATCCAGAGCCATAAAACCAGTAGACACTGGGGCATGGATCTGCACCACAACTTGTTCCATATCTATGGACATCTTGTGCTAGCAGGTTTGAGGATTAATCTTTTGATTCTGATCTTGACCCATACTTGTGAGTCCTTAACCTTTTGTTTGCTTGTTCAATTTGCCTAGTTGAAGGTATTAAACTTAGCACGTGTTTATACACCTTTCTCTCTGCAGAGATAACTTGATTTACCACAAAATTCAGGTGATATTTTTTTTATTCTACCCTTTTCATGTCATTTTTACAATGACATTGCATCGTTTAGGCATGGGGGAATACTAAATTTTGAAATCATTTTGTTAACTCCATGAAATTTATTTTATTTTCCTTCTAAAAAAAATTTAATTCAAAAAGATAAAAAATTAGAATTAAGGGAAGAGAACTTAGGCATTAAGAGTTGTTAACTTTACGAAATGATACTTTAAGACTTGAACACTTAGACTCTTCAGGTCTTCAAGCTTCATCAGCCCGAGTGTCCACTAAAATGTGGACTTCTTCTTGAGTCCTTGCCATGTTAATTTTACTTGAAATTGGCCAATAAATTAGGGTGATAAGTACATGACTTATCAACTCACCCTCTTATTTTAGGGGACTCAGTCTAAAGCATCAACACAGTACATGCATTGGCTCACTTTTCGGTGATTTTTACATAAATTATGTAGCTAATGAACTTTCTAGGGTAGTATGG
The DNA here is from genome assembly GCA_037157565.1 of Thalassia testudinum. Taxonomy (NCBI): domain Eukaryota; kingdom Viridiplantae; phylum Streptophyta; class Magnoliopsida; order Alismatales; family Hydrocharitaceae; genus Thalassia; species Thalassia testudinum. The sequence continues at coordinate 65,196,297 of JAZHRO010000014.1, forward strand.
CTGACAAGTTGTCGTGGGTAACAGCCCATTGCCTGGTTGTCCAGAGCCTAGGTACAAGACCATTCTCTCCCTATTGCCTTTAGGTAAATCTTAGATCAGGGAAGCGAACTGCTAAGAAAAAGAAAAAAAATATATATATACTTAAATATAAAAAAAGAAAAAGGTGAAAATAAATAAGCCACACTTCACCGAACGAGTATGGTTGGCAAGTTGTCATGGGTAACAGCACATTCGTCGGTTGCCCAGAGCCTAGCTCTAAAAAAAAAACAAAAATAATTCCCAGTACACTTAGGGAAGAAGCAAGGAAGTAGAATAAATCGAGAAGATATACATTAGGTTCGCCCTTATGCTGACCCCATAAAAAAAATAAGAAAAGTAGGGAGAAAGGTAGTGATTGAACACATAAACCTTTAGGCAAAAACCCTTAAGGTCACCTAGGGTTGTAAAAATGTGAAGTCTGTTTTAACGACTGTGATCAAGTCGACTTTTCACTTTGTGTTATAGTATTTAAGTGGTTGAAAAATCGACTAATCAAAAATAATAATAACCACTCATAGAAGAGCGGGTCGTGTTCACAGGGAGGCAATTATGCAATAAATTCTTAATTATTCTATATTCTTTCGGGTAAGTGTGAAATCCCTATTCAATTCCGACATAAAATGTGAAGGAAAGTAGATTCATAATAACTTAAAAAGATAAGGGTATATGTGCAGTTTCCCCTCACAGAAATCTTCAATAAATTTATGATGAATTTATGCAATTTTCATGTGACGTTTACTAGAGAAAATTAGTGCTCAGGTTAAGCCCAAAAATCAATCTTAAAACTAGTGAGTATCAATGACATGCAATTACAATGAAATATGAGCGTTCATGCACAATTCTGCGACACTATAAGAATAGTAAATAAAAATCAAATTCTGTGGCAATGTCAATGAATGTAAATATTAATTGGCTTAAAAATAGAGCATTTTTGCTCTCTCCTCCTCGCGAGAGAAAGAGACCACTGGCGGGCGTTGGAGAGGCTAGCGAAGTCGGCGAGGATGAGGGCTATCCAATGGTGGCTACGTCGTTGACGGAGGTGGCCAGAGGTGGCCGGCGGGGGAAGGAGGAGCGCTAGCCTGATGGAGAAGAAGGCAGAGCGGCTACTGCAGTGCAGCCTGTTGGTGGGTGGCCGCACGCTGGTGCGTGCCCGTGCATGTCTGCAGTAGTCTGGTGGCGGGTGGCCACACGCTGGTGCACGCCCGTGTGCATCTACAGGTCCAGCTGGAGGGTGAGGCGGTCTGCAGGTGGGCGAAATGGGCGATTGCGGGTGGGCCCGCAGAGAGGTGGATGGTGCTGGCTGGTGAGGTAGCGCCTGTGGGTGCGGCGTTGGAGGGTGAGATGGGCGCGGAGGTGGGGATGCAAGCGCTTGCAGAGGTTGGAGCGCACGCCTGCAATAGGGGGCGCACCTGCAGGCGCGGGCATCTGGTGGTGTTGATGCGATGCAGTGCAGGAGCGGGGTCAAGGAGGGCGGGTGTGCTGAGGTGAGAGGGCGCTCTGCTGGGAGTGTTGGAGAGGTTGGCTGTGGTGAGGTGTGCGGGCGCGGTGTAGGCTGAAGGGAGGTAGGTGCGCCTGCAGATGGCGTAGGTGAGCAGTGCTACGCTAGGGCGCGGTGTAGGCTTGATGCGGTGCGCAAGGCAAATGCCTGCAGGCGCGCTTATAGGGGCGCTTAGTGGCTTGGCGGTGTAGATGGCAGCAAGCACCTGCGGCCGCTGTAGAAGGGAGTGGCTGCGAGCACTTGCTGGCAGTGCGGTGCGGTGTAGAAGATGAGGTTTTCCCCCGCATGGAGGAAGATGATCCACAGTGCACGCTGGAGAAGATGGTGCCCGTTCTTTTCTTCCTGGATGATTCCCTCTCTCCTTGGATCCGCCTCTTCCTTTTAACTTCTCCTCGGTTGCGCCAACGAGAGTTAAGGGATTTTCAAATCCCTTAACTCTTTCTGGTCGACGGCTGTTGGGGGTTCCTCAGAGGATGGGGAAGAGAGTAGTCGCCGGTTATTTGAAAAAGGGTAATTTATCCTTTCCTCCTCATTTTTTTGCCAATTATTTTTCTTGCACATAAAAAGAACAGATTAAGTTATAGAATAAATGTGAACCTTAATCATGATGCATGCAGACATTCTATAACTTAATATAGTTATTAACAATCCTAAAAGCTATAATTAAAGTTACTTAGGCGTAATATTAGTCCATTAAAATTGATTCATCAAATACACCTATTGCTAAGATTTGCTAGTCCGTAGCAAAAATGAAAAATAATAGAAGTAATCAGAAGATTTCTTCTTTTCTTACTTCAAAACTTTAGAAATCTAGACAAATGTGAAGTGCTGAGAGCCTAGGTTACAAATCCAAGTGAAAGAGCCAGTTCGCATTGGAAGTTCGCACTTCACCCTAGGTAAATATTGTGTCGGGATAGGCAACTACTTCCCTCGGGGATAAAGTAGAAGATAATCTGTAGTTTGACCCCGGCATTTGGCTTAGGTAGGAGATATCGAATTGCATGGATTTATATTTGGTGGCACACATTCATCTGGTGCAACATATAGTCTAGTAATGCAGACTCTAGATCTCTAGACTATTACACAAGTCAACTCCGAGAGAGGCTATACAACTGTGCTCTCATGATGTTCCTAGGCACTGATGGCGAAAATACGCGGTTTGTTAAAATACGTCGTTGTAACGCGTAAATTTGCTTTCGCTCTTAAATTTATAATCCTAGATAGGGAAGTATCTAGGGTCGTCCAAGGAGGCAATATGGTTGCAAAATTGATTCTCTTGCTTGGAATATATCTCAACTTTCTTTTGGTAATTTTCAATATACCATTTTTTTTTTTGTTTTTGAACTAAGGCAACATGCGAAATTATGGCGGGAAAAGTGTTTACACTTCCAATTAAGTAAACTACTCTAAAGTGGCAAGTAGAGCCTCTCCCTAAGCTCACTCTAAGCAAGTGGAGGCCTAGAATAATTAAGGAGAGGAAGTGAAGAATGCTGAAAATAAGCAAATAGAAATGCAAACAAGATATGCGAAGAAGGCAACTAGATAATTGATAAAGTGTTTAACAAAAATGCCTAGTAGAGGAATGCTTCTACTACTAGATAATTGAAATAAAGAAAGAAAACACAAATCCTCTAAATAGATGGTGAATAAGAGGGCTTCTTGCTCCAAGGTTGGTGGCTCCCAAGCTTGAAAAGAATCCTTCAACTCCTTCCTTGCAGAACTCCGCCAAGGTGATGACCTCCAAGGCAAGCCCTAAGGGGGCGTGCCCTAAGTTTCTCTCCAAGGGTGGACGTCCAGCCTAAGCTTTTCTCCTTTGCCTGGCCATCCTCCTTGAAGTGGGAGAGTCCTCCTCCTTGGCGTGGCTCAAGTTGAAGAGAGTGGGGAGAAGAAGGCACCAAAAGGGCTGGTGATGTGCCCCTTTAATCTCCTTCTCTACTCCTTCTTCTTGGCTGTAGGTATAGGTGGTTTAGGTAGAAAATATACTAAGGGAGGATGCCCAAAAATGGTGGTAGGTGGTGGCCTTTTATAGAATAGGAGGGGGGCTATGGTGACCTTTGAAATGGATGGCTAGGATGGAAGGAGGGAGGTGGTTAAGGATCCAATGGCCAAGGGTGTTTGGCGCCACCTTAAGGGACACCTAAGGGGTGGTTATGTGTGTTGACACCCCTTGATATTGGCGCCAAAATGGCTTCTAGAAGAGGGTCTAGGTTGGCGCCAAGAAGGATTCTAGAAGGGGGGTTAGGTGGATGGCTAGGATGGCTTATGTGGGTAGGTGTAGGGTGGATTAAGGGGCTGAAAGTGGCGCCAATATAGAGGTGGTTAGGGGTGGTTTTTGGCGCCAACTTGAAGTGTCTTTTGGTGGAGATAATGGGGTGAAGGGATGGCTAGGAGGTGGTGCCAACTTGAGTAGGGTAGCTAGCTTAGGTAGGCTTGAGTTGGTGGAGCTAGCTAGGGTTGATTTTGGAGGTAATGAATGGCCAAGGAGCTGGTTGTTAGCTAAGCTAAGCTAAGCTAAGATAAGCTAAGCTAGCTTAGCTAAAGGTGGAGTAGAGGAGAAGGTGTTGGAGCTAGGGTTTGGAGGAAGGAGCTGAGGAGAAGAAGTCTGGAGCTGGAGCTGGAGCTGGCTGCTGCTGAAGAGGCTGGCATGGGGCTACTCTAGCTGGCTTAGCTTGCTAGTTCTTTGCTAGCTACTAAGCCAAGCTAAAGTGAGCTAGCTTCTACCAAAATTAGTTGAGGTGAGCTAGGTCTGGTGCTCCCGGGGAGAATCAAGCTGGTTGAGGCAGCTAAGGTAGCTTAGCTCAACTGAGTTGAGCTAAGCTGAGTCCCCGGGAGCTGGACTTGAGCTTCCTGAGCTGAGATGAATTCTTCTTCAGCTGGCTGGAGTTGAGTGGAGCTGAATGTAGCTGGATCTGAGCTGGGGTGAAATCCTGTCAACTCAGCTGAGCTAGCTAGAGCTCCCTGTGAACTAGTGGGAGCTGAGATGAGCTAGACTCAGCTAAGTTGAGCTGGATCTGAGCTGACTTGAGCTAGGGTGAGCTAAGATGAACTCTCTTGAGCTGCCATCCAGCTGAGATTAGCTGAATGGAGCTGGGATGAGCTAACCCTAGTTCAAGTAAGCTAGGTTCCAGCTGCGGTGAGCTAGATCAAGCTGAGGTGAGCTGGATCAAGCTGAGGTGAGCTAGATTAGGCTGAGTTCCAGCTAGTCTGGGCTTCTCCTTCACCAATTGCCTTCTTGAGTGCTAGGGTTTTAGGGATCTGTGCATCTGTACATCCCTAACACACAAAAACTCATTAAAATGACAATAAAAAATGCAATGCATGCCTATCCTAATTTATGCCTAAATGCAGCCCAAAAACCCGTTTGCAGAGTAAAATCCTAAGAGCTAGGTTAGTTTTAAAGCATAAAAATGATGATAAACTGGCGTTTATCACACCCCCATGCTTATCTTTTGCTAGTCTCTTAGCAAAACATTAATTTTTTTGGAAAACGGAATTTTTGGGAAATCTAATTTTTTTTTGACTTTTGAGGAGAAAAAGAGATTAAGGGACCTTGGTAGATTAAAACACAGGAGATACGGGATTTGTTGAAGATAAACATCAGGATTTGTTTTTGGATCCAACCATTAGATAGAACGGGATCAATATATCCTCAGAAAATTCACAAATTAACCCCTTGTTAATTCAGATGACTTGAAAAGTTTGTTTTTAGGATTTTTCTGGCTCGTGAATCTGATTCGCAACTTGCAAATTCCTTTAAAACCCTTGTGTCTGTGCTTGTGAAAAGCCAACCTTTATAAGGACGTGTTATTATTATTATTATTATTTTTTTTTTTTCTCTCCCCCATGCTTATTTTTAGCTTAGTCTTACAACAGATGTGTCGGTATCATCATTCCCGTTACCATTCCTCGAGGGGGCTCTGGCGCCAGTACTTCGGGATAGCACTGTCCATGACACCACCCAAGAGCTCACAACCCCAAAACACGATGCGGTGAAAAGGGGCACTCCAAGCAAACTCAAGCTCTTGCTCCGACGCTATAGGTAGAGCACCGTCCAAGACACTTGAGCTGCTGAAATGCGCTTTAATGCTCTGTCTAAAGATATGAAATATAGATATAGAGCAGCACCGAGGCGGTAACATGTTGACATCGTGTCCTCAAAGAAGGTTTTTTTCCTTCTTCTCGACGGTGGGAACTCAAACCAATGATCTGCTTCAGACTTTTACTAAATCCAAACAAGGGAGTTTTTTCAAATTTTTAGTTATTTTTAAGTGTTGGCTTGTGTGTGAAAATTGACACAAAAAGTTTCTCGAGAACCACAGGTTTTTGAATCAAAAACTAAGTCAAATACTTTCCATATTACAAAATAGGATCAAGTCACCTGAACTATCATGAGTTCAGGTGGAATTTTAGAGAAGGATATCTGATCTAGTCTAAAATAGACCCTGGAATTCTAATGATCAGATCCATATCCTCATCCTTAGTTTGTTAAAGATTAAATCCCATTGTACCAGAAGTGAATTTTTCGACCTTAGTCCTGATTTCAAAATTTTTCCTCAAAAAGTTTTCAACATTTTTTTTTATTTTATTTTTTTTTTCTTTTTATTTTTTTTTGGGTATGCAAGTAGGAAATAAATTAAAGAAAAAAGCATGTTTTTAGGTTTTAAACATCCTAAATCGATCGTAGAAATTTAAAAACACCCCCCCATGCTTAAGATATGCCATGTCCTCATGCATTAGGAGGGAAAAGGAATCACCTTAGTGAAGAACAGTCAGGTCTAGGATGAATAAAACCTGGAAAAAGAAGAAAAAAGGAAAGCAAGAAAATGATGGGTTACCTCCCATCCAGTGCTATCTTTTACGCCATTCAGCCGGGCGTGAAGGTATGCACGGAAGACGTAAGATCATGTAAATAATTGGACACTTGAATGTCCGCAATAAAAGTGTCTTCCTCAAGATTCCTAAAAAGATGAGTGGTAAAGATAAAGGGATCAAAATAAAATAGAGAAATGGAAAAATGACCCAGATCTGGCCATGGTTTAAGTGCTTGTAAATTTTCAGATTCTGGTGGGTCGAGTGATAGGTCCAATGGAAAGGGATGGGGAATGGAGTCAATGAGATGTAGGGTGTGTGAAGTTAGTGTGGATGTTTCAGGAAGATGAAAAGGGGGAAAGTCAAACCCTAGTTGATCTGGAAAGTCTTGGACCACATAACTATCCTTAGAATAAGAATCAATAAAATCTAGATCAATAGTGGTCAAAGATGAATGAGATTGGATCAACATAGACATTTCAAATACTGCTTCCATTTTATTATCAGTGTCCTCAAAAATTTTGTGATTAATGGACCTCTTGGAAGCTTGAAATAAATCTAATGAGAAGGTCTAGTTACTGCAACTTATATTCATTTTCCCAGAATGAGAATTGATATTAGATGCTGCCATAATCAAAAAAGGTCTTCCAAGGATGGCATTAATGAGAGCCTTGGGTACCTCTATGTCAAGGACCAGAAAATTTACCGGAATAGACAATTCCGGACCTTGATAATACTATCCTCAACAACTCCCCGCGGTTGAATGGTAGATCGATCTTCCAATTGAAATTGAACCTTGGTAGGTTTTAAATCACTGAATCGAAATTCCTCGAATAAGACAGGGGGGATGAGATTACTAGAGGTACCTAAGTCGAGAGGGGCACGAAAAATGGTGTCAGTTACGACAATTGAGATAAGTGATGTGCCCTGGTCCTTTTTTGTGAAAGGCAGCTTGCTCTGAAAAACTGAGTTGGCTGTCTTTGAAAGGACCAACCTTTCTAGATTCTGATCATGCCCTTTTGCAGTAAATTCTTTAGAGGCATGGGGGGAATCTAGGAAGGGAATATTCCTCTCGACTTGCTCAAATAAATCCAAAGAATTGTGGTCAGAGGGCTCTGATTTTGGATTGTTGGATTGCAGTTTTTGAGAGTGGGAAATAGGGTTTGAATCAAGTGTTTTTGGGGTTTCTTTTTCTTCTTCCTTATTAAGGTTAGGGGGGTCAATCTGCATTGGTTGAGAATCAGTTTCATCATTTGATTGAGAAGGCCTTAAATCCATGGTGGTTTCGTCACTCCTCATAGTCTCTGCATATGCAGCTTGGTGTTCACTGAGAGGAGGTAGGGGGGCCTGATGTTGAAAGAAACTGGGTAGGTGCTGTGATATTGGGTTAATAGGAGGCTGAATCATGTGGTTCTGATGTTGGTAGACACCCGGGTGTTGGTTCCTGTGATTAATAAAGTTTGGTGTGGGTTGGGATGGTGAGTGTCCTGCAGGTCTTTGAGTCGGAATATCCCCAATTTGATCATTGAGATTGTTAATAAGATGGGTTGTTTCCTTTGTTTTTCTTTGTAACTCTTGCAAGGTTTTCATCATCTGGGCATTAATGTCTTCTTGAGATTGCCCAGATTGATAAGTCTGATTTGAACCATACCCTCCAAACGGGTTCTGTTGTTGGTGTGGAACCGGATTGGTCCAGGAGTGGGTCGGATAATCCCCCCTATTAGAGGAATTTTTCCATTTCGACTGGAAAGTAGGGACATTTTGGGTGGGGTGATGATTGGGATAAACATAATTCCCTGTTGAACCATAGAAAGCCTCAGAATAATAATTATACTCAGCACGAGATTTATGCAGATTTTCTCTCTTGCAGGTGTTTAAAGGGGTGAGATGTGGAATGTGTGGAGCTTGGGTAGGTGTGGCAGGACTCCCTTGGTTGGCTAGGTTTGTTAAATCCTTATGCAACTGTTGTTGCTTAACTTGTAGCTGAGCCATGATAGAGTAGAGATTAGGTGGAGGGGCCTGATTAAGTAGCTCCTGGGTGGAAAAATAGGGGAAAGAAAAATTAGCATGCGGGTTAGAGGACCAATTTTGATTTTCCATTTTGAGAGAAGAGGAAGAATGCAGGAAAAGTCTTTTTTTTGGGGAGGCAAAATCAAGTGGTCCCTCCAAGTGTGGAGTTTTGGACCGCCGCCCGTGCAAAATGGAAGAAATGGCAGGGGAGGAGAAGAGATGGGGATGAGAGAAGTGTGCACACAAGCAATCAAATTCTAGACCTAACTTAATTGTGACTCCCTAGAATTTAACCTAAGACTTGGTCTACCTAGGAAACAAGTAATCACTAGTGAATACCCGTTCTGTCAACAAATCTAGCCAAGTTGCTTAAGGGGAGGTTTGGGCCCAAGCTTTTCCCAGGAAAATCCTCAGGTGCTTGTACAAACCCGCGCCTGGTCGTTTGACACAGCCCCTCAGCCTGAACACCAGATATAGATGACAGAATTGGTATTAACTAGAGAAAACTTAAATCCTATATAGCAAGCCTAAATTGATGAAACCTTAGGGGTCAAATTGCTACAAATTTTAGTTAGGTATAGGATACAACAGTGCACACGGAATGTGGAGGGCGTTTATTGGGATGTTGCCCTGTTATTTGATTTTTTTTTTTTTTTTTTTTGTGTGTGTGCAGGAATTGGAGAGTGGCTCCAATGAAAGTCAAGTTGTCACACAATTTTTTTGTATTTTTGTCTTTTAGGATGTGATTTAATTAAATGAATTTTAGGGTTTTTCTCTTTAAGTTTTCAAACAAGTTTGAAAGTTCACAATCAAAGGAAAGACAAGTTGTATGTGTGATTGTATATTTCCTTTTAATTGAGTCTCTAAAGAGAAAGAAGAAACCCTAAGCCAATTATCCCTAAGACAGAAATTTAACTACCAATGAATTATTTTTAGCTTTCAGAATTAAGTAGTGGTCCAAACAAGTTAAACAACACCACTACTTTGAATAAAATCAAACAAGGATTCCAGAAAAGGTTTTTTTAAGATTTTAGGAATTTGTTTGATAATAGTTTTGAATTTTTAATTATACTGGTGTCAAAGTCCAGAAATAATACCCGTGGGTATTATAGACTTTTTAGTATTACCACCGACCTCATAAAATTTTTATGATTTTATATGATATGTAAAATTTCACAGGGATTCCAACAAGCTAAATTCCACAAAAATTGGATGAGTATAAAAATTCTAAAAATTCGCGGACAGTAGCAAAACAGGAAGATTAGAGGGTGTGACCCCTCTGTAATCCACGAATTTTTAAAATTTAAATACAAATCCAATTGATCTGAAATTTGGAACAGATGTTCCAAACTTAATTGGGAATCATTCTATGAAATTTTATGATTTTAAGAGGCCTGTGGTGTTAGGAATCGATTTTTCAAATCTGGACATAAATCTGGACCCGAAAAATAGAACACCAATACTTGCAATGGAATGGCGCTAAAGAAGCATACAAGCAAACAATGGATTTTAAAATGCACCACTCCACTTAATTTAAGTGTTTAGGGTCCTGAAAGCCAAGTTTAATATATTTTTGGTAGTTTTAATTAATTATGTGACTAGAAAGAGGAACCAACCTGAATTTTCGCAGGAAGAAAAGGATCTTTAAGCTCTCGCTTCCAGATTCCCGCTTTCCCGTTGTAGTTCCTGCACACTTAAAAGAAAGAAAGAGAAGGGGATGAGATCCACTTCAAGCAAGAGAAAATGAGTTAATGCAAAGCCGTGCCTCCCCGGCAACGGCGCCAAAAAGTGATGGCGAAAATACGCGGTTTGTTAAAATACGTCGTTGTAACGCGTAAATCCGCTTTCGCTCTTAAATTTATAATCCTAGATAGGGAAGTGTCTAGGGTCGTCCAAGGAGGCAATATGGTTGCAAAATTGATTCTCTTGCTTGGAATATATCTCAACTTTCTTTTGGAAATTTTCAATATACCATTTTTTTTTTTGTTTTTGAACTAAGGCAACATGCGAAATTATGGCGGGAAAAGTGTTTACACTTCCAATTAAGTAAACTACTCTAAAGTGGCAAGTAGAGCCTCTCCCTAAGCTCACTCTAAGCAAGTGGAGGCCTAGAATAATTAGGGAGAGGAAGTGAAGAATGCTGAAAATAAGCAAATAGAAATGCAAACAAGATATGCGAAGAAGGCAACTAGATAATTGATAAAGTGTTTAACAAAAATGCCTAGTAGAGGAATGCTTCTACTACTAGATAATTGAAATAAAGAAAGAAAACGCAAATCCTCTAAATAGATGGTGAAGAAGAGGGCTTCTTGCTCCAAGGTTGGTGGCTCCCAAGCTTGAAAAGAATCCTTCAACTCCTTCCTTGCAGAACTCCGCCAAGGTGATGACCTCCAAGGCAAGCCCTAAGGGGGCGTGCCCTAAGTTTCTCTCCAAGGGTGGACATCCACCCTAAGCTTTTCTCCTTTGCCTGGCCGTCCTCCTTGAAGTGGGAGAGTCCTCCTCCTTGGCGTGGCTCAAGTTGAAGAGAGTGGGGAGAAGAAGGCACCAAAAGGGCTGGTGATGTGCCCCTTTAATCTCCTTCTCTACTCCTTCTTCTTGGCCGTAGGTATAGGTGGTTTAGGTAGAAAATATACTAAGGGAGGATGCCCAGAAATGGTGGTAGGTGGTGGCCTTTTATAGAATAGGAGGGGGGCTATGGTGACCTTTGAAATGGATGGCTAGGATGGAAGGAGGGAGGTGGTTAAGGATCCAATGGCCAAGGGTGTTTGGCGCCACCTTAAGGGACACCTAAGGGGTGGTTATGTGTGTTGACACCCCTTGATATTGGCGCCAAAATGGCTTCTAGAAGAGGGTCTAGGTTGGCGCCAAGAAGGATTCTAGAAGGGGGGTTAGGTGGATGGCTAGGATGGCTTATGTGGGTAGGTGTAGGGTGGATTAAGGGGCTGAAAGTGGCGCCAATATAGAGGTGGTTAGGGGTGGTTTTTGGCGCCAACTTGAAGTGTCTTTTGGTGGAGATAATGGGGTGAAGGGATGGCTAGGAGGTGGTGCCAACTTGAGTAGGGTAGCTAGCTTAGGTAGGCTTGAGTTGGTGGAGCTAGCTAGGGTTGATTTTGGAGGTAATGAATGGCCAAGGAGCTGGTTGTTAGCTAAGCTAAGCTAAGCTAAGATAAGCTAAGCTAGCTTAGCTAAAGGTGGAGTAGAGGAGAAGGTGTTGGAGCTAGGGTTTGGAGGAAGGAGCTGAGGAGAAGAAGTCTGGAGCTGGAGCTGGAGCTGGCTGCTGCTGAAGAGGCTGGCATGGGGCTACTCTAGCTGGCTTAGCTTGCTAGTTCTTTGCTAGCTACTAAGCCAAGCTAAAGTGAGCTAGCTTCTACCAAAATGAGCTGAGGTGAGCTAGGTCTGGTGCTCCCGGGGAGAATCAAGCTGGTTGAGGCAGCTAAGGTAGCTTAGCTCAACTGAGTTGAGCTAAGCTGAGTCCCCGGGAGCTGGACTTGAGCTTCCTGAGCTGAGATGAATTCTTCTTCAGCTGGCTGGAGTTGAGTGGAGCTGAATGTAGCTGGATCTGAGCTGGGGTGAACTCCTGTCAACTCAGCTGAGCTAGCTAGAGCTCCCTGTGAACTAGTGGGAGCTGAGATGAGCTAGACTCAGCTAAGTTGAGTTGGATCTGAGCTGACTTGAGCTAGGGTGAGCTAAGATGAACTCTGTTGAGCTGCCATCCAGCTGAGATTAGCTGAATGGAGCTGGGATGAGCTAACCCTAGTTCAAGTAAGCTAGGTTCCAGCTGCGGTGAGCTAGATCAAGCTGAGGTGAGCTGGATCAAGCTGAGGTGAGCTGGATTAGGCTGAGTTCCAGCTAGTCTGGGCTTCTCCTTCACCAATTGCCTTCTTGAGTGCTAGGGTTTTAGGGATCTGTGCATCTGTACATCCCTAACACTCGCAAAAACTCATTAAAATGACAATAAAAAATGCAATGCATGCCTATCCTAATTTATGCCTAAATGCAGCCCAAAAACCCGTTTGCAGAGTAAAATCCTAAGAGCTAGGTTAGTTTTAAAGCATAAAAATGATGATAAACTGGCGTTTATCAGGCACTCACTCTTCTTTTTCCTTCTGAGATCACAAATCACACCAGATTTAGAAATTGTACTCACTATTTGGTGGCCTCACATGGCATCCACACTTCAATTAAAGTCCTAATAACTCTACAACTGAGTTAGAGTCCTCAACCAGTATTTAGGCGATCAGAAAGAGTAGAAGGTAGGTAAGGGTCATATTTGGTGGAATGCGATAGGTGTTCTGTTGCCTCAGAAATAGTGTTACATCAAAAACTTGGACCTTTTTTTTTAATATAACTATTTCTTCTTTTTGTTCTTTCTGTTTCTTCTTTTTCTTCTTTTCTGTCTTCCTTTTTTTTATTTCTTCTTGTTTTTGTTTCTTTTTCAATCAACACAACATGATTCAGACTTTTATTTACGAGGCATTATTAGGGATGATGATGGCCAAGAGGAAGTTGTGTGGCTTATTTGTTGGAAGTCCCTATTCTCGACACCAGGAAGAAATGGATAGGACAGGCGTATTTCTGACCTTTGACACTATTACCCTCCTTCTGCCGAGAACTCTATGAAGGATGGTCGTAACCATCCATCATAGTTATAGCTTTATTAAGCTCAATATCTGTGTATCTGCCTTATTTGCTGACTCTTAGGAATTCACACAAAATACGCACACAGGAACAGATAGTGAAAACTACGCCTAACTCTGAAGTATCATCATCTAATTATCCAAAACTTAAGAGTCCTTGCACTAGACTTAGCACACCAGTAATCTCTCTATTTCTCACAAATATGAGGTGGATCTACTAGAAGATAGTATGCCTGACTCCCTATGAACTGTCCAAGGCTTCAGTGGACTACAAATGCTTATTGGTTTTCCTCAAGGATCCATTGCCAAGTCTACGTCCATGTGAAGTAAATGTATTGGATTCTAAACTTTAAGAAATAATTCCGAAGAAAAACCTTCAATAACAAATGTATTTTGTTAGGGACTAACCCATTCAACTAAAGAAAGGAAATTTTTTTTTTAATATATATATTAATATGTATGCAAATATTCATAAATGCTATAAACACTATAAACATTCTCAGGTTATACCCCCCCATGCCTAAGAATGACCATGTCCTCATTGGAAAAATATAGACATAGAAGAATATCACCTGAGGAGAAGAGTGGGAGGAGCTAAGGCTCCTTAAGCCGAACTGCATCCAAAACCTGGCCATCTGAAAGAGTAATATACGGTTTAAGTCACTGGCCATTTACTTTAAAGCTCGTACCTGAGATGGGGTTCCTAATCACTACAGCTCCATGAGGGAAGGTATTGATAACAACGTATGGCCCATCCCAGTGGGACTTGAGCTTTCCAGGAAATAATTTATGCTTAGAATTATAAAGCCAGACCCATTGGTTGGGCTCAAAAGTCTTTCTATTGATGTGCTTGTCATGGAAGACTTTTGTACGTTGCTTATAAGCTTGAGAAGTTTCATAAGCTTCATTACGAAGCTCCTCAAGCTCACTTAGTTCTATCATACGTGCTTTTGCTACTTTATCCAGGTTTAAGTTAATGTTTTTAATAGCCCAATAAGGTTTATGTTGGATTTCAACGGGAAGGTGGCATGCTTTCCCTAGACAAGACAGAACGGAAACATGCCCAAGGGAGACTTATACACAGTTCTGTAGGCCCAAAGAGCATCATTTAGTTTTTTAGACCAATCCTTCCGATCAGGCCTGGCAGTTTTTTCTAAACTTCGCTTAATCTCCCTAATAGACACTTCAACTTGTCCACTTGTTTTCGGATGATAAGGTGTGGCTATCATGTGGTTGACTCCCAAATTTTGGAGTAGTCTTATGAAGTGTACATTCTTAAAGTAAGGTCCTCCATCACTTATGATCGTCCTTGGGCACCCACACCGAGAAATGATATTAGCTTTAACAAAGCCCAAGACCACGGAATGGTCATTGGTTCGTGTGGGTATGGCTTCTATCCACTTTGATACATAGTCAACAACCATAAGGATGTATTCATATCCGAAGGACACAGGAAAGGGACCCATGAAGTCAATGCCCCAAATATCAAAGATTTCAATAGGGAGTATAGGTTGTTGGGGCATCTCATCCCTTTTTCCAATGGTTCCCATCTGTTGGCAACGTAGATATGCACCCACATACATATGTGCATCTCAAAATAATGTGGGCCACCAAAAACTAGACTGAAGAACCTTATGGGTAGTCTTCTTCCCACAAAAATATCCCCCATAGTGGAGGTCATGGCAGAAACTCAGAACACTTCTTTGTTCCTCATCAGGGATGCAACGGCGAAATAGCTGGTCGGGGCCTATTCTAAAAAGCTCGGGTTCCTCCCAGTGATAAAATTTAGCAATGGCAAGAAACCTGTCTCGCTTCTGCTTGTCCCAAGTACTGGGGGTGATGGTTGTAACTAGATAGTTGATTATGTCAGCGAACCAAGGAGTTTTAGCTTCCATGGCCATTAGAGATGCATTAGGGAAAGTCTCTTGAATACTGCCAGCAGGGTTTGATGCCTCAATAGGGATTCTAGACAAATGGCCTGCTACCACATTCTCAACTCCTTTCTTGTCTTTAATTTCCAGGTCAAATTCTTGGAGTAGCAGAATCCAATGAATTAGGCGAGGTTTGGTGTCCATTTTATCCATAAGATGCTTAAGGGCTGAATGATCAGTGAACACCACAACCTTGGATCCCAACATATAAGACTGAAACTTTTCCAAAGCAAATACTACAGCAAGTAAATCCTTTTCAGTGACCGTATAGTTTTGCTGAGGATTCGTAAGGGTCTTGCTGGCATAATGCTGCACATGAGGTTTGCCATCAACCCTTTGACCTAAGATCGCTCCCACTACAAAATCAGAAGCATTGCACATAAGCTCAAATGGGAGGGTCCAATCTGGTGCTTGGAGAATCGGCGCGGTGATGAGGGCTTTCTTCAAAGCTTGGAAAGCCTCACCACATCTATCATCAAAATCGAAGGAGACATCCTTCACTAACAGGTTGCAGAGTGGCTTAGAGCTTTTACTGAAATCTCTAATGAAGCGCCTATAAAATCCAGCATGGCCAAGGAAAGATCTAACTTGACGAACATTGGAGGGTAATGGAAGCCTAGAGATGGAATCGATTTTTGCGGTGTCCACCTCTAATCCTCTCTCGGAAACTATATGCCCTAACACAATGCCCTGCTGGACTATAAAGAGGCTTTTCTCCCAGCTAAGCACCAGCTTTGCCTCTTCGCAATGGGTTAAGACATTACGAAGGTGTGAAAGGAAAAGGTCAAATGACGAGCCATAAATGGAGAAGTCATCCATGAAAATTTCAATGAACTTGTCGATGATATCAGAAAAGATAGGCATCATACAAAGTTGGAAAGTGGCAGGAGCGTTACATAACCCGAATGGCATGTAGCAGAATACAAAAGTGCCATACGAACTCGTGAAGGTGGTATGCTCCTGATCATCAAGAAAAATGGCTATCTGATTGTACCAAGAGTACCCGTCAAGAAAACAAAAGTACTTTTTCCCCGCCAATCGTTCCAAAATTTGATCGATATACGGTAAGGGGAAATGGCCTTTCTGGGTAGCCGTGTTTAAACAACGGTAATCAATGCGGACCCTCCAACCGGTTGAGGGTCTAGTGGTCACCAGTTCTCCTTGGTCATTCTCCTCCATAATGATTCCTGCCTTTTCCAGAACTACGTGAATAGGACTGACCCATTTACTATCTGAAATGGGATAGATAATCCCTGCATCCAGCCATTTCGGAATCTCCTTTTTAACAACCTCCCGCAAATTTCGATTGAGCCTTCTTTGCATATCTTGGAAAGGCTTCACGGACTCGTCCGTGTATGTATGATGCATGCAAAGAGAGGGATCAACACCATTAATATCAGCTATTGTCCAGGCAATTGCTTCCTTGTGCCTTTGTAAACACTCAAGCAGAGCTCCCTCCTGCAATTTAGATAAAGCAGACGAGATAATAACGGGGAGCGTGTTATTATGGCCAAGGAAAACATATTTCAATGTGCTCGAGAGGGGTTTCAACTCCAATTCAGCAGCCTTTTGGATTGAGTGTTTTAGTTGAGATGTCCCCGCCTCAGGCAGCAGATCTACCTTCACAGTCCAGGGTGGGGACAGAGACTCAGTGTGTACCCATAGCAACTCTTCTAGTTAGGGCATTTTCCTTTCAGTTTCTTTAATAATCGAGGGATGGTCCTGAGATATGACCTTCTGAAGGGGATCTCTACATAAGAGTGCTGGTGCAGTCTCTTCAATTATTTCATCAACGATCTCAATCTGAGAACAATCTTCAAATCCGGGCTGCTTGTAAGTATCTAAAACATTCAACCAGACCTTCTTGTTCCCAAAGACCATTTAAAGTGCCCCAGATCTACAATTTATAGAGGCAATGGCTACGGCCAAGAAGGGGCGTCCCAGGGCATTGTGGGCTTATGAGATGGGTCAGTATCAAGTACCAGAAAGTCAACGGGGAGGAATAAATCCTCCACTCTCACAAGGTCATCTTCCAACAATCCCTGCGATGTCTTAAGTGATCTGCTTGCAACCTTGAGGATTATTGGACTAGGCTTCAACTTTCCTTCTCCTAAAAGGTCGTAGACAGAGCTCGGTAGAATGTTTACCCCCGCACCCAGATCGAGCAGAGCCTTGTCAACGTGTCGGTTACCTGTAACCACTGAAATATATGGGGCCCCTGGGTCTTTCATTTTGGGGGGTGTTCCATGCTGAAGAACCGAGCTAACATGGTCAGGCAGGATGACCTTGGTTTGGACCTGTTTCCTAGATCAGCGCTTCTGGGTGCACAGGTCCTTCAGAAACTTGGCATAGGATGGAATCTTTTTAATTGCTTCCAACAGAGGCAAGTTAATCTGGACTTGCCTAATAGTATCCATAATCTCTTCCGTCCTATCCTTGGCTCTAGATGAGTCAATAGAAGATTCCCCAGGAGCAGATAGTCTAGATAGGGCACCCTCAGCTTCTGGGTAGAGGGGTCGTCATGGCGAGAAAGGGGTGGTGGAAGGACGACATCCTCATTGTGGGTGATTTTTTGTGAGGGAGAGTGGTGTGGCTCTTCCTCAGGTGAGATGGAAGTCAGTAAGGTGTGGAAGGGGAATTATGAGATGTAACCGTAGGAGTGTTATCGGGCTTGTCAATCTTTTTTCCACTCCTCAACATGGTCACTGCTTGGGCGTGCTCCCTGAATACAACCTCCTTGCCCTTAGGGTTCTCCTCAGAAGAGCTAGGCAGCTTCCTCAGATCATGTTGCCTAACTGCCTCAATACGTTGACGAATTTGGGATTGCATATCAGTAATCATCTTATTCCGAGATTGGATAACCATATTCTGATGCTCTTGCATTGCTTTCATCATGGCCTTCATTTCAACCATCTTAGAGGGCTTATTCGGAGGAGGGTTTTCATAAGAAGGTTGGTATGTGCGCTGAAGAGGTAAGGGTCTTGTATTCCCTGAGTTAGAAGCATCAGCTTACTTTCAAGAGAAGTTTGGATGGTTCCGCCACCCTGGATTATAAGTGTTGGAGTAAGGGTTATTGTGAGGGGGGCGGAAACCTTGGGCCGCGTTCAAGTCGGCTAGAATCAACTCAGTGAATTGGGTTTCCTGATGGCACTCCACAGTGGCATGCATTGTGCTTTGGCAAATGGAGCATTCTCTTGAATACTGAAAAATAGAGGCTACTTGCGGGTTCATGCCGGGCTTTTCTAATAGCCTATCAAAGTTTTTATTCAATAGTTGAATCGGATAAGCGAAATCATGAGAAGCCCCAGCTTCATGGGCATCTATCTTGCTCTGCAAGATTGACGGTTTTCTTTCTTGACAGGTAGAGGATAGATGTATGGAGTTGTCGCTTAATGTTTCAAATAGTGCCCAGGCTTCATCCTTAGTTCTGGTCATGAAGGTTCCAGCACAGGCTGCATCAATGGTTTGCCTCTGCCTTTTAGATAATCCGTTATAGAACCTTTTGGCCAACTGCCATCTTGGCACTTGATGGTGGGGGCATAACCTGAGAAGGTCATTAAAGCACTCCCAAGTCTCATGAAATTGCTCCCCTTCCTGTTGAGTAAAACCCATAATCTCTCTTCTGTAATGGTTGGTTTTACTCATAAGGAAATACTTTTTTAAAAATTCTCCCTTAAGGGTGGCCCAATCATTTACCCTTGCATCGAGGGTATGATACCAATGCTTGGCCTAACCCTTTAGGGAGAAAGGAAATAGAGTCCTCATCAAGGCTTCATCAGTAAAGCCCTAGAGCTTCGCCGTGGAACAGACCTCAGTGAATTCCTCCAAATGCCGGTAGGGGTCCTCCCAAGTAGTACCATAAAAAGAGGGCAATAGAGATATGGTACTGCTCTTGATCTCATACAGATTATCCCCTGCCGGTCGTCTTAGTGCTTGTGCAGGTTGGTTAGTAGGAATAAAATAGTCCCTTAGGGTCCTTTGTTGATTTGCACCTTGCTCAGCCATTCTTTCTTTTTCTTCTCCTAGGTGAGCTCTCCAAAGAATTCTCTCAGGCACAGGATCAAACACTAGACTACCCTCAAGAGAGCGTCTACCAATCATACAAAACATAATTCAGATTTTTCCTTTTTATTGAGTAAGTCAAACCTCCACTGCAAAGATAAGTCAAAAGATCAAGACTTATCCCTCCGTTCCCACGTAAGTTGTATGAGAGGGGTGTGGACTTGAAATCTTAACCTTCTTTATTGTGGATGTCGAATTAGTTAGTATAAATGGCCAAACAAGTTTTTCACTGCAATAACGTGTCTTAATTCAACCTTCGAGTGCCCTTGGACCTATACTTTGCTTGGATGACACTCCCAGGTGATCAAGTGGGAAGTTACTCCGAGGACGAACAAAGGGATGCAAGTAGGGCGAACCCTTCCTTTGAGGCGATGCATATGCAGTGCCCCTTAACTACACTTTTGTTCCTTTAAGTGGTGTCCCCCTCCATGGAGTATCAAAACACTTGGTCAAAAGATAGTATCACCACCACCACAAAGCACAATAGGAGGGTCTACACCGATAAAGAGATTGGTGCCTATAGCCTTAAGGGATCGAGCCATAGTGCGGTGCCTAATGTGCATGCTCAGTGTCAGAAGTGTTCAACACACCGCAAATCTTTGTAATTTCTTTTGAAATCGCAGGCAAGTCCCTTAGAATTAAATCAAATGTGAATTGGCTTTAGGGTTGAAACTGATTATTAGTTCCACTTTTAGTTATGTGACCACTGAATTATTAAATTGAAACAACTTGGTGGTCTTGAATTTAAATTTGAATGCAAATGCGTGAACAGGAGCTGGATGCAAAAGTTAGAAGGATATACCTGTCTCCAGCAATCTTCGTGCTAATATGCTTGCAATGCGATAATAAGATATAATGTGCTGCTCAATCACCCTTAAATGCGTGCCCCTAACGGCGTGCAACTTCTAAATAGGCAGCTCGATATTTTCTTTATTGGTTTTTAAAAATAGGTAGGTAGAAAATATAATCACGTATGCACAAAAAATATTGTATGCCCTAGTAGCTAAAGAATGCAGGGACAAACCCCCAAAAATTCAGCCCCAATTACTACAGGGGTGAAAAGATAGAATTAAATTTGTGACAACGGAGAGTCCTCTAAGAAAATCGAATCTTGGTCTCCTTCATCTTTTCCTCATGTCTCTTAACTTGTGGTTGCTATCGCCACTCTGTTGCGCCTCGTCGCCTCTTCAGATTCCTCGCACAATAATCAAATTGATTAGATAATTTCGCAACCCAGAAGATTTAAAAACAATAAAGTAAATCTATTGCGTCTGTTGCCTCACTGGCAACGGCGCGAATTTGACAAAGCCGACTTTTCGCTTTGCATTATAGTATTTAAGTGGTGGAAATATCGACTAATAAATAATAATAATAACCAATCATAGAAGAGCGGGTCGTGTCCACAGGGATGCAATTATGAAATAAATTCTTATTTATTCTATATTATTTAGAATAAGTGCAAAATGCCTATTCAATTCTGACATAAAATGCAAAGGAAAGTTGATTCGTAATAACTTAAAAAGATAAGGGTATATGTGCACTTTTCCCTCACTAAAATCTACAATAGATTTACAATGATTTTATGCAATTTTCACGTGACGTGTACTAGAGAAAATTAGTGCTCATGTTAAGCCCAAAAATCAATCTGAAAATTAGTGAGTATCAATAACATGCAATTATAATGAAATATGAGTGTTCATGCGCAATTCTTCCATAATATAATAATAATAAATAAAAATCAAATTCTATGGAAATGGCAATGTATGTAAATATTAATTGGCTTAAAAACAGAGCATTTTTTATCTCTCCTCCTCGCGAGAGAAAGAGACCACCGGCGGGCGTTGGAGAGGCGAGGGAGGTCGGTGAGGACGAGGGCTATCCGATGGTGGCTGCGGCATCGACGGAGGTGGCCGGTGGCCAGAGGAGGAGCGCCGGCCTGTTGGAGAAGAAGGCAGAGCGGCTATTGCAGGGCAGCCTGTTGGCGGGTGGCCACGGTGCGCCCGTGAATTTCTGCAGGTTCGGATGGAGGGTGAGGTGGTTTGCAGGTGGGCGAAGTGGGCGATTGTGGGTGCGCCTGTAGAGAGGTGGAAGGCTCTGGCAGGTGAGGTAGCACCTATGGGTGCGACACTGGTGGGTGAGATGGGCGCAAGGAGGTGTGGCTGCAGGCACTTGCAGAGGTTGGAGCGCACGCTTGCAGTAGGGGGCACTCCTGCCGGTGCAGGCA
Organism: Thalassia testudinum; assembly: GCA_037157565.1. Taxonomy (NCBI): domain Eukaryota; kingdom Viridiplantae; phylum Streptophyta; class Magnoliopsida; order Alismatales; family Hydrocharitaceae; genus Thalassia; species Thalassia testudinum. The sequence goes on from JAZHRO010000014.1 coordinate 65,217,507, forward strand.
TCTGGTGGTGGGTTGATGTGGTGCAGTGCATGAGCGGGATAGAGGAGGGCGGGCATGCTGAGGCGAGAGGGGCTCTGCAGGGAGTGTTGGAGAGGTTGGCTACGGTGAGGCGTGTAGGCACGGTGCAGGCTGAATGGAGGTAGGCACGCCTGCAGATGGCGCGGGTGAGCGGTGCTACGCTTGGACGAGGTGCAGGCTTGATGCAGTGCGCAAGGTGGATGCCTGCAGGCACACTTGCAGGGGCACTTGGTGGCTTGGCGGTGTAGATGGCAGCAAGCACCTGTGGGCACTGGAGAAGGTAGTGCCTAAGGGCACTTGCAGGCAGTGCGGTGCGGTGCCGAAGATGAGGTTTTTCCCCACAAGGGGGAAGATGATCCACAGTGCACGCTAGAGAAGATGGTGCCCATTCTTCTCTTCCTGGATGATTCCCTGTCTCCTTGGATCCGCCTCTTCTTTTTAACTTCTCCTCGGTTGCGCCTGCAAGAGTTAAGGGATTTTCAAATCCCTTAACTATTTCTAGCTGGTGGCTGTTGAGGGTTCCCTAGAGGATGGGGAAAAGAGCAGCCGCCAGTTATTTGGAAAAGGGTAATTTATCCTTTCCTCCTCATTCTTTTGCCAATTATTTTTCCTACACATAAAAAGAACATATTACGTTATAGAATAAATGTAAACCTTAATCATGATGCATGCAAACATTCTATAACTTAATATAGTTATTAACAATCCTAAAAGATATAATTAAAGTTACTTAGGCGTAATATTATTCCATTAAATTGGACTCATCAGACTGCCTAGTGAGTCTGTGACTTTTTCCTGTTAAGATGCTTAGAACTCAAAGTACTTTCGAGTCTTGGGTGGGTAAGCTAGCCATAACAAGTTGCCCCAAAACTCTAAACTCAAAAATCCAAAAATATCCAAAAGAAGAAAAAATAGGAGAAAAAGTACCTTCCCTTTTCAATATAAGGTGAGGACTTTGATGATCTGTGTTTTGGCAGGCACCTAAGCACTGTTGAGTCTTCACAGCTTAGGACCTTAGTCGAAATTTCTTTTTGTTAACAAACAACTAATGCCTTGAGCGATCGAGTCCTAATTCTATTTTTATACATAGCATTTAGTTTAGTTTTTCTAGGGTCCAGCAAAAGATTGACATGAGGGTACGATGTAGACACGTTTATTTAGGATAAAATGCCTATTTATGCACATTCCTAAGCTTAAAGATGCATTCCATGTTAGAAATATTGCATAGCATGGATCATTCTATGATTAGAATAGTTTATGTAAATTTTAGGTTAATTTGTATTGTTTTGTGGCCAGGAGAGAAGAAGATTAATTTTAGGGACTCGGATTGATGATCCAACCGTATGGATCTGACCAGGACAATGATCGGAGTCTAATACCTCCAAAATCATCTTGATTAGAGTCCTGTAGCACATTATGCAGTCTAAGGAAGATCAAAGGCCAAGGAGTCCGATGCGTTAACATACATGGGGCTAGCGTGCAATCAAGTGCAATGAGATTGCGATTGTGGCCATTCAATGGAAATCTGACGATGGAGATTCATCTGCACGCGACAGCTGTGACCGTGCACATGTACGAGCGTGAGCTAGAGGAACAGCAATGGTTGAGCTGGAGCTTTAGGGACGACTTTACTGGTGCCATCGACCCATGCCCAATTTAACCACTTCTTCTCCAGTATAAAAGGATCCCTACCCCTTCAATTTCTCTTCATCTTGTTCTTTCTCTTGTTCACCACCTCCAAGGCTCCAGAGAAAGCTTGTTCCAAGCCTGGGATGCTCCTCTAAAGTAGAAAATCAAATTATTTTCTGGCTTCTCATCCCCCTTCATGGGGCATCCCATGGTCATCTTCTTACCACCTTTCGGAAGAAGATCCTCACCGTAACGTCGACCTACCCCATCCTCCTTCCTCCGACGCTATTCTCTTTCCTCTCGCCTCTCTCCACCTTCGACTAGGTGCCACCAGAGCGAGTCGTCCTCCAAGTAACCATTGAGAGGGACTCTTCTCACCTCTCTCTATCTTTTACTGCATTCTAGTGTTGTAATTATCTTGATTATTTGTAACAAACTCTTCTTGACATACATTGATGTTCTCTCTCTCTTTCTTATTTTGCAATTAGATTAGCTAGATTTTATTTACTTGATCCCTTATCTTATAGAAACCAAGAAAATCATAGAAGATAAAAACACCAAAAATAAATAAAGTCAAAGTGTGTTTTGCAAAGCAAACATTCGCCTCCCTGTGTTCGACCAGAGACTCACTTCGAGTTTCGTTATAAATTTTATTTAGTAGTAATATTTTGTGACTAGGACGATGGGTTCTCCAAAACCCTAAGTTCCTTCGCAAAAGTGACACTTATCAGTCACCTTGTGGACCACTAACCAAAACAAAAATTGAAGAAAAAATGGTTAAGAAAAATTGTGTAAAATATGCAAACTAACCTAAATCTGTTATCGAAGTATTGGGTCATCACAACTGCTTCAGCTGAACCCATTGCTAAATCTACGAGGTAGTGTTAATACTGCATCTAAGGGGTATAAAGGAACTGAAGACGAAAACGAAGGGAAGAACCTTCCCCTTAGTCCCTTCGTATAGATTTGTTGGGTTAGCCTTAGGGGCTGCGATTATTTTTAGTAGGTTTGTAATAAATTTTTCTTCAACAATTAGAATCATACTGAAAATCCAAGTCACTCGCTCTTAAGGACCACTTGATTAACAAGACCTTAGCCTTGTTTGGCTTGGCTTGAACAACCCAACTTGGTTGGTGTATGCAAGGGAGGTCACTTAGGCATCAAGTGGTTGACCCTTGGGATCCAATCCTACGAAAGCAAAGGCAATTTGTCTCATCGCACGGACCTTCTTCTCATCTACCTTCTTCTAATTGATTAACTGAGATCGCTAACCCTCGACCTGCTCAGGATCCAACAATTTTGGACCCAATGGCTTGCTTGGATGCCTCAGTCGTCAAATCTGAAGAATGATATCAGCAGAACATCTACAGAATTTTGATGACATTGGATAAGATGCAACATCCACCCCATAAAGAATAGCACAGGACTTCTATGATCCAGTGGCTCTGATTCTAGCACCTCAAGTCTGGATTCTTGCAAGCAAAGACATATTCAAGCTGAAGACAAACGTAATAAGTCTAATTTAGACTTATTTTAATGGAAACACGAACAAGGATCCTTTCCAGCACATAGAGGACCTGAGTCGAATCACAAAAATAGTTTGACCCAGGAACGTTGATATAGGAATAGTTCTCATGAAGCTTTCTCCATTATCTCTCAAGGATAAACCTTCACATTCATTCAAGACCATCGAGTGGCCAATTGGAACCAGGGCAGAATTATGTCATGAATTCCTCCAAAAGTTCTCCCCGATAGATTGAGTGAACGCGATGAGGCTCATGATTACGACTTTTTCCTAGGAACTAGGGGAGAAGTTGCATGATGACTGGGATAGATTTCACGATCTTCTCAAGAGATGGCCATACCATGGTGTGCCCAGATGTCACCTGGCTCAGATCTTTTAACGTGGGCTGGATGACACAGATCAATATCTTGCCGAAGCATCTAGTGGTGGGAATTTCCTCGCAAAGGATGAAAATTGTGTGTTTCAGTTGTTGGAGTCCTTGGCAGAGAACTCAATGAATGCTGTGTCAATGAACCAATTCCAGCAACTTGGACATCAACGAGTTAGTGTCCGTTAGGCTCACACCAAGTCTGCTTGAGTTGATATAGACATTATCACCAAGAAGTTGGATAAGTTGGATCTGCTGGACAAGAAGCTTGAAGAACTAATTCGAGCTCAACCCGAATTGCCTAGTAATTCTAAGGCATCTAGATCTTGCTACTCACCTCGAGTCCCACCTGCTCGAGTTAATTTACTCACTCGGGATGCATCTTTGCCATATTCGCGGGATCCTGCATATCAAAAACCCATAAGTAATCGCGATCTGGAATCGCATAATCAGGGTTATGCCCTACATGATGATTTTATTATGTATTCGATTGACGAATATGCATCTCAAATGTCATCGGCCTACAAAGACGTCAATACTATTCATGGATATAAGCATAATAACTTGCAATTGGAGACGTATAAGCCTAGATGGTGCCAGCATCCGAATTTCTCCTAATCTGGTAACTCGCAAAGAGCACATCAAGATCTACACTTCTAGACTAGAAAATACAAGAATGTTCAAAACACGTACCCAAGGCAGCAACCATTGTCGTCTCAACAGCAATCCCATTCCAGATATCAACCGCTGCATCAAGCTACTGGTCACCCTCCAAAGCGGTCTAATCCTTTGGAGGCATTGAAAAAGGAACTGCAAGAATAAATGTGGAAATCTATGTAGGACAGATTGCAGATAATGAAGCCAATGGCCGACTAAACATAGAGCATCCAAAGCTCACAAAACCAGCTATTGCAGGACCATAGAACACAAGGATCCTTGCCCTCCAACCGATCCCTAACCCACGATTTATGCAGAACGAAGGCGCCCCGCCTAGGTTTCAGGCACCACAGGGACAAGCACATGCCATATTATACGCAGCTCTTGCACCACCTAGTTATGCTCAAGGTTAGCTGCCTTTACTGCAGAACCTCAAATATTCTGCCCTTTCCACTCCACCACCTCACGGACAGCATGCTGATGCAAAAGTTGGTACAATGAGGAGTGAGAAGAAGACATATGACCCACCATTTAGGTAGGTGGGTCTTGATTTTTCTCACCCTTCACCGTAGGATGGTTCAACTCCTATTAAAAAGACACGTATGGTACATAAGGGCGGAAGGCCAATTGACTCTGAGATTCTTGTCCCTTTTCCTGATGCTTTGACATGAGACGTAGCACAGAAAAGGGACACGTGGAATTTCGAGGACCTGAAATCAATGTTCATGGAAGTTCATATTTTGGTTCCTCTCCTCGAGGCTATAGATCACATCCCCATTGTTGCTAGGTTCTTTAAGGACTATTGTACCCTGTTACGACAATAGAAAAATAGACAATAGGTGATACTGTCCAAGGAAGCTAGCATCGTGATTCTAGATGACCTACAACCTAAGAGGAAGGACCCTTGTACCCCTCTCATTTCCTACTTTTTGCTAGACTCTCCAATTTATCGAGCCCTTCTTGATCAAGGTTCATCCATCAACCTAACTCCCACCACCATATATGTTCGCTTTCGATTCTGGGAGTTGAAACCCACCTTAGTTACTACTCAGTTGACTAATCGATCAGTAAAAACATCGAGCAGGTGGTTGAGAACGTGATTGTTAAGGTCCATGGATTCTACTTTCCTGTAAACTTTTTCATTCTCGATATGGAGGTTCCTCCTACTCTCCGTGATGCATCGATCATTTTGGATCTCCCATTTTTGGCAAGAGCCCGTGCAAACATCAACTGTGCATCTAGGTGTATTGAGATTGCCTTAGGATATGAAAGACTTAGACTGGATATATTCAAGGTGTTAAGGAACTTTGAATGTGATCGCATCGAGGAGGATGGTGAAGACGAAGAATCAGCTTTTCATGGTAACATTTGGCTCCTCTGTAGTGACTCAATATCGAATTCGGCTTTGCTATCAGGGTTTTTAGACCTTGATCCACATGGGCCTAAGACCACTACAATGCAATTTTTCTCCCATGTATTCGATTGTCTAGGGTGTTTATCTGATCATGACACCCTTAATTTTGACCATCTTGATCCATCAATTATTGAACCACCCCTGTTGACATAGGAAGGCGTGACTACGACAAACGGGTTTCCCATATATGCAGTCACGACTGAATATTTTGCAGGTGGCGAATCAGTGGGAATTCATGCAGATCAGGACCATCAAATTCTAGCTACTGATTATTCCCCTTCCACTCACGATTCTAATTCTGACCCACCCATAATTGAACTGAAGCCCTTACTTGACTCACTCAAGTATATGTTTTTGGGTGGAGGTAAGACATACCCGGTTATTATTAATGCTCACTTGACCCTAGAATAAGAGCATCAATTGATTTTGGTTTTACAAGAATATAGGGCTACTATTGGGTGGAGTATTGCTGATCTCCATGGGATTCGCCCCTTGTGTTTCATTGATCACATTTCATAGATGATGGCGTGAAGCCTTCAAGACAACCTCAAAGTTGACTAAATCTGAATATGCTAGAGGTTGTTAAGAAGGAGATCATTAAATGGCTGGATGCGAGCATTGTGTATCCGATTTCCGACAACTAATGGGTGAGTCCAATCCAGATTGTGCCCAAGAAAGCAATACTTACCGTCATAAAGAAAGATAAGGGTGTATCCATCCCAACCTGCACCATGACTTCTTGGTGGGTTTGCATTGATTATAGGAAACTAAATATGCCAACCTAGAAGGATCATTTTCCTTTACCATTTATTGACCTAATCTTAGAGTGGTTGGCTAGGTGCCGCTTCTTTTGCTTTTGGATGGATACTTCGAGTATAATCACATAGCGATTAACCCTGAAGATCAAGAACATATCACTTTCACATGTCCCTTTGTAACATCTGCTGTTAAGCGAATGCTCTTCAGCCTCTACAATGCATTAGCGACATTTCAACATTGTTTGATGGCCATTTTCTTTGATATAATTAGGGACGATGTGGAAGTTTTTATGGATGACTTCTCCATTTTAGTAGAGGACTTTTAGTCTTGTTTTGATAACCTCACTAGGATCCTAAAACAGTGCATTGAGGTAAACCTAGTACTCTCATGGGAGAAAAGCCATTTTATGGTGAGGGATGGCATATACTAAGTCACAGGATCTCATCCAACAGACTCGAGGTTGACAGAGCTAAATCAAAAGTCATATCCCGATTACCTCCACCTAGCTCGGTGAAAGTCGGATTTAACTGGAGATTTATATGTGATTTCTCGAACATTGCACACCCACTGACAAATCTTTTGGTAGCCAATGTCCCATTTGACTTTGATTCCTCGTGTCTCTGTGCTTTCGAGACCTTACGAAGCATTGTTTCTAATTCCTTCATTCTCCAACAACCCGATTGGTCTCTCGATTTTGAGATTATGTGCAATGCCTCTGATTTCAGCTTTGGAGCTATTCTAGGCCAACATCAGGTGCGACATCCTTTTGTAATTTACTATGCTAACAAGATCCAGCATGAGTCTAAACGTAATTATATAGCCATTGTAATGGAATTGCTAGAAGTAGTTTTCTAGTTGGAGAAATTCTGATCATACTTGCTAGGGTCTATGGTGATAATTTTCATAGACCATTCCACCCATCGGCATTTGTTGGCAAAGAAGGTTGCCTAGCCCCATCTTATTAGATGGATCCTTCTCTTGTAAGAATTTGATGTCGAAATACATGACAAAGCTGGAGTGCGTAATGTTGTGGTAGATCACTTATCTCGATTAGACCTAGCCCACATTCGTTATTCCCCGCCTATTTTAGATCAATTCCCAAATGAGTCTCTGTTGGCAATTAATTTTGTCTAGTTTCCATGGTATGAGGATATCATAAATTATCTTGTTACAAGCAAGATTCCCGCAAACCTATCCATGGGCCAGAAACTCAAATTTATTTTTGAGACCAAATTATACTTTTGGGATGACCCTTGCTCTTTCGCAATGGAGCCAATCAGATTAGCAGGAGGTGCATCCCCGACTCCGAAATCTCTAGTGTGTTGTCTTTTTGCCATAGCGAAGCTTGTGGTTGTCATTTTTCGGGATGAAAAATTGCTACAAAGATTTTGTAGTCGAGTTTTTTTTGCCTGACCATTTTCAGAGGTACACATGATTTTGCCAAATGCTGTAAGCGATGCCAATCAGTCGGTTCTATGACCAGTACAGACATGATGCCTCTACAATCCATTTTGGTTGTAGAAGTGTTAGACGTATGGGGCATCGATTTCATGGGCCCTTTCTCAAACTCGCATGGCTTCGAGTACATACTTCTCACTGTTGATTATGTCTCAAAGTGGGTTGAAGCCGTCCAAGCGAAACGGGCCAATCATAAAATTGTCATCTCTTTCGAATGGGAATTTATTTTCATGATATTAGGCGTACTTACACTCTGATCAGTGTTGGAGGTAGCCACTCATCCATCCCCACTTCATGTCATTATTAAAGAAATATAGGGCACATCATAGTATTGCCACCCCGTATCATCCGCAGACCAATGGGTAGGTTGAAGTGACTAATTGTCAAATTAGGCTAATTCTCCAAAAGACGGTTAGACCTGATAGGAAGGGTTGGCCAGATAGATTAATTGATGCACATTGGGCATATCGAACCACATACAAGGCCCCACATAGAATGTTGCCATATCATATGGTATATGGAAAGGCCTATCACCTTCTTGTCGATCTGGAGCACCGCACCTTTTGGGTAGTGTGAAAATGTAATTTCAACCTCGATGAGGGAGGTTATGAAACGAAGCTCCAGCTTAGTGAACTAGAAGAGATTCGGCTGGAGGCCTACAAGAAATGAGAAAATCTACAAAAATATGACATAGGCCTTTCACGACCGCCCCATCCAGAGAAAAGTATTCACACCTAACCAACATGTCTGGTTATTTGATTCGCGCCTTAAATTCTTTTCAGGAAAGCTCAAGTCCAAGTTGAATGGCCCATACACTGTGATTCACGCTTTTTCTAATGGTGCTGTCCAAATCATGGACTCAAAATCTGGGCACGTTTCTACGGAAAAAGGCCAGTGCCTCAAGCCATTTATCGCCCAGGAACCTCCTGCAAAAGAAATAATTAATTTCATTGAGGATACATGATTGAGTTTTCGTACAACTAGAGCTGTTAAACTCAGTAGTTATACATATGAGAATATCTTCTATACATAGCATATGTTCTTTTAGCATATTACATATCATCAGGTTGGCTGATCCTAAACAAAAATTCAGGAGCAATTTCGAGCGATTTCTATCCACGCACTCCCTATCTTAATTTAATTCCTTTATATTCAAGCATAAGGACATGCAAAAACGTAGGCATGGGGGGGGGGTGGTATACACTAAACTGAAAAATTTTATGTCAACACTAAGAAAAACCTTAAGCAGCATGGTAATTTTACTTTAGGGTCCATAATTTAAGAACAACCGACTCCACCTCCAATGCTCGCATTGGAGAAAGAAATCATCCGCAACAGCCACTTCCAATTCGTTCGCTCACCTTTTCTTCTAAATTAGGACAAAACTGAATGTACCCCGATAAGGGAACAATATTAAAATGCAAATCATATGAGGATAATTGTATATAGCATATATATATTGCATCCATGAATAAGGCTTTTATCAGGAGGTTGCATTAGGGATTTTATTCTTTAGTTGATTTCTGCAATCTAGAACCCAGTACAATTTGAACACTTACACATAGATTTTATAATGGATTCACTGTGAGGACCGATAAATGTCTTCAGTTGTCGAAAAGAAGTATGCTTCTTTTTTTGAACCCCTGGACAGTGGTAAGGGAGTCAGGAAAACCTTCCTCTTGAAGATCCACCAAACAATTCTTATGTGATAGTAGAGTGTCACTGGTATTCTAAGACTAGTGCAAGAAATCTTAAATTCTGGATAATTAGGTATTGACACTTGGAGTTAGGCATAGTTATAGCTCTCAATTTCCACGTATGAAATTTGTGTGAACTTTCTAGAGCAACCACCTAAGGCAAATATATAGAGATCGAATACTAATAAAAGGACTATGGTGTATAGTTCTGATTGTCCATTATAGAATCCATGACTGAAGGATGGTAGTGATATGAGGGTTAGAAAATACGTTGTCCTTTCTATCTCTTTCCTGTAGTCGAGAGTAGGCACTCCCACCAAATAAGGCACCGAATATCCTCTTGAACACCACCAATCCCCAATAATGCCTTTAGAATAAAAGTTGCATATGTCGTATGCTCTATTGCATCCTGTTGAAAAAAAAACAAAAAGAGAGAAAAGAAGAAAAGAAAGAAAATATATATAGAAAAAAAAAGAGAAAAAAAATAATCTCTTTTAGAAAATGAGAGAGCAAAAAAATGAGTTTATAAGTGTGTTTAGTGTTTATTTCAATTACATTGAGGCAACATTACCCGCCACATTTGAAATCAACCAAATATGGCCTTAACCTACCTTTGTGCATTTTTGACTGCTCGAATACTGGCTGAGGAATTTTGACTTAGTGTCAGGGTTACCAGAACTCTATTAAAGTGGTAATGCCATGTAAGACCACCAAATATGGATTATACTTATAAATCTGGTGAGATTGTGAGCTCAAGAAAAGAAAAAGGCAAGAAGAAAAGAAAAGAGAGAGTAAGTACAAAGGAACCAAGAGAGCACAGTTTTCCTCACTTCTCTCTAACTTGATTGGCTTGATAGTATGGAAATCTAGATTCCATACTACTAGTCTATATGTAGCACCAAATGAGTATGAGCCACCAAACACAACCCACCTAACTCAGACATCCTCTACCTAAGCTAAAAGTTGGGGAAGAAATTATAGAATATGTTGTTATACCTTGAGGGAAGAAGTTTGCCTATCCTACTAGAATTTTACTAGGGTCAAGTACAACTATTAGAGGTGAATTGGATTTTCACTTGAATCCATTGAATATGTTACATAGCTACACTTTGACAATTGTCTGGATTTCTAGATTCTTGGATGAAAACAAAAAGGAAAGAATCTCTAGTAATACACTAATTGTGCAGCAATCTTAGGTCTTAATTGACCTAAATTTGGCTAGGAATTAGCATAAGTTAGGGTAGTTCATGCAAGCATAAGCATTATTTACATCTTTACTGCTTTCTTTTAGCTATGGATAAAATAATGCTATAATGTACTGATCAGGTGCATTTTGCCAATTGCAGGTAATAAGTTGATCAGAAGCTAGATCTGAAGCTGGATCTAAAGCTTGATCTGAAGAATAAAGAATAGCTAGTGTTGCAGTAGAGCTGGAGTGGAAGACTTAGATTGGATGTAGTAGATAATAATGTAAGGGAGCTAAGGTATGCTATTCTATTAAATATGCATAAAGCAATAAATTATAAAGAACATAGGTCCATCCTAGCCCCAGGACATCCAAAAAACCTCCCCAAGCCTTCGCCACCTTTAAATTAGGTCACCGCACCCTAGGAAACCTTAGAACCCTAATTCCAACCTCTATCTGGACATCCAGATGAGTTATTGGATGTCCAGAACCATTAGCTAACTCCCACATACCTTAAACCGACTTCTGTAGTGTTATTAGACATCCAGACACTTGCTCAAACGTCCAATTTCAACAGAATACCTGAGATAGAACCTAGAAACCCTCCTGAATCTGATTGGGCGTCTAGAAAACACGTCTAGACTTCTGATTTCTCATTATAAGATGTTTGACAACTTTATTAGACATCTAGAACTGCTCTCTAGTTCCTATTTTTTAATTCAGGCTTGGATCTTGAATTCCTACGTCCCTAAACCTAATTCCAACCTCATAGGAACCTAAATTATGGTGCCCTAACCCTAGTACATCACCTCTAGACCTCTCTAATGGCCTAATTAGGTCCTCACTAAGCCTAATTGACTTGGATCATAGTCAATTTCATCAGCCTATTCAATTGGACTCATTGAGTCCAATTGAGCCCTGATCTCATCACACACTGTCCAATTGGATTCAATGAGAGTCCAATTGACGTAGACCTAACTTAATTGAGTTATTTTACTCTCAATTAGGTTTAAACACACCCAGTTAAACCTATATTAAGTTTAATTTCACTTTACCTTAGTGAATTAGGGTTTATAACCCTAATTTGAGACCTACCTTGACCTAAACCCACTAGAACCTAACCTAATCAACCTAGCCACCTAAGTTTCGACCCACACACACCCACACACACCATCCACATGAAAATGCCTAGCCTAGAGTTCTCTTGAGCTCTCTACCATGAGTTGTTGCCTTGGTTGCTAAAATTAGCAACCAAGAGGCATTCAATTTTTAGATCCACATTAGGTGGATGTAAAAACCACCATCCATCCTCTCTCTCTCACTCTCCCACGAGCTCCCACCATAGGCCTCTCTAGAGAATTCCATAATTCTCTAGAGAGCTTCCATTAGGGCTACAGAAAGACGTAAGGATGGACATTTGCACCCATTCACTCTTGGCTTCGATTAGCTTAGCTACATTCCGCCTCCACTCCACCTTCACAAGTTGCTTCACCATGGCCACCACCTTCTCCATGCCAAGATGTTGTATTACCTCCTCAACCTCTCTCCAAGGGCTAGCCTAAGCACCATTGGCCGCCCCACCTCCTCTCAACCAAATCAAAGGCCATCGGAGCCCACCTCTCAATGCCCTTATTTCTGCTAGATTAGTAGCTTAGTTCTTCAAAGTTTACATGCTTTATTTACTTCTTAGTAGTGTAGCTCTAAATTCTCCCCTAATGATGCTTGCATAATCCCCCTTTAGATTCATGCATGCAATAGTTTTCCGCTAGCTAGATTTGTGTTTCCAGGCATTCCTCTATAAGCTTTCCACAAGTTTCATGTTGCAAAGACCATGATGAATCGATGAAAGATCTTTTTCTATATATGTATATATCTATGTGTTGAGAATCACCATGAGATTATTGCAATATATTTTGTGTGATTCAAGTTGCCTGCTTTTAATTTCTATCTTTTGGCAACTAGCATGTCGTACATTAATACGTAAATCCCCATAAACCGACATGATATTTTAAGCAAGTCGAGTGAAAGAGAACGATTTCAAATCTGCATTTCCGTAAATGCCTCCGAAAGATAAATGACTGTGACTCAAGTCTTGTTATCTTTATAAATATTTTTGTTGATCGTATTGCGCACCATACTACGACGCATTATTTATCAAACATGCGCTTCACAAACCACAACATACACTTGATAAAGAAAATCAGCCCTCTGGGGTCCCACTTGTAGATAATTTTGTTTTGCATTTGCTAGGGACTAACAACATTTAGCCATGGGGGTATGATTTTGTAGTAATCACAGGACATAAATGACTTGAATTGAGTTAGAACTTAGCATAATTGTAGTACAATGCATACGTTAGCAGCATACATTGCATCTTTCTTGCTTTACTTAGATAATCATGAAATAAAGCTATAATAACATACTGATTAGTGTACTATTTGGTTTGTAGGTAACAAAAGCTCACGAAATGGCCTAAAGTTAAATCTAAAGAGGGAAGGAAGCTTGAGCTGTAGCAGAGCTGGAGCAGAAACTTTGGAAGAAAGCTACTCAAGATAAAGACATAATGTAGGGAAGAGATATACTACATTACTTGTAGGATTTTAATGTCTGAATTAAATTATGAAGAACATAATACATTCCCACACCTATCCCTAGCCTTAGGATAGCCTAGATACCTTCCCAAACCATAGACACCTTCCCATTAGGTCACCTTATCATAGAATACCTCAAAACGCATCTACCAGCCCATCTCTGGACATTCAGGTTGGATACTGGATGTCCAAGTCCCTTGGATACTACCTGCAAAACCTATAACCCAATCTGTTGATGATGATAACGTTGTCATCAGCCATATCTAGCTTTATTTAGTCATATTCCATCATTAAATGCTCCTACATAATCACAAGAATATAGTAATTCATTGCACATCCTTTCTAAGAGAATAGCAAGAAACCATGGCTAAAACTACAATTTTACCATCCTATGAAGAATACAAAACAATCATGAGGTTTCTCAGGGGCTAATTAAAGGTCAAATAGTCACAAATGTCTAATCAGTTGGTTCATGTAGATAAAAATGAGTTTTCATGCATTTAAAGAATTAATGGACATTTAAAACTCTAAAAATAAATCAGCTTAATTAACTGAGGTTCTGGTTAGAATAAAATTCATCTAAACCCTATAAAAATCATATAAAAATATTATCTAGGGTTTGGCATCCTTGATTTGACCATCTGAACCTATTTTAACCTAAAATAGAGTCTCAGACAGATAGTCGCTCTAATTTGGATTTCTATGCTGTTTAAGTAGACAAACTTGGTCAAAACCTAAATCCGACTTCACTATCAGATTCCTTCGGTCCAAATTAAGTTTGTACAGAAATTTGGGCCTAATCAGAGATCATATTGATGTAGTTTGCATTTTCATCCAATCTGATTCTTTTTATCACTTACGCACATCTACCATTTTGAATTCCTTACAAATGGGTCCCTAAGTTTGTCATCTTCTTTGCAGTCAGGTCGCTCTACCATTATTATGGAGGAACTACTCTGGCAACCTTCTACTGGGGATTTCTCCCTGATTAATTTGCAGATCCTATTCAAAATTGGATGGGAGACTCTTGAGAAATTTCCCTACAATTTGAGCTGCATCTTGGGCTCTAATTCTTGCCCAAATCCTCATGCAAATCGCTTGAGGGATCGGGTCTCCTATTTTTCAAAGCTTCAAAGCTTCCAAGCTTGGTTTCCAAGCTTAGGAAGCTCTTTTGACACCTATATGAGGACCCCTGAGGACAAACCGTCCTCCGTAGCAAAACTTGGCCTTAGAAATCCCCTCTTTCTCCTTCTCCAGCCATCTTCAAAGTTTGCTCCAGTGACCTCCTCCGCTCACCCTCATTCGGCTGTCCAACCATCAAATTGGACAGCCCATATCCTTTTTCTCTTCCACATGATCCTCTTTGGCCAAAGAAAGGATGCCTCCTTGCCCAGTTTGTTGTCGTCGTCCTTCCACCTTAATCTCCTTCTCCAGCTTCGGTCAGCCACAACCGAAGCATCCTCGCCTCAATTCTCTCCTCTTAGCTCCTCTTTCTCTTCCTTTGTTCCTCTACTACACTTTCCCCTCACCTACACATTCAAACAATCTTACTACTGCCCCTGACGCCCTCACCTTCATCCGCTTCGGCCAATGTCTAGCAAAGCTAAGAGCTCACTACACGCCACTAAACACACCTGCTCCACCTCCAAAAGCTCCTTCGTACTCCCTCCATCAAAAGCCCTCTCCTATTTTGCTCCATCACTTGCTCTAGCTCCCCATCGAGCAAACCCATTACCGTCCACCTTCACTGACTCTGACGCACCACCTCATGCACTCTTATGCCACTAAACAACCACCACCGCAATCCATGTGGTCTGGAGACACTCCTATACTATTTGATTGGGGCATTCAAGCCCGTGTTACTCTTTTATGGTAAATGTCGTTGCTTGCCATCGCCATCGTCTTCCTAGTTACATCCACGCTCCTCCAACATTGAGAAGCCTTGCTGTTATGTCCAAGTCTTGCAGGCTTCAACCAGAAACCCTTCTAGGACCTCAATTGAGATGAACCTGCAACACATCCATGATAATTGAAGGAGGCTACTTTCTGTAGCTACAAAAGTAGGAGGACGGGAATATAGTCCCACCTCGTGGATTCCGAACACCCGAACAACACAAATTACTATTTTGTCACATTGACCTATTGCCCAGTACACGAGGGGTCAGGTCCCTCTCACACGCCCAGTATCCCTGGTAACCTGGATCTGATTACCTAAATACATGGATCAATTTACTCAAATGTATAACTGGTTATGAGAGAAAAATAGAGGAGGAATTGAGTGGAGAGAGAGAAGGGGGCTTTTTGCTTTCTGAAGAAGTGTGTGTCCCTTGTCAGACACTTAGTCACTGGAGGAAATTGCTTCCCCTATGCTGCGAAGGGAAGTTCGAGAGGAAGAGAGCCTATCCGTGTTTAAAAGTAGAGAGGCTCTTCATGCAGAAAGTAGAAGAAGCACTATAGCAGGGCTGAACTTAAGTCGTCTGGTCATCTAACCCGATGTCTGACTTGGTTGAAAACACTGTGGCACTATTTGAGGCATTGTGCATTTATTTAGACCACTGAGTAAGTATTATATATGTATCTAAGATAATAATTGGTGACTCAAATCACCATTATTTTGTCCTAGATATCTTTTTGCCTCATTAGACTCTTGATATACTCATGTGCTACATTGAATATTAATTTTGAGCAATTGTTATCATTAATTATGCTCATTTATATTTTGATAGAGATTAGTGCGTGAATGCAATACTTGCTCCCTGTGTTCGACCTCATACTTAAAATCGAGTTATAAATTGTATTTGTTGGCGAGCGATTTTGGTTTGTGCTACAACATATCAATCTTAAACATCGATTTCAGACGTTGAACATTTTGGCTCCGCTGCCAGGGAGCAACGTGCAATTCACCACTATTCTTATATTCTTTGAATATATTTTTGTACTAACTTGCCCTGCTTGCTTTATTGTGATTTTGTGAGGTACCTCACGAGGAGATCTTCCCCAGAAATCAACCACTCTTTGAAGGTAACTTTTCTATTCTTCCTTAATCAACCTCCTAATCTTGGGAGGAAAAAAATAGGAAACAACCAATTAGGAAAACCTACCTTATTTTAATAGTAAATTGTCATTCAAAAAGGCATGTTTCCAGATTTGTGAAAATTTTCACATCGGATTGAAGCTTGAAGGCAATTCTATTCAGAATTCCCTATCAAAATTTCCTATATCTATTAGGGATTACGCTTAATTTCTAATCTTCTGGTACTATGCACTTATTCTTTGAAGTCCAAGGAGAATAGCTTGAGATCAATTGGACTTGGATTAGAGCCAAGTAGGGTATCAATTCTAGGGTTTTTGGTGTGTTAGTTCACACTTGATCGCATAAAGGAAACTAACCCTCCCACATTTGTGTGCCACCCAAGCCTTGTTTGAAAAGATCTAATCAACAAAGAACCCTAAAAATTAGGCTCTAAAATCACTTGAACCCTAAAATCTTAGACCTAATAAACTGAGAGTCTTTCAAGGTGATTTCTGGGTCTTCACTTAGATTTCACTCTGTCAAATTTAGGGTAGGTCAGGTAAACTTGGTCTACATTTTGGGCCAACCAACCTCCGAATTAGGCCACAAGTCAAATAAACTTCTAATCAAGTGAAATCCAAGGAACAAATTAGCCTAAAATTGGTAGACTTAAGGTCTTAAGTCTGTGCAATCTGGTCTACTTGGAACCACAGTGACAAGGAAGGTTTGGTGGGGCAAACTTGTAATCCGTGGGGATGCTCTACCATGTAGGGGTCTTTGCGGGGCTCTCCCTTCCTGGCTGCCCAGGTAATTCTTGGGTGTACGGATTTCTAATTCTGAGGTATCATCCGCTTTGAAACTACCTTACTCATCCAAAATTCTTTGGATGCCTTGAATGGGTCTAATAACATCTAGTCGCTCATCTTTAATCTAGAGCACACATAGCAAGGTCATTAGGCTTCTAACCTAAGAGACCTCATTAGATCGTCTCAGGGAGTTCTAATATGATCTAATCAACTTCAAATCTAAACATGAGTTAATTCTAAAGCCCTGATTTCTCCACCAAATTTTCAAAATGCAACCTCGCAATCTAATAAGACTACTTAAGAAACCTGAATCTCCAATGTCTATCAGAGATAGAATGATTGAGGATGCTCTTAGATTTTTTGAGATTGATGACAAAACCTCAAATCAAATTGACGACATTCAGGTTAATGTGCAAGTAACAACAACCTTCTTTGTAAACTATGCCCAATTAATATTGACACAAGCAACAAATGGATCAACTCCGAATATTCTGAAGATAGGATACATTGAGTTAGAGAAATTACATACCTTTGAATATTTCCAATGCATGACAAATCCTGTACTTTGGGAAAGATACCAAGATAACCTTGAGGAATGGGGAGAGATCATAAAATTATTGAAACAAATAATCGATAAAAAATTCTCATATATACCCCAAGAGAGAAAAAAGTCATCTTGGAACAATATTGAGGATCAATCTGATTTTCCAAATCCTAGGTTTGAGAATCAAGGTTGTTATGGATCTCAAACCCAGATGGCATATGATCCAACTTATGTGCAGATTGACACACCTGATCTTGTGTTGGGTTAGGAAGATCCAATTGCAAGTGTTCCTAATTTTGATCTAGCCCTAGACATACAAGAACCTAGTTCACCTAACTTTGAACTGCTAGACACCTGTAATGATAAGCTTAAAATAGAACTCCTCAAGAATGTAAATCCTAATCCTTACCCTGTTAGGGTAATTCTCAATGATGAATCTGACATACAAATAGAGCCCAGCATGGATTTTAGTGATCCAATCCCTACCCTTAAACTAGTATCTGGATTCTACCCTATTTGGGATAATTATGAGGCCCCATGTAATGAGAAACAGATTTTCGATCTGAACTACGATTCAGGGTCTGTGTTTGATGACTACACCTGTCCAAACTCCTCTTAGATATAGATCGATTTGTTGAGAATCACACCAACTTACGACACAGAAATTGAGGAGTTGGAAGAGTTAGGATTCAATTGGGTCTACCCTAAGAGCCCATGACCCGAGCCCATGTCTAATAGGGACACCATGTTGAGATCGGATTCTGATTTTAGGTTACATCCAAGTCAAGTTGCTACTTCTGCACATCTTGATTCACTATGTGGTCGAACGTTCAATCTGAAATCTAGTTCAAAACACGATCTTCACAAATTCTTCGACAATTTTGAATCAGACACTGATTTCGGAGAATCTTTGTTTCCTGATGACTACGAGCCAGTCTGCAACCTCAGCATCCATAATCCATTCCCCTACTCTAATGCTAAGGTCCTTGATCTCGACAGTTCTGATTCAAAATCAGGTTCCATTGAAATGGAATCATTTCTCATTGATATACAGGAATCAGAAATAACAAGTGTGGAGTGTCCATCCAGAACTTGAATCTTTTATTAACTCAGATTTCCATGATCCTATAGGCACTCTCCAAGTCTTAACATTTTGATTTTGATGGGCTTTATGAGGACTCTCTAGATACACCAACCTTTGAACCAATCCTATAGGAGCCCTCACATACAATTATTATTGAAGCCACCTCTTCTACTGCACATACAAAACCCACTCAGATCCAAACCCAATCCTAACCCGTAACCGTACTCAATTTCTAGTCTGATTCTCATCCAGATGATTTGATAGCACATGATTCTCCTCCGCATTTCAATCAGGTTTCGGATATTTATCTAACAACAAATCACGCCTCATCCTTCTCTGATCACCCTCGTAGGGTTCTCACATCCTCCATAGATCCATTCTCTTTTGAAGATCCCTACTCTGACCAGGCTGATTACACTTAGCCAAACCCTAGATTTACACTTTCTTCATCTTTTCAAGTTTCAAAGTATCTGTTGGGCACCACATCTACTGATTCACAACCATCAACCCACTAGCCAGATTGGGTTCGGCCTGCATCATCAGCCTGTTGATCTGAACAAGCACCTGGTTGGACCAACCAGGTTTTCGATAATGATGTTTGTTCTACAAAATTTGTCTGATTTGACCACTCCTTCTCCATGAGCATTTTCTACCTAGTTGAAGGCAATGAATTTAGTGTTTATTGGGAGGCAACCCGTCATTCCAAAAAATCGAGATCCTTCCAATCATCTTTTGAGCTTCACATTTATTGCACTTCTAAGTTCAGAGTAAGAATAGCCGACTCCAACTTTGGTACTCGTATCAAAGCTTGAAACCATCAGCAACAGTCATCCTAACCTATTCGCCCACCCTTTTAATCCTGTTCTAACCCATGTACCAAGTTAATTCCATACCCTCCGATTTACAATGAGGACATTGCAAAACTTAGGTATGTAGGGCAGTAAAGTGCAAACACATAAAATTTCAAATTTTTGAAGGGTTCTCACAAAAAATTACATATTCCAAAAAAAAAAAAAGCAAACTGGAGAAAGGGGAGGAAATTTATTGCATATCATTTTTGAGGAAATGACAAAGTGATTTAAATGCTAAAAAGGAGCACAATTTGAAACAAGAAAAGGTTGTCATTAGTAAATGATTTTGTAATCAACTAAAAGTTCTACACCAAATCAAAAGAAACAAATTAAGTCCTAGAATAACAGAGAGACAAAGAGATCAGTATGAGTGCAGATCTTAGGCCTCTTGGGCCTGTTTCATGCTTAAAAACCCAAGTATCTGTTAAGATCAGGATAACCCTAAAGAGGATGAGGAAAATGCAAATCTTTTGTATTAGGTCTAAGAGTTAGGGATTATTCGACCTCATTAACTAACCTCTGGTTTATTGAATGTGGTGACCTAAGCACCGAATCTACACACAGTCTTACTCAGTACGCTTAATATCAGAATAATGCAAACATGTTTAATTCTGTTATGAAAAAGCTACCTAGATTAGGAGGGACTTATCAACACAAGTTGATTTGGACGACTTCCCAGAGTGGAGAGGTGGGAAATTCCACTCAAACTTGTGTAATAACATACCATCTTCTCAATAATTGTCTCCTAGGATATCTAAATATCTTATTGGGGGCACGTAGGCACCTTATGCTGATACAGGTACCTTAGGCAGGATTGTCCCAAAATCTTCACCGCCAGGGTTTGAATTTAGCAACAGAATTCCATGGGCGACGCTATCTCAATGTGTCAAAAGCCATGGTTTTGATCGTTGCCATGGGCGGTGCTAGGATTGCTGTTTGGAATAAGGAATCCGATACAAAACATGTTTTTGAGCCAAATCCGAAGCTAAAAATAAAGAAAAAGAGAGAAAACTCTCCAAAAACACATGAAATCTTCTATCCCTCTCTCTCACAAAAATGCACTACAAACTGAACCTGGACTAACCACGTTACAAGCATGGGTGCTTTAATAGTTGGATCCAACAAACCTTAGGTTATTTTCTGTGGGCCTTAGAAACCTTCGTGATAGAATAAGAGCCATGCTAGTCAGGTTTGGATCTTGATTGGTACTTGAGTACCTCTAGGCCTTCTATTAGCATTCTGATCTAATTTCTAAAAGGAAGAAAGAATCAAGACTTTGAGTTTCTAGGCATGGTCTAGAATTTGAGATAATTCCGTGACATTATTTTAAGGAACTAGATAAAGTTTGGCATGGGGGTATTGATTAGCCCATAGTTGAGGGCTATTTAAGTATTTAAGTGCCTACACATTAGGTTAATTCTAACATTTATTTAGCATAAATTAGGATGTAAGTAGATCAATTCATAGTTTTAATTTAATTACATAATCCATGCATTGCATTCATATCTTAAGTGCATTTAGAATTAGCTTAGAATGGCATTCATCTAATTAGATAACCAATTAGGTACATTATTTTCATTAACATAGAAGTTGAGGGTCTGTATATAAATGACCCTAATATTTTAACATTATTTTCTTTATTCTTCTTCTTGCAGGAACGGCTGTCTGCCGCTTCAACGACACCAGCTGCCGCAGTGAAGAACCCAATCAAGGAGGAGCGGATGTGTTGGATCAGGTCGGGTAGCTGATTTCAAATTGGTGTAGGACACTACAAAAAGAGGAGGGAGGCAGCCGAGCTCGGGAGTCCTCCACCACCGACCCACCACTGTGCAGAGAGACCTTCTCTCCTCCATTCCATACAGCTGGCCTCTACTGTGGCGGCGAGTCTCCACCACCGTGGGTGTGTGGTGTGACAGGACACACCGCCATCGGGAGCTTGCCTGCATTACCGTGAGCACCGTAGCATGCATCTCCCTCGCCGTCGTCACCAACAACCATCGCCGCAGATACCATTCAACCACCCTTTCAGTCACTTAAGACGTCCGGAAAATTTCCCGGATGTCTGAGGCTACCCGCTCACCTGTGACCACCCGCCTGCATACCCATCTCAAGTCTACCCGCACCCGCATAACCACATCCGCCCACTCCAGCTTCCGCGCACGCCCCCTCCAACCGTACCCGCACCCGCTCAGCCTGCAGCCGCACTCTTCCCGCACCTGCAGAGCCACCCGCTCACCTCCAACAGCTCCCGTGCCCTCTGCCAAGAGGCTGCCCACCCGCTCATCTCCAACCACGCACGCCCTCCTCAACCTGCAGTGCCCTCTTCCGACGCCTGCAGACCTGCATAACCGCACACACCTTCCCTGCGCCAGCAACCTCAACCGCACCTGCCGAACCTCCTCCCGCACCTGCAGAACAGCCAGCAGCACCCGCTCTCGAAGCACACCAGCTTGCGCACCTGCCTGAAGCCACACACGCGGCAGCAGCAGCTGAAGCCACGCCAGTAGCAGCGCACGGCAGTCCTCACCGCCAACAAGCCGCGCGTGCTCACTGGCTGCAGCACCTCCGCCGGAGCTCATCCAGCCGCTGCAAGACATGCCGCCACCACCGCTTCGAAGCCCTCGGTCCAAGGGACTTCCTCCGAGATTCCTGTGCCCGGCCATCCACTTCTCGTCGCAAAAGACAAAGGGGAAAAATTCCCCTGTTTTGCTACAGTAACCTCCCAATTAGAAATTGCATTTTTTGCCATTGTCACTTTTTAATCATATTTTATTGATTCTGCAGTGTGGAAAATATCCTCTAGTTTCTCAGAATTTCTATTTCAGCATTGTTTCTTGCTTAAACCTTAATCTGAATGCAATCTTGTCTTGATTCTTGTCAAAACTGACTGCGAACAAACGTTTTTATCTGGTGCAAATTTCAATACGTCATTGCCTCCCTGTGGATACGACCCGCTCCTCTGCAAGTGGTTATTTCTTCTTAAATATTGATTAGTTGATTTTTCCACCACATTAAACTGCAAACGACTTTAAAGCGAACAATCGACCAGTCAAATGGCGCCATTGCCGGGGAGGCAACAGATGCAATCATTTCGCTTGATTTTATTTTGATTATTTGTCAATTGCACAGTGATTTGACCATTTATTATTTTCTTTTCTATGCTACAAAAATTTATGCAAGAATCAGCCACTGTAAGAGGCGATCCTGGACGTCGCCAGAGGAGAATTGGATGAGCAATTTTGAAAGGAGGAGAAGGACGAGGATGCGACGGACACCATTTTATTTAGTCGCTAGTTTAATTAGAATAGAATTAAGACTTTAGATTTAATTTTACATTGCAGTTAGTTTGAAACCCTTGTTCTGGGGTATATTTTGAGGGGTTTGTTCCCCGATTTTGTTTTGGGCCTGTGTTGGGTAATTTTTGGGAGCCTGTTCCCTTATCTTTAGATTTAGACTTTTTTCATATTACTTTTAATTGCTTGTACATAAGTAGTTCTAAAAAATAGAAAAAAAAATGAGTTGCCGCCTAGAAGCTGCCGGCCTTAGGACGAACCATTTAGGTCTGTATGAGCAGCCTCTAGATTTACTTCTCTGCATTGTGTGCATTCTTGCATCGTAGATCGCTGGAGGCAAGGTACGCATTCTCTTACTTTGCATCCTATTCTTGATCACACATTGCATTTGGGATTTAATTCAAAGACCACAAAGTTTGTCTTGAAGCGATCTAACAAGTGGTCACATATATTAAAAAAAAAAGACTAATTAAAGGAGGGACATCTAGAAATCAAGGACTTGATTGTAAAACGTGGTGTGCGATTCAAAATTCAAAATCATTTTACGGTCAATGCGCACTTATATCTGTTGCACCACAGCACTCATTTTGACACTCCTAAGTCCTGAAACGACTAGGACAAGAGCCCTCCTATCGTTGGATTCTGAAGTGTTCGGAACTTGAGATCAAAGGTTTTGTAAATCCAAAGAGGGGGATACCCTGCCGTGGATTTTTGGGGTAGTTGAGAAGCACCACAAAAGCACAACTTCAAAGGAAGGCCTAGGCCTACTTGCATCCCTCGATCTTCCGTCTTTGGATTTACTTGACCATTTGAGATTTAGGTTAGAATACCTAAGTTCCAACTAGGTCTTTTTAGGCGAGCCGTAGGTCGACAATAGCCGCATAAATTGATTGAAGAAATTGTATTGTCACCTGCAATCTGACTTAAAATCAAAAGCCTAAATTGGGAAAGACCAAAAGGTCCTTTTTGAATTGTGTCTTGCTTGGGGAATTCTGATTGAAGTGAAAGTTAGAATGGACCACATTGATTTTCATCCTTTCACATCTTGCCCACACCCTCACCCCCACTCTGCATCCTTCGATCCTAGACATCGAGATGGTCCATTCCTTGATGGACAAAATGATAATCATTGGGATCCGTTTTACTCCTATTATAGGAATATTGGCCTGGTTAAGCCCCAAATCAGTGAGCAGAACCTAGGAGCGGGATTTGCTTTGCCCAATATCCCACATACCATAGAAATACCCAACCCACCCTCCCTGAAAAATTATAATGGTTGGAAAAACACTCCTGGCTACTATAAGCCTGTGCCTAACTTCTCTCATGATAGAAATGACCTCTCCTCTTTGAAGATGGAAATACAGAAAATGCAAAACGAAATGAGTGAATTGTTAGGAGAATCTTTGAGAGCCGGTGAACCACAAAGAGATGAAATTAGCCACCGAATCTACCCCATTGAGGATGATGTACCTCTACAATAGATGCATCTTCCGTGGGAGAGCTACAATTTAACTTAGAGGGAAATTCTGGGGAGAATAGCAACTTTTCGAGGATCAATTTTGAAACCCCCCCATTAGATGACACTTTCTTAAGAGATCCACACCTTAGGTGGGAGGAAGATACACATGAAAGTAGCTATGCATGGGATGAAGAAAGGTGGCAACCTAAGGAAGATGATGATAAGGTTGAGTATCCACCTAAATTATATTGGAGTCAAAAGAAGGGAATGATGGTACCGTTGGAAGACCTCGACCCAGATGATAGTATTTTTGTGACATTTGATGAAGTGGGTAAAAGTCAAGTTGTTAATCCTACCCTCCCTTCTTATCGTGATATGGAACTCAAACCCACCCTTAGGGAACCTAACCCTAAAGAAATTGACCTATTTGAGGAGTCTGATGTTACCAGTGTAAACCGTTTACCTTAGATAATGCAGCCTAGGGGATATGCTGAGATATTAAATGATTCTAGACCTCGGGTACATGATGAATTGTGTGATGAGGAGAAAGATGAATTATATGAGGAACCTGCATTCAAGATTTGGAGTGACACTAAGGGTGATTATGTCTTATTTGAAGAGTTAGCCCCTAAGGATGTCACAAATTAGGTTTCCTTAGCACACCCATTGATGATATTTCTCCTCATGATGAAATGATGGAAAATTTGGAAGCAATTTCTAAGATTTATGTGGATTCACATATACACTCCGGGGAAAATTTGAGTAAAGAACAAAAACCCGAGGATGACATTGATAGGATAATCCCTAGATCTGTTGCTTCCAACCTGCCGTCATTCATTTCGAAGTCACCCTCTGATTCGCTTATATCTGAAAGCGAAATTGTCACTCCTGATGAAGAGCAGGAAGATACATGTGATGGTGCAAGGAATATTAGGGATGAAATTGAGGATTTAGAAAGAGTGTTAGGGATGGACACCGAGCTGATTAAACCCAACCTAGATCTTATGGCCATCCCGTAACCTCGTAACTTGGACACCTTAGATGATCCTTGCCTTAGAAAATTACTCACTTTTGTTCTGACCAACGGGCTTAACAGACCAATATTTCCTGTATTGGAGTATTGGGTATGGATTGATGATTCCTGTAGTAATTCCATTACCCTTGGGGTTTATCTCGGTACCATTCCTTCCCCATACCTTTTGGAGGATCCATATTATCCTCCCCCTACCCCTTTGGAGGTTCTTTTACCTGTTTACCCTTTCGAACATCTTCTCGTGACCTGGGAAGATTTCATTCCCATTTTAGTTAGGCGAGCATTTGCTATCGGGATTCATCATCTGCTCGTCAACATCCTAGGTTACCTATTTTCTAGGCCAAAATTGCTTTGCTCATTTTTAGGGCCTATTTCGGCAATTCTTGAACCTGATTTTCAGGATCTTTCGCTATTGAGCCCAGCTATGACCCAGGTAATATCCTTCTATGCAATGAGAACATTGTAGATTTTAGGCATGCGGGGGTGTACTTGGGGATATACATAGCATAATTGCATACATTTGCATATATATAAAAAAAAAAGGGTTTTGAGCTTAACTGGCAAGATCTTGCATTCTTAAGCAAATCAGAACTCAAGGGTAGACTAAATTAATTCTAGGGTCAAACTTTAGAAGCTAAATGAGCTACTAGCTTTAGACCTTTAGGGTCCTTTGTGGACTTAAAAACTTAAGTAGGAGTTAAGTTGCAGACCATTCCTCAAGAGGTTGAGGAAGGGAAGCTAGGGTTTGAGTTAAAAGGTGGGGTAGTACCTGCAGTCTTATTCTACCTTTTGGTTTACGGGTCCTTGTAACCCAAGCATCCAAATTTCACACACATGGTCTGGTAATTAACTTAATTTCTGTCTTTTTGAAGGGAGATTTGGATCTCTTTGTTTTGACTTAGGAGAGGCTTGAAAGCACATTTTGATTGGAAGAGTTCCTGCCGCAGGAAAGGTGGAGTATATACTCACCTTGAGGATGCGATGATAACATATTACCTCCTCGGTGCTTGTCTCTTAGGATATCCATCCTACTGGGGGCATGTAAGTGCATTGCGTGATTCAGGTACCATGGGCGGCCCTATCTCGAAGTGCTGATTGCCATAGGCCTGAATTCGCTTGAGAAATCCATGGGTGATACTATCTCGAAGTGTCGATTGGCAGGAGTTCTTGGGGACGTTATGGGCGGTGCTATCTCGAAGCATCGAAAGCCAGGCACCCTTCGAGGTATGGTAATGGGGACAATGAATCCAACACAGACCGTGTTGATAGCTGATCTGAGGTTAGACTTAGAAGAATCAAACAAAAAAAATAAAAAATATATATATATAAAATAAAAATAAAAAAAAAAGATCCTTTAACTCAAATAACTCAGGCCAATGCACAGGCACGGATGCTTTAATCTCAGGGATCAATAAACTTAAGGGTAGAGTCAGAAAACAGGGAAACTTGTGCCTGCAACTCGTCTTTAGCCGACCTAGTTTGTAACTTAGCAACTACTTAGGAACCTTGGGTCTAGAGTATGAACTTAATATGCTTCTGGGGGAAGACCAAGTGGGTTGACTAGTCTACTTGAAGTGCTAGGTTTCGCTTAATTTTGCTAGGGACTAGCAAAAACTAGGCATGGGGTTATTTGATTAGCCCATAGTTGTGGGCTATTTAAGTATTTAAGTGCCTACACATTAGGTTAATTCTAACATTTATTTAGCATAAATTAGGATGTAAATAGACTAACTCATAGTTTTAATTTAATTACATAATCCGCGCAATGCATTCATATCTTAAGTGCATTTAAAATTAGCTTAGAATGGCATTCATCTAATTAGATAACAATTAGGTACATTGTTTTCATTAACATAGAAGTTGAGGGTCTATATATAAATGACCCCAATATTTTAACATTATTTTATTTATTCTTCTTCTTGCAAGAACGGCTGTCTGCTGCTCCAACGCCACCAGCTGCCGCAGTGAAGAACCCAATGAAGGAGGAGCGGATGTGTTGGATCTGGTCGGGCAGCTGATTTCAAATTGGTGTAGGACACTACAAAAGGAGGAGGGAGGCAGCCGAGCTCAGGAGGCCTCCACCACCAACCCACTGCTATGCAGAGAGACCTTCTCTCTTCCATTCCATACTACCGGCCTCTACCGTGGCGGTGAGTCTCCACCACCGTGGGCGTGTGGTGTGACAGGCCACACCACCATCCGGAGCTCGCCCGCATTACCGTGAGCACCTTAGCGTGCATCTCCTTCGCCGTCGTCACTAACCACCATCCCCGCAGATACCATTCAACCACCCTTTCAGTCACTTAAGACGTCCGGAAAATTTCCCGGATGTCTGAAGCTACCCGCTCACCTGCGACCACCCGCCTGCATACCCGTCCCAAGTCTACCCGCACCCGCACAACCACATCCTCCCACTCCACCTTCTGCGCACGCCCCCTTCAACTGCACCCGCACTCGCTTAGCCTGCAGCTGCACTCTTCCCATGCCTACAGAGCCACCTGCTCACCTCCAGCCGCTCCCGTGCCCTCTGCCAAGAGGCTGCCCACCCACTCATCTACAACCACGCATGCCCTCCTCAGCTTGCAGCGCCCTCTTCCCGCGCCTGCAGACCCACACAACCGCGTACACCTTCCCCGCGCCTGCAACCTCAACTGCGCCTGCCGAGCTTCCTCCCGCGTCTGCAGAACCGCCAGCAGACCCACTCTCCACGTGCACCAACTTGCGCACCCACCTGAAGCCACACGTGCGGCAGCACCGGCTGAAGCCATGGCAGTAGCATCGCGCGGCGGCCCTCACCGCCAGCAGGCTGCACGCGCTCACCAGCTGTAGCACCTCCGCCGGAGCTCGTCCGGCCATCGCACGACACGCCGCCACCACCGCTTCGAAGCCCTCGGTCTAAGGGACTTCCTCCGAGCTTCCTACGCCCGACTTCTCGTCGCGCAAGACAAAGCGGAAAAATTCCCTTGTTTTGCTACAGTAACATGCCAATTTGAAATTACATTTTCTGCCATTGTCACTTTTTAATTATATTTTATTGATTCTGCATTGCGAAAAATATCCTCTAGTTTCTCAGAATTGCCATTTCAACATTGTTTCTTGCTTAAACCTTAATCTGAAGGCAATCATGCCTTGATTCTTGTCCAAACTGATTGCGAACAAACGTTTTTATCCGGTGTGAATTTTAATACGTCATTGCCTCCCTGTGGATATGACCCACTCCTCTATGAGTGGTTATTTCTTCTTAAATATTGATTAGTCGATTTGTACACCACATTAAACTGCAAACGACTTTAAAGCGAACAATCGACCAGTCAGGTATGATGATAACATCATCATCAGCCATATCTAGATTTATTTATTCATATTTATCATTAAATGTTCCTACATAACCCCCAGAAGACAGTAATTCATTGCACATCCTATCGTGAATGTAGAATAATCACAGGGTTTCCTATGGGTTAATTAAAGGTCAAACAGTCATAAATGTCTAATAAGTAAGTTCATGTAGACAAAAATAGGTTTCCAAGCATTTCATGAATTTATAGAAATCTGAAAACTTAAAAATAGACCTGCTTAATTAACTGAGTTTTTGGTCAGGATAAAATCAATCTAAAACCTCCAAAAATCATAGAAAAATGTTCTCTAGGGTTTAGTATCCTAGATTTGACCATCCGAACCCATTTTGACCTAAAATAGCTTCTAAGATAGACAATCACTTTAATTTGGGTTTCTGTGCAATTCAACCAATCAAACAAGGTCAAAACCTAAATCCGACATCTCCATCAGACTCCTTGGGTCCATATTAAGTTTGTACCAAAATTTATGCCCAATCAGAGATCATATTGACCTAGTTTCCATTTCAGTTCAATCATTCTCTTTTTATCACTTATGCACCCCTAGCTTTTTGAATTCCTTACAAATGGGTTCCTAAGTTTGTCATCTTCTTTGCAGTTAGGTCCCACCGCCATTATCGCAGAGGAACTCCTACTCTGACAACCTTCAACTAGGGATTTCTCCTTGATTAATTGGTGGATCCCTTCCAAAATAGGAAGGGAAACTCCTGAGAGATTTCCCCATAATTTCAGCTGCATCTTGGGCTCTAATTCTTACTCAATCCTCATTTGAATCATTTGAAAGATTGGGTCTCCTATTTCAAGAAGCTTTGAAGTTTCCAAGCTTGGGAAGTTCTCTCGAAACCTATGTGAGGACCCCTGAGGACAAACTATCCTCCTTAGCAAAACTTGTCCTCAGAAATCCCCTCTTCCTCCTCCAACGGCCTTCAAAGTTTGCTCCAGTGACCTCCTCCACTCACCCACATACGACTATCCAACCATCAAATTGGATGGCCCAAATACTTCCACTCTTCCTCGCGATCCTCTCTGGCCAAAGAAAGGACACCTCCTTGGCCCGTTCATCATCACCGACCTTTCGCCTTCGTCTCCTTCTCCGGCTCCGGTCAGCCACAACAGATGCATTGATTGCACCGCAAAAATACACCTGCAATTGTGCCGTCTTATGCTATTTCCTAGCATTACCAGTGCATTTTAGGTATCCATATTCGCATTTGTAAAAATACACGCATGCATTCATTTAATTAAGAGGGGAAGAGAGTGAATAAAATGGCCTCAAAATTTACATTTTCCTCAAGTGCTGCCTTGCAAAATCTCCATCTTTATTTTCTATTTCTATTTGACTTTGAAATTCTTCTCCACGCGACAGCAATGCATGGCAGCCTCTTCCTCGCACCATTCTTTACAGCAAGCCACTCCCTACAGCCGCATGCACAGCCATGCACAGCTAGGGGATTGCAGTGCATGCCTTCTTCCTCTATAAAAAAGGCACGGCTTCTTCTTTGCAAGGAGAGCTTGGCCCACACACCTACAGCAGCCTTCTTCCTTTCTAGGCCGTCTCCTACCCTCTCCCCTCCATACGTAGCCTCTCCTCTTTTAGGAGCCACGCTACAAGTAGGAGCAACTCACAGTGGTGCACAACCACCATTGTGAGTCCCACAACCGCCTAGCTCATCAAAGAGTTGGTGGGCATGGTGGTTCCCCACTCTGAATTCATCGTTCCAAACATCTCCGCCATTGCCGCTGAGTCAAGTTTTGAAGCTCCACGTAGCTACAGCAAGGAACTGGCTGCCGCTTGCCTACGCGCAAGCCACCACGTACCCCTGCAGTAGCCGGCGATGCTCCACCGCACACGCCAGTAGGCCACATGCGCCCCTCTCCACGCGCCCTGTGGTGAGTTTCGCCCGCAGCCCGGCCGGCGTAGAACTTCCACATACGTGCCAGTTCGCACAGCGGCTCCCGTATGTTGGTACAAGAGCGCCATGATCATTTGTTTTGATGATAACAAAACACATGTCATTTAATATTTGCACTTTGAGTCCTAGATTTCAGGTCAATCGCAAATGGATACGTGATTAGACGGAGTTTGAGCTCGCATCCAGGATGGATTGGACGAGCTTGATGGAGAACAGAAGAGATTCGCGAGGAGCGATATATTAAAGATGGAAGGAAATGAAGAATAGGATAGATTTCCTTCTTTTGTACTTGTTGTATTTTTCGTTTCTTTCGTTGCACTTTATTTCCTTAGATAATTCATGTTAAAGAGCCTCAAAGTACCCTAACAGTAGTCCTAGGAACACCTGCACAACCCTAGGATACTTAGGTTTTCTGTAGAACACTTAGAAAACCAATATAGGGTTCAAATAGAGTTTCCTGACGTCTAATTCCAAAATCAGACGTCTGATAAAGTATTTTAAGACGTCTGACTATTTTTTTAGACGTCTGATAACTGTTAGGCTGGACATAGTTAGTTCTGTTTGATGAAATCAGACATCCAGACCTTAGACCAGACGTCTTAGGAGGCGTCTGATGGATTTGCTAGACGTCCAATCAGTGGACCGTTGGCTGGCTTAGCAAACACTTAAGAATATGACCGTTAGAGCCTTATCAGACGTCCATAAGACTGTCTAGACGTCTGATAATTGACTGTTTTGCCTCGGCTGACCCAAAATCTCTTCTCAGAGATTTTCTAGCCGTTGCAACGTTTGGAAAATCCATTCCCACAGTAAAAGTAGGTTTCCAGATGTCCAGACATAGTGTCAGACGTCCTATATGTCGTCTGATGGACTTGCGCTAGAACCCTGTTTAGATCTGATTCAAGTCAGGAAGAGACTCGCCCAAAATCAGACGTCTGACCTTGGAACCAGACATCTTAAAGTGAACTTCCAGACGTCTGATGGTAGAATTAGACGTCTGATAAGCCTGTTAGAGCAATGATTGTTCCTGATTTCGGGCTGATTCTTTTGGGCTTTGCTCCCAACGGCAATAAAACCCTTCCTAAGCCTTCCAAAGCCTTCCTAAGGCCTCTATAAATAGAGGGGAACCCTCGTTTAAGTAGCGTGGTTGTATTAAGGTTGAGTCACCCTCGTTTAAAGTGATTCGGTTTAGTGGATTTTTATCAACTTGGTTGATCGGAAAATCCTAACTCGAGAGGGTTAGGTGGTGGTTTTCACCCGGTTTGAGTTTCCACCAAAAATTACTTGTGTACTTGTGGGATTGCTTATTTGTGAGATTATTTATATTTCATTTCCACATTTTTTTACGTCACACTGATCTCACCCCCTCCAAGTAGGGAACCTACAGTTGGTATCGGAGCAGGTTCTTGCGAGATCGGAGTGACACCCGGCAAGAGATCAAATGGAGGGAAGCACATCAGCGATCAAAATCTCTGAGGGACAGTCCACCGTCCGACCACCCAATTTCGACGGGAGGGACTTTGGATATTGGAAGTTGAGGATGAAGACGTGGCTCCAAGCCACTGAATTTGAGATATGGGGATGTTGCGAAACCCCATACGAGATCCCAAAGCGACCCCAAGGAGGCTACTCACAACAGCAGATTCGAGAGCTTTCACTCAACGCAAAGGCAATGAATGCCCTGTATTGCGCATTGAGTCCGAAAGAGTTCGAGAAAATCCAAGAGTGCACTACCGCCCACGAGATATGGAGGAAGTTAGAAGACACTCATGAAGAGATGAGCTCGGAGGAAGAAGAAGAAAAAGAAGAAGAAACCACTTGCTTTGGTTTCATGGCCAGAGGAAGCAATAGCGATAGTGAAAGCAGAAGCGACTCCGACAACGAGGTAAATCTTGATTTACAAGAAGCTTTTAATAAACTATTTGAAGTTAGTAAAGCACTTAAGATAGAAAATTAAAGCATTAAAAAGAATCTTAGCTTTCTTAGAAGTGAAAATGATATGTTAGGAAAACAACTTAAGGACATAGAAGCAAGTCCTAAAAATGATAACCTATTATTAGAAAATCATAACCTCATCAATGAGAATAATAAATTGATCGAGGAAAATGATAGTCTAAAGTTAGAAATCTATGATTTAAAGACTAAGATGCAAACTATAGGAAAAGAAATCACATGTCTTAGGGAAAACTCTAACAAATTAATCAACAAAGAAGATGATTTATATAGCCCTAAGATTGAGAAAGGATCTTACTATAAGTATAGATATAGATATATATATTATTACCTATATAACTTACTATAAGTATAGATACATATATATAGATATATACAAATATATACACATATACTTATACATATATATATATATATATATACAAATATACATACTTGTATACATATATATATATATATATACACATATCTATCTACATATATCTATATACATATATTACTATATATATATATGCAATATATATATATATATAGTTATATATACATACATATACATATATATATATATCTATACATATACCTACCTATACATATATTTACATATCTATGTACATATACATATATATATATATACAAATAACTACATATATACCTATATATCTACAACGATATATATATTTACATATAGTTATATATTTATAGATATATATATATTTTTTCATATCATTTACCATACGTTATATCGCAGGAATATCTGCACCAGTTGCTGATATTCCCCGATACACGCATACAGAAAGCATGTTCGCACTAATTTTCCATCCATCCACCTTATATTCCACACGGCACTTTGTCCTGTTGGTTGCGTCTTCCTAGATGACGGCCGACTCGACACCGTGCTACATGCAATCTCCACCTCCACCCACACCCCGTCATACATATATAATATATGCATATATATATACTATATTTACTTTATTTCTATTTCTCTTTCCTACCAGTAAAATGATAAGAAAGTATACAAAAGAGAAAAGATAATCCTTGGCTTGCAAGTACGCAGTCTTGAGAATAGTATGACAAGTTTTGGAACCCTAATTTGGCTCAAAGCCAAGAACTTGATTTTGATGGTGTACCTCAAGGACAAAAATTATCGGAAAAAAAAATCATAAATAAAAAAACACCAAAAACACAATAAAGGAACGAAAGAGATTTGTTGTAGGAAAGGCGTAGAAACTTCACTTCTAATCCCACTTCTCTGAGTTCGACCTTAGGCTTAAAAGTGACCAAGATAAAATTAAGTAGCCAGGTAAAAATTTTTGTAAAGAGATGGTTAGGCTCGATTTAGGTTAACCACTATATGCATTTTCACGATAAAATCACCATATTAACACAACCTGTCCTGGTCTGCACCACATCTTTTTATGGTGCCGTTGCCAGGGAAGTGCACTTCAAGTAAGTTTTTACTCCATTCCTTTAATTTTTCTCTTCTCACACCCTTCTCTTCATGGGTGTTTTTGTTTATTGCTGTGCAGGTGAACCTGTTGCAAGGAGAAGATAGGCAGACGAAGTCGAAGATGTGTGCAGATCCAAGGCAGGATCGAGAGTGTGAAGACGTCGACACCGCACTAGAGCTCCACAGATGCTGTTGAACAAGTAGGTTTTCTTTTCTTAGCAACTTAGGTCAACTTGTCACCTTAATAAAAAAAAAAATATATATATATATAAATTAAAACTAAAAACTAGAAAAAATTCTTGGGATCTCTTGGGGCAAGTGGATTAAAATTCACTTGTTTGATTGTTTGCCTTTACTCCCACCGCCTCGGGATTTCCCGCCAAACTTCGCATAGCGAAGATCCAAGAATCTCAATTCTTGAATCTTTCACCGTGTGAAGTATTCTTTAAGGCAAAAATAGAAAGATTGATTGCCACCCCTCTTTGCCTCATTTATCTGCAAATTCGGGATCACATTTTTGGTGGGGAGACTTGAAATTGAGTTGATTCCAACCCCACCATGACCTTTCACGTTCCTAAGATTTGATCCTGAATACTTCAACCCCAACAATTTGATTTTCTTTATCTTTTGGTTGAGCCTTGTGTGTGGAAATCATTTTGGTGATTGGGAGCACTTGAATTGAAGTGTTTTGGCTCCCTTTCACACTAGTTTTAAATTGATTCGTGCATCCACACATAGAAATCTCCATCTAGGGAAGCCCATTGCATTTTAGCATGCATTAGCCAACTGACATTGAAGAAGGGTTTGTTGGGCTTAGAAGAAAACTTATGTTGTCTCAAAACCTGGAGATTGGTTGAATTGGTAATTCAGGGAAATCCTAAAATCCATACTACTTAAGGCTGAATTCTAAAAACCATCCACCAATTAAACTTCAATTTGGGGAGATTTCCCCGTTGCATGCTTGGTTTACACACTCTAAAAATCAATCACTTGGGCATTACCTGTAAATAATGCCCTTCACAATCCAGAAGCACTTGATCCTAAGCCTCTAACTAAAATTGGTAGCAACTTGACCCTTATTAAGGATTGGAGGTCTAACTACCTGCGCGTAGCACCAACGTGCTGGTGAGGGTTCCCGCGTGCTATCGAGTGTCTAAGACTGGGGCAAACGGCCTTTCAATCTGGCCCAGTTGTTCCGCTGTGCTCGCATTCGGTTTCGTAGTTCGTGATAATAGGTAACTTAGATCTTTAGGTCTAAGGGCACACTGTAGAGGTTAGGAATTTGATTGTATTGATTTGTCATCAAGTGTACCTTTGCAGTGTCATTTCTCTCATTACTTTTCCCTTTGTATCCCCCCAATTCTTCCTTCGGTAGTGTATGTTTGGGAGGAGGTCACAAAACCCTGAATTGTGTGAATTGCCTGATAAATTTAGATAAGAAGCCGAATCATCCTCCTCCTCCACAAACATGGCTGCACACCCACCCCCAAATCCCGAGGGAGGAAACTGCCCTCAAAACCCACCAGGTGGTGGAGTCTTGGATCCCATAACCCGCCTCCAAGCCCAAATGGAAATGTATAATGCACAAATTGAGGCCATTAGGGAAACATTGGAGGAAATGCATAACCCTCCCGAACGGGAGGAGCCTAGGTCTCTTAGCTCCTATCAGAATCCTTCTACTATAGAGGCCATAGGACAAATTTGGGTCAGCATTTGCGGAGACGACTTTGAACTAAAACTTAACATAATTGGCCTGATAAATTTTCACTTCCATGGTCTTGCAAGTGAAGATCCTTTCCTCCACTTGGAAGACCTAACCCGATCGGCTGAAACTGTTAAACCAAGAAATATCTGGTTACTAATAGTCCTCATGAAAATGTTCCCGTTTTCACTGCGGGATAAAGCGTCGCAGTGGTTACGGACCCATGGAAGAACCCTCCACTCTTGGGAAGAGATGCGAACAGCGTTTCTCAAGAAGTTCTTCCCAATCGGATGAACCAATGCGCTTCGCCGTGCTATCACTTCATTTACGCAACAAAACGACGAACAATATCATGAGGCATGGGAGAGGTATAATGACCTCCTCAGGAAGTGTCCGCACCACGGTCTACCTAAGTGGTCTATAGTCCAGATTTTCTACTATGGGCTAAATGAAACTTTGAAGCAGATTGCAGACGCTTCCTGCGGAGGGAATTTCATGAATAAAGACGAGAATGGAGCATTCGAATTATTTGAAAATATTTGCGAAAACTTAACGAACAATGCCTCCATTGTTGCCTTTAATCATACCAGCTTGCCCCATAATGTCCTCGAAGTTGACACTAGACCCTCCCATTAATCCAAAGGTATCAGCCTCATCGCACAGAAATTGGATGAAGTCTCCGTCGTGCACAAGAAGCTGGACGAGCTTCTGGCTAACCCCGCCCGTTCTATGGCAAACACCCCTACCTCACCACTTCGTCACAGTTCTAATTCTTCCAACACCAGAATTATCTCGAGAAACCCCGTAAGACCTTCCCTACTGAGTGTCACGCTGAGCTACTCAATAAGTCATGTGGATCTAGCTTCTGCAAGCCAGTATTTTGACACGGATGACCAAGACTCCATGTGCTCGGATGCATATTTACATGCGGATGCATCTTCTATCATAGAAGACGCTTGCGCCCTGGGGAACAACCGTTCTCTGCCACTTATAACCTAGGGTGGCGAAATCATCCGAACTTCGCATGGTCCAACAACCCACAGCGCCAAAACTCCGTGGGTGGACCAATGCGACCGTCCGTGCCCATCATCCCAAGGGCCCAGTCTAATCCTATGGCGATTCCGCTATTAGGCCCTTGCGTACCGCAAATTGAATACGTGTCAAGTCCTCTTGACAAATTGATGCGAATGATGATGGAAATGTCAAAGAGTCATGAAGAGAACATGACCTCTCTTCAGAACCAATTAGTGCAGCAGAATGCTGTGATCAGTCAACTACGCATGGAGACTTGATCTCAGGACATTCTTCCCACCCAACCTATTCCCAACCTGCGAAATTTCATACCCCGTGGTCCTCAACCATAGGTACGACCTTCTCAGGGGTAGGTTCATCAGATTCTGTAAGCTCCGAGCATTCCATTGGGATTGCAGGCTAATCCCACTGCAGCACCTCACTCTTATGTCCTTATTGCGAACCCTCCTCCGCCGTATGATCCCACTGGACCCGCATCGTCCAATTCGATCACTACGTGGAGCCCAAAGTAGACCGTCGATCTGCCTCGACCTTATCCTAGCCCATCTTCTTCATCGCCCTCTCATTCGGGATGCGCACCGCATTAGCGAGAGGACGATAGACCCAAATTGGTGACAGAATCAGTTCCATTCCTTGAGGCTCTACTAAAGGAGCCAAAAGGCAAAAAGAAAGATACGCAGGCCTTTGATAACCTGCGTAATTTACTCGGGGATGCTGAAATCAAGGTACCCCTGCTCGAGGCTATTGACCACATACCTACTGTCGCTCGATTTTTCAAAGACTACACAACACCCAGGCGACAGTCAAAGAAAACCAAGAATCCGACGGTTCTCTTAGCTCATGCGAGTTGTGCTATACTGTCAAATCTTCCACCGAAGTAGAAAGACCCAGGCACACCGCTTATTTCCTGTAGCATCCAAGGCTGCAATTTTAACCATGCCCTACTTGATTTAGGATCTTCCATCAATCTTAAACCAACCATCATGCTCAAAAAATTTTCCTTGGGAAATCTGAAACTCACCCCTGTCACATTACAGTTGGCAGATCGTTCGGTCAAAATCCCAAAGGGTATGGTGGAAGACATGGTGGTTAGGGTCAATAGTCTCTATTTTCCTATTGACTTTCTTGTTTTAGATATGGAAGTTCCTAGCTCACTTTCTGATTGTCCGATCATCCTTGGTCGACCTTTCTTGGCCAGAGCCTGCGCCCATATCGACTCCGAGTCGGGTTGTATTGAGATTGCCATTGGATCTGAAAAGCTCAAGCTTAACATCTTCAAGGTAGCCAAGAACTTTGATTGCGATTGCATCGAGGATGACACGTCTGACGAGGACATGGCCGTCAGCGCGTGTATCGGACTAACTGGGACCTATTCTGACTGCGGCGGATTACCTGTAAATACTGATAATTGCCTGACCGACACATATTGAGGTGTTCCCCCATCCCTCTTTATTCCCGTACCTTCTCCTGGCCAAACTTCTGACGAGGTTTTCTCCACTTCCCATACCTCGTGGTCTGAGTCATATCCTGGCTACTCACCACAGGTCCACACTCTTGAAGACCGGATTCCCTTTCTTTCCCACCAAATCAGGCGGATTTGCAACTCCACACTGGGACCTTGAGCCCATATACTACTCTTTGGGGCTATTCCTTTTTGGATCCATATATCCAAGAAGCCCCTCTTCTTGGCTAATCTGAGGGCCAACTTCTTCCTCCTGACTTGTTTTCTGATCCGCCTGGGACACTCGTCCCTAGAAATGCCAAACGTTTCACCATCCACTCCTGAGCTGAAAGAGCTGCCTAGCACACTGACGTATGTTTTCTTGGGACCAAATGAAACGCTCCCTGCAATCATCAGTTCAAAATTGACCAGGGAGCAAGAGTGGAAACTAACAAAGGTCCTCATGGAACACAAGGCAGCCATTGGATGGTCTTTATCAGACTTATCTGGCATTAGCCCCTCCTACTACACTAACCATATATATATGGAGGAGGAGGCTCGACCTTCCCGCGAGATGCAGCGACGTCTCAACCCTAACATGCAGGAGGTTGTAAAGAAAGAAATTATTAAGTGGCTAGATTTGTCCTAGA
This sequence comes from Thalassia testudinum, assembly GCA_037157565.1. Lineage (NCBI taxonomy): Eukaryota > Viridiplantae > Streptophyta > Magnoliopsida > Alismatales > Hydrocharitaceae > Thalassia > Thalassia testudinum. The sequence continues at coordinate 65,256,385 of JAZHRO010000014.1, forward strand.
TTAATTGGTGGATCCCTTCCAAAATAGGAAGGGAAACTCCTGAGAGATTTCCCTACAATTTGAGCTGCATCTTAGGCTCTAATTCTTACCCAATCCTCATGCAAATCGCTTGAAAGACTGGGTCTCCTATTTCATGAAGCTTTGAAGTTTCCAAGCTTGTGAAGTTCTCTTGAAACCTATGTGAGGACTCCTGAGGACAAATTGTCCTCCTTAACAAAACTTGGCCACAGAAATCCCCTCTTCCTCCTTCTCTAGCGGTCTTCAAAGTTTGCTCCAGTGACCTCCTCCACTCACCCACGTCGGACTATCTAACCATCAAATTGGATGGCCCATATCCTTCCACTCTTCATCGGGATCCTCTCCGTCCAAAGAAAGGACACCTCCTTGGCCCATTCGTTGTCACCAACCTTTCGCCTTCGTCTCCTTCTCTGGCTCCGGTCAGCCACAACAGAAGCATTGATTGCACTGCGAAAATAGACCTGCAATTGTGCCGTCTTGTGCTATTTCCTAGCATTACCAGTGTATATTAGGTATCCATAGTCACATTTGTAAAAATACACGCATGCATGCATTTAATTAAGAGGGGAGGAGAGCGATTAAAATGGCCTTGAAATTTACATTTCCCTCAAGTGCTGCCTTGTAAAATCTCCATCTTTATTTTCTATTTCTATTTGACTTTGAAATTCTTCTCCACGCGACAGCAATGCATGGCAGCCTCTTCCTCACACCATTCTCTACAGCAAGCCACTCCCTACAACCGCATGCACAGCCATGCACAGCCAGGGGATTGCAGTGCATGCCTTCTTCCTCTATAAAAAAGGCACGGCTTCTTCTTTGCAAGGAAAGCCTAGTCCACACACCTCTTCCTCGCGCCATTCTATGTAGCAAGCTGCTCCCTGCAGCCGCATGCACAGCCATGCATAGCCAGGGCATGGCTGTGCATGCCTTCTTCCTCTACAAAAAAGGCATGGCTTCTTCTTTGCAAGGAAAGCCTAGTCCACACACCTACAACAGCCTTCTTCCCTTCCAGACCGTCTCCTCCCCTCTCCCCTCCATACGCAGCCTCTCCTCTTTGAGGAGCCACGCTGCAGGCAGGAGCAGCTCACAGTGGTGCACAACAACCACTGTGAGTCCCACCACTGCCCAGCTCATAAAGTGCTGGTGGGCGTGGTGGTTCCCTGCTCTGAATTCATCATTCCAAACATCTCCGCCATTGCCGCAGAGTCAAGGTCTGAAGCTCCACGCTACTGCTGTAAGGAACCGGCCGCTGCATGCCGCAAGCAGGCCACCGTACGCCCCTGTAGTAGCCGATGAAGCTCCACCACGCACGCCAGTAGGCCACCCGTGCCCCTCTCTGTGTGCCCTATCGCGAGTTCCACCCGCAACCAAGCCGACGCAGAAGTTTCGCACGCGTGCCAGATTGCGCAGCGGCTCCCGCACTCATAGCACCGGGCACAGGCGGTCGCACGAGACGACCATGCTCTATAGCCATTCTTCATGCTAGTCAACGGAACACTGTGGCTACAGTGCGGTGACCGGTAGGTTTCTCACATAACCGGTCTCCCGGCGCACTGCAAGCTGCGCTAGCCCACACCCACGCCCCAACCCGAGCCCGCTCCAGTGTCCGCCCAAGCGTCTGCGTGCACCTGGGTCTACCAGCGCTCGCACCCGCCTGCGTCTTCACCCGCTCCCAGCGCCTGCGTCGGCCCGCACCCGCCTTTTCGAGCAGTGCTATACGCTGCGGTTCCTCCCACGCCTGTGCCCTCCTACGTGCGTGTGCATCTTCGCGTGCCTACGCTCCTCCGCGTGCGCATGGACCAGCAGATGTCGTCCCGCAGTTGCAAACAACTTAAATGCCTTCTTCACAGCAGGCGCTCTCTCTCTCTCTCACAGCACTCTCTCATACTCTCTGCACACACATACACACACACTCACACTCTCGTACACACACCTATGCTCTACCATATACATATATATATATTTATATACATATATCTATACATATATTAGTACTTGTATAACTATGTATTAGTCTATATAAATACATATATTTATATACATCTATATACTTATATATATATACATATCTATTTACATATATCTATATACATATATTACTATATATGTACATATATATATATATATATCTATATAGTTATATATACATACATATACATATATATATATATATCTATATAGTTATATGTACATACATATACATATATATACATATATCTATACATATATCTATCTATACATATATTTACATAACTATATACATATACACATATATATATATATGTACATATAACTACATATATACCTATATATCTATAACCATATATATATTTACATATAGGTATATATCTACAGATATATATATATATTTTCATATCACTTACCATACGTTGTATTGCGAGAATATCTGCACCAGTTGCTGATATTCCCCAATACATGCATATAGAAAGTGTGTTTGCACTCATCTTCCATCCATCCACCTTACATTCCATGCAACACTTCGTCCTGTTGGTTGTGTCTTCCTAGACGACGGTCGACTCGACACCATGCTACACGCCATCTCCACCTCCACCCCCACCCCTTTATACATATATAATATATACTATATTTACTTTATTTCTATTTCTCTTTCCTGCCAGTAAAAGGATAAAAAAATGTACAAAAGAGAAAAGATAATCCTTGACTTGCAAGTACTCAGTCTTGCGAGTAGCACGACAAGTTTTCGTACCCTAATTTGGCTCAAAGCCAAGAACCTGATTTTGATGGTGTACCTCAAGGAAAGAAATTATCAGAAAAAAAATCTTAAATAGAAAAACACCAAAAACACAATAAATGAATGGAAGAGATTAGTTGTAGGAAAGGCGTAGAAACTTCATTTCTAATCCCACTTCCCTGAGTTCGACCCTGGGCCTAAAAGTGACCAAGATAAAATCAAGTATGCCAGGTAAATTTTTTTGTAAAGAGATGGTTAGGCTCGATTTAGGTTAACCACTATATTCGTTTCCATGATAAAATCACCATATTAACACAACTTGTCCGGGTCTACACCAGGCATCCTTGCCTAAATCCTCTCCTATTAGCTCCTCTTCTCTTCCTTTGTCCCTCTACTACAGTTCTCCCTCACTTACACTTTCAAATAACCATGCTACTGCCCCTAACGCCCTCACCTTCATCCACTCCGGCCAAGCTCTACCGAAGTCGATAGCTCACTACACACCACCAAACACTCCCACTCCACCTTCAAAAGCTCCATTCTACTCCCTCCATCAAAAGCCCTCTCCTATTTTTCTCCATCACATGTCTTAGCTTCTTACCGAACAAACCCATTACCGTCCACCATCACCAACTCTAACGCACCACCTCATGTACTCTTACACCACTAAACCACCACCACCGTAATCCATGTGGTCCGGCGACACTTCTAGACTATTTTATTGAGGCCTTCAAGCCCATGTTACTCTTTTCAGGTAAGTGCCTCCACCTGCCATCATTGTCGTCTTCTCAGTTCCATCCACGCTAGTATGGCAATGAGAAGCCTTGCTGCTACGCCCAGGTCTTACAGACTTCAACCAGAAACCCTTCTAGGATCACAACTGAGACGAACCTGCAAAGCATTCATGACAATTGAAGGAGACCGCTTTCTGTAGCTTCGCAACTAGGAGGATGGGAGTATAGTCCCACCTCATGGATCCCCAACACCGTAATAGCACATATTACTAATTTTTCACATTGACCCCTCACCTAGTACACGAGGGGTCAGGTCCCTCTCACACACATGGACACCTTAGTTTCCTACATGCCCGGTAGCCCTAGTCACCTTGATCCGATTACTCGAATACATGGATCTGTTTACCCAAATGTATGATCAATTATGAGAGAAAAATATAGGAGGAATTTACCAAAGATAGAGAGAAGGGGGTTTTTGCTCTCTGAAGAAGTGTGTGTCCCTTGTGCGACACTTAGTTGTTGAAGGAAATTGCTTCCCCTATGCTGCGAAGGGAAGTTCAAGATGAAGAGAGCTTGTCCGTGTTTAAAAGAAGAGAGACTCTTCATGCAGAAAGAAGAAGAAGCACTGTAGCATGGCTAAACTTAAGTCGTCTAGTCATCTGACCCGACATCTGACTTGGTTGGAAACATGGTGGCATTATTTGAGGCATTGCGCATTTATTTAGACAATTGAGTAATTATTAGATATGTATCTAAGCTAATAATTGTTGATTCAAATCACCATTATTTTGTCTTAGATATCTTTTTGCCTCAATTGACTCTTCATATACTCATGTGCTACATTAAATATTAGTTTTGAGTAATTTCTATCATTAATCATGCTTATTTATATTTTGATTGAGATTAGTGTGTGAATGCAATACTTGCTCCCTTTGTTCGACCTCGGATTTAAATTCGAGTTGTAAATTGTATTTGTTGACAAGCGATTTTTGTCTGTACTACAACGTATCAATCCTAAACACCGATTTCGCAGGATGAATAGATCAAAAATTGCAAAAGCAGGCAAGGTGACAGACATCCAATTTTTGCAGAAACCCAAGATAGAACCTAGACTACACCTTGATTCAACATTAGTTGTTTAGACTAGAAGCCTAGACTTATGATTTTGAAGTATAACTCATCTGACCACTAAATCAGATGTCTGGGAGCCCTGTCCTAATCCAGCTTTTGAAATCAAGCTTAGATCTTGATCTCTTAAGCACATAAACCCAATCTGACACCATAGGGAACCTAATTTAAGGTATCCTAAACCTAGTACACTACCCATAAGCCTCCTAAGAGCATAATTAGATTTTCACTAAGCACAATTGACTTGGATCTAAGTCAATTACACTTCACCTAGCCAATTGGACTCATAGAGTCCAATTGAGTTGAAATCTCAACCAACACAAGTTTAAGTTGACTTAGTGAGAGTCTAGTTGACTCAAACCTAACCTAATTGGCAATCTTCTCTCCCAATTACACAGACACCCACTCATTTAAACTTATGGTGAGTTTAATTGCACTTATCACTTTAGTATTAGGTCTTATGAATGTATTTTTAGAAACCTAACCAAACCCAATTGCCTAGAACTATAGGACTCAATCTAGACCACCTAGCCACCCACATACTCACGCACACACACACACACACCACCACTTGGCCATCCACTCTATACTATTCTAGAGTGGCCTCCAAGTGGTGCCACCTTGAAGACTAGAAGTAGTCTTCAAGGAGTCCACAACCAACCTCCTTAGGAAGTAGATCTAAGAAGACCACTCCCAACCAAAGTTGACACCAACTTTGGGGGTCTTCTAGACAATGCTATAGTTCACTAGATGACCTACTTGCAAGTCTATATAAGGGTACCCTTGGATGGTCAAGGACCCCCAACTTGGATGCGGTCTCCTTAGTCACAACTCCTTCCATGAGCTCTACCAACATCAAGCATCACTAGCTTCACATCGAAGAACCAAGAAGCTCTCCACCACATTATCAAGAGGCTGACAACTGATGTGAACATGTCTAAATCACATAAACCATCTATTTTTGCTTGTTCTTAGACGTATAGTTGCATCATATATTATAAATATTTCATGACAAGCATCATATTGCATTTAGGTTAGATTGTATAAAGTTTAGGTCAACTTTCTCTTCTTGTGGTCAGGTAATAGCGCAATATCATATCGAGGCCTCGGAATGAAGATCCAACCATACGAATTTGATCTGGGCGAGGATCTGAGTTTAACAATGCCCAGATCGCCCTAATGGGACTTCCATAGAATTAGATGCATTCCAAGAAAGATCATAGGTCAAGGGCCAAGAAGATGTAAATTTGTACCTTAGATGACAAATCTGACCACATGAACAGGATTGGATTGATGATCGCAGCCCAACAGCGCAAAAATCGATCCAATCCGACATCTGTGGCACCATCTACAACATAATGAAGTTGGACGACCAGGATGGTACCACGTGGCACCATCCTAACAGGCCAAACTAGCCAAAGGCCTGCTGCTACTCCCTCTCTCCTCAAATTAACGTTCGATCTCGGCCATTGGATTTCAATCCAACGATTGAGATCTTCTCTAGCCGTGCCCCCTCATTTCTAATGAGTGAGGCCAAGAGATGATCTAAACCATTGGATTGAAATCCAACGGCCAAGAGAGTGCATGAAGGAATTCAAGTCTTCGCCTCAAACAGTCCCTTAGTGCAGCGGTAATTCCCTCACGCGAAGAGGTGGGGTGTGGGTTCAAGTTGTTCCTCGCCTCAAATTCAAGATCAGTGCGTGTGCAGGTCAAATTCGTCCATTGGATGTAGCATGAACGGTTCTGATGCAGCCAACGTGGCGCAAGGAGATGCCTTGGTTCATGCATGTGGAGGCCACGTTGAGGTGCTGAGTAATCTCAGCCTTCTGAATGTGCGTATGTGTTGCATGCATGGAAGAAGAAGAGGGGGAGGCGTGCACGTGCATTCAGCAACGTGGGGACTTTAGTGACGGTTTTATCCATCACTAAAGGCACCTCATTTAATGTTTTAAAAGTAATGATCTATTTGCCCATTCAAACCTCACCTATAAATAGCCATACAACCTTCACACTTTCTTCATCCCTTCCTCTCTTCTCTCACCCCCTCCAAAGTTGTAAAAGCTTCTCCCAAACCTGGGATGCTCCTCTAGAGTTAAAAATATAATTTTTCCACCTTCTCATCCCATTCATGGAGCATTCTGCAGTTGTCCTCCCACCACCATTCGGGAAGTGGATCTTGTTGCGATGTCGCCCTGCCCCATTCTCCATTGTCCATCATCGTTCTCCTTCGTCCCACATCTCACCACCTTCATTCAGGTGCTCCGTCAACCCGGCTCATCCTCTAAGCAGCTGTTGAGGAGGATAACTTCTCTCAACCTTCTCTTTACCACTTTTTAGAGTTGTTTTACCACTTTCTAGCGTAGATTTCCTGCTTTCTAGTGTAACGAGTACTTGTTAGTTGTAATGAACATCACTTGATGGTTATGAAATCCATGTGTATTTGACTCCTATTTTATCTTTATTTGTAATATTCTCTGTCTCTCTTGTATTTATTATTCGTTAAGTAGATAGCTAGTTTTGATTTAATTTGACCAGCTAATCTTTATCATGACAACAAAACAAATACAATTTTTAATCAAACGTCTACCTCCCTATGTTCAACCAGAATTTCTTTTAAGTTTCGGTAAAATTTATCTGTTGACAATTTTTCCTTGCAAATCACGCAACAATGATGGGTTTTCAAAACTCAAACCTTTTTGAGTAGATTTTCCAACTCAACATTTTGGTGCCACTGCTAGGGAGGTGACGCTCTTTGATTTTTTGCATTTTCCTGCCTTACTTATCTTTTACCTCACTTCTCTCCTTTCTTATTATGATTGCAAGTGCTCTCTCAAATGGCCAAAATTGGTAGATTAAAGTGCTATTGAAGGGTCAGTAAGTTTACCCCCGCCTCCCCACCCACTAGATTTCATTCCGTCACCTAATAACACAAACCCTAATTACCCTAGGAGCTTCCATAAACTCTAAGGGTTGTTTTGCTTGTTTGTTTTTCGCCTCCACCCACCTTACCCTCCACCTATATAAATAAAAATAAAAAAAATCTCATAAAGGTGAACAATCTCTTCTAATTCTTCATACTCAACCAGTTACTCGATCTTTGGGACTGGTACACTCGTCAACACATAATTGAGTACAAATCATATTAGGTAATCACTTATGTGCCTAATTAAGTGGTGCATTAGGCTAATTGTTTGAGCTATTTGGGCCACACCACTTCAACTAAAAACAACCATCAAGTAGCTACCACATAGGTTCAACTTTTAGGGATTTACCACGCACTCCACACCCTTTTGAGCTTTAATGGAAAATAACTTCACCTATGCTTTCAAAACCTGGTGTGCCAACTAAACTTGATTGAATATATCGAAAGTTGAATCCTAAAAGCTACTAAGCAAGATTTAAACCCTAAAATTCACCACATCCAAAAATAATCTTGCTTGAAAACCACTAGTTGTACCCACACACACATATCAATCAATCATTAAGGGCACGACCTAGATGAAGGGCCCACCACATTCCAAAGTACATTCAAACAATACCCTAATTAAAATAAAGTAGACGTTGGCCTTAAGGATTAGACTCGCTCTTCGAAGCCCAGATCGAGATTATTTTTGATTAGTCTATTTCTATCATTCAATCTAATGTCTAGCTAGGGGAGCAGAATCAAACAATCACGGTTAGGGGTACACTAAGAACCGGAGTAACAAGCCAAAGGAAGAATGTTCTCCCTAGCTCCTCCCTCTAACTGGTTCGATTGACCGGAAAGAAGTAGATCAAATCGTTTCTTTATCTTAATATGGGTACTGGGAGTCTATAGGTCTTTAGGCTTGCCCATTTAAGGATAGGTTTGATTGTTTGTATTGCAGGGTGCCTTTCATCCTCTTGTTTGTCATGAATCCTTCAACATTCTACACGCATTCCCACTCTTACCCTCTTGATACATCTTATCCCCAATAGGATGATTATTATCCCAACTCCTACTATAATCAACTGACTACTAGTTGGGATAACTTAGATTGTGGATACAGTTCTGATCCTCCGTGTTCATGGTCTGACCTTGGACAACATGATCTTGATTCTTATCCTTCTCCAAGCTACATCGATTATAGATCATCGCCCTCATTTGGACAACCTAATATGATCTACAATCAAGAAGGATATGCGGATCCTTACCCTTCCCCACATTACACTGCATATAGGCCAACACCTCCTTACGGACAACCCAAAATGACCTATTATCAGGGTGGGTATCAAGAACCTCAATTCGTTGACTCCCCTGCACTGAACCCAAACCCACCCAAACCTGAACCAAACCATTTAGTTCAGGTTAACTAGGTCCAAGATACAGTGTTGGCTAACTAAAGAAATACGATACAGTCTTTAGAAGCTTAACCAACACCTTGACCTAAAGAATTGGAACCTCAGATTGAAATGATTGGCGATCTTAACAAGTATTTGTTGCATTGGTTCCAAGATGTTAAGGATAAGGATCTAGGTGAGTTTTTACTTTGAAATTTATCGAAATTGAGCATGAGATTTGTGATAGCTCTAGTCCAATCTTGGGACAATTCCCTGGATGAACCCCTTTCAAGAGAGCCGATATTAGATTCTGCTCAGGCACCTGTAGGGGGGACACATTTTATGGGATCAAGGATGATCGGGTTGTTTTAGAGTAATCAAATAAGGATGAATTGATTTTTTCACCTGAGATCCCTGAGCCGAGGTACGAGGAAACGTATGTCTCCATGGAACAGAAAATGATTTATGTTTTGAGTCATACAATAATATGGATTTAGAATTCCTTGATTAAGAAGCTGAAGAATCATTGAGTGAAGTCTCGCTTAAATATGAGGAAAATAATTTTAGTGAGACAAATGGCCCCGTGTAGTACGATAAATCATTTGACGACCCAATAACGGAGGGAATTGATTTTGTTGGGGCTAGCATAGTGGATTCAAATCATAGTCCCGATCCTCAATCACATCCAATTGAGCTTACTAAAGATTTTGATTTTGAGATCACTAGACCCAAGTCAATTTTGACTCAGCCATCAATTGTGGACATCGAAATTTTAAATGGAGTGATTATCATGAAAGAGGCACCGAAATACAAAATTCTGAATGTGGAGGATAGGAGTTGGGAAAAGTTGATTTGGGAAGTCAATTCTAGTGGAATCAGAAGACTGAGTCTAAGGGTTATGATTTATTTGAAATTCCCAACCTTCTACAAGGACCCTTATGACATACTTGATTCAGTGGATGTCAAACCCAAGCATACATTCATTGATTATCCTATTGAGCGTGATTTTTCTGTAACCCGACTTTTTGGTCTTAGGTTGAATACTCACAAATCGCAGTCTCGACCCTGCTTACATACTGATCATAGGTTTTGGATAACTTTTATCGAGAACCTTAGATATACTCGACCACTAGGTGTGGGTCTACATCACGATCTGGTCCATATCTGTTGGCATCTGCTGGCAGGTCCTGAGGTGAATCTTTTTATCATGATTCTGACCTGCACCTGTAAATTCTTTATTTCTTCTTCTTTGTATAGTATGCCTAGCTGAAGGCACTAAATTTAGCATGTATACAGTTTCTTTTCATCTTGGAGCCGACTTGTTATTCACGATACTCAGGTGCTTTCTACTCTACTCCACTCTATTTCATGTCTTTTTAATATAATGAGGACATTGCATTAGATAGGCATCGGGGGGTGGATATCATTATCTGAATCATCTTGTTAGCTCCATTGATTCTTTTTATTTTCTCTTTATTTTTTAAAAGAAAAATTTAAATTATGAAAGAGAATTTGAGCTTTAGAAAATTTTCAATCTTAGAGAGTAAAACTGTATGACTTGAACACTAAGGCCCTTCAAGTCTTTGGGCTTAATCATCCCAGGTGTCCACGAAAATGTGGACCCATTTCTGGAGTTCGGTAGTCTAAATATAATTCTAATTTAATTAAATAAGATAGGGTGATAAGGACATGACTTATCAACCCGCCCTCTAATTTACGGAAACTTTAATTCTAAGTACCTATACACTTTTCGCACTGACTCATTGTTGGGCAATTTTTATGGAAATTGGGTAGCCAATAAAACTTCTATGGTGGTATGGCTGGTAAGTTATCATGGGTAATAGCCTATTGGTAGGTTGTGTAGAGCCTAGTCACACGACCATTCTTTCCCTACTACCTTTAGGTAAATCTTAGATCAGGGAAGCCACCTACTTATTGAAATAAAAGAAAAAGAAAAATATCTAAAAAAAAAAGGAAAAGGATAAAAGAAATGAAAAAAAGAAATAAGCCATACTTCATCGCACAAGTTGGCTAGCAAGTTATCGTGGGTAACAACCCATTAGTAGGCTATCCAGATCCCAGCTTAGGAAATGCACGTATAATTCCTAAACACTTAGGAAGAAGCGGAGAAGTAGAATAAGCCAGAGAGATATACACTGGGTTCGCCCTTGTGTTGAACTTATAAAAGAAAAACTAGGGAGAAAGCTACCAGTCGAATAGATACACCTTTAGGTAGAATTTCTTTTAAGGTCACTTAGGGGTGTAGAAACCCGAAGTCCGCTCTGATTGCCGAGTATATCACATTCACAAAGTGATGCATAGAACTTGGAGTCCTTATCAAGTTTTGGATGGGTTGAGTTTCCATAGAAAGATGTCCGAAATTGTAAACTCAAAAATCCCAAAAAAAAATAAAGAAAAGAAGAAAAGAAGAAAAAGATCCTTCTTTGAATATGGCAAGTGCTTGAGGTAGTCTGCATTTTGGCAGACACCTTGGTGCTATAGCTTAGGTCTTAGTTGAAATCCCTAAGTGTTGAAAAATAACTATTTCTCAAGAAATCTGACCTAATTCTCTTATAAATAGCATGTATTTTTGCTAGGGCTACCAAAAGATAGGCATGGGGGTGTGATGTAAACATGTTTATATCACATAAACCATCTATTTTTGTGTATTCTTAGATGCATAGTTGCATCATTGATGGGAACACCATCATGAGCCATAACTAGCTTAATTTGATCCGATTAAGTCATTAAATGCTCCTACATAACTGCTAGAGAGCCCTAAGTCACTACATAATCATTATGAGGGGAAGATAAAAAATTCAGGGTTAAAATTGTAATTTCACCATCATATCATGAATTGAAAAGAACCATGGCTTTTCTCAGGGTTAAATAAGGGTTAAATGGTCCTAAAAGGCTAACAAGTGGGTTAAAACAGACAGAAAAGGGTTTTCACTTGTTTTGAGAAATAAATGACTTATGAAAAACCTAAAAGCTGACCTACTTAATTAACAGAGGTTCTAGTGAAGAAAAAATTCACCTAAACCCTCTAAAATTCACGGAAAAATATTCTCTTGGGTTTGGTACCCTCAATTTGACCATCAGAACCTATGTTGACACAAAATGGTCTTAGACTGATATTTGCGGTAACTTAGGCTTTTCCATAAATTACCTAGTCAAACGAGATCAAAACTTAAATCTAACTTGACCATTGCATTCCTTGGGTCAAAATTAGGTTTGAACCAAAATTTGGGCTCAATTTGAGATGATCTTGACCAAGTTTGCATTTTCGTCCAGTTAGACTCTTTCTATCTCATTCAGATCTTTAAGTTTTGAATTCCCTCACAAATAGCCCCCGAACTTCATTATATTCTCCACAGAAAGGTCCCTCCACCATTATCGCTCAAGAATCCAACCCTAGCGACCTTTGATTGAAGAGAACTCCTTCTCTACTCAATCAATCCCTTTTAAAATTGGAAGGGAGATTCTTTGAGGAGTCCTCTTCCCATTGAATCCATCCATGTGCCCTAACACTTTCCCAATATCACCTGAGAACGCATGAGAGATTTGGGTATCTTGAAAACTTCCTACTCCGGTGACATTTCCTAAGCTTGGAGGCTTGGCTTCCAAGCTCAAACTGACCTCTTGACCCCAATAAAAGCAAGCCAGGGCACAGTCGTGTTCTTGAGCTAGGTTTAAGGCCACAAAACCCTCTTCTTCCTCTCCCACGGCCAACTATGACCTAAGCTCTGATAGTCATCTTCATTAACTTCATCCGAGGTCCCGACAATCAAATTAGAGGCACAACTATCCTCTCCTCCTTCCTCGGCCTCTTGCCGGCCAAAGCAAAGGCGTCCGAACCCCTTCTTTACTGTCGTCTCTCCCTTAGGAGGTTCATCTTCCCCACATCCAGCTACCACACCAGTGTGGGAATATATCTCCATTTCATCCTTAGATTAGGTCCTTTAGTTTCCGCATCTCCCCTACTCTTTATTCCTCTCTCTATTCTTCAAATCTGACCACCGACAACACCAAACGCCTTCATCTCCTCCATCTCCGCCAACCACTCCGGTGAGGTTTCCCATCCACCACACACATTCATCCACCTCACCATCTAGTCCACAAGCTTTGCCATGCTCCCCTCATCAAAATCACTCTATCTATTCGCCACTCCACACACCCAAACATACCAACGAACAAACCAACCTTCACACGCTAATTCCGACTCCATCCGACCACCATCCTCCATGAAACCATTGCCACTACCTTCGTCGTGGTTTGGCAATGCTTATGAGTTGTTCTAATGTGGCCATGAGGCTGTATTTTTGATTCTCAAGTTTTGCTCCTCCTCACCATTACTGTAAAGCTTCCGAGGAAGCTTGAAGCTATCTTCAGCACTAGGCGATAACTCCAGGAGATGCGGCTACACTACAAGTCTTGTTCCAAAGCCTCGATTAGGCGCTACATCCTTAGCAACCACTCCAATTGCAGATGCCACCACCTACTGCTGTACGAAGAGGAAGGCTGGACTTTAGTCCCTCCTCGGAAGTGGGTAGCCACAAAGAGGCGCGTAAATTGATTTTATGCCTCTAGTTATTCGCCTCAAGTCACACAGTGGGGTGAGGTCCCCCACGCCCTCACATGCCTCATCCATGACATTTCCCCCGCGGACCTAGTGCACTTGACTACCCACCTAAGCCTTACTCCTCGGTCATTACACCACGCTGGTGACCTTGGACCCAGGTGTGCACGTACCCGATAACCCGACTACCCTGATTGGCCCTGAGAGGGCGAAACCTAAGAGGAGAAAAAGAGAGAGAGTGAGTAGGGCACGGGTGGGTATTGCCTTATGTGATACTTAGCCAAAATCTGAGATGGCTACCCTCTGTGTGTGAAGAAAAAAAGAAGGGAAGAGCCGTAGAAGAGTAAAGAAGAGGGCTTGAAAAAGAAGGCAAAAGGAGAAGGGAAGGAGGTTCGTGTGTGAAGAGGAAGCAGAGAAGGAAAGAAAAGAAGGGGAAGAAGAAGGAAAGAAGAGGAAAGCAGAAGTAGAAGAAGAGAAGAAGGCCTAAGTTTGATGGTTAAGTCATTTGGTCATCAGACTCGACGGCTGATTTGAGGCTTGATACATGATATAGTGGAGATATTGAATGCTTGATATATATATATGCTTAGAGAATAATTGGTGATTTAAATCATCATTATTTTATCTTATCTACCTTTTTATTGCCTCCAAATACATGAGAATTCATTAAATATCTAAAGTGACAAATTAGTATTTATTGAATATCATTTTGTGGTTTAAATTCTTGTGCTTATTTACATTATTGAGATTAGTGTATGAATTCTTATTTGCTCCCTATGTTTGACCTCAAACTTTCATTTGAGTAATAAATTGTATTTATTTTTCGCACTGATTTGACCTATACTACAACGCGATGATTTTAAAACCCATTTTAGAGCAACTAACAATCATGGAATATAAATACCACATAACATGCATCATCTTGCATTTAGGTCAGATTATATAATGCTTAGGATAATTTTCTCCCTTTGTTGCAGGTAATAGGGAAATGTCATATCGGGGCGTCGAATTGAAGATCCAATCAAACGAATCTGATCAGGGCAACGATCGGAGTTTAATGACTCCAAGATAGCCCTGATCGGACTTTCGTAGCATCAGATGCAGTCTGAGAAAGATCATAGGTCAAGAGCCAAGGTGGTGTAAATACATACATCAGATGATAAATCCGACCACTCGAATGGGTTCGGATCGATGATCGCAGCACAATGGTGTGAAAATAGGTCCAATCTAACATCGTGGAACCATCTACAACATAAAGAAGATGGACAGTTGATTGCACAGCAATCATTGGTCTTAATTGACCTAAATTAGGCTAGGACATAGCATAAGTTAGGATAATTCAAGCATGCAAAAGTATTACTTTCAACTTTACTGCTTTCTTTTAGCTATGCATAAAATAATGCTATAATGTGCTACTTAGGTGCATTATGTCAATTGCAAATAATAAGCTGATCAGAAAGTAGATGATGTAAACATGTTTATATTACATAAAATGTCTATTTATGCATGATCTTAAGCATAGAATTGCATTACATACTATAAATATTGCATAGCATGCATCATCTTGCATTTAGATTAGTCTGAATAAAATAGAGGTTAATTGTCTCCTTTTATGGTTAGGGACAGGGTGACTTTTTATCGGGGCCTCGGATCGAAGATCCAACCATACGGATCTGATCAAGGCGACAATTGGAGTTCAAGGACTCCAAGATCAGCCTAATCGAATATCCATAGCTTCAGATAGTGACTGAGGAACCCTAGAAGATCAAGGGCCAAGATGGTGTTAATTCACACCTCAGATGACAAATCCAAACACACGAATGGATTCGGATCGATGATCGCAGCCTAACGACGTGAAAATAGGCTCAATCCGATACCTGTGGCACCATCTACATCACCGAAAAGATGGACGGTCAAGATGGCACCACGTGGCGCCATCTTGGCCACCCAATCGGCCGCGTGCAATAGCTGAAGCCTTAGCGCCAACATCTCTCCACCGTTGGATCAAGATCCAACTGCTGCGAATCGCCCACGTTAAGCGCTCGACGCAGACGCACCTACAATGCATTTGTTAAGCGTCTTAACTCAGCCTTGAGGGGCGGGTTCGAGACATGGGGCGCATCTCCTGGAGCAGGCGAGGAGGCACATTCAACCGCACGATGGAGATTGGGCGGTTGAGTGCGGCCAATCGAATCCACGTGCCATCTGACATGGAGAGATGACGTGGCATCACACGAGATGAGGCAGGCGAGGATGCACTCTCAGCCGTTCGATCTCACGATCGAACGACTGAGATTGGGATATCGTGGACGCGCATTGAGCCAAGGGGAGGGGAGCTGGCGCACTCGCATCACCCACTACAGCCACGTTCAGGCCTTTAGTGACGGATTTGTCCATTACTAATGGTCCTGAATTAATGATTCTGATCATGTAATGACCAAATTGCCCTTACTCCTTGCAACTATAAGAGGAGACCCCGTCCATATGAAATTCTCATCCCTTCTCTTCTCTCACCCCTTCCAGAGCTCTAAGAGCTTGTCCCAAACCCAGGATGTTCCACTAGACTTAAAATCTTAATTTTTCTACCTTCGTCCCCCTTCGTGGAGCATCCTGCGGTTGTCCTCTCTCTACATACGAGAAGTGGATCCCGTGACGACAACGACATGCTGTTTCAATTCTATTCTTCCTACTTCATCCTCCTTCTCACTCCATTCCCTGCCTTCCAGGCGTAGTCCTGTCTGGCTCGTCCTCCAAGCGATCGTCGAGGAGGATATCTCTCTCTCCATTATTTTTCCTTCTTTCTATAGTAAATTTACTGCTTTCTAGTTGTAATGAGTAGTGTAATGAACAACTTTTGATAATGAAATCCATGTTTATTCTACATCCCTTTTACTTTTATTTGTAATATTCTCTCTCGCACTCCTCTATTTATTCTTTGTTAAATAGATAGATAGTTCCCAACAAGCTATTTTGCTTCGTGACAAATAAAGTAAACGCATATTTTTTATCAAACATCTGCCTCCTTGAGTTTGACCCGAGATTTCTATTTAGGTATAAATTTTATTTGTTGAACACGAGTTCTTTACTATTCAAACTACAACGACAGGTTTTTAAAACTAAATTCGATAGCATAGTAATCCTTACCTTCAACATTTTGGCACCGTTGCTTGGGAGGCAACACTCTTTGATTTTTCATTTTCCGCAATTTCCAACTTACTAATCATTTAACTCACTTCTCTCCTTTCTTATTGTGATTGCAAGTACTCTTTTGAGACGAGCAAAAGCAGTAGATTGGAGTAAAGTGTTGTTGAAGGTTCCGTAAGTTTTTCCCCAGCTCCCACACATTAGTTTTCATTCCACCATGTAATAACATAAACATAAATCAACCTAGGTGTTCTTATAAACTCTAAGGTTAGTTTTGTTTGTTTGTTTGACACCTACACCCGCCTCAACTTCCACATTTAAAAAGAAAAGTTAAAAAAGATCTCACAAAGGTACACAACCTCATTTGATTTTCAAACTCAACCAGTAAATTGATCTTTGGAACCGATACACACATCCAAACACAAAATTTAGTAGAAATCAGTTTAGGTAATCACTTGTGTGCCTAATTAAGTGGTGTATCAGGTCATTTGATCTACTTCGTTTTAGTTGATTGTGCCACACCACTTCAATTAAAATGAACTCATCAAGTAGCTGCCATATAGGTTCAAGTCTTAGGGATTTACCGGGCACCCCACATTCTTTTAATTTTCAAAAGAAAATATATTCACCTATGCTTTCAAAACTTGGTGTGCCAACAAAACTTATTTGAAAATGCCTAAAATTGAATCCTAAAAGCTACTAAGCAAGATTTGAACCCTAAAATTTACCTCATCAAATCTTGCTTGAAAACCACTGGTTGTGCATGCACACACACATCAGTCAATCATTAAGGTCACAACCCAGAAAAAGGGCCCATCACATTCCAAAGCACATCCAAGCCGAGCCCTAAATAAAATAGAGTAGATGTTGGTCTTAGGGATTCGACTCGCTCTTCAGAGCCCACAATGAGATTATTTTCGATTAGTCTATTTCTACTATTCAATCTGATGTCTAGCTAGGGGAGCAGAATCAAACAATCGCAACTGGGGGCTACACAAGGAACCGGAGGTGCAAGCCGTAGTAAGAGCCTTCTCTCCAGTCCCTCCTTCTGACTGGTTGGATTGAACAAACAGAAGTAGATCAAATCGTTTCTTTATCTCAAGATGAGTTCTGGGAGTCTGTAGGTCTTTAGGCTAGCCAAGTTAAGGACAGGTTTGATTGCCTGTATTGTAGGGCACCTTTCGTCCTCCCATCTATTATGAATCCTTCCACATTTTATATGCATTCCCTCTCTTTCCCTCCTGTTATGAGTTATCCTCAACATGACGGTTATCCTGACTTGTACTGTAATCAACCATCTGTTAGTTGGCATAAATCAGATTGGGGATAAAATTCTGGACCTCCATGTTTAGGGTATAACCCTGAACACCATCATTGTGATTTCTATCCTTCTCCGAGCCTCATCAATTATAGATTGCCACCCTTTCATGGACAACCTAATAAGATCTGCAACCAAGGAGGATACACTGATCCTTACCCATCCTCAGATTACACTACCTTTAGTTCATCACCACCTTTTAAACAATCCAAAATGACCTATTATCAGGAGGGGTATCATGAATCTCAATTTGTTAACTCCTCTGCACTGATCCCAAACCTGCCCAACACTGAAACAAGTCATTTGGTTTAGGGTAACTAGGTTCAAGATATGGTTTTGGCTAACTTGAGGAATATCATACAATCATTAGAATTTCAACCAATACCTTGCATTGGAAAATTAGAGCCTCTAACTGAGATTGTTGATGATTTGAAATAATTGTTGGATTGGCTCTAGGATGTTAAGGATAAGAACCCGGGTGAGTTTCTACTTGGGAAGTTAGCAAAATTGAGAATGAGATTTGTGGTTGCTTTAGTTCAATCAGGGGATGACTCCCAAGATGAACCCCCTTCAGGAGAGCCTATGTCAGAACACGCTCAGGCACCTATTGGAAGGGACACATGTTATGAGGCTAACCAGATTGAATTAGATAAACCAATTAAGGATGATCTGATTTCTTCACCTAGGATCCTTGAACCAGGGTACGAGGAAACGTATGTATCTGTGGAACAGAAAGTGATGGATGATTTTGGGACATACATTAATACAGACTTTGATTTCTTTGATTCTGAAGGTGAAGATTCAGTTTGCAAAGTCTCACGTGAGTTTACAGAACACGATTTCTGTGACACGATTGGGCCTGAGGAATCTGATAGATCATTTGTTAGCCCAATAACTGAAGAAATTGATCTTATTTGGGCTCACATGATGGATCCAGAATAGCATTTTCTAGAGGATTCAATCCAATGTCCTGAATGTTAGTTACACCCCATTAAACTTACTGATGATTCTATTTTTGAGCTAATTAGACACAAGTCAATTCTGATTCAGCCACATCTTTTAGACTTGGAAATTTCAAATGGGGTGATTAATATGCAGGAGAACTCAGAATTTGATGTTCTAAAGGAGGATAGAAGCTGGGAAATTTTTATTTGGGAAGTAAACTCTGGAGGAAGTAGAAGACCGAGTCTAAGGGTTCCAATTAAGCTGAAACCATGAAACCAGGACCCTTACAACATTTGTTCTAAGGATGTCCAGCCGAAACACACATTCATTGATTATCCTTTGGATCTTGATTTCTCTGTAACCCGACTCTTTGGTCTTGGGTTGCATCCTCACAAAATGTAGGCCCGACCCCGATTGCATTCTGATTTTAGATTTTGGGTAATTTTAATCCAGAACCTTACATATTTTCGATGATGGGGTATGGGTTTGTACCACAATCTGGTCCACATTTGTGGACATCTGCTCCAGGTCAGAAGTTTCATCTTTTTATTCTGATTCTGACCTACACCTGTGAATTCTTTATTTCTCTTCTTTGTATAATGTGCCTACTTGAAGGCACTAAATTCGGCAAATATACAGTTTTTCTTAATCTCAGAGCTGACCCATCATTCACGCAATTCAGGTGCTTTCTACTCTATTCCGCTCTATTTTATGTTTTCTTTAATGCAATGAGGACATTGCATTAGATAGGCATGGGGGGGTGGATATTCATCTCCGAATTAATTCGTCATCTCCGTGAATTCATTTTAATTTTCTTTTATTTATATATATAAAATAAATTATGGAATTACGAAGGAATACTTTGACATTAGGACTTTTCAATCTTAGGAAATATTACATTAGGAACGGAACACAAAGACCCTTTGGGTTTTCAGACTTAATTGGCCCATGTATCCACTAAAATGTGGATTTGTTTTTCGAGTTCTCACCATCTTAATTCTATTGTATTTTGATTAAATAAGCTTAGGTGATAAGTACATGACTTATCAACCCACCCTATGATTTGTGGGAACTTTAAGTCTAAAGTATCTACACACTTTCTTTTCACTGACTTGTTGATTGGTGGTTTTAATGGAAATTGGATAGCTAATGAACCTTCTAGGGTGATATGGCTAGTAAGTTATTGTGGGTAATAGCCGATAGGTAGGTTGTTCGGAGCCCAGTTACTGGACCATTCTCTTCTTACTGCCTTTAGGTAAATCTTATACTAGGGAAGCCACCTACTTAAAAAGAAAAAAAAAGAGAAAAACATCAAAAAGAAAAGAAAAAGAAAAGAAAAGAAATAAGCCACACTTCGCCACACGAGTATGGCTAGCAAGTTGTTAATGGTAACAGCTCATCGACCAGCTGTCCAGAACCCAGCACAACAAATGCACTGAAAATTCCCAAAACACTTAAGAATAAGCGAAGAAGTATAATAAACCGAGGAGATATACATTGGATTCACCCTTATGTTGACCCCATAAAAATAAAAGTAGGGAGAAAGCTACCAGATGTAAGGATACACCTTTAGGTAGAACTCTCTTTTTTAGGTCAGTTAAAGGCGTAGAAACTGGAAGTCTGTTCTAATTGCCGATCAACGAGTCTATAACATTCACAATAAGATGCTTAGAACTTAGGGTTTTCATCAAGTATTGCGTGAGTTGAATGGTCGTAGAAAGCCACTCTTTAACCCTAAACTCAAAAATCCAAAAAAATTATAAAAGAAGAAAAAGTGAAAAAGAAATTTTCTTTGAATAAGATGAGGGCTTGAGGCGGTCTACATTCTGACAGATACCTGGGCGCTGTTATCTCTTTGAAAGTTCAGATCCTAAGTAAACATTTTCCTAATGTTGAAAGTGACTTATGCCCAAGTAATCCAACCTAATTCTTTTATAAATAACTTGTAGTTTTTGCTAGGGACTAGCAAAAGATAGGCATGGGGTTGTGATGTAAACATGTTTATATTACAAAAAATGTCTATTTATGCATGTTCTTAAGCATAGAATTTCATTACAAACTATGCATATTGCATAGCGTGCATCATCCTGCATTTAGATTAGTCTAAGTAAAATAAAGGTTAATTGCCTCCTTTTATGGCCAGGGACTAGGTGACTTTTTATCGATTCCTCATATCGAAGATCCAACCGTACGGATCTGATCAGGGCGATGATTGGAGTTCAACGAATCCAAGATCGCCCTAATCAGATCTCCGTAGCATCAGATAGAGACTGATGAACCCTAGAAGATCAAGGGCCAAGATGGTATAATCCGCACCACAGATGACAAATCCAACCGTATGAACAGACTCGAATCGACTATCGTAGCCTAACAGCGCAATTATTGACTTAATCCAATACCTGTAGCACCATCTACCTCACCCAGAAGATGGACAGCCAAGATGCCACCTTGTGGCACCATCTCAGCCGCCCAACTGACCGCACGCAACCACTAAAGCCTTAGCGCCAAAGCCTCTCCGCCATTGGATCAAGATCCAACGACTGTGAATCGCCCGCGCTTAAGTTAAGCACTTAACGCAAATGCACCCACAGTGCGTTGGTCGAGCACCTTAAGTCAGCGTTGAGGCGCAGGTTCGAGCCGAGGGGCGCATCTCCTAGAGCAGGCGAGCGAGCGCACTCGACTGCACGATGGAGATCGTGCGGCTGAGCGCGCCCATCGAATCCACGCGCCATCTGACGTGGTGAGACGACCCAGCATCACATGCGATGAGGCGCGCGGATGAGGTGGGCGAGGATGCTCTCTCAGTCGTTCGATCTCACGATCGAACGGTAGAGATCGGGAGATCGTGGATGCGCGTTGAGCTGCAGGGAGGTGAGCGGGCATGCACACACCGCCCACTACGGCCATGTTCAGGGCTAGTGTGATGGATTTATTCGTCACTAAATGTTCTGAATTAATGATTTTCAACATATAAAGACCAAATTTCCCTCACTCCTTACAACTGTAAAAGGAGTCCCCCTCCATATGAAATTCTCATCCCTTCTCTTCTCTCACCCCTTCCAAAGCTCTAAGAGCATGTCCTAAACCTAGGATGCCCCTCTAGAGTAAAACTCTTAATTTTCCACCTTCGTCCCCCTTAGTGGAGCATCCTGCAGTTGTCCTCTCCTTGCATTCAAGAAGTGGATCCTGCGACAATAGTGACATGTTGTTTCATTCCCGTTCTTCTCGCTTCGTCCTCCTTCTTCCCGCTCCATTCCCTATCTTCCAGGCATCGTCCCGTCCGGCTCATTTTCCAAGCGGTCATCGAGGAGGATATATCTCTCCATTCTTTTTCCTACTTTCTAGAGTAGATTTACTGCTTTCTAGTACAATAATTTCCCGCTTTCTACTCGTAATAAGTAGTATAAAGAAAAATTTTTGATAATGAAATCCGTGTTTATTCTACATACCTTTTGCTTTTATTTGTAATATTCTCTCCCTCTCTCTTTCTTCTATTTATTATTTGTTAAATAGTTAGATCCTTTCCAACCAACTATTTTGCTTCGTGACAAATAAAATAAACGTGTATTTTTAATCAAACATATGCCATCCTATGTTTGACCTGGGATTTCTATTCCGGTATAAATTGTGTTTGTTGTACCCGCGTTCTTCTCTATTCAAACTACAAGGACAAGTTTTCAAGACTAAATCCGATAGCGTAGTAACCCGTAGCTTCATTAGTAGATCTGAAGCTAAATCTAAAGCTGGATTAGAAGAATAAAGGATAACTGGTGTTGCAGCAAAGTTGGAGTAGAAGACCTAGAATAAGATGTAGTAGGCAATAATATAAGGGGTTGAGGTATGCTATTCTATTTAAGTAGGAATAAAGCAGTAAATTATGAGGAACTTAGGACCATCCTAGCCCTAGGACAACCTAGAAGCCTCCCCAAGCCTTAGCAAACCTTAGATTAGGTCACCGCACCCTAGGAAACCGTAAAAGACTAATTCTAGCCTCTATGTGGATGTCTAGATGAGTTAGAGGACGTCCAGAACCCTTAGTCAACTACCGCACACCTTAAACCCACTAATGCAGTGTTATTGGATGTCTAGACACTTGGTTAGACAGCCAATTTCTACAGAATACCCAAAACATAGCCCAAAATCCCTCCTGACTCTGATTGGATGTCCAGACAACAAGTGTAGACTTCTGATTTTTCACTGTAAAACATCTGACATTATTATTAGACATCCACAACTGCCCTCCACAAACTGTTTTGAGATTCAAGCCTTGATCTTTGATCTCTAGGTCCTTAAACCCAATTCCAACCCCATAGGAACCTAAATTAAGGTGCCCTAACCCTAGTATATCACCTTTAGACCTCCCTAAGGACCTAATTAGGTCCTCACGAAACCTAATTGACTTGGATCTTAGTCAATTCCATCAGCCTATTCAATTGGACTCATTGAGTCCAATTGAGCTCAAATCTTAGCACACACTATCCAATTGGATCCAGTGAGACTCCAATTGACTTAGACCTGACTTAATTGAGTTATTTTACTCTTAATTAATTTTTCGCACACCCAATTAAACTTGTATTAAGTTTAATTGCACTTTACTTTAGTGAATTAGGGTTTACAACCCTAAATTGGGACCTACCTTGACCTAAACCCACTAGAACCTAACCTAATCAACCTAGCCACCTAATTTTCGACCCACACACACCCACACACACCATCCACATGAAAATACCTAGCCTAGAGTTCTCTAGAACTGTTTACCATGTGTTGTTGCCTTGGTTGCTAAAATTAGCAGCCAAGAGCCATTCAATTTTTAGATCTGCAATCGGTGGATCTGAAAACCACCATCCATCCTCTCTCTCTCACTCTCCCACGAGCTCCCACCATAGTCCTCTCTTGAGAATTCCATAATTCTCCAGAGAGCTTCCCTTTGGTCTATAAGAAGACCTATGGGGTGGCCATTTGTACCCATCCACTCTTGCTTCCATTTAGCTTAGCTACATTCCACCTCCACGCCACCTTCACGAGTTGCTTCACCTTGGCCACCACCACCTCCAAGCCAAGATGCTGGATCACCTCTCCAACCTCTCTCCAAGGGCCAGCCTAAGCACCACTGGCCACCCCTCCTTCCCCTCTCAACCAAGTCAAAGGCCATCAAAGCCACCTCTAAATGGCCTTATTTCTACTAGACTAGATTATAGTTCTTCTTAGGTTTACATGCTTTATTTACTGCTTAGCAGTGTAGCTCTATATTCTCCCCCAATGATGCATGCATAATCCTCGTTAGATTCATGTATGCGATCATTTTCTGCTAGCTAGGTTTGTATTTACAAGCATTCATCTATAAGCTTTCCACGAGGTTAAAGCTATAACAACCATCATGAATTGAATGAATGAAAATCATTTTCTATATATATATTTATGTGTGAAAATCACCATGAGCTTATTGCAATATATTTTGCATGATTAAAGTTACCTGCCTTTAATTATTATCTTTTGGCAACTAGTAGA
Source organism: Thalassia testudinum (assembly GCA_037157565.1). Lineage (NCBI taxonomy): Eukaryota > Viridiplantae > Streptophyta > Magnoliopsida > Alismatales > Hydrocharitaceae > Thalassia > Thalassia testudinum. The sequence continues at coordinate 65,280,771 of JAZHRO010000014.1, forward strand.
TCGTACATCAATACGTAATAACCATAAACCGACATGCGATTTTAAGTATGTAGAGCGAGTGAGATCAATTTCAAAATTTCATTTCCATAAATGCTTCCTAGAGACGAATGACTGGGACTCAAGTCTCATTATCTTTACAAATTATTTTTGACGAGCGTTTTAGCATGACTATACTACGATTTTCGATGATTTAAAAACACGCAAAAATGGGTTTGTCAACAGCTAGGATGGTGCCACATGGCACAATCCTAACCACCTAAACGAGCCAAAGGCTCACCATTGTTCCCTCTCGCCTCAAATGAATGCTTGATCTCAGCTGTTGGATTTCAATCCAACTGTTGAGATCCTCACTAACTGCACCCCCTCATTTCTAAAGAGTGAGGGCAAGACATGACCTTGATTGTTGGATTGAAATCCAACAACCGAGAGAGCATGTGGAGCAATTCAAGTCTTTGCATCAAATAGTCCCTCAACCCAGCAGTAACGCCTTCACGCGAAGAGGTGGGGCACGGGTTAGAGCTATGCTGCGCCTCAAATTCAAGCACAGTGTGTGTGTAGTCCAAATTCGGCCATTGGATGAGGCACGAACGCTTTTGATGCTGGCAGCGTGGCACGCGGAGATGCCTTAGTTCGCGTATGCGTGATTGCACACGGAGGGTGAGGTGAGATGCTGAGTGATCTACGCCATCTGATCTCTTGATAAGACAGCTGAGATATTTTGAATGTGCATATGCATTGGTTGCATGGAAGAAGAGGTGGAGGCATGTGCGTGCATTCGACAATGAGGGGGATTTAGTAACGGTTTTATTTGTCACTAATGACCACTCATTTACTGTTTTAAAAGTAAAATGACCTATTAGCCCATTCAAACCTCACCTATAAATTTCCCTACAACCCCAACACTTTCTTCATCCCTTCCTCTCTTCTCTCACCCCATCCAAAGGTCTAAGAGCTTGTCCAAAACCCAGCATGATCCTCTAGAGTTGAAAATATAATTTTTCCACCTTCTCATCCTGTTCGTGGAGCATTCTACGGTTGTCCTCTCACCGCCATTCGGGAAGCGGATCTCGCTATGACGTCACCCTGCCCCATTCTCCATTGTCCGTTGTCATTCTCATTCATCCCACATCTCACCACCTTCATCTGGGTGTTCCATTAACATAGCTCATCCTCGAAGCAATCGTCGAGGAGGATAACTTCTCTCCACCTTCTCTCTACAGCTTTCTTGAGTAGATTTATTGCTTTCTAGTGTAGATTTTTTTCTTTCTAGTGTAACGAGTAGATGTTAGTTGTAATGAACATCACTTGATGATTATGAAATCCATGTGTATTCTACATCTATTTTGTCCTTATTTGTAATATTCTCCCTCTCTCTCTTCTATTCATTATTCTTTAAGTAGATAGATAGTTTATATTTAATTCGACTAGCTAATCTGCTTTGTGACAACAAACAAACATGACTTTTAATCAAACATCTGCCTCCCTCTATTCGACCCAGCCTTCCTTTTGAGTTTCGAAATAATTTATCTGTTGACGATTTTTCCTCACAAATCATGCTACAATGACAGGTTTTCAAAACTCAAACCTTTCTTACAAAATTTTCCACCTCAACAGCCACCCACCATGGCTGTCCCTCTCTTCCCTTCCACCACCTCTAGCCACACAGCCATTGGAGACCACCTCCAATGTCCTGATTTCTAGTAGCGTAGAATCATTGTTCTTCTTAGTTAAATTTTAGCATTAATTTTCTACATAGTAGTGTCACATTCTTGCCATCCAGAGTGAATGCATAAACTCTTCATGGGTTCCATGCATGCATCTCTATGATGCTGGCATAGTCCTTGTTATTTTCAATTTCCTGTACAAGCATTCCTCTAAACATGATTGTAATAACATTATTCTTGAGGAAATAAAATCACAACTTGCTTTCTATCTACTTCATATATTTTTTGCAATCAAGTTGTCTATTCCTGAAAACATAAATGATCTTACGACTGATGTGTTTTCCATTAATAGCCAACATGAAGTAAGAATCATGTGCACAAGTTCCCATACCTTCACATTTACCAAATATTTGATGCACGCACATGTTGTAAGGGTTAACAACTCGATTGCGCAACTTACAATCGCAAGCTTCATACCAATGTACATATTTAAGAAAGAAAAAAGCAGAACAATTAAGAATCATTGTCACTTTTATATGCCTCCTTGAGACCGACTGGGACACATCGTGTCGATATTAAATTTTTATTGGAATCATGATTTGCACTATACAACGATGCTTTCTTAATCAAATACACATTTCGTGAAGCCAAACACTAATGTCAAACCTATCGCCTAGCACATATGCACAAGAACCTTGTTTGGATCTAGTCTAAAATAGGAACAAACCCATAGAAAGTTAGAGATCCAAATTTCTATCCAAATGACCTAAAATAGCTTTCCAGTCGTCTGACTTGATCCATGTTTAGATGTCAACAAGTCCTAGAAATAATCCCTATAGAATTAGACATTTGGGCCTTTGATCAAATGTCCAACCGGATGTTTGACCCAAAAATCAGCCGTCTGATATTGCTGTCAGACTCATTTTTGAGCTTATTTCAAGTTGACTTCAATTGGAAGCTTCCCCAACGTCTATAAGGCCAATCCCAAGCCTTCTTGAAGGTTCCTAATCCATCTGTAAATTGATAGGAGCCTCTCTTTTGTGGAGATACACCTTGAGATAAATATTTCCACCATTACACACATTTTGTGAAAGATTAAGAAGAAAAAGATTCTAGCAATTTCTCTCTAAGCTCAGGACTTCACATTTGAGAGCATCGAATCCCTTCTTAATCACGCATATTCAGTGCCATCATAAGGAAGTCTCCTTGACTATAGTAGCATAGTTCAACATATACCTTACGGCTCTGTAGGCTTTTGTATTTTCCTTTTTCTTTGGTTGGGTATTCACGTGGTGAATTCATGTCTCTTTCAAGAGACAAAATACTCTTCATGAAGAAGAGAGATTTTAGTTATGCTACCCTTGAATCAAAGTAGTTTGGTTGTATTGAGGTTGAACCACCCTCTTTCAAGTAGTTCAGCTAGTTGATTTGGTCGACTTGATCGATCGGAAAATCCTAAGTTGTGAGGCTTAGGTGATGGTTTTTACCCTTGGGGTTTCACCTAAAGATACTTGTCTCCTATGATGAATAAGTTTGTGTGATTGTAATTTTTACTTACGCATACCACACTATTAACCCCCCTCTATTGCAATTTCATTTGATTTTACGGTAGGTTCTCACGTTTTTGGAGTAACACCCGGTGAGGATCTGATAAACGCCAGTTTATCATCATTTTTATGCTTTAAAACTAACCTACCTCTTAGGATTTTACTCTGCAAACGGGTTTTTGGGCTGCATTTAGGCATAAATTAGGATAGGCATGCATTGCATTTTTTATTGTCATTTTAATAAGTTTTTGTGAGTGTTAGGGATGTACAGATGCACAGATCCCTAAAACCCTAGCACTCAAGAAGGCAATTGGTGAAGGAGAAGCCTAGACTAGCTGGAACTCAGCCTAATCCAGCTCACCTCAGCTTGATCCAGCTCACCTCAGCTTGATCTAGCTCACCGCAGCTGGAACCTAGCTTACTTGAACTAGGGTTAGCTCATCCCAGCTCCATTCAGCTAATCACAGCTGGATGGCAGCTCAAGAGAGTTCACCTTAGCTCACCCTAGCTCAAGTCAGCTCAGATCCAGCTCAACTTAGCTGAGTCTAGCTCACCTCAGCTCCCACTAGTTCACAGGGAGCTCTAGCTAGCTCAGCTGAGTTGACAGGAGTTCACCCCAACTCAGATCCAGCTACATCCAGCTCCACTCAACTCCAGCCAGCTGAAGAAGAATTCATCTCAGCTCAGGAAGCTCAAGTCCAGCTCCCGGGGACTCAGCTTAGCTCAACTCAGTTGAGCTAAGCTACCTTAGCTGCCTCAACCAGCTTGATTCTCCCCGGAAGCACCAGACCTAGCTCACCTCAGCTCATTTTGGTAGAAGCTAGCTCACTTTAGCTTGGCTTAGTAGCTAGCAAAGAACTAGCAAGCTAAGCCAGCTAGAGTAGCCCCATGCCAGCCTCTTCAGCAGCAGCCAGCTCCAGCTCCAGCTCCAGACTTCTTCTCCTCAGCTCCTTGCTCCAAACCCTAGCTCCAACACCTTCTCCTCTACTCCACCTTTAGCTAAGCTAGCTTAGCTTATCTTAGCTTAGCTTAGCTTAGCTAACAACCAGCTCCTTGGCCATTCATTACCTCCAAAATCAACCCTAGCTAGCTCCACCAACTCAAGCCTACCTAAGCTAGCTACCCTACTCAAGTTGGCACCACCTCCTAGCCATCCCTTCACCCCATTATCTCCACCAAAAGACACTTCAAGTTGGCGCCAAAAACCACCCCTAACCACCTCTATATTGGCGCCACTTTCAGCCCCTTAATCCACCCTACACCTACCCACATAAGCCATCCTAGCCATCCACCTAACCCCCCTTCTAGAATCCTTCTTGGCGCCAACTTAGACCCTCTTCTAGAAGCCATTTTGGCGCCAATATCAAGGGGTGTCAACACACATAACCACCCCTTAGGTGTCCCTTAAGGTGGCGCCAAACACCCTTGGCCATTGGATCCTTAACCACCTCCCTCCTTCCATCTTAGCCATCCATTTCAAAGGTCACCATAGCCCCCCTCCTATTCTATAAAAGGCCACCACCTACCACCATTTTGAGGCATCCTCCCTTAGTATATTTTCTACCTAAACCACCTATACCTACGGCCAAGAAGAAGGAGTAGAGAAGGAGATTAAAGGGGCACATCACCAGCCCTTTTGGTGCCTTCTTCTCCCCACTCTCTTCAACTTGAGCCACGCCAAGGAGGAGGACTCTCCCACTTCAAGGAGGACGGCCAGGCAAAGGAGAAAAGCTTAGGGTGGACGTCCACCCTTGGAGAGAAACTTAGGGCACGCCCCCTTAGGGCTTGCCTTGGAGGTCATCACTTTGGCGGAGTACTGCAAGGAAGGAGTTGAAGGATTCTTTTCAAGCTTGGGAGCCATCAACCTTGGAGCAAGAAGCCCTCTTCTTCACCATCTATCTAGAGGATTTGTGTTTTATTTTCTTATTTGCAATTTTCTAGTAGTACAAGCTTTCCTCTACTAGGCCTTTTGTAAAACACTTTATCAATTATCTAGTTGCCTTCTTTGCAATTTTTTTGTTTGCATTTCTATTTGCTTATTTTCAGCATTCTTCACTTCCTCTCCCTAATTATTCTAGGCCTTCACTTGCTTAGAGTGAGCTTAGGGAGAGGCTCTACTTGCCACTTTAGAGTAGTTTACTTAATTGGAAGTGTAAACACTTTTCCCGCCATAATTTCGCATGTTGCCTTAGTTCAAAAATAAAGAAAAATGGTATATTGAAAATTACCAAAAAGAAAGTTGAGATATATTCCAAGCAAGAGAATCAATTTTGCAACCATATTGCCTCCTTGGACGACCCTAGATACTCCCCTATCTAGGATATAAATTTTAAAAGCGAAAGCGGATTTACGCGTTACAACGACGTATTTTAACAAACCGCGTATTTTCGCTATCAGGATCCAATGGAGGGGAGTAATTTCGCAATAAGCCCATCCAAAGGATAGTGCACTACCCATATGTCATTCTTCGACGGGAGTAACTACGCATATTGGAAGCTCTAGATGAAGGCATGGATTCATGCAAATGACTACACCGTATGGTAGAGATGCAAGACTCCCTTTGGCATTCCAGAGAGGCCTGTAGGAGGTTACTTGCAACAACAAGTCCGCAAGTTATCTCTCGATGGAAAGACAATGAACGCACTGTACTACGCATTAAGTCCGGTGGAGTTCAATCAGATATTGCAATGCTTAACTGCATATGAGATATGGCACACCATGGAGGTAAGACACGAAGGTACGTCAAAGGTAAGAACCTCTAAAATTAATTTACTCTCACAAGAATTTGAATCTTTCTCTATGAAAAGTAATGAATCCTTAAGTGAGATGTATGTTGGGTTCGCACTTCTAGCGAATAATCTCAAATCAGTAGGGAAGACTTTCACTCAAGGAGAGCTTCAATCTAAGCTCCTACACTCCCTTAGACTGAAGTGGGAGTAAAAGGTCGCCACCATTGTGGAGGCTCACAAAATTGAGGTGCTCAAGATGGAGGATCTCCTAGGTAACCTCATGGCCTAATAGAAAAAGATAAAGCAAAGGACAGAGACACTGGAACCAAAGATTTAGAACCTCGCCTTCAAAGGCACTTTCAATGACGTGGTAAGTTCCAATGACTAAGAACCTGAATTCTTAGCTAACAAATTTGCCAAGTATCTCAAGTTAAGGCAATATAAAGAGAAGGAAAAGACGGAAAGGAAGGATAAATCAACTCATTGATATCATTGCAACAAAAATGGGTACATTAGACTGGTGTGCCTTCTCTTGAAGAAAGAGAAAAAGAAGGAAAAGAAGAACATGAGGAAGGCTTTCAAAGCTACTTTGGATGACTCGAGCACAAAGGAAGAAGAAGATGAACTTGAGAAGAAAATTTCCAAAGGTAAGATTTGATGCAGACATTTAATTTGGTTAAAATTCCTATTCATGCATGTTCCTAGGCTTAGATTTGCATTTCGTATTATAAATATTGTAAAGCATGCATCATTCTGCATTTATAGTAGTTGCATATAATTTATATTGATAGCATCCTTTTTGTGGTCAGGAGAGAAGGATATTTATTTTCGAGCCTCGGATTGACGATACGACCATACGGATCTAATTAAGATGACGATCAAAGTCCAACCGCTCCAAAATCGCCTCAATCAGAGTCCCATAGTACCATATGCAATTGAAGGAAGATCAAGGATCGAGAGACTAGGTGATGCAATCTAGAGCGTCAAACGACAAATCCGACCACATGGATGGATTCAGGTCAACGATCGCAGCTTAATAGTGTAAAAATCAACTCAATCCGACCTCTGTTGCATCCCCTACAAAGGAATGAAGATGGATGGCCCAAGTCATGCCACGTTGCACAACCCAGGCCACCCATGCGCATGCACACACCAATGCGGGTGTGTCCACATGTCTGCATAGTAGTAGCATAAGCTCAAGGGCACGTGCGCAGCAACAGTGCAGACATGGGGCAGCGGCAGTAGTGGCTCATATCGTAGGGTGAGTGCAACGTGCGCCAGAAGTGTGGAAGCAGGGGCGTGTGAGAGGAATCTTCAGCAACATTTGTGGCAGATCTGAGGTGAAGTTTATCACCGTCACCAAATGTCTTGTATACAAATTTGATACTTTCCTCTATTATAGAAGGTCCCCTACCCCTCCCATTTTTCTTCATCTCTTCCTTTCCTCCTCTCACCACCTCCAAGGCTCTAGAGCGAGCTTGTCCTAAGCCCAAGATTCTCCTCTAGAGTAGAAAACAAACATTTGTTCCCGCCTCTCATCCCCATTCATGGAGCATCTCGTGGCCATCCTCTCACCTCCCTTCGTGAAGAAGATCCCCGCCACGACACCATCCTACCCCGTCCTCCATCCTCCGGCTTCATCCTCGTTCATCTTGCACCTCACCTTCCTTCAGGTGATGTCAGTGTGAGTCATCCTCCAAGCGACCATCAAGGGGGATTTCTCTCACCTATCTCTATGTTTATTGCTTTCGTAGTATAGATTTCCCGCTTTCCTAGTTGTAATAAACATTTGATTATAAAAATACATGATTGTTTCTCTCTCTATCTCTATTTATTTTTCAAGTAGATTAGCTAGAATTCATCCACCAGATCTCTTGCTTGTTAAAAATACCAAAAAAATTAGAAAAGATAAAAATAACATAAATAAATAAAAAGTGAAACGTGGATTTTCAAAATCAAAGGTTCACCTCCCTATGTTCTACTCAAGACTCCCTTTTCGAGTTTCAGTTATAAATTTTATCTGATCGATGGATTTTCTCAGGAATTGAACTATGATGACAGGTTTTCCAAATCCGAACCATTCCGCAACGAATTTTCGATGCGATCATTTTGCCACCATTGTCAGGGTGGCAATGCTCTCTGGTTTTTCTCTCATTTTCTCGCGTTACTTACATATTTTTATAACCTATCTTTCTTCTTAGATTTATTGTCTTGCAGGAACTCGATCGAGGAGCCGAAGGCGGAAGATTAGAGTAAGGTGTGGGTGGAGACATTTGTGAGTTACTCCCCCTACCCACCGACTAGATTTCCATTCCATAACCTAATAACTCAAACTCAAATCAACTTAGGTGCTTGCATAAACCCTAGATAGATTTGATTGTTTGATTGTCACTTTGCCTCACCACACCCACTGGCATATATTAAAAAATAAAAAAAATACTCTTCTCTTGTGGGATTTAATTAAAAGAGACACATAACACCCACAAATTTTCATCCTAAGGTGCATAATCACTTTGATTCAACCACTTAACCAGGATCTGACCAGTGGACTTGGTACACTTCAACCAAATATACATAAGTGAGTAGAAATCTGAATAGGTTAAACATCTATGCACCTTGATTAGGTGGTGCAACAGGCCAATTGATTGAGCTGTTTGGGCCGCACCACTGAAGATAAAAGTCATTCATCAATAGCTTCCACTTAGGGTTAACCTTTAGGGCTGAACTAGGTACTCCACATTTTTTTTTCGATTTCTAAAGGAATATATCGTCACCAGTGCTTTGAAAACTTGTTGCATTCTCTTGAACTTGATTGAATAGGCCTTAGTGTAAACCCTAAAAGCTACTAGAAAAGGTTAAATCATAAAAGACACATCATCAAACAATCTGAGTAGACATTGGACTTAAAGATTAATTAGCTCTTAGGGGCTCAGACAAAGATTTTTTTTTATTAACCAGCTTATGCTGGTCCATCTGATGTTTAGCTAGGGGAGTAGCATCAAATGACCGCAGCTGGGGGGTACACTAGGAACCGGAGGCGCAAGCCAAAGGAAGAAGCCTCTCCCTAGCCCCTCCTTCTAACTAGTTGGATTAACAGGATAAAAGTAGACCAAATTGGTTATAATCTCAAGATGAGTCCTAGGAGTCTGTAGGTCTTTAGGCTAACCCACCTAAGGACAAGGCTGATTTCTTGTATTGCAGGGCTCCTTTCCCTCTTCTGATTTCCCTCTTATTCTACCATGTATGCTTCAACATCTTACATGCATTTCCCATCCTACCCTCCTACCAACACTTATCCCCAAGATGATTACTCTCCCGACTTGACTTATGACTACCCATCTCCTAGCTGGGACAACTTTGATTGGGGATATGAATCCGGACCTCCGTGTCAAGGGCCTAACCATGGACAACAACACTATGATTACTATCCTTCCCAGGGCTATAATCACTATAGATCTCCACCCTTTGATGATCAACCTAACCCGATCTACAATCAACAAGGATATGTAGACTATAACACCTGCCCTCCCTAATATTCCACTGAATATAGGTCACCACCATTCTTTGAATAACCCAAGAGGATCTACTATCAGGGAGGGATGCGAGAACCTTGATATCTTAACTCCACTACATTTAACTCGAACCCACCCAACCATGAACTGAACCAGTCGGTTCAGGTCAACCAGATGTAGAATAGGGTGTTGGGTAATTCCAGGAACACTATACAATCATTAGAAGTTCAACCAACACCATGCACTGTAGCATTAGAGCCTATGATCAAAATGATTGATGAACTTAATAGTTCTCTATTGGATTTGCTCCAAAATGTTAGGGATAGGGACCTGGGTGAGTTTCTTCTTGGGAAATTATCAAGGTTGAGGATGAAATTTGTGGTTGCCCTAGTGAAATCTTGGGATGATTCTCAAGATGAACCCCCTTTAGGAGAGCCAATGTCAGAACCTGCTCAGGTGCCTATTAGGGGGGATACATTTTCTAAGACCAGAGATAACCAGGATGGTCTAGAGCAACGAATTAAGGATAAACCAAATAATTCACTCAAGATCCCCAAGCCAGGGAGAATGGAAAAATATGTCTCTATGGATCAGGAAATGACATGCGATTTTGAGACATATATAAATGAGGATCATGAATTCCTTAACTCTAAGGGTGAAGAATCTTCTGGTGAAGTCTCACTTGAACTTAAGGAAGACGATTTTAGTGAGATAATAGGGCTTGAGGAGCATGATGAACTATTTGATAGCCCAATCATTGAAGATTATGATCATGTTGGGGGTAACTTAGACAATTCAAATCCTAATGATTCAATCAGTAGCCCCATTCCTCAACCACACCCTAAAAAGCTAAATTATGAAATTCTTGAGATCACCAGACCCAAGTCAATCTTGATTGAGCCACAATTACTGAACTTGGGTATTTTAGATGGGGTGTACAACGATCTGGAGGTCTTAGAAACCTTGATTTTGGAGGATAGAAAGTGGGAAACAAAAATCTGGGAAGCTACATTTAAGGGAACTATGAGTTTGGTATTAAGGGTTCCTATTGACCTGAAACCACCTATTTTCTATTAGGACCCTTATGATATCGTTCACGTGCAACCCAAGCTCAAAATAATTGATTATTTTTCTGAGTTGAACTTTAAGTGGACATCCAAACCTGTTGAACCATCTTTACCCGTTGTCTGACACTTTGCTCTTGTGTTGCTGGTGCAAAAAATCACATGATTTTTAATTAGGGTTTTTAAAGTCATTGTAACCCATGAAATCGCATACGCTTTTAAAATTTATATTCCTAGATAGTTGGGTATCTAGGGTCATCCAAGGAGGCAATTTGTTTACAAAAATAGGTCTCTTGCTCGGAAGTGGAAATAAACTTTCTTTTTGGTCATTTTAATATATCATTTCTATGTTTTTGAAATCAAGGCAATATGCGAAGCTATTTGGGAAAAGGTTACTGATTGCACAGCAATCATAGGTCTTAATTAACGAAGATTAGGCTAGAACTTAGCATAAGTTAGGGAAATTCATGCATGCATACGCATGATCTGCATCTTTACGGCTTTCCTTTAGCTATGCATAAATAATGTTATAATGTGCTGATTAAGTGCATTATGTCAATTGCAGGCAATAAGCTGACCAGGAGCTAGATCTAGAGTAGGATCTGAAGCTGCATCTAGAATAATGCGAGTTGTAGCAGAACTGGAGCAAAAGGCTTAGTTTAGAAATAGTAATAATAATGTAAGGGAGTTAAAAGTTTGCTATTCTATTAAGTATAAATAAAATAGTAAAATGCGAAGAGCATAGGTCCATCATAGCCCTAGGATAGGCTAGAGACTTCCCCAAGCCTTAGCCACCCTTAGATTAGGTCAAAACACCCTAGGAAGCCTTAAAACCCTAGTTCCAACACTTATCTGGACATCCAGAAAACTTATAGGACGTCATGGACCCTTAGCCATCCCCCGCACACCTCGAACCCACTTCTGCAGTGTTATTGGACGTCTAGACAATTTGTCAAACGTCCAATTTCTGCAGAGTACCTAAAACAGAACCTTGATTTTCCGCTGTCTCAAATTGGACATCCAGAATTGAAGTCTGGACTTCTGATTTTTGAGTATAAGTCATCTTATCTTATTATTGGACGTTTGATACTGGTCTCCAATCCTTGTTTTGAGATTCTAGTCTTGACCTTGGATCTCTAGCTCCCTAGACCTAATCCCAACCCCATAGGAACATAAATTAAGGTGTCCTAACCCTAGTATAACACCTCTAGACCTACCTAAGGACCTAATTAGGTCATCACCAAACCAAATTGACTTAGATCAAAGTCAATTACCTTCACCTAAGTCAATTGGACTCATTGAGTTCGATTGAGCTTAGATGTCAACCCACACAAGTTCAATTGGACTTAGCGAGAGTCCAATTGACCTAAACCTAACCTAATTGAGTTATTTCACTCTCAATTAGGTTCACACTCATTCAATTAAACTTAGGTTAAGTTTAATTTCATTTTCACCTTAGTAATTTTGGTTTGCAACCCTAAAATCAAGACCTACGCCTACACAAACCCCTTAGGACCTAGACATGTAGAGCATGACCACATACACACACACACACACTCATTCATGCACACACTTATCTAGAATTCTCTAGTGATCTCTTGAGATGGCACCACCTCTTGGTTGCCAAATTTAGCCACCAAGAGGCATTCAAATTGAGATCCAAAATTTTTGGATCTCAAAAACCACCTCGACCCACATGTGGCCGACCACTCTTTGACTCTCTCTAGAGAGTTCCACACCACTCTAGGGAGAAGCCATTGGGTCTATAACAAGACCCCATGGGTGGCCATTTGCACCCATTCACATCCCTTGGCTTCCATTAGCACCACCCACTCCATTGGCTCCATTCACGCCCACCTTCACTTAGCTAGCTACTCCACCTCCACGAGCTCACCACCATCATGGAGGACATCATGTCGAGATGCTGGATCAGCCCTACCTCTCTCCAACGGTCGGCCTAAGCTACATTGGCCGCCCCTCATTCTTCTCCCGACCACTCCATGGCGATCGGGAACCACCCTTGAATGCCCTTTATTCTTCTAGATTTAATTCATGCTCTTTATAATTTTATTGCCTTTATTTACTGCTTAGTAGTGTAGTCTTACTTCTACCCCAATGATGCATGTGAAATCGCCCCCATCGATTCTTGTATGCGATCATTTTCTGGTAGCTAGGTTTAATTTTCAAGCATTTATGTACAAGCTTTCCTTTAGATTCCTTGTGCAAACAACTCCCCAATGAATGAATGAAAACACATTTTTATATATATACATATCTCTTTATGTGTTTGAAATCACCATGAGTTGAATGATTACCGTATTTGCATGATTTAAGTGCCTGCTCTTTAACTGTCCATCTATAACGCACCAGCATGTCATTTCCTAAGGATATTGGAAATCTAACAATAGATGCTTTCTCCATAATTAGTCACCACCTACTAGAATCGTGCGCACAGAAACTCACACGTTCACTTTCGTAATTTACTTGACGCATGCGCATGTGATTCGAGTTAATAACAGAAGTGGTGAAGTTTTTGTTAGGAGATTGGAAACTGGCGTGCATCTTTAAATGAAGTAGAGTAGTAAAAAGATCGATTTCAAAAGTGAAAGCGACGCCTCCCAGGGACGAACGATCGGGACTCAAGGTCTCGTAATTTTTACAAACCAAATTTCTGACGAACATTTTTGCATGACTATACTATGATTTCCGATGACTTTCAAAACGTGCGAGAATGGATCGATCAGTTACTACACCTAGTATCCTAATCTAAGTGACAAAAGTTATCCCCTTTCTAAGCTCAACCTATGCGTGCCAAGGCCTAGGTTAATTAGAAAGGAGGAGTGAAACTACACTAAAGGGAAAGCAAGGTAATGCAACAAAAAGTGTGCAACACGAAATCTAGCCAACTTCTATTTTTATATTAAAGGAAATTGTATACTAGTGGATGAATGCTTCTACAAAAAATTGAAAAATAATATAAAGACAAATCCCTTAGATGATGATGATGATGATGATGAAGAGGGTGAAGCACTTCTTGCTCCATGCCCGGTAGCTCCCGGGCTTGAAAAGAAGGTATTCAGCTCCTTCCTTCTATAGCTCCTCCAAGATGATGTGTCCAAGGCAAACCCTTAGAGGGTGTGCCCTATGCTTCTCTCCAAGGGTGGATGTCCACCCTAAGTACTCCTTTTCCTAGCCGTCCTCCTTGAAGTAGAAGATTCCTCCTGCTTGGTGTGGCACAAGAAAGAGGAGGGTGGGGAGAAGAAGGCACCAAGGGGGTGGGTGATGTGTCCCCTTAATCTCCTTCTATACTTCTTCTTCTTGGCCGTACATGTAGGAAGGTCTAAGGTGGAATGAAACACTAATTGAGGATGAACAAAATGTGGCAAGTTAGGTGGGTATATAAAGTGTAGGAAGGGGGCATAGGTGGCTCTTAGATTGGATGGCTAGGATAGGATATGGGGGGTAGTTTGGGATCCGAATGCTAAGGATGATTGGCACCAACACAAGGGTTACCTAGGTGGTGGCACCCCATGTGGTTGGTGCCAAAAAGGGTTCTAGAAGGGTGGCTTGGGAGGCACCAAGTAGAATTCTAGAAGGACAGGTAGGTGGGTAGCTAGGTTGGGTTATATGGGTAGCTGTAGGGTTAGGATAGGGGGATTTCTGGTGGAATTTTTGTCACCAAAACAAGGGTAGCTATAGGTGGTTTTGGCACCATTTAGTTGTGTATTTTGGTGTTAGTGGGTAGGCTAGGTGGTGCCACCAAAAGGAGTAAAGGGGAGCCAGCGTGGGTGGGCTTGGGTAGGGCTTAGTTGGTAGAGCTAGCTCAGGAGGGTTTCTAGGTGGTGGATTGCCAAGGGAGCTGGAGCCTAGCTAAGCTAGCTTAGCTAGTATTGGATTGGAGGAGGAGGTATTGGAGCTAGGGTTTGAAGATAGGAGCTGGATATTATAGGATTTGCAAATCACAAGCACACTAGAAGGGGGATGAATAGTGTGGAAAATAAAAAATTGTAAGACAAATCAAACCACGAAAATAAAGGCACAAGATGTATTGAGGTTCCCCTCACCTGGGTACTCCACTACCTAAGTCTCCTGACTTAGGATTTTTAATCTGATTCCCTCAACTCAGAGGGAATCAATTTACTAATATCAGAGGTAATTAATTGGTTACCTCAACCCAATTACAAGATATGAAGAAAAGATATAGATACATGTGTAAGCAAAATGTAAATAGAAGCTTACAACTATTTCCTAAGTCTACAACAAGAATATATCTTATAACAAGTATAATCAAATCTATTGAGAAAAACTAAGCTGTAAAACAAACGATTGATTCCAGAAAAATACGATCGCCTTTGATGATTTGTTGCAAATGATGAGATGCCATGAAATGTATGCAGTAAAACAAGCTCTCTTTCAGCTTGAAAATGGAGAATTTAAGGTGTAGGCAAGAGTGTGATTTTTTTTGTTTTTTAGATGTATCTAAAATGACACTCAAAGAGTGCTTATACTGACCACTAATCACATCTCCCACGAATTCTAGCTGTTAGGGGTATTTTAGGAACATTAGAATTATGATTAATTGCAAATTAGCCATTCAGTCTAGTGACAACGGTTAGTTGGTACTGATACTTACTACATATAGTCAGTACAACCAAATCACCGAGTACCGATACTCATTGTGAGTACCGGTACTTGTGACGCATAGTCTTGGGTCCTGTGACCAACATGTACCAATACTCATGATGAGTACCGGTACTTGTAAGGTCCAGGCAAAAACCCATTTCAAAAACTGTGACCACTTGATACCTGCACTCATGATGAGTACCGGTACTTGATGTTCATAGTTTGGAACGTTGGTCCAAACCTGTGCTGGGCAAGTACCAAGGATCATTACTATTAATCAATTGACAAATCCAATCTACTCTACATGACCTTGTTTTGAAATATTCAATTTTGAGCTAAGAACCGAGTAAATGAAGGATAGTTTGAATCCTAGTTATCTCTATTTTGATTTTAATACATAGATTATATTTTACTTATTTGGAGACATAGATAAATTGTAAGATACAATAAAAACTAGAATCCTCAAAAACTTCTTCCTTCATGTGCAATCCTTTTGCTTGAATCCATAGATTCTTTTGACCTGTAATCACTTCAAAACATATTAGAATTTAAAACAGTTTTGTTAGCATCAAAACACAGAAGAGAGATGGAACTAGGGTCCAACAATCTCCACATTTTTTATGTGGACAAAACAAATAAGATACTCATATTAAAAATAAATAGAGACTTAATAAGAGAAGAATAAAAAAGTCCACAAGAGAATAAAAATCCTCCCCCTCAAACTAAGCTCTCCCTAATTTACATATGAAGTATCCATTCATTCATTTCTCCCCCTTTTCGTCAAGCAAGCAAAAAATTGAGCAAATACCATAAAAGTTCAAATTTCATAACAAAGCATAAATACATAATCAAAGAAGGCATCAAATTTCATAACATGATAAAGTTCATTACACAAAATAAATATTAAGAGCCATAGAAATTTAACAATGTTAAGAGTCATACAAGCAACAATAAGTTTACATACTCAAAAACTAAACTAATTTCTACGACGTTTTCTAATAAGTGGTTGTTCATCTTCTTCCTCATCTTCATTGTCATCATCATTTTCATCGACATTGTCATTATCATCATTGGTGCCATCGTCGTCATCATCATCATTGTCTTCATGTGAAACATTTGCTTCATCTTCTGCGTCTTCTTCTTCATCTTCAATGATAATTGGTTAATTTTCAGCTACAAAAGATGGATCTTGAAAGTGCTTCTGTCTTTTTTCACTGTGTTCTAGAGGTGCTTTTGGTTGAGTTCACTTCCTTTGTTTGGTATGTTGAGTGGAAGATGCAACATAGGAAGACTCAAGAGACACAGAGAGATCATGAAATTTGCATTCCATGTGATGGAAAGCAAAATTCAGATTGGTTAAATTTTGGCCAATGTAATTGAAAGTGTTGATCATGTAGGGATTAGTGCCAGACTCATGGTATAGGTTCTTCCAAGGAGTTTCGGCTTCCAAAAAGGGATAGGTAATGGGGACAAAAGCTGAAGATGATTCAAGAGGTGGATGAGAAGAAGTTTGAGCATTTGGATCAACTTCATCTTCTTCATCATCACTAGTAGATTCCTCTCAAGTAGGTTTCACTCCCATTTTCCAGAGAGTGGTCCATTTGAAATAAACCACTTCTCTAAGAGGAGTGAAATTAGAAAGGTCAATTTTATTTTTATGAAATATATGAGACACTAATATATCTAGAGGTAAAGCTGATGCATGGTAATGAGGTCTAAGAAAGTGAATGAAAATCATGTTCTAGTTGATCGAAAATCTTGTAATGATAGCATAAAGTAAGGGTAAAATGTCAACGGGAATTTTGTGAAAACATGAATTTTTAGCCCTTAAATTCCATGCTAAAATACGGAAAAGCACATGAGCAAAAAGAGTCATATTGGGGGCAACCAATGCTTTGCCCAGGAAATTAGGAAGCAATAGAGTTTCATGAATTTTGTGGGTAGGAAATTGCTCCTTAAGTGTGTTAAAAGGATGACCTTCATTAGACCATTGGGTGATGGTTGATAAAACTTTAGGAGTAATGGTGAGTTTTTGACCAGAAACTTTGGTTGTTAAGACAAGATGGCCCCGATTTTCTTGTTCATGGAAATTAGCAAAAAATAGACAATTAATGTCGGGGTAAACTTCAGGAACATCAGCAAAAAATGCTCATCAAAGAAATGCATAAGATGCTGATTGGAAAGACAAGTAGTGAACTCATAGATTTGTAGAGAAAAATCTTTCCTCTCAATAGGCCTACAGTGATGGAGTTTTAGGCCTTTATACCAATCAAATTTTGATTTAGCATCCTCATTGATGCAAAACTTGTGGAATGCATCTTGAGGTGCTTCTCCCTTACTTTTAGATTTTGATGCCATCTAAAAACATACAACAACAAGAAATTGGAATACAATTAGAGATAAAGGTCATGTGTTCAAGTAACAACACATTTAAGCCTACATGTACCATTACTGGTGATTGGTACCAGTACTGGTTGGTTTCTGTTCCAACCAGAAATACGAGCTGGTATCGATACTCATCTTTAGTACCGGTACCTGCTCTGTAAAGCAGGCGCTGCTACGCCTAGCTAGTACCGGTACCAATGATGGGTACCAGAACCATCTGGTACCCGATGAAAAACATTGCAGCAGCAAAACCGACATCGAGAGAGAACAAAACAAGATGTAGAACAACTCAAGGAAATAAGATTTGATGAGAAGAGAAGAATATACCTAGGGTATGAATAATGGAGATGATTCTTGTTCTTGTTTACAAGGGCTTGGAGGGGCTTAAGGTGGAACTAGGGTTTGGTTGTGAAGAAATGAGGCAAGTGTTTACACTTGACCTCTTTTATATGGGATCGGTCATGTGCTTGCCACATGACCACTTAAGTGGTTGAGAGAAGAAAAATTGACAACTTTGGTGTTGAAAAAAATAATGTGATCAACAACCTAAGTTAAGCAACCAAATTGAAAACAACACCCTTGTATTTCCAAACAAATGGAAATATTTCATTTTACCCCTCTTTTAGTAAGCACTTAGGAATTTTCATAAATACAAACAAAGTTTATATTAAACAAAATGTTAGATTAGAATCTCTTTTATTGTACAAAGTCCTAATTTTCCCCTTATAATGCAGAATCTCTCTGCTGTAATAGGTTTTGTAAAGATGTCTCCCAATTGGTTTTACGTGTCAATAAATTCTAATTGAATAGAGCCTTGAAGAGCATTATCTCCGGGAAAATGATGTCTAATGTCTTTATATTTGGTACGTGAATAATGTATCAGATTTTTGAATAGATTTATTACGCTTGTATAATCACATAATATCTTGGATTGCGCAGAAATCAATCCAAAGTCAGACAAAGTTTGTCTCATCCAAATGACCTGAGAGCAAGGAAGTGAAGCTGCAATATGCTCTGCTTCAGTTGTAGAAAGTGAAACACAACTCTGCTTCTCAGAGAACCAAGAGACTCGAGATTCTCTAATAAAATGACGTGTGCCGCTAATGCTCTTTTGGTCTATCTGACTCCCTACATAGTCTGCATCACTATAAGATAATAGATCTAGAGATTGTGCATTAGGATAGAAAAGAGCAAGGCCTTTTGTGCTATTAAGGTATCTAAATATTCTTTTACTGCATTATAATGAGATTCCTTGGGTTCCGACAGGAATCTCGTGCATAAACATGTAGCGAAAAGAATATCAGGTCTAGAAGCTATGAGATAGAGTAGTGAACCTATCATTCCTCGGTATTTCTTTTCATCTATCCTCTTGTCGGATAAATCTTCATCAAGAAATGTAGATAGAGCAATCGGAGTCTCTTTGCCTTTTAAATTTTCAAAGTCAAATTTCGTGAGAATTTAAAGAACATATTTTTATTGACTATTGTAAATTCCTGTGTCTAATTATTGAATTTGGAGTCCTAAAAAGAATCTGAGTTCACCCATCATACTCATTTCAAACTCAGTCTTCATAGTCTCACAGAAATATTGACACAGGGACTCCTTATTTGACCCAAATATAATATCGTCGACATATATTTGAACCAATAAGATGTCATTACCTTATTCTTTTACAAAAAGAGTTGAATCAACAACTCCAATTCTAAAGCCGTGCTAAAGAAGAAATGTCTTGAGCCTATCATACTAGGCCCTACGGGCTTGTTTAAGTCCATATAATGCCTTATTGAGCTTGTATACATGCTCTGGGTGTGTTGGGTCCTCGAACCTGGGAGGCTGATGAACATAAACTTCCTTAATACAACCATTAAGAAAAGCGCTCTTGACATCCATTTGATATAACTTGAAGTCCTTTGCACTTGCAAAGGCAAGTAGCATCCGTATGGACACCAAGCGAGCAACAGGAGCATATGTCTCATCAAAGTCAATACCCTCTTGTTGGTTATAGCCTTGAGCTACAATTCTGGCTTTATTCCTGATCACTGAACCAGATTCATCCAATTTATTTCGAAACACCCACTTGGTTCCAATGATGGAATTACCCTTAGGAGCGGGTACCAAGTTCCATACATTGTTCCTAGTAAATTGGAGTAGCTCCTCCTACATAGCTACAACCCATGATTCATCCTTTAATGCCTCATCAACTTTCTTGGGTTCAAGTTGTGAACCAAAAGCATTAAGGACAAAATCAGCTCTAAAGTGAGATCAAGTTTTTACACCTTGTTCAATATCACCAATAATCTTCTCTTGACGGTGATCCTTATGGTGTACCCACTCCTTTGGGAGATCAAGTACATTTCATGAATCTTCTATTTCTGATACATCAATGAAGGGGGTATCTTCATCATCAGAATTTAAATGATTTGGTTTCGGTTCACCTAAATTTGTTGCATCAAATGAAACATGTAGGGATTCTTCAATGACAAAAGTCCTTTTAATAAAGACTCGATAAGCTTTGTTTCTTGTTGAATAGCCAATAAAAATGCCTTCATCACGTTTAGCATCAAACTTATCAAGTCGGTCACGGGTGTTTAATAAATAACATCTACTTCTAAACACCCTGAAATATGATATCCTAGGAGACTTCTCATAATAATGGCCATATGGAGTTTTCTATATAATAGGCTTTAAAAGTGTTCTATTTAGAACATAACATGCCATATTAATGGCTTCTACCGAGAAATATTTTTGAAGCCAAGGCTCCAAGAGCAAAGTTCGGGTGCATTCTTGGAGAGTGCGATTCTTGCACTCTACAACACCATTTTGAGATGGAGCCCGAGGAAATGAAAATTCATTGGTTATGCCAGAATTGACACAAAATCTTGAAAATTTTTCATTTTCAAATTCACCCCCATGATCAGTCCTAAGTCTAAGAATAGAAGATGATTTTTCCTTTTGAAGTCTTCAACTAAGACTTAGGAAGGAGTCAAATGAGTCATCCTTATGTTTCAAGAAGATGACGCAAGTGAACCTAGAGAAGTCATCAACAATAACCAGGAAAAATTTTGATCCATTTAGACTCTCAAATCATGTTCGTCCAAATAGATCAAGGTGTAACAACACTAAAGGTCATGTTGTTGAAACTAAGTCTTTTGGTTTAAAAGAAGCTTTGTGCATTTTTTTGAGTTCACACGACTTGCACGAAACATCCTTCTCATAAGTTAGTTCAGATAGGACCCCTACTAACACATTTTTGTATAACCTATTAAGATGTTTGTGGTTAATGTGACCTAGCCTACGCTGCCAAAGATCACTTCAATATGGGAGGCAAGCAAATATTTTACATACTTCTCTTTTAAAAAATTAAGAGCATAGATATTTTCATATCTAAATCCTTCAATTAAAACCGTATTTGTTCCTTCTTTTAATATTTTAAATACAACTTTAGTGAGCAAAACATTACATCCATTATCACATATTTGACTAACACTAAGCAGGTTATGTTTTATGTTTTCCACTAAGAGAACATTACGTACTTGCTTAGAAGAGTTTCCTATTGTAAGTTAAAACGTTTGTTGTCGCCCAACTTGACATGTCCATCTTCGATTTTGGTCCATTTAATAAAGAGGTCAGAGTGTCCCATCATGTGCTTGGAACACCCATTGTCTAGGATCCATTTGCCCTTTTTGACCAGTAAGACAATTTATTAAATCTATTTTAGGTACCCATTTTCTTTTGGGTCCTTGATGGTTAGTACGTTTCAAATCCTTAGGTTTATAGATCATTTTTGTGTTAGATCTATAATTCTTAGGATTATTGACCTTTTGATAAATCCATGCATGTCTAGGTGCGTGTGGTTTATTTTGTGTGTTCTTTTTATTATTGAACTTCGCTTTTAGATTATTACAAAATTCCATATTCAGCCTAGTTGTTGTTTTTAAATTATTTAAAGTGTCCTCAAAGTGTTCATCAGTATCTTCGAATTCTACTATTTTTGCATGTAATTGATTGTTAGTTTCTTTGGACATATCTAATTCTATTTTCAAACAAGATTTCTCTATTTCTAGAGTTCTATAACTATCATGCAAAACCTTATTTTCCTTTCTAATCATCCTAGTCTTATTATATAAATCTTCATATTCTTATACTAATTCATTAAAGGTAACTTTAGAATCTACCTCATTTTCTGAGTTGTCATCGTTTGCCATTAAGCAAAGATGTGCAACTTCTATTTCTTCAGATTCTTCGGAAGGAAATTCCGTGTCGGAATCACTATCATCCTAGGTTGCCTTGTATGTCATTCTTGAAATCTTCTTTTTCTTTCGATCAAGTTCTTTGTCCATCTTTCCTTCCTTCTTCTTCTTGATCATTGGACAATCTTTTCGTACATGTCCCATTTTCTTGCACTCAAAACAAATAATGTCATTTGAAAATTTACTGACTTTCTTACCTTGTTTACAGATGAATCTTCTGAATCTTCTTGTTAGAAGAGCAAGCTCCTCTTCTTTGTCAGAATTTAAGTCATCAAAGTCTGATACCTCCTTTAAAGATTCGAAAGCAAGCTCCTTTTACTTGCTTATGGATTTTTCTTCATTCTTCTTCATTTTTTCTAGCTGGACTTCATATGCCATGAGGCTTCCAATTAACTCATAAAATGAGAGAGAAGAAAGATCTTTTGCCTCTTGAATGGCTGTGGTCTTTGGAGACCAATCACTTGTAAGGGATCTTAAGATTTTCCTTACAAGTTGTTCCTTCTTCAGCTTAACTCCAAGATTCTTCATTGGATTAACAATCTCACCAAATCTTGTGTACATCCCTTCGATTGTTTCACCTCTCTGCATCCTGAAACACTCATAGCTTTCTGTTAGAATAGAAATATGTGTTTTTTTAACTTTACTTGTACCTTCATAGGTGACTTGCAATGTGTTCCATATCTTGTATGCAGACTCGCATGTAGAGATATGATTAAATTCTTCTCTTGATAACACATAAAAGAGTGTGTTCATCGCTTTTGCATTTCCCGTGATCCTTTTCTTTTGTTCTATCATCCATGCCACTCCTTGTGGCTCCAAATCCACGTACATCTCTTGGATAAACATCCACGAATCCTCATCCACGGCGTTGAGGAAGATTTGCTTCCTCCCCTTCCAATATCCATAGTCCATCCCATCAAAGAAGGGAGGACGTGTGGATGACTATCCTTCGATGAGCTTTACTGGAGATGGCATAGCAAAATAGAATTGTCACTTATTTTTGCAACCCACTCTGATACCACCTGTAGGATCAGTAAATCACAAGCACACTAGAAGGGGGGTTGAATAGTGTGGGAAATAAAAAATTGCAAGAAAAATCAAACCACAAAAATAAAGCCACAAGACATATAGTTGTTCCCCCCACCTCGGTACTCCACTACCTAAGTCTCCTGACTTAGGATTGTTAACCTGATTCCCTCAACTTAGAGGGAATCAACTTACTAATATCAGAGGTAATTAATGGGTTACCTCAACCCAATTACAGGATATAAAGAAAAGATAAAGATACAGGTGTAAGAAAAATGTAAGTAGAAGCTTACAACTATTTCCTAAGTCTCCAACAAAAATATATCTTATAACAAATATAATCAAATCTAACGAGAGAAACTAAGGCGTAAAAACAAATGATTGATTTCAGAAAAATACGATCGCCTTTGATGATTTACTGCAAATGATGAGATGCCTTGAAATGTATGCAACAAAACAAACTCTCTTTCAGCTTGAAAATGGAGAATTGAAGGTGTAGTCAAGAGTGTGATTTTTTTTTTTTTAGATGTATACAAGCCAACACTCAAGGAGTGCTTATATAGACCACTTATCACCTTTCCCATGAATTCTAGCCATTAGGGGTATTTTACGAACATTAGAATCATGATTAATTGCAAATTAGCCGTTCAGACTGGTCACAATAGTTAGTTGGTACCGGTACTGAACTCTTGGTATCGGTACTGACTACATACAGTCAGTACAGCCAAATCACTGAGTACCAGTACTCATTGTGAGTACCGGTACTTGTGGCGCACGGTCTTGGGTCTTGTGACCTACATGTACTAGTACCCATGACGAGTACTGGTACTTGTAAGGTCCAAGCAAAAACCCAGTTCACAAACTGTGACCACTTGATGTCGGTACTCATGATGAGTACCGGTACTTGATGTTCATAGATTGGAACTTATGTCCAAACCTGTGCCGAGCAAGTACCAACGATCATTAGTGTTAACCAGTTGAGAAATCCAATCTACTCTAGGCGACTTTATTTTGAAAGAGTCGATTTTGAGTTAAGAACTGAGTAAATGAATGATATTTTGAATCCTAGTTATCTCTACTTTGATTTTAATACCTAGATTATATTTTACTTGTTTGGAGACATGCAAAAATTCTAAGATACAATAAAAACTAAAATCTTCAAAAACTTCTTACTTCATGTGCAATCTTTTTGCTTGAATCCATAGATTCTTTTGACCTGTAACCACTTCATAAAGATATTAGAATTTAAAACGATTTTGTTAACATCAAACCACAGAAGAGAGATGGAACTAGGGTCCAACAGATATGAAGAGTCTGGAGCTGAGTTGGAGTTAGTAGCTATTGAAGAGGTCAACATGGGGCTACTCTTTCTGGCTTAGCTTGCTAGTTCTCTGCTAGCTGCAAAGGCAAGTTAAAGTGAGCTAGCTTCTGCTGAATTGAGCTGAGGTGAGCTGGGTCTGGTGTTCCCGAGGAGGATTAAGCTGGTTGAGCCAGCCAAGGTAGCTTAACTAAACTAAGTTGAGCTAAGCTGAGTCCCTTGGAGTTGAACTTGAGCTTCTTGAGCTGGATTGAATTCATCTTTAGCTAGCTAGAGTTGAGTGCAGTTGGATCAGGTGGGTCCTGAGCTGAGGTGAACTCCAGTAAACTCAACTGAGCTAGCGAGAGCTTCCTATGAACTCAAAGGAGATGAGATGGGCTAGACTCAACTAAGTTGAGTTGGATCTGAGCTAACCTGAGCTAAGGTGAGCTAAGATGAGCTCTCTTGAGCGGCCATTCTGCTGAGATGAGCTGAATGGCGCTAGGATGAGCAGACCCTAGTGCAAGTGAGCTGGAATCGAGCTATGTTGACCTGGATCATGCTAAGTTCCAACTAGTTTGAGCTTATCCTTCGCTTGTTGCCTTCCTGAGTGTTGGCGTTCTAGGGATCTGCTAATCTGTTCATCCCTAACACTCACAAAAACACATTAAAGACGTAATCAAAAATGCAATGCATGCCTAACCTAATTTATGACTAAATGCAACCCAAAAACCCATTTGCAAAGCAAAACCCTAAGAGCTAGGATTGGTTTAATGTGAAAGAATAATGATAAACTGGCATTTATCACAACCCCATGCTTATCTTTTGATAGTCTTTTAGCAGAACTTTAATTTTGACAAAATGGAATTTTTGGGAAAAGTAATTTTTTTTACTTTTGAAGAAAAAGTGACTGTAGGACCATGGTTTGTTTAAACACAGGAGGTATGGGATTTGTTAAAGATAAACATCGAGATTTATTTTTGGAATAAAAAATTAGACAAAACAGGATCAATATATCATCCAGAAAATTCACAGACTAATTCCTTGTTAATTCAGATGACTTGAAATTTTTTGTTTTTAGAACTTTTTTCGCTCTTGAATCTGATTCGCAACTTGCAATAACCTTTAAAACCTTCTGTCCATGCTGGTGAAAAGCCAACAATTATAAGGGTGTGTTTTTGGTTTAAAACTTTTATTTTTTTGTCCCCCATGCTTAATTCTTAGTCTTGATCATCATTCCTATCACTAATCCTGAAGGGCGCTCTAATGCCAGTACATTGAGATAGCACTACCCATGACACACCCAGAAGCTCGGAACCCCAAAACACATTGCAGTGTAGAGGGGCACTCCAAGAAAACTCAAGCTCTTGCTCCAACACTATAGGTAGACCACCATCCAAGACACTTGTGCTGCTAAAATGCACTTTAATGCTCCATCTAAAGATATGAAATATAGATATGAAGCAATGTCGAGGTCGTAACATGTTGCCATTGCATCCTCAAATGATGCATTTTTCTCCTTGGCGGTGGGAACTCAAACCAATGATCTACTTCAGACTTTTACTAAAGCCAAACAAGGGGTTTTCTGATTTTTAGTAGTTTTGTAGGTGTTGGCTTGCGTGTGAAATTTGATGCAGGAAGTTCCATAGGAAAAACAAGTTTTTGAATTAGAAACTAAGCCAGATACTTTCCATATTACAAAAGAGGATCAAGTCACCTGAACTGTCTTGTGTTCAGGTGGAATTTTAGAGAAGGATATCTGATCTAGTCAAAAAATAGACCCTGAAAATCTTATGATCAGATTCATATCCTCATCCCTAGCTTGTTAAAGATAAAATCCCATTGTACCAAAAATGAGTTGTCAACCTTTGTCCCGATTTCAAAATTTTCCTAAAAAAGCTTTTCTTAGTATTTTAATTTTTTTTGGGGATGCATGCAAGAAAATAGGAATGACAAAAAAAAAATGCATGTTTTTAGGTTTTGAAAATCCTAAATCGATCGTCAAAATTTTAAAAACACCCCCCCAGGATTATGATATGCAATGTCCTCATGCATTAGGAGGGAAAAGGGAACACCTTAGTGAAGGGTGGTCGGGCTTAGGATGGTTAAAACCTGGAGAAAGAAAGGTAAAAGGAAAGCAGAAAAAATGATGGGTTACCTCCCATCCATTGCTATCTTTTACGCCATTTAGCCGGGCATGAAGGTATGCGCGGAAAATGGACAATCGTGTAAATAATTGGACACTTGGATGTTCTGAAGAAATGTGTTTTCCTCAAGATCCCTAAAAAGATGAGTGGTAAAGAAATCGGGATCAAAATGAAATGGAAAAATGGAAGAATGACCCGGATATGGCCATGGTTTAACTGCTTGTAAAATGCCAGACTCTGGTGGGTCGACTGATAGGTGCAATGGAAAGGGAGGGGGAAAGGAGTCAATGAGATGTAGGGTGGGTGAAGTTAGTGTGGATGTTTTTGGTGAAAAATCAGGAAGATTGAAAGACTTAAAGTCAAATCCTAGTTGATCTGAAAAGTCTTGGACCACAAAATCATCCTTAGAATAGGAATCAATAAAATCTAGATCCGTGGTGATCACAGCTAAGTAGGAGTTGATCAACAAAGATTTCTCAAAAATTGCTTCCATTGTATTATCGGTGTCCTCAAAAATTTTATGATCGATGGGCCTCTTGGAAGCTTGAAATAAATCTAATGAGAAAATCTGGTTACCACAACTTATATTCACTTTCCCTGAGTGAGAGTTGATATTAGCTGTTGCGGTAATCAGAAGGGGTTTTCTAAGAATGGTGTTAGTGGGAGCTGCAGGTACCTCTATGTCAAGGACCAAAAAGTTTACCGGATTTAGACAATTCCAGACCTTGACAATATGATCCTCAATGATTCCTCACAGTTGAGTGGTAGATAATCTCTCAGTTGAAATTGAACCTTAGTAGGTATAAAATCACCAAATCGAGATTCCTCGAATATGACGAGGGGAATGATATTAATGGAGGTACCTAAGTCAAGAGGGGTGCGAAAAAAGGTGGTGTCATTTAAGACAACTGAGATGGGAGATGCACCCAGGTCCTTTTTTGTAAGAGGCAGCTTGCTCTGAACAACTGAGCTTGCTGTCTTAGAAAGGACCACCCTTCCAAGATTCTGAGCCTCCCTCGTTGGAGTAAACTTTTCTTACAAAAATTTATCAAAGGTATGGGTGGCATCTAGCAGGGGGTTATTCCTCTCGACTTGCTCAAATAAGTCCAAAATATCTTGGTGAGAGGGCTCTGATTTTTTATCAAAAGGATTGGATTGCAGTATTTGAGAGTGAGAAGTAGGATTTGAATCAAGTGATTTTGGGATTTCCTTTTGTTCTTCTTGACTGGGGTTAGGAGAGTTGATTTGCATAGGCTGAGAGTGAGTTTCATCAATTTCATTTGAAGACACTAAATCAGTGGTGGTGTTCCCATTCCTCAACATATCTGCATATGCAGTTTAGTTATCACTAGGACGAGGTGGGGGGCCTGATGTTGATAGAAACCAGGTTGGTGCTGAGATATTGGGTTAATAGGAGGATGAACAGTGTGGTTCTGATGTTGGTGTCGACCTAGGTGTTGGTTCCTTTGAATGACAAAGTTTAGTGTGGGCTAGGATGGTGAATGTTCTGCTGGTCCTTGAGTCGGAATAACCACAATTTGATCATTGAGATTGTTAGTAACACGGGTGATTTCTGTAGTTTTTCTTTGCATCTCCTACAGGCTTTTCATAATTTGGGCATTGATGACTTCTTGAGATGGCCTAGATTGATAAGTTCGATTTGAACCATACCCTCCAAATGAGTTTTGTTGTTGGTGAGGAACTGGATTGGTCCAGGAGTGAGTTGGACAATTCCTCAAATTAGATGAATTTTGCAATTGCTCCTAGAAGGAGGAGACATCTTGAGTGGGGTAATGATTTTGATTGGTATAATTCCCCATTGAACCATAGAAAGCCTCAAAATAATGATTATACTCCGCACAGGTCGTATGCAAATTTTGTCTCGTTGGGATCTGAGAAGGGGTGAGTTGTGGAACGTGTGGAGCTTGGGTAGGTGCAGCAGGACTACCTTGGTTGGCTAGGTTTGTTAAATCCATATGCAACTGTTGTTGCTTAACTTGTAGCTGAGCCATTATGGAGTAGAAATTAGGTGGGGGGGCCTGATTAAAAAGCTCCTGGATGGAAAGATTGGGGAAAGAATAATTAGCATGCAAGTTAGAGGAGCAATTTTTATTTTCAATTTTTAAAGAAGAGGAAGAATGCAGGAAAAGTCTTTTTGGGGAGGCAAAATCAAGTGGACCCTCCAAGTGTGGAGTTTTGGACCACCACCCGTGCAAAATGGAAGAAATGGTAGGGGAGGAGAGTAGATGGAGATGAGAGAAAGTGTGCAATTCAAACAGCAAATTCTAGAGCTAACTTAAGTGTGACTTGCTAAAAAATTAACCTAAGACTTGATCTACTTAGGAAATAAGTAATCAACAGTGAATACCCGTTCTATCAACAAATCTAGCCAAGTTGCTTAAGGAGAGGTTTGGACCCAAGCATTTTCCAGGAAAATCCCCAGGTGCTTGTAAAAACTTGTGCCTGGTCGTTGACATGACCCCTAAGTTTGAACACCAAATATAAATGACAGAATTGGTATTAACCAGAGAAAAGTTAAGACCTATACAGAAAGCCTAAGTTTTTGAAACTTTAGGTGTCAAGTTGCTATGAATTTTAGGTAGGTCTAGCATATTAAAGTGCACACGGAATGTCAAGGGCGTTGATTGGGTTGCTACCCTGTTATTTGAATTTTTTGTGTGTGTGCAAGAGTTGGAAAGTTGCTCCAATTAAAAAGCAAGTTATCACAATTTCTTGTATTTTTATCTTTTAGTATTTGATTTAATTCAATGTGTTATAGGGTTCCCCTTTTTAGATATTCAAACAAGTTTGAAACTCCACAATCAAAGGAAAAACAAGTTATATTGGTGATGCTTAATTTCCTTTAATGTGATTCTCAAAACAGAAAGAAAGAAACCCTAAGCCAATTGTTCCTAAGATAGAAAATTACTACCAATGAATTATTTTCAGGCTTTTTGTATTAAGTAGTGGTCCAAACAAGTCAAACAACACCACTACATTGAATAAAATCAAACAAGGATTCCAGAAATGATTTTTTTAAGATTTTAGGTAGTTGTTTGATATTTATTTTGAATATTTCTTTGTACTAGTGTCAAAGTCCATAAATGATACCAGTGGGTAATTTGGACTTTTCAGTATTCACACTAACCTTAGAAAAATTTGGTGATTTTATATGATGTGTAGATTTTCACAAGAATTCCGAAAAGCTAAATGTCATAAAAATTGGGTGAGCATAAAAATTCATAAAATTCACGGACTGTTGCAAAAGAGGAAGATTGGAAGCTGTGACCCCTCAGTAATCCATGAAATTTTAAAAATTAAATACAAGTCTAGTTAGTCTAAAATTTGGAACAGATGTTCCGAACTTGATTAGAAATCATTGTATAAATTTTCAAGATTTTAAGAGGCCTATGGTGTTCAAAATTGATTTTTCAAATCCAGACAAAAGACTGTATCCGAAAAAGCGGAAGATCAATACTTGAAATAGAGTGGTGTTAATGGTGCAAATAAGCAATCAATGAGTTTTAAAATGCACTACTCCACTTAATTAAGTTGTTTAGGGTCCTAAAAGCCAAGTTTAGTATATTTTGGTTGTCTTTTAGTTTAGGTGTGACAAAAGAGCAGAAACCAACCTAAAATCGTGGGAAGACAAGGAGCTTTGAGCTTTCGCTTCCAAATTCCCACTTTCCTCCTGCAATACCTGCACAACAAGAGAAAAGAAAAAGAAGGGGATGAGATGCACTTCAAGCAAGAGAAAAAATGATTAAGCAAAGCCGTGCCTCCACAGCAACTGGACCAAAAGGTGTTGCAAAAAAGCGCATGATCTGTAATTAGTGTTTTTAAAGTCGTTGTAACAAGCTAAATCACATATGCTTTTAAAATTTATATTCCTAGATAGTGGGGTATCTAGGGTCATCCAAGGAGGCAATTTTTTTTCAAAAATAGGCCTCTTGCTCGGAAGTGGAAATCAACTTTATTTTTTGTCTTTTCAATATATCAATTTTCTGTTTTCGAAATCAATGCAATATGCGAAGCTATTTGGGAAAAGATTACTACACCTAGTATGCTTGTCTAAGTGACAAAAATTACCCTCTTTCTAAGCTCAACCTAGGCATGCGGAGGCCTAGGTTAATTAAAAAGGAGTGAAACTACACTAAAGAGAAAGAAAGGTAATGAAATAGAAAGAGTGTAATAAGAAATCAATGCAACTTCTTTTACATTAAAGGAAACTATCTACTAGTAGATGAATGCTTCTACGAAAAATTGAAAAACAAAATAAAGACAAATCCTTTACATGATGATGGTGATGAAGAGGATGAAGCTCTTCTTGCTCCAAGCCTGGTAGCACCCGAGCTTGAAAAGGTCTTCAACTCCTTCCTTCTATAGCTCCACCAAGATGATGTCCTCCAAGGCAAACCCCGAAGGGGCATGCCCTATGCGTCTCTCCAAGGGTGGACGTCCACCCTAAGTCCTCCTTTGCCTGGCCACCCTCCTTGAAGTAGAAGATTCCTCCTCCATGGTGTGCCACAAGAAAGAAGAGAGTGGGGAGAAGAAGGGACCAAGGGGATAGGCGATGTGTCCCCTTAATCTCCTCTACTCCTTCTTGGTTGTAGACGTATGTAGGTCTAAGGTGGAATAAAACACTAATGGAGGATGATCAAAATGTGGGAAGTTAGGTGGGTATATATAGTGTAGGAAGGGGGGAATAGGTGGCTCTTGGATTGGATGGCTAGGATAGGATGTGGGGGGTAGTTGGGGATCCTAGGGCTAAGGGTGATTGGCGCCAACCCAAGGGTTACCTAGGTGGTGGTTATGGGTGGTGCACCACTTGAAGTTGGCTCCAAAATGGGTTCTAGAATGGGGGCTTAGGTGGCACCAGGTAGCGTTCTAGAAGAAGGGGTAGGTGGGTGGCTAGGATGGATTATATGGGTAGGTGTAGGGTTAGGATGAGGGGATTTTTGGAGGGAATTTTTGGTACCAAAATAAGGGTAGTTATAGATAATTTTGGCACCATTTAGTGTTGTCTTTTGGTGGTAGTGGGTAGGCTAGGTGCTGGCGCCAAAACGGGTAGAGGGGAGCTAGCTTAGGTGAGCATAGGTAGGGCTTAGTTGGTAGAGCTAGCTGAGGGTTTTTAGGTGGTGTATTGCCAAGGGAGCTGGAGCCTAGCTAATCTAGGCAAATCTAAGCTAGCTTACCTACTAGTGGAGTAGAGGAGGAGGTATTGAAGCTTAGGTTTGAAGATAGGAGCTGGATATGAAGAGTCTGGAGCAGAATTGGAGCTAGCAGCTACTGTACTGGTCAACATGGGGCTACTCTAGCTAGCTTAGCTTGCTAGTTCTCTGCTGTCTTTTAAGCCAAGCTAGAGTGAGCTGGCTTCTACTAAATTGAGTTGAGGTGAGCTGGGTCTGGTGCTCCTGGGGAGGATTGAGCTGGTTAGGGCAGCTAAGGTAGCTTAGCTCAACAAAGTTTAGCTAAGCTAAGTCCCCAGGAGTTGGGCTTAAGCTTCTTGAGCTGGAATGAATTCATCTTCAACTTGCTAGAGTTGAGTGGAGCAGGATCAGGCTGGTCCTGAGCTAAGGTGAACTCCTGTCAACTCAATTGAGGTAGCTAGAGCTTCTTGTGAACTCATGGGAGATGAGATGAGCTAGACTCAGCTATGTTGAGCTGGATCTGAGCTGACCTGAGCTAGGGTGAGCTGAGATGAGTTGAATGGAGCTAGGATGAGCTGACCCTAGTGCAAGTGTGCTGAATTTCAGCTATGGTGACCTGGATCAAGCTGAGTTCCAGCTAATTTGAGCTTCTCCTTCAACAGTTACCTTCCTAAGTGCTTGGGTTCTAGGGATTTATTAATATGTTCATCCCTAACACTCACTAAAACACATTAAAAAGATAATAAAAAATGCAATGCATGACTAACCTAATTTATGACTAAATGCAACCCAGAAACCCATTTGCGAAGCAAAACCCTAAGAGCTAGGATTGTTTTACTTCGAAAGAATGGTGATAAACTAGCGTTTATCAATTGCAGACCACAAAATTGTAGGCTCAGCAATGTGAACACAATAATCTTAGGTTATGGGTGATTTTCATCCAGTACCTTAGAACCACTCGACCCTAGGGCATAGGTCTCCATCATAATCTAGTCCACATTTATGGACATCTCCTACTGGTGGGTCTAATGATTAATCTTTTGATTTTGACTCTGACTTGCACTTGTGAATTCTCAATTTCTTCATTGTATGTATGTTATGCCTAGTTAAAGGCATTAAATTTAGCATGTGTTTATATTCAATGTTCTCTACGGAGCTGACTGATGCACGTGCTTTGCATGTCTGAAATTAGGGTTAAGAGTAACTCGTCATTCTAGTCGCAAAACTCATTGTCAAATAAAATTTTATCGAAACTCCAAGGGAGTCTCGGGTCGAACACAGGGATGCGACGCTTACTTAATTCGAAAGTCGTCCTTCATTTTATTTGTTTTTGGTGTTTTAGTTTTATTTTTTTTATTAATTTTTATAAAGCAAGAAAACAATATGGATTGGAATGGAGATAGAAGCAAACATGATATGTATTGCACAAATTTTTATTACAATAATCTAGAAAACATAAAAATAGAGAGGTGTGAAAGAATCTCCCTAAGCGGCTGTTTGGCGAGACGACAATGCCTGGTTGAAGCTTGGAAGAAGGAGTTAGGAAGCGGGATGACGGAGATGAGGTGCGAGAGCACGTCAGGTAAAGAAAAGCTTTAACATGGCTCTAGAATGGAGGTGAGGAGGTGGAGATGATCTGCTACTGGAATTAAGGTAGGAGGACCGCTCCAATGCGACCTATGATTGGTGATGAGAAGATGGAGGAATATTTGGTGTGGTAGAGGTTCGTTACACTAATAGGAGCCTTGGGAGCTTGAGAGTAAGCTCTAACGGAGTGTTGGTAGGCTTGATAGAGCTTAGGAGTAGGTAGGAGTAGAGTAGGTAGAGATGCCTTGGAAGGGATGGGGTGTAGGTCTTTATATAATGCATGAGGGGAGGATAAAATAGGCATAAGACTAATAGCAACCTCCAGGATGTTGCTGTAGGTCAAGCTCAAGTGTTACTATGGGTAACTCGTGCCCACTCATGTGCCCAGCTGGCCTTGCGCCCACGAGCAATTAGTGACGGCTGTAAGCATCATTAAAGGTTTGCCAAGCTGTTGCTGAAGGTCAGCACCAACCATGGGCACGCTCGCGCACGTGTGGGATCACCCTTGGAGATTTGCATCGATGCCCGCGTGATCACCTCCACTGGATCACCTCCACTGGATCACCAGTCATCTATGCATGCATGTATCTGCATCTCGGCTGCTCATGCATGATCGGGCAGTCGAAATCAAGCGCGCCTCACCGCCAGCTAGATTGGGGGTGCGATGCGATTCGACCTAGTGCCAAAGCGTTGAGAGCACCTCTGGAGACCACTATGGCATGCATCAAAAGGTGTCGCAGTTTTGAATTATCGAAGGTCGGTGGTCAAGCGATCCTAGCCATTGGATTTTCATGCAACAGTTAACATTGTGCGATGGAGGCTCTCTTAAAGATGGGCAGGCGACGTGACTTCACAAGAATCGCTGGATGGCCATCCAACAGCCTGGATCTCGCGAGGGGGAATGCTTTGAGGAGGAGTGGCCACTGCTGGCCGGTGCTAGGAGGTCTAGATGGCACCACGTGTTGCCATCTAGGCCATCCATATTCTATTTGTTGCAAAGGGTGCCTTGGTGCTTAGATCAAGATGATTCCTGCATTATCGGATTACGATCGTTGCTCCGGATCAATCCATCCAGTCGGATTTTTCATCCTAAGCTTGTAAGGATGTTGCGTTGTCCTCATAGATGTTGATCTTCCTCAAACTTCATATGATGCTATGAGACCCAAATCTAGATGATTTTGGAGGTGTTAGACTCCAATCGTCGTCCTGATCTGATCCGTACGGTCCAATCGTCCATTCGATGCAGTGAAATAAATCCTCTTCTCTGTTGACTATAAAAAGGAACTAATTAACCTAAAATATGTATAACTACTGTAAATGCAGAATGATGCATGCTATGCAATATTTATAACATGAAATGCAAATCTAAGCCTAGGAACATGCATGATTAGGCATTTTAACCAAAATAGATGTGTCTATATCATACCCCCATGCCAATCTTTAGCTAGTTCCTGGCAAAATTAAACTACATGCTATGTATGAAAATAGAATTAGGACTCAATCGCTTAGCCCTAAGTTGTTTATTAACAATAGAAAATTTCAACTATGGTCCTAAACAACGAAGACTCAACAATACCCAGCTGTTTGCCAGAATGCAGACCACTCAAGTCCTCACCTTATTTGAAAAGGGAAGATGCATTTTTTTTTTTCTTTTCTAATCTATTTGGACTTTCAAAGTTTGAGAGTTTAGGGATAACTTTTTATGGCTACTCGACTTGCCAATACTCGAAAAGGACTCAATGTGCTAAGCATCAAGTGAAAAGGGTGAAAACTCATTGGGCGGCCAATAAATGGACTTCGGGTTTCTACGACCCTAGGTGACCTTGCCTAGAGCTTTACCTTTTCGAACCATAGCTTTCTCCCTACTTCCTTTACTTATGGGGTCAACACAAGGGTGAACCCAATGTATATCTCCCTAGTTTATTCTACTTCCCCGCTTCTTCCTATGTGTTCTGGGAATTGTTGTGCATTTTTGTGAGCTAGGCTCTGGACAACCAACCAATAGGCTATTACCTACGGTAACTTGCCAACCATACTAGTGCAGTGAAGTATGGTTTTATTTATTTTTTTCTTTTTTCTCCTTTTTTTTTTAATCTTTTTTCCTTATTTTTTTCCGATGTTTGTGGCTTCCCTGATCAAAGATTTACTTAAAGGCAGTATGAAGAAAATGGACTTGTGCTTGGGCTCTGGACAACTTGCCGATGAGCAGTTACCATTGACAACTTGCCAGCCATACCACTCTAGATAATCCGTTAGCTACCGAATTTCTGAACAAATTGCCAAAAAGTGAGTCAGTGCAAAAAAAGTGTGTAGATGCTTAGGCTTAAAGTCCCCCTAAATCAGAGGGCAGGTTGATAAGTCGTATACTTATCACCCTAATTTATTAACCAGTTAAAATAGAATTACTTGCCGAGGACTCAGAACTAAGTCCACATTCGAGTGGACACCTAGGCTAATTAAGCTAGAAGACCTGAATAGTCTAAGCATTCAGGTCCTATTGTATCATTTCCTAAAGTTAATAACTTCCAAATGCCTAAGTTCTCTTCTCTTAATTCTTTTTTTTATTTTAAAGAGACTAAAAGAAATTCTACAAAGTTAACAAAATGATTTCAGGATAAAGTATCCACACCCCCATGCCTAAGTGATGCAATGTCCTCATTGTAAAAATAAAGACTTGAAAAGGTTGAGTAAATAGAATATCACCAGAATAATGAGAAATTTCGGTCAGCTCTGCAGAGAATGTGGAATATAAATGCATGCTAAATTTAATGCCTTCAGCTAGGCATAACATACAAACAAAGAAGAAATTAGGAATTCACAAGTGCAGGTCATAATCAAAATAAAAATATTAATAACAGGACCTGCCAATAGGTGTCCATAAATGTTGGCTAGATTATGGTATAGACCCATGCCCCAGGGTCGAGTGGTTCTTAGGTTCTGGATGAGAATCATCCAGAACTGAAGGTTGTTAAGATTGTTTGGCTAGGCCTACGATTTTGTGGTGTGCAACCCAAGACCAAAGTGTCGGACAACAGGTAAAGATGGTTCAATAGGTTCAGATGTCCTCTTAACATTCAACTCAAAAAAATAATTAGTTATTTGAAGCTTTGGTTGCATGTGAAATACATCATAAGGGTTTTGGTAAAAGTAGGTGGTTTCAAGTCAACAGGAACCCTCAAATCTAGAATCAAAGTTCCCTCAGAATAAGGTTCCCATATTTTTATTTCTAACTACCTATCCTTCGAAATCAATGTTTCTGAGACCTCCAAATCGTTGTACACCCAATCTAAAGTGTGTAAGTCTAACAATTGAGGCTGAATCAAAATTGACTTAGGCATAATGATCTCAGAAGTCAGCTCTTTGGGGTGGGGATGAGGAATGGGGTCACTGATTGAATCATCTACATCCGGATCCTCTAAGTTAACCCCAACCAAATCAAATTCCACTATTATCAGGCAGTCAAATGGTTCATCAGATTCCTTAGGCCCGTTCGTCTAACAAAAATCATTTTTCTTATGCTCAAGTGAGACTTCGCGTAAAGATTCTTCACCCTTAGAGTCAAAAAATTGATGATCCTCATTTATATGTCTCAAAATCATATATCATTTCATGATCCAAGGAGACATATTTTTCTTCATTTTTTGGCTTGGGGATTGATGGGAACACCATCAAGACCCATAACTAGCTCATTTTTTCCGAATTAAGTGAGTTAATTCTCCTACATAACCGCAAGAGAGTCACAAGTCGTTGCATATTCATTCTGAAGGAAGAATAAGAAACTAAGGTTAAAGTAGCAATTTTACCAGCTTATCATGAATGAAGTACAACCACGGGTTTTCTCAGGGGTTGAATGAAGGTCAATTGGTCTTAAAAGGATAACAAGTGGGTTAGAACAGTCAGAAAAGTGTTTGCACATGTTTGAAGAATTAAATAACTTTTGAAACCCTAAAAACGGACCTACTTAATTAACTGAAGTTTTGATTATAATAAAATCCACCTAAACCCTCCAAAGTTGATAAGAAAATATTTTCTAGGGCTTAGAACCTTCAATTTGACAATTAGAGCCTATTTTGACTCAAAACAAAATCACAGACAAACATTTGCCCATATTTGGGCTTTTGCATAAATAACCTAATCAAACATGGCCATAACCAAAATCCAACTTCACCATTGGATTCCTTAAGTCCAAATTAGGTTTGTACCAAAATTTGGACCCAAGATGAGTTTGTCTTGACCTAGTTTGCAAATTAGTCCTGTCAAAATACATTTCTGCCCTTAGCTTTCAAAACTCTTTCAAATAGGCCCCCAACTTTACCGTCATTCTCACAAAAAGGTCCCCTTCGCATAGAACTCCTGCTCCTACAAATCCGGCGATAATCAATTAAGGATTTCCCCTTGATTGATTGATGAAACCTCCTCAAAACTGAATTGGAGATCCCTCTTGAAATCCTCTTTCAATAAAATCGATTCTTGTACTTCAATTCTTTCCCAATTTCAAGTGCGAACGCATGAGAAATTTTGGTTTCCAACACTGGCAACCATCCAAGCTTGAAAGCTTGGCTTCCAAGCACTAATCGACCCCCTGACACCTATATAAAGACTCCCCGGGCCTGCCTAATCCTCCAAGCTTGAATTTGGCCGAAGTTTCCCCATGCTCTTCCCTCCTCTCCAACCAAAAAAAGAAGTCTGCGAGCTTCGATGATATCTTTGGCCTCCTTCCTCATCCATTCTCGTGAAACCAGCTACAGATTCCTCATCCTCAGATTCTTCCGCATGGCGCAATACCAATAGCCATCCCCTTCGACGTTTTCACTGTTGTTCCTTCCTACCGAAGAAATTCATCATCCCCGATGCCAGCCATACCAGCTAGTGTCATCCTCCCCCTTTTCGTCCACTTACAATATGCAATTAGGTCACTCTAGGTTTGTTGGTTAATTTCGTACCCAAAACACCAAAAACAACCCCTCGCTACCACCATTCATCATCAACGTCTCCACCTCCGATCAAACATCCGGTGAAGCACCTCCGTCACCACAACCCTCCATCCACCTTGCCGAACACCTAAAGACCTCCACCTCACCTTCCCGTACAAAATCATCTCCTATTTGATCCTCTCACTCACCGAAACTCACCCCCGAGAAACCCACCTTCACACCACCTTCTCCGTCACTGTACACCTTCCACATGCACTCCCACACCACGACACCACTGCCACCACATTCCATGACCCACGGTGACCCTCCTAAAGTTGTTTAACAACGCTAAGAAGCCATTTTACTTATTTCACGGGTCGAACTCCGGTCGCCAATGCTATGGCTTCGAGTAAGGCTTCAAAGCTTGTTCCAGGATGCATTCACTCCAGGTGTTGGCTCCAGGCTATGTGGAATCGTCCCACACGCACATCCAGGTCTGCAATTGAGGGACATACCTTCAACAGCTACCCTGATTGGAAGAGCACTCCAGCAGTAGATGCACGAAACAGAGAGCCATCGGATTTAGTCCCACATCACCAAGCGCGACGTCCTGGTAGCCGCATAAGATGAAAAACTGTTGAGGGCTTATCGCCTCAACACTCGGGCGGTGAGGTCCCCTACACCCTCATGTGTCTCGCCTGCGACCTCTCCCCTGCGGACCAGGTACACCCGATTACTGGCCTACGCTATCCACTCCTCGCGCACCAACCACTACCGGTGAACCTGGACTCGGGTGCAGTCTAGTTTCGATTACCCATATACTCGGTACTGTGGAAGGCTCTAGGAGAGCATAACCCAGAGAGAGAAAGAGTGCTTGCACGGGGGTAGAGGGGTTTTTGCTGTAGAGGAAATTGGCTGACACTTAACCAATTCAAGAAGTCTCCCTTCCTATGTGAAGAGGTTGAACAGAAGAAGAAGAAAAGAAGAAGGGGAGAAAAGGAGCTACAGCAACAGGGAAGAAGAAGCAGTTGAGGAGAAAGAGAGGGCTATACACTGTAGCTCGAGATGATTATGCCATTTGATTAAACATTCAGCCGTTTGATACTTGATTGCTAGGCTTTACTGGTTGATACTGTTGAGAAATTTCTTGTTATTATGAGGCGTACTTGGCGATTCAAATCACCATTTTACCTCATTCTTTTTGCACTATTGAAATTTGTATTCATTTCTATATCATTATTGTTTGTAGTTCCATTATAAATTGCTTATGTTGTGCTTAAATTGCAATTCTTGAGATATAAATTCCATATTGCTCCCTGTGTTCGACCTCGGAACCTTTTTTGAGTAATAAAATTTATTTTTTTAAGCTCTATTTTGGCTACACAACACGACAATCTTCAACACTGATTTAGCACGTAAAACATTTTGGCGTCGTTGCCTGGGAGAAATAGGCAATTTATAACTCTTGATTGCATTTCCTGATTCAGATTCTAACTTGCTATATTTCCTTTGCTGTGGTTGTTTCTGGAGGATACATTCAAGGAAGATCAGCAGCACAGCAAACACGCCCGGCGCAGGTAAGATCTAATTATTCTCCTCTTAAGCCTGTCATTCTGAGAAGGATAAAAGGAAAAAATCAATTAGGGCTACTTACATTCTATCCATAGATAATACATCAAGCTGCCTTATTTGATGCATTTTATTTAGAGAATAAATCCTCATTTATGAACCAACTTTAAGCTTAAGGTATCTAGGGCTATCACATTCTTGTTTGAGCCCTAGGTACCACATTTGGACAAATTAAATTGGACCAAATTAGAACCAATTAACGAGTCCAGTTTATGGCTTTTAGAGACACTTGCTTAATCAGGAAATCAACTTCCCAAGTAATGTGTGCCTAGACCTTGATTGAACTGATTCATTCAAGCAAAACCTAAAATCAGGCTCCTAAAGTCATTTGAACACTAAAAGAGGGACCAAAATTATTAAGGACAATACAAGTGAAGTTGACCCACCTTGTTTCGGTCAACCAATCTTCAAATTAGTTCACTTTAGCACTCAACACATCTTCAAGTTCAAGTGAAATTCTAAAGCACCCTTACTCTTAATTAAAACGGGTAGACTCAAGAGGTCAAGTGCCCATTCTGGTCTACCTGGAACATCAATGACAAGAGAGGTCGAGTAGGGGAAACCCT
The DNA here is from genome assembly GCA_037157565.1 of Thalassia testudinum. Lineage (NCBI taxonomy): Eukaryota > Viridiplantae > Streptophyta > Magnoliopsida > Alismatales > Hydrocharitaceae > Thalassia > Thalassia testudinum. Next base: position 65,320,860 of record JAZHRO010000014.1, read on the forward strand.
GTATCCCGAAGGGGCACTTTACCGTGTAGGGGTCTTTGTGGTACTCTCCCCCTCAGGCTGCCCGGATAATTCTCAGGTGGATGGCTTTCTAACTAAGGGATATCATCTACCTCGAACCTCTATAGCCATCGAAAATTTTTTTGGGTGTCCTGACTGGGTCAATCAAATTCTTCCTCTCATTTAATCCATCGATGCATGTTCGAGAGGAGGTCTCTAAGACCATCCTTGAGGCCTCCTTTAATGACTCATTCACGTCGAGGTTAAGCCTCAACCTCCTTTTTTGTGCAACAACCCAATGCTTTTGATATCTCTTCCAATTCATCTGAACCTGGTTCTCCTTCATCCATCATCATGGCACAACCCACAGAAAAAAATAATCTAGAAAATCACCTTTAGTGCATCAATGATCTATTCTAAGCCTTTGTTAACCCACTACAGCATCCAATGATGCGAGATCACTACATTCCCAACAATCGAACCACGAGTAGAAATCCTCGCTGGAGGTCCTGACACTGAACTCAAGCCCAGCATGATTCTTGCCATTCCCAAATTCCATGGGCATAATTCTGAAGATCCTTTCCAGCATATCAAACAACTCAAGCATCTAGCCCATACCTTTAGGTCAGAAGCTCAAAATCATGATATTCGACTCATGAAAATGTACTCCTTCTCTCTCTTGGATAAAGCTGCTCACTAGTACCAAACCCAAGGACGTCCAATCAACACCTAGGAGGAACTTCCATCCAAGTTTCTGAGGAATTTTTTCCCTGTTGGTCAGACAAATGCTTTATGACACCAGATCACACATTTCACACAACAAGCTGGAGAACCACTTCACGAGCCATGGGATCATTTCTTGGATCTCATGCAAAAGTGCCCCATCATGAAGTTACTAAATGGGAACAACTCCAGTCTTTTTACCAAGGACTCTAAGAGGATATTTGATTATTCATCAATGCAACTTGCAGAGGAAACATCATGGGTCAACACGAAGACGCCGTGTGGGAGATTCTCGAGAATATGTGTGAGAACTCCATCAATAATGAATCCATGGGCATGTTTAACCGGACGAATGGTCGCGCATTCACAAATCCGAAGGGGGCACATGAGACTCAAGGCCTGTCCTATTCTGTCGACTTGGAACTAATGGCCAGTCATCCGGACAAGATCTCTATTATTGAGAAGAAGGTGGATGAGCTAACTCGACATTTGCAATGAGCCACCTTTGCGCAAAAATCATTCACACAACCACCCTCAGGCAAGGAGGCCGTGTACAACATCTATCACCGACCTTCTCAAGGGATGGACCCATATCCACCCCCGTCTGATTCTGGCTACGGAGGAAACTTTGGATCCACCTACTCTACGTGGGTGAAATCTGAACCCTCTTATTCTTATTTTTTTGAGGTTTTTCAGACCTGCGAGGACCACAACGCCATTCAAAATGATCCATTCTTGGTTACTTATCATTCTATTCCTTTTAGAAGATAGGGAGGAGATTGCAGGCGATCTTGGGGTGACGGCGGGCGGGAATAGGGTGGGGGAAGGTTGGCAGATTTGGTGACCTAAGGGTTGGAAGAGCAAGGTGCAGGGGGTGTTTACGGCTTGCGATGAAAGGGGGATGGAGGAGAGGTGGTCTGGTAGAAGGGGCACAATGCTGCCCGGCAAGGTTTTGTCTTTTCGCTGCCGACGGCGGGGACACATGGCTGCCACCTGTTGATTCCCCTTGGTCTATCTGGGATGCGGGGGTTTCGGTCACAAAAGGGACTCGTGTAGAAGGTGGGGGGGACCGAGGGATTTTGACCCCTTCCCACCATCGGGAAATTTGAATTTTAGGGCTGCGCAGATTTCGCCTTCGCCCCCATCTCTACATAGACCGAGGGGGCTTATGGCTGATGTGGAGGTGCCGATGAGGGAGAGCATCAAAGCTATGGAGGTGGCCTTGCGTTGACCGTTGGTGGGAGAGGTTATGTCTGAAAGACCATCGGCGGAGAGTGTCCGCAACCTGGTAACCTCTCTATCCCTTGCGACCAACTCATGGTAGATTTCTTTTCTATCAGATACATGCTTTGTTCTCTTTGGGTTTGGTATGGGGGATGTCGAGAAGCTGCGATTTCGATCATCTTGCAACGATGGCTGCATGGTGATCTGGAGATTAGTTTCTCCTTTCGACGGAGCCTTGCCGGAGAGACCTCCCCAGAGAGTGGGTAACAGGACAGGAAAACTAGAGATTGATGGGTTGCCTCTGCACTTGAGGTCAAAGGAAGTTGTGTAATCGATGATTTCTGGCTTTGCAATAGTGGTAGAGGACGCAGACGTTGGAGTGCTAGAGGGGAATGGACGTCTGCTGAGTGTAAAGGTTGAGGTCTTCATCACTGGTTCCATGCCTAACAATCTGATTTTGAGGTGCGGTGGTAGCTCCTGGATGCTGAGGTTGAATTTTGTGGTGGATGATACTGTAGCAGAGCGATTTAAGTCATTTGGATCTACAGCTGATGAGGAGGCGACTGCTTAGGTGCTATGCACGGCTCATGGGGATGAACCTCTAATTGCTGAGGCTGGTAAGGATCATTGTGAAGGGGAGATGAGGAGGCTTCAGATTGAAGAAAAGGAGGAACTAGGCGGTGGGTATATGGCAGAACTGTCGCCCACAATGGCAGGGAAAGCACTACCAGTTGGTGTCGAGAATGAGGAGCAGGGGAATTTGGGTGCGCAGCCTTGGTCAGTAAAGGGTCAACAGGACCTGCAGGAGAAGGAAGACCATAATTGTGAACGGGGATCTCGCGCAAAGAGTGGCAAAAGGAGATCACTGTATAGCCTGCGGCAGAGGAAATCAAAGGCTATTATACTGATGGATGAAGATGAGGTTGCAAAGGTCATGCAAGTGTGGAAATGACATTGCCTTAGGAGAGAGGGATCCAGTGAGGGTTGATGAGGATTCTCACTTGGAACGTGCGTGGGTTGCGTGATAAGAGCCAGAAGGCACCCTTGATGAGATATTTAAGAGAATGGGGAATCGATTGCGTGCTCATTCACGAGACACACATTGAAGGTAATTTTGATAGGCTGTGGCCTGACTTCATAGCCTCAGGGATGAATGACTATGTGTAGACTGATGCAAATGGGAGGTCGAGTGGCATTGCTATTTGGTGGAGGAAGAGGTGGGCTCAGTGTTTGGAGGTTCACAAAGCCAGACATATGTTGACATGCAAATTTCTTATTCAATAGGGACAGGAATATATTTGGATTACTGGAGTATATGGTCCTTCTAATGCTTCTACCAGGTAGGAGCTGTGGGAGGAGTGGTCTGCAGTGGCTGATTTGGTGCAGGGGGGAATATGGCTGACTGGTGGCGACTTTAATTGTGTGCTAACAGGGGCTAACAGACCAAAACGCAGCATGGACAGTTCAGGTATTGGTTTTCAAATGATGGTTCAATCTCTGCAGTTGAATGAATATCGTTCCTCGTGTGTGGAATTTACTTGGCGCAATGGGAATGGGCTGGCTTCAAGTTTGGATAGATTCTTCGAGAATGTGGACATCCTTGTTAGATTTCAATTGTCGAATGTGAGTGGGCTGAGCTGACCCTTTTCAGATCATACCCCATTGGTATGGGATAGTGGGGAAGAAAACCAGGTTGGATCCTATTTCAAAATGAAATGTTCTTGGTTGTATGAACTACGTTTTTACTAGATGATTAGCTCTTAGTGGAGAGCTAAAGCGGTCCAGGGGTTTGCCACTGCTAGGCTGTCAGCTAAGTTGGATGGTTTGCGCATGATCTTGAAAGAAAATGGTTCTACTGTTGGGTTGCTGAGGGGACAAAGGAGAAGGGAAACTTTGAGAAAAATTCAGGAGCTAGACTCCAAGGAAGAAGCTGGCCAGTTGTTTGAAGATGAGTTGGCTAAAAGTAAAATGTGGTAGGGTGTGGTTCTCGATGAAGATCTAAAACAAGAAATCGATTGGAGGGAGAGATCCAGGCAGGTGTGGCTGAAGGTGGGGGATGCCAATACAAAGTTCTTTCATCTTGCAGCTAGTTCTCGGAGACGTGCTAATTTTATTTTCTCTGTACTATGTGGTGGACATAGGGTCCCTTCTGAATAGGAGATTAAATCTAAAACCATCAAATACTTTAGAGAGGCATCTCGGGCATCCAAGAGGTGGAATTGGAGATTAGAAAGAAATGTGGGTCCTAAGGTGTCGACTGAACAGGCTGAACACCTGATGGCACCTATTACTGAAAAGGAGGCCTTGCAAGGAATCAGTGAATTAAATGTGGAAGGCCCTCCGGCCCTTGATGGAGTACAGGTTTTCTTTTACAAGGAGATGTGGGGTGTGGTGGGTATGGAGGTGATGGATGTTATCAGAGAATTTGAGGTGGGGAATGCAGGCTTTGAGAGGATTAATAAGTATTACCTATTTTTGCCTAAATTGATGGGAGCAGAGCACTTCTCTGAGTTTAGGCCGATTTCCCTCTCAAACTCCATCTATCTTATCATCAGCAAGACCTTGGCTAATAGGCTGAGAGTTGTTCTACAGGATCTGATTCATCCAGTGTAGGCTGCCTTCCTGCCCAATAGATCACTTCAAGAATCCTTCATACTGGCTTAGGAAATGGTTAATGGATGGAATCGTAGGAAGTGCAAGGCTTTCATGTGGAAAGTGGATTTCCAGAATTCCTATGATTCGATCGCTTGGTCCTACCTGTGGGAGATATTTAGAAGAAGAGGATTTCCCCCTCTTTGGATCCAATGGATGAAATGATGTATTACTACGGCTTCTTTTCACCTTTGGTCAATGGAAAGCCATGTGGAGCATGGATCCAACCTCAACGGGGGGTTAGGCAATGGTGCCCACTTGCCCCATTGATCTTCAACATTGCGGTGGATGGGCTTGCAAGGTATGCCTGCAAATTGGCTGAGGTGGGTACTATTAAAGGGTACTCACTGTCTAGCAGGGGAAACATGACCCCCATTTTACAGTATGCTGACGACATAGTGTTTTCTGTTGAAGGATCCAGGTCTGAGGCACATGCTCTGGGGTTGCTAGTAAAGATTTTTGGTGACATTTCAGGCTTATGTCTGAACAAGGTTAAATCGATTTTGATTTGCTTTGGCATGAATGAACAGGAACAGAGGGAGTTGGATGGTGTTTTGGGGTCACCCCATGCTAAATTGCCGTTGAGATACCTTGGTCTACCTCTGAGGGCCACAAAACTGAAAAAATCAGAACGGAATGTTCTTTTAGAGAGTGTGTCTGGAAAACTGAAGGGCTGGAGCAGTAGATTCCTGTGAAAAGGTGGAAGATTAATCCTACTCAATTCAATCATCACATCCATACCGGCTTTCTACTTCAGCATTTTTAAGGCTCCTAAATGTATTTTGAAGAGATTGGACACTATGAGGAAGAGGCTTTTCTGGAAGGGTGCTGGTCATGAGGGCGGATTCATGCAACCCATCAGTTGGAATTGTATCAGCAGACCTAAGGAGATTGGGGGCTTGGGAATTAAAGCTCTCAAAGAATTCAATGAAGCCTTGTTGCTGAAGTGGGCCATCAGAATTCTGGATGGAAAGGAGGGGCTAATGGAGGACTTGATCAGGGACTGCTATGGTGGTTCTAACAGTAGTTTGCAAAGGCTTCAGCCGAAGAAACCTTCTCCCTTTTGGCGATCTGTGGTTTCTGCAGTCACCTGCTATTGGCATCTGCTGCAACCCAAGCTCGGAGATGGTAGAGGCTTCAGCTTATGGAATGAGCGTTGGTCTGACTTGGGCCTACTAAAAGAGGTCTATCCGAGGGCTGATGCTGTTGCTGATAGGGAAGCCACAGTTAGCAGCTTGTGGTTTCAGGAAGTGGGGTTTTGGCAACAAGAAGGACTACAGTAGTGCAAGCCAGGCACTCTCCTGTGGAAGGAAAGGAAGAAAATGATGGCGAGTCTGCAGCAGAAGTAGCTTGTGAGTAGTGAGACTGATACTTACAGCTGGCAAGGTAGTTTTTCAGTGAAGCAAGCATATGAGAAAGTTATTAGAGCCAATAGTGAGGTGGAATGGGACCCTATTGACAGAAAGATTTGGCTTCTAAAAGTTCCTCTAAAGGTTCAGATATTCCTGTGGCTATGCAGACGTGAAGGGTTGATCACTGGTGATCTGAGACATAGAAGGATGGGGACGGTTCTAAATGTCTGCCCTCTTTGTGGGTTTCATTCTGATAGTGCATCACACATTTTTTCCTCCTACTTGATCATGGATAAGATTTGGAGGTTGGTTTGTTTAGAACCCCTCCCATCCTGGGATTCATTATGGCAGAGGTTCATCACTCCTGATCGACCATTGGGGCAGCTGTGTTGCGGTGTGTGTGGAGGGCACGTAATGATAAGCTTTTTCAGGAGAGATCAGTGAGATGTGAGAATATTGTAAAGGAGTGCTGGTCTCTCATATATAGTTGGGCCTCACACTTGTAATTGCTTTCTTTTATATGGAATATACTACCCTCCGGATTGCTATCGACTCATGATAGTATTCCTCAATGTTTCAAAAAAAAATGATCCATTCTCAAACACCTACAACCCTGGATGGCGTAATTATCCCAACTTCACATGGTTAGGAAATAATCATCATCAGAGACCTCAATATCTTCCACGACCATAAGCTCCTCATCCATATCAGTCGCCACAACGTTGGCCTAACCCAACTTATCAATCTGGGCTGACTTAGGCAGATCAAATGACTCTTATCCTTCAAACTCTGGCTGACATTCAGAAGACAAATGCAGCTATGCAAAAATAGCACACAGAGAATATCACAGAGGTTCGAAATTAACTTGCCCAGATGGAAAATCCTCGCCAACCTGGTGCACTTCCTTCAAAAGCTCTGGCTATTCCGAATAGCATGCTGAACCAGAGGCGCATTACGAACTAAAATCTAGACCAAGCTCACTTTGTTTATCAGGCCCCTTCTACTCCATCACCCGACGGGATGGAGACTTCGACATCATATACGGGTTACCAATGGCAAGCACCTCTTCTACCCACTCCAAACCAAAACTTGGCAGGATTAAATTCTGTTACTACTTGCATCGGCAAAACAACATAGGACCCACCTTATCCAAGCCAAACCCAACCTGATAGTACAAACCCTAACCCAAGGATAGTCATCCAGAACACCTCTATCTCAGATCAAGAACCTGGATCCATTCTATAGGAACCATGTAAGGTTCCATTTCCTGAGGCCTTGACCAAAGGAAAAAGTATAACCAAAATTGCTGCACCTGAGGAGGTCTTGGTTAAGCTCTTTGAGCAAGTCCATATAAACATCCCCTTGATGGATGCAATACGCCACGTACTGACTTACGCATGATTTTTGAAAGACATATGTACACATAAGCGTAACCCATGAACCAAAGATGGGAATCGATTGTTCTATTAGAGCAAGCCAGCTCTGTCATTTTGAGCAAACTCCAGCCTAAGGCAAAAGACCCAAGCACCCCTTTGATCTCCTGCGAAATCGGTGTTATACGATTTGACTGAGCTTTATTAGACTTAGGAGCCTCCGTAAATTTGATACCCACATCCTTACTAGACTACTTTGAGGAATCTAAGCTTAAATCGACTAAAATGACTTTACAACTAGTAAACCGATAAATTAAGTCACCAAAAGGTGAATTCTTGAGGATGTCATAGTTAGGGTGCATGATTTCTATTTCTCAGTGGATTTCATCAGTTTAGACAAGGATGCTGCTGAGAATGTGAAGAATACACCAATCATACTAGGGAGACCCTTTCTGGTCACGGCCAAGGCCAATATCAATTGTGAGGAGGGAAAAATTGAATTAAAATTTGGGGGCAAGACACTAATGATCAACATCTTTAAGGCCCAATAAGGAATTAATTGCGGAGTCATGGAACAAATTTGCGATATTGAAGCAGTCGTTAACGACTTCATCGAGAACCTGGCTATTTCTGATCAACCACAAGGGTATCAAAACTTGTAATTAGAGGAGCCTGAACTCAACCTGGACACACCCATCACTCCATCCTTTACTGACACCCATCCTAAATTACCTGCTACTACTGAAAACTTGATTTTGGAATTAAAGCCTCTTCCCGATCATCTCAAGTACGTCTTTTTGTGTTCCAATCAAATGTTTCCTATGATTATCAACTCCCAACTCACACCTGATGAGGAAAGACGCCTAATTTATGTTCTCCAACAACATCGAAGAGCCATTGGATAGACTCTCGACGATCTCACTGTTATCAACCCCTCATACTGCACACACCACATCTACATTGAAGAGGGCTCACGACCATCGCATGAAATGCAGAGACGCTTGAATCCCAATTTGCAAGATGTTATGAGGAAGGAGATTATCAAGTGGTTAGATACAGGGATCATCTACCCGATCTCCAACAGTTGGTGGGTGAGTCCAATCCAAGTTGTGCCTGAAAAGGCAGGGCACATCGTCGTCATGACTTAAACTGGAGATTTCATACTGACCCATATAGCAAACTCAAGGAGAGTCTGCATTGATTACAGAAGACTCGATTCCTCGACGAAGAAGGATCATTTTCTATTACTGTTCATTTATCAAATTCTCGAGAAACTAGCGGGAAATTGATTCTTCTACTTTCTGGATGGGTACTCCGATTATAACCAGGTCACAATCCATCTCGAGGACCAAGAGAAAACCAACTTCACTGGCCCCTTCAAAACTTACGCATTCTGAAGGATGCCGTTCAGTCTCTGCAATGCACCTGCTTCTTTTCAATGGTGCATAATTACCATATTCTCAGATATGGTAGATGGATGACTTCTCAGTATTGGTAAATCATTTACCTATTACCTCCTGCACTTGTTCCAGATCCTTAGGTAGTGTATCGATGTGAACTTGGTTCTTTCCGGGGAAAAGTGCCGCTTCATGGTACCTGAGGGAATAGTCCTGGGACCTCTTATCTCTGGAAAGGGCTTCCAAGTTGATCAAGCCAAGGTGAATTTGATTTCCAAACTCCCTATGCCTAGCTCAGTCAAAGACATCCGATCCTTCCTGGGGCATGTCAGTTTTTACCATCGATTCATTCCTAATTTCTCGAAAATCACACGCCCCCTAACTAATCTGCTATCTAAGGATGTCCCTTTTGAAATCACCAAGGAGTGTACTCAAGCATTTGAGATCCTACGTGATCAAGTTACCCAAGAAAATATCCTACAACCCCCTGATTGGTCTTAACCCTTTGAGATCATGTGCGATGTGACTGATTACACTGTAGGTGTAGTACTCGGGCAGAAAATAGACAGGAAGCCCGTGGTCATTTACTACGCTAGCAAGACACTTGACGAGGCTTTGCATAACTATATAGTTTCCGTGAAAGAGTTACTAGACATAGTATTTGCCATGGAAAAGTTCAGATCATTTCTTTTGAGTTCCTGCTTTATCATTTACTTAGATCGCACTACTGTGAGGCATCTCCTTACAAAGGAGGACACGAAACCTTGACTAATCCACTCAATCTTGCTATTGCAACAATTTGATCTTGAGAATCGCAACAAGGCGGGGAAATAGAATGTGGTAGCTGATCACTTATCCCTTGTTCCTTCTGGTATTATCAACCCTTCTGGACCCATTACTGAACATTTTCAAAATCAGCACCACCTGGCTATCATTACAGAACTTCCATGGTTTACTGATCTAGTAAACTACTTAGCATCACATCAAATACTGCCCAATTGGCCAAAAGCCAAGAAGGACATATTACTTTCCAATGCCAAGTACTATTTTTGGGAAGACCCGTATCTCTTCCGCATTGGTGCTAATCAAATCATCCGATGATGTGTTCTGGAAGCAGAAATTGAGGACATTTTGTCCTTCTGCCATGACCAAGCATGCGATGGACACTTCTCTGGTCATAAAACTATAGCAAAAGTTCTCCAATGCAGCTTCTATTGACCCATGGTTTTCAAAGATGCATACAATCACTGTAAGGCATGCACTCGTTGCCAGACCTTAGGAAACATGAGCAACCATGATATGATGTCCTTATAGCCAATTCTCGTATGAGAAATCTTCGATATCTAGGGGATTGATTTTATGGGACCCTTCCCTATTTTGAATAGCTTCGAATACATTCTTCTTTCTATTGACTATGTGTCTAAATGGATCGAAGCCATTCTGACCCGAACTAATGATCATAAGGTTGTCATCAATTTCATTCATCAGGACATCTTTTCTCGGTTTGGGATTCTGCATGCCATAATCTCTGATGGTGGGACCCATTTCACGAATGCGCAGTTCAAATCGCAAATGACCAAATACAGGGTGTCGCACCGAATCTCTACCCCTTATCACCTGCAAACCAACGGTCCAGCTGTGCTATCGAATCGGGGAATCAAGAAAATCCTTCAGGTCAATGTTCAACCTGACAGCGAGGATTGGTGATCCTGACTTCATGAAGCTTTGTGGGCTTATAAGACTGCCCATAAAACCTAATTAGGCATGTCACCCTTTAGATTAGTGTACGGGAAGGCATGTCACCCTTTAGATTAGTGTACGGGAAGGCATGTCACCTCCCCATTGAATTAAAGCACAAAGCCTACTGGGCAGTACGTAACTGCAATCTCGATCTTTCTAAGGTGGGAACCCACAAAAAGCTTCAAATGAGCGAGATTGATGAATTACGCCACGACGCGTATGATAACTCACGAATTTGCAAAGAGCGTGTTAAGGCCTTTCACAACAAGCACATATCCAGAAAGTTCTTTTTCCATGGTCAAAAAGTTCTACTCATTGACCCCAAACTAAAATTGTTCCGAGGAAAACTCAGATCAGAATGGATTGGACCTTGCCATGTCTGACGAATTTTGGAAATGGAGCTATCCAAATCAGTGAACTCAGCCATGATTCAGAACCTTTTGTCGTGAACGGACCGAGACTCAAACCATTAATTGAACTCACCGATACAAATTTTATTGTGATATCTTTTACCCTCCATTCTCCCTAAGCTAATTGTGCCCAGTTGATGGGTTTATCTTTGCGCTTAATGGAAGGCAACCTATCATTTTGATAAACCCGAAACAATTCCTGACACATCTTATGCTAAACTCATATTACACTTTAGGGTTCATCCATTAGAACAGCTGACTCCACCTCTGGTACCCTACCCGAGCTTGAAATCGTCCACAACAAGTCACCTCGACCCATTCACCCGCCCAACACCTATTCTAATGAATGGTCTAAGCTAAACTCAAACCCACCTAATTTACAATGAGGACATTGCAAATCGTAGGCATGGGGGGTATTAAAGTGCAAAACACCATAAAAATCACTTTACAAGAAGGGTTTCATCAAAAAAATCACATAATCAAAAAATACCAAAAAAAGAGAGAATGTTTGAGAAAAGAACCAAAAATGTGGGAAGGGAGGAAATTTTAAAGTGGTTGCATATCAGATTGTGAGGAGAAAAGGGAGGAGATAAAATGTCAAAAAGGAGCACAACTTGAAATGAAAAGAAAAAGAGATATTCATTAGCAAAAGATTAAGGAATTGACTTAGTTATAGACCTATCAAAAGAAAGAAAACGAAAGGTAAAAAGTGCTAATAAAACAAAGTGATTAGTAGGAATGCTGATTTTAGGCCTCTTGGGCTTTAATCATAGGCTTAAAATTTCAAGTACTCGCTATGATCTGGATAATTCTCATGAGGTTGGGGAAACTGTGAAGCTTAAATATTAGGTCTAAGGCTTAGGGATTATTCGACCTTGTTAATTGACCTCTGTTTTGCGGGACTTGGTAACCTAAGCACCCCAATCCACACAGAGTCTGGTTCAGTGCGCCAAAGTATCAAAATCACACAAATGCATTTTAAAATTATTCTGAAAAAGTTACCTAGATTAGGAGAGGCCGATGAAAGGAGATGCGGTGTAGACCCAGATAGGTGTGTTAATATGGTAATTTTATCGTCGAAGTGTGTATAGTTGTTAACCTGAATCGAGCCTAACCATCTCTTTACAAAATTTTTTACCTGGCCTACTTGATTTTATCTTGGTCACTTTTTGACCCAGGGTCGAACTCGGCGAAGTGGGACTAGAGGTGAAGTTTCTACGCCTTTCCTACAATGAATCTCTTCTATTCATTTATTATGTTTTTGGTGTTTTTTTCTATTTAAGTTTTTTTCTGATAATTCTTGTCCTTGAGGCACACCCTGAAAATTAGGTTCTTGGCTTTGAGCCAAATTAGGGTTCCAAATCTGGTCTTGCTATTCGCAAGACTGAGTACCTGCAAGTCAAGGACTATCTTTTCTCTTTTATATATTTTTTTATCTTTTTTACTGGCATGAAAGAGAAACAAAAATAAGGTACATATAGTATAGATATATATGTATATATTATATATGTACAAAGGGGTGGGGGTGGAGGTAGAGATGGAGTGTAGCACGATGTCGAGTCAGTCGTCGTCTAGGAAGATGCAACCAACTGGACGAAATGCCGTGTATAATGTAAGGTGGATGGGTGGAAGATGAGTGCGAACATGCTTTCTGTATGTGTGTATCAGGGAATATCAGCAACTAGTGCAGATATTCCCGTGATACAACATATGGTAAGTAATGTGAAAATATATATATATATGTATATTTGTAAATATATCTATTTGTATATATATATGGTTATAAATATATAGGTATATATGTAGTTATATGTATATATATATATGTATATGTGTATATGTATATGTATATATATATAGGTATGTAACTATATGTATAGATAGATATATATATGTATATGTCTGTATATAATAATATATAGATGTATATATATATATGTGTATGTATATAGTAATATATGTATATATAGATATATGTAGATATATATATATGTATGTTTATATAGTTGTAGATATATATGTGTATATGTATGTATAACTGTATATATATATATATGTATGTATATGTGTAGATATATGTATATATATATGTATACGTATATAAGTATATGTATATACGTAAATATATATGTGTATATATATATATAAATATATAGACGTATATATATATATACGTATATATGTATAATAATACTTAGTTATATAGGTACTACTATATATATAGATATAAATATATATATATATATGTATATAAATATATATATGTAAATATACATATATAATTATATATTATTGTATAGGTGTGTACGAGAGTGTGAGTGTGTGTGTGTGTCTGCGCAAAGAGAGAGTGAGAGAGTGTTGTGAGAGAGAGAGAGAGAGGGAGAGGGAGAGATGGCGCTGCTGGAGTGAAGATGCACGGGTTTAGTCGTTTGAGGCCGCCAGGTGTCGTCTGATGATTTCACGCGCATGCGCAGGCACGTATGTCCGTAAAGAGTCATGCACTGGGAGGGAGTGAGCACGGGGAGAGGACCGTAGCACACCGTGCTACGTGAAGGGGCTGGAATGGGCAGACGCTAGTGCACGCGGGGGAAGGGAGTGGGCGAATGCGGGTGCGGGCGCGGGGCTAGATGGAGGCGGACTGCAGCTGGTTGTGACACGCCGGGTGACCGGATAAGTGAGAAACCTACCGGTCACCCCACTGTAGCGACAGTGTTCCGCTGAAATGCGTGAGCAATGGCTATAGTGCCCAGGCGAGCTGCACAACCACCTGCATCTGGTGCTGTGAGTGCAGGAGGCGTGGACGGCTCAACGCACGCGGGGAAGAGGATGCACCGATTGGGCTTGTGGGAGAAAGAGCGCGACAGGGAGCACGGAGAGGGAGGCGAGGGCGGCCTGCAGGCATCTGTGGTGGCCTGCGTGCACGAAGAGGCGGCGGGTGGCCTGCTGCTATGCGCTGTGGGGCTTGGCCGGCTGCTGCATGGGCATGCGGTGGCCGGTTGAGCTTCAAAGCTTGAAGCTTTGTGGCAATGGCGAAAGTGGCTTGGAAAGTTGAAACAGGGAAGGGAAGACAACCACGCCCACCGACTCTTTGATGAGCTGGGCGGTGGTGGTCTCACGGTGGTGGGTGTGCACCACAGTGATGTACTCCTACCTGCAGAGTGGCACCTCAGAGGAGGAGAAGCTCCGAATGGAGAGAGAGGGGGAGGAGATGGCCTGGAGAAGAAGGTTAGCTGCTGTGTTGGATTTTTTTTCGTGGTCCAGGCACTCCTTTGCAAGAAGCCGAGCTCTTTTTATAGAGGAAGAAGGCATGCACAGCCATGCCCTCGCTGTGCATGCGGTTGTGCATGGCTTGGCAAGGCTTGGCAGTGCATGTTGAGCAGGGAATGTTACAAGGAGGAAGTTGCCATGCTTTGCAGCCACGAGGAAGAATTAAAAATCAAATAGAAATAAAAATAAAGATGGAAATTTTGCGAAGCAGCACTTGAAGAAAATGTGAATTGCGTGGCCATTTTATTCACTCTCCTCCCCTCTCAATTAAATGCATGCATGCATGTATTTTCATAAATGCGACAATGGAAACCTAATATGCACTGGTAATGCTATGAAATGGCACAAGACGGCACAGTTGCAGGTGTATTTTTGCAGTGCAGTCATACCCTCATGCCTATCTTTTGCTAGTCCCAAGAAAAACATTTTTTTCTATTGTATTTGGAAATGATCTTTAGCTAAAGATTTTCTCCTGAGGCACATAGTTGTGTTTATTGTTGGATATTGTGAGAACCAATTGCAGAGAAGACTACCGGTACTTTAAGTCTCACATGACGTAGATCATCTCTTGACTAACCAGGACTCTTGATATTTAAACTTAATACGATTTTCGGGACCCAAGAGGTTTTTGCCGCACTCGAGAGCTCAACAGGTTATGGCTTGTGCATAGTGAAGGATCAATACTAACCAGATGAACATTAAGACTCAAGCCCAGGGTTTCAAGAATTTTTAAGTAAAGGTTGGTTCCAGTTTCCGCTCGTGTCATCGGATTGACCCTTAAAAAGTTGACGGAAAACTCAACTCCCATTTTCTGACATTTGTTGCGAAAAGAAAACAGGGTTTTTACGACTTGCCCTGAAGAACTTTTTTTGTGCGAAGAAGACCTTACAGATATTTGTGAGATATATTGACTTATTTGCATCTTTTTTTTTTTTTTTAAACACGTGTCAGTATATCTCTTACAACATTATTTGGAGGAGCACACTTTTTTTCTTTTTGGTGGGAGAGTTCCCTTTTGGTGGAAAGAGTCTCTCCTAAACACAAGACTAAAGCCTGGGATAAAAAGTCTACCTACGCACACAGGTAAGGACTCCACCTTCCCTAATGAACACTATGGTTGGATCGTATGTTCACCTGGTCTTTCTTAATATGTGTAGTGTGAGCCAAGATTACTTAGTCTCTCAAGTAGAAGCAAACCAACGGATCCTGTACTGGTGTCTCAGGTACAAGAATACGTCCTTAGTTAAGAGAGATTTTGATCTAACTTGTCAATGCACAAGTGAATTACGCTGAGTCTGAGCGAATCAAGCTTCTGTGGCCTGGAGAGTCTTCAAAAAAGAGGTTGAATATCCATAAACACTTGTTGTATTTTTGTTTCAGCCTTCAGATCATTACTAAATGCACTTTTTATATATATATATATAGATAGAAACTGCACGATACCATAAAATACCCAGATCCTATGGATGCCTATCCACCCCCCCATGCCAAACGATGCTATGTCCTCATATGCATGCAGGGTAGGGTAGAGGAAAGACGAAAGATCGGGTAATGAGAGCTGAGGTGTAGGGTATACAGCAGGGAGGTAGGGTGGGTGGATGGTGGGTGGTGATGTGAAAAGTGAAGTGATCGTGACAGTGGCGTGAAAAGTGATGGTGGATGGTGAGTGTTGTTGGGGTGCCTCCCAACGAGCGCTGAATTTAATATCCCCAGCTAGACTCAAGATCAGGCAAAAGATTAGTTACCCTCCAGCAGGGAAACAGATTCTCCAACAGGGGCAGGTTCATGAGTAAGATAGGGTTTCAAACGGTGCCCACTGACCGTAAATTTATGCCCAGATTTGGGATCTTCAATCTCAACGGCCCCGTTGGGAAATGCTCTCGAGACCAGGAAGGACCAGTCCATTTGGACTTCAGTTTCCCAGGAAAGAATTTGTGCCAGGCATTATAGACCCAAACCTGCTAAGTTGGCTCAAATTCTTTCCGCCGAATACGGCTGTCGTGGAAATCCTTAGTGCGTTGTTTGAAAGTTAAAGCAGAATCATAGGCTTCACGACGGAGCTCTTCTAGCTCCTGCAGTTGGAGTTTTCTTTCTCGACCACACAGGTCTGGGTCGAGGTTACATTGGCGAACCGCCCAATAAGCATGGTGCTCCAACTCCACGGGCAAATGACAAGGCTTCCCGTAAATGATTCTATAAGGAGACATACCAAGGGGAGACATGAAGGTGGTCCGATACGCCCAAAGTGCGTCAATCAGCTTGTCGGACCAATCCTTACGGTCATGCTGAACTATTTTCTGGAGAATTTGCTTGATTTGTCGGTTCGACACCTCTGCCTGGCCGTTCATCTGAGGATGATACGGGGATGTGGTACGATGGTGGACTCTGTATTTCCTCAGAAGTGCCCGAAAAGAAGCAAGGGTAAAGTGGCTTCCTCCATCCGAGATAATGGCTCGAGGGATCCCAAAGCTTGCAAAGATGTGGTCTTTGATAAATCGGGTGGATATAACATGGTCAACACGGCACGTGGGAATAGCCTCGATCCATTTCAAAACATAGTCAACGGCCATGAGGATGAATTTGAAGCCGTTGGAAGGAGGAAAGGGACCCATGAAATCAATTCCCTAAATGTCGAAGATTTCTGCAGCTAGGATCGGTTGCAAGGGCATCATGTCACGACGTGACATTAACCCTAACGACTGGCACCTAGTGTAATGCTTGGCATAATTGTGCGCATCCTGGTGAAGGGAGGGCCAAAAGAAACTGCACTGCAACACCTTGGCAGCAGTTTTCCTCCCAAAGAAATGGCCTCCGTAGGCCTGATCGTGGCAGAAGGATAGCGTACTGGGGAATTCGCTGTCAGGAATACAGCGACGGATTATTTGATCAGCACCTATCCAAAAAGGAAGTGGATTATCGCAGAAATAATACATTGCTTCTGCCATGAGATGCTTGCGCTGGTTTTTAGGCCAGCCACATGGAAGGGATCTAGAAGCAAGGTAGTTGGCAATGTCGGCATACCACAGTCCACATGCCAAATTATTGCCAATAGGTGCTGATCAAGAAAAATTTCTTTGATCGGCAGAGTAAGTCCAATACAGTCAGGGTCTAGTCTAGAAAGGTGATCAACCACAACATTCTAGGCTATGACCTTCTCACGGATCTCAATGTCAAATTCTTATAGCAGAAGGATCCAACGAATCAGCCTAGGCTTGGCATCCTTCTTGTGCATGAGATGGCAAATGGCCGCGTGATCGGTGAAAACAATAACGTGTGAGCCTAGAAGGTAAGAGCGGAATTTCTCTAGCCCAAAGACAACTGCTAGGAGTTCTTTTTCAGTGGTAGTGTAATTTCGCTGGGCCTCATCCAATGTCTTACTGGCGTAGTACACCACGAAGGGGTGTCTATCATGTCTTTGTCCTAGGATGGCTCCGATTGCAAGGTTGGAAGTGTCACATTTGAGTTCAAAGTTGAGGGAGCAATCAGGTGGCTGGAGAACAGGGGCCTTGGTGACAGCATTCTGCAGCTGCGTGAATGCTCGTATGCAGTCAGGACCCATATCAAAGGGTACGTCGGTCGATCAGAGATGAGTTAAAGGTTGAAAAATCTTGCATAAATCTTTGATCAATCTCCTATAGAAACCGACGTGTCCCAGGAAGGAGCGGATTTGCTTGACAGAGCCAGGCACAGGTAAATCAACAATTACGTCAAGCTTAGCTCTGTCAACCTTAATACCCCTTCTGGAGATGATATGCTCGAGAACAATTCCCTCCTACACCATAAAATGACTTTTTTCCCAGGAAAGCGCAAGGTTTACATCAATACATCTCCTAAGGATACGGGTCAGGTTGGCAAGACAGTCATCGAAAAATGGTCCAAAGATCGAGAAGTCATCCATGAAGACCTCGAGAAAGTCACCCACCATGTCATGGAATATCGCCAGCATACATCTCTGGAAAGTTGCCGACGCGTTGCAAAGTCCAAATGGCATCCTTCTAAAGGCAAAGGTGCCAAAAGTGTAGGTAAAGGTGGTTTTCTCTTGGTCTCGGGGGTCAATTGCCACCTGGTCATATCCTGAGAATCAATCCAGGAAACAGAAAAATTTATTTCCCGCTAACCGCTCCAGGATTTGGTCAATGAAAGGTAGCAGAAAGTGATCTTTCTTAGTTGTAGCATTGAGTTTCCTGTAATCTGCACACACTCTCCAAGATGTAGGAGTGCATGTAGGGATGGATTCGCCCCTGTCATTGAGACGGATGGTGAGTCCCGCCTTTTTGGGCACCACGTGACTCGGACTCACCCAAGGGCTATAGATGATCGAGTAGGTTATACCCGCATCCAGCGACTTAATAATTTCCTTCTTAACAACCTCCCACATGTTAGGGTTGAGATGTCACTGCATCTCGCCGGACGGTCGAGCCTCCTCCTCCGTATATATACGGTGAGTGCAGTAGGAGGGGCTAATGGTAGATAAGTCTGATAGAGACCATCCAATGGCTACCTTGTGTTCAATGAGGACATTTGTTGGCTTGCACTCTTGCTCCCTAGTCAATTTTGAATTGATGATTACGGGGAGCGTTTCATTTGGTCCCAGGAAAACATATTTAAGTGTACTAGGTAGCTCTTTCAGCTTGGGAGTGGATGGTGAAAGGTCTGGTATTGGGACGAGAGTGTCCCAGGCGGATCGGAGAATAGGTCAGGAGGAAGAAATTCGCCTTCAGATTGGCCAAGAAGAGGGGCTTCTTGGATAGATGGATCCAAAATGGAATAGCCCTAGTGAGAGGTATACGGGCTCAAGGTCCCAGTGTGAATTTACATATCCGCCTGATTTGGCAGGAAAGAAAGGGCAATCCGATCTTCAAGAGTGTGGACCGGCGGTGAGTAGCCCGGATATGACTCAGACCACGAGGTATGGGAAGTGGAGAAAACCTCATCAGAAGTTTGGCCAGGAGAAGGTACGGGACAAGGGAGGGATGTGGGAATGTCACAATATGTGCTGATCAGGCAGTCGTCAGTGTTTATAGGTAATCTGCAGCAGTCAGAATAGGTCCCAATTAGTCCGATACATGCGCTAACGGCCATGTTCTCATCAGACGTGTCATCCTCGATACAATCGCAAGAAAAGTTCTTGGTTGCCTTGAAGATGTTAAGCTTGAGCTTTTCAGATCCAACGGCAATCTCAAAATAGCCCGACTCACAGTCGATATGGGCATGGGCTGTGGCCAAGAAAGGTCGACCAAGGATGATCGGACAATCAGAAAGTGTGCTAGGAACTTCCATATCTATAACAAGAAAGTCAATAGGAAAATAGAGACTGTTGACCCTAACCACCACGTCTTCCACCACACCCTTTGGGATTTTGACAGAACGATCTGCCAACTGTATCGTGATAGGGGTGGGTTTCAGATTTCCCAAGGAAAATTTTTCGAGCATGATGGTGGGTACAAGATTGATGGAAGATCCTAGATCAAGCAGGGCACGGTTAAAACTACAACCTTGGATGCTATAAGAAATAAGCGGTGTGCTGGATCTTTCTGCTTCAGTGGTAGGTTTGACAGTATAGCACAACTCGCATGAGGCGAGAGAACCACCGGATTCTTAGTTTTCTTTGACTGTCGCCAGGGTGTTGTGTAGTCTTTGAAAAATTGGGCAATAGTAGGTATGTGGTTGATAGCCTCGAGTTGGGGCACCTTGATTTCTACATCCCTGAACAAATTACGCAGGTTATCAAAGGCCTACTTATCTTTCTTTTTGCCTTTTGGCTCCCTCAGTAGAGCCTCAGGGAGTGGGACTGATTTTGTCACCAATTTGGGTGTATCGTCCTCTCGCGAATGCGGTGTGCATCCCGAATGAGACGACGATGAAGAAGATGGGCCTGGATCAGGTTGAGGTGGATCGACGGTCCGCTTACCACTCCTCGTAGTGATCGCATTGGACGATGCGGGTCCAGTGGGATCATACGACGGAGGAGGGTTCGCAATAGGGACATAAGAGTGAGGTGTTGTAACGGGATTAGCCTGAAATCCTGGTGGAATGCTTGGAGCCTACAGAATCTGATTAACCTTCCCCTGAGAAAGTCGTACCTGTAGTTAAGGACACAGGGTACAAAATTTCGTGGGTTGGTAATAGGTTGGGAGGGAAGAGTGCCCAAAGATCGAGTCGCCATGCGTAGTTGACTGATCTCAGCATTCTACTGTGCCAATTGGTGCTGAAGAGAGGTCATGTTCTCTTCATGGTGCTTTTACATTTCCGTCATCATCCGCATCAATTTATCAAGAGGACTTGATGCGTGTTCTGCTTGTGGTATGCAAGGGCTTGATGGCGGAATCGCCATAGGATTAGACTGGGCCCTTGGGATGACGGGTGCGGATAGTCACTTTGGTCCACCCGCGAGGTTTTGCCGCTGTGGGTTGTTGGACCATGCGAAGTTCAGATGATTTTGCCACCCTGGGTTATAAGTGGCAGAGAACGAGTTGTTCCCCAGGGCGCAAGTGTCTTCTATGCCAGAAGACGTGTCTGCATGTAAATATGCGTCAGAGCACACAGAGGCTTGGTCCTCCGTGTCAAAATACTGGCTCGCAGAAGCCAGATCCACATGACTTATCGAGTCGTTCGATGCAACATTCGGTAAGGAAGGTCATACAGGGTTTCTCAGGATAAGCCTGGTGTTGGAATAATTAGGATTGTGACAAAGTGGTGAGGTGGGGGTGTTCGCCATAGAACGGGCGGGGTTGGCCAGAAGCTCATCCAGCTTGTGCACGATGAAGACTTCATCCAATTTCTGTGCTATAAGGCTGAGATCAGTGGATGAATGGGAGGGTCCCGTGTCTACTTCGTGGACATTTCGAGGCTGGCTGGTACGAAGAGAGGCGACAATTGAAGCATTGTTTATTGAGTTTTCACTCATATTTTCAAATAATTTGAATTCTCCATTCTCGTCATTATTCATAAAATTCCCTCCGCAGGAAGCATCTCCAATCTACTTCAAAGTCTCATTTAGCCCATAGTAGAAAATCTTGGCTATATGCCACTTAGGTAGACTGTGGTGCGGACACTTCCTGAGGAGGTCATTATATCTCTCCCATACCTCATGAAATTGTTTGTTGTTTTGTTGCGTAAAGGAGGTGATAGCATGGCGACACGCATTGGTTTGCCCGATTGGGAAGAACTTCTTGAGAAATGCTGTTCTCATCTCTTCCCAAGAGTGGATGGTTCTCCCAAGGGTGCGTAACCACTGTGACGTTTTATCCCACAATGAAAATGGGAACATTTTCATGAGGACTATAGGTAACCTGATATTTCTTGGTTCAACAGTTTCAGCCAATCGGGTCAAGTCTTCCAAGTGGAGAAAAGGATCTCCACATGCAACCCCATGGAAGTGAAAATTTATCAGGCCTATTATGTTAGGTTTTATTTCAAAGTCGTCCCCGCCCATGGGGACCCGAATTTGTCCTATGGTCTCTGTAGCAGCAGGATTCTGATAAGAGCTAAGAGACCTAGGCTCCTCCCGTTTAGGAGGGTTCTACATTTCCTCTAATGTTTCCCTTATGGCTTCTATTTGCTCATTATACATTTCCATTTGGGCTTGGAGGTGGGTTATGGGATCTAAAGCTCCACCACCTGGTGGGTTTTGAGGGCTGTTTCCTCCCTCGGGAATTGGGGGTGGGCGTGCAGCCATGTCTGTGGAGGAGGATGATGATTCGGTTCCTTTTCTAAATTACTAGGCAATTCAAATAGTTCAAGGTTTTGTGACCTCCTCCCAAACATGCACTTCCGCTGGAAGAATTGGGGATACGAAGGGAAAAGAGATGAGAGAAATGATGCCGCAAAGGTGCACTTGATGACAAATCAATACAATCAAATCCCTAACCTCTACAGTGTGCCCTTAGACCTAAAGATCTAAGTTACCTACTATCACGAACTACGGAATCGAATGCGAGCACCGCGGAACCACCGGGCCAGATTGAAAGGCTGTTTACCCCTGTCCTAGACACTCGATAGCACGCGAGAGCCCTCACCAGCACGTAGGTGCTACATGCAGGTAGTTAGACCTCCAATCCTTAATAAGGATCAAGTTGCTACCAGTTTTAGTTAGCGGCTTAGGATCAAGTGCTTCTAAAATGTGTAGGGCGTTATTTACGGGTAATGCCCAAGTGATAGATTTTTCAAAGTTTGTAAAACAACCATGCAATTGGGAAATCTCCCTAAATTGAAGTTTTTAATTGGTGAATGGTTTTTAGAGTTCAGCGTTAAGTAGTATGAATTTTAGGAGTTTTCTAAATTGCCAATTCAACCAATCTCCGTGATTTCAGAGAGTACAAGTTCTCTTCTAAGCCCAGCAAACCCTTCTTCAATGTCAATTGGTTAGTGCATGCTACAATGCAATGGGCTTCCCTAAATGGAGATTTCTACCTATGGATGCACGAATCAATTTTAGATTAGTGTGAAAGGGAGCCAAAGCACTGCATTTCAAGTGCTCCCAATCACCAAAATGATTTCCATACACAAGGCTCAACCAAAAGATAAAGAAAATCAAATTGTTGGGGTTGAAATATTCGGATCGAATATTAGGCACGTGAAAGGTTGTGGTAGGGTTGGAATCAACTCGATTCCTAGTCTCCCCACCAAAAAGGCGATCCCGAATTGTAGATAAGTGAGGAAAAGAGGGGTGGCAATCAATCTTTTTATTTGCCTCAAAGAATACTTCACACGGCGAAAGATTCAAGAATCAAGATTCTTTGATCTTTGCTATGCGAAGTTTTGCGGGAAATCCCAGGGTGGTGGGAGTAAAGGCAAATAATCAAACAAGTGAATTTTAATCCACCTACCCTAAGAGATCCCAAGAAGTTTTCCTAGTTTTTAGTTTTTTTTTTATTAAGGTCGGAAGTTAACCTAGGTTGCTAAGTGAGAAAGACCAACTTGTGCAGCAACGTGTGCGAAGCTCCAGTGCGGTGTCGACGTCTTCATGCTCTCGTTCCAGCCTTGGATCTGCGCACGTTTCCGACTTCGTCTGCCTGCCTTCTCCTTGCAACTGGTTCACCTGCACAACAACAAACAAAAACACCAACGAAGAGAAGGGTATGAGAAGAGAAAAATTACAGGAACGGAGTAAAAACTTACTTGAAGGCGCACTTCCCCGAGTAATGGCGCCATGAAAGGAGATGCGGTGTAGATCCGGATAGGTGTGTTAATATAGTGATTTTATCGTTGAAGTGTGTATAGTGGTTAACCTAAATCGAGCCTAACCATCTCTTCACAAAATTTTTTACCTGGCCTACTTGATTTTATCTTGGTCACTTTCAGGCCCAGGGTCAAACTCAGGGAAGTGGGATTAGAAGTGAAGTTTCTACGCCTTTCCTGCAATGAATCTCTTCCGTTCGTTTATTATGTTTTTGGTGTTTTTTTCTATTTAAGTTTTTTTCTGATAATTATTGTCCTTGAGGCACACCCTCAAAATTAGGTTCATGGCTATGAGCCAAATTAGGGTTCCAGAACTGGTCTCGCTATTCGTAAGACTGAATACCTGCAAGTCAAGGATTATCTTTTCTCTTGTACATATTTTTTTTGTCTTTTTTACTGGCATGAAAGAGAAACAGAAATAAGGTACATATGGTATAGATATATATGTATATATTATATATGTATAAACGGGTGGGGGTGGAGGTGGAGATGGAGTGTAGCATGGTGTCGAGTCGGTTGCCATCTAGGAAGATGTAACCAACAGGGCGAAGTGTTGCGTGTAATGTAAGTTGGATGGGTGGAAGATGAGTGCGAACACGCTTTCTGTACGTGTGTATTGGGGAATATCAGCAATTGGTGCAGATATTCCCGCGATACAATGTATGGTAAGTAAAGTGAAAATATAAATATATTTATATGTATATTTGTAAATATATCTATATGAATATATATATATAAATATGGTTATAAATATATAGGTATATATGTAGTTATATGTAAATATATATATGTATATGTATATATATATAGGTATGTAACAATATGTATAGATAGATATATCTATAGATATATATATATATATGTATGTGTATGTATATAATACTATATAGATGTATATATATATATGTGTATGTATATAGTAATATATGTATATATAGATATATGTAGATATATATGTACATGTATGCATATATAGTTATAGATATATGTGTATATTTGTGTATATATATATATATGAGTATATGTGTATATATATGCATATGTATATGTATATGTATACGTATATTGGTATATGCATATATGTAAATATATATGTGTATATATATATATAAGTACATAGATGTACATATACATATATGTATATGTGTATAATAATACTTAGTTATATAGGGACTACTATATATATATACATATATATATAAATGTATATAAATATATATAGAAATAAATATATATATTTATATATTTACATATATGTAGGTATACATTAGGGTATAGGTGTGTGTACGAGAGTGTGAGTGTGTGTGTGTGGAGAGAGAGAGTGAGAGAGTGCAGGGAGAGAGAGAGAGAGAGTGAGAGAAATAGATGGCACAGCTAGACTGAAGACACGCGGGTTAAGTCGTTTGAGGCCGCAAGGCATCACCTGATGATTTCACGCGCAAGCGTAGGCGCGTATGCGCTTAAAGAGGTGCGCGCTGGGAGGGAGTCAGCTCGGGGAGAGGACCACAGCGCACTGCGCTGCGTGAACGAGCTGGAGCGGGCAGACACAGGCGCATGCGGGCAGGTGCGGGCACACGCAGATGCGTGGGTGGGCACTGGAGCGGGCGTGGGGCTGGACGTGGGTGGACTGCGGTCGGTTGCAGTGCGCCGGGTTACCGGATAAGTGAGAAACTTATTGGTCACCCCACTATACCCACAGTGTTCCGCTGAAACATGTGAAACGTGGCTACATTACCCGAGCGAGCCGCGCGACCGCCTGCGTCCGGTCCTGTGAGTGCGAGTGGTGTGGGCGGCTCGGTCCGTGCGCTGAAGAGCATGCGTCGGCTAGGCTTGCGGGCAAAAGAGCGCGACAGGGCATGCGGAGAGGGAGGCGAGGGTGGCCTGCAAGCATGCGCAGTGGCCTACGTGCGCAAAGAGGGGTGCGGGTGGCCTACTGATGTGCGCTGTGGGGCTTAGCCGGCTGCTGCAGGGGCGTGCGGTGGGCGGTTGAGCTTCAAAGCTTGAAGCTTTGTGGTAATGGCAGAAATGGCTTGGAAAGTTGAAACAGGGAAGAGAAGACCACCACGCCCACCGACTCTTTGATGAGCTGGGCTATGGTGGTCTGATGGTGGTGGGTGTGCACCACAGTGATGTACTGCAACCTGCAGAGTGGCTCCTCAGAGGAGGAGAAGCTACGTATGGATGGAGAGGGGGAGCAGATGGCCTGGAGAAGAAGGTAAGCTGCTGTGTTGGATTTTTTTTCGTGGACCAGGCTCTCCTTTGCAAGAAGAAGCCAAGCTCTTTTTATAGAGGAAGAAGGCATGCACAGCCATGCCCTGGCTATGCATGCGGTTGTGCATGGCTTGGCAGGGCTTGGCAGAGCATGCTGAGCTGGGAATGGCGCGAGGAGGATGTTGCCATGCTTCGCAGTTGTGGAGAAGAATTCAAAATCAAATAGAAATAAAAATAAAGATGGAAATTTTGTGAATCAGCACTTAAAGAAAATGTGAATTACGAGGCCATTTTATTCACTCTCCTCCCGTCTAAATTAAATGCATGCATGCATGTATTTACACAAATGCAACTATGGAAACCTAATATGCACTGGTAATGCTAGCAAGTAGCACAAGACGGCATAATTGCAGGTGTATTTTTGCAGTGCAATCAGCCGATCCACACAAGTTGATTTGGACAAGTTCCCGACGTAGAGAGGCGAGAAATGCTCCTCGATGATGCACAATAACATATCGTCTCCTCGATGCTTGTCTCCTAGGATATCTACATATCCAACCGGGGGCATGTAATTATCCGGCCCTTGTTCAGATGCAATGGCTGGCGTTATCTCAAAATGTCGATTGCCAGGGTCTAGATTTAGCTACAGAACACCATTGCCATGTTTATCTCAAATTCTAGAAATCCAGGGTTCGGGGGGTTGCCTTGGGCGGTGCTATCTAGAAGCATCGATTGCGTGGGACCCTGCGAGGATTGATGGTGGGGACTAGGAATCTGATGCACACCGTGTTGTAATGCTAATCCGAACATAGAAATAAAAAGAAAAGAGAGAGAAAACTCTCAAAAAATAAAGAAAAATTCCTCTATCTCTCTCAGACAGAAATGCACTGCAAACTGAACCTGGGCTGAAACATGCTACAAGCACGTGCTTTAACCGTGGTGTTCAACGAACCTTAGGATTAGTTCCTGTGGGCCTTAGAAACCTTCACGGTAGGCTGAGGCTAGAGCTGGTCAAGTCCGAATCTTGGTTGGTACGTGAGTACCTCTAGGCCTACTATTGGCATTCTAACCTATTCTACAAAAGGAAGCACACAGCAAAGTTTTTAAGCATCAAAAGGTTTTATGGTCTAGAATCAAAGTTAATACCTTGAAATTTTGCTAAGGGACTAGCAAAAGGTAGGCAAGGGGGTTTGATGGGAACACCATCTTGAGCCATAACTAGCTCATTTTGACCCAATTATGTTAGTAATTGCTCCTACATAACCACCAGTGAGTCACAAGTCATTGAAGGAAAAAAAAGAAACTAGGGTTAAATCTACAATTTTACTAGCTTATCATGAATGCAGTACAACCACGGGTTTTATCAGGGGTTGAATGAAGGTCAATTGGTCTTAAAAAGATAACAAGTGAGTTAGAGCATTCAGAAAAGGGTTTACATATGTTTTGAGAATTAAATGACTTTTGAAATCCTAAAAATAGGCCCACTTAATTAACAGAGGTTCCGATAAGGATAAATCCACCTAAATCCTCTAAAATTCATAGAAAAATATTTTCTAGGGTTTAGAACCTTCAATTTGACCATCAGAACCCGTTTTGACTCAAAATAGAATCACAGATAGACATTTGCACTAATTTGGGTTTTTGCATGAATTACCCAGTCGAACAAGGTCAAAACCAGAATCCAACTTCACCATTCAATTCCCTAGGTTGAAATTAGTTTTATACCAAAATTTACATACAAGATGAGTTTACCTTGACCTAGTTTGCAAATTGGTTCTATCTAATTACATTTATGCCCTTTACTTTCAAACTCTTTCAAACAGGTCCCCAACTTTGCCATCGTTCTCACGAAAAGGTCCCTGCAGCACAGAACTCCTACTCCTACAACTCTGACAACAATCAATCGAGGATTTCTCTTCACTGATTGATGAGACCTCCTCAAAATTAAACTGGTGATTCCTCTTGAAATCCTTTTTCAATCAAACTGATTCTTGTGCTTCAATTCCTTCCTAATTTCTCATGCAAATGCATGAGAAATTTGGGTTTCCAACTTCGGCGACCTTCCAAGCTTGAAAGCTTGGCTTCCAAGCTCTAATCGACCCCCTGACACCTATATAAAGACTCCCAAAACTTGCTTGATCCTCCAAGCTTGAATTTGGTTGGAGTTACCCAATGCCCTTCCCTCCTCTTTGACCAAAAAAAACTCCGTGAACTCCAACGATATCTTTGACCTCCTTCCTCATCCGTTCTCGCAAAACCAGTAATGGATTCCTCATCCTCAGATTCTTCCACTTGCCGTAATACTAGCAGCTGTCCACTTCCACATTTTCATCACCGCTCCTTCCTACTGGAGAATTCATTTTCCCCGACGCCGGCCATACCAGCTGGTGTCGTCCTCCCCCTTTTCATCCACTTATAATAGGTAGTTAGGTCTCTCTAGGTTCATTGGTGAATTTCCAAACCAAAACACCAAAAACAACCTCTCGCTACCACCGTTGACCATCATCGTCTTCGCCTTCGACCGAACCTCCAGTGAGGCACCTCCATCGCCACAACCTCCATCCACCTCGTCGAACACCTCAAGACCGCCACGTCACATTTCCACACAAAACACCTCTCTTATTTCATCCTTTCACTCATCCAAACTCAACCCTAAACAACCCACCTTCACACCACCTTCTCTGTCACCGTTCACCTTCCACATACACTCCCACACCACGAGACCACCGCAACCACATTCCACGACCCACGATGACTCTCCTGAAGTGTTTTAACATGGCCGAGAGGCCATTTTTCTTGTTTGAGATGTCGAGCTCTAGTCGCCATTATTGTGGCTTCGAGCAAGGCCTTAAAGCTTTCTCCAGGATGCATTCACTCCAGACGTTGGCTCCAAGCTACGTGGATTCATCTCACACATGTGCCCAGGTCTCCAATTGAGGGACAAACCATCAGCAGCTGCTTTTATTGAAGGAGCGGTCTAGTAGTAGACACAGGAAACAAAGATTCATGGTATTTAGTCTGACATCTTGAAGCGCAGCATCCTGGTAGCTACATAAGAGGAAAAAGTGTTCAGGCCTTATCGCCTCAACACTCGGGGGGTGAGCATGGACATGGGTGCGCTACAAGTCTGATTAACCGTAAACCTGGTACTGTGGAAGGTTTTGGGAGAGTGTGACCTAGAGAGAGAAAGAGAGCTTGCATCGGGGTTGGGGGGTTTTTATTGCAGAGGAAATTGGCTGACACTTAGCCAATTCAAGAAGTCCCCCTCCCTGTGTGAAGAGGCTGAACAGAAGAAGAGGAAAAGGAGAGAAGAGGAGACACTACAATAGAGAAGTAGAAGCAGCTAAGGAGAAAGAGACGGCTATACTCTATAGCTCAAGACGATTAAGCCATCTGATTAAACATTCAGCCGTCCGATACTTGATTGCTATGCTTTATTTGATTGATACTGCTGAGAAATTTGCCATTATTGTAAGGGGTACTTGGTGATCCAAATCACCATTTTACCTCATTCTTTTTGCACCATTAACATTTGTTTTCATTTCTATGTCATTATTATTTGGGGTTGTATTATAAATTGTTTATGTTGTGCTTAAATTGCAATTCTTAAGAACTATATTCCATATCGCTCCCTGTCTTCGACCTTGGAACCTTTTTCGAGTAATAAAATTTATTTGTTTAGGCGCTATTTTGTCTATACTACAACACGACAATCTTAAACACCGATTAGGTGCGTAAAACATTTTGGTGCTGTTGCCTGGGAGCAACAGGCAATTTAGAACTCTTGATTGTAATTCCTGATTCAGATTCTAACTTGCTATATCTCTTTTGCTGTGGTTGTTTCAAGAGAGATACATTCAAGGAAGATCAGCTGCACAATAAACACGCCAGGGGCAAGTAAGTTCTACATAATCTCTCTCTTAAGCCCCTCATTCTGAAAAGGATAAAAGGAAAAAATCAATTAGGGCTACTTGCATTCTATCTGTTGGTAATTCATCAAATTGCCTGAATTGATACATTTTATTTGGACTACAAATCTTGATTTCTGCACCCACTTTAAGCTTAAAGTATCTAGAGCTATCACATTCTTGTTTGACCCCAAGGTACCACATTTGGACAAATTAAATTGGACCAAATTAAAACCAATTAAGGAGTCCAGTTTAGAGTTTTTAGAGACACACTTGCTTAATGAAGAAATCATCTTCCCAAACAATGTTTGCCTAGACCTTCATTGAGCTAATTTATTCAAGCAAAACCCAAAAATCAGGCTCTTAAAGTCATTTGAACTCTATAAGAGGGGCCTAAATTTTCAAGGATAATACAAATGAAGTTGACCCACCTTGTTTGGGTCAACAAATCTTCAAATTAGGTCACGTTTGCATTCAAAGAATCTTGAAGCTCAAGTGAAATTCTAAAACA
This sequence comes from Thalassia testudinum, assembly GCA_037157565.1. NCBI lineage: Eukaryota > Viridiplantae > Streptophyta > Magnoliopsida > Alismatales > Hydrocharitaceae > Thalassia > Thalassia testudinum. The sequence continues at coordinate 65,350,805 of JAZHRO010000014.1, forward strand.
CCCTTGCTGTTAATTAAAATTGGTAGACTTAAGAGGTCAAGTCCCCATTCTGGTCTACTTGGAACATCAGTGAAAAGGGAGATAGGGTTTGGGAAATCCTGTAACCTGCGGGGGCGCTCTACCATGTAGGGGTCTTTGTGGGATATTCCCTCTCTGGCGGCCCAGGTAATTCTCAGGTGGATGGCTTTCTGACAATGGGGTATCATCTGCCCCGAACCTCTAGAGTCATCCAAATTTTTTTTGGGTGTCTTGATTGGGTCCATCACATTCTACCTCTCATCTACTCCATCGGAGCAAGTTCGGGAGGAGGTCTCCAAGACCATTCTTGAGTCCTTTAGTCACTCATTCACGTCCAGGCCAAGCCTCGACCACCTTGTTTGTGCGACAACCCAATCCTATTGATATCTCTTTCGATTCATCTGAACCTGATTCTCCTTCCTCAATCATCATGGCACAACCCTTGGAAGAAAATAATCTTGAAAATCAACTTCAGCAACTTAATGATCTATTCCAAGCCTTTGTGAACCCACTATAGCATCCAATGATGTGAGATCACTACAATCTCGCTGCGGTAGCAATCGAACCTTTAGTACAAATCCCCGCTGGAGGTCCTGACACTGAACTCAAGCCCAACATGATTCATGCCATTTCCAAATTCCATGGGCGTAATTCTGAAGATCCTTTCTTGCATATCAAATAACTCAAGCATCTAGGCCAAACCTTCCGGTCAGAAGCTCAAAATGGGGATATTCTACTGATGAAAATGTTCTCCTTCTCTCTCATGGATAAAGCTGCTCACTGGTACCAAACCCAAACACGTCTAATCAACACCTGGGTGAACTTCAATCCGAGTTTCTGAGGAAGTTCTTCTCTATTGGTCAGACAAATGCTTTACGGTACCAGATCACACATTTCACACAACAAACAAGAGAACCACATCATGAAGCATGGGATCATTTCTTGGATCTCATGCAAAAGTGCCCCATCGCGGAGTTCCTAAATGGGAACAAGTCCAGTCTTTTTACCGGGGACTCCGTGAGGATAATAGATTATTCATCAATGCAACTTGCGAAGGAAACATCATGGGTTAACACGATGACACAGTGTGGGAAATTCTCGAGAATATGTTCGAGAACTACATCAATAATGAATCCATGGGCATGTTTGATTGGACGAGTGGCCGTGCATTGACGAATCCAATGGGTGCACATGAGGCACAAGGCCTGTCCTCATCCGTCGACTTGGAACTAATGGTCAATCATTTGGACATGGTCTCTATTATTGAGAAGAAGGTGCATTAGCTAACTCGACATTTGTAGTGAGCCACCTCTGTGCAAAACCTGTTCACACAACCACCCTCTGGCAGGTAGGTCGTGCACAACATCTATCACTGACCTTCTCAGGGGATGGACCCATATACGCCCTCATCTGATTCTAGCTACAGAGGAAACTCTGGATCAACCTACTCTAGTTCGGGGAACTCTGAACCATCATATTCTGATTTTCTCGAGGTTCCTCAGACCTGCGAGGACCTCAACGCCATTCAAAATGATCGATTCTCAAACACCTACAACCCTTGATGGCGTAATCATCCCAACTTTACGTGGTCAAGAAATAATCAAAATCAGAGACCTTAATACCTACCCCAACTGCAAGCTCCTCGTCCATATCAACCGCCTTAGCCTCAGCCTAACCCAACTTATCAATCTGGGCAAACTTAGGCAGATCAAATGACTCTTAACCTTCAGACTCTTGCCGACATTCCGAAGACAAATGTAGAAATGGAAAAACAACACAGAGATGAGATTTCAGAGGTTCGCAATCAACTTGCCCAGATGGCAAATCCTCTCCAACCTAGTGCACTTCATTCACAACCTCTGCCTAATCCGAATAACATACCAAACCAAAGGCACGTTATGAACCAAAATCCAGGTGAAGCTCACTTTGTTTATCAGGCCCCTTCTACTCCATCACCCGACAGGATGGAGGCTTTGACATCATATTCGGGTTACCAGCAGTAGGCACCTCTTCTACCCACTCCAAACCAAAACCAGGCTGGATTAAATTCTGTTACTACCCGCTGATTGCACTGCAAAAATACACCAGCAATTGTGTCGTCTTGTGCTATTTCCTAGCATTACCAGTGCATATTAGGTATCCATAGTCGCATTTGTAAAAATACATGCATGCATGCATTTAATTGAGAGGGGAGAGAGTGAAATAAATGGCCTTGCAATTAACATTTTTCGTCAAGTGTTGCTTTGCAAAATTAACCATCTTTTTTTTTTTATTTTACTTGACTTTGAATTCTTCCTGCAGCTCCAAGTCATGGCTGGACCTTCCTCCTCACGCCATGCTCTGCAACACCTCTCCCTGTCAGCCATGAGCCATGAACAGCCAGGGCATGGCTATGCATACTTTCTTCTTCCTTAAAAAGTGCACGGCTCCTTTGCAAGAGAGCCTGGTCCCCACGAAAAAAACACTCTGCAACTCTTTGTTCGTCGCGCTTTTGTACGGTTTGTTAAAAGATAATATCGTGTTGTAGTATAGCCGCTAAAGCGTTCAAAACAAATAAAGATTTTTATTACTCGAAAACCGGAGTATCCGAGGTCGAACACAGGGAGCAAATGGAATTTACTACTAGTCAAAATGTAGTTGAACATTCTAATTTACTCAAAATATCAATTCAAATGTGAATTTATGCAATTAAAAATAATTAGGACAAAAATATGAAATTGGACGTCTGATCACAAGATCAGACGTCTTAAAAGTATTTCTCCTTTTCTTCTTCTATAGTCTCTCATTTTCTTCTTCGTTTTGCTTCTCTCTGCTTTCTTTCTTGTCTTGCGAAGCCTTCTTCTTCTTCTTTTGATCTTCTAATCTTTTCTTTGCCTCTCTTCTTCTCTGTGTGTCGCTCTTTCTTTTCTTCTTCTCTACCTTGCTTCTTACTCTTCTCTTCTGTGGTCTTGCCTTGCTTCTCTCTTCTGCAGCGGCCAAGTCCTTCTCCTGCGATCAGCCTGCCTGTACAAGAGCAAAACCTAACCCTTCTCCCTCTACCCGCGCGTCTCTCACTCTCAAGCAATTCACTCTGAGCTGCTCTCCCAGAGCCACATGCATAATCGGGTCGAATCGTACCCGGGACCAGGCGCACCTGAAGGTGGTGTGATGCGCGAGGAGTGCGTAGGTCTAGGTCGGGTCGGATCCGCCAAGTCCGCGTGGTCAGGTCGCGGACGAGGCGGGTGTGGGGTCAGTCACGGACCTCACCCCTGTTCTTTCGAGGCAGTAAAGCTATATCACAAAAACTCTTTATACCATACCTGTGCCTTGAGATTCCACGATGTGGGACTAAACGTTCCGCCCTTCCTTTGCGCGCGCCCGCAGACTCTCGTGTGCAATTGCCCACGCTGAAGGCCCTGCTGGTGCTCCTCGCTGAATTCATTCACCTCGCGATACTTGCGAGAGTCTGCTGCACCTGCCGCCTGGGAAGCCTGATGCCTGCTGCTGCTCCAAGCTTCCTGCTGCTTCGGCTGTTAATGGCGGCCAGGGCGTTCACCTGAGATTCCATAGAATGGCCTATTGGCCCAATCAGAATAGCTGGAAACCTTCGCCGTAGCACGGCGAAGGCGGTGGGTGATGCTGCAGGTTGACGGTCGGCCTAGGCGTGCGCGCCTAGGTCAACCTGTGGCCGGAGATGGTGGGTTGGTCGGGGGGTGCTTGTAGAGGTCTGGAGTGGCAGTGATGGGCTGGAATGGGTTCCTGGTGGTGAGGCGAAGCTCACGAGGTGGTTGGCGAGCCGTGTGGAGTGGCGGAGTGGTGTGGGTAGCTCGCCGGAGTGCGGTCGGAGGCGAGGAAGATGGAGGCGGTTAGGTAATGTCGAGGGGTAATCAAGTAAAATAGTTGGGGGAAAAGAGAGAGGTGAGGGTGGAGAAGAGTTCTAACCTAATTGTAAGGACGAAAGGGGACGGAAGGCGGACAGCAGTACCTGCTGTCGCCGGAGAAGATGACGCCCAGTGGGGGAGAACGGCGGCGACGACGGGGCTGAGGCGGCATGCGCTGGTACTACGCGATGCGGAGGGAGGTCAGGAAGCTAACTCTGCCACTGGTTTTGTGGAAGAGCGAAGAGGGAGGGGAGGGGGGCTCGTCGGAGCTAGCTGGGACATTTGGCTGGGCAGGAGGAGAGGAATTGAAGGGGGAAACTCGGCCAAATCAAGCTCAGCCTCTTCGGCTAGAGTTGGGGGTTCTTATATAGGCGTTGGACTGGGTGTGCAGGGCGTGAAGGGCACGTAATGCCTGAGGTTGGTCGCCGGAGATGGAAAGGAGTTAGGATACCCAAATCTCTCGTGCGTTCGGACGAGAGATTGGGTTCACACTAGGGATCGAGATCGGTCTTAAATGGAAGGGAATTCCTCAGAGAATCCTCCTTCCATTTCTGGGAGGGAATCTCTGAGGGATTAGAGAGCAATCCCTCTCCGAACCTCGCCGGAGCTCGGTTCTACCCTAGCAATGGCGGCAGGACCGGTTTGCAAAGGAGGCGAAGAACCTAGGGGGTTCTCTGCAATGGTATTCAAAAGATAGGGACCAATTTGTTATTTGGGTGTACTAAATTGCAAAGTAGGTCAAGATGACCTCTCCTTAGGTCCAAATTTTGGTATAAACCTAATTTCGACCTAAGGAATCCAATGGCGAAGTTAGATTTCAGGTTTGACCTCGTTTGATAGGACATTTTGCGTAAAAACCCAAATTAGGTTAATTGAAGAGCTAGCACCCTAATCTAGGTCAAACTAGGTTCCAAAGGCCAAATTAAGTGTTCTAAACCCTAGAGTATGTTTTTCCTTGATTTTTAGAGGGTTTACTTGCTTTTTGTTCTGACCGGAACCTTGTTAATTTAAGCGGGTCTGTTTTAGGGTTACCAAGTGTCATTTAGTTCTTAGATTGCACATGAACCCATTTCTGATTGACTCAACCCTCTTTTTATCTCATTTATACCATTTGACCTATGTTTTGCCTTTGAGAAATCCTGTTTATGTACTGCAATGGTAAAATTGCAGTTTTAACCTTTATTTCATGTTTTCTTCTCAGAGCACTTGTTCCTTCAGTTAGGCCTTCTTTTAGGTTATGTAGGAGCTTTTATCTTCTTTATTGGGTCAAAATGAGCTAGTTATGGCTCATGATGAGGCTCTCATCATACCCCCATGCCTAGCTTTTGTTATTCCCTTAGCAAAATTTCAAAGTTTTAACTTCCGTTCTGGACCCTGAATGTCTGTCAACAATGATAAGTGCTTCTCCTTTTCTTTTGTGATTAGGTGGGAATGCCGACAATAGGCCTAGAGGTACTCAAGTACCAACCAAAATCCGGACCTGTTCCGCTTTAGCCTCAGTCTTCTGCAAAGGTTTCTACGGCCCATAGAAACTAACCTAGGGTTTGTTGGACTCCGCGGTTAAAGCACCCGTGCTTGAGATATTTTTAGCCTAAGCTCAGTTTGCAGTGCGTTTTTTGTAAGAGAGAGATAGAAGATTTATTTGTTTGGAGTGCTTTTCTCTCTCTTTTCTTTTTATTTCTAGCTTTGGATTAGCTTCTCAATACGGTCTGTATCGGATTCCTCGTCCCCATCATCAATCCTCAAGGGTCCCTGGCTTTCGAGATTTCGAGATAATCCCGCCCATGGCAACCCCCGGAACCCTGGCTTTCGAGATTTCGAGATAATCCCGCCCATGGCGTTCCGTGGCCGAATTCAGACCCTGGCGATTGACATTTCGTGATAATGCCACCCATGGTATCTGAACAAGCAGAGTGCTTACATGCCCCCAGTAGGATATTTAAATATCCTAAGAGACAAGCACCGAGGAGATGATATGTTGTTACGCATCTTCGAGGGGAATTTCCCACCTCTCCTCCATGGGAACTCGTCCAAATCAACTTGTGTTGATTGGCTGCTCCTAATCTAGGTGACTTTTTCAGAACATTAAACGCTTTTCGCATGATTTGGATGTTTATGCGCACTGAACCAGACTGTGTGTGGATTTGGGTGCTTAGGTTACCGAATCCTGCAAACCGGAGGTCAGTTAATGAGGCCGAATACTTCCTAAGCCTTAGACCTAATACTCAAGCTTTGCATTTTCCTCAACCTCTTGAGGATTATCCAGATTTTAACGGATACGTGAATTTTAAAGCTAAAGGTACTAGCCCAAAAAGCCTAAGACCAGCGTTCCCGCTAATCTCTTGTTATGTTTCCTTAGCACTTTTTCTTTTGTTTCTTTTCTTGATCTGGTCTAGAACTTCAGTTAATTCCTTAATCTTTTACTAATGACTTTTTCTTTTTCTTTTCCTTTTGTGCTCCTTTCTTCATTTTTGCTCTTTTTCTCCTCCTTATGATTATATGGCTCACAACATTTCCTCCCTCCCCATTTTTTTTTTTGTTCTTTTTCGTAATTTTTCAATTTTTTGTGTTTTTGACATATGTGAATTTTTTGTGAGAATCCTTCTGATTTTTTTCTTGGTTTTGTATGTATGCACTTTATCACCCCCCCCATGCCTAAGTTTTGCAATGTCCTCATTGTAAACAGAGGGTGGGAATTAGTGTTGAGGTCAGGGGCTTAGAATAGGATATATCGGGTGGGTGAATGGGTCGGGAATGACTGATGCGAACGATTTTAAGCTCTGATACATCTACCAGAGGTGGGATCAACTGTCTAAGGCTGAACTCAAGGTGCAATAGACGTGGAGTACAGACGGATAATCAGACGGGTCTCTATTTTTGAGATGACGGGTTGCCTCCCGTTAAGCGCTAAATTTAATGCCTTCAGCCGAGCGGAAAATGGGGTGGAGAGGGAGTGGTCAATGGAGTTTTGGAAAACAAGCACCTTGATTAAGAGCCTGGTTGGTCCAACCAGGTACTTGTTCAAATCAGTGGGCTGATGATGCAGCCCAAACCCAATAAGTCTGGTGGGTTGATAGATGTAGATTAGCAGATGTGGGACCCACCAAATGCAGTGATGTTCTGATAGATATGGAAGTGAAAACTCGAGTTCGGGCTCAGTCGAATCAGCCTGGTGGGGGTAGGGTTCCGAAAAATAATCAATGTAAGGTGTGGAATCCCTACAGGGACGGTCAAAGGATGGAGGCTCCTGATTTGTGGTCTGATCAGTGTCCGATACCCGGTATAGATATGGAGTTGAATCATCTGCAATCAGCTCAGTGAGAGGTGAATTAGAATAGAAATTGAGTCCGGTTGCTGGTCGGGGTGGGTAACGGGTTTTGATTGGTTCTGTATCTGTGGAGCAGGTGGCTTCAAAGAAGATTGACATGTTATAATCAGGAGGCAGATTTTCTCCGATGTTATGGTCAGATTCGAGATCGTCGGAGAGTTTGCGAAAATCAAAGTTTGAATGAGATTCTAGATCATGAGTTCCACCATAGAATAAATCATATGTTGTATATTCAGCAGCCTGACTGGGATCTAGCCTAAATGTTAATTCTGAGCTTAAAAAGGTGTCCCTATCTGGTAGAGGCTCAAGTTCAAGGTTAGTAGGGCAGAGCCAATCGAAACCCCTCTCGTCCAACTCCTCGGTTTCTGTATCGTAGATTGGCATGACTTCCGAAAACTCGATTAGTTCCTCTGAGGAGGTTGACGAGGGATATTCATCAAATCGAGGCCCAAAATCATATTCTTCATTAAAAGGTTGATCTTCTTCATATGGGGCCTTGAAATCTTCAATATAGGTTTCAGATCTAGGTTCTAGGCTTAGGATGTGGGTGGAATTACTAGAATCTAGGTCTGAATAACCTTCGAGGGCCACCTTATCAGAATAAGGGACGGAATTTACACCCTCGAGAGGTTCAGTTCTACTCTCATACTTGCAGGAGTCTTGGGATTCTAAAATGGGTTCATCATGGTCTTTTCCTGCATGTGGAGCTTCCCAACCTTCTTCAATATCAGGTGCATTATACTCCATCTGGGTTGGGAATCCACAACCATTTTGTGCTCCAAACCCGAGATCAGATTTATCCTCGATGTTGTCCCAAGATAGTTCATCCTCTGTTGGCGGTATGTACGGGTATTTCTGATCAATCACTTGTTTTATTAATCTCATTATCTCTTCCCATTTTTCAAGACTATCTTGGTGTTGCTTCCAAAGTCGAGGATTTGTCATACATTGAAGGTATTCACTATTATGCAATTTTGCTATCTCAATGTATGCAGTAATGAGCAAGTCACGGGTTGATCCTTTGTTGGCTTCTGCTAATAGTACTTGGGACAAGTTATGACAAAAGGTTGTGGTTGTTGGGACATCAACCTGAATGTTTCCTACTGTTGTTGAGGTTTCTTCATTTTCATAAAATCTCATGGCATCCTCAATCATTTTATCTCTCATGGATCTCCGGTATTCAGGTTTCTCGACTGGTAGTCCTAGGTGGTTCGGCTGCATATTTGGATTAGGTGGTGGAATCACGATCAGAGTTTGACTCAAGATGTGTTATGAAGCGATCAGATCTGAATAACGAGTCCCACTGAAAATGAGTGTGTGTGCTCTATAGAGAAAAGATGCCGGACTGGAGATGTTCTTCACCCAATCAAGACACCCAAAAGATGTTTGGATGACTATGGAGGTTTGGGGTGGATGGACCCCTGGATCCGAAGATCGTCCACCTGCGAATTACCTGGGCAGCCAGAGAGGGAGAGTCCCACAAAGACCCCTACACGGTAGAGCGTCCCTACGGGTTACAGGGTTTCCCCCACCCGACCTCTCTTGTCACTGAGATTCCAGGTAAACCAGAATGGGGACCTTTACCTCTTAAGTCTATCACTTTTTATTTCAAAGGTGCTTTTAGGGTTCTCACTTGAAATTTAGATGTTTTTGGTATTGTGACCTAATTTAGAGGTTGGTTGACCCAAGGGGTCAACTTCACCTGACCTGTCCTATAGATGGCAGAATGATTCTAAGCTCGGAGCCTAGAGATCACCCTGATTTGACTCCCAGGTTATTAGGTCAAAAGAAAATTTTAAGATTCAAGTGATTTTAGAGCTCAATTTTAGGGTTTGTCTTATTTAACTTTCTTCAATCAAGGGCTTGGGTAGCACACTGATGCGGGAGGGTTTATTTCTTTTTACACAGGCATGTGTGACTAGCGCTTCAAGACCCTAATGTGGAATCCCTAATTTGGTTCTATTTCCAATCCTCTTTTTCTTTTTCAAAAGTTCTCTTTGGACTTATAAACAAGAAGTGTGTGGTCCGCCGAGATTAAGCGTTATTTCAATTAGGCAGAAGAATTTGTGGGATGGGAAAAAAAAAAAATCACTCCAACTTCAAGAATGTTTGCAGAAATTTTCGCAAAATCAAGAAATGTTTTTCCTTAGAGATGGTGATTACTATATAAAGAAGGCAATTGATTCCTAAATTGATTTTCTTCCTTTTGTCTTTCAAAGATTAGGGGATGATTAAGGAAGAAAAGAAATTACCTGCACTGGAGTGGTTGACTTGCGGGAGAGATTTTCTCATGAAATACCTGCAAGATCACATCAAAGAAAAGTAGGGCAAGTTAGTGTTCAATATGATAAAAAGAATGTAGAGACTAGTGGGAAATTGTGCAGTGCTCCCCGACAACGGCGCCAAAATGTTCGTCGCGCTTTTGTGCGGTTTGTTAAAAGATAATATCGCGTTGCAGTGTAGCCGCTAAAGCGTTCAAAACAAATAAAGATTTTTATTACTCGAAAATCGGAGTATCCGAGGTCGAACACAGGGAGCAAATGGAATTTACTACTAGTCAAAATGTAATTGAACACTCTAATTTACTCAAAAAATCAATTCAAATGTGAATGTATGCAATTAAAAATAATTAGGACAAAAATATGAAATTGACGTCTGATCACAAGATCAGACGTCTTAAAAGTATTTCTCCTTTTCTTCTTCTTCTGCAGTCTCTCATTTCTTCTTCGTTTTGCTTCTCTCTGCTTTCTTTCTTGTCTTGCGAAGCCTTCTTCTTCTTCTTTTGATCTTCTAATCTTTTCTTTGCCTCTCTTCTTCTCTGTGTCTTGCTCTTTCTTTTCTTCTTCTCTACCTTGCTTCTTACTCTTCTCTTCTGTGGTCTTGCCTTGCTTCTCTCTTCTGCAGCAGCCAAGTCCTTCTCCTGCGATCAGCCTGCCTGTACAAGAGCAAAGCCTAAACCTTCTCCCTCTACCCGCGCGTCTCTCACTCTCAAGCAATTCACTCTGAGCTGCTCTCCCAGAGCCACATGCATAATTGGGTCGGATCGTACCTGGGACCAGGCACACCTGAAGGTGGTGTGATGCGCGAGGAGTGCGTCGGTCTAGGTCGGGTCGAATCCGCCAAGTCCGCGTGGTCAGGTCGCGGATGAGGCGGGTGTGGGGTCAATGAGGGACCTCATCCCTGTGCTTTCGAGGCAGTCAAGCTATATCACAAAAACTCTTTATACCATACCTGTGCCTTGAGATTCCACGATGTGGGACTAAACGATCCGCCCTTCCTTTGCACGCGCCCGCAGACTCTCGTGTGCAATTGCCCACGCTGAAGGCCCTGCTGGTGCTCCTCGCTGAACTTAGTCACCTCGCGATACATGCGAGAGTCTGCTGCACCTGCCACCTGGGAAGCCTGACGCCTGCTGCTACTCCAAGCTTCTTGCTGCTTCGGCTGTTAATGGCGGCCGGGGCGTTCACCTGAGATTCCACAGAACGGCCTATTGGCCCAATCAGAATAGCTGGAAACCTTCGCCGTAGCACGGCGAAGGCGGTGGGTGATGCTGCAGGTTGCCGGTCGGCCTAGGCGTGCGCGCCTAGGTCAACCTGTGGCCGGAGACGGTGGGTTGGTCGGGGGGTGCATGTAGAGGTCTGGAGTGGCAGTGATGGGGTGGAATGGGTTCCTGGTGGTGAGCCGAAGCTCACGAGGTGGTTGGCGAGCCGTGTGGAGTGGCGGAGTGGTGTGGGCGGCTCGCCGGAGTGCGGTCGGAGGCGAGGAAGATGGAGGAGGTTAGGCAATGTCGTGGGGTAATCAAGTAAAATAGTTGGGGGAAAAGAGAGAGGAGAGGGTGGAGAAGAGTTCTAACCTAATTGTAAGGACGAAAGGGGACGGAAGGCGGACAGCAGTACCTGCTGTCGCCGGAGAAGATGACGCCCAGTGGGGGAGAACGGCGGCGACGACGGGGCTGAGGTGGCGTGCGCTGGTACTGCACGACGCGGAGGGAGGTCAGGAAGCTAACTCTGCCACTGGTTTTGTGGAAGAGCGAAGAGGGAGGGGAGGGGGGCTCGCCGGAGCTAGCTGGGACATTTGGCCGGGCAGGAGGAGAGGAATTGAAGGGGGAAACTCGGCCAAATCAAGCTCAGCCTCTTCGGCCGGAGTTGTGGGTTCTTATATAGGCACTGGACTGGGTGCGCAGGGCGTGAAGGGCACGTAATTGCCTGAGGTTGGTCGTCGGAGATGGAAAGGAGTTAGGATAACCAAATCTCTCGTGCATTCGCACGAGAGATTGGGTTCACACCAGGGATCGAGATCGGTCTTAAATGGAAGGGAATTCCTCAGAGAATCCTCCTTCCATTTATGGGAGGGAATCTCTGAGGGATTAGAGAGCAATCCCTCTCCCAACCTCGCCGGGGCTCGGTTCTGCCCTAGCAATGGCGGCAGGACCGGTTTGCAAAGGAGGCGAAGAACCTTGGGGGTTCTCTGCAACGGTATTCAAAAGATAGGGACCAATTTGTGATTTGGGTGTACTAAATTGCAAAGTAGGTCAAGATGAGCTCTCCTTAGGTCCAAATTTTGGTATAAACCTAATTTGGACCTAAGGAATCCAATGGCGAAGTTGGATTTTAGGTTTGACCTCGTTTGACTAGACATTTTGCGAAAAAACCCAAATTTGGTTAATTGAAGAGCTAGGACCCTAATCTAAGTCAAACTAGGTTCCAAAGGCCAAATTAAGTGTTCCAAACCCTAGAGGATGTTTTTCCATGATTTTTAGAGGGTTTACTTGCTTTTTGTTCTGACCGGAACCTTGTTAATTTAAGCGGGTCTGTTTTAGGTTTACCAAGTGTCATTTAGTTCTTAGATTGCACATGAACCCATTTCTGATTGACTCAACCCTCTTTTTATCTGATTTATACCATTTGACCTATGTTTTGCCTCTGAGAAATCCCGTTTATGTACTGCAATGGTAAAATTGCAGTTTTAACCTTTATTTCATGTTTTCTTCTCAGAGCACTTGTTCCTTCAGTTAGGCCTTCTTTTAGGTTATGTAGGAGCTTTTATCTTCTTTATTGGGTCAAAATGAGCTAGTTATGGCTCATGATGAGGCTCTCATCACTCTTCTTCTCCAGGCTGCCTCCTCCCCTCTCCCTCCATACGTAGGCCCTCCTTCTCTGAGGAGCCACTATGTGGGCAAGAGTACATCACTGTAGCGCACACCCACCTTCGTGAGACCACCACCGCCCAGCTGATCAAAGAGCTAGTGGGCGTGGTGGTCTTCTCTTCCCTATTTCAACTTTCCAAGCCATTTCCTCCATTACCACAAAGCTTCAAGCGTTGAAGTTCAACCGGCCACTGCACGCCTCAGCAGCAGCCGGCCAAGCTCCACAGCAACAGTAGGAAGGTGGCAGCAGCGCATGCAGGCCACTACGTGCGCCTGCAGGCCGCCTTAGCCTTCCGCCTCCTCGCGTACGCCCACCTCTCTGTGCCCGCAACCAGCCGATGCATCCTTTCCTTGCACGTGCCAGCTAGCGCACGCTAGCCGCAAGCAACCTGCACTCACAGCATCGGGCGCAAGCGGTTGCGCAGCTCGCCCAGGCACTATAGCCACTGTTCACCCGTTTTAGCGGAACACTATGGCTACAGTGGGGTGACCGGTATGTTTCTCACTTATCCAGTCACCCGGCGCACCGCAACCAGCCGCAGCCTGCACACGCGTCTAGCCCCACTTCCCGCTCCAGCGCCCGCCTGCACATCTGCCAACGCCCGCACCCGCCCATGTCGTCGCCCGCTCCCTTCTCCTGCGTATGTCTGCATGCACCCGCTCTAGCCCTTCGCGCAGTGCTGTGCGCGGTGGTCCTCTCCCCGCGCTCACTCCCTCCCAGCGCGTGTCTCTCTACGCGCGTACGCGGGTGCGCGTGCACTGTGGCCATCAAACGACGCTGGCCACTTCAGACGACTTAACCCGTGTGCCTTTCTTCTCCAGCAGGAAGCTCTTTCTCTCTCTCTCTCTCTCACAGCACTCTCACTCTCTCTCTATGCACACACACACACACGCTCACACTCTCGTACACACACCTATACACTAATATATACTTATATATGTATAAATATATACATATATGTATTTATATCTATATATATTTATATACATATACATATATATATATACATATATCTATATATATTGTAGTACCTATATAACTAAGTATTATTATACATATATACATATATATATACATCTATATACGTATATATATATATACACATATATATCTATATATACATATATTACTATATACATACACATATATATATACATCTATATAGTATTATATACATACACATACATATATATATATATATATCCATACAAATATCTATCTATACAGATTGTTACATACCTATATATATATACATATACATATATATATCTATACAAATATATATATACATATGACTACATATATACCTATATATTTATAACCATATATTCTTATAGATATATTTACATATATACATATATATATATTTTTTCACATTACTTACCAAACGTTGTATCGCGAGAATATCTGCACCAGTTGCTGATATTCCCCGATACATGCGTACAAAAAGCGTGGTCACACTCATCTTCCGCATCCACCTTACACTCCACGCAGCACCTCATCCTGTTGGTTGCGTCTTTCTAGACGACAACCGACTCGACACCGTGCTACACGCCATCTCCGCCTCCACTCCCACCCCTTTATACATATATAATATATACATATATATATATATACTATATTTACTTTATTTTCGCTTCTCTTTCCTGCCAATCAAAGGATAAAAATATATATATATATAAAAGAGAAAAGATAATCCTTAACTTGCTGGTACTCCATCTAGCGAATAGCAAGACCCATTTCTGAACCCTAATTTGGCTCAAAGCCAAGAACCTAATTTTAAGGGTGTGCCTCAAGGACAAGAATTATCAGAAAAAAATCTAAATAGAAAAACACCAAAAACACAATAAACGAACGGAAGAGATTCATTGTAGGAAAGTCGTAGAAACTTGACTTCTAATCCCACTTCCCTAAGTTCGACCCTGGGCCTAAAGTTGACCAAGATAAAATCAAATAGGCCAGGTTGAAAAAATATTTTGTGAAGAGCTGGTTAGGATTGATTTAGGTTAACCACTATACACACTTCAAGGATAAAATCACCATATTAACTCACCTATCCGGGTCTACACCATAATCTTTCAATGGCGCCGTTGCCGGGGAAGTGCGCCTTCATGTAAGTTTTTACTCCATTCTTGTAATTTTTCTCTTCTCTTACCCTTCTCTTCACGGGTGTCTCTGTTTTTGGTGTGTAGGTAGACTTGTTGCAAGGAGAAGATAGGCAGATGAAGTTGGAGATGTGGTTAGATCCAAGGTAGAAACGAGAGCGTCAAGACGCCGACACTGCACTGGAGCTTCGCACTCACTGCCGAATAAGTAGGTCTTTCTTTCTTAGTAACCTAGGTTAACATGCAACCTTAATAAAAAAAAAACTGAAAACTAAAAAAAACTAGAAAAACTTCTTGGGATCTCTTGGGGCAAGAAGAAGAAAGAAAGAAGTCTTCGCAGGCGAAGGAGGAAAACAGAAAGACGGAAAGCAAAACAGAAAGGAAAGAATAGCAACTGCACAACAGACTGGAGCAGTTACTTCATGAGAAAATCTCTCCTGCAAGTCAACCACTCCAGGGCAGGTAATTTCTTTTCTTCCTTAATCATCCCCTAATCTTTGAAAGACAAAAGGAAGAAAATCAAGTTAGGAATCAATTGCCTTCTTTATATAGTAATCACCATCTCTAAGGCAAAACATTTCTTGATTTTGCGAAAATTTCTGCAAATATTCTTGAAGTTGGAGTGATTTTTTTTTTTTTTTTTTTTTTTTTTTTTTTTTTTTTTTTTTTTCCATCCCACAAATTCTTGTGCCTAATTGAAAATAAACGCTTAATCTCGGCAGACCACACACTTCTTGTTTATAAGTCCAAAGAGAACTTTTGAAAAAGAAAAAAGAGGATTGGAAATAGAACCAAATTAGGGTTTCCACATTAGGGTCTTGAAGCGCTAGTCACACATGCCTGTGTAAAAAGAAATAAACCCTCCCGCATCAGTGTGCTACCCAAGCCCTTGATTGAAGAAAGTTAAATAAGACAAACCCTAAAATTGAGCTCTAAAATCACTTGAATCTTAAAATTTCTTTTGACCTAATAACCTGGGAGTCAAATCAGGGTGATCTCTAGGCTCCGAGCTTAGAATCATTCTGCCATCTATAGGACAGGTCAGGTGAAGTTGACCCCTTGGGTCAACCAACCTCTAAATTA
The DNA here is from genome assembly GCA_037157565.1 of Thalassia testudinum. Lineage (NCBI taxonomy): Eukaryota > Viridiplantae > Streptophyta > Magnoliopsida > Alismatales > Hydrocharitaceae > Thalassia > Thalassia testudinum. Next base: position 65,366,346 of record JAZHRO010000014.1, read on the forward strand.
GGTCACAATACCAAAAACATCTAAAGTTCAAGTGAGAACCCTAAAAGCACCTTTGAAATAAAAAGTGATAGACTTAAGAGGTCAAGGTCCCCATTCTGGTTTACCTGGAATCTCAGTGACAAGAGAGGTCGGGTGGGGGAAACCCTGTAACCCGTAGGGACGCTCTACCGTGTAGGGGTCTTTGCAGGACTCTCCCTCTCTGGCTGCCCAGGTAATTCGCAGGTGGACGATCTTCGGATCCAGGGGTCCATCCGCCCCAAACCTCCATAGTCATCCAAACATCTTTTGGGTGTCTTGATTGGGTCAAGAACATCTCCAGTCCTGCATCTTTTCTCTGTAGAGCACACACACTCATTTTTTAGTGGGACTCGTTATTCAGATCTGATCGCTTCATAACACATCTTGAGTCAAACTCTGATCGTGATTCCACCACCTGATCCAAATATGCAGCCGAACCACCTAGGACTACCAGTCGAGAAACCTGAATACCGGAGATCCATGAGAGATAAAATGATTGAGGATGCCATGAGATTTTATGAAAATGAAGAAACCTCAACAACAGTAGGAAACATTCAGGTTGATGTCCCAACAACCACAACCTTTGTCATAACTTGTGCCCAAGTACTATTAGCAGAAGCCAACAAAGGATCAACCCGTGACTTGCTCATTACTACATACATTGAAATAGAAAAATTGCATAATAGTGAATACCTTCAATGTATGACAAATCCTCGACTTTGGACGCAACACCAAGATAGTCTTGAAAAACGGGAAGAGATAATGAGATTAATAAAACAAGTGATTGATCAGAAATACCCGTACATACTGCCAACAGAGGATGAACTATCTTGGGACAACATCGAGGATAAATCTGATCTCGGTTTTGAGGCACAAAATGGTTGTGGATTCCCAACCCAGATGGAGTATAATGCACCTAATATTGAAGAAGGTTGGGAAGCTCCAAATGCAGGAAAAGACCATGATGAACCCATTTTAGAATCCCAAGACTCCTGCAAGTATGAGAGTAGAACTGAACCTCTCGCGGGTATAAATTCCGTCCCTTATTTTGATAAGGTGGCCCGCGAAGGTTATTCAGACCTAGATTCTAGTAATTCCACCCACATCCTAAGCCTAGAACCTAGATCTGAAACCTATATTGAAGATTTCAAGGCCCCATATGAAGAAAATCAATCTCTTAATAAAGAATATGATTCTGGGCCTCGATTTGATGAATATCCCTCGTCAACCTCCTCAGAAGAACTAATCGAGTTTTCGGAAGTCATGCCAATCTACGATACAGAAACCGAGGAGTTGGACGAGCAAGGTTTCGATTGGCTCTGCCCTACTAACCTTGAATCTGAGCCTCTACCAGATAGGGACACCTTTGTAAGCTCGGAATTAACATTTAGGCTAGATCCCAGTCAGGCTGCTGAATATACAACATATGATTTATTCTATGGTGGAACTCATGATCTAGAATCTCATTCAAACTTTGATTTTCGCAAACTCTCCGACGATCTCGAATCTGACCATAACATCGGAGAAAATCTGCCTCCTGATTATAACATGTCAATCTTCTTTGAAGCCACCTGCTCCACATATACAGCACCAATCAAAACCCGTTCCCCACCTCGACCCGCAACCGGACTCAATTTCTATTCTGATTCACCTCTCAATGAGCCGATTGCAGATGATTCAACTCCGTATCTATACCGGGTATCAGACACTGATCAGACCACAAATCAGGAGCCTCCATCCTTTGACCGTCCCTGTAGGGATTCCACATCTTACATTGATTATTTTTCGGAACCCTACCCCCACCAGGCTGATTCGACTGAGCCCCAACTCGAGTTTTCACCTCCATATCTATCAGAACATCACTGCATTTGGTGGGTCCCACATCTGCTAATCTACATCTATCAACCCACCAGACTTATGGGGTTTGGGCTGCATCATCAGCCCACTGATCTGAACAAGTACCTGGTTGGACCAACCAGGCTCTTAATCAAGGTGCTTGTTTCCCAAAACTCCATTGATTTGACTACTCCCTCTCCACCCCATTTTTCGCTCGGCTGAAGGCATTAAATTTAGCGCTTAACGGGAGGCAACCCGTCATCTCAAAAATAGAGACCCGTCTGATTAGCCGTCTGTACTCCACGTCTATTGCACCTTGAGTTCAGCCTTAGACAGTTGATCCCACCTCTGGTACACGTATCAGAGCTTAAAATCATTCGCATCACTCATTCCCGACCCATTCACCCACCCGATATATCCTGTTCTAAGCCCCTGACCTCAACACTAATTCCCACCCTCTGTTTACAATGAGGACATTGCAAAACTTAGGCATGGGGGGGGTGATAAAGTGCATACATACAAAACCAAGAAAAAATCAGAAGGATTCTCACAAAAAAATTCACATATGTCAAAAACACAAAAAAAAAATTGAAAAATTACGAAAAAGAACAAAAAAAATTAGGGAGGGAGGAAATGTTGTGAGCCATATAATCATAAGGAGGAGAAAAAGAGCAAAAATGAAGAAAGGAGCACAAAAGGAAAAGAAAAAGAAAAAGTCATTAGTAAAAGATTAAGGGGTTAACTGAAGTTCTAGACCGAGTCAAGAAAAAGAAAAGAAAAAGTGCTAAGGAAACATAACAAGAGATTAGCGGGAACGCTGGTCTTAGGCCTTTTGGGCTAGTATTTTTTGCTTAAAAATTCACGTATCCGTTAAAATCTGGACAATCCTCAAGAGGTTGAGGAAAATGCGAAGCTTAAGTATTAGGTCTAAGGCTTAGGAAGTATTCGGCCTCGTTAACTGACCTCCGGTTTGCGGGATTCGGTAACCTAAGCACCCAAATTCACACACAGTCTGGTTCAGTGCGCATAAATATTCAAAACACGCAAGAGCGTTTAATATTCTGAAAAAGTCACCTAGATTAGGAGCGGCCAATCAACACAAGTTGATTTGGACAAGTTCCCAGCGCGGAGAGGCGGGAAATTCCCCTCGAAGATGCGTAACAACATATCGTCTCCTCGGTGCTTGTCTCTTAGGATATTTAAATATCCTACTGGGGGCATGTAAGCACTCTGCTGGTTCAGACACCATGGGTGGCATTATCACGAAATGTCAATCGCCAGGGTCTGAATTCAGCCACGGAACGCCATGGGCGGGATTATCTCGAAATCTCGAAAGCCAGGGTTCCGGGGGTTGCCATGGGCGGGATTATCTCGAAATCTCGAAAGCCAGGGACCTTTGAGGATTGATGATGGGGACGAGGAATCCGATACAGACCGTGTTGAGAAGCTAATCCGAAGCTAGAAATAAAAAAGAAAAGAGAGAGAAAAGCTCTCCAAAGAAATAAATCTTCTATCTCTCTCTTACAGAAAACGCACTGCAAACTGAACTTAGGCTAAAAATATCTCAAGCACGGGTGCTTTAACCGCGGAGTCCAACAAACCCTAGGTTAGGTTCTGTGGGCCGTAGAAACCTTTGCAGAAGACTGAGGCTAAAGCGGAACAGGTCCGGATTTTGGTTGGTACTTGAGTACCTCTAGGCCTATTGTTGGCATTCCTACCTAATCACAAAAGAAGCACTTATCATTATTGACAATATTCAGTGTCTAGAACGGAAGTTAAAACTTTGAAATTTTGCTAAGGGACTAGCAAAAGCTAGGCATGGGGGTATGATGAGAGCCTCATCATGAGCCATAACTAGCTCATTTTGACCCAATAAAGAAGATAAAAGCTCCTACATAACCTAGAAGAAGGCCTAACTGAAGGAACAAGTGCTCTGAGAAGAAAACATGTAATAAAGGTTAAAACTGCAATTTTACCATTGCAGTAGATAAACGGGATTTCTCAGAGGCAAAACATAGGTCAAATGGTCTAAATGAGATAAAAAGTGGGTTGAGTCAATCAGAAATGGGTTCATGTGCAATCTAAGAACTAAAAGACACTTGGTAACCCTAAAACAGACCCGCTTAAATTAACAAGGTTCCGGTCAGAACAAAAAGCAAGTAAACCCTCTAAAAATCATGGAAAACCATACTCTAGGGTTTAGAACACTTAATTTGGCCTTTGGAACCTAGTTGACCTAGATTTGGGTCCTAGCTCTTCAATTAACCTAATTTGGGTTTTTACGCAAAATATCCAGTCAAACGAGGTCAAACCTGAAATCTAACTTCTCCATTGGTTTCCTTAGGTCCAAATTTGGTTTATACCAAAATTTGGACCTAAGGAGAGGTCATCTTGACCTACTTTGCAAGTTAGTACACCCAAATCACAAAGAGGTCCCTATCTTTTGAATATCCTTGCAGAGAGCCCCCTAGGTTCCTCGCCTTCTTTGCAAACCGGTCCTGCCGCCATTGCTAGGGCAGAACCGAACTCCGGCGAGGTTCGGAGAGGGATTGCTCTCTAATCCCTCAGAGATTCCCTCCCAGAAATGGAAGGAGGATTCTCTGAGGAATTCCCTTCCTCATTAAGTCAATCACAATCGTTGGTGTGAACCCAATCTCTCGTGCGAACGCACGAGAGATTTGGGTATCCTAACTCCTTTCCATCTCCGGCGACCAACTTCAGGCAATTACGTGCCCTTCACGCCCTGCACACCAAGTCCAGCACCTATAAAACACCCCTCGGACCCGGCCACTCATCTTGAGCTTGATTTGGCCGAGTTTCCCCCTTCAATTCCTCTCCTCCTGCTCGGTCAAATACCCCAGCTAGCTCCGGCGAGCCTCCCTCCCCTCCCTCTTCGCTCTGCCACAAAACCAGTGGCAGAGTTAGCTTCCTGACCTCCCTCCGCGTCGCGCAGTACCAGCGCACGCCGCCTCAGCCCCGTCGTCGCCGCCGTTCTCCCCCACTGGGCGTCATCTTCTCCGGCGACAGCAAGTACTGCTGTCTGCCTTCTGTCCCCTTTCGTCCTTACAATTAGGTTAGAACTCCTCTCCATCCTATCCTCTCTCTTTTCCCCCTGTTATCTCATCTGATTACCCCTCGACCGACGCTGACCACCCTCATCTTCCACATCACCGACCGAACTCCGGCGAGCCGCCCACACCACTCCGCCACTCCACACGGCTCGACAACCACCTCGTGAGCTCCGCCTCACCACCAGGAACTCGCTCCACCCCACAACTGCCACTCCAGACCTCCATAATCACCCCCCGAACAACCCACCGTCTCCGGCCACAGGTTGACCTAGGCGGGCACGCCTAGGCCGACAGGCAACCTGCAGCATCACCCACCGCCTTCGCCGTGCTACGGCGAAGGTTTCCAGCCATTCTAATTGGGCCAATAGGCCGTTCTGTGGAAGTTCAGGTAAACGCTCCGGCCGCCATTAACAGTCGAAGCAGCAGGAAGCTTGGAGCAGCAGCAGGCGTCAGGCTTCCCAGGCGGCAGGTGCAGCAGACTCTCGCAAGAGTTGCGAGGTGACTGAGTTCAGCAAGGATCAGCAGCAGGGCCTTCAGCGTGGGCAATTGCACACGAGGGTCTGCGGGCGCACGCAAAGGAAGGGCGGAAAGTTTAGTCCCACATCGTGGAATCTCAAGGCACAGGTATGGTATAAAGCTTTTTTGTGATATACGTTTACTGCCTCGAAAGCACAGGGGTGAGGTCCCTCACTGACCCCACCCGCCTCGTCCGCGGCCTGACCACGCGGACCTGGCGGATCCGACCCGACCTAGACCTACGCACTCCTCGCGCATCACACACCTGCAGGTGCGCCTGGTCCCGGGTACGATCCGACCCGATTGAGACTGTGGCTCTGGGAGAGCAGTTAGAGTGAATTGCTTGAGAGAGAGACACGCGCGGGTAGAGGGAGAAGGGTTAGGTTTTGTTCCCCTGTGCAGGCAGGCTGATTGCAGGAGAAGGACGTGGCCGCTGCAGAAGAAAGGAGAAGCAAGACAAAGAAGGAGAAGAAGAAGGACAAGGGAAGATTGCAAAGAGATCTGAAAGGCAAAGCAGAAGAAGAAAAAGAGAAAGAAAGATCACATTTAAGACGTCTGATACATAAATCAGACGTCTAATTCTATTTTTTTTTACATCTTTCTTAAAAACTCTTTGAATCAATTATATTTGCATTTAACAGTTGTATTCTTGGGTTTTACAAAGTACTGAGTTTGCTCCCTGTGTTCGACCTCGGATACTCCGGTCTTCGAGTAATAAAAACTTTATATTTGTTCGAACGTTTTGTCGGTTATACTACAACATAATACGCTTTAAATCCGCACGAAACGTTGAAAAACAATTGCCTTTACTTCCAACGCCGCGGGATTTCCCGCCCTACTTCGCATGGCTAAAATCCAAGAATCTTGAATCTTGAATTTTTCACCATGTAAAGTATTATTTCAGGCAAACGTAAAAAGATTGATTGCACCCCTCTTTGCCTCACCTATCTGCAAATTCGGGATCACATTTTTGGTGGGGAGACTTGGAATTGACTTGATTCCAACCCCACCATGACCTTTCACGTGCCTCAGATTTGATCCTGAGTATTTCAACCCCAACAATTTGATTTTCTTCATCTTTTGGTTGAGCCTTGTGTGTGGAAATCATTCTGGTGATTGCGAGCACTTGAATTGCAATGCTTTGGCTCCCTTTCACACTAATCTAAAACTAATTCGTGCATCCACACATAGAAATCTCCATCAGGGAAGCCCATTGCATTTTAGCATGCATTAATTAATTGACATTGAAGAAGGGTTTGTTGGGTTTAGAAGAAAACTAGTATTCTCTCAAAACCTGAGGATTGGTTGAATTGGTAATTCAGAGAAATCCTAAAATCCATACTACTTAAGGCTGAATTGTAAAAACCATTCACCAATTAAAACTTCAATTTGGGGAGATTTCCCTGTTGCACGCTTGTTTTACACAGTCTAAAAATCAATCACTTGGGCATTACCCATAAACAACGCCCTTCACATTCCAAAGCACATGATCCTAAGCCTCTAACTAAAATTGGTAGTAAGTTGACCCTTATTAAGGATTGGAGGTCTAACTACCTACGTGTAGTGCCTACTAGCTGGTGAGTGTTCCTGCGTGCTATCAGGTGTCTAAGACTGGGGCAAACGGCCTTTCAATCTGGCCCAGTGGTTCCGCTGTGCTCACATTCGGTTTCGTAGTCCGTGATAGTAGGTAACTTAGATCTTTAGGTCTAAGGGCACACTGTAGAGGTTAGGAATTTGATTGTATTGATTTGTCATCAAGTGTACCTTTACAGCGTCATTTCTTTCATCTCTTTTTCCCTTCTTATCTCCCCAATTTCTCCTGCGGTAGTGCATGTTTGGGAGGAGGTCACAAAACCCTGAATTGTTCGCATTGCCTGATAATTTTAGAAAAGGATCTGAATTGTCCTCCTCCTCCACAAACATGGCTGCACGCCCACCCCCAAATCCCGAGGGAGGAAACCACCCTCAAAACCCACCAGGTGGTGGAGCCTTAGATCCCATAACCCGCCTCTAAGCCCAAATGGAAATGTATAATGAACAAATAGAAGCCATAAGGGAAACATTGGAGGAAATGCAGAACCCTCCCAAATGGGAGGAGCCTAGGTCTCTTAGCTCCTATCAGAATCCTGCTGCTACAAAGACCAAAGGACAAATTCGGGTCCTCATGGGCGGGGACGACTTTGAATTGAAGCCTAACAAAATTGGCCTGATAAATTTTCACTTCCATGGACTTGCAAGTGAAGATCCTTTTCTCCACTTTGAAGACCTTACCCGATTGGCTGAAACTGTTATACCTAGAAATATCTGGTTACCTATAGTCCTCATGAAAATGTTCCCATTTTCATTGCGGGATAAAACGTCGCAGTGGTTACGCACCCTTTGGAGAACCATCCACTCTTGGGAAGAGATGCGAATAGTGTTTCTCAAGAAGTTCTTCCCAATCAGCTGAACCAATGCACTTTGCCGTGCTATCACCTCCTTTACGCAACAAAACGGCGAACAATTTCATGAGGCATGGGAGAGGTATAATGACCTCCTCAGGAAGTGTCTGCACCACGGTCTACCTAAGTGGCACGTAGCCCAAATTTTCTACTATGGGCTAAATGAGACTTTGAAGTAGATTGTAGATGCTTCCTATGGTGGGAATTTCATGAATAAAGACAAGAATGGAGCGTTTCAATTGTTTGAAAATATGAGTGAAAACTCAATGAACAATGCTTCCATTGTCGCCTTTAATCGTACCAGCCTACCCTGAAATATCCATGAAGTTGACACGGGACCCTCCCATTCATTCACTGATCTCAGTCTTATAGCACAGAAATTGGATGAATTCTCTGTCGTGCACAAGAAGCTGGACGAGCTTCTGGCCAACCTCGCCCGTTCTATGGCAAACACCCCCACCTCAGCACTTCATCACAATCCTAATTCTTCCAATACCGTGCTTATCCCTAGAAACCCTGTAAGGCCTTCCTTATCGAGTGTCGCGCTGAGCGACTTGGTAAGTCATGTGGATTTGGCTTCTACGAGCCAGTATTTCGACACGAAGGACCAAGCCTCCGTGTGCTCGGATGCATATTTACCTGCGGACGCGTCTTCTGGCATAAAAGATGCTTGCGCCCATGGGAACAACCCGTTGTCTGCCACTTATAACCCAGGGTGGCAAAATCATCTGAACTTCGCATGGTCCAACAACCTGCAACGCCAAAACCCCATGGGTGGACCAATGCGACCATCCACACCCGTCATCCCAAGGGCCCAGTCTAATCCTATCGCGAATCCGCCATCAGGCCCTTGTGTATCGTAAGCAAAACACGCATCAAGTCCTCTTGATAAGTTGATGCGATTGATGACGGAAATTTCAAAGCACCATGAAGAGAACATGACCTCTCTTCAGCACCAATTGGCGTAGCACAATGCTGACATCAGTCAACTACGCATGGCGACTCTATCTCAGGGCACTCTTCCCGCCCAACCTTTTCCCAACCTACGAAATTTCGTACCCCATGGTTCTCAACCATAGATACAAACTTTTCAAGGGCAGGTACATCAAAATCTGCAAGCTCCAAGCATTTCACTGGGATTTTGGCCTAATCCCGCTGCAGCACCTTACTCTTATGTCCCTATTGTGAACCCTCATCCACCATATGATCCCACTGGACCAGCATCATCCAATGCTATCACTGCAAGGAGCGAGAAGCAGACCGTCGATCTGCCTCGACCTGATCCTGGCCCGTCTTCTTCCTCGCCCTCTCATTCGGGATGCACACCGCATTCGTGAGCGGATGATACACCCAAATTCGTGCCAAAATCAGTTCCATTCCCTGAGGATCTACTGAGGTAGCCAAAAGGCAAAAAGAAAGATATGCAGGCCTTTGATAACCTGCGTAATTTGTTCAGGGATGTTGAAATCAAGGTACCCCAGCTCAAGGCTATCGACCACATACCTACTGTCGCCCGATTTTTCAAAGACTACATAACACCCAGGAAACAGTCAAAGAAAACTAAAAATCTGGTGGCTCTCTTGCCTTGTACGAGCTGTGCTATACTGTCAAACCTACCACCAAAGCAGAAAGATCTGGGCACACCACTGATTTCTTGTAGCATCCAAGGCTGCAATTTTAGCCATACCCTGCTTGATCTAGAATCTTCTGTCAATCTTATACCGACCATCATGCTCGAAAAATTTTCCTTGGGAAATCTGAAACCCACCCCTATCACGTTACAATTGGCAGATTGTTCTGTCAAAATCCTGAAGGCTATGGTGGAAGACGTGGTGGTTTGGGCCAACAGTCTCTGTTTTCCTGTTGACTTTCTTGTTTTAGATATGGAAGTTCCTAGCTCACTTTTTGATTCTCCGATCATCCATGGTCGACCTTTCTTGCCCACAGCCTACGCCTATATCGACTGCGAGTTGGGCTGTATTGAGATTGCTGTTGGATCTAAAAAGCTCAAGCTTAACATCTTCAAGGCAGCCAAGAACTTTGATTGCTATTGGATCGAGGATGACACGTCTGACGAGGACATGGACGTCAGCGCTTGTATGGGACTAATTGGGACCTATTCTGACTACTGCGGATTACCTGTAAACACTGATGATTGCCTGACCGACACATATTGTGACATTCCCCCATCGCTCCCTATTCCCGTACTTTCTCCTAACCATACTTCTGACGAGTTTTTCTTTGCTTCCCATACGTCGTGGTCAGAGTCATATCCAGGCTACTCACTGTCGGTCCACACTCTTAAAGACCAGATTGCCCTTTCTTTCCTGCCAAATCAGGCGGATTTGCAACCCCACACTGGGACCTTGAGCACATATACTTCACACTGGGACTATTCCTTTTCGGGTCCATCAATCCAAGAAGCCCCTCTTCTTGTCCAATCTGAGGACCAATTTCTTCCTCCTGACCGATTCTCCGACCTACCTGGGACACTCTCGTCCTAAGAAATGCCAGACGTTTCACCATCAACCATCACTTTTCACGCCACTATCACGATCACTTCACTTTTCACTTCACCACCCACCATCCACCCACCCTACCACCCTGCTGTATACGCTGCACCTCAGCTCTCGCAACCCGATCTTTCGTCCTTTCTCTACCTTTCCCTGCATGCATATGAGGACATAGCATCGTTTGGCATGGGGGGGTGGATAGGCATCCATAGGATCCGGGCATTTTATGGTATCATGCAGTTTCCATCTATTTCTAAATATTTACGAAAAAGAAAAAAAAAATGGTGTTTAGTAATGATCTGAAGGCTGAAACAAAAATACAATAAATGTTTATGGATATTCAACCTCTGTTTTGAAGACCTTCCAGGCCATAGAAGATTGATTCACTCAGGCTCGGCTTAATTCACTTGTGCACTGACAAGATAGATCGGAATCTCTCCTAACTAAGGATGTATTCTTGTACCTGAGACCCTAGTACAGGATTCATTGGTTTGCTTCTACTCGAGAGCCTAAGTAATCTTAGTTTACACTACACATGTCAAGAAAGACCAGGAGAACATAAGATCCAACCCTAGTGTTCATTAGGGAAGGTGGAGTCCTTACCTGTGCGTGCAGGTAGACATTTTATCCCAGGTTTTAGTCTTTTGTTTAGGGGAGACTCTATCCACCAAAAAGAAAAGTGTGACCCTCGAAATAATGTTGTAAGAGATATACTGACATGTGTTTCAAAAAAAAAAAAAAAAGATGCAAATAAGTTAGTATATCTCACAAATATCTGCAAAAACTTTCCCCTAAAGAAATTGCTTAGGGTAAGCTGCAAAAACCCTGTTTTCTTTGAGCGGCAAATGTTAGAAAATGGGAGTTGAGTTTTCCGTCATCTTTTTAACGGTCAATTCGAAGACACGAATTGAAACTGGGACCACTCTTCACTTAAAAATTCGTGAAAGCCAGGGCTTGAGTCTTAATGTTCATCTGGTCAGTCTTGATCCTTCACTGAGCATAAGCCATAACCTCTTGAGCTCTCAAGTACGGCAAAAACCTCCTGGGTCCTAGAAATCGTACTTAAGGTTTAAATATCAAGAGTCCTAGTTAGTCGAGAGATGATCTATGTCATGTAAGACTTAAAGTTCTGGTAGTCTTCTCTGCAATTGGTTCTCACAATATCCAACAATAAACACACCTATGTTGCCTCAGGAGAAAATCTTCAGCTAAAGATCATTTCTAAATACAAAAAACAAAAATGTTTTGCTAGGGACTAGCAAAAGATAGGCAAGAGGGCATGATTGCACCGCAAAAATACAACTGCAACTGTGCCATCTTGTGCTATTTCCTAGCATTACCAGTACATATTAGGTATCCATAGTCGCATTTGTAAAAATACATGCACGCATGCATTTAATTGAGAGGGGAGGAGAGTGAAATAAATGGCCTTGAAATTAACATTTTTCCTCAAGTGCTGCTTTGCAGAATTCACCATCCTTTTATTTTTTTATTTTACTTGACTTTGAATTCTTCCCACGGTTGCATGGAATGGCTGGACCTTCCTCCTTGCGCCATGCTCTGCAACTCCTCTCCCTGCCAGCTGCATGCAATCCTCTCCCTGTTAGCCATGAGCCATGCACAGCCAAGGCATGGCTGTGCATGCTTTCTTCTTCCTTAAAAAGAGAATGGCTCATTCTTTGCAAGAGAGCCTGGTCCCCACGAAAAAAACACTTTGCAGCTCTTCTTCTCCAGGTCGCCTCCTCCCCTCTCCCTCCATACATAGGCCCTCCACCTCTGAGGAGCCACTCTGCAGGTAGGAGTACATCACTGTGGTGCACACCCACCACCGTGAGACCACCACTGCCCATCTCATCAAAGAGCCGGTGGGCGTGGTGGTCTTCTCTTCCCAGTTTCAACTTTCCAAGCCATTTCCACCATTACCACAAAGCTTCAAGCCTTGAAGCTCAACTGGCCACCGCACTCCCCTGCAGCAGCCGGCCAAGCTGCACAGTAGCAGTAGCAGTGCACGCAGGCCACCACGTGTGCCTGTAGGTTGCCTTCGCCTTCTGCTTCTTCGCGTACGCCCGCCTCTCCGCACCCGAAACCAGCCGGCACATCCCAGCCACACGTGCACCAGCCGCAAGCCTCCCGCACTCACAGCACCGGGCGCAAGCGGTTCCGTGGCTCGCCTGGTCACTGTAGCCACTGTTCACGTGTTTCAGCAGAACACTGTGGCTAAAGTGGGGAGATCGGTAAGTATCTCACTTATCCGATCACCCGACGTGCCGCAGCCCGCACATGTGTCCGCCCAGCTTCCCGCTCCAACGCCCGCCCACGCTTCTGCCAGTGATCGCACCCGCCCGCGTCTTCTCCCTCTCCCTTCGCCTACGTAAGTTTGCATGTGCCAGCTACAGCCCTTCGTGCAGCGCTGTGCACTGCGGTCCTCTCCCCACGCCCACTCCCTCCCAACGCGTGCCTCTCAACACGCATAGGCGCGTGTGCGTGTGACCTGTCGATCTTTCACTTTTAAGTCGTTTGTAGTTTAATGTTGTGGAAAAATCGACTAATCAATTTTTAACAAGAAATAACCACTCGCAGAGGAGCGGGTCGTATCCACAGGGAGGCAATAACGTATTAAAATTCATGGCACTTAAAAATGTTTGTTCGTAGTCAATTTGGACAAGAACCAAGCCAAGATTGCCTTTAGATTAAGGTTTAAGCAAGAAACAATGCTGAAATGGCAATTATGAGAAACTACAGGACATTTTCCGCAATGCAGAGTCAACAGAATATGATTAAAATGTGGCAATGGCAGAAAATGTAAACTTTAATTAATGTTTTACTGTAGCAAAACAGGGGAATTTTTCCCCGTTGTCTTGCGCGACGAGGAGCCGATGGTCGGGCGCGGGAAGCTCGGAGGAGGTCCCTTGGATCAAGGGCTTTGAATCGGTGGTGGCGGCGAGTCGCGCGGCGGTCGGAGGTGGCCGGACGAGCTCCGGCGGAGGTGCTGCAGCCGGCAGCTTGCACAGCCTGTTGGTGTGAAGTCCGCCGCCTGCTGCTGCTGCGGGGGTGGCTGCTGCCGCTGCCGTGGGCACTGCTGCGGCTGGCGTGTGCGGCTGGCGTGCGCGGTGGTCGGTTGGGCGATCTGCAGGCGGTTGTGCGTGGGTGCGTGGAGGGTCTGCAAGAGGGCGCTGGCGCGGTTGTGCATGGGCGGTGGTCTGCAGGAGGGCGCTTGCGCGGTGGTCTGTAGCCGGTTGGCGTGTGCGGTGGAAGGTGCAGGCGGCTGTTGGAGGATGCTGCAGGCTGGTCTGCAGGCGTTGGAGGAGAGCGCGGGCTGATCTACAGGCATGCGCAGGTCTGCAGCCGGTGAGCGGTGGAGGGTGCAGGCGGTCTGGTGGCCGGTTGGAGAGTGCAGGCTGAGGAAGTGGAGCTGAGCGGGTAACTTCAGACGTCTGGGAAATTTCCCAGACGTCTTAAGTTACTGAGAGGGTGGCTGATCAGTAGCTCGGTGGTGGTGGTCTGCGACGACGGCGAGGGAGTTGCACGCTAAGGTGCTCATGGTAATGCAGGCGAGCTCCAGATGGCGGTGTGGCCTGTCAGACCACACGCCCACGGTGGTGGAGACTCGCCGCCACGGTAGAGGCCGACAGTGTGGAGTGGAAGAGAGAGGTTCTCTCTGCACAATGGTGGGTCGGTGGCGGAGGCCCTCTGAGCTCGGCTGCCTCCGTGCTCCTTTTGTAGTGGCCTGAACAAATTTGAAATCAGCGGCCGACCAGATCCACCGTATCCGCTCCCCCTTGAATGGCTCCTTCACTGCATCACCCGGGTGTTGGAGCGGCAGCCAGCCGTTCTGAAAGAAGACGAATAAAGAAAATATTATTAAAATATTAGGATTATTTATGTATAGACCCTCAACTTCTATGTTAATAAAAATAATATACCTAATTGGTTATCTAATTAGATGAATGCTATTTTAAGCTAATTCTAAATGCACTTAAGATATGAATGCAATGTATGGATTATGTAATTAGATTAAAACTATGAATTAATCTATTTACATCCTAATTGTACTGAATAAATGTTAGAATTAACCTAATGTGTAGGCACTTAAATACTTAAATAGCCCACAACTATGGGCTAATCAAATGACCCCATGCCTAGTTTTTGCTAGTCCCTAGCAAAATTAAGCGAAACCTAGCACTCTAAGTAGACTAGTCAACTCACTTAGTCTTCCTTCAGAAGCATATTAAGTTCAGGTTCTAAACCCAAGGTTCCTAAGTAGTTGCTAAGTTACAAACTAGGTCGGCTAAGGACGAGTTGCAAGCACAAGTTTCCCTGATTTCTGACTCTACCCTAAAGTTTATTGATCCCTGAGATTAAAGCATCCGTGCTTGTGCATTGGTCCGAGTTATTTGAGTTAAAGGAAAATTTTTTTATATATACACCCTCTTTTTTTTTTTTTTTTTTTGTTTGTTTGATTCTTCTAAGTCTAACCTCAGATCAGCTATCAACACGGTCTGTGTCGAATTCATTGTCCCCATTACCATACCTCGAAGGGTGCCCGGCTTTCGACGCTTCGAGATAGCACCGCCCATAACGACCCCAAGAACTCCTGGCAATCGACACTTCGGGATAGTATCGCCCATGGATTTCTTAAGCGAATTCAGGCCTATGGCAATCGGCACTTCGAGATAGAGCCGCCCATGGTACCTGAACCGCGCAATGCACTTACATGCCCCCAGTAGGATGGATATCCTAAGAGACAAGCGCCGAGGAGGTAATATGTTATCATCGCATCCTCAAGGTGAGTATATACTCGACCTCTCCTGCGGCGGGAACTCTTCCAATCAAAATGTGTTTTCAAGCCTCTCTTAAGCCAAAACTAAGACAACCAAATCTCTTTTCAGAAATTAAGTTAATTACCAGACCAAGTGTGAAAAATTTGGATGCTTGGGTTACAAGGACCCGTAAACCAAAAGGTAGAATAAGACTCCAGGTACTACCCCACCTTTTAACTCAAACCCTAGCTTCCCTTCCTCAACCTCTTGAAGAATGGTCCGCAACTTAACTCCTACTTAAGTTTTTAAGTCCACAAAGGACCCTAAAGGTCTAAAGCTAGTAGCTTATTTAGCTTCTAAAGTTTGACCCTAGAATTAATTTAGTCTACGCTAGAGTTCTGATTTGCTTAAGAATGTAGGACTTAGCCAGTTAAGCTCAAAACTTTTTTTTTTTTTTTTATATGTACAAATGTATGCAATTATGCTATGTGTATCCCCAAGTACACCCCCCCATGCCTAAAATCTGCAATGTCCTCATTGCATAGAAGGATATTACCTGGGTCAAAGCTGGGCTGAATAGCCGAAGAACCTGCAAATCAGGTTCAAGAATTGCAGAAATAGGCCCTAAAAATGAGAAAAGCAAAGTTGGCCTTGAAAATAGGTAACCTAGGATGTTGGCGAGCTGATGATGAATCCCGATAGCAAATGCTCGCCCAACTAAAATGGGAATGAAATCTTCCCAGGTCACCAGAAGAGGTTCTAAAGGATAAACAGTTAAAATAACCTCCAAAGGGGTAGGGGTAGGATGACAAGGATCCTCCAAAAAGAATGGGGAAGGAATGGTATAGAGATAAACCCCCAGGGTAATGGACTGACTAAAGAAATCATCAATCCTTACCCGATACTCCACTACAGAAAATATTGGTCTGTTAAGCCCCCTAGTCAGAACAAAAATGAGCAATTCTCTAAGGCAAGGATCGTCTAGGGTGTCCAAGTTACGAGGTTGTGGGATGGCCATAAGATCTAGGTTGGGTTTAATCAGCTTGGTGTCCATCCCAAACACTCTTTCTAAATACTCAATTTCATCCCTAGCATTCCTTGCACCATCACGTGGATCTTCCTGCTCTTCATCAGGAGTCACAATTTCGCTTTCAGATATAAGCGAATCAGAGGGTGACTTCGAAGTGAATGAAGGCAGGTTGGAAGCAACAGATCTAGGGATTATCCTATCAATGTCATCCCCACGTTTTTGTTCTTTACTCAAATCTTCCCCGGAGTCTATATGTGAATCCACATAAATCTTAGAAATTGCTTCCAAATTTTCCATCATTTTATCATGAGGAGAAATATCATCAATGGGTGTGCCAAGGAAACCTAATTTGGTCAAATTTGTGACATCCTCAGGGGCTAACTCTTCAAATAATACATAGTCACCCTTAGTGTCACTCCAAATCTTGAATGTAGGTTCCTCATATAATTCATCTTCCTCCTCATCACACAATTCATCATGTACCCGAGGTCTAGAATCATTTAATATCTCAGCAGATCCCCTAGGGTGCTCTATCTGAGGTAAATTATTTACATTGGTTACATCAGACTCCTCAGATAGGTCAATTTCTTTAGGGTTAAGTTCCCTAAGGGTGGGTTTGAGTTCCATATCGTGATCAGAAGGGAGGGTAGGATTAACAACTTGACTTTGACCCACTTCATCAAATGTCACGAAAATACTATCATCTGGGTCGAGGTCTTCCAATGGTACCATCATTCCCTTCTTTTGACTCCAATATAAATCAGGTGGATACTCAACCTTATCATCATCTTCCTCGGGTTGCCACCGTTCTTCATCCAATGCATAGCTACTTTCATGTGTTTTTTCCTCCCACCTAAAGTGTAGATCTCTCAAGGAAGTGTCATCTAATGGGGAGGTTTCAAAATCGATCCTCGAAAAGTAGCTATTCTCCCCAGAATTTCCCTTCAACTTAAAGTGTAGCTTTCCCACGGGAGATGCATCTATTGTAGAGGGGTGTACGTCATCGTCAATGGGGCAGATTGGGTGGCTAATTTCATCTCTTTCTTGTTGGCTTGCTCTCAAAGATTCTCCTAACAATTCACTCATTTCATTTTGCATTTTCTGTATTTCCATCTTCAAAGAGGAGAGGTCATTTCTATCATAAGAGAAGTCAGGCTCAGGCTTATAGTACCCAGGAGTGTTTGTCCAACCATTATAAGTTTTCAGGGAGGGTGGGTTGGGTATTTCTTTGGTATGTGGGATATTGGGCAAAGCAAATCCCGCTCCTGAGTTCTGCTCACTAATTTGGGGCTTAACTAGGGCAATACTCCTATAATAGGAGTAAAACGGATCCCAATGATTGTCATTATGTCCATCAAGGAATGGACCATCTCGGCGTCTGGGATCGAAGGATGCAGAGTGGGGGTGAGGGTGTGGGCAAGATGTGAAAGGATGAAAATCAATGTGGTCCATTCTAACTCACACTTCAATCAGAATTCCCCAAGCAAGACACAATTCAAAAAGGACCTTTTAGGTCTTTCCCAATTTAGGCTTTTGATTTTAAGTCAGATTGCAGGTGACAATACAATTTGTTCAATCAATTTACGCGCCTATTGTCGACCTACGGCTTGCCTAAAAAGACCTAGTTGGAGCTTAGGTGTTCTTCCCTAAATCTCAAATGGTCAAGTAAATCCAAAGACGGAAGATCGAGGGATGCAAGTAGGCCTAAGCCTTCCTTTGAAGCTGTGCTTTCGCGGTGCTCCTCAACTACCCCAAAAATCCGTGACAGGGTATCCCCCTCTTTGGATTTACAAAACCTTTGATCTCAAGTTCCGAACACTTCAAAATCCAACGAAAGGAGGGCTCTTGTCCTAGTATTTCCAAACCTAAGGAGTGTCTAGAAACGTGCCGTGGTGCAAGTGAAATAAGTGTGCATACAACGTCAAAGATTTTGAACTTTAAATCGCACGCCAAGTTTGAAAATCAAATCCTTGGTTTTTAAAATGTCCTTCCTTTAATTAGTCCTTTTTCTAAAGAAAATATGTGACCACTTGTTAGATTTATTCAGTATAGATTAGGTGGTCTTCGCATTAAATCCCAAATGCAATGCGTGATCAAAAATAGGATGCAAAGTAAGAGAATGCGTACCTTGCCTCCAGCGATCTTCGATGCAAAAATGCACGCAATGCAGAAAAGCAAATCTAGAGGATGCTCATACAGACCTAAATGGTTCGTCCTAGGGCAGGCAACTTCTAGCAGGCAGCTCGTTTTTTTTCTTTTTCTATTTTTTTCTTAGAACTACTTATGCACAAGCAAATAAAAGAAATAATAAAAAAAAAATAAACCTAAATCTAAAGAAAAGGAAACAGGCTCCCAAAAATTACCCAACACGGGTCCAAAACAAAATCGGGGAACAAACCCCTCAAAATTTGCCCCAGAACAAGGGTTTCAAACTAACTGTAATGAAAAATTAAGTCTCCAGTCTTAATTCTATTCTAATTAAATTAGCGATTAAATACAATGGTGTCCGTCGCGTCCTCGTCCTTCTCCTCCTTTCAAAATTGCTTGTCCACTTCTCGTCTGGCGACGTCAAGGGTCGCCTCTCACAATGGCTGATTCTTGCACAAAATTTCTCGCACAGAAAAGAAAATAATAGATGGTTAAATCTCTGTGCAATTGACAAATAATCAAAATAAAATTAGGCGAAATTATTGCGTCTGTTGCCTCCCCGGCAACGGCGCCATTTGACCTGTCGATCTTTTGCTTTTAAGTCGTTTGTAGTTTAATGTGGTGGAAAAATCTACTAATCAATTTTTAACAAGAAATAACCACTCGCAGAGGAGCGGGTCGTATCCACAGGGAGGCAATAACGTATTAAAATTCGCGCCACTTAAAAATGTTTGTTCGTAGTCAATTTGGACAAGAACCAAGCCAAGATTGCCTTTAGATTAAGGTTTAAGCAAGAAACAATGCTGAAATGGCAATTATGAGAAACTACAGGATATTTTCCACAATGCAGAGTCAATAGAATATGATTAAAATGTGGCAATGGCAGAAAATGTAAATTTTAATTAATGTTTTACTGTAGCAAAACAGGGGAATTTTTCCCCGCTGTCTTGCGCGACGAGGAGCCGATGGCCGGGCGCGGGAAGCTCGGAGGAGGTCCCTTGGATCAAGGGCTTCGAATCGGTGGTGGCGGCGAGTCGCGCGGCGGTCGAAGGTGGCCGGACGAGCTCCGGCGGAGGTGCTGCAGCCGGCAGCTTACGCAGCCTGTTGGCGTGAAGTCCGCCGCCTGCTGCTGCTGCGGCTGCCGTGGGCACTGCTGCGGCTGGCGTGTGCGGCTGGCGTGCGCGGTGGTCGGTTGGGCGGTCTGCAGGCGGTTGTGCGTGGGTGCGTGGAGGGTCTGCAGGAGGGTGCTGGCGCGGTTGTGCGAGGGCGGTGGTCTGCAGGAGGGCGCTTGCGCGGTGGTCTGTAGGCGGTTGGCGTGTGCGGTGGAAGGTGCAGGCGGCTGTTGGAGGATGCTGCAGGCTGGTCTGCAGGCGTTGGAGGAGAGCGCGGGCTGATCTGCAGGCGTGCGCAGGTCTGCAGCCGGTGAGCGGTGGAGGGTGCAGGCGGTCTGGTGGCCGGTTGGAGAGTGCAGGCTGAGGAAGTGGAGCTGAGCGGGTAACTTCAGACGTCTGGGAAATTTCCCAGACGTCTTAAGTTACTGAGAGGGTGGCTGATCAGTAGCTCGGTGGTGGTGGTCTGCGACGACGGCGAGGGAGCTGCACGGTAAGGTGCTCACGGTAATGCAGGAGAGCTCCGGATGGCGGTGTGGCCTGTCACACCACACGCCCACGGTGGTGGAGACTCGCCACCACGGTAGAGGCTGGCAGTGTGGAGTGGAAGAGAGAGGTTCTCTCTGCATAGTGGTGGGTCGGTGGCGGAGGCCCTCTGAGCTCGGCTGCCTCCGTGCTCCTTTTATAGTGGCCTGAACAAATTTGAAATCAGCGGCCGACCAGATCCACCGTATCCGCTCCCCCTTGAATGGCTCCTTCACTGCATCACCCGGGCGTTGGAGCGGCAACCAGCCGTTCTGAAAGAAGACGAATAAAGAAAATATTATTAAAATATTAGGGTTATTTATGTATAGACCCTCAACTTCTATGTTAATAAAAACAATATACCTAATTGGTTATCTAATTAGATGAATGCTATTTTAAGCTAATTCTAAATGCACTTAAGATATGAATGCATTGTATGGATTTTGTAATTAGATTAAGACTATGAATTAATCTATTTCCATCCTAATTTATACTAAATAAATGTTAGAATTAACCTAATGTGTAGGCACTTAAATACTTAAGTAGCCCACAACTATGGGCTAATCAGCGTGCACTACGGCCATCAGACGACGCTGGCCACTTCAGACGACTTAGCCCACGTGCCTTTCTTCTCCAGCAGGAAGCTCTCCCTCTCTCTCTCTCCCTCACAGCACTCTCTCACTCTCTCTCTGTACACACATACACACACTCACACTCTCGTACACACACTATAAACTAATATATACTTATATATATTTATATATGTATACATATATATATTTATATCAATATATATTTATATACATATATATATATACTTATCTCCATATATATGGTAGTACCTATATAACAAAGTATTATTATACATATATACATATATATATATACATCTATATAATTATATATATATATATACACACGTATATATCTAGATATATACATAAACTTATATACGTATACATATATATATACATATATATAAAAAATATACATACAGATAGACATATATATCCATAACTATATATACATACATATACATATACATATATATATATTTATCTACATATATCTATATATACATATATTGCTATATACGTACACATATATATATACATCTATATAGTATTATAGACATACATATACATATATATATCTATCTATACATATATCTATCTATACATATAGTTACATACCTATATATATATACATATACATATATATATATTTACATATATACATATATAGATATATATATTTTTTCACATCACTTACCATACATTTTATCGTGGGAATATCTGCACCAGTTGCTGATATTCCCCGATACACTCTTACAAAAAGTGTGGTCACACTCATCTTCCACCATCCACCTTACACTCCACGCAGCACCTCGTCCTGTTGCTTGCGTCTTTCTAAACGACGACCGACTCGACACCGTGCTACACGTCATCTCCGCCTCCACCCCCACCCCTTTATACATATATAATATATACATATACATATATACTATATTTACTTTATTTCTGCTTCTCTTTCCTACCAATAAAAAGATAAAAAATTCTATATAAAAGAGAAAAGATAATCCTTGATTGGGAGGTACTCTGTCTTGCAAATAGCAAGACCCATTTTTTAACCCTGATTTGGCTCAAAGCCAAGAGCATAATTTTGAGGGTCTACCTCAAGGACAAGAATTATCAGAAAAAAATCTAAATAGAAAAACACCAAAAACACAATAAATGAACGAAAGAGATTCGTTGTAGGAAAGGCGTAGAAACTTGACTTCTAATCCCACTTCCCTGAGTTCGACCCAGGGCCAGAAAGTGACCAAGATAAAATCAAATAGGCCAGGTAAAAAAATATTTTGTAAAGAGATGGTTAGGCTCAATTTAGGTTAACCACTATACACACTTCAAAGATAAAATCACCATATTAACACACCTATCTAGGTCTACACCATAATCTTTCACCCGCACTGGTAAAACAACGTAGGACCCCCCTTATCCAAGCCAAACATAGCCTGGTAGTACAAACCCTAACCCAAGGATAGTCATCCAAGACACCTCTATCCTAGATCAAGAACCTGGACTCATTATAGAGGAACCATCTAAGGTTGCATTTCTGAGGCCTTGACCAAACGAAAAAATATAACCAAAATCATGGCACCTGAGGAGGAACTGGTTAATCTCTTTGAATAGGTCCATATAAACACCCCTTGGTTGATGCGATATGCCATGTACCGGCTTACGCACGATTTCTGAAAGACATATGTACACGGAAGCATAAGCCGCGAAACAAGGTTGGGAATCCGATTGTACTATCAGAGCAAGCCAGCTCTGTCATTTTGAGCATACTCTCGCTTAAGGCAAAAGACCCGACACCCCTTTGATCTCCTATGAAATTTGTGATATACGATTTGACCAAGCCTTATTAGACTTAGGAGCCTCCATAAATTTGATACCCACATCCCTACAAGACTACTTCGAGGAATCTGAACTTAAACAAACTGAAATGACTTTACAACTAGCAGGACAATCAATTAAGTCACCAAAAGGAATTCTCGAGGATGCCATTGTTAGGGTGCATGATTTCTATTTCCTAGTGGATTTCATCGTTTTAGACATGGACACTCTTGAGAATGTGAAGAATGCACAAATGATACTAGGGAGACCCTTTCTGGCCCTGCCAGGGCCAATATCAATTGTGAGGAGGGTCAAATTGAATTAAAATTTAGGAGCAAGACAATAAAGATCGACATCTTCAAGGCCCAAAAGGGAATTAATTGTTCAATCATAGAACAAATTTGTGATACTGAAGCAATGGTTGACGACTTCAACGAGAATCTGATTATTTCTGATCAACCACAAGAGGATCAAAACCAGCAATTAGAGGAGCCCGAACTCAACCTAGACACACCCATAGCTCCATCCTTTCCTCCAGACACCCATCCTGAATAAACCAATCCTGCTGAAAACCCAGTTTTGGAATTAAAGCCTCTTCCTGATCATCCCATGCACGTCTTTTTGGGTTCCAATCAGACGTTTCCTATTATTATCAACTCCTAACTCACACCTGATCAGGAAACACGCCTGATTTTTGTTCTCCAGTAACATCGAAGGGCCATTAGATGGATTCTCAACGATCTCACTATTATCTGCCCTCATATTATGCACACCACATCTCCACTGAAGAGGGCTCACGACCATCCCATGAAATGTAGAGATGCCTGAATCCGAATCTTCAAGATGTCTTGAAAAAGGAGATTATCAAGTGGTTAGATGCAAGGATTATCTACCCAATCTCCAAGAGTTGGTGGGTGAGTCAAATCCAAGTTGTGCCTAAAAAGGCAAGGCTCACCGTCATCACTACTGAAATCGG
Source organism: Thalassia testudinum (assembly GCA_037157565.1). NCBI lineage: Eukaryota > Viridiplantae > Streptophyta > Magnoliopsida > Alismatales > Hydrocharitaceae > Thalassia > Thalassia testudinum. The sequence continues at coordinate 65,389,685 of JAZHRO010000014.1, forward strand.
AGAATCCATACCAACCTGTATAGCAAACTCGTGGAGTGTCTGCATTGATTACAGAAAACTCAATTCCTCCACGAGGAAGGGTAATTTCCCACTACCGTTCATTGATCAGATTCTCGAGAAACTAGTGGGAAATCGATGGGAAACCCATGGTCATTACGCTGTAGGTGCGGTACTCGGGTAGAAAATAGATGGGAAACCCATGGTCATTTACTACGTGAGCAAGACACTTGACGAGGCTCAGCGTAACTATACAGTTACTGAGAAAGAGCTGCTAGTCATAGTATTTGCCATGGAAAGGTTCAGATAGTATCTTTTGGGTTCCCGTATTATCATTTACTCACATCGCACTACTGTGAGGCATCTCCTTGCGAAGGACACAAAACCTCGACTGATCCGCTGGATCTTGCTGTTGCAAGAATTTGATCCTAAGATTCAAGACAAGGCGGGGAAACAGAATGTGGTAGCTGGTCACTTATCCTGCCTTCCTTCTGATATTATGAACCCTTCCAGACCAATTATTGAACATTTTCATGATGAGCACCTCCTGACTATCAGTATAGGACTTCCATGATTTGTTGATCCAGTAAACTACTTAGCATCACATCAGATACCGCCCAATTGGCCAAAAGCCAAGAAGGACAAATTACTTTCCGATGCCAAGTACTACTTTTGGGAAGACCCATATCTCTTTCGCGTTGGTGCTGATCAAAACATCCGACGATGTGTTCCAGAAGCAGAAATTCAAGACATTTTGTCCTTCTGCCATGACCAGGCATGCTGTGGATACTTCTCTGGTCATAAAATCGTAGCACAAGTCATCCAATGTGGCTTCTATTGGCCCACGATTTTCAAAGACTCATACAATCACTGTAAGGCATGCACTCATTGCCAGACCTTAGGCAACATGGGCCACAGTGATATGATGCCCTTACAGCCAATTCTCATATGCGAAATCTTCAATATCTGTGGGATTGATTTTATAGAACCCTTCCCTATTTTGGAAGCCTTTGAATAAATCCTTGTCGCTGTTGAATACGTGCCTAAATGGATTGAAGACATTCTGACCTGAACTAACGATCACAAGGTGGCCATCAAATTCATTCATCAGAACATCTTTTCTTGGTTCGGGATTCCATGTGCCATAATCTCTAATGGAGGGACCCATTTCACGAATGCTCAATTCAGATCACTGATGACTAAATACGGGGTATCACAACAAATCTCTACTCCTCATCACCCCCAATCAATGGTCTAGTTGATCTATCAAATAAGGAAACCAAGAAAATCAATCAAGTCACTATTCGACCTGACAGGAAAGATTGGTCATCCCAACTTCCGGAAGCTTTGTGGCCTTATAGGACTGCCCACAAAACCCAATTAGGCATGTCTCCCTTCAGATTAGTCTACAGGAAGGCATGTCACCTCCTCATCAAATTAGAGCACAAAGCCTATTGGGCAGTACAGAACTGCAATCTCAATCATTATAGGGTAGGAACACACAAAAAGCTTCAAGTGAGAGAGATTGATGAATTATGCCACGATGCATAGAAGAACTCACGAATTTACAAAGAGTGTGTTAAGGCCTTTCACGACAAGCACATATCCAGAAAGATCTTTTTCCCTAGTCAAAAAGTTGTATTCTTTGATGCCAAACTGAAATTGTTCCGAGGAAACCTAAATCAAAATGGATTGGACCTTACCTTGTTAGACGAATCTTTGGAAATGGAGCTGTCGAAATCAGTCAACTTAGCCACGATTCAGAACCGTTTGTCATGAGCGGTAAGAGACTTAAACCATTCATTGAACTCACCGTTAAAAATTTTGCTATGATATCCTTTACCGTCCATTCTCCCTGAGCTCATTGCGCTCGGCTGATGGCATTACACTTAGAGCTTAATGGAAGGCAACCCATCATTTTGAAAAACTTGAAACCCTTCTTGACACATCTTATGCTGAAATCATATTGCACTTTCGGGTTCATCCATTAGAATAGCCGACTCCACCTCTGGTACCCGTACCCGAGCTTGAAATCGTCCGCAACAAGTCACCCCGACCCATTCACCAGCCCAACACCTATTTTAATGAGTGATCTAAGCTGATCTCAAACCCACCTAATTTACATTGAGGACATTGCAAATCATAGACTTTGCAAAATTCCATAAAAATCACTTTACAAGAAAGGGTTTCATCGAAAAAATCACATATTCCAAAAATACCAAAAAAATAAAAAATGCTTGAGAAAGGAACAAAAATGGGAGAAGGGAAGAAATTTTGAAGTGATTCCATATCAGATTGTGAGGAGAAAAGGGAGGAGATAAAAATGTCAGAAAGGAGCACAATTTGAAAAGGAAAGAAAAAGAGATACTCATTAGTAAAAGAATAAGAATTGACCTAGTTCTAGACCATATCAAAGGAAAGTCTGAAAGGCAAAAAGTGCTAATAAAACAAAGAGAATAGCAGGAATGCTTATTTTAGGCCTCTTGGGCTTTAATCTTAGGCTTAAAAATTCAAGTACCTGCTAAGATCTGGATAATCACCAAGAGGATGGGGAAAATGCAAAGCTTAAGCATTAGGTCTAAGGCTTAGGGATTATTCAACCTCGTTAATTGACCTCTGCTTTGCAGGACTCGTTAATTGACCTCTGGTTCAGTGCGCCTACGTATTAAAATCACGCAAATGCATTAAAATTATTCTAAAAAAGTTGCCTAGATTAGGAGCGGCTGATCAACACAAGTTGATTTGGATGAGTTTCCGACGTAGAGAGGTAGGAAATTCTCCTCGAAGATGAGCAATAACATATTGTCTCCTCAGTGTGTCTCGTAGGATATCTAAATATGCTATTGGGCGAATGTGAGCACCCTGTGTTAGTTCAGATGCCATGGGCAGCATTATCAAGAAATGTCGATTACTAGGGTGTGGATTTAGCTACAGAATGCCATGGGTGGGATTATCTTGAAATCTCGAAAGCCAGGGGTTTGGGGGATGCCATATGCAATGCTATCTCGAAGCATTAATTACCATGGACCCTGCGAGGATTGATGGTGGGGACTAGGAATCCACTACAGATCGTGTTTTAAAGCTAATCCAAAGCTAGAAATAAAAAGAAAAGAGAGAGAAAACTCACTCGAAATAAAGAAAAACTCCTCTCTCTGACAAAAATGTACTGCAAACTAAACTTGGGCTAAAACATGTTTCAAGCACGAGTGCTTTAACCATGGAGTTCAATGAAACTTAGGATTAGTTCCTGTGGGCCTTAGAAACCTTCATGGCAAACTGAGTCTAGAGCTAGTTAGGTTTGGATCTTGGTTGGTACTTGAGTACCTTTAGGGAGACTATCGACAATCTAACCTAATCTTCAAAAGGGAGCACACAGCAAAGTTTTTAAGCATCAAAAGGTTTTATGGTCTAGAATCAATGTTAATACCTTGAAATTTTGCAAAGGGACTAGCAAAACCTAGGCATGGGGGTATGATGGGAACATCATCATGAGATATAACTAGCTCATTTTGACCCAATTAAGTAAGTAAATGCTCCTACATAATCGCCGGAGTTCCACAAGTCATTACATAATCATTCTGAAGGAAGAAAAGAAATAAGGTTAAAACTATAATTTTACTAGCTTATCTTGAATGCAATAAAACGACGGGTTTTCACAAGGGTTGAATGAAGGTCAATTGATCTTAAAAAGATAACAAGTGGGTTACAACAATCTGAAAAGGGTTTGCATGTGTTTTGAGAATTAAATAGATTTTTGAAACCCTAAAAACAGACCTACTTGGTTAACTGAGGTTCTGATCAGGATAAAATCCACCTAAACCCTCAAAAATTCATAGAAAAATATTCTCTATCATTTACAACCTTCAATTTGACCATCAGAACACGTTTTGGCTCAAAATAGAATCACAGGCAGACATTTATCCAAATTTGAGTTTTTGCATAAATTACCTAGTCAAACATGGTCAAAACCAAAGTCCAACTTCACCATTGAATTCCTTAGCTCCAAACTAGGTTTGTACCAAAATTTGCACCCAAGATGAGTTTGTCTTGACCTAATTCGTAAATTGGTCCTGTCTAATTACATTTATGCCCTTAACTTTCAAAACTCTATCAAACAGGTCCCCAACTTTGTCGTCGTTCTCACAAAAGGTCCCAACCGCGCAGAACTCGTACTCCTACAACTCCAACGACAACCAATCAAGGATTTCTCCTTGATTGATTGATGAAAACTACTTAAAATTGAACTAGAGATTCCTCTTGAAATCCTCTTTCAAGCAGACCAATTCTAGTGCTTCAGTTCATTCCAAATTTCTCATGCGAACGCAAGAGAAAATTGGGTTTCCAACTCCGACGACCTTCCAAGCTTGAAAGCTAGGCTTCCACGCTCTAATCAACCCCCTATCACCAATGTAAAGACTCCCTAGGCCTAGCCGATCCTCCAAGCTTGAATTCGGCTGGAGTTACCTAATGCTCTTCCCTCCAGTCCGACCAAAAAAAAGCTCCGCGAGTTCCAGCGATATCTTTGTCCTCTTTCCTCGTCCGTTCTCACAAAACTAGCAACAGATTCCTCATCCTCAGATTCATCCACATGCCGCAATACCAGCGGCCGTCCCCTTCCACGTTTTCGTCGCCATTCCTTCCTAGCGGAGAATTCATCTTCCTTGATGCCGGCCACACCAGCCGATGTTGTCTTCCCTCTTTCCATCCTCTTAAAATAGGTAGTTAGGTCTCTCTAGGTTCCTATGTTAATTTCCTACCCAAAACACCAAAAACAACCCCTCGCTACCGCCGTTCACCATCATCGTCTCCTCCTCCGACCGAACCTCTTGTGAGGTGCCTCCATCGCCACAACCCTCCAGCCACCACGCCGAACACCTCAAGACCTCTACCTCACCTTCCTGCAGAAAACCCCTCTCCTATTTCATCCTCTCACTCACCCAAACTCACCCCTGAACAACCCACCTTCACACCACCTTCTCCATCATCGTAAACCTTCCACACGCACTCCTACACCACGAGACCACCACCACCACATTCCACGACCCACAGCGACTCTACTTAAGTGTTTTAATAGGGCCAAGAGGTCATTTTGCTTGTTTCAGGTGTCGAGCTCCGATCGCCATTGCTGTGGCTTTGAAGCTTGCTCCAAGACACATTCACTCTAAGCGTTGGCTCGAGGCTATGTGGATTCGTCCCACACATGTTCCCAGGGCTCCAATTGACGGACATACCATCAGCAGCTGCCCTGATTGATCAAGCGCTCCAGCAACAGATGTACGAAAGAGAGAGCCATGGGATTTAGTCCCACATCATGAAGCGTAGCATCCTGGTAGGCGCATGTGAGGTAAAAGTGTCGATGCCTTATCACCTCAACACTCAAGGGGTGAGGTCCCCCACACCCTCACTTGCCCCGTCCATGACCTCTCCCCCGCGGACCTGGTACACCTAATTACCTGCCTACACTATCCACTCCTTGCTCACCAACCACTACCAGTGTGCCTGGACCCGAGTGCGCTCTAGGTTCGATTACCTATATACCTGGTACTGTGCAAGGTTCTGGGAGAGCGTGACTCGGAGAGAGGAGAGATTGCATGGGTGTAGGGGGGTTTTTGCTGGAGGGGAAATTAGCTAACACTTAGCCATTTCAAGAAGTCCCCCTCGCTGTGTGAAAAGGCTGAACAGAAAAAGAAGAAAAGGAGAGAAAAGGTGCCACAGCAACAGAAAAGAAGCAGCTTAGGAGAAAGAGAGGGGTGTACACTGTAGCTCACGATGGTTAAGCTGTCTGATTAAATAGTTAGCCATATGATACTTGATTGCTAGGCTATATCTGATTGATACTTTTGAGAAATTTGCCGTATTGTAGGGGGTACTTGGTGATTCAAATCACCATTTTACCTCATTGTTTTTACACTATTAACATTTGTTTTCATTTCTATATCATTATTTTTTTGAGTTCTATTATAAATTTCTGTTGTTGTGCTTAAATTGCAATTCTTGAGATCTAAATTCCATGTTGCTCCCTCTGTCGACCTCAGAACCTTCTTTGAATAATAAATTTATTTATTTAAGTGCTATTTTGGCTATACTACAACACCAACCCAAGACCAAAGTGTTGGACAATGGGTAAAGGTGGCCCAGTAGGTTCAGATGTCCTCTTAATATTCAGCTTAGAAAAAGAATTAGTTATTTGAAGCTTTGGTTGCACATCAAAAATATCATAAGGGTTCTGGTAGAAGTAGGTGGTTTCAGGTCAACAAGAACCCTCACATCCAAAATCAAAGTTCCCTCAGAATTTGCTTCACATATTTTTATTTCCAACTTCCTTTCCTCCGAAATTAATGTTTCTGGGACCTCCAAATCATTGTACACCCAATCTAAAGTACCCAAGTCCAACAATTGTGGCTAAATCAAAACTAACTTGGGCACAATGATCTCAGAAGTCAGCTTTTCGAGGTGCGGATGAGGAATGGGGTCACTGATTGAATCACCCAGACTCGGATCCTCCAAGTTAACCCCAACGAAATCAAATTCCTCTATTATCAGGCTATCAAATGGTTCATCAGACTCCTCAGGCCCTTTGGTCCCACTAAAAACATTTTTCTTATGCTCAAGTGAGACTTCACCTAAAGATTCTTCACCCTCAGAGTCAAAGAATTGATGATCCTCATTTATATATGTCTCAAAATCATATACCATTTCATGATCCAAGGACATATATTTTTCTTCATTTCCTAGCTTGGGGATCTCGGGTGAATCAATTGGTTCAACCTCAAAGGGTTGATGTAGACCACTCTAGTCATCTCCAATCTCAGAATATGTATCCCCTCTAATAGGCACCTGAGCAGGTTTAGACATCGACTCTCCTGAAGGGGGTTCATCTTGAGAATCAACCCAAGATTTGACTATGACAACCACAAATTTCATCCTCAACCTCGACAATTTCCCAAGAAGAAACTCACCCAGGCCCCTATCCCTAACACTTTGGAGCAAATCCAACAGAGAACTATTAAGTTCATCAATCATTTTGATCATAGGCTCCAGTGCTTCTATGCATGGTGTTGGCTGAGCTTTTAAGGATTGTATAGTGTTCCCCAAATTAGACAACACCATACACTGGATCTGGTTCACCTGAACCGACTGGTTCGGTTTAGGTTTGGGTTAAATCTAGGGGAGTGAAGATATTGGGGTTCCCGTGTCTCTCCCTGATAGTAGGTCATTTCAGGTTGTTCAAAGAATGGAGGTGACTTATGTCCAGCATAATTATGAGGTGGGCAGGTGCTATAATCAACATATCTTTCTTGATTGTAGATCGGGTTGGGTTGATCGTCAAAGGGTGGAGATCTATAATCTTTGTAACTCTGGGAAGGATAGTGTTCGGTGCATAATTCACATTTTAAAAGATTATTCAGTTGTAGTATACGGTGAAAACATGTCGAAAAATAAATTTATAAAACTCCAGTGTGTACCAGGTCATTCGTAGGGAGGCAATCTTGATTTTTAACATAAGCTTTTCAATAAACTAATTCTAACGGTATTTATATATGTATTTATGTATAAAGCGGCATCAGATATCGATAAGATAAAATTTAATTGCATTGATAAATAGTTTTTCAGAATAAAAATTACTATGCAAAAAGTAGAGATAGATAGAGAGAAAGAGAGAGAGAGAGAAGAAAGTTGCAGAGAAATGATGCCACCTGTAGGATGCTTGTATAAGATGTGGCAACACCTCAGATCTACAGCATCGGGACAGAGTTGTAGAGGAGATGAAGAATTGCATAGAAGATGGTAGAAGAGATCTGGAGTTGATGGGAGAGAGAGATGCTTCAATTGGGGGGTCCTAGGTCTTCATTTATACTTTTGATGGAGGGCAAAAAGTGTATTTTGGCCTTAAAATCATCCAACAACTCTTATTTAATCAGATCTGTTGATCGAGAGACCACCGGCTCAAATTTAGGCTCAGAAAACCTTCATTTGCACGTAAAGTGCTCAGATTCAACCTGGTGGCGACATGTGCCATCCGTTGCATCATCGATCTTCAATCGCACAACTCTGATTCCACCTCACGTGCGTGCTTATCTTCTTCTCCCATCGCTCACCTTCAAAACCTGCCTCAACATTAGCCGTCCGATCATGAAGAGCATCGCTGCCTAACCATCGAAGCAAGTGCGTGATATCACGCGTCCGCCCGTAGCATGCTCTCATCGCACCACGTGGGCATGCCTACACCTTACGATCGTGTACAATCGCTCCCACCCACAGCCGCACAACCAACACTGCTTCAATTTCGCGCAGCACATGACTCGAGAACACGTCACGTGCTTCCGTGCGTGTCCGAGAAAACATGCTACGTGGACCATCTGTTATATCTATTTGTTTGTTTCTATTTACTCTTATCCGGCCTAGGCAGGCGACATGGTGTGCTCATGGCTGTTCATCTTATTTTCCTTGTATCTAGTGATGTAGACCTTCGATGGAGTTGATTTTTGTGCCGTTGGACTGCAATTGTCGATCCAGATTCATTCGTGTGGTTGGATTCTTAATCTGAGGCTCGGATCTTTGTCCTTTGGCTACATGATCTCTGTTCTTCTATGGACTGCACACGATGGTCAGGTTGTCTGATCAGGACGATTTTTGAACCATTGGACTCCCATCGTCACTCTGATCAAATCTATCTTGTTTGATCTGACATCTGAGGCTTTGAATCATCTACGATTAAAATCATCTCGCTTTTTGGTCATAAAATGATGATATTATCTATATGACTAATAAAGTTGCTATTGTGCAAGTTATGATACCTATGAATGCATTATTCCGAAGTTATGCTAGAAGCTAGCTTAATTCAGGTGATTTAGGTTGCATGATTGCTGTGCAATCACACCCCCAAGCCTAAATTTTGCAAGTCCCTAGCAAATGCATTACTAAATGCAAAGTGGTCCTACATGAGTAATTTTTATTAAGAGTTTTAGCAGAGGTTTATGTCTTTTGTTTCATTCCAAAGCTTTACTAATCTAGATAATCGTGATTGTCTTTTGTTGTAGGCTATGCAATGGATCCAAGTGAAAGCCAATCCTCATTTAAAGCTCGTACTTGACCCTTTGTAAAAATCTATTGGGATAGGCAAACTTCTCCCCTCGGTGTTATAAGGGAACCTGTATATTTAGCCCCAGCTTTTAGGTTAGGTAGAAGATTTTTTAGTCAAGTGGATTTATTTTTGGTGGCTCACACTCATTTGGTGCTATATATAGACTAGTACTTTAGAACTTAGATTTCTAGATTTCTAAATAATTCAACTCAGAGAGAGGTGAGAAACTATGCTCTCTTTAGTTCCTTTGTACTCATTCTCTCTCTTTCTCTCTTCCTTTTTCTCTTTTCTTTTTCTTTTCTTTCTTTCTGAGCTCCCAATCTCACCAGATTTATCAGTATATTTGGTGGTCTCTCCTGGCAGTAACACTTTAATTAGGTTCTGATGACTCAATGACTAGGTTAGAATTCCTCAGCCCGTATACAGGCCACCAGAAATACAGAAAAGTAGGTAAGGCTGTATTTGGTGGATCGTGTGGGTGATGGGTGTTGTTGCCTCAATACACTTGAAATAAAGTCGAAAAACACTTATGAACTCTTTCCTTTCTGCTTTTTCTTTCTTTCTTTTCTACTCCTCTTTTTTTTTGTATATATAAATTTTTTCTATATGCAAAGACATATATACCTCTTTTTTTCTGTAACATAAAGATAGGACATGCAATGTCCACCCCCCCATGCCTATTCATTACAATCACCTCATTGAAATGTATGAATGAAAATCAAAATATAATAAGCAAGAGGAGGGGATATCACCTGACTATGCTTGTTAATCCTGGTAAGTATGGATGCAGAGGATGCAGAGCTACCTGTAATGAATACTGGGTTGCCTCCCAACTAGCGCTAAGTTTAACGTCATTTTCAAGACTTAAACCCAAAAATATGTACTTCAAATAAATGGGTTGAGACATGATTAAAATGAAGATGTGATCATGTAATGCAAGGATCAGTGATTCACAGATGCAGATCAGCTGATGGTGAATAATAAGCCCAAAAGGTCAGAAAAATCAAGTGAATAGGCTTGAAACTAATTGCAGTCGGATGCTACAAAATATTGAAACATTAGTGCAGGTGCTAGAGTGGAAAGTAGATAGTGGCAACCTTAAGATGTGATGCATGACGAAGGTTGATGAGGTGGATACGATGTGGTCCATGGGGAATAAATCGTATGGGTCCTGAAAGTGATGGGAAATGAAAGGAGGAACCTGAGTGGTGTACTCTGAAATGGTATGGGGAACCACCTCACAAGTCAATTTAGGTATGGATGGATGTCGAGTAGGTGAGTCAAATAAGATCCAGTCATCCATCTCACTAGTTCGGGATTTATCAGAATCCTCAATCTTTTCCCTAGGGTTTTTAAGTCGCCCAAATCATGATGCAAGTCTTCAAATGTAATGGACATAAATTCATTATTCCTTAAGATCAAAGCGCAAGGGGGAGTAAGATCCAAGTATAAATTAGTCTAGATCTCAAATTCTTTTAGTTTTGTGGACTTCTGAATTTGAACCCAATTATCTTTCTTTTGAATTACATCTTCTAAGGGATTGTTTTTCTACTCCTCATCACTCAAATCAAACTCCTTGGGATTCCATGATTCAGCTAAATTCTTTACTTTTTTAGATAGATCCTTATAAGCCATTCCTAATAATTTTGCAACTTCTTGTCATCTTTTTAATAAGGGGATTGTTTGTCTTGTTCAATCTCGAGATGATGGGGATAAGAGTCAAGGTTTTCCTCAGTACTCTGGTGGATGGGGAGAGAAAGGTGCGGATTAGCTGAAACAGAAGTGAAAGAAGATTCCGCTTCTATATGGGAATGATCATCATTGCCAAATCCAGATATCAAATCATTGAAGCATATTTGCTCATGGTAATCCTCAGACAAGATTTCATTAGAGCCATGTAGCCATGCTTGGCTGGGAGTGTCACTGTTCCCAATCTCCCTTTCGTCTTAAACTTGCTCTGATTCTCCCAAATCATCCATGAAATCCAATTGTGTGTCTTTAAATATAAAGGACTCATACTCTATCCCACCATGGATTGGCTCCTTAAAATAGAATGGATGCAATTCAGGGCCTAAATCAAGACATAATTGCTCAATTGAGCCTTCCTCCACAATGTTAGTTTTTTGGATATCAAAAAGGATATATTCTACATAATCACGAGGTTGGTTGGTGGGCTCAGTGTATGTGGAGGTTGGGATTTGATAAGATGTCATAATTAATGTTGGATCCTCAACCTTGAGTGGCTTACCACCAACTTGTTTCATACTCAGACCAGTTTCATCACCTTGTGCTTTCCGGATTCTATTGAGCCATTTTGTCATATTATCTGCATTTCTTTTATTAGCCTCTCTCATCCCCTAGACTACTTGGAGTAATTGGGAGATCTCAGGACCACCTACATGGTCTGGAATTTGATTAGGCTGAGGATAATAATTGCCAGGATTTCGTTCCTTAGTCAAATCAGAATATCTATCATCTGAATACCTAGGGTTTGAATCATATCCTTTTTTTGGTGTTGTTGGGTTGTCCCAATGAGAAGGTAAACTTGTTTGAGTAGAATTTGGATAATTTGCAAAGTGATTTTGAGGATAGGATTGATATTCTAGGTGTTGGGATTCTGAAGTATATCCTCGATCTGGGGAGAGATGAGTTTGGCTGAACCGATCAAGAAAGTTGGTCATGCCAATCAGGTGCTTGTCCCACAAGGAGAGTGTCGCTTGTGGAGATCCGTGACATTTAGAGATTCATCTGGGGTTCGAGGTACGCCTAGTTATACCTAGGGAATATGAGGTGTAGGCACAGGAATAAAGACCTGGGTGTTGAGGAGAGTTCTCCCATCATGAAGAAGCTGAAGTAGTGGTTGCTGGAACCCTGTTACACATCTTGTTTTGGTGTTAACAAAATTATTGTGGACTAATAATGTTTGCCATTAAGTGTTTTTCGGATTTAGGTGAAGAAGCAAGGCAAATAGGAATTGATGGAGGCATGATGGTGAGAAGAAAAAGATCATGTCATGGAGGAGGCAAGATGCCAAGGAAAAGTCAAGTAGGAGAAGATCTTCTTCGACCTTTAGTTTCTCTACTTTAGATTTTATATTTATAGATTGTATATGCCTCTTAAAAAAGAATCATAACTAAGATCGTAAAATCAATTAGAGATAAATTAGGATTTATGTTGTGAACATTTTAAAAGAACGTAATTGAGCACATCACTTAAAAAAGGTACTTATTAACCCACAAGTACCGGTACTAAGGTTTACTACCAGTACTAAGGTTTACTACCAGTACATGTGAGCTATATGTTTGGGTTTTCTCAAAGAAACAAACCTGCACCACGCGAGTACCAGTACTCATGATCAGTACTGGTACTGGAGGTAACAAGTATAGGTACTAATGATCAGTATGGATACAAGTGGGCTACAGATTTGTGCTAAGAGTTTGAAACCCAAATCTGGAAGCAACGAGTGCCGGTACCCATACTTTAGTACCGATACCAGGTAGCCATTGGCTCAAAACTGAACGGGTAGAAAATTAATTTTTGCTATATGAACGTTGGGATTTAAACCCCAACCTCTAGTAGACAACCCGCTAAGGTCCTAACTCTATAAATAAATGCTTAGACCCTCAGTTTGCACATAAGAAATAGAGAAGAAAAGTTTTACGGCTATATTTCAAATTTCCACCATATTTTCAAGAGAGAAAGAAGCTTGCCATTCACTCTCTACATTCTTGCAAGCTCAACGGTGTGTTTTTCTCACACATCTACGAAGTGATTCACGTCCATCCTAGGCTGTCAAATTGGTATTCAATTTAATTATTATTGGGAGGCATATGAATTCTTGTTGTAAGAGTTCTCTTTCTTACACGATTTCTTATTTATATTTTGGGCTTGTTGCTCGTTGGGTTGTAACAAACCCGTTATTGTACTTAGGTTGTGGTAACCCGTTAATTACCTCAGTTTAGTGAATTGATTCCCTCGGGGTTGAGGGAATTGGGTTAAAATCCTTATGTTGGGAGGCTTAGGTAGTGGAGTACCCGAGGGAGGGGAACCACTATACATTTTGTGTCCTTTATGGTTTGAATTGATTGTGAAAATCTTTTTTGTATTACTAATATTTTGTTTAAGTATTTGTGCACGTAGCCATATTCCATATTTTAGATCCTATAAGGTGGTATCAGAGAGGGTAGTGAGAAGTAAAAACTCTTGCTCGCGATGACATAAACCTCAAGGTACACCGAAGGACAATCGTTGACCCATCCTCCATATTTCAATTGGACGGATTATGGGTATTGGAAAAGGACGATGCAAGTCTTCCTTAAGGCAATAGATGTGGAGTCGTAAACACTCATTCATGAGAAATATTCATACCCGGAGCAGCAAGAAGGAGTGGCATGGATGACAGATCAAAAGAAGAAAATTATCGGCAATGCGAGGGTGATGAGCACACTTTATTGTGCATTGTCAAGGGAAGAATTCAATCATATCTCAGCATTTGAGATATGGAACACACTTCAAATCAGCTACGAAGGTACTAATAAGGTAAAAGAAACCCGTATTTCTATTCTAACCAAAGAATATGAGTGTTTCAGGGTGACAAAAGGTGAAATGATCAAAGACATGTAAACAAGGTTTGGGGAAATGGTTAACCCCTAAGGAACCTTGGAGTGAAGTTCACAAAAGAGCAGCTTGTAAGGAAGATCTTAAGATCTCTTACAAGTGATTGGTCTCCAAAGACTATAGCGATCCAAGAGGCAAAGGATCTATCCACTCTCCCCTTGGATGATCTAATTGGAAGCCTCTTGGCATATGAAGTCCAATTGGAGAATATCAAGAAGAATGAGGAGAAGGCGACAAGCAAGAAGAAAAGTATAACTTTTAGAGCAATCAAGGAGGACTCAAACTCAACAACATCAGAATCTGAAGACGAGGAGATGAAAATGCTTACTAGGAAATTCCATAAATTCCTCAATAAATAAGGTAAACACGTAAATAAAATTTCTTCTAATATTATATGTTATTAGTGCAAGAAGAATGACCACCTGCGAAAGGATTGCCCCTTAAACAAGATGGACAATAGTAAAGAAACAAAGGAGCTCAAGAAGAAGAAGAAGAACAAAGCATTTAAAGCAGCATGGGATGATAGCGACTCCAACATGGACACCAACTCTACCGAATTGGATGACGACGAGGTCACACATCTTTGCTTGGTAGCAACTATGGAAGACACGGATAATAAGGTAAACCCTGATTTCTCTTTTGAAGAATTATTAGAAGCATATGAAGAACTATATCATAAAGCTTGGTCATTTAAAATGAAAAATAAGGTTTTAAAGAATAATTATCAAACATTAGAATTGGAAAAATCATGTTTAGAAATAGAATTAGAAATGTCAAAAGAAACTAATAATCAGTTGCATGCAAAGATATTAGAACTAGAAGATATTTATGAGCATTTTGAAGCGACTTTGAATAATCTTAAAACAACTAGGCTAAACATTGAAATTTGTTACTCATTAAAATCAAAATTTCAAAGTAAAAAGAATATACAAAATAAATCACATGCACCTAGGCATGCATGAATGTATCAAAAGGGTAAAAATCCCAAAATTTATAGATCTAACACTAAAAAGGCCTGTAAATCTCAACATTTGAAAGGTGTTAATTCTAAAGGACCCACAAGAAAATGGGTACCAAAAGAAGATATTTGCTTTGCAGGAGTACATAAAAGTAATCAATTGGTGTTCAAGGCATATAACGGAGCACTTCAACCTTTCTATAGGTTGATTGATGAGCAAGAATGTTGGACAAGAGATGCTTGGTATCCACGAGCTCCACTTTACTATTGGCAAATTTTATGGTATGATATTTCTTCATTTTTTTTCTGATCGACAAAAAGGTGGAGAAAAATAAAGGGCAAAAAGTATTATTTTTAAGGGGAGCTTATATTGAGGGGGAGGACCAAAATGAAAGTTTTTCCTTCATATAACATTGTCAAAAATTATTTTCTCCTTATAATTATCTATATGCAAGATAGTTTTGTCAACACCAAAAAGGGGGAGATTGTTGGAACCTTGTTCCACATCTTGTTTTGCTGTTAACAAAATTATTATGGATTAATGTTTGCAATTAAGAGTTTTTCAGATTTAGGTGAAAAAGCAAGGCAAACAGGAAATGATGGAGGCATGATGGTGAGAAGAAAAAGATTATGTCATGGAGGAGGCAAGATGACAAGGAGGAGTCAAGGAGGAGAAGATCTTCAACCTTTTGTTTCTCTAGTTAAGATTTTATATTTATAGATTGTATATGCCTCTTAACAAAGAATCATAACTTAGGTCATAAAATTAATAAGAGATACATTAGAATTTATGTTACAAACATTTTCAAAGAATGCAATTGAGTAAATCACTAAAAAATGGTACTTGTTAACCTACAAGTACCAGTAACAAAGTTCAGTACTAGTACATGTGAGTTACAGGTTTGATTTTCTCAAAGAAATAAACCTGCACCCTGCGAGTACCGGTACTCATGATCAGTACCAATATAGGAGGTAATGAGTACCAGTACAAGTGGGTTACAGATTTGTGTTAAGAGTTTGAAACCCAAATTTGGAAGCAACGAGTACCGGTACCCATACTTTAGTACTGATACTAGGTAGCCGTTGGCTTAAAATTGAATGGCTAGAATATTAATTTTGGCTACGTGAACATTGTGATTTAAACCCCAACATCTAGTAGACAACCCACTAAGGTCCTTACTCTATAAATAAACCCTTGGATCTTTAGTTTTCACATAGGAAATAGAGAAGAAAAATTCAAGAGTTATATTTCAAATTTCCACCATATTTTCAAGAGAGAAAGAAGAAGCTTGCAAATAACTCTCTCTACATTCTTACAAGCTCAACAACATGTTTTTCTTATGCATCTACGAAGCGATTCACGTCCATCCTAGGCACTCAAATTGGTATTTATTTTGATTATCGTTTGGTGGCAAAGGAATTCTTGTTGTAAGAGTTCCCTTTCTTACACCAGTTCTTATTTGTATTTTGAGCTTGTTGCTCATTGGATTGTAACAAACTGTTATTGTACTTGGGTTGAGATAACCCGTTAATTACCTCGATTTAGTAAATTGATTCCCTCAGGGTTGAGGGAATCGAGTTAAAAACCCTAAGCTGGGAGGCTTAGGTAGTGGAGTACCTAAGGGAGGGGAACCACTATACATTTTTTGTCCTTTGTGGTTTGAATTGATTGTGCAAATCATTTTTGTATTACTAATATTTTGTTTAATTATTTGTGCTTGCAGCCATACTCCATATTTTAGATCCTATCAACGGAAGGGTTAGGATAGGGAGAATAGTGTGAGGCAAGAGAGTATGGGTCCATGGTTTCCTCGTCAATCAATTCTTCCTCATGGAAATTGTCTATTGGAATGTATTTAGAAAAATTGGGTCTTCTCTTTAGCTTACTCTCTAAAGGTGGTACAAAATTAGTGTTCAAAGACCTTTTAGCGTTCATATAAGAGAAGAAGGTTAATTGATGAGAGAGAGAAGATAGATGAGAGAATACCCCACCATTCCAATACAATCACTCAAGCTGGTCCTTAGAGTATCAACCCTAAATAAACCTGATCTTTGCTCCCTAAAACATGATTGGGTTAGATCAACCCTTGAATTACTTGGCTGGCCAGAAGGGTGGGACCCCTTAGGACATCTCGCATGGTGGGACACTGATTGCATGGCAATAATGGGTTCTAATCAACAAAAATAATGTTTAAAACTAGTTTAATTTGTGGATATTGCACTCATATCTTGCATATCATGCATTGCATCACTCTATTTAGAATAAGATGAGATATCCTGCTATTTAATGATTTTTATTACTATTTGCAGGTAACAAAGTGATCCAGGATGGAGATAGTGGAATAAAGCAATAAAGGAACAAGAAGACTGATCCAGATAAGAGGAGTGAGGAGGATAGCCTTATCCCTGCTCTTAGAAACCCTAGGACAGCCTTCCCAAACCAAAAATGACCTCCAATAGGCCACCTTAGCCTCAAAACCCAGGCATGGATTGCACTATCCATGTTCTTATCCACCCTATCCCTCTCCCAAACACTTAGGAACCAAAACCGACCTTAGAAAACCTAAAACCCACTCTCCAGCACCTTTTAGGACGTTCAGACATTTGGCTAGACATCTGATTTTTGCAGAACAACAATCCTTGAAGCCAAAACTCATACTGACACTGAATTGGACGTCCAATTTTGTAGTATAAGATGCTGACCACTCTCCTGGACATTTGATATTACTGTCTGGTTCCTGATTTTGGTGTTGGATGCCCTAGCTTGCCTATTTTGACCTAGGAACCCCACCAAACACCCTAGGAAACAAAATTAGAGACCTCCTAAGCCTATTCCACTATCCATAGCCCTTCTTACCCTATCCCTAAGCCAATTGAACCATCCCATACCTAATTGGGTGCATCTACAGTTGATTGGGTGCACCTAAGCCCAACTAGATCCACCCAGGATCTAATTGACTCAAACTTACTAGGGTTACCTAAGCCTAATCACATGCACACATCCAATTAGACTTGACCTAGATCTAATTAGGATCCCTCCTATCCAATTAGACTTTCCCAAGCCTAATTATGTCCACACCCACTTAATCTAGATTGACCCAACCTATTTAGCACCTAATCCTACCAAAACCCACAACCTAGCCCTACGAAAAACACACACACACACCTTCCTATTTTACCCCTACCAAACCGAAGCACACTCTTCTGGAAACCCTAAAACTTGTGTCAAACCTACGTCCTAAAAGTGTGGCATTAGCTAATTTTGGAGCCACCAAAAGTGGCAATAAAATGGAGCCTTTGATAAGGGCTAAGGGAGAGCCACGAAATTGCTCCATCTTCATTCATTCTCTCCACTCTCTCAACTTTCAACCACACCTCCTCCTCTCCCTCTCAAGGCTGCCCTCCTCCTCCAAGGCTCCCTCCATGGACGGCTTGGAAGAAGCTCTCCTCCAAGCTTCTTCAAGGGTGGCAAGAAGAAGAGCATGAGGATGCAACACCATGTGGGCGTGCCTTCTTCCTCCACAATAGAGGGTCCATGCTCCATTTTCTTTTCCTCTTAGATGGCCATGGAGAAGACCCCACTCAAGGTCTTCTCGAGGATGACCATTGGTAGAGAAAGGGTGCAACACCCTCCTCTCTCCACTTGGGTGCACACACCCATCCACCTCTCTTTAGTGGACGGCCACGAAGGCTTCTCCTTAGCCTCCTTTTGTTGATCCCTTTCTTTAGTTTAGCTTTATTTCCTTGTATCCAAATTTTTTAGTGACTTAACTTTTGATGCATGATACTCTTGTCTAATGGTTCTATATGGATGCTATTATCTTCACGGCTTACAAGTTTGATGCATGCTTTCATTTCGTGTTTCAAAATAAAGATCAAAAACACAAAAAGACAAAAATATTAGGTAAGATTAAGTCGATCCAAATCTCAACTTGTTTTCACACCTCCCAAAGATGAACCATGTGAATTTTACAAATTAATACAGTGGAAGGGGGTCAGAACCATCTACAGTTTAATTTTGTATAACGTGTAACATTAAGTCTGACGCCCACATAAATCAGATCTATTTTAAATTTCTGGGATTGGAAAGTCACTGAAACCTAGTCTTTTCTATAAATTTTCAAGAATTTTCGAATTTCATTTCATGCTGTTTCAAACTGCACTTGTCACAGGGGGTCCATCTAATCTGTTTAACCCACTAGAACATAAAAATTCATGAAAAATTACATCAAACAGTAAAAATCTTAGAAAGATATTCCCTGAAAAAATCATTGAAAAAGGAAGATCTCTACCAAATTTCATCTTATTTGGATTTATTTACTAATTTTGGGAGTGATTTGCAGATTGTTGGAAGAAGCATAAACCCTAGGTGTTTCACATTACAGTTTATATTTAGAGAACCAAAACCATCCCGTCTGAGCTTGATTTGTGTGTGATTGCATGTGAGTAAATTTTCTTCTATTGGTTGTCTACTCCCTCACCCACATAAATTGAATTTAATTTACATTTCAACCAAGGCAACCAACTAGGTCTATTTGACTTAGTGGTGGTGCATTAGGACCATTATTTTCCTTGATAGGTTCACATCATCTCTACGTTGTTGGACTTAAAAGCATCATATAGACCTATTTGATATTAGGGTTTCCACACTAAGGTAGAGCACATTTGCATGCCATACTAAAAGGAAATTCATATAACAATTGGCACTTGTGAAAACAGTTGCATGCTCCTCCACGACCTTGTATGAATTGACTTAAGCAAGGGAACCCTAAAAGAAAAATAATTAAAACAAGCACTTGAACCATAAAAGCCACTACAACAATTAAATCTTGTATTGCAAACCCTTTATCTATGCACTTCACACTACAAATCTGATTTTTAGGGCAACACCCCCAAACGCCCAATCACATTCCAAGAGCACTCAAAGCCCAAGCCTAAAACTAAGTAGCCGTGCCCTAGGCTGGAGAAACTTACTTGGTGACCAAATTTAATTGGATAAAAATCCAAGGCCTTGTCTATTTGGATCAACTGGTGACAAGAAAGGTCAGTGCGGTAACCATGTTAAGCTCTAGTGGTGTCCCACCTTGCGGGGTTTCCTAGGGGGTCCAACCATTCTGGCCAGCCAAGTAATTCAAGGGTTGGTTTCATCAAAGTCAAATTCAGGATACCAGGTTTAGATCCAATTAGGGTGTACAATTTAAGGCTGGCTTGTTTGCTTGATTTGGGGCTCTCTCATCTTTCTTCCTAGGCCTTTGCCTTAATTCCACCAGCCCATTGTAGTTGGTTGTGTCTTCCTAACGAAGACTATTTCTTATATCTATCCGTGCCTTTTCTTAAATATCCATGAACCCATATCATTCTTTTGACCCTCAAGGTCCTCCATCTCCCAACCCAACCATGATTTCGAATCCTCCTGGTTCGGAGACTCATCCTAATCAGTTGGGATATGATCATCGTTATCCCCCAGCTTATTTAGAACCTGAACCTCATGGATCCGACCCTTATCTTTATCAGAACCAATTGAAAGCCATAGTTTCTGAATTCCAGGAATATATCAAGGACTATACAGATCAATGTGCCAAGCTCCTGGATGAAATTAGACGATCTCAAGAACAACCTCAATCTTATCACTCCTCCCAGGAACAAGAGACTTGGAGAAACCAGCCTAGTGGGTCTAATGACCCATAATTTGGATCCACTAGCTACTCTACTAATTGTCGCTACCATGGGGCGTCATCCTGGACTCAGCCAACCAAAAAGGGACTTTTGGACCTAATTCGTGATTTAGGTAGATCATTTGAGGAATGCACCATCTCTGATACACCTGTACCTGATGATATATCACTAAGGAATTGGATTAATGGATTACAAGTACAGGACCACACAACAGGTTCTCAATCAACTCCCGCTATAGTCAGCCCCACTTAGGGTGATACACCTATTGATTCATATCCAGATTCGTATAACCCTGAGTGGAGAAACAATCCTGATCTTTCATGGCCACTATAGAGACCAACTCAGACTGAACATCAATCTAGACCAACCCAATACTCCAATCAATCCACTTTAGGGCAACCATCTAGTCCAGCCCAACCCACAAGCACCCTTGAAGATATCATGAACATTTTGTCGACTTTGACAAGAATTATGAAGAAAGGCTGACTAGGTTGGAAAATCAATTGAAATCTCAAGTTGATCAAATCAGGAGAATTCAACAATTACTTTATCCTCAGATGCAAATACATTTTCACTGCTATTCTCCACCTACTCTTCCCACCCCTCCTCCAATCTATCATACATGCCATTGTGCAGGGGCCAAATTTGTGGCCCCTAAAAGGAAGAGAAAGCTAAGAGCCCACCCAAACGATCTGATTCGAGCTCAACCAAAAATCATAAGACCAAACCCACATCTAGCTCTGACTCAGACTCTAGGGAAAAAAAGAAGAAAAAGGATTTTGAAGTTGATTTTACCAATTTACCCTTTTTGAGGCCTTAAAGATAGAGTCACAAAAGAAGAAAAAGACTTGCACAACTAAAGGGGTGGTTTTATCAGCTAACATAAGTGCATTTATTTCTGGCACTCTACCACCCAAAATGACTGCCCCTGGAAAACCTTTCATATCTTGTGCCATCAAGGGATTCACCTTTAATATAGCCCTTGTGGATCTAGGGTCTTCCATTAGCTTGATTCCTACCGCCCTTTTTGGCCGCACCAGACTGGCAGATCTGCACCACATACCTGTCACCATTAGAATGGTAGATGGCTCGATCAAAACACCTATGGGGGTAGTTCAGGATGCGATTATTGAAGTGCAAGGTCCTAGATCTCCAATTGTTTTTATTGTTTTGGACATGGATATACAAGAAAAGCTAATTAATTCACCCATCATTCTTGGTTGACCTTTCTTGGCTACAGCCAATTCAAAGATTGACTGTTAAGTATGATTTACGGAGATGAGTATTGGCAATGAGAAGATTCACTTTGGTATTTATGCAGCCGCTAGGAAAACAAAGTCAGGGTATTTTCTGGATGATACGGAAGTGAGTCGGAGGGTAATTTGGAAGAAACTATGGCAATTGACACCTGGGTGGAACCACATGACCCGAATCAACAATCCACTAGACCACATAAGTCACCCTGAATGCCAGATCAAATGATTGATAGTATGGTTGACTATCTTGACGACCTTGCCCAATTCAAGCCCCTGCCCCTTGCAATGAATCCCAGATTTCTCAATTTATCAAAATAATTCAAGAAATAAAAGAAGCTAGTGCAAGAGAATATGATGATATAAGAAAAGAGCATCATAGAATCTGAGACGAGCAACAAAAGTCAGAAATGTTTGAATTTGGGTCAGGTGTGTCACAATCGATTTGTGATTTGGTGATGGTCATGCAACATTCTGTTGATCAAACACCCGAGGTGGATGATATTGATAATCTTATTAAAGTCAAGAATGGAGATTTATACGAGAATCTTAATCTTGATTTAGGGCCTGAGTACCAATCAATTAATTTTAAGGAACCAAGTATTAAGGGACCGGAATACGATTTTATTGTATTTGAGAATACCCATGGAGACATTGATGAATTAATTCAAATGATCTCATACATTGGGCAACAAAATCGAATGGACTGTAACAACTCCTCAATCAATGATTCAGTCCATTCAACTTTCATGGAGGGACTCACTATTGAATCTAATCGCCAATTTCATCTAAGTGAGAAGGAAATATCCCCTTATTAAAAGGATATCCAAGAGATTGAAAGATTATTGGGGATAACATATGATGAGTTATCCAAGGAAGCTAAAAGTTTTGGGGAATCATGTGATAATTGGGAATTAGAATTGAAATATTTTGAATAGATGAATGAAGAAGATGATACCCAAACATCTTTGGTAGAGATAGAGACTGATCACTGGACGTTGATTTCCAGATTTGATCACACTACTTGGGTCATGCCTTCCATTCATCACTATTATCAAGACCCATATGAGTTTACCCTACATGACTCCATCCATACCCTTACCACCCACGTTCTCCATCACCTCTTCGGGATGCCTTCACCTTCATTTCTTCCAAGCACTCGTATTTATCTGTCTCTCTTCTGTAGCATCTGGCTGCAGATAATTCCAAGCCCCATCTACATATTTTCTCGATTATTTATACTTGGAATTCATGGACAGCTGGTCCGCATTTGCAGCCCGCTATTGGCGAACGAGACTAAAATTGTTATCATTTTACTCACCATTGTCAATATTGTATTGACATATCTTTTTTGAGTGTACGCCTAGCTGGAGGCACTAATCTCAGCACTTATATGTAGCATATTTTATTTGCCATATTTTTCCTGCATATTCAATTTTAGTTGTTGGAATAAGTAGAACATCAAAATTTAGGAGCTGTTCCAGGTGATTTCTAACCTTTTACTCCCTGTCTTAATTTATTTTTTGTTATATTCATGTATAAGGGCATGCAAGAAAGTAGTCATTAGGGGATAGTAATTGTAAACTGACAATTTTTCTACCAATAGTTAGGAAAAACCTTTCATACATCATGCTAATTGCATTTTAGGGTCCTTAAATTAAGAATAATCGACTCCACCTCTAATGTTAGCATTGGAGCTAAAAATCATTTGCAATAACCACTTTCGACTAATCAATTCACCTTTTTGTTCTAAATTTAGGGTCAAGCTGAATGTAACTTGAATTAGGGAAATTTTCGGAGTGCAACTTTGAAAGGTTACAAATAGCATTTATATATATTGCATTAATGAACAAGATTTTTATCAATAGAACGTATTAAGGATTTCATCCTCTAGTTGATTCCCATATTCTGCAGTACTGTACAATTTTCACACACACATAGAATTTGCAATGGATTCACGATGAAGGCTGATAAATGTCATTAGTCTGTCGAGAAGAAGCAATGCTTCTATTCCTGAACCCTGGACAGTGTTCTGGGAGTCAGGCAGATTTTTTTCCAAAAATCCACCAAATAATGTGAGATGAGAGTAGAGTGTACTAGTGCTCTAAGATTAGTGCAAGGAATCTGGAATCTTATTTAATTAGGTAATGATACTCAGAGATTGGACATAGTTTTTGCTCTCGGATCCTCCGTATACAATTTTGTGTGAAATATTGAGAGCCACCAATATGGCAAATATGCAGAGAGCGAGTTTTCACAAAACTAGGGCTAAGGTGAATGGTTACGACCATTCTTTATGGAATCCTCGGTCGAAGGAGGGTATTGATGTCAAGGTCAGAAATACACCATCCTATCCATCTCTTCCAATGCTGTGAGTAGGCACTCCACCAAATAAACCACCCAATGTCTCTTGAGTACCACCAAACCTTAATAATGCCTCCTGAATAGAGTTCATAAATGTATGCTAACATGTGTTTTGTTGAAAAAAAAATGTTTTACATAGAATAAAAAAGGGAAGAAAAAAAAGATGAATAGAAAAAAATGAAAAAAAAAGAAAAATTGAAAAAGGAAAAAATTAGAAAAAGAAGAAAAAGCAAAGAAAAATAGTGTGTGAATATTTAGTGTTTATTTTAGTCGCTTTAAGGTAATACCACCAAATAAATTTGAGAACCACCAAATGAGGCCTTAACCTACTTTTCTGTGTCTCTTACTGCCCAAAAACTAGCTAAGGAATTCTGACTTAGTGTTAAGGTTATGGAACTCAATTAAAGTGTTAATGCCAAGTGAGACCACTAAATACAGATCATACGTGAGAATCTGGTGAGATTGTGAGCTTTAAAAAAAAAATAGAGAGAGTAAGAATAAATACAAGGGAACCAAAAGAAAGCATAGTTTGTCTCATCTTTCTCTGAGATGAGTTACTTGATAATCCGAGAATCAAGATTCTGAAGTACTAATTTCTATGTAGCACTAAGTGAAAGTGACCCACCAAATAAACACCCATATCCCTTAGACATTCTCTACCTAAGCTTAAAGCAGGGGTAGAATTCATAGAATATCTTGAATACCCTGAGGGAAGAAGTCCACCTATCCTGCTAAAATTTTACTAGGAGGCAAGTACAGGCTTTAGAGGTGAATCAGGTCATTCACTTGAATTCGTTGCAAAAGCTATGTAGCCGCACTTTCACATTTGTCTTGATTTGTAGAACATCGGATAAAAACAAAAAGGAAAAAAATCTCTTGGCATCACTTAAAAAAATAATCAATCCCATAGGTACCCTTGTGTGAATAATTTACTCTTGCATTTGCTAGGGACTAGCAAAGTTTAGGCATGGGGGCACGATTGCACCACAATCATGTATCCTAATCAAGCTAAATAATGCTTGAACCTAGCTTAATTTGTGGATATTGCACTCATATCTTGCATATCATGCATTGTATCAGTCTATTTAGAATAAGACGAGATATCCTGCTATTTAATCATTTTTATTACTACTTGCAGGTAATAAAGTGATCCAGGATGAAGAGAGTAGAATAAAGCAATAAAGGAAGAAGAAGACTGATCTACATAAGAGGAGGGAGGAGGATAGCCTTATCCCTACCCTTAGAAACCCTAGGACAACCTTCCAAACCCAAAATGACCACCGTTATGGCACCATAACCTCAAAACCCAAATATGGATAGCACTATCCAAGTTCTTATCCACCCTATCCCTCTCCCAAACACTTAGGAACCAAAACCCACCTTAGAAAACTAAAACCCACTCTCCAGCAGCTTTTAGAATGTCCAAACAATTGGCTGGACGTTTGATTTCTGCAGAATAACAATCCAGGAAGCCAAAACTCATACTGACACAGAATTGGACGTCCAATTTATTGTCCAGACGTCCAATTTTTTTGTATAAAACATCTGACGACCATCCTAGATGTCTGATACTGCTATCTGGTTCCTGATTTTGGTGTTGGAAGCCCTAGCGTGCCTATTTTGACCTAGGAACCCCACCATACACCCTAGGAAACCAAATTGGAGACCTTCTAAGCCTAGTCCACTATCCATAGCCCTACTTATCCTTTCCCTAACCCAATTGAACCATCCCATACCTAATTGGGTGCATCTACAATTGATAGGGTGCACCTGAGCCCAACTAGATCCACCCAGGATCTAATTGACTCATACCTATTAGTGTTACCCTAGCCTAATCACATGCACGCATCCAATTAGACTTGACTAAGGTATAATTACGATCACTCCTATCCAATTAGACTTTCCTAAGCCTAATTAGGGCCACAACCACTTACTCTATATTGACCGAACCTATTTAGCACCTAATCCTACCAAAACCCACAACCTAGTCCTATAAAAAACACACACCCACACACACCTTCCTATTTTACCCCTACGAAACCCAAGTACACTCTCTTGGAAACACTAAAACTTGTGTCAAACCTAGATCCTAAAAATGTGGCATTAACTAATTTTGGAGCCACCAAAAGTGGCAACAAAATGGAGCCTTCGATAAGGGCAAAGAGAGAAACACAAAATTGCACCATCTCCGTTCATTCTCTCCACTCTCTCAACTTGTGACCACACCTCCTCCTCTCCCTCTCAAGGCCATCCTCATCCTCCAAGGCTCCCTCCTTGGACAGCTAGGAAGAAGCTCTCCTCCAAGCTTCTTCAAGGGTGGCAAGAAGAAGAGCATGAGGATGCAACACCATGTGGGCGTGCCTTCTTTCTCCACCATTGAGGGTTCCCATTTTCTTTTCCTCTTAGATGAACATAGAGAAGACCGCCCTCAAGGTCTTCTCATAGACGACCACTAGTAGAGAAAGGGTGCAACACCCTCCTTTCTCCAGTTGGGTGCGCACACCCATCCTCCTCTCTTTAGTGGACGACCAAGAAGGCTTCTCCTTAGCCTCTCTTTGTTGATCCCTTTCTTTAGTTTAGCTTTATTCCATGTTTCCGGATTTTATAGTGACTTTATTTTTGATGCATAATACTCTTGTCTAATGGTTTCATATGAATGCTATTATCTTCACGGCTTACAACTTTAATGCATGCTTTAATTTCATGTTTCAAAATAAAGATCAAAAACACAAAAAGACAAAAATATTAGGTTAGATTAGATTTAGGTTAGATTAAGCCTATCCAAATCTCAACTTGTTTTCACACCTCCCAGAGATGTATTACTGGGACTCAAGTTTTCAAAAGAATGAAATCCATCGAGTTTCGATATTATAAATATTTTTGTCAAGGGGATTTCGTGACTATACTATGATTTCCGACAATTTCAAAATGCGCGATTTCCATGCTTTTCAGACACCACTAATGGTTAACGCAGTTACTTCATCGACCTTTCATGTCATCAGTGGATCCAAGTAGACAAGGCCTTGACCTTAGCCCATTCTAGTTTCAAGTCCCCAAGCCTATTAGTCTTGCCTAGGGCACATCTACTCAGTTTTAAGCTTAGGTTTGATGTGCTTTTGGAATATGTGGCCGTTAGGGTGTGTTTGTCCTTAAAAATCAATTTTTGAAATGTGTAGTGCGAAGACAAAAAGGGTTTACAAGCAATTTTTCTTGATGAAGTGAATTTTAATATTCAAATGCTTGTGTTAATGAGTTTTAGGGTTTACTTGGGTTAATATTTTCAATCAAGGTTTTGATGAGGCACAGAAGAGTTTTGCAAATCCCAATTTGTTTGATAGATTTCATTCAAGTATGGAAATGCAAGTGTGCTCTATCGTTAGGGTGAAACTGATGGGAACACCATCATGAGCCCTAACTGACTCATTTTGACCTAGAAAAGAGAACAAAAGCTTCTACATAACCAAAAGGATGTCCTAACTCAAGGAATAACCAGTCGGAAAGAAAAGCAAGACACAAAGGGTAAAATTGCAATTTTACCATTGCAGTGCAACAATGGGATTTCTCGTGGGTTAAACATAGGTCAATTGGTCTTAACAAGATAAAAATTGGGTTGGTTCAAACAGAAAAGGGTTCATGTGAAATCTGGGAATTAAATGACTTTTTATAACCCTAAAATAGATCCACTTAATTTAACAAGGTTCTGATCAGGATAAAATTCTCCTAAACCTTCAATGTGGCCTTTAGAACCTATTCTGACCTAAATAGGCATCTCAGTCAAATGTTTGGCTTAAATTTTTTTTTTGTGTAGATTGCCCAGTCAAACGTGGTCAAACCTAAAATCCAACTTCACCATTGGATTCCTTACGTCTAAATTAGGTTTGTAGCAAAATTTGGATATAAGGGGAATTGACCTTGACCTACTTTGCAAACCAGTTCAGCCGAATTACATTTCTGTCCCTAACTTTTGAAAACCTTTGCAAACAACCCCTAGATTCCTCATCATTCTTTGCAATTAGGTCCCTCCACCATTATTGCATACGGAATCCTACTCTGGCAAGGACTCAACGGAAAGAACTCCCTGATTCCTCAGAGAATCCCCTTTAAATTTAAAAGGGAGATTCTCTGAGAAATCCCCATTCATGTGAACCTAATTTGGAGTTGCAATTTCTACCCAATCTCTCATGCGAATGCGTGAGAGATTTGGGTCCTTTTGACCTTCCATCTCTGATGACCTACCCGTGCTTGGAAGATTGGCTTCCAAGCACAAGGCCCTGCAGCAGGGGTTATAAAAGGGTGCCTTGATCCTTCCATAGATCCCAAGCTTGATTTGGCCTGAGATACCTCCCAATTCTCCTCTCTTCCCCTCCGACCAAACTCCCAGCAAGCTCTGGCGACTCTATCTTCTCCTCTCGTCACTCTGCCACAATACCAGTGGCAGAGTAGCCTTTGTCTCCTTCGTCCGCGTTGCGCTGCACCAGTGCACACTCCTGCCATCGACTCATCATCGCCATCTTTCTCCCACTGGGCCTTCATCTCCAGCAATGGCACATACAAGCCATCTGCCTCCTCAGCTCCCCCCTTCATCTATTCCCTCTTAAATAAGTTCTCTCTCTACTCATTATTTTTCCCTCATTTATTTATGCTATCACGTCACGACATTCGCAAATCACCTCCATCTTCTCCACCTCCGGCAGACCACCAGCGAGATGCTCCTGCAACTCCACACATCCACCCACCTCGCTAACCACCTCACAAGCTCTGCCATGACTCACTGATCTTAACCCCTCTTCCCATTCACCGCCACACGCTCCCAACACGTCCCCCAAACACACCCATCTTCATCGCAATAAGGTGAGCTATGCATGCACGCCTAGGCTACCCCATGCCATGCCAACCACCGTGACACCTTTGTTGTTCCTAGGTGAAGCTTCTTGTGCATTTTGACAAGGCAGCAAGGCCATTTTGCTTGTGAACAGGGTGCAAGTCTCTACTACTATTGAAGTAGGCTCGAAGAAGCTAGCAAGCTTGCTCCAGGACCCCTGGCTCTAGGGTTCAGGTTCCTAGACGGTGCAGACTTCCTTCGCGCACATTTCCAACCCATCAATTGGAGTCAAAGTCCCACAAAGCTCTGCAATTGAATGCAACATCTGCTGTGAAGGCACCTATAAGGAAGGTGGGACACCTAGTCCCACCTCGGAGGATTGAGAGTGGGAGATGTCGAATAAAAGGAAAAAGTGTCAGTGGCTTATCGCCCCCAGACACAAGGTGAGGTCCCACTCGCCCATCACCCAGTTCGCGACCCACACCTCGCGGACCTAGTTCTGACCCGACTGCCCTTGCACTCCTCTCGCACCACCGCACGTTGATGGGCCTGGTCTCGAGTGCACTAACCCAACTCGATAACCCGTGAAGGCTCTGGGAGAGCGAGCCTAAGAGAGAAGAAAGAAGAGAGATCGTGGGGAGGGTAGGAGGTAGGTTTTGCTCTTAGGAGAAAAAGTGGAAGAAGAAGCTAAGGGTGAAGCTAAGGAAGGAAGGGCAAAAGCATGAGTAGCTAACGAAGACAAGGCTCGATTGAAGTCAGAGAGAAAAGAAGGAGGAAGAAGCTAACGCCAGAGCAAGTCTAAGAAGAGGAAGAAGAAGAAGGAGCCAAGAAGAAAAAAGGCCGTTAGAGGCAAAGAACAGAGGAAAGAAGTGAAAGAAGAAGGGGATCAACCACAGAAATCAAAGGTAGCACTGTAGCACTTGGCATTTAGGACGTCGAATTTTCACATTAGACGTCCATACTTCATTTTGAGCTTATATATACATTGAGATTATCTTTCTTGCTTTATAACTTTGATTCATCATTGCGTATTATAAATTTGAAAGTTGTGTTATTGGTTCTTGAACGCCAATTTGCCCCTACGTTCGACATCAGATTTACATTTATTCAGTAATAAAGTTATTTATTTTCAAAGCAATTTTGGCTATACTATGATGCATTATTTTAAAACCTGATTTTGCTTTAATAAACATTTTGGCACCATTGCAGGGGAGCAATGAACAATTCATCACTAGTCTCTGCATTATTTTGATTATATTTGAGTAGTAACTTGCCCTTTTTGTTTTATTGTTATTTATGCGAGGTATTCCATGAGGAGATCTTCCACGCAAATCAACCACTCCAGGGCTAGTAACTTCGCTATTCTTCCCTAATCCATCTCCTAATCTTGGGAAGATATAAAGGAAACAATCAAATTAGGAATCACTTGCCTTCTTTTTATAGTAATTATGATTTGAAAGGCTAGTTTCCTGATTTGAGAAATTTTTTTTCGCATCTTATTGAAGTTGAAGCGATTTCTTGAGATCCTACCCTAAAATTCCTTTGCCTATTAGGGATCACGCTTAACTTCTAAATTTCCATGCACTACACACTACTTGCATGAAGTCCAAAGAGAACTTCTGTGAAAATCAAAGAGGATTGCAAATAGAACCAAATTAGGGTTTCTACAGTAGGGTTTTCGAGTGCTAGTTCACACGTGCTTGTATAAAAGGAAAGAAACCCACCCGCATCTATGTACTACCCAAGCCCTTGATTGAAAGGATCTAATCAAGGCAAACCCTAAAATCAGGCTCTAAAATCTCATGAACCTTAAAAACTTTGGACCTAATAACCTGGGAGTCAAATTAAGGTGATTTCTAGGTCTTGACCTGGCATCATTCTGCAATCTTTAGGGCAGGTCAAGTGAAGTTGGACTACATTGTAGGCCAACCAACCTCCAGGAACGCGACATCTATTGCGAAGGTGCCTCCAAGGAAGGTGGGACATTTAGTCCTACATCGGAAGATTGAGAGTAGGAACTGTGGAATAAAAGGAAAAGGTGTCAGGGGCTTATCGCCTCTTGACACAGGGTGAGGTCCCACTCACCCATCTCCTCGTCCGCGACCCACGCCCCACGGGCCTAGTTCTGACCCGACTATCCATGCACTCCTCACCAACCATCGCACGTTGGTGGGCCTGGTCCCGGCCACACTAACCCGACCTGATAACCTGAGAAGGCTCTGGGAGAGCGAGCCTAAGAGAGAAGAAAGAAGAGAGATCGTGGGGAGGATAGGGGGTAGATTTTGCTCTCAGGAGAGAAAGAGGAAGAAGAAGCTAATAGTGAAGCCAAGGAAGGAAGGGTAGAAGCCTGAGTAGCTAAGGAGGAGAAGGCTCGGCTGAAGTTAGAGACAAAAGAAGGAAGAAGAAGCTAAGGCCAGAGCAAATCAGAGAAGAGGAAGAAGAAGAAAGAGCCAAGAAGAAATAAGGCTATCAGAGGTAGAGAAAAGAGGAAAGAAGAGAAAGAAGAAGAAGGAGATCAGCCAGAGAAATCAAAGACAGCACTGTAGCACTTTGCATTTAAGACGTCTGATTTTCACATCAGATTCCATACTTTATTTTGATCTTATACATACATTGAGATTATCTTTCTTTCTTTATAACTTTGATTCATCATTGCATATTATAAATTTGAAAGTTGTGTTCTTGGTTCTTGCACCCTAATTTGCTCCTTGTGTTCAACCTCGGATTAACATTTTTTGAGTAATAAAATTCATTTGTTTTCAAAGTGATTTTGGCTACACTACGACACATTATTTTAAAACCCAATTTTGCTTCGACAAATAGAAACCCTATGCACAGATAGTTCTAGATGATTCTTTAATGTTCAAAATTAGATGAGTGGTGCGACCAAAGCAATGAAATCAGTTGATCTTCTTGCACAACTAACTAGGTACTCAAAAAATATTTTTCAAGAATTTTTAATGCACGTTTTCTATGTTTTTCTGATTTAAAGTGCACTAGGGGTTTTGCAATTTGTTTCTACCCTTAGTTGCTGATTGGAAAATCAATGAAATCAAACAAGCAAGAAATACTTTTTTCATATTTTTCCTAAATTTTTACTTATCTAAAAAATTCAGTGCCTTAAATTTCAAGTCAATCGAAGTTGTACAAAAATTCCTATGGTATTTTGAACTCCAAAAAATCTGGAGTAATAACTCTATTGATAATAGACCAGTACAAAAATTTTTCAAATTTTTATGTAACCTCTATTTGTGCAAAATTTGGATATGTTGTTCATAACTTTGAAATCTACTTCCAATAAAAATTTACAAATTTTTGGATGTGCGGATCTTCTAGAATTGAATTTTTACAATAAAACTTTATTTCAGCACGAAAATCAAGAAAATTTTTTTTCAATAACCAAACAAATTCTAATTTAGTCCTAGGGCTCAAGCAAATCCTAAATGTAACTAATCTGGACTACGAGTACTTACTTGCGGCTCGAACCGACAATTTCCATTGCCATGTTTCATTCTGATTTCCTTGTTTTCCTACACACACGAAATCAATGAAAATTGCAAGCTAGAAATCTCAATTTCGCACCGAAGAAAGCTTAAAAAATTTCTGTTGCCTCCCCGGCAACGACGCCAATTTGTTCTACACGTAATTCACATTTTAAAAGAATATTCAGTTATAGTATAGCACGAAAACATGTCGAAAAATAAATTTATAAAACTCTGGTGAGTACCACGTCATTCATAGGGAGGCAATCTCGATATTTAACAGAAGCTTTTCAATAAAGTAATTCTAACGGTATTTATATATGTATAAATGTTTAAAGAGGGATCAGATATCCATAAGATCAAATTTAATTACATCGATAGAGAGTTTTTCACAATAGAAATTGCTATGCAAAAAGTAGAGATAAATAGAGAGAGAGAGAAAAAAGTGGGAGAGAAATGACGTTGCTTGTGGGATGCTTGTGTGAGATGTGGTAGCACCTCAGATCAGAGCACTGGGACGGAGTTCCTGAGGAGATGGAGAATTGTAGAGAAGGTGGTAGAAGAGATCTAGAGTTGATGGGAGAGAGAGATGCTTCAACTGGGGGTCCCTAGGTCTTCCTTTATAGTTTTGATGGATAGCAAAAAGGGTATTTTTTCCAAAAAACCATCCAACAACTCTTATTTGATCAGATCTGTTGATCGGGAGATCAACGGCTCAGATCTGGCCTCAAAATACCTTCATTTACACCTCAAACGCTCGGATTTAGCCTGGTGGCGACACGTGGCAGCTGTTGCATCGTCGATCTTCGATAGAGCGGCTATGATTCTTCCTCACGCACATGCTTATCTTCTTCGCCCACTGCTCACCTTCAAAACCCACCTCAAATCAGCCATTCGATCATAACAAGCGCCGCTACCTTAGCATCAAAGCAAGCATGTGAGATCACGCATCTGCCCGTGGCACACTTTCATTGAGCCACGTAGGAGCGCCTATGCCTTACGATCGGATGCAATCGCACCCGCACGTGCCCACAAAGCCAACGTCGCTTCAATTTTGCGTAGCACACGTCTCGAATGCACATCACCCGCTTCTGCACGAGCGCGCGCATGAGCCATCGCACTATGCGGACCTACTGTTATATTTATCTATTTGTTTCTATTTGCTCTTATCCTGCCTGGGCGAGCGACGTGGTGTGCTTGTGGTTGTTCATCTTATTTTCCTTGTATCTGGTGATGTAGACCTCCAATCGAGTTTATTTTTGTGCCATTGGACTGTGAGCGTTGATACGGATTCATCTATGTGGTTAGATTCTTCATCTATGACTCAGATCTTTTTCCTTTGGATCCATGATCTCTATTCTTCTATGGATTGCACACGATGCTTTAGTTGTCTGATCGGAACCATTGGATTCCCATCATCATTATGATCAGATCTATCTGGTCTGATCTGACAATCGCAACTTCGAATCATCTATGATTAAAATCATCTCTCTTTAGGTCATAAAATGATGATATTATTTGTATCACTAACAAACTAGCTATTGTGCAAATTACAATCCCTTTGAATGAATTATTCCTAAGTTATGCTAGAATCTAGCTTAATTCAAGTGATTTTGGTTGCATGATTGATGTGCAATCAGATAGTAATCATAGTTTTACTGTCCAGGGTTAGACCGTAAATACTGAGGTTCGAATTCGTATCCCCAATCAAAGTTATCCCCGCTAGTGGATGGGTAATTACAAGTCAAGTCGGGATAGTAATCATCTTGGGGATAAGTGGTGGTAGGAGGATAGGATTGGAATTGTGTAAAAGATGTAGAAGGATACAAGGTGATGTAAGGAGGGAAATAAGAAGGGAATGTAGCCCTGTAATACAAGCAATCAACCCTAACCTTATGTTGGTTAGCCTAAACATCTACAGACTCCCAAGACCCATCATGAGATTGTAAACAATTTGGTCTACTTCTATCCAGTCAATCCAACCAATTAGAGGGAGGGGCTGGGAAGAAGTTTCATCCTTTGGCTTGCGCCTTTAGTTCCTAGTGTAACCCCCAGCCATAGTAGTTTGACTCTACTCCCCAAGCTAGACATCAGATGGACCAGTAGAAGAAGGTTAATCGAAAAAAATCTCAATCTTAGACACCAAGAATGAATCAATCCTTAAGGCCAACATCTACTTAGTTTAAGTTAGGCTTGGGTTGATTGTGTTCTTGGAATGTGATGGGCACTTAATGTGTTGTGCCCATAATGAATAGTTAAAATGTGTGTGCATGCACAACTAGGGTTTGCAAATAAGGCTATTTCATGATGTGTCTTTTAGGGTTTAACTTTGTTTAGAAGCATTTAGGGTTTAATCTTTAGGTTCCTTCTATCAGGTTTAGTAGAATTCTTTAAGTTTTGAAAGCATTGGTGATGATGGATTCCATTAGAAATCAAGAATATAATGTGGAGTGCCTAGTTTAGCCCTAAAGATCAACCCTAAGTGGCAAGCTATAAATGGATCGCTTTTAATTTGAATGGTGCAACCCAAATAATTCAAGCAATTGGCCTGTTGCACCACTTGTTAAGGCACACAAGAATGCTTGACCTATTCAAATTTCTACTCACTTATGTGTGTTTTACGTTGAAGTGAAGCAGGTCCACAGATTAGATCAAAGGTTAAGTGGTAGAATCAAAGTGATTGTGCGCCTTAGGATTAGAAATTATGGGTGTTAAGTGTGTCTCTTTTAGAAAATCCCACAAGAGAAGAGTATATATATATATTTTTTATATTTTTCTTATTTATGCAGTGGTGAGATTAGTAGAAGTGGCAAACAAACAACTAGATCTATCTTAGGGTTTATAAATAGCACCTAAGTTGATTTGGGTTTGAGTTATTTGTGTGGTGAAATGAAACTAGTGGGGGGCATGTGGGGGACACTTACAAATTATTCTACCCGCACTTTACTATAGTCTACCACACTTGGACCTCCATGCTAGGGTACCAACAAGACAATAGATCATAGATAAGCAGGGTTAGTAATATGTAAATGCAAAAAAGCATAGAAAATTAGAAAGTAAATTCCATTGCCTCCTCAGCAACGGCGAAAAAATGATGCACGTGTTTCATCTGTTTGAAATCAGGGTTAAGAGTAACCTGTCATTGTAGTCACAAAACTCGTTATCAAATAAAATTTTACCAAAACTCCAAAGGAGTCCTAGGTCGAACACAGGGACGCGACGTTTGCTTAATTCGAAAACCACACTTTATTTTGTTTGTTTTTGGTGCTTTAGTTTTGTTTTTTTTTTTGTTTCTATAAAGCAAGAAAACAATATGGATCAAAATGGATATAGAAGCAAATATGATATGTATTGCACAAATGTTTATTACAATAATCTAGAAAGCATAAAAAAGAGAGATGTGTGAAAGAATCTCCCGAACTGGCTGTTCGGCTAGATGTTGGTGTCTAGTAGAAACATGGAAGGAGTTGGGAAGTGGGACCACAGAGGTGAGATGCAGGAGGACGTTGGGTGGAGGAAAGCTTCAGCGTGGCTATGGAATGGAGTTGAGGAGGTGGAGATGATCTGCTACTAGAATGGAGGTGGGAGGACAGCACCAAGGGGACCTGTTAATGGTGATGGGAAGATGGAGGAGTATTTGGTGGAACGAGGTTCGTTAGACTAATAAGAGCCTCGAGAGCTTGAGAGTAAGCTCTAACGAAGGGTTAGTAGGATTGCTAGAGCTTAGGAGTAGGTGGGAGTAGAGTAGGTAGAGAAGCCTTAGAAGGGAAGGGGTGTAGGTCTTTATATAGTAGATGAGAGGAAGCTAAAATAGCCATAAGACTGATAGTGACCTCCAGGACGTCATTGTAGGTCCAACTCAAGTGTCACTATAGCCATCTCGCACCCACTACCACACGCAGTTGGCAAACTGCCTACGAGCAATTAGTGACGGTTGTAAGCATTACTAAAGGTCCTTTAGGCTGTCACTAAAGGTCAGCACCAACCAAGCACATGCCCACGTGGATGTGGGATCACGGGTGGAGATGTGTGTCGACACCTGCATGATCACCTCCATTAGATCAGTGGTCATCTATGCATCCACGTGTCCGCATCTCGGCCGCTCGTGCATGATTGGGCAGTCGAAATCAAGCATGCCTCACCACCGGCTAGATTGTAGGCGCGGCACAATTCAACCTGGCGCCAATGTGTTGAGAGTGCCTCTAGATTCCACTATGCCACACGTCAAAAGGTGTCAGAGCTTTAAATTATCCAAGGCTGGTGGTCATGCAATCCTAGCCATTGGATTTTCATCCAACTATTAAGATCGCACGATGGAGGCCCTCTTGAAGATGGGCGAGCGACGTGGCTTCACAAGAACTGTTGCATGGGCATCGAACGACCTAGATCTCGTGAGGGGGAATGCCTTTGAGGAGAAGTGGCCACTGTTGGGCGGTGTTGGGTGGTCTAGATGGTGCCACGTGGCACCATCTGGGCTATCCATCTTCTGTCTATTGAATATGGTGCCATGGTGCTCAGATCGAGATGATTCTTGCGTTGTCAGATTGCGACCGTCACTCTGGATCCATCCGTACGGTCTGATTTTTCATCCGAAGCCCATACGGATGTCGCATCGCCCTCCTGGCTGATGATCTTCCCCGTACTTCATCTGATGCTACAGAACTCCGATCTAAATGATTTCAAAGGTGTTAGCCTCTGATCGTCATCCTGATCAGATCCGTATGGTTGGATCGTCCATCCGAGGCCTTGAAATAAATCCTTGTCTCTCCTGACCATAAAAAGGACCTAATTAAC
Source organism: Thalassia testudinum (assembly GCA_037157565.1). Classification (NCBI taxonomy): domain Eukaryota; kingdom Viridiplantae; phylum Streptophyta; class Magnoliopsida; order Alismatales; family Hydrocharitaceae; genus Thalassia; species Thalassia testudinum. Next base: position 65,426,733 of record JAZHRO010000014.1, read on the forward strand.
CTAAAATATATATAACTACTCTAAATGTAGAATGATGCATGCTATGCAATATTTATAACCTGAAATTCAAATCTAAGCCTGGGAAAATGCATGATTAGGCTTTTTAAACTAAATAGATGTGTCTATATCACTAACCAGATTTTCACATTATTATGGTGATATTCTGTTTACAACGCCTTTTCCTGTCTTTATTTTTACAATGAGGACATTGCATCATTTAGGCATGGGGGGGTCGATAATTAATTCCTGAAATCATTTTGTTAACTCCATAGAATTTCTTTTAGTTTCTTAAAGAAAAAGAGAAAATTGAAAAGGATAAAAGAAGAAAGAAATTAGGAAGAAGAGAACCTAGGCATTTGCAAGTTATTAACTTTAGGAAATGATATGATATGACCTGAATACTTAGACTCTTTAGGTCTTCAGGCTTAATCAATCCAGGTGTCCACTCGAATGTGGACTTAGACTCGAGTCCTCGCCAATTCAAATTCATCTTTAATCTAGCAAATAAATTGGGATGATAAGTACACGACTTATCAACTCACCCTCTGATTTGAGGGGATTTTAAGTCTAATCATCTACACGCTATTTGCACTAACTAACTTTTCAGAAGTTTCTTCGGAAATTGGGTAGCTAATGAACCATCTAAAGTGGTGATGTAAACAAGTTTATATCACACAAACTATTTATTTATGCGTGTTCTTAAGCATAGAATTGCATCACATACTATAAATATTGCATAACATGCATCATCTTAAATTTAGGTTAGTCTGAATAAAATGTAGGTTAATTGTCTCCTTTTTACGGCCAGGGATAGGGCAACTTGTTAGTTGGGGCCTCGAATTGAAGATCCAACCATACGGATCTAATTAGGGCGACGGTTGAAGTTCAATGACTCCAAGATCGCCCTAATCGGACATTCGTTGTACCAGATAGACATCGAGGAACCCTGAAGATCAAGGGCCAAGATGGTGTTAATCTACACCTCAAACGATAAATCCGATCTCATGGATGGGTTTGGATCGACGATCATATCCTAACGGTGCAAAAATCGATCCAATCTGACATACCTAGCACCATTTACAACAATCAGAAGATGGGCAGCCAAGATGGCACCATGTGCTACCTTCCCAATCGCGCAACCGGCCCCCAGGACCCCCCTCCACTTCTATTCTTCAACCGCTTGACGAATCTGAGCCGTTAGATCACCATCCAATTGCTGCAGATCACGCGCGCACAAATCATGCACTCGCCTCAAGAGGGAGTATAGCATAGTGGTCGAACGACCGTTCGCAAGCGAAAGGTGCATGTTCGAGCCACACTACACTTCAAATTCAGAGGGACCACGAGTGCAGGCATGCCATCATAGCCATGCGATTGACATCGAGCGGTGCGGATCAGCCAATAGCGCCTACGCTCGATTAGACGCATAGAGCGATCACCTGATCGGCCGTGGGCTCGCAGCACTAACGAGGAGCAATTTAAGTCGTCCAATCTCTTTATTAGGCCACTGAGCATGCATGGTCGTGCATAGGCATTGAGGCAGCGAAGGCGAGGGGGCACGAGCACATCGGCCACATTCAGGCCTTTAGTGATGGATTTATCTATCACTAAAGGTCCTAAATTGATGTTTTTAATGTTGTAATGACCAAAATGCCCCTACCCCTTACAACTATAAAAGGAGACCCCTTCCTTATGAATTTCTTATCCCTCCTCTTCTCTCACCCCATCGAAAGCTTTAAGAGCATGTCCCACACCCGGGATGCTCCTCTAGAGTAGAAATCTTAATTTTTCGACCTTCGTCCCCTTTTGTGAAGCATCCTACGGTTATCCTCTCTCTACATTTGAGAAGCGGATCCCACGACAACAATGACATGCTGTTTCCTTTCTATTTCTCCCGCTTGGTCCTCCTTCTTCTCACTCTGTTCCCTATCTTCCTAGCATCATCCTATCCAGCTCATCCTCCAAGCGATCGTCGAGGAGGATACTTCTCTCTCCATTCTCTTTACTGCTTTCTAGTGTAATCATTTCCTGCTTTCTAGTCGTAATGAGTAGTGTAATGAATAATTTTTTATAATGAAATCCATGTTTATTCTACATCCCTTTTTGCTTTTATTTGCAATATTCTCTCTATCTCTCCTATTAATTATTTATTAAATAGATAGGTAGTTTTCAACCAGCTAATATGTTTCATAACAAACAAATAAAATGCATATTTTTAATCAAACTTCCTCCTTCCTGTGTTCGACCCGGAACTTCTTTACGACTTTTCGGTATAAATTTTATTTGTTGAACGGTTTCTTTGCGACTCGAACTACAATGACAAGTTTTCAAATCCAATTGCGAACGCGTAGTCTTCCACCATCAACATTTTGGCGTTGTTGCCGGGGAGACGACGCTCTTTGATTTTTCACATTTTCCAACATATGAATCATTTACCTCACTTCTCCCTTTTCTTATTGTGATTGCAGGTACTCTTTTGAGATGAGAAAAAGCAGTAGATTGGAGCAAAGTGCTGTTGAATGCCTTGCAGGTTTTCCCCCACCTCCTACCCATTAGATTTCATTCCACCACATAATAACACAGACATAAATCAACCCAGGTGTTCTTATAAATCCTAAGGTTAGTTTTGATTATTTTTTTGACACAAACACATACCTTACCCTATGCATTTAAAAAGAAAAATTAAAAAAATCTCACAGAGGTACACAACCTCATCTGATTTTCAAACTCAACCGTTAAACCGATCTTTGGAACTGGTACACACACCCAAACACATAATCGAGTAGAAATCAGATTAGGTAATCACTTGTGTGCCAAATTAAGTGGTGCAACAAGCCGATTGTTCGAGTTGATTGGGCCGCAGCACTTCAACTAAAATCAACTCATTAAGTAGCTGCCACATAGTTTCAACTCCTAGGGATTGAACAGGCACTCCACATTCTTTTAAGATTCAAAGGAAAACACCTTCACCTATGCTTGCAAAATGTGGTGTGCCAACAAAACTTGTTTGAAAATACCTAAAGTTGAATCCTAAAAGCTACTAAGCAAGATTTGAACCCTAAAATTCACTGCATCAAAAATAATATGGCTTCAAAACCACTGGTTGTGCATGCACACACACATCAATCAATCAATAAGGGTACAACCTAAATAAAGAGCCCATCACATTCCAAAGCACTTTCAAACTGTTTGTCGCGCTTTTGTGCGGTTTGTTAAAAGATAATATCGCGTTGTAGTATAGCCGCTAAAGCGTTCAAAACAAATAATTTTATTACTCGAACAACTAGAGTATCCGAGGTCGAACACAGGGAGCAAATGGAACTTACCACTAAATCAAAATGTAATTGAACACTCTAATTTACTCAAAATATCAATTCAGGTATGAATGTACGCGATTAAAAGGAGTTAGGGCAAAAAAAATATGAAATTGGACGTCTGATCACAAGATCAGACGTCTTAAAAGCATTTCTCCTTTTCTTCTTGATTATTCTTCTTCTTCTGCTGCAGTCTTTGCTCTTTCTTTTCTTCTTCTGATCTCTGCAAAGTCTTCACTTGGCTTCTCTGTGCCTTTGCTTCTGGCTTGCTCTTTTCTTTCTCCTCCTGCGAAGGCTTCTTTCTTGCTTCTTCTTCTCTGCCTTGATTCTTCCTCTTCTCTTCTTCTCTGCCGTTCCTTCTTCTTTCTTTCTTTTCCTTCTCGCGGCCAAGTCCTTCTCCTCCTGCGTTCAGCCTGCCTGCACAGGAGCAAAACCTAACCCTTCTCCCTCTACCCACGCATCTCTCTCTCTCAAGCAATTCACTCAAACCGCTCTCCCAGAGCCACAGCCATAATCGGGTCGGATCGTACCCGGGACCAGGCGCACCTGCAGGTGTGTGATGCGCGAGGAGTGCGTAGGTCTAGGTCGGGTCGGATCCGCCAGGTCCGCGTGGTCAGGCCGCGGACGAGGCGGGTGGGGTCAGTGAGGGACCTCACCCCTGTGCTTTCGAGGCAGTAAACCTATATCACAAAAACTCTTTATACCATACCTGTGCCTTGAGATTCCACGATGTGGGACTAAACGTTCCGCCCTTCCTTTGCGTGCGCCCGCAGACTCTCGTGTGCAATTGCCCACGCTGAAGGCCCTGCTGGTGCTCCTTGCTGAACTCAGTCACCTCGCAACACTTGCGAGAGTCGGCTGCACCTGCCGCCTGGGAAGCCTGACGCCTGCTGCTGCTCCAAGCTTCCTGCTGCTTCGGCTGTTAATGGCGGCCGGGGCGTTCACCTGAGATTCCACAGAACGGCCTATTGGCCCAATTAGAATAGCTGGAAACCTTCGCCGTAGCACGGCGAAGGCAGTGGGTGATGCTGCAGGTTGCCGGTCGGCCTAGGCGTGCACGCCTAGGTCAACCTGTGGCCGGAGATGGTGGGTTGTTCGGGGGGGTGGTTATGGAGGTCTGGAGTGGCAGTTGTGGGGTGGAGCGAGTTCCTGGTGGTGAGGCGGAGCTCACGAGGTGGTTGGCGAGCCGTGTGGAGTGGCGGAGTGGTGTGGGCGGCTCGCCGGAGTTCGGTCGGTGATGTGGAAGATGAGGATGGTCAGCGTCGGTCGAGGGGTAATCAGATGAGATAACAGGGGGAAAAGAGAGAGGATAGGATGGAGAGGAGTTCTAACCTAATTGTAAGGATGAAAGGGGACGGAAGGCGGACAGCAGTACTTGCTGTCGCCGGAGAAGATGACGCCCAATGGGGGAGAACGGCGGCGACGACGGGGCTGAGGCGGCGTGCGCTGGTACTGCGCGACGCGGAGGGAGGTCAGGAAGCTAACTCTGCCACTGGTTTTGTGGCAGAGCGAAGAGGGAGGGGAGGGGGGCTCGCCGAAGCTAGCTGGGACATTTGGCCGAGCAGGAGGAGGGGAATTGAAGGGGGAAACTCGGCCAAATCAAGCTCAGCCTCTTCGGCCGGAGTTGTGGGTTCTTATATAGGCGCTGGACTTGGTGTGCAGGGCGTGAAGGGCACATAATTGCCTGAGGTTGGTCGCCGGAGATGGAAAGGAGTTAGGATACCCAAATCTCTCGTGCGTTCGCACGAGAGATTGGGTTCACACCAACGATTGTAATTGACTTTATAAGGAAGGGAATTCCTCAGAGAATCCTCCTTCCATTTCTGGGAGGGAATCTCTGAGGGATTAGAGAGCAATCCCTCTCCGAACCTCGTCGGAGCTCGGTTCTGCCCTAGCAATGGCGGCAGGACCGGTTTGCAAAGGAGGCGAAGAACCTAGGGGGTTCTCTGCAACGGTATTCAAAAGATAGGGACCAATTTATGATTTGGGTGTACTAAATTGCAAAGTAGGTCAAGATGACCCCTCCTTAGGTCCAAATTTTGGTACAAACCTAATTTGGACCTAAGGAATCCAATGGCGAAGTTAGATTTCAGGTTTGACCTCGTTTGACTGGATATTTTGCGTAAAAACCCAAATTAGGTTAATTGAAGAGCTAGGACCCTAATCTAGGTCAAACTATGTTCCAAAGGCCAAATTAAGTGTTCTAAACCCTAGAGTATGTTTTTCCATGATTTGTAGAGGGTTTACTTGCTTTTTGTTCTGACCGGAACCTTGTTAATTTAAGCGGGTCTGTTTTAGGGTTACCAAGTGTCTTTTAGTTCTTAGATTGCACATGAACCCATTTCTGATTGACTCAACCCACTTTTTATCTCATTTAGACCATTTGACCTATGTTTTGCCTCTAAGAAATCCTGTTTATCTACTGCAATGGTAAAATTGCAGTTTTAACCTTTATTTCATGTTTTCTTCTCAGAGCACTTGTTCCTTCAGTTAGGCCTTCTTCTAGGTTATGTAGGAGCTTTTATCTTCTTTATTGGGTCAAAATGAGCTAGTTATGGCTCATGATGAGGCTCTCATCATACCCCCATGCCTAGCTTTTGCTAGTCCCTTAGCAAAATTTCAAAGTTTTAACTTCCGTTCTAGACACTGATTGTTGTCAATAATGATAAGTGCTTCTCCTTTTTCTTTTGTGATTAGGTGGGAATGCCGACAATAGGCCTAGAGGTACTCAAGTACCAACCAAAATCCAGACCTGTTCCGCTTTAGCCTCAGTCTTCTGCAAAGGTTTCTACGGCCCACAGAACCTAACCTAGGGTTTGTTGGACTCCGCGGTTAAAGCACCCGTGCTTGAGATATTTTTAGCCTAAGTTCAGTTTGCAGTGCATTTTTTGTAAGAGAGAGATAGAAGATTTATTTGTTTGGAGAGCTTTTCTCTCTCTTTTCTTTTTTATTTCTAGCTTCGGATTAGCTTCTCAACACGGTCTGTATCGGATTCCTCGTCCCCATCATCAATCCTCAAGGGTCCCTGGCTTTCGAGATTTCGAGATAATCCCGCCCATGGCAACCCCCGGAACCCTGGCTTTCGAGATTCCGAGATAATCCCTCCCATGGCGTTCTGTGGCCGAATTCAGACCCTGGCGATCGACATTTCGTGATAATGCCACCCATGGTATCTGAACCAGCAGAGTGCTTACATGCCCCCAGTAGGATATTTAAATATCCTAAGAGACAAGCACCGAGGAGACGATATGTTGTTACGCATCTTCGAGGGGAATTTCCCGCCTCTCCGCGCTGGGAACTTGTCCAAATCAACTTGTGTTGATTGGCCGCTCCTAATCTAGGTGACTTTTTCAGAACATTAAACGCTCTTGCGTGTTTTGAATGTTTTATGCGCACTGAACCAGACTGTGTGTGAATTTGGGGTGCTTAGGTTACCGAATCCCGCAAACCGGAGGTCAGTTAACGAGGCCGAATACTTCCTAAGCCTTAGACCTAATACTTAAGCTTCACATTTTTCTCAACCTCTTGAGGATTATCCAGATTTTAACGGATACGTGAATTTTTAAGCTAAAAATCTAGCCCAAGAGGCCTAAGACCAGCGTTCCCGCTAATCTCTTGTTATGTCTCCTTAGCACTTTTTCTTTTGTTTCTTTTCTTGATCTGGTCTAGAACTTCAGTTAATTCCTTAATCTTTTACTAATGACTTTTTCTTCTTCTTTTTTTCTTTTGTGCTCCTTTCTTCATTTTTGCTCTTTTTCTCCTCCTTATGATTATATGGCTCACAACATTTCCTCCCTCCCATTTTTTTTTGTTCTTTTTCGTAATTTTTCAATTTTTTTGTGTTTTTGACATATGTGAATTTTTTGTGAGAATCCTTCTTTTTTCTTGGTTTTGTATGTATGCACTTTATCACCCCCCCCATGCCTAAGTTTTGCAATGTCCTCATTGTAAACAGAGGGTGGGAATTAGTGTTGAGGTCAGGGGCTTAGAACAGGATATATCGGATGGGTGAATGGGTCGGAAATGAGTGATGCGAATGATTTTAAGTTCTGATACGTGTACCAGAGGTGGGATCAACTGTCTAAGGCTGAACTCAAGGTGCAATAGACGTGGAGTACAGACAGATAATCAGACGGGTCTCTATTTTTGAGATGACGGGTTGCCTCCCGTTAAGCGCTAAATTTAATGCCTTCAGCCGAGCGAAAAATGGGGTGGAGAAGGAGTGGTCAAATCAATGGAGTTTTGGAAAACAAGCACCTTGATTAAGAGCCTGGTTGGTCCAACCAGGTACTTGTTCAAATCAGTGGGCTGATGATGCAGCCCAAACCCAATAAGTCTGGTGGGTTGATAGATGTAGATTAGCAGATGTGGGACCCACCAAATGCAGTGATGTTCTGATAGATATGGAAGTGAAAACTCGAGTTCGGGCTCAGTCGAATCAGCCTGGTGGGGGTAGGGTTCCGAAAAATAATCAATGTAAGATGTGGAATCCCTACAGGGACGGTCAAAGGATGGAGGCTCCTGATTTGTGGTCTGATCAGTGTCCGATACCCGGTATAGATACGGAGTTGAATCATCTGCAATCGGCTCATTCAGAGGTGAATCAGAATAGAAATTGAGTCCGGTTGTGGGTCGAGGTGGGGAACGGGTTTTGATTGGTGCTGTATATGTGGAGCAGGTGGCTTCAAAGAAGATTGACATGTTATAATCAGGAGGCAGATTTTCTTCGATGTTATGGTCAGATTCGAGATCGTCGGAGAGTTTGCGAAAATCAAAGTTTGAATGAGATTCTAGATCATGAGTTCCACCATAGAATAAATCATATGTTGTATATTTAGCAGCCTGACTGGGATCTAGCCTAAATGTTAATTCCGAGCTTACAAAGGTGTCCCTATCTGGTAGAGGCTCAGATTCTAAGCTAGTAGGGCAGACCCAATTGAAACCTTGCTCGTCCAACTCCTCGGTTTCTGTGTCGTAGATTGGCATGACTTCCGCAAAATCGATTCGTTCCTCTGAGGAGGTTGACGAGGGATATTCATCAAATCGAGGCCCAAAATCATATTCTTCATTAAAAGGTTGATCTTCTTCATATGGGGCCTTGAAATCTTCAATATAGGCTTCAGATCTAGGTTCTAGGCTTAGGATGTGGGTGGAATTATTAGAATCTAGGTCTGAATAACCTTCGAGGGCCACCTTATCAGAATAAGGGGCGGAATTTACACCCTCGAGTGGTTCAGTTCTACTCTCATACTTGCAGGAGTCTTGGGATTCTAAAATGGGTTCATCATGGTCTTTTCCTGTATTTGGAGCTTCCCAACCTTCTTCAATATCAGGTACATTATACTCCATCTGGGTTGGGAATCCACAACCCTTTTGTGCCTCAAACCCGAGATCAGATTTATCCTCGATGTTGTCCCAAGATAGTTCATCCTCTGTTGGCGGTATGTACGGGTATTTCTGATCAATCACTTGTTTTATTAATCTCATTATCTCTTCCCGTTTTTCAAGACTATCTTGGTGTTGCTTCCAAAGTCGAGGATTTGTCATACATTGAAGGTATTCACTATTATGCAATTTTTCTATCTCAATGTATGCAGTAATGAGCAAGTCACGGGTTGATCCTTTGTTGGCTTATGCTAATAGTACTTGGGCACAAGTTATGACAAAGGTTGTGGTTGTTGGGACATCAACCTGAATGTTTCCTACTGTTGTTGAGGTTTCTTCATTTTCATAAAATCTCATGGCATCCTCAATAATTTTATCTCTCATGGATCTCCGATATTCAGGTTTCTCGACTGGTAGTCCTAGGTGGTTCGGCCGCATATTTGGATCAGGTGGTGGAATCACGATCAGAGTTTGACTCAAGATGTGTTATGAAGCGATCAGATCTGAATAACGAGTCCCACTGAAAATGATTGTGTGTGCTCTACAGAGAAAAGATGCAGGACTGGAGATGTTCTTGACCCAATCAAGACACCCAAAAGATGTTTGGATGACTATGGAGGTTTGGGGCGGATGGACCCCTAGATCCGAAGATTGTCCACCTGAGAATTACCTGGGCAGCCAGAGAGGGAGAGTCCCGCAAAGACCCCTACACGGTAGAGCGTCCCTACGGGTTACAGGGTTTCCCCCACCCGACCTCTCTTGTCACTGAAATTCCAGGTAAACCAGAATGGGGACCTTGACCTCTTAAGTCTATCACTTTTTATTTCAAAGATGCTTTTAGGGTTCTCACTTGAACTTTAGATGTCTTTGGTATTGTGACCTAATTTAGAGGTTGGTTGACCCAAGGGGTCAACTTCACCTGACCTGTACTATAGATGGCAGAATGATTCTACGCTCGGAGCCTAGAGATCACCCTGATTTGACTCCTAGGTTATTAGGTCAAAAGAAAATTTTAAGATTCAAGTGATTTTAGAGCTCAATTTTAGGGTTTGTCTTATTTAACTTTCTTCAATCAAGGGCTTGGGTAGCACACTGATGCGGGAGGGTTTATTTCCTTTTACACAGGCATGTGTGACTAGCACTTCAAGACCCTAATGTGGAAACCCTAATTTGGTTCTATTTCCAATCCTCTTTTTCTTTTTCAAAAGTTCTCTTTGGACTTATAAACAAGAAGTGTGTGGTCCGCCGAGATTAAGCGTTATTTCAATTAGGAACAAGAATTTGTGGGATGGGAAAAAAAATCACTCCAACTTCAAGAATATTTGCAGAAATTTTCGCAAAATCAACAAATGTTTTGCCTTAGAGATGGTGATTACTATATAAAGAAGGCAATTGATTCCTAAATTGATTTTCTTCCTTTTGTCTTTCAAAGATTAGGGGATGATTAAGGAAGAAAAGAAATTACCTGCCCTGGAGTGGTTGACTTGCGGGAGAGATTTTCTCATGAAATACCTGTAAGATCACATCAAAGAAAAGTAGGGCAAGTTAGTGTTCAATATGATAAAAAGAATGTAGAGACTAGTGGTAAATTGCGCATTGCTCCCCGGCAGCGGCGCCAAAATGTTTGTCGCGCTTTTGTGCGGTTTGTTAAAAGATAATATCGCGTTGTAGTATAGCCGCTAAAGCATTCAAAACAAATAATTTTATTACTCGAACAACTAGAGTATCCGAGGTCGAACACAGGGAGCAAATGGAACTTACCACTAAATCAAAATGTAATTGAACACTCTAACTTACTCAAAATATCAATTCAGGTATGAATGTACGCGATTAAAAGGAGTTAGGGCAAAAAAAAATATGAAATTGGACGTCTGATCACAAGATCAGACGTCTTAAAAGCATTTCTCCTTTTCTTCTTGATTATTCTTCTTCTTCTGCTGCAGTCTTTGCTCTTTCTTTTCTTCTTCTGATCTCTGCAAAGTCTTCACTTGGCTTCTCTGTGCCTTTGCTTCTGGCTTGCTCTTTTATTTCTCCTCCTGCGAAGGCTTCTTTCTTGCTTCTTCTTCTCTGCCTTGTTTCTTCCTCTTCTCTTCTTCTCTGCCATTCCTTCTTCTTTCTTTCTTTTCCTTCTCGCGGCCAAGTCCTTCTCCTCCTGCGTTCAGCCTGCCTGCACAGGAGCAAAACCTAACCCTTCTCCCTCTACCCACGCATCTCTCTCTCTCAAGCAATTCACTCAAACCGCTCTCCCAGAGCCACAGCCATAATCGGGTCGGATCGTACCCGGGACCAGGCGCACCTGCAGGTGTGTGATGCGCGAGGAGTGCGTAGGTCTAGGTCGGGTCGGATCCGCCAGGTCCGCGTGGTCAGGCTGCGGACGAGGGGTAATCAGATGAGATAACAGGGGGAAAAGAGAGAGGATAGGATGGAGAGGAGTTCTAACCTAATTGTAAGGACGAAAGGGGACGGAAGGCGGACAGCAGTACTTGCTGTTGTCGGAGAAGATGACGCCCAGTGGGGGAGAACTGCGGCGACGACGGGGCTGAGGCAGCGTGCGCTGGTACTGCGCGACGCGGAGGGAGGTCAGGAAGCTAACTCTGCCACTGGTTTTGTGGCAGAGCGAAGAGGGAGGGGAGGGGGGCTCGCCGGAGCTAGCTGGGACATTTGGCCGAGCAGGAGGAGGGGAATTGAAGGGGGAAACTCGGCCAAATCAAGCTCAGCCTCTTCGGCCGGAGTTGTGGGTTCTTTTATAGGCGCTGGACTTGGTGTGCAGGGCGTGAAGGGCACATAATTGCCTGAGGTTGGTCGCCGGAGATGGAAAGGAGTTAGGATACCCAAATCTCTCGTGCGTTCGCACGAGAGATTGGGTTCACACCAACGATTGTAATTGACTTTATAAGGAAGGGAATTCCTCAGAGAATCCTCCTTCCATTTCTGGGAGGGAATCTCTGAGGGATTAGAGAGCAATCCCTCTCCGAACCTCGCCAGAGCTCGGTTCTACCCTAGCAATGGCGGCAGGACCGGTTTGCAAAGGAGGCGAAGAACCTAGGGGGTTCTCTGCAACGGTATTCAAAAGATAGGGACCAATTTGTGATTTGGGTGTACTAAATTGCAAAGTAGGTCAAGATGACCCCTCCTTAGGTCCAAATTTTGGTACAAACCTAATTTGGACCTAAGGAATCTAATGGCGAAGTTATATTTCAGGTTTGACCTCGTTTGACTGGATATTTTGCGTAAAAACCCAAATTAGGTTAATTGAAGAGCTAGGACCCTAATCTAGGTCAAACTATGTTCCAAAGGCCAAATTAAGTGTTCTAAACCCTAGAGTATGTTTTTCCATGATTTGTAGAGGGTTTACTTGCTTTTTGTTCTGACCGGAACCTTGTTAATTTTAGCGGGTCTGTTTTAGGGTTACCAAGTGTCTTTTAGTTCTTAGATTGCACATGAACCCATTTCTGATTGACTCAACCCACTTTTTATCTCATTTAGACCATTTGACCTATGTTTTGCCTCTAAGAAATCCTGTTTAACTACTGCAATGGTAAAATTGCAGTTTTAACCTTTATTTCATGTTTTCTTCTCAGAGCACTTGTTCCTTCAGTTAGGCCTTCTTCTAGGTTATGTAGGAGCTTTTATCTTCTTTATTGGGTCAAAATGAGCTAGTTATGGCTCATGATGAGGCTCTCATCACAAACCTAGCCCTAAATAAAATAGAGTAGACGTTGGCCTTAAGGATTGAACTCGCACATCGGAGCTCAGAACGAAATTATTTTCGATTAGTCTATTTCTACCGGTCAATCTGATGTCTAGCTAAGGGAGTAGAATCAAACAATCGTGGCTGGGGGGTACACTAGGAACCGAAGGTGCAAGCCAAAGGAAGAACCTTCTCCCCAGTCCCTCCCTCTAACTGGTTGGATTAAACGAACAGAAGTAGATCAAATCGTTTCTTTATCTCTTGATGGGTTTTGGGAGTTTGTAGGTCTTTAGGCTAACCCACTTAAGGACAAGTTTGATTGGTTGTATTGCAAGGCACCTTTCTTCCTCCCGTCTATCATGAATCTTTCCACATTTCATACGCATTCCCACTCTTTCCCTCCCATTTTGACTTATCCTCAACATGACGATTATCCCAACTCGTACTGTAACCAACCATCTCTTAGTTGGGATAACTCGGATTGAGGATACAGTTTCAGACCTCCGTGTTCGGGGTCAAACCTTGAACACAATAATTGTGATTTCTATCCTTCTTCGAGCCACATCGATTATAGATCGCCAGCCTTTCATGGACAACCTAATACGATCTATTATCAAGAAGGATACACTGGTCCTTAACCATCCCCTGAATACACTACCTTTAGGTCATCACCACTTTTTGAACAATCAGAAATGTCCGATTATCAGGAACAGTATCATGAATCTCAATTCGTTAACTCTTCTGCACTGATCCCAAACCTGCCCAACCTTGAACGAAGTAATTTGGTTCAGGTTAACCATGTTCAAGATAAGGTTTTGGCTAACTTGAGGAATATTATACAATCTTTAGATGTTCATCCAAACCTTGCACTGAAGAATTGGAGCCTCTGATTGAAATGATTGATGATCTGAACAAGTATTTATTGGATTGGCTCCAAGATGTTAAGAATAAGAACATGGGTGAGTTTTTACTTGGGAAGTTAGCGAAATTGAGAATGAGATTTGTGGTTGCTTTAATTCAATCATGGGATGATTACCAGGATGAACCCCCTTCAGGAGAGCCAATGTCAAAACCCGCTCAGGCACCTGTTGGGGGGGACACGTGTTACAAGGCTGACGAAATTAATTTAGAGTAACCAATTAAGGATGATCTGATTTCTTCAACTGAGATCCCTGAGTCGGGATACGAGGAAACGTATGTCTCCATGGTCCAGAAAGAGATGGATGACTTTAGGATGGACATTAATACGGATTTAGATTTATTTGAGTTTGAGGGTGAAGAATCACTTTGCAAAGTCTCACGTGAGTTTACGGAACATAATTTCTGTGAGACAACTGGTCCTGATGAATTTGATAGATCATATGATGACCCAATAACTAAGGAAACTGATCTTATTGGGGCTTAGATGACAGATTCAGAATCACATTTTTTGAAGGATTCAATTCAATGCCCCGATTATCAGTTACACCCCATTGAGCATACTGACGATTCTGTCTATGAGATAATTAGACCTCGGTCAATTCTGATTCTATCATATCATTTAGACTTGGAAATTTCAGACGTGGTGATTAATATGCAAGAGGTCCCGGAATTTGACATTCTGAATGAGGAGGACAGAAGTTGGGAAATTTTGATTTAGGAAGCAAACTCTAGAGGAAGTGGAAGGTTGAGTCTAAGGGTTCCAATTAAGCTGAAATCATCAAACTAGGACCCTTACAACATTTGTTCTGAGGATGACCAACCCAAGCACACATTCATTGACTATCCTTTTGAGCTTGATTTCTCTGTAACTTGACTTATTGGTCTTGGGTTAAATCCTCATAAATCACATGTCTGACCTCGCTTGCATACTGATTTTAGGTTTTCGGTAATTTTTATCCAAAACCATAGATATTCCCGATCATGGGGTATGGGCTTGCATCACAATCTGGTCCACATCTGTGGACATCTGCTGGTAGGTCTTAGGTTGCATCTTTTTATTTTGATTCAAACCTGTACCTTTGAATTTTTTATTTCTTTTCTTTGTATAGTGTGCCTAGCTGAAGGAACTAAATTCAACACGTATACAGTTTCTATTTATCTTAGAGTGGACCCGTTATTCATACAATTCAGGTGTTTTCTACAGTACTCCACTCTATTTCATGTCTTTTTAATACAATGAGGAAATTGCATTAAATAGGCATGGCGGGGTGGATATTCATCTCTGAATTACTTCGTTAGCTTCATAGATTCATTTTATTTTCTTTTTATTTTTATATTGAAAAAATGAAAAAGTTGTGGAATTAGGAAAGAGATCTTGGGCTTTAGAAAATTTTCAATCGTAGGAAATAAAACTGTATGATTTAAACACGACGACCCTTCAGGTCTTCAGACATAACCAGACTAGGTATCCACTAAAATGTGGATTTGTTTATCGAGTCTTTGCCATCCTGAATTTGATTTCAATTCGATTAAATAAGTTGGGGTGATAAGTACACGACTTATCAACCCGCCCTCTAATTTGAGGGAACTTTAAGTCTAAGCATATACACACTATTTGTCACTAACTCGTTGTTCGACAGTCTTAATGGAAATTGAGTAGCTAATGAACCTTCTAGAGTGATATGGCTAGCAAATTATCATGGGTAACAGCCCATTGGTAGGTTGTCCAGAGCCCAGTCACTTGACCACTCTATTATTACTGCCTTTAGGTAAATCTTAGACCAGGGAAGCTACCTACTTAAAAAGAAAAAAAAAAGAAAGTGTAAAGAAAAGAAAAAGAAAAAGAAACAAAAAGAAACAAAAAGAAATAAGCTACACTTCACCACACGAGTATGCCTGGCAAGTTATCGGTGGTAACAGCTCATCGATCGGTTGTCTAGAACCCAGCTTAAGAAATGCACTAAAAATTCCAAAAATACTTAGGAAGAAGCGGAGAAGTAGAATAGGCTGGGGAGATATACACTGGATTTATCCTTGTGCTGACCCCATAAAAAATAAAAGTAGGAAGAAAGCTACTGGTCGTAAAGATACACCTTTAGGCAGAACTTTCTTTCTAAGGTCACCTAAGGGCATAGAAACCCGAAGTCCGTTCTGATTGCCGATCAATGAGTCTATAACATTCACAGAAAGATGCTTAGAACTTAGGGTTCTCATCAAGTGTTGGGCGAGTTGAGTGGCCGAACAAAGTCACTCTGTAACCCTAAACTCAAAAATCCAAAAAAATTAGAAACGGAGGAAAAGAGAAAAAGAGATCCCTCTTTGAATAAAGTGAGAACTTGAGGTGATTTCCATTTTGGCAGATACTCGAGCGTTGTTGTGTCTCTATAGTTCAGGTCCTAGTTGAAATCCCTAATTATTGAAAATAACTACTGCCCAAGAAATTTGACTTAATTCTCTTATAAATAGCACAGAGTTTTGCTAGGGACTAGCAAAAGATAGGCATGGTGGTGTGATGTAAACAAGTTTATATCACATAAATTGTCTATTTATACGTGTTCTTAAGCATAGAATTGCATCACATACTATAAATATTGCATAACATGCATCATCTTGCATTTGGGTTAGTCTAAATAAAATGTAGGTTAATTGTCTCTTTTTTATGAGTAGGGACAGAGCAACTTGTTAATCGAGGCCTCAGATTGAAGATACAACCATACGGATCTAATCAGGGTGACGATTGGAGTTCAACAACTCCATGATCGCCTTAATCGGACATCCGTAGTACTAGATAGAGACTGAGGAACACTGAAGATTAAAGGCCAAGATGGTGTTAATCCGCAGCTCAGACGACAAATCCAATTGTTAGAACCTTGTTCCATATCTTGTTTTGGTGTTAAGAAAATTATTATGAATTAATGTTTGCATTAAGTGTTTTTCAGATTTAGGTGAAGAAGCAAGGCAAATAGGAAATGATGGAGGAGAAGATCATGATATGAAGGAGGCTTGATGAGAAGGAGAAGATCATGAGAAGAAGGAGGCAAGATGACAAGGACGAGTCCAAGTGAAGAAGATCATCTTCGACCTTTAGTTTATTCAGTTTATAATTTATTTTTATAGATTGTATATGCCTCTTAACAAAAGAATCATAACTTAGATCATAAAATCAATTAAAGATAAATTAGGATTTATATTGCGAACATTTTCAAAGTACGCAATGAATTAAAAACACTTAAAATCGGTACTTGTAAGCAAGTACTGGTATTGTTCATCAGTACTTGTATTTGCAAGGCACAGGTTTGAGAATTCATCTCAAACTATTAACAACAAGTACAGGTACTAATCATGAGTACCGATACATGTTGGCCATAGGTTGACGGCATAATTATTGCCTGAACCTTCCAAGTACCGATACCCATGATGATTACCAGTACAGGTAGGTTACTGTGCCCAAGGAATTCCAAACCTAGGAGTCACAAGTACCAGTACCCATGATGAGTACCGGCACCTGGACTCTTATACTATTGCAAGTGAGCTGCTAGTACCGGAACAGGTACTTTAGTACCAGTACCAGGTAGCCGTTGGCTCTAAACTGAACGGCTAGAAAATTAATTCCAACAATTTGAATGTTGGGAATTAATTCCCAAGGTCTAGTAAATGAGTATCCTTGGTCCTAAACTCTATAAAATGACCCTAGGACTCTTTGTTTGCACACAAGAAATAGAGAAGAAAAATTCTAGAGCTATATTACATTTTTCCACCACATATTCAAGAGAAGGAATAGTTTGCTGCTCTCAATCTCTCTACGCCTTTACAAACACTTCAACAACGTGTTCTCTCACACATCCACGAAGAGATTCATGCTCATTCTAGTCTCTCAAATTGGTATCATCATTTAATTTTTGTTGAGAGGCTTAGGTTCTAGTTGTAAGATTCTTTTTGTCTTACACCTGTACTTCTTTTGTATTTGAGCTTATTGCTCGTTGGGCTGTAACAAACCCATTATTGTACTTGGGTTGAGGTAACCCGTTAATTACCTCAGTTTAATAAATTGATTCTCTCGGGGTTGGGAGAATCAGGTTAAAAATCCTAAGTTGGGAGGCTTAGGTAGTGGAGTACCCAAGGGAGGGGAACCACTATACATTTTGTGTCCTTTGTGGTTTGAATTGTGCGTGAAAATCTTTTTGTTATTACTAACATTGTGCTTAAGTATTTTTGTGCACGTAGATAGCTATATTACATATCTTCAGATCCTTTATCAATTGGTATCAGAGCCAAGTTGCTGGAAGATGTGACAAATCGACTTGCAATGGCATCTTAAGTCAAGTGCACGAAAGGACAGCCATCCACTCGTCCTCCCTTCTTTGATGGGATGAACTATGGATACTGGAAGAGGAGGATGCAAATCTTCCTCAAAGCCATGGATGAAGATTTGTGGACTCCTGATTAGCCCATTGTTGTAGTCTATTTAAGTATTTAAGTGACTAGACAATAGGTTAATTCCAACATTTATTTAGCATAAATTAGGATGTAAATAGATGAATTCATATTTTTAATTTAATTACATAATCCATGCATTGCATTCATATTTTAAGTGCATTTAGAATTAGCTTAGACTGGCATTCATCTAATTAGTTAACTAATTAGGTACATTGTTTTAGTTAACATAAAATTTAAAGGTTTGTATATAAATAATCATAATATTAAACATTATTTTCTTTATTCTTCTTCTTGCAGGAACGGCTGCATTTCCTTCGGCTGCCGCTCCAACGCCACCAGCTGCCGCACTGAAGCCTGCATTCAAGGACGAGCGGAGAATGTGGATCTGCTCCCGACTCTTCGTTCAAATCTATGCAAGCGGATACAAAAGGAGAGAGGTAGCCGAGCTCGGGAGGCCTCCACCATCTAACCACCACTATGCAGAGAGATCTTCTCTCTTCCATTCCACACTGCCGGCCTCAACCGTGGTGACGAATCTCCACCACCATCGGCGTGTGGTGTGACAGGCTACACCGCCATCCGGAGCTCGTCCGCATTACCGTGAGCACCTCACCGTGCACCTTCCTCGTCGTCGTCACAAACAACCACCATCGCTGCAATCATCTTCTCAGTCACTTAAGACGTCTGGAAAATTTCCCGGACATCTGAAGTCAACCCCCCACTCCAGCAGCAACCACCGTCTGCCCACTTAACTTCCAGTGCACCCGCGACACCTTCAGCCTGGGCACAACCTCCAGCACACCCACAACACCATCAGCCTACATCTCACCACTCACTCCATGTCACACGCTCACCTCCAGCCACACGCAAGGCGTGCACATCCACCACACCCGCACACCCACGCCTGCAACATTCATGATTTCGCCAACAGAGTGCACTCCCACACCTATAGCCAGCCCGCAGCAGTGCCTCTTGCCAGCTGCGGCATTCTCCTGCACCTGCAGCGCCCCCCCCGCCAGCAGTCCCGCGCCTGCACTTCCTCCCGCACCTGCAGCGCCACTAGCCAGCAGTACCACGCGCACCTCACCACCAACAGTAGCTGCAGCACCGGCTGCAGCCACCCCGCCGGAGCTTGTCCGACTAGCTCCGGCTACCGCGTGACACGCCGCCACCACTGCTTCGAAGCCCTCAGTCCAAGGAACTTCCTCTGAGCTTCCCGTGTCTGGCCGTTCACTCCTCATCGCGCACGGCAAAGGGAAAAAAATCCCCTATTTTGCAATAGTAACATGGCCATTAAAAATTACATTTTCTGCCATTATCAATTATTAATAATAGTTTATTGATTCTGCTTTGCGACAAATATCCTTTAGTTACTCAAAATTGCTATTTCAGCATGATTTCTTGATTCAACCTTAATCTGAAGGCAATTTTGGCTTGATTCTTGTCCAAACTAACTACGAACAAATGTTTTTAACTGGTGCGAATTTAAATACATCATTGCCTCCCAGTGGATATGACCCGCTCTTCTACGAGTGGTTATTTCTTTTTAAATATTGATCAGTCGATTTTTCCACCACATAAAATTGCAAACGACTTTAAAGAGAACAATCGACTTGACAAAAGGCGCCATTGCCGGGGAGGCAACAGATGCAATAATTGCACCAGATTTTATTTTGATTATTTGTCAATTGCACAGTGATTTGACCATTTATTATTTTCTTTTCTGTGCGAGAAAATTTGTGCAAGAATCAGCTAGTGTGAGAGGCAACCCTTGACGTTGCCAGAGAAGAATTGGACGAGCTATTTTGGAATGGAGGAGAAGGATGAGGACAAGACGGACATCATTGTATATTTAGTCGCTAGTTTGATTAGAATAGAATTAAGACTTTACATTTAATTTTTCATTGCATTTTGTTTGAAACCCTTATTCTGGGGTATATTTTGAGGGGTTTGTTCCCTGATTTTGTTTTGGGCCTGTGTTGGGCAATTTTTGGGAGCCTGTTCCCTTTTCTTTAGTTTTAGGTTTTAAGTTTATTTATTACTTTTATTTTCTTGAGCATAAATAGTTTAAAAATAAAAAAAATAAAAAAAATGAGCTGCCTGCTTGAAGCTGCCTACCCTAGGACGAACCATTTAGGTCAGTATGAGAAGCCGCTAGATTTATTTCTCTGCATTGCGTGCATTCTTGCATAGTTGATTGCTAGAAGCAAGGTACGCATTTTCTTACTTTGCATCCTATTCTTGATTACGCACTACATTTGGACTTAATGCGAAGACCACTTAATCTGTATTGAATAAATTAAACAAGTGGTCACAAATTTTCTAGAAAAAGGATTAATTAAAGGAGGGACATTTTAAAAACCAAGGATTTGATTTTCAAACTTGGCGCGCGATTGAAAATTCAAAATCTTTTGCGGTGTATGCACACTGATTTCGCTTGCACGACGGCATGCTTCTAAACACTCCTTAGGTTTGGAAATACTAGGACAAGAGCCCTTCTATCGTTGGATTCTGAAGTGTTCGGAACTTGAGATCAAAGGTTTTGTAAATCCAAAGAGGGGGATACCCTATCATGGATTTTTGGGGGTAGTTGAGAAGCATCGCGAAAGCACAGCTTCAAAGGAAGGCTTAGGCCTACTTGCATCGCTCGATCTTCTGTCTTTGATTTACTTGACCATTTGAGATTTTGGGAAGAACACCTAAGCTCCAACTAGGTCTTCGTAGGTGAGTCGTAGGTCGACAATAGGCACGTAAATTGATTGAACAAATTGTATTGTCACCTGCAATCTGACATAAAATAAAAAGCCTAAATTGGGAAAGACCTAAAAGGTCCTTTTTGAATTGTGTTTTGCTTGGGGAATTCTGATTGAGGTGTGAGTTAGAATCGACCACATTAATTTTCACCGTTTCACAACTTACCCACGCCCTCAACCCCACTCTGCATCCTTCGATCCCAGATGCCGAGATGGTCCATCCCTTGATGGACATAGTGACAATCAGTGGGATCCGTTTTACTCCTATTATAGGAGTATTGGCCTGGTTAAGCCCCAAATAAGTGAGCAAAACCTAGGAGCGGGATTTTCTTTGCCCAATATCCCACACACCATAGAAATACCCAACCCACCCTCCCTGAAAAATTATTATGGTTGGACAGACACTCCTGGGTACTATAAGCCTAAGCCTGACTTCTCTCATTATAGCAATGACCTCTCCTCTTTGAAGATGGAAATACAGAAAATGCAAAACGAAATGATTGAATCGTTAGGAGAATCTTCGAGAGCAGGCCAACAAGAAAGAGATGAAATTTGCCACCCAATTTACCCCAATGAGGATGACGTATACCCCTCTACAATAGATGCATCTCCCGTGGGAGAGCTACACTCTAAGTTGGAGGGAAATTCTGGGTAGAATAGTTACTTTTCGAGGATCGATTTTGAAACCCACCCATTAGATGACACTTCCTTGAGAGATCCACACCTTAGGTGGGAGGAAGATACACATGAAAGTAGTTGTGCATTTGATGAAGAAAGGTGGCAACCCGAGGAAGATGATGATACGGTTGAGTATCCACCTGAATTATATTGGAGTCAAAAGAAGGGAATGATGGTACCATTGGAAGACCTCGACCCAGATGATAGAATTTTCGTGACATTTGATGAAGTGGGTCAAGTCATGTTGTTAATCCTACCCTCCCTTCTGAGCATGATATGGAACTCAAACCCACCCTTAGGGAACCTAACCCTAAAGAAATTGACCTATCTAAGGAGTCTGATGTTACCAGTGTAAACCATTTACCTTAGATAGAGCACCCTAAGGGTTCTACTGAGATATTAAATGATTCTAGCCCTCGGGTAGATGATGAATTGTGTGATGAGGAGAGAGATGAATTATATGAGGAACCTACATTCAAGATTTGGAGTGACACTAAGGGTGATTATGT
The DNA here is from genome assembly GCA_037157565.1 of Thalassia testudinum. Classification (NCBI taxonomy): domain Eukaryota; kingdom Viridiplantae; phylum Streptophyta; class Magnoliopsida; order Alismatales; family Hydrocharitaceae; genus Thalassia; species Thalassia testudinum. Next base: position 65,448,421 of record JAZHRO010000014.1, read on the forward strand.
CTTATTTGAAGAGTTAGCCCCTGAGGATGTCACAAATTTGACCAAATTAGGTTTCCTTAGCACAACCATTGATGATATTTCTCCTCATGATGAAATGATGGAAAATTTGGAAGCAATTTCTAAGATTTATGTGGATTCACATATAGACTCCGGGGAAGATTTGAGTAAAGAACAAAAACCCGGGGATGACATTGATAGGATAATCCTTAGATCTGTTGTTTCCAACCTGCCTTCATTCATTTCGAAGTCAACCACTGATTCGCTTATATTTGAAAGCAAAATTGTGACTCCTAATGAAGAGCAGGAAGATACATGTGATGGTGCAAGGAATGCTAGGGATGAAATTGAGGATTTGGAAAGAGCGTTTGGGATGGACACTGAGCTGATTAAACCCAACCTAGATCTTATGGCCATCCCGTAACCTTGTAATTTGGACACCCTAGACGATCCTTGCCTTAGAGAATTTCTCACTATTGTTCTGACCAGGGGGCTTAACAGACCAATATTTCCCGTAATGGAGTATCGGGTATGGATTGATGATTTCTTTAGTCAGTCCATTACCCTGGGGGTTTATCTTTGCGCCATTCCTTCCCCATTCTTTTTGGATGATCCATCTTATCCTCCCCATACCCCTTTGGAGGTTGTTATACCTGTTTATACTTTTTGAACCTCTTCTAGTGACCTGGGAAGATTTCATTCCCATTTTAGTTGGGCGAGCATTTGCTATCGGGATTCATCATCAGCTTGCGAACATCCTAGGTTACCTATTTTCTAGGCCAACATTGCTTTGCTCATTTTTAGGGCCTATTTCTGTAATTCTTGAACCTGATTTGCAGGTTCTTTAGCTATTCAGCCCAGCTCTGACCCAGGTAATATCCTTCTATGCAATGAGGACATTGCAGATTTTAGGCATGGGGGGGTGTACTTGTGGATATACATAGCATAGTGCATTCATTACATACACTTGCATTAAAAGAAAATAAATAAATAAATAAATAAAAGTTTTGAGCTTAACTGGCTAAGTCCTGCATTCCTAAGCAAATCAGAACTCTAAGGTATACTAAATTAATTATAGGGTCAAACTTTAGAAGCTAAATGAGCTGCTAGCTTTAGACCTTTAGGTCCTTTGTGGACTTCAAAACTTAAGTAGGAGTTAAGTTGCAGACCATTCCTTAAGAGGTTGAGGAAGCGAAGCTAGGGTTTGAGTTAAAAGGTGGCGTAGTACCTGAAGTCTTATTCTACCTTTTGGTTTACTGGTCCTTGTAACCCAAGCATCGAAATTTCACACACATGGTCTGGTAATTAACATAATTTCTATCTTTCTGAAAAGAGATTTGGTTCTCTTAGTTTTGACTTAGGAGAGGCTTGAAAACACATTTTGATTGGAAGAGTTCCCGCCGCAGGAGAGGTGGAGTATATACTCACCTTGAGGATGCGATGATAACATATTACCTCCTCGGCGCTTGTCTCTTAGGATATCCATCCTACTGGGGTCATGTAAGCACATTGTGTGGTTCAGGTACTGATGAGAGCCTCATAATGATCCATAACTACCTCATTTTAACCTAAAAAAGAAGATAAAAGCTCCTACATAACCTAGAAGAAGGCTTAACTGAAGGAACAAGTGCTCTGAGAAGAAAACATGAAATAAAGGTTAAAACTGCAATTTTACCATTGCAGTAAAAAAATGGGATTTCTTAGAGGCAAAACATAGGTCAAATGGTCTAAATAAGATAAAAAGTGGGTTGAGTCAATCCGAAATGTGTTTACATGCAATCTAAGAATTAAATGACACTTAGTAACCCTAAAACAGACCCGCTTAAATTAACAAGGTTTAGGTCAGAATAAAAATCATTTAAACCCTCTAAAAATCATTGAAAAACATCCTCCAGGGTTTAGAACATTTAATTTGGCCTTTGGAACCCAGTTCGACCTAGATTAGGGTCCAAGTTAATCAATTGACCTAATTTGGGTTTTCACACAAAATATGTAGCCAAACGTGGTCAAACCTAAAATCCAACTTCACCATTGGATTCCTTAGGTCCAAATTAGGTTTGTACCAAAATTTGGACCTAAGGGGAGGTCAACTTGACCTACTTTGCAATTTAGTACACCTAAATCACAATTTGGTCCCTATCTTTTGAATATCTTTGCAGAGAGCCCCCTAAGTTCCTCGCCACCTTTGCAATCAGGTCCTGCCGCCATTATTGGGGTAGAAGCCTACTCCGGCGAGGATTTGAGAGCGAATTCTCTCTGATTCCTCAAAGATCCCCTCCCAGAAATGGAAGGGAGATTCTCTGAGGAATTCCCTTCCATCTAAGGCCAATCTTGATCCCTAGTGTGAACCCAATCTCTCGTGCGAACGAACGAGAGATTTGGGTATCTTAACCTCTTTCCATCTCCAGCGACCGACCTCAGACGATTGCGTGCCCTCCACACCCAAAACAACCGGCCCAGTGCCTATAAAAGAGACTACACCTCCGGCCGCTCATCTTTAGCTTGATTTGGCCGAGTTTCCACCTCCAATTCATCTCCTCCTGCCCGTCCAAAGTTCCCAGCAAGCTCCGGCGAGCTCCCTCTCCCATCCTCTTCGCTCCACCACAAAACCAATGGCAGAGTTAGCTTCCTGACTCTCCTCCGCATCGCGCAGCACCTGCGCACGCCGTCTCAGCCCCGTCGTCGCTGCCATTCTCCCCCACTGGGTAGCTTCTTCTCCGGTGACAGCAGGTACTGCTGTTCGCCTCTCCATCCCCCTTCATCACTATAGTTAGGCCAAATACCTTCTCCACATTCCCCTCTCTCTTTTTCCATTGCTATTTTATCTACTTACCCCCCGACAGTGCCTGAACACCACCATCTTCCTCGCCTCTGACCGACCTCCGGCAAGCCGCCCACACCACTCCGCCCCTCCACACGGCTCGCCAACCATCTCCTGAGCTCCGCCTCACCACCAGGAATTCATTCCACCCTTCCACTGCCACTCCAGATCTCCCCAATAACCCCCCGAACAACCCCACACATTCGGCCAAAGGTTGACCTAGGCACGCATGCCTAGGCCGACCTGCGGCCTGCAGCACCGTCCACCGCCTTCGCCGTGCTACGACGAAGGTCTCTAGCTGGTCTGATTGGGCCGAGAGGCTCGTTTTGTGTCTGACAGTGTCGACGCTCCTGCCGCCATGGAAGATAGTTGAAGAAGCTCCGTAGCTGCTCCAGGCGCCAGGGTTCCTAGGCTGCTGGTGCTGCGTATGCGTGCGGGTGTCGCGAAGTGCCGTGGTCCAGCAAGGAGCGCTAGCAGAGCCAACAGCTGTGGGCATGACACGCAAGTCTGCGGGCACATGCAAAACCAGGGCAGAGGCTTTAGTCCCACATCGTGGAGAGCGGAGGCGCCGCTGCGCCATAAATTGAATTTGTGATATTACCTTAACGCCTCCGTAAGCACAGGGGTGTGGTCCCTCACCTACCCTCACGCCCGCCTCATCCGCGGTTTCATCTCGCAGATCTGGTGGGATCCGACCCTACCAAAACCTGAGCACTCCTCGCGCATCACACCACCTACAGGTGCGCCTGGTCCCGGGTACAATCCGACCCGATTATCCCTGTGGCTCGGGGAGAGCATGGCTGAGTGAATCTCAGAGAGAGAGAGACGCGCGGGTAGAGGGAAAGGGGCAGGTTTTGCTCCTGTGTAGGTAGGCTGAGCGTGGAGCGACCTGGCCGTAAGGAGAAGAGAAGAAGCAGAAGAAGAAACTGAGCGAAGGTGACCAAGGAAGAGGAAAGAAGACTTCGCGGGAGAAGAAGGAAGAGCAAGGCAGAAGCAAGACAGAGAACGAAAGAGAGGTCAAGTGAAGACAGCAAAGATCAGAAGAAGAAGAAGAAAGAAGGAAGGCAAGGCAGGAGAAGAAACAAGAGAAAAGATACAAAGGCAGGAAGAAGAAGCCTTCGCAAGAAAAGAAGAGAAAGAAGAAAGAAAGCAAAGATCAGAAGAAGAAAAAGGGGAAAATACTTTTAAGACGTCTGATCACCAAATCAGACGTCCAATTTCATATTTTTTTGTCCTAATTACTTTTAATCGCATACATTCATATTTGAATTAACATTTTGAGTAAATTAGAGTGTTCAATTACATTTTGAGTAGTAGTAAATTCCATTTGCTCCCCGTGTTCAACCTCGGATACTCTAGTTTTTCGAGTAATAAAATTCTTTATATTTGTTTAAACGTTTTGTCGGTTATACTACAGTGTGATACACTTTAAACCCGCACAAAAAGCGTGAGAACATTTTGGCGCCGTTGCCGGGGAGCAACGTGCAATTTACCACTAGTCTCTACATTCTTTTTATCATATTGAACACTAACTTGCCCTACTTTGCTTTGATGTGATCTTGCAGGTACTTCATGAGAAAATCTCTACCGCAAGTCAACCACTCCAGGGCAGGTAATTTCTTTTCTTCCTTAATCATCCCCTAATCTTTAAAAGACAAAAGGAATAAAATCAATTTAGGAATCAATTGCCTTCTTTATATAGTAATCACCATCTCTAAGGCAAAACATTTCCTGATTTTGCAAAAATTTCTGCAAATATTCTTGAAGTTGGAGTGATTTTTTTTTTTTAGATTCCATCCCACAAATTCTTGTGCCTAATTGAAATAACGCTTAATCTCGGCGGACCACACACTTCTTGTTTATAAGTCCAAAGAGAACTTTTGTGAAAAAGAAAAAGAGTATTGGAAATAGAACCAAATTAGGGTTTCCACATTAGGGTCTTGAAGCGCTAGTCACACATGCCTGTATAAAAGTAAATAAACCCTCCTGCATCAGTGTGCTACCCAAGCCCTTGATTAAGAGAGCTAAATAAGACAAACCCTAAAATTGAGCTCTAAAATCACTTGAATCTTAAAATTTTTGGACCTAATAGCCTGGGAGTCAAATCAGGGTGATCTCTAGGCTCCAAACTTAGAATCATTCTGCCATCTATAAGGACAGGTCAGGTGAAGTTGACCCCTTGGGTCAACCAACCACTAAATTAGGTCACAATATAAAAACATCTAAAGTTCAAGTGAGAACCCTAAAAGCAACTTTGAAATAAAAAGTGATAGACTTAAGAGGTCAAGGTCCCCATTCTGGTCTACCTGGAATCTCAGTTGCAAGAGAGGTCGGGTGGGGGAAACCCTGTAACCCGTAGTGGCGCTGTACCGTGTAGGGGTCTTCGCGGGACTCTCCCTCTCTGGCTGCCCAGGTAATTCTCAGGTGGACGATCTTCTGATCCAGGGGTCCATCCGCCCTGAACCTTCATAGTCATCCAAACATCTTTGGGTGTCTTGATTGGGTCAAGAACATCTCTAGTCCCTCATATTTTCTCTTTGGAGCACACATACACATTTTCAGCGGGACTCATTATTCAGATCTGATTGCTTCATAACACATCATGATTCCAACTTGATTCTACATCTTGACTCCACCACCTGATCCAAATATGCAGCCAAAACACCTAGGACTACCAGTCTAGAAACCTGAATATCGGAGATCCATGAGAGATAAAATGATTGAGGATGCCATGAAATTTTATGAAAATGAAGAAACCTCAACAACAGTAGGAAACATTCAGGTTGGTGTCCCAACAACCACAACCTTTGTCAGAACTTGTGCCCAAGTGTTATTAGCAGAAGCCAACAAAGGATCAACCCGTGACTTGCTCATTACTGCATACATTGAGATAGAAAAACTACACAATCTTGAATACCTCCAATGTATGACAGATCCTCGACTTTGGAAGCAACACCAAGATAGTCTTGAAAAATGGGAAGAGATAATGAGATTAGTAAAACAAATTATTGATCAAAAATACCCGTGTATACCAACAGAGGATGATCTATCTTGGGACAACATCGAGGATAAATCTGATCTCGGGTTTGAGGCACAAAGTGGTTGTGGATTCCCAACCCAGATAGAACACAATGTGCCTAATATTGAAGAAGGTTGGGAAGCTCCAAATGGAGGAAAATATCATGTTGAACCCATTTTAGAATCCTAATTCTCCTGCAAGTATGAAAGTAGGATTGAACCTCTCAAGGGTTTAAATTCCGTCCCTTATCCTAATAAGGTGACCCTTGAAGGTAATTCGGACTTAGATTCTAGTAATTCAACCCACATCTTAAACTCAGAATCTAGATCTGAAACCTACTGGGAAGATTTCCGGGCCCCATATGAAGAAGATGAATTTTTCAATGAAGAATATGATCTTGGGCCTTTATTTGATGCATATCCCTCGCCAACATCCTCAGAGGAACTAATTGATTTTTCGGAAGTCATGCCAATCTACAACATAGAAACCGAGGAGTTGGACGAGTGGGATTTCAATTGGGTCTGCCCTACTAGCTTAGAACCTGAGCCTCTAACAAATAGGGACACCTTTTTAAGCTCGGAGTTAACATTTAGGCTAGACCCCAATCAGGCTGCTAATACAGATTATGATTTATTCTATGGTGGAACCCACGATCATGAATCTCATTCAAATTTTCATTTTCGCAAACTCTCCGACGATTTCGAATCTGACCATAACATCGGGGAGAGGCTGCCTCTGATTATAACATGTCAATCTTCTTTGAAGCCACCTGCTCCACATATACAGAACCAATCAAATCCCGTTCTCCACCTCGTCCCGCAACCAGACTCAATTTCTATTCCGATTCACCTCTCACGGAGCCGTTTGCAGATGAGTCCACTCCATATCTATACCGGGTACCGGGCACCGATCAGACCACAAATCAGGAGCCTCCATCCTTTGATCATCCCTGTAGGGATTCCACACTTTACATTGATTATCTTTTGGAACCCTACTCTCACCAGGCTGAGTCGACTCAGCCTGAACCCGAGTTTTCACTTCCATATCCATCAGAACTTCACTGCATATGGTGGGTTCCACATTTGTTGATCTACATCTATCAACCCACCAGACTTATTGGGTTTGGGCTGCATCATCAGCCCATGTTGAACGCGTACGAACCTATGCTAATGAGATTGGTTTTGGAAAACCTGTCGTTCTAGTTTGAAAGCGAAGAATTCGTGTTCAACAAATAAAATTTATACCGAAATTAAAATTCCGGGTCGAACATAGTGAGGCAGACGTTTGATTTAAAAACTACGTGTTTCTTTTTATTTGTTACAGAATAATTCAATTTAGAACCATCTAATTATTTACAATAAATAGAAGAGAGAGAGAGAGTAAGAGAGAAAGAGAATATTACATAGAGAAATCAAAATGAGATGTAGAATAAACAAGGAATTTTTGTATTGAAGAGATTGTTCATTACAACTAGAAAGCATAAAACAATTACTCTAGAAAGCGATAAATTTACTCTAGAAAGCATTAAAAGAATGGAGAGAGAAATGTCCTCCTCGACGATTGCTTGGAGGACGAGTAGATTAATCTCGAAAGCAGTAAATCTATAGTAGAAAGTGGTAAAAAGAATAGGGAGAGAGAAATCCTCCTCGACGGTTGCTTGGAGGACGAGCCGGACGGGACGACGCTTAGATGAAGGAGAACGAAGCGGGACGAAGGAGGACGAATCAGAAGAACGGGAACGAAGCAGCACGTCGTCGTCGTCGCGGGATCCACTTCCGAAGGGGAACGAAAATTGGACTTTATCTCGCGAGAAGCATCCCGGGTGTGGGACAAGCTTCTCTTGAGCTTTGGAGGGGTAGAGAGGAGAAAGAAGGGATGAGAATTTCGTATGGAGGAGGTCTCCTTTTATAGTTGCAAGGAGTGGGGGCAAAATGGACATTACATCTTCAAAATAATAAATAAGGGGTCTTTAGTGACGGATAAATCCGTCACTAAAGTCCCGACGTGGCCGTCGCCGCCGCACCCACGCGCGCCTCCTCGGCTGCCCGCTCCTCGATGCTCACGCACTTCCAGTGCTTTTCAGCCTTCCGATCGTGAGATCGGACGGCTTAAATCACGTCCGCGCCCGCTGCAACCCGCCCGCCTGTGCGTGCGATCGCGCATTACGCGGGGCATCCAATCGCGCGTCGGTGCTATCGGGAGCCCGCGACCGTATGATCTCCATCCGACGGTCCACGCGCCTCAATTACCCGCGCCTCCAATCCCCTCGTCGTCGCTCGAACCCGCACCCCGCGCTCGCGTAAGCGCACTCGACCGCTGCACTGCGGGGCGCGGATGGTCAAGCACACGTTTTAAGCGCCGGGCGGCCATAGCCGTTGGATCTCCATTTGACGGCAGAGAGCAATCGGGCAGGGGCCTTCACAAAATGCCAGCGGCCGTTTGGTCGGCTCAGATGGCACCACGTGGCGCCATCTTGGCCGTCCATCTTCTGGAAGTTGTAGATGGTGCCACGGATGTCGGATTGACTCGATTTTTGTGTCATTGGGCTGCGATTGTCGATCCGAATTCATCCGTGCATTTGGATTTGTCATCTGAAGTGCGGATTTACACCATCCTGGCCCTTGATCTTCTAGGGTTCCCCGATCTCTATCTGATGCTACGGATGGCTGATTAGGGCGATCTTGGAGTCGTTGAACTCCAATCGTCGCCCTGATCATATCCATACGATTAGATCTTTGATCCGAGGCCCCGATAAAATGTTTGCCCTATCCAAGCACATAAAAGGAGACAATTAACCACCATTTTATTCAAACTACTCTAAATGCGAGATGATGCATGTTATGCAATATTTATATCATGAAATGCAATCCTCTACTTAAGAACATGCATAAATACACATTTTAAGTAGTGTAAATGTATTTACATCATACCCCCTTGCCTATCTTTTGCTAGGCCCTAGCAAAAACTATATGCTATTTATAAAAGAATTAGGTTAGATTATTTGGACCTGAGTTATTTTCAATCATTAAGAAATTGTCTACTTAGGAACTGAACTTTCAAAGACACAACAGTGCCCGGGTATCGGCCAAAATGCAGACCGCCTCAAGCCCTCGCCTTATTCAAAGAAAATTTTCTTTTTCTCTTTTTGGATTTTCAAATTTTAGGGTTCAAGAGTGGCTTTCTAGGACCATTCAACTCACCCAAGATTTGATGAGAATCCTAAGTTTTAAGCATCTTATTGTGATTGTGATAGACTCGTTGACCGGCAATTAGAACGGACTTCGGATTTCTACACCTCTAGGTGACCTCAAAAAGAATTCTGCCTAAAGGTGTATCTTTACAACCGGTAGCTTTCTCCCTACTTTTATTTTTTAACGGGGTCAACACAAGGGTGAATCTAGTGTATATCTCCCCGATTTATTCTACTTCTCCGCTTCTTCCTAACTGTTTTGGGAATTTTTAGTGCATTTTCTGAGCTGGGTTCTAGACAACCGGTCGATGAGCTGTTACCACCGACAACTTGCCAGCCATACTCGTGCGGCGAAGTGTGTCTTATTTATTTTTGTTATTTTCTCCTTTTTCTTTTTGATTTTTTTTTTTTTAAGTAGGTGGCTTCCCTGATCTAAGATTTACCTAAAGGCAGCAAAAAGAGAAAGGTCCAGTGACTGGACTCTTGACAACCTACCTATGGGCTGTTACCCATGATAACTTGCCAGCCATATCACCCTAGAAGGTTCATTAGCTACCCAATTTCCGTTAGAATCACCGAATAACGAGTCAGTGCAAAGAAAGTATGTAGATGCTTAAAACTCAAAATTCCCTCAAATCAGAGGGCGGGTTGATAAGTCGTGTACTTATCACCCAAACTTATTTATTCCAATTATAATAGAATTAAGATGGCGAGGACTCAAAGACAAATCCACATTTTAGTGGATACACAGGCTAATTAAGTCTAAAGACCTGACGGGTCTTTGTGTTCAGATCCTAATGTAGTATTTCCTAAGATTGAAAATTTTCTTAAACCCAAATTCTCTTTCCTAATTCCAAAATTTTTTTCTTTTTATAAAAGAAAATAAACAAATCTATGGAGCTGACGAATGAATTCAGAGATGAATATCCACCACCCCATGCCTATCTAATGCAATGTCCTCATTGTATTAAAAAGACATAAAACAGAGTGAAAAAGCGTAGAAAGCACCTGAATTGCGTGAATATCAGGTCCGCTCCAAGATGAAAACGAAAAAGAACTGTATAAGTGCTGAGTTTAGTGCCTTCAGCTAGGCACACTATACAATGAAAAGAAATGAAGAATTCACATGTGCAGGTCAGAATTAGAATGAACAGAAGAATCCTCTGACCTGTCAGTAGAGGTCCACAGATGTGGACCAGATTGTGGTGTAGACCCACACCCCATAATCGAGAATATCTTAGGTTCTGGAAAAAAATTACCCAAAACCTAAAATCAGAATGTAAGCGGGATCGGGCCTGCGATTTCTGAGGATGCAACCCAAGACCAAAAAGTCGGGTTACAGAAAATTGAAGCACAAAAGGATAATCGTTGAATGTGTGCTTGGGTTGAACATCCTCTAAACAAATGTCGTAAGGGTTCTGATTTGATGGTTTCAACTTAAAAGGAACCCTTCGACTCAATCTTCCATTTCCTCCTGAATTAACTTCCCAAATCAAAACTTCCCAGCTCCTATCCTCCTCATTTAGCATATCAAATTCCAGGACCTCTTGTATATTCATCACCCCGTCTGAAATCTCCAAGTCTAAATGATATGGCAGAATCAAAATTGACTCGGGTCTAATTATCTTAGAATTAGAATCATCAATAGGCTCAACAGGGTGTAACTGATAATCAGGGCATTGAATTGATTCCTCCAGAAAATGTGATTCTAGATCCTTAATGTGTGCCCTAATAAGATCAGTGTTCTCAGTTATTGGGCTATCAATTGATCTATCAGATTCCTCAGGCCCAATCATCTCATAGAATCATGTTCAGAAAACTCGCGTGAGACTTCGCAACTTGAATCTTCACCATCAGGATCCGTATCAATGTATGTCCCAAAATCATTTGTCACTTTGTGTTCCAAGGAGACATACATTTCCTCGTAACCCGGCATAGGGATCTCAGGCAAAGAAGTCAGATCATCCTTAATTGGTTGTTTTAATTCAATCTGGTCAGCCTCGTAACACGTGTCCCCCCCAACAGGTGCCTGAGCGCGTTCTATCATTGGCTTTCCTGAAGAGAGTTCATCCTAGGAATTATTCTAAGATTGAATCAAAGCAACCACGAATCTCATCCTCAATTTCGCTAATTTCCCAAGTAGAAACTCACCCGGGTTCTTATCCTTAACATCCCAGAGCCAATCCAACAAAGACTTGTTTAAATCATCAATCATTTCAATCAGGGGCTCCAATCTCTCAATGCAAGGTATTGGCTGAACTTCTAAAGATTGAATGATATTCCTCAAGTTAGCCAGAACCTTATCTTTAACCTGATTAACCTGAACCAAATGAGTTGGTTCAGGGTTGGGCGGGTTTAACATCAATGTAGAGAAATTAACGAATTGAGATTCGCTATACCCTTCTTGATGATAGGTCAGTTCAGATTGTTGAAAAGATGGTGATGACCTAAAGGCAGTGAAATCAGAGGATGGGTAAGGATCAGTGTATCCTTCTTGATTGTAGATCGTATTAGATTGTTCATGAAAGGAGGACGATCTATAATCAATGTAGCTCTGAGAAGGATAGAAATCAGAATCAAAGTGTTCAGGGTTAGACCCTAAACATGGGGGTCTGGAATTGTATCCCCAATCCGAATTATCCCAACTAACTGATGGTCGATTACAATACGAGTTGGGATAATCCTCATGTTGAGGATAATTTACAACAGGAGGGAAAGAGCGGGAATGCGTGAAATATGTGGAAGGATTCATGATACACGAGAGGAAGAAAGGTGCCCTGCAATACAAACAATCAAACCTGTCCTTAAATAGGCTAGCCTAAAGACCTACGGACTCTCAAAACCCGTCTTGAGATAAAGGAACGATTTGATCTACTTCCGTCTGTTCAATCCAACTAGTTAAAAGGAGGGACTGGGGAGAAGGTTCTTCCTTCGGCTTGTGCCTCCGGTTCCTAGTGTACCCCCCAGCCGCGATCGTTTGACTCTACTCCCCTAGCTAGACATCAGATTGAACAGTAGAAACAGACTAATCGCAAATAATCTCGTTCTGGGTTCTGAAGAGCAAGTACAATCCTTAAGGCCAACGTCTACTCTATTTTATTTAGGGCTAGGTTTGAATGTGCTTTGGAATGTGATGGGCCCTTTAAATGGGTTGTGCCCTTAATGATTGATTGATTCGTGTGTGAGTGCACAACCAGTTGTTTTCAAGCAAGATTATTTTTGATGTGGTGAATTTTAAGATTCAAATCTTGCTTAGTAGCTTTTAGGATTCAACTTTAGGTGTTTTCAATCAAGTTTTACAAGCATAGGTGAAGATGTTTTCCTTTAAAGTTTAAAAAGAATGTGCAGTGCCTGGTAAATCCCTAAGAGTTGAACCTAATTGACAGCTACTTGAGGAGTTGATTTTATTTGAAGCGGTGCGGCCCAATCAACTCAAACAATTGGCCTGTTGCACCACTTAATTAGGCACACAAATGATTACCTAATCTGATTTCTACTCAATTATGTGTTTGGATGTGAGTACCGGCTCCTAAGATTGGATTACCGGTTGAGTTTGAAAATCAGATGAGGTTGTGTACCTCTGTGAGATTTTTTTTTTTTTAATGTGGGGGTTGGGGTGAGTATGGGTGTCAAACAACAAACAATCTAACCTTAGAGTTTATAAAAACACCTAGGTTGATTGATGTTTGAGTTATTATGTGATGAAATGAAATCTAATGGGTGGGAGGTGGGGGGTAACTCACAAAACCTTCTACAGAACTTTACTCCAACCTACCGCTTTTGCCTGCCTCGAAAGAGTACCTGCAATTACAATTAGAAAGGAGAAAAGTGAGGTAAATGATTTGTAAGTTACAAAACGCGAAGAGAAATCAAAGATCGTTGCCTCCCCGGCAACAGTGCCAAAATGTTGAACGCGTACGAACCTACGCTAACGGGATTGGTTTTGGAAAACCTATCGTTGTAGTTCGAAAGCGAAGAATTCATGTTCAACAAATAAAATTTATACCGAAATTAAAATTCCGGGTCGAACGCAGGGAGGCAGACGTTTGATTTAAAAACTATGCATTTCTTTTTATTTGTTACAGAATAATTCAATTTAGAACCATCTAATTATTTACAATAAATAGAAGAGAGAGAGAGAGTAAGAGAGAAAGGGAATATTACACAGAGAAATCAAAATGAGATGTAGAATAAACAAGGAATTTTTGTATTGAAGAGATTGTTCATTACAACTAGAAAGCATAAAACAATTACTCTAGAAAGTGATAAATTTACTCTAGAAAGCATTAAAAGAATGGGGAGAGATATGTCCTCCTCGAGGATTGCTTGGAGGACGAGTAGATTAATCTAGAAAGCAGTAAATCTATACTAGAAAGTAGTAAAAAGAATAGGGAGAGAGAAATCCTCCTCGACGGTTGCTTGGAGGATGAGCCGGATGGGACGACGCCTGGACGAAGGAGAATGAAGCGGGACAAAGCAGGACGAATCAGAAGAACGGGAATAAAGCAGCACGTCGTCGTCGTCGCGGGATCCACTTCCGAAGGGGAACGAAAATTGGACTTTATCTCTCGAGAAGCATCCCGGGTGTGGGATAAGCTTCTCTTGAGCTTTGGAGGGGTAGAGAGGAGAAAGAAGGGATGAGAATTTCATATGGAGGAGGTCTCCTTTTAAAGTTGCAAGTAGTGGGGGCAAAATGGACATTACATCTTCAAAATAATAAATAAGGGGTCTTTAGTGACGGATAAATCCGTCACAAAAGCCTCGACATGGCCATCGCTGCCGCGCCCACGCACGCCTCCTCGGCTACCCGCTCCTCAACGCTCGCGCACGTCCAGTGCTTTTCAGCCGTCCGATCGCGAGATCGGACGGCTTAAATCGCGTCCGCGCCCGCTGCAACCCGGCCGCCTATGCATGCGATCGCGCGTTACGCAGGGCGTCCAATCGCGCGTCGGCGCTATCGGGCGCCTGCGACCGCACGATCTCCATTCGACACTCCACGCGCCTCAATTACCCGCGCCTCCAATCCCCTCGCCTTGGCTCGAACCCGTGCTCGCGTAAGCACACTCGACTGCTGCGCTCGAGGTGCGGATGGTCGAGCGCACGTTTTAAGCGCCGGGCGGCCACAGCCGTTGGATCTCCATCTGATGGCAGAGAGCGATCGGGTAGGGGCCTTCACAAAATGGTAGCGGCCGTTTGGGCGGCTGAGATGGCGCCACGTGGCGCCATCTTTGCCGTCCATCTTCTGGAAGTTGTAGATGGTGCCAGGGATGTTTGATTGACTCGATTCTTGTGTCGTTGGGCTGCGATCGTCGATCCGAATTCATCGGTGCGGTCGGATTTGTCATCTGAAGTGTGAATTTACACCATCCTGGCCCTTGATCTTCTAGGGTTCCCCGGTCTCTATCTGATGCTACGGATGCCTGATTAGGGCGATCTTGGAGTTGTTGAACTCCAATCGTCGCCCTGATCATATCCATACGGTTGGATCTTTGATCCGAGGCCCCGATAAAATGTTTGCCCTGTCCAAGCACATAAAAGGAGACAATTAACCTCCATTTTATTCAAACTACTCTAAATGCGAGATGATGCATGTTATGCAATATTTATTTAATAAAATGCAATCCTATGCTTAAGAACATGCATAAATAGACATTTTAAGTAGTGTAAATGTGTTTACATCAGCCCACTGATCTTAACAAGCACCTGGTTGGACCAACCAGGCTCTTAATCAAGGTGTTTGTTTTCTAAAATTCCATTGATTTGACCACTCCCTCTCCACCCCATTTTCCGCTCGGCTGAAAGCATTAAATTTAGCGCTTAACGGGAGGCAACCCGTCATCCCCAAAAACAAAGACCCGTCTGATTATCCGTCTGTACTCCACGTCTACTGCACCTTGAGTCAGCCTTAGATAGTTGATCCCACCTCTAGTACACGTATCAGAGCTTGAAATCGTTCGCATCAGTCAGTTTCGACCCATTCACCCACCCGATGTATCCTGTTCTAAGTCACTGAGCTCAACACTAATTCACACCCTTTGTTTACAATGAGGACATTGCAAAACTTAGGCATGGGGGGTGATAAAGTGCATACACACAGAACCAAGAAAAAAATCAGAAGGATTCTCAAAAAAA
The DNA here is from genome assembly GCA_037157565.1 of Thalassia testudinum. Lineage (NCBI taxonomy): Eukaryota > Viridiplantae > Streptophyta > Magnoliopsida > Alismatales > Hydrocharitaceae > Thalassia > Thalassia testudinum. The sequence goes on from JAZHRO010000014.1 coordinate 65,463,580, forward strand.
ATTCACGTACGTCAAAAACACAAAAAAATTTTTGAAAAATTAAGAAAAAGAACAAAAAAATAGGGGGAGGGAGGAAATTTTGTGAGCCAGATATTCATACGGAGGAGAAAAAGAGCAAAAATGACAAAAAGGAGCACAAAATGAAAAATAAAAAGTAGTCATTAGTAAAAGATTAAGGAATTAACTGAAGTTCTAGACCATATCAGAAAAGAAATAAAAGAAAAGTACTAAGGAGTCATAATAAGAGATTAGCGAGAACGCTGGTCTTAGGCCTCTTGGGCTAGTATCTTTACCTTAAAAATTCACGTATCCGTTGATATCTGGATAATCCTCAAGAGGTTGAGGAAAATGCGAAGCTTCAGTACTAGGTCTATGGCTTAGAAAGTATTCAACCTCGTTAACTGAACTTCGGTTTGCGGGATTCGGTAACCTAAGCACCCCAAATTCACACACAGCCTGGTTCAGTGCGCATAAACATCCAAATCACGCGAAAAGCGTTTAATGTTTTGAAAAAGTCACCTAGATTAGGAGCGGCCAATCAACACAAATTGATTTGGACGAGTTCCCAGCGCGGAGAGGCAGGAAATTCCCCTCGAAGATGCGTAACAACATATCGTCTCCTCGGTGCTTGTCTCTTAGGATATTTAAATATCCTACTGGGGGCATGTAAGCACTCTGCTGGTTCAGATACCATGGGCGGCATTATCATGAAATGCCGATCGCCAGTGTCTGGATTCGGCCACGGAATGCCATGGGCGGGATTATCTCGAAATCTCAAAAGCCAGGGTTCCGGGGCTTGCCATGGGCGGGATTATCTTGAAATCTCGAAAGCCAGGGACCCTTGAGGATTGATGATGGGGACGAGGAATCCAATACAGACCGTATTGAGAAGCTAATCCGAAGCTAGAAATAAAAAGAAAAGAGAGAAAAAAGCTCTCCAAACAAATAAATCTTCTATCTCTCTCTTACAAACAAAACGCACTGCAAACTGAACGTAGGCTAAAAATGTCTCAAGCACGGGTGCTTTAACCGCAGAGTCCAACAAACTCTAGGTTAGTTTCTGTGGGCCGTAGAAACCTTTGCAGAGGACTGAGGCTAAAGCGGAACAGGTCCGGATTTTGGTTGGTACTTGAATACCTCTAGGCCTATTGTTGGCATTCCTTCACAAAAGAAAAAGAGAAGCACTTATCATTATTGACAGACACTCAGGGTCTAGAACGGAAGTTAAAACATTGAAATTTTGCTAAGGGACTAGCAAAAGCTAGGTATGGGGGTATGATGAGAGCCTCATCATAACCATAACTAGCTCCTTTTGACCGAATAAAGAAGATAAAAGCTCCAACATAACCTAGAAGAAGGCTTAACAGAAGGAACAAGTGCTCTGAGAAGAAAACATGAAATAAAGGTTAAAACTATAATTTTACCATTGCAGTACATAAACAGGATTTCTCAGAGGCAAAACATAGGTCAAATGGTCTAAATAAGATAAAAAGTTGGTTGAGTCAATCAGAAATGGGTTTACGTGCAATCTAAGAATTAAATAACACTTGGTAACCCTAAAACAGACCCACTTAAATTAACAAGGTTCAGGACAGAATAAAAATCAATTAAACTCTCTGAAAATCATGGAAAAACATCCTCTAGGGTTTAGAACATTTAATTTGGCCTTTGGAACCCAATTCGACCTAGATTAGGGTCCTAGTTCATCAATTGACCTAATTTGGGTTTTTACGCAAAATATCCAATCAAACGTGGTCAAACCTAAAATCCAATTTCACCATTGGATTCCTTAGGTCCAAATTAGGTTTATACCAAAATTTGGACCTAAGGGGAGGTCATCTTGACCTACTTTGCAATTTCGTACACCCAAATCGTAATTTGGTCCCTATCGTTTGAATATCTTTGCAGAGAGCCCCTAAGTTCCTCGCCACCTTTGCAATAGGTCCTGCCGCCATTATTGGGGCAGAATCCTACTCCGGCGAGGATTTGAGAGGGAATCCTCTCTGATTCCTCAGAGATCCCCTCCCAGAAATGGAAGGGACATTCTCTGAGGAATTCCCTTCCATCTGAGGCCAATCTTGATCCCTGGTGTGAACCCAATCTCTCGTGCGAACGCACGAGAGATTTGGGTATCTTAACCTCTTTCCATCTCCGGCGACCGACCTCAGACAATTGCATGCCCTCCACGCCCAGAACAACCGGCCCAGTGCCTATAAAAGAGACTACACCTCCGGCCGCTCATCTTTAGCTTGATTTGGCCGAGTTTCCACGTCTAATTCATCTCCTCCTGGCCGGCCAAAGTTCCCAGCAAGCTCCGGCGAGCTCCCTCTCCCATCCGCTTCGCTCCGCCACAAAACCAGTGGCAGAGTTATCTTCCTGACTCTCCTCCGCATTGCGCAGCACCCGCGAACGCCGTCTCAGCCCCGTCGTCGTCGCCGTTCTCCCCCACTGGGTAGCATCTTCTCCGGTGACAGCAGGTACTGTTGTTCGCCTCTCCATCCCCTTCATCCCTGTAGTTAGGCCAAATACCTTCTCCACATTCCCCTCTATCTTTTTCCCTTGCTATTTTATCTACTTACCCCCCGACAGTGCCTGAACACCTCCATCATCCTCGCCTCCGACCGACCTCCGACGAACCGCCTACACCACTCCGCCCCTCGACACGGCTCGCCAACCTTCTTGTGAGCTCCGCCTCACCACCAGGAATTCATTCCACCCTTCCACTGCCACTCCAGATCTCCCCAATAACCCCCTGAACAACCCCACACATTTGGCCACAGGTTGACGTAGGCACGCACGCCTAGGCCGACCTGCGGCCTGCAGCACCGTCCACCACCTTCGCCATGCTACGGCGAAGGTCTCTTGCTGGTCTGATTGCGCCGAGAGGATCGTTTTGTCTGACAGTGTCGACGCTCCTGCCGCCATGGACGACAGTTGAAGAAGCTCCGTAGCTGCTCCAGGCGCCAGGGTTCCCAGGCTGCTGGTGCTGCGTATCCGTGCGGGTGTCGCGAAGTGCCGTGGTCCAGCAAGGAGCGCTAGCAGAGCCAGCAGCTGTGGGGATGACACGCAAGTCTGCGGGCACACGCAAAATTAGGGCAGAGGCTTTAGTCCCACATCGTAGAGAGCTGAGGCGCCGCTGCGCCATAAATTGAATTTGTGATATTACCTTAACGCCTCCGTAAGCACAGGGGTGAGGTCCCTCACCTGCCCTCACGCCCGCCTCGTCCGCGGTTTCATCTCGCGGATCTGGTGAGATCCGACCCTACCTAAACCTGAGCACTCCTCGCGCATCACACCACCTGCAGGTGCGCCTGGTCCCGGGTACGATCCGACCCGATTATCCCTGTGGCTCTGGGAGAGCGTCGCTGAGTGAATCTCAGAGAGAGAGAGAGACGCGCGGGTAGAGGGAAAGGGGTTGGTTTTGCTCCTGTGCAGGCAGACTGAGCGTGGAGCAACTTGGCCGTAAGGAGAAGAGAAGAAGCAGAAGAAGAAACTATGCGAAGGAGACCAAGGAAGAGGAAAGAAGACTTCGTAGGAGAAGAAGGAAGAGCAAGGCAGAAGCAAGGTAGAGAATGAAAGAGAGGTTAAGTGAAGATAGCAAAGATCAGAAGAAGAAGAAGAAAGAAGGAAGGCAAGGCAGGAGAAGAAACAAGAGAAAAGATACAAAGGTAGGAAGAAGAAGCCTTCGCAAGAAAAGAAGAGAAAGAAGAAAGAAAGCAAAGATCAGAAGAAGAAAAAGGGGAAAATACTTTTAAGACGTCTGATCACCAGATCAGACGTCCAATTTCATATTTTTTTATCCTAATTACTTTTAATTGCATACATTCATATTTGAATTAACATGTTGAGTAAATTAGACTGTTCAATTACATTTTGATTAGTAGTAAATTCCATTTGCTCCCCGTGTTTGACCTCGGATACTCTAGTTTTTCAAGTAATAAAATTCTTTATATTTGTTTAAATGTTTTGTCGGTTATACTACAGCGTGATACACTTTAAACCCGCGCAAAAAGCGTGAGAACAGGTACCATGGGCGGCCCTATCTCGAGGTACCGATTGCCATAGGCTTGAATTTGCTAAAGAAATCCATGGGCGATACTATCTCGAAGTGTTGATTGCAGGAGTTCTTAGGGTCGTTATGGGCGGTGCTATCTCGAAGCATCGAAAGCCAGGCACCCTTCGAGGTATGGTAATGGGGACAATGATTCCAACACAGACCGTGTTGATAGATGATCTGAGGTTAGACTTACAAGAATCAAACAAACAAAAAAAAAAAAAATATATATATATATATATCTATAAAATTTCTTTAAATTAAATAGCTCAAACCATTGCACAGGTACAGATGCTTTAATCTCAGGGATCAATAAACTTTAGGGTAGAGTCAGAAATCAGGGAAACTTGTGCCTGCAACTCGTCTTTAGCCAACCTAGTCTGTAACCTAGCAACTACTTAGGAACCTTGGGTCTAGAGTCTAAACTTAATATTCTTCTAAAGGAAGACTAAGTGAGTTAACTAGTCTACTTGGGGAGATACGTTTCGCTTGATTTTGCTAGGGACTAGCAAAAACTAGGCATGGGGGTATTTGATTTGCCCATAGTTGTGGGCTATTTACGTATTTAGGTGCATAGACATTAGGTTAATTCCAACATTTATTTAGCATAAATTACGATGTAAATAGATTAATTCATATTTTAGATTTAATTACATAATCCATGCATTGCATTCATATTTTAAGTGCATTTAGAATTAGCTTAGAATGGCATTCATCTAATTAGTTAACCAATTAGGTACATTGTTTTAGTTAACATAAAAGTTAAGGGTCCGTATATAAGTAATCATATTATTTTAATAATATTTTCTTTATTCTTCTTCTTGCAGGAACGACTGCAATTCCTTCGGCTGTCACTCCAATGCCACCAGCTGCCGCACTGAAGCCTGCATTCAAGGATGAGCGGAGAATGTGGATCTGCTCCCGCCTCTTCGTTCAAATCTATACAAGCGGCTACAAAAGAAGGAGAGCGGCAGCCGAGCTCGGGAGGCCTCCACCACCGACCCACCACTGTGCAGAGAGATCTTCTCTCTTCCATTCCACACTGCCGGCCCCAACCGTGGCGATGAGTCTCCACCACCGTGGGCGTGTGGTGTGACAAGCCACATCGAGATTCGGAGCTCGTCCGCATTACCGTGAGCACCTCACTGTGCACCTTCCTCGCCGTCGTCATCAACAACCACCGTCGCTGCAATCATCTTCTCAGTCACTTAAGATGTCCGGGAAATTTCCCGGACGTCTTAAGCCCAACCCCCACTCTAGCAGCAACCATCGTCCGCCTACTTCACTTCCAGTGCACTCGCGACACCTTCAGCCCGCGCACAGCATCCAGTGCACCCACGACACCTTCAGCCTGCACCTCACTGCTCTCGCCCGTTCACTCCATGTCGCCTGCTCACCTCCAGCCGCACGTAAGTCGTGCACATCCACCGCACCCGTGCGCCCACGCCTGCAGCACCTGCGCTTCCGCCAACAGAGTGCGCTCCCACGCCTCCAGCCAGCGCACAGCAGTGCCTCCCGCCAGCTGCGGCATTCTCCCGCGCCTGCAGCACCCCCTGCTAGCAGTTCCGCGCCTGCACTGCCTCCGGCGCCTGCACCGCGCCTCACCAGCAGTCCTGCACGCACCTCACTGCCAACAGCTGCTGCAGCACTAACTGCAGCCACCTCCGCCGGAGCTCGTCCGGCCGGCTTCGGCCGCCGCGCGACATGCCGCCACCACCACTTTGAAGCCCTCGGTCCAAGGAACTTCCTTCGAGCTTCCCGCATCCGGCCGTTCACTCCTCGTTGCGCACGACAAAGGGGAAAAAATCCCCTATTTTTCTACAGTAACATGGCCATTAAAAATTACATTTTCTGCCATTGTCAATTTTTAATAATATTTTATTGATTCTGCATTACGACAAATATCCTCTAATTAGTCAGAATTGCTATTTCAGCATGATTTCTTGATTCAACCTTAATCTGAAGGCAATTTTGGCTTGATTCTTGTCCAAACTAACTACGAACAAACATTTTTAATTGGTGCGAATTTAATACGTCATTGCCTCCCCGTGGATACGACCCTCTCTTCTGCGAGTGGTTATTTCTCTTTAAATATTGATTAGTCGATTTTTCCACCACATAAAACTGCAAACGACTTTAAAGCGAACAATCGACTCGTCAACTCTCATTCAAGAGAGGTACATGGATCCGGAACAGCTAGGAGTTGAATGGATAGTAGAGCAAAAGAAAAAGATTGTGGGAAATGCGACGGCGATGAATGCACTCTATTGTGCGTTATGAAGGGAAGAGTTCAACCGGATCTCCGTATGCGAGTCCACCTACGAGATATGGAATACTTAGCACATCACCTATGAAGGTACGAGTAAGGTTAAAGAAACACAAATTTCTATTCTCACAGGAAGCTATGAGTGTTTTAGGAAGCAGAAAGGTTTAACAATCAAGGATATGTATACGAGGTTTGGGGAAATTTTTAACCCCATGAAGAATCTCGGAGTCAAGCTGAAAGAGGAGCAGCTTGTAAGGAAGATCTTAAGATCTCTTACAAGCGATTGGTCTCCAAAGACCACAGTCATCGAAGAGGCAAAAGAACATTCTACTCTCTCCTTAGTTGAGTTAATTGGATGCCTTATTGCTTACGAAGTCCAACTAGAAAACATGAAGAAAAATGAGGAGGAGATGTCTAGCAAAAGGAAGAACATTGCTTTTAGAGTAATTAAGGAGGACTCGGACTTAACAACCTCAGAATTCGAAGATGAAGAAATGGAGATGCTTACCAGGAAATTCTAGAAATTTCTCAGGAAACAAGGTAAGCAAGTCAATAAAATTTCAATTAATATTATTTGCTGAGTGCAAGAAAAAGGGTCACTTGCAAAAGGATTGCCCCTTAAACAAGGAGGACAATAGGAAAGAAACAAAGGAACTCAAGAAGAAGAAGAAGAAAGCATTTAAAGCGACATGGGATGATAGCAACTTTGACATGGACACAGACTCCAGCGAATCAAATGAGGACAAGGTCACACACCTTTGTCTTGTTTCAACTTCAGAAGATACAGAAGAAGAGGTAAACCTTGACTTTTCTTTTGAGGAATTATTAGAAGCTTATGAATAACTATATCATAAAGCTAGGTTATTTAAAAAAGAAAATAATGTTTTAAAGAATAATTATCAAACATTAGGAGTAGATAAATCTTCTCTAGAAATAGAATTAGATATGTCCAAAGAAACTAACAATCAATTACATGCAAAAATAGTAGAATTAGAAGATATTTATGAACACTTTGAGGACACTTTGAATAATTTGAAAACAACAACTAAGAAGAATACGGAATTTTGTAATAATTTAAAAGCCAAGTTCAATAATAAGAACACACAAAATAAATCACATGCACCTAGACACGCATTGATTTATCGAAAAGTCAAGAGCTCTAAGAATTATAGATCTAACCCTAAAGTGATCTATAAACCTAAGGATTCGAAAGGTACTAGCCGTCAAGGACCCACAAGAAAATGGGCACCTAGGAAAGAAATTTTACATTGTTATGTAGGAATAGATCAAAGAGATCAGTGGGTGTTCAAGGCACACAACAGAACATTTCAACATTTCTATAGGTCGACTGAAGACCAAGAACGATGGCCAAACGGAGCTTGGTACCCACATTCATCATTTTACTATTGGTAAATTTTATGGTATGATATTTCTTCATTTTTTTTGTGATTGACAAAATGGGGGAGAAAAATAAAGGGCAAATAGTAATATTTTTAGGGGGAGCTTATATTGAGGGGAGGATTAAAATGAAAATTTTTCCTTCATATAACATTGTTAAATTTTTTAATTATCCGTTTGCAAGATAGTTTTGTCAACACCAAAAAGGAGGAGATTGTTGGTATCGTGTTCCACATCTTTTTCTGGCGTTAACAAAATCATTACGAATTAATGTTTGCATTGAGTGTTTTTTAGATTTAGGTGAAGAATCAAGTCAAACAGAAAATGATGGAGAAGATCATGATAAGAAGGAGGCTTGATGAAAAGGAGAAGATCACAATAAGGAGGTAAGATGACAAGGATGAGTCGAAGTGAAGAAGATCATCTTCGACCTCTAGTTTATTTAGTTTAGCTTTTATTTTTGTAGATTGCATATGCCTCTTAACAAAAGAATCATAACTTAGATCGTAAAATCAATTAAAGAAAAATTAGGATCTATTACGAACATTTTCAAAGTACGTAATGAATTAAAACACTTTAAACAGGTAGTTGTAAGTAAGTACCGCTACTGTTCATCAGTACTGGTATTTGCAAGGCACAGGTTTGAGCATTCGTCTTAAACTGTAAACAAGTACCAGTACTAACCATGAGTACCGGTACATGTTGGCCATAGGTTGAAGGCTTAATTCTGGCCTGAACCTTACAAGTACCAGTACCCATGATGAGTACCGGTATAGGTAGGTTACTGTGCCAAGGAATTCCAAACCTAGGAGTCACAAGTACCGGTACCAATGATGAGTACCGATAACAGGACTCATGTACTGGTGGCAGTGAGCTACTTGTACTGGTGTAGGTACTTTAGTACTATTACCAGGTAGTCGTTGGCTCAAAACTGAATGGCTAGAAAATTAATTCCAGCAAAATGAACGTTGGGAATTAATTCCCAACATCTAGTAGATGAGTACCCTAGGTCCTAAACTCTATAAAATGACCCTACGTCTCCTTGTTTGCACGCAACAAATAGAGAAGAAAAATTCTAGAGCCATATTACATTTTTCCACCACATATTTAAGAGAAGGAATAGTTTGCCGCTCTCAATCTCCCTAAGCTTTTGCAAACACCTCAACGATGTATTTTATCACGCATCCATGAAGACATTTACACTCATTCAAGGCTGTCAAATTGGTATCATCTTTTAATTATTATTGAGAGGCTTAGGTTCTAGTTGTAAGATTCTTTCTATCTTATAACTATACTTCTTTTGTATTTGAGCTTGTTGCTCATTGGGTTGTAACAAACCCGTTATTGTACTTGGGTTGAGGTAAACCGTTAATTACCTCAGTTTAGTAAATTGATTCTCTCAAAGTTGAGAGAATCGGGTTGAAAATCCTAAGCTGGGAGGCTTAGGTAGTGGAGTACCCAAGGGAGGGGAACCATGGTACATTTTGTGTCCTTTGTGGTTTGAATTATTCATGCAAATCTTTTTGTTATTACTAACATTGTGCTTAAGTATTTTCGTGTGCATAGATAGCTATTGATGTAAACACAATTACACTACTTAAAATGTCCATTTATGCATGTTCATAAGCATAGGATTGCATTTCATGATATAAATATTGCATAACATGCATCATCTTGCATTTAGAGTAGTTTGAATAAAATGGAGGTTAATTGTCTCCTTTTATGTGCTTGGACAAGGCAAACATTTTATCGGGGTCTCGGATCAAAGATCCAACCGTATGGATGTGATCAAGGCGACGATTGGTGTTCAACGACTCCAAGATCACCCTAATCAGGCATCCGTAGCATCAGATAGTGACCGGGGAACCCTAGAAGATCAAGGGCTAGGATGGTGAAAATCCACACTTCAGATGACAAATCCGACCGCACGGATGAATTCGGATCGACGATCGCAGCTCAACGACCCAAAAATCGAGTCAATCCAGCATCCGTGGGACCATTTACAACTTCCAGAAGATGGATGGCCAAGATGGCGCCACGTGGTGCCATCTCAGTTGCCCAAATGGCCACCAACATTCCATGAAGACCGCGCACCCGCCCCCACACCATGGTTGGATCTCGATCCAACGGCTGTGGACGCGGCGCTTTAAAATCATCCTTGCAACCTTCTCGACGGCGTAGCGCAGCGGAGACGCAGCCATGGGCGAAGCGGAGGTTGCGGGATGGAGTCCCGCGAGCCTCAAATTGGGCGCAAGCTATCGGGCGCATGGAGCATCAGATGGAGATCGGACGGCCGCACACGCCCAATAGCGCCAACGCGCGATTGAACGCACGGCGCGGACACGCAATCGGACGCGCGGGTGGGCGCGCAATGCAGCGGGAGAAGGTGCGACTTAAGCCGTCCGATCTCGCGATCGGACAGTTGAGGATCGCTGGACGTGCGTGTACATTAATGGGCATGCGGGCAGCTGAAGGGGCACGCGTGGGCGGGGAAGCTATGCCCACGTTGGGGCTTTAGTGACGGATTTATCCGTCACTAAAGACCCCTCATTTATTGTTTTGAAGTTGTAATGTCCATTTTGCCCCCACTCCTTGCAACTATAAAAGGAGACCCCCTCCATATGAAATTTTCATCCCTTCCTTCTCCTTTCTACCCCTCCAAAGCTCAAGAGAAGCTTGTCCCACACCCGGGATGCTTCTCGGGAGATAAAGTCCAATTTTCATTCCCCTTCGAAAGTGGATCCCGCGATGACAACGGCGTGCTACTTCATTCCCGTTCTTCTGCTTCGTCCTCCTTCGTCCTGCTTCATTCTCCTTTATCCAGGCGTCGTCCCGTCCGACTCGTCCTCCAAGCAACCGTCGAGGAGGATTTCTCTCTCCCTATTCTTTTTACTGCTTTCTAGTATAGATTTACTACTTTCTAGTGTAGTTTTGTTCATCCTCCAAGCAATCGTCGAGGAGGACATTTCTCCCTCCATTCTTTTAATGCTTTCTAGAGTAAATTTATCACTTTCTAGAGTAATTGTTTTATGCTTTCTAGTTGTAATGAACAATCTCCTCAATGAAAAATTCGTTGTTTATTCTACTTCTCATTTTGATTTCTCTGTGTAATATTCTCTTTCTCTCTTACTCTCTCTCTCTTCTATTTATTGTAAATAATTAGATAGTGTTAAATTGAATTATCCTGTGACAAATAAAAAGAAACGCGTAGTTTTTAAATCAAACGTCCGCCTCCCTATGTTCGACCCAAAATTTTAATTTCGGTATAAATTTTATTTGTTGAACACGAATTCTTCGCTTTCAAACTACAATGATAGGTTTTCCAAAATCGAACGCGTAGCGATTCATAAATGTTCAACAGCTATATTAGATATCTTTAGATCGCATGGATGGGTTCGGATCGACGATCGCAGCCTAATGGTGCAAAAATCAATCTAATCAGACATCCATGGCACCATCTACGACACTCAGAAGATGGACGGCCAAGATGGCAGCACGCGGCACCATCCCAGCAGCCCAATCATCCCCAAGGACTTGCCTCCACTTCTCTTCTTCACCTGCTCGACAAATCTTGGCCGTTGGATCACCAACCAACGGCTGTAGATCGCATGCGCACAAATCATGCGCTCACCTCAAGAGGGAGCACAGCGCAGCGGTCGAGCGCCCCTTCGCGAGAAAAGGGCACGTGTTCGAGCCGCCGTGCTTCAAATTCAGAGGGGCTATGGGTGCGGGCGCGCCATCACAGCCGTGCGATCGACATCGAGTGGCGCGGATCAGCTGATAGTGCCTACGTGCGATCAGACGCATAGCACGAACGGTCGATAGCACGCGGGCACGTGACAATGGTGAGGAGCGGTTTAAGCCATCCGATCTCCTGATCGGACGACTGAGCAAGCACGGTCGTGCATAGGCGTTGAGGCGGCAAAGGCAGGGGCGTGAGTGTGCGGCATGCGTATGTCGGCCACGTTCTGGCCTTTAATGATGGATTTATCCATCATTAAAGGTCCTGAATTAATGTTTTTAATGTTGTAATGACCAAAATGCCCCACTCCTTGCAATTATAAAAGGAGACCACTACCCTACGAGTTTCTCATCCCTTCTCTTCTCTCACCCCTTCCAAAGCTCTAAGTGCTTGTCCCACACCCGAGATGCTCATCTAGGGTAGAAATCTTAATTTTTCCACCTTCGTCCCCCTTCTTGGAGCATCCTGTGGTTGTCCACTCTCTGCATTCGAGAAGCGGATCCCACGACGAAGACTACCTACTATTTTGTTCCCGTTCCTCCTGCTTCGTCCTCCTTCTTCTCGCTCCATTCCCTGTCTTCTAGGCAACGTCCCATCCGGCTCGTCGTCCAAGCGATCGTTGAGGAGGATACTTCCCTCTCCATTCTCTTTACTGCTTTCCATTGTAATAATTTCCCGCTTTTTAGTCGTAATGAGTAGTGTAATCAACAATTTCTGATAATGAAATTCATGTTTATTCTACATCCTTTTTTGCTTTTATTTGTAATATTCTCTCTCTCCTAGTCATTATTTGTTAAATAGATAGCTAGTTTCTGACCAACTAATTTGTTTCATGGCAAATAAATAAAACGCATATTTTTAAACAAACGTCCACCTCCCTATGTTTGACTCGGAACTTCTTGACGACTTTTCGGTATAAATTTTATTTGTTGAACGGATTTCTTCGGGACTCAAACTACAACGATGGGTTTTCAAATCCAATTGCGAATGCGTAGTCTTTCGCTATCAACAAGTGGTATGGGAGGCAAGTTACCGATGCTAACAGCTCATCGGCTGGTTGTCCAGAGCCCAACAACAAGAGCATTTTCTTCGTACTACTTTTAGGTAAATCTTAGATCGGGGAGGCCACCTACTTAAGAAGAAAAAGAAAAAAAGGAAAAAATATATAGAAAAATGAAAAATAAAAAAATAAAGAAATAAAACCACTCCTCACCGCACGAGTATGGGTGACAAGCTGCCGTGGGTAGCATCCTATTGGTCGGCTGTCTAGAGCCCAGCTCACAAAAATGCACAACAATTCCCAAAACACATAGGGAAGAAGCGGGGAAGTAGAATAAACCATGGAGATATACACTGGGTCTGCCCTTGTGTTGACCCCATAAATAAAATAAGTAGGGAGAGAGCTACCATTCGAAATGGTAAACCTCTAGTCAAGGTCATCTAGGTTCGTAGAAACCCAAAGTCCATTTTAAAGGCCACCAAGTGAGTCTTTCACTTTTTTCACTAGATGCTTATCACTTAGAATCCTTTTCAAGTCTTCGGCTGGTCGGGTAGCCGTAAAAGTTATCCCGAAACTCTCAAACACCAAAAGTCCAAAAGAATTCGACAGAAGGAAAAAAAATGTATTATTCCTTTTCAAATAAGGCGAGGACTTGGGTGGTCTGCATTCTGGTAGAAACCCAGGTATTGTTGAGTCTTCGTCGTTTAGGACCTTAGTTGATAATTTCTATAGTTAATAAACAACATAGGCCTAAGCGATCGAATCCTAATTCTATTTTCATACATAGCATGAAGTTTAATTTTGCTGGGGACTAGCAAAAGATAGGCATGGGGGTATGATGTAGACACATTTAATTAGGTTAAAATGCCCATTCATACATGTTCCTCGACTTAGATTTGCATTTCATATTATAAATATTGCATAGCAAGCATCATTTTGTATTTAGAGTTGTTGTATATAATTTAGGTTAATTGCACCATTTTTGTAGTCAGGAGAGAAGGATATTTATTTCGGAGCCTTAGATTAATGATCCGACTGTACGTATCTGATCAACATGGTGATCGGAGTCCAATGCCCTTAAAATCGCCTTGACCGGAGTCACCTAGCACAAATGCAATCCAAGGAAGATCAACGACTGAGGGACTAGGTGATGCAATCTGGAGAATCAAATGACAAATTTGGCCACACTGATGGATTCAAGTCAACGATCGTTGCCCAACGACATGAGAATCGACTCAATTAGACCTCTGTAGCATCCCCAACAAAGGAATGAAGGTGGATAGCCCAAGTAGCACCACATGGCACAACCTAGGCCACCCATGCGCACTCATGTGCCGCCGCACATGTACAACAGCGCGGGTGCATGCACGCACTCGTGCAGTAGCACCGCAAGCGCAAGGGTGCTGATTACACAGCAATCATTGGTCTTAATTAACCTAAGTTAGTATAGGACTTGGCATAAGTTAGGGAAATTCATGCATGCATAAGCATTATTAACACCTTTACTTCCTTCTTTTAGCCATGCATAAAATAATGCTATAATTTAATGATTAGGTACATTATGTCAAATGCAGGTAATAAGCTGATTAGAAGCTATATCTGACCCTGGATCTAAAGTTGGATTTCAAGAATAAAAAATAACTGGTCTTGCAGCATAGCTAGAACGGAAGTCCTAGATTAGATGTAGTAGATAATAATGTAAGGGAGTTAAGGTTTGCTATTCTATTAAGTAGGAATAAAGCAATAAATTGTGAAGAACTTAGGCCAATCCAAGCCCTAGGACAGCCTAAAAGCTTCCCCAAGAATTAGCCACCCTTAGATTAGGTCACCACACCATAGGAAACCTTAAAACCCTAATTCCAACTTCTATCTGGATGTCCAAATGAGTTATAGGATGTCCAGAACCCTTAACCAACTCCCGCACACCTTAAACCCACTTCTACTGTGTTATTGGATGCCCAGACACTTGGTCAGACATCCAATTTTAGCAGAATACCAAAAATAGAATGCAAAATCCCTCCTGGATTCTGATTGGACATCCAGACAACAAGTCTGCACGTCTGATTTTTTACTATAAGGCATCTGACACTATTATTAGACGTCCAGAACGGCCCTCCAGATCTTGTTTTGAGATTCAATCCTTGATCTTGGATCTCTAGCTCCCTAGACCCAATTTTAAACACCTAGGAACCTAAATTAAGGTGCCCTAACCCTACTACATCACCTCTAGACCTCCCTAAGGACCTAATTAGGTCCTCACTAAACCAAATTGACTTGGATCATGGTCCAATTAAGTCCAATTGAGCCCTGATCTCAGCATACACTGTCCAATTGGACTCAGTGAGAGTCCAATTGTCCTAGACCTGACTTAGTTGAATTGTTTTGCTCTCAATTAGGCTTTCACACACCCAATTAAACTTGTATTAAGTTTAATTGCACTTTACCTTAGTGAGTTAGGGTTTACAACCCTAATTTGAGGCCAACCTTGACCTAAACCCACTAGAACCTAACCTAATCAACCTAGTCACCTAAGTTTCGACCCACACACACCCACACACAGCCACACGCATCATCCACACGAAAATACCTAGCCTAGAGTTCTCTAGAACTCTCTAGCTTTTGTTATTGCCTTGGTTGGTAAAATTAGCAACCATGAGCCATTCAATTTTTAGATCCACATTTGGTCAATCTAAAAACCACAATCCATCCTCTCTCTCACACTCTCTCACGAGATCCCACCATAGCCCTCTCTAGAGAATTCCATAATTCACTAGAGAGCTTCCCTTAGGTCTATAAAATGACCTAACGGGTGGAAATTTTCACCCATTCACTCTTGGCATCCATTTAGCTTAGCTACATTCCGCCTCCACTCCACCTTCATGTGTTTCTTCACCATGGCCACCACCATCTCCACGCAAAGATGTTGGATCACCTCCTCAACCTCTTTCCAAGGGTCGGCCTAAGCACCATTAGTCGCCCCTCCTTCTCCTCTCAACAAACTCAAAGGCCATCGGAGCCCACCTTCGAATGCTCATATTTCTATTAGATTAGTAGTTTAGTTCTTCATAGTTTACATGCTTTATTTACTGCTTAGTAATGTAGCTCTATCTTCTCCCCCAATGATGCATGCATAATCCCTTGTAGTTTCATGTATGTAGTTGTTTTCTGATAGCTGTTAGATTTTACATTCTCTGTACAAGCATTCCCCTACTAGTGCTTTGCAACTCTGTTATCATCATCTTTATATATATATGTTGAAAATAACCATGTGCCTGATTATCATCTTTTGGTGTCATTGAAGTTGCATGCTTTTAATTTCTTATATTTTGGCAACTAAGCATGTTGTGCATAAATAGGAATTTAGTATAAATCGACGTGCGATTTTAAGCAAATAGAGTAAGAGAGATCGATTTGAAATCTGCATTTCCATAAATGACTCCCAGAGATGAACAACTGAGACTCAAGTCTCGTTATCTTTATAAATTATTTTTGGCAAACGTTTTAGCGTGACTATACTATGATTTCTGACAATTTTAGAGTGAGAAAAAATGGGATTGTCAATGGCATCGTTGCTAGGGAGGCAACGTCATTCTTGATTTCGATCTTTTGAGCTATCACTGAGAAATCTTCCTCTTCTTGTCTTGTGATGTGCAGGAAAATAGGAAAAATGGGAATCTACGCATGCAACGAGCGCAGATTAAAACAAAAATTCGGTGCACATCTCATCTTAGATCAGGATTTCCCTTTCTGAAACCTAGGTTCGATTTATTTGAAAAAAAAAAGAAAAAAAAGCCTATTTCTTTCATTGAAAAAGGGAAAAAAATGAAAGAAAAAAATTTAGGTAGTTGGATTTGGTTTCTTTTTAAATCCTAGGTTAGTTTTGAAAAAGCCAAAAAAAAAGAATTTGAAAATCCCTTGAAGAAAAAAAAATCCTTCCTGAAAAAGAAAATTTAAAATTTTTTGAAAGAAGAAAAAAAAGTTGGTGGAAAGTATGAATTTTAAAGTCAAACACCAGTTTAAAAGCTTTCTCACCACCCTCTGATTTTGGGCCACACTTCAAATTCTGATTTAAAAATTCAATTGCCGAAAATTATTGAACAAAAAAATTCTGAAATTCATGCTAGACTTTCATTTTCAAACCATCTTTCAAATCGCACTATTTATTAATAAAAATTCTAAGAATAAAATTTTTAAAAATTCATGAATTGCAAGGGGGTCATACTGACTAAGATTTTAAAATTTTCAAAATTCCAAAAGCATGTCTGAGCAATCCATGAATTTCATTTGACTAAAAATGGTGGGGTTTGAAAGTGGATCTGGTTGGCTTTAATTTCCATAATTTTTTTGAATTTTTGAAAGTCATTTGATACTGTTTCAACTTGAAAAATCAATCAGGGGTCAATATCCCAGATCTGACCCTCTGACATTCAAAAGTCTCTAGAAATTCAGTTGAAATAGCAAAAAGTAGAAAAAAAATTTGCTGAAAATACAATTTAAAAAGGAATCTACTTACAAAATTTCAACTTATTTGGATTCCAATTTTTTCTAGTGAAGTGTTTTATTTCGTGGTCTGCTGAAAAAACAAAAAACCCTAGTATTACATGAACCTTAGGTTACACCTTTAGGGTTGCCATCTGGAGACCACATTTAGGCTAACATAGACTTAGTCAAGTCTAGTGTTTAGGTGGTGAGCTTGGTCACCTTGTGGGCCACTCACTACAAACCCCAACTAAAGAAAAATGGGCTAAAATTAATTTTAAAACATGTAACCAATCAGAATTTGTTTTCATACTACTAGGTGTTTTCAATCTCTCTTACCAAACATGGTGACTAAGTCTGTGGGGTAGCATCAAACAATTGTTGCTAAGGGGTAACAAAATCGGAGGCGTAAGCCAAGAGAAGAACCTTCCCCTTAGTCCTCTCGTAACCGAACTGGCTGGGCTAGCTTGAGAGGTGGAAATCACTTTCAGTCGGTTGCACGATGAATTTTTTTTCAAGAATTCAAACTTAAAATGAAAAATCTCGTCATCCGATCATAAGGACCATCTGATTTATAGGGCCTTACCCTTGTCTAGCTTGGCTACACCAACCTAGTGTTTGGGTGGTGTATGCAAGGAAGGTGGTCACTTAGACCTCAACTGGTTGGACCTTAGGAGCTGCTCCCAAGGAGGCGAGTCACCTTTCTTGGACCATCTTCTCCGCTACCCTCTTCTTCTATCTACTTAGCCGTAATGGCTAACCCTTGATCTAGAACTAATCAGGATCCAGAAGTGCTGAACCCACGAGCTTATCTGAGAGCCTGGGTCATTGAATCAGCACAACCTTGGGATCAGAACCCAAGGTGGCGAAGATGACTTTTCGCTTCGCCTGATCCTTCTCCTTAGGTTACCGAAATGGTTAACCCATATCAAAACCCTAGATATTATGGCCCATACCAGTCGGTTCCTCAAAGGAACGCATCTTATAATCCACAATATGGATTTCATACTCTTGCTTC
Source organism: Thalassia testudinum (assembly GCA_037157565.1). Taxonomy (NCBI): domain Eukaryota; kingdom Viridiplantae; phylum Streptophyta; class Magnoliopsida; order Alismatales; family Hydrocharitaceae; genus Thalassia; species Thalassia testudinum. The sequence continues at coordinate 65,481,537 of JAZHRO010000014.1, forward strand.
TCACCCATGGAATATGGGTAGACATGATTCACCCCCTAGAACCCCTGAAGAACTACCATTGCATATACGGCCGCATTACAGAATACAGAGAGCTACAGCTAATGCTAAGGAAAAGGCCGCATCCTACCTATGTGAAATCCAAGCTACACTAAGCCAAACCAAAGACAAATCTGGATTCCGTATCAAAAAGATGTGATGGAGCTCCTTCAGGGAACAACAGGGATAACAAGGCTAATTGGACAAAATCGGGAAACTCAGGAACTACTGCTTTTGAGATATCAAGTGGAAAGTAGCCTTGAAGACCTTGAAGAATCTAAAATGACTACACCGAAAGGACACATAGAGGATTCTCAAGAGCAGATGCTAGAAGATCATTCATGGGAAGAAGAATCTAGCTTCGATATAAGACAACAGCAGGAAGTATGCCGAATGGGTTCGTCTGAGAACTCCATTCAGGCAATTGGGAGGAAAGGACTTATATCTCCAGGATTGAGCCACAATCAGATTATCCTAAATCCTGGGAGATTCCTCATGGGTTAGAAAACCCAACTGAGATAAGGGAAGTAGATCCGGTTGATTGAGGATATGGATCTTGAGGTAAACATTACATGTGACACTAATGATGAATCTAGGCCACTTCCCATTGCCGGTAAACCTATGCTAGAGCCAACATCTTCTGGTCTACACTCTTCTTCTTTCACCTACATCCCTAATGTGGATGTTAGAGATTTTAAGATGACACGTTCTATCCCTGATCCTGGCATCCGAAGAGCAGAGATAACTATCGATGATTTGACCGAAGGAATAAATATGCTACCTGCAACAGGAATTACTGAGGAACCCAATGCATATGAGGGTGAAGCTTTGAGCAGAATGAGCAGGGGATGCACCTATCATCCTAGTCAGTCTAATGGATGGCTCGACTTAGAGCCTGAAGAGTCAGTTTCTAATGAATCAGATATGAGTACGGACGAGGATGAAGTAATTTCTAACGGGGATTTTAGTGACCTCCCCACAGATCTTCTACTTTCACGAATACCCCTGTATGATCCAGAGCTTAGAGAGGGCATGATGTTCGATGATAATTATCGTTATGAGGATCCTTATGACTTAAATTCTGGTTCTGAGATACATTTTGATCTACTCCCTTAGCAACTTCCTGCTGAATTGTGGGACATGATAAATCAGCTGAACCAACATCATGATCACCCCTTTGATTATCCTCTATTTTCCACTACCACTCTACACTTTCTTATAGCTATACTTTTTGGAGTAGGGGCGCACAATCAGTTGGTTCACATGTCCAGACAACTAATTCTAGGAGCATATGAGCACATCTTTCTCTTAATCTTGATCAGCTACTATGGAAGAACTGATATATCTGATTGATCTTTCGCCCAGCTGGAGGCACTAAACTCAGCATCTACTCCGCATCCATCACCCTATACATATTCATTTTTATATATAGCATTTTTTTCTGCACATTGCATATGTTAGGTTGGCCGGTGCTGAATGTATAATTTCAGGAGCAATTGCAGGTGATTTCTACCCATTTACTCCTTGCTATATTTATTTTCTTTTATATTCATGCATGAGGACATGCAAGAACTTAGGCATGGGGGTAGATATAGTGAAACTGAAATACTTTTATGCCAACCCTTAGGAAAACCTTGGAGGTGCATGTTACATGTACTTTAGGATCATAAATAAAAGAACCAGCTCCACCTCCAAAGCTCGCAATGGAGCTAGAAATCATCCGCAATAGCCATTTTCGACCCACCTGCTCACCCTTCCTGTTCTGAAATTTAGGATCAAGCTGAATGTAACCCGATATGGGAATTTTATGAAGTACAACTTATACAAGGTTACTTGTTTATAGCATATATACATAGTGCATCCATGAATAAGATTTTTATCAAGGGAATGCATTAGGGATTTTATCCTCTAGTTGATTCCTGTAATATGAAATCCAATGCAACTTTTCGCACACACGTAGAATTTGCAATGGATTCACGGTGAAGGCTAATAAAAGTCTTTAGTCTATCGGGAATAAGCAATGCTTCTTCTCCTAAACCCTTGGACAGTGTTTTGGGAGCTAGGTAGATTTTCTTCCAAAAATCCACCAAATAGTGTGAGATGAGAGTAGAGTGTACTGGTGCTCTAAGATTAGTGAAAGGAATCTTGAATCCAAGATAATTAGGAGATGATACTTAGAGATTAGGCATAGTTTTCACTCTCGGTTCCTGCGTATACATTTTGTACGAATTTTGAGAGCAACCAAATAAGGCAAATACATGGAGAGCGAGTCTTCATAAAACTAGGGCTAGGGTGGATGGTTACGACCGTTCTTTACAGAATCCTCGGCTGAAGGAGGGTATTGATGTCAAGGTCAGAAATACACTGTCGTATCCGTCTCTCCCAGTGCCGTGAGTAGGCACTTCCACCAAATAAGCCATCCAATGTCTCTTGAGTACCACCAATCCCTAATAATGCCTCCTCAATAAAGTTCATGGTTGTGTGCTAGTTGAGATATGAAAAAAAATAAAAAGAAGAAGAAGGAAAAAAAGAAAGAAAAAAATGACAAAAATAGAAAAATTAAAAAAAATTAGAAAAGGAAGAAAAATCAAAGAAAAAAAAGAGTGAATATTTAGTCTTTCTTTCAATTGCATTGAGGCAATATCACCAAATAAATTTGAGATCCACTAAATATGGCCTTAACCCACCTTTCTTTTGTTTCTGATTGACCGAATAGTGCCTCAGGAATTCTGACTTAGTGCTAGAGTTATGGGAACCCAATTAAAGTGTTAATGGCAAGTGAAACCAGCAAATATAGGTCACATATGTGAATCTGGTAAGATTATGAGCTCAAAGAATAAGAAAGAAAAGAAAAGAAAATGAAAAAGAGAAAGAGAGAATGAATATAAAGGAACTAGAAGAGAGCATATTTTTTCTCGTCTTTCTCTGGGTTGAGTTACTTGATAGTCCAAGAATCTAGATTCTGAAGTACTAATCTCTATGTAGCACAAAGTGAGAGTGAGACATCAAACAAACACCTATATCCATCGGACATCCTCTACCCAAGCTTAAAGCCGGGGTGGAATTCATATAATATCTTGAACACCCCGAGGGAGGAAGTCCACCTATCCCGCTAGAATTTTTACTAGGGGTCAAGTGCAGGCTTTAGAGGTGAATTAGTTTTTCACTCGAATCTGTTGCAAAAGCTACATAGCTACACTTTCACGAATGTCTGGATTTCTACAGCATAGAATGAGAACAAAAAGGAGAAAAATCTCTAGGCATACACATGACAAAATAATCAGTCCCTCAGGGACCCTTGTAAATAATTTAGTCTCCCATTTGCTAGGGACTAGCAAGATTTATGCATAGGAGTATGATTACACAGCAATCATAGGTCTTAATTGACCTAAATTAGGCTAGGACTTAGCATAAGTTAAGGTAATTCATGCGTGCATAAGCATTATTAACACCTTTACTTCTTTCTTTAGCTATGCATAAAATAATGCTATAATTTATTGACTAGTTGCATTATGTCAATTGTAGGTAATAAGATAATCAGAAGCTAGATCTGACGTCGGATCTAAAGTTGGATCGGAAGAATAAAAAATAACTGGTCTTGCAGTAGAGCTGGAGCGGAGGAGCTAGATTAGATGTATTAGATAATAATGTAAGGGAGTTAAGGTTTTCTATTCTATTAAGTAGGAATAAAACAATAAATTATGAAGAACTTAGGTCCATCCTCGCCCTAGAATAGCCTAGAAGCTTCCCCAAGACTTAGCCAACCTTAGATTAGGTCACCACACCCTAGGAAACCTTAAAACCCTAATTCCAACCTCTATCTAGACGTCCAGATGAGTTATAGGACGCCCGGAACCCTTAGCCAACTCCCGCACACCTTAAACCCACTTTTACATTGTTATTGGACGTCCAGACACTTGATCAGACTTCCAATTTCTGTAGAATACCCATTACAGAACACAAAATCCCTTCTGACTCTGATTGGACATCCAGAAAACAAGTTTGGACTTCCTATTTTTCACTATAAGACATCTGACACTATTATTAGACATCCAGAACTACCCACCAAACCCTATTTTGAGATTCAAGCCTTGATCTTGGATCTCTAGCTCCCTAAACCCAATTCTAACCACCTAGGAACCAAAATTAAGGTGCCCTAACCCTACTACATCACCTCTAAACCTCCCTAAGGACCTAATTAGGTCCTCACTAAACCTAATTGACTTGGATCATGGTCAATATCTTCCGTCTATTCAATTGGTCTCATTGAGTCCAATTGAGCCCTGATCTCAGCACACATTGTCCAATTGGACTCAGTGAGAGTCCAATTGACCTAGATCTAACTTAATTGAGTTGTTTTACTCTCAGGTAGGTTTTCACACATGCAATTAAACTTGTATTAAGTTTAATTGCTCTTTACCTTAGTGAATTAGGGTTTACAACCCTAATTTGAAACCTACCTTGAACTAAACCCACTAGAACCTAACTTAATCATTTTAGCCACCTATGTTTCGACCCACACACACCCTCACACATCATCCACATGAAAATACCAATCCTATAGTTCTTTAGATCTCTCTACTTTGTGTTGTTGCCTTGGTTGTTAAAATTAGCAACTAAGAGCCATTCAATTTTTAGATCCATAATTGGTGGATCTGAAATCCACCATCCATCCTCTCTCTCTCACTCTCTCACGAGCTCCCACCATAGGCCTCTCTAGAGAATTCCACAATTCTCTAGAGAACTTCCCTTCGGTCCATAAAAAGACCAAAAGGGTGGCCATTTGCACCCATTCACTCGTGGCTTCCATTTAGCTTAGCTACATTCCACCTCCACTCCACCTTCATGAGTTGCTTCACCATGGCCACCACCATCTCCATGCCAAGATGTTGGATCACCTCCTCAACCTCTCTACAAGGGCCAGCCTAAGCACCATTGGACACCCCTCCTTCTCCTCTCAACCAACTCAAAGACCATCAGAGCCCACCTCCGAATGCCTATATTTCTACTAGATTAGTAGCTTCATTCTTCATAGTTTACATGCTTTATTTACTGCTTAGTAGTGTAGTGATTGCGCAGCAATCGTAAGTCTTAACTGACTTAACTTAAGTTTGGACTTAGCATAAGTTAGGGTTATTCATGCATGCATACGCATTATCTGTATCTTTACTGCTTTCCTTTAGCTATGCATAAAATAATTTTATAATGTGCTGATTAAGTACATTATGTTGATTGCAGGGAATAAGCTGATCAGGAGCTCGATCTGAAGCTAGATCAGGAATAACGGGAGTTGTAGCAGAGCTGGAGCAGAAGGCCTAGTTTAGATGTAGGAAGAATAATGTAAGGGGTTTAAAGGTTTTCTATTATATTAAGTGGAAATAAAGCAATAGAATGTGAAGAGCTTAGGTCCATCCTAGCCCTAGGATAGCTTAGAGACTACTCCAAGCCTTAGCCACCCTTAGATTAGGTCACAACACCCTAGGAAGCCCTAAAACCCTTGTTCCAACCCTTCTCTAGACATCCAGATAAATTTTAAGACATCCAGGACCCTTAGCCAACTCCCGCACACTTCAAACCCACTTCTGCAGTGTTATTGGATGTCCAGACACTTTGTCAGAAGTCTAATTTCTGCAGAATACCCAAAATAGAACTTAAAATCCTTCCTGACTCTGATTGGACGTCCAGAAAACAAGTCTGGACTTCTGATTTTTGAGTATAAGACGTCTGATTCTATAATTAGACATCTGATACTGCTCTCCAATTCCTATTTTGAGATTTAAGCCTTGATCTTGGATCTCTAGGTCCCTAAACACAATTCCAATGCAATAGGAACCTAAATTAAGGTGCCCTAACCCTAGTACACCACCTCTAGACCTCCCTAACGACTTAATTAGGTCCTCACTAAACCTAATTGACTTGGATCTTAGTCAATTCCATCAGCCTATTCAATTGGACTCATTGAGTCTAATTGAGCCCTGATCTCAGCACACACTGTCCAATTGGACTTAGTAAGAGTCCAATTGACCTAGAACTGACTTAATTGAGTTGTTTTACTCTCAATTAATTTTTCACACACCGAATTAAACTTGTATTAAGTGTAATTGCACTTTACCTTAGTGAATTAGGGTTTATAACCCTAATTTGAGACCTACCTTGACCTAAACCCACTAGAACTCAACCTAATCAACCTAGCCACCTAAGTTTCGACCCACACACACCCACACACACCATCCACACGAAAATATCTAGCCTAGAGTTCTCTAGAACTCTCTACCATGTGTGCTTGCCTTGGTTGCCGAAAATAGCAACAAAGAGCCGTTCAATTTTTAGATCCACATTTGGTGGATCTAAAAACCACCATCCACCCTCTCTCTCTCACTCTCCCACAAGCTCCCACCATAGGCCTCTCTAGAGAATTCCATAATTCTCTAGAGAGCTTCCCTTTGGTCTATAAAAGACCCCTTGGGTGGCCACTAGCACCCATTTACTCCCATGGCAATTGCTCTCCATTGGTGCCATTCATGCCACCTCCACTTAGCCACTCACTCCACCTCCACGAGCACACTACCACCACCATGGAGGACACCATGCCGGGATGCTGGATCAACCCTACTTCTCTCCAAGGGTCGGCCTAGGTACATTGGCCGCCCCTCATTCTCTTCTCGACCACTCCAAGGCCATCAGGGACCACCCCTGAATGCCCTCTATTCTTCGAGCTCTAGATCATGCTCTTCATAATTTTTATTGCTTTCATTTACTTCTTAGTAGTGTAGTCTTACTTCTCCCCCAATGATGCATGCGAAATCCCGCCGTTGATTCTTGTATGCAATCGTTTTCTGGTAGTTAGATTTAATTTTAAGCATTCATGTATAAGCTTTCCTCTAGATTTCTTGTGCAACAACTCTCCCACAATGAATGAATTTCATTTTATACGTATATATCTCTTATGTGTTTGAAATCACCACGATCTGAATGATTATGATATTTGCGTGATTTAAGTGCCTGTTCTTTAACCGTCTATGTATTACGCACCAGCATGCCGTCTAAATAAAGTAGAGCAGCTTTAAAATCGATTTCAAAAATAAAAACAACGCCTCCCAGAGATGAACGACTGGGACTCAAAGTCTCGTTATTTTCAAAACAATATCTTTGTTGGATCGTATTTCGCAACTATACTACGATGCTTTTATCAAAAATGTGATCTATCACTCTCCAACAAATGGCGCCGTTGCCAGGGAGGCAATGTCATTTTTGTTGATTTCGATCTTTTACTTATCATTGGTAAATCTACCTCTACTTCATTTTTTTTGATGTGCAGGATAACACGAAAGAGAAAAAGGGATCTGCGCACACAATGAGCGTGGAAAAGAAATCAGGTGCACATCACATTCTCTTAGATTAGGTTTATTTTCTACACCCTAGGACTAGATCTACTTCCTGCAATTACTTTTTTTAAAAAAGGAAAGAGAAATTTATCTTATTTTGGTGGAAAAGAGAAAAAAATCAAGAAGAAAAGAAAATCTAAAAAAAAATCTAGATTGGATTTCCTTTTGAATCTTGGTTAGAAAAAAAAAAGAAAAAATAAAGAGATTTTCGTTGAATCTTTTGAAAAATTCTTCTTGAAAAAAAAAGTGCAAAAGATTAAAAGGAAAAAAAAAAGCATTTTTGGTGGAATGCTTGAATTTCAAGTTCAAACCTCTTTAAAAGCTTTTCCACCACCTTCTGATTTTCGACCAAATTTCAAATCTCATTTAAATTCCCATTACCGAAAAATTCGTCAGCGAAAAATTCTAAAATTTGGGTAGCACCTTCATTTTCAAACCATCTTTCAAATGCCACCGTTAGTTTAAAAAAATCTAAGAATAAAATTTTTAAAAATTCGCTAAGTCCATGGGGGTCAGATTTACCCAGATTCAGAAATTTTCAAATTTCCAAAAGCGAATTCGAGCAATCCGCGAATCTGTTTTGACTAAAAAAGGTGGAGTTTGAAAGCTGATCTAATTGGCTTTATTTCCATATTTTTTCCGAATTTTGGAATATCATTTGGTACTGTTTCAAAGAGAAAAACCGTCCAGGGGTCAAAGTTCCAAATCTGACCCCCTGATATTTAAAATTCCCTAAAAATTCAGTTGAACCAGAAAAAATTCCAAAAAAATATTCTCTGAAAAACTAATTGAAAAAGGAATCTACTCGAAAAATTTCAAATTAATTGGATTCCAATTATTATTAGAGAATCAACATTATTTTTGTGGCCTGTTGAAATAGAGAAAAAGAAACCCTAGAAGTGCATGCAACTTAGGTTGAACCTTTAGGGTCACAAATAGAGAGCGCACTTTTGGCTAATCTAGACTTAATCAAGTCTAGTTAGCCGGTGAGCTTGGTCACCTTGTGGGCCACTCACCACAAACCGCACTAAAGGAAATGGGTTAAAATTAACTTTAAAATACGAAATCAACCCGAGTTCGTTGTCGTACTACTGGGTGAGTTTAATCTCTCTTTTGCCAAACCTGGTGACTAAGTCTGTGGGGTAGTGTCAAACGACCGTGGCTCGGGGATCAACGGAACCTGAGGCGTAAGCCAAAGGAAGAACCTTCCCCTTAGTCCCCTTGTAACCAGACTGGCTGGGTTAGCTTGAGAGGCAGGATTCACTTTTCAGTCGGTTGTACGACGAACTTATCTTCAGGAATTCAAATCCCTAACAAAAAATCTGGCCACCTGATCTGTAAGGACCATTTGATTGACAGGGCCTTAGACTTGTCCTACGTGGCTACACCAACCCAGGGGTTGGTGTAGCCACGTATGATAGGAGGTCACTTCGACCTCACTTGGTTAGACCTTGGGAGCCGCTCCCAAGGAGGCGAGTCACTTCTATCTGCTAAGCCGCGATGGCTAACATTGGATCTGGACTTAATCAGGATCTAGAAGAGCTAGACCCACGAGCTTATCTGAGAGCTCGGGTCACTGAATCAGCTCAACCTTGGGATCAGAACCCAAGGTGGCGAAGATGACTTTTCGCTTTGCCTGATCCTTCTCCTCGGGTCACCGAAATGGTTAACCCATATCCTAACCCTGGATATTATGACCCATACCAGTTGGTCCCTCAAAGGATCATATCTTATAACCCAGGAAATGGATTTCATACTCCCGCTTCTCACCCATGGAACATGGGTAGACCAGATTCACCCCCTGGAACCCCTGAAGAGCTACCGATGCATATGTGGCCACATTATAGAATACAAAGTGCCATAGCGAGCGCTAAGGAAAAGGCCGCATCCTATCTATGCGAAATCTAGGCTATCATTGAGTCGAACCAAAGACAAAGCCGGATTCCGCATCAACAAGCTGTGATGGAGTTCCTTTAGGAAACAGCAGAGATAACAAGGCGAATGGGACAAAATCGGGAAACTCAAGAACTATTGCTTTTGAGATATCAAGTGGAAAATAGCGTTGAAGACCTTGAAGAATCTGAAACAATTACGCCAGAAGAACACATAGAAGATTCTCGGGAGTAGATGCCCGAAGATCACTCAGGGGAAAAAGAATCTAGCATGGATATGAGACAAGAGCAGGAAGTATGCTGAATGGGTTCATCTGAAATTGAGGAGGAAAGGACTGATATCTCCAGGATTGAGCCGCAATCAGATTATCCTGAATCCTGGGAGACACCTTTTGGGTTTGATAACCCAATTGAGATAAGGGAAGCAGATCCAATTGAGGATATGGATCCTAAGGCAGACATTACATGCGACACTACTGATCAATCTTGACCACTTCCCATTGTAGGTGAACCTGTGCTAGAGCCAACATCTTCTGATCTGCACTCTTCTTCTTTCTCCTACATCCCTAATTCGGATATTAGAGATTCTAAGATGACACTTTCTATCCCTGATCCTAACATCTGAAAACCAGAAGTAGCTATGGACGACTTAACTGAAGAAATAAATATGCTACCTAAGGTAGGAATTACTGAGGAACCCAATGCATATGGGGGTGAAGCTTTGAGCAGAAGGAGTTGGGGATGCACCTATCATCCTAGTAGATGGCTCGACTTTGAGCCTGAGGAGACAACCTCTGATGAATCAGAGATGGGTACTGATGAGGTTGAAGTAATTTCTGATGAGGATTTCAGTGACCTCCCCATAGATCTTCTACTTTCATGGATACCCCCATATGACCCAGAGCCTAGAGAGGGAATGATCTTTGATGTCAATTATCATTATGAGGAACCCTATGACTCAGATTCTGGTTCTGAGATACATGTTGATCTACTCCCTTAGCAACTTCCTCTGAATTGTGCGACATGATAAATCAGCTAAATCAACATCATGATACCACCACTGATTATCCTCTATTTTCCACTACCACTCCACACTTTCTTATAGCTAGACTTTTTGGAGTAGGGATGCATAATCAGATGGTTCGTATCTCCGGACCACTGATTCTGGGAGCATACGAGCGTATCTTTCTCTTAATCTTAGCCGACTTCTATGCTAGAAATGACACATTTCATTGAGTTTTCGCCCAGCTGAAGGCAATAAACTCAGCACATATAGATACCATTCGCCCCACATTCCACCATCATTTATATATAACCATTTTTATACATAGCATATTTTTGTTTTAGCATATTTCCCTTTTATATTGCAAATTAACAGGTTGGCCGGTGCTGAATATAATTTCAGGAGCAATTACAGGTGATTTCTACCCATTCTCTCCCTGCAGCATTTATTTTCTTTTACATTCATGCATGAGGACATGCAAGAACTTAGGCATGGGGGGGTAGAGACAGAAAAACTGAAAAAAATTTTATGCCAACACTTAGGAAAACCTCAGAGCTGCATGCAAAATGTACTTTAGGACCTTAAATAAAAGAACAACCGGCTACACCTCCAGTGCTCTCATTGAAGCTAGAAATCGTTCGCAACAACCAATTCTGACTCACCCGCTCACCTTTTGTTCTAAATTTAGGGTCAAGCTGATTGTAACCCAATACGGGAAATTTACGAAGTACAAATTATATGAGGTTACATGTTTATAGCATGTATAGATATTGCATTCATGAATATGATTATTTTATTAAGAGAATGCATTAGGGATTTTATCCTTTAGTTGATTCCTGTAATCTGGAATCCAGTACAACTTTTCACACACATAGAATTTGCAATGGATTCACGGTGAAGGCTGATAAATGTCTTCAGTTTGTCGAGAAGAAGCAGTGCTTCTTTTCCTGAACCCTTGGACAATGTTTTGGGAGTCAGGCAGATTTTCCTCCAAAAATCCACCATATAGTGTGAGAGAGTAGAGTGTATTGGTGCTCTAAGAATAGTGCAAGGAATCTGGAATCCTAGATAATTAGGTAATGATACTCTGAGATTGGACATAGCTTTCGTTCTTGATTCCCGCGTATACATCTTTGTGCAAAATTGTGAGAGCCACCGAATAAGGCCAATACGTGGTGAGCGAGTTTTCATAAAACTAGGGCTAAGGTGGATGGTTACGACCTTTCTTTACGGAATCCTCTGCTGAAGGAGGGTATTGATGTAAGGTCAGAAATACACCGTCCTTTCCGTCTCTCCCGGTGCCGTGAGTAGGCACTTCCACCAAATAAGCCACTCAATGTCTCTTGAGTACCACCAATCCCCAATAATGCCTCCTTAATAAAGTTCAAGGATGTATGCCAGTTGTGCTATGCTAAAAAAAAAAATGATGAAAAGGAAGAAAAATTGAAAAAAAAAGAAAAAGAAGAAAAAAAAAATGTTGACGAAGAAAAAAAAAGTCTGTGAGTATTTAGTTTTCATCGAGGCAATACCACCAAATAAAATTGAGCTCCACCAAATATGACCTTAACCTATTTTTCTTGTGTTTCTGACCGCCCGAATACTAGCTGAGGAATCCCGACTTAGTGTTAGGGTTATGAGAACTCAATTAAAGTGTTAATGCCTAGTGTGACCACCAAATACAGATCCTATGTGTGAATCTGGTGAGGTTGTGAGCTCTAAGAAAAAGAAAGAAAAAGAGCAAGAGAGAATGAATACGAAGGAATCAAAGAGAGCATAGTTTTTCTCGTCTTTATCTAACTTAAGTTACATAGTAATTCGGGAATTTGGATTCTGTAGTACTAGTCTCTATGTAGCACCAAGTGAGACTGAGCCACCAAATATATAATCCTTTCCCTCAGAGATTCTCTACCTAAGCCCAAAGCCGGGGTGAAATTCATAGAATATCTTGAATACCCTGAGGGAAGAAGTCTGCCTATCCTGCTAGAATTTTTATTAGGGGTCAAGTATAGGCTTTAGAGGTGTATTAGTTTTCACTCAAATCCGTTGCAAAAGCAACATAGCTGCACCTTCACAATTGTCCGGATTTCTAGAGCATAGGATGAAAACAAAAGGGAGAAAAATCTCTATGCAAACACTTGATAAAATAACCAGTCCCTTAGGGACCCTTGCTATAAATAATTTAGTCTTGCATTTGCTTGGGACTAGCAAGATTTAGGCATGGGGGTATGATTGCGCAGCAATCATAGGTCTTAATTGACCTAAATTAAGTTAGGACTTAGCATAAGTTAGGATTATTCATGCATGCATACGCATTATCTGTATCTTTACTGCTTTCCTTTAGCTATGCATAAAATAATGTTATAATGTGCTGATAAAGTACATTATGTCAATTGCAGGGAATAAGCTGATCAGGAGTAGGATCTGAAGCTGGATCAGGAATAACGGGAGTTGTAGCAGAGCTGGAGCAGAAGGCCTAGTTTATATGTAGGAATAATAATGTCAGGGGTTTAAAGGTTTTCTATTCTATTAAGTATAAATAAAGCAATACAATGTGAAGAGCTTAGGTCCATCCTAGCCCTAGGATAGCCTAGAGACTTCCCCAAGCCTTAGCCACCCTTAGATTAGGTCACAACACCCTAGGAAGCCCTAAACCCTAGTTCCAACCCTTCTCTGGACGTCCAGATAAGTTTTAAGACGTCCAGGACCCTTAGCCAACTCCCACACACTTCAAACCAACTTCTGTAGTGTTATTGGATGTCCAGACACTTTGTTAGACGTCTAATTTCTGCAGAATACCCAAAACAGAACCTGAAATCCTTCCTGACTCTGATTGGATGTCCAAACAACAAGTCTGGACTTCTGATTTTTTAGTATAAGACGTGTGATTCTATAATTAGACGTCTGATACTACTCTCCAATTCCAATTTTGAGATTTAAGCCTTGATCTTGGATATCTAGGTCCCAATACCCAATTCCAACCCCATAGGAACCTAAATTAAGGTGCCCTAACCCTAGTACACCACCTCTAGACCTCCCTAAGGACTTAATAAGGTCCTCACTAGAACTAATTGACTTGGATCTTAGTCAATTCCATCAATCTATTCAATTGGACTCATTGAGTCCAATTAAGCCCTGATCTCAGCACACACTGTCCAATTGGACTCAGTAAGAGTCCAATTGACCTAGACCTGACTTAATTGAGTTGTTTTGCTCTCAATTAAGTTTTCACACACCCAATTAAACTTTTATTAAGTTTAATTGCACTTTACCTTAGTGAATTAGGGTTTAAAACCCTAATTTGAGACCTACCTTGACAAAAACCCAGTAGAACCCAACCCAATCAACCTAGCCACCTAATTTTCGACCCACACACACCATCCACACGAAAATATCTAGCCTGGTGTTCTCTAGAACTCTCTACCATGTGTGCTTGCCTTGGTTGCCAAAAATAGCAACCAAGAGCCATTCAATTTTTTGATCCACATTTGGTGGATCTAAAAACCACCATCCACCCTCTCTCTCTCACTCTCCCACGAGCTCCCACCATAGGCCTCTCTAGAGAATTCCATAATTCTCTAGAGAGCTTCCCTTAGGTCTGTAAAAAGACCCCTTGGGTGGCCATTGGCACCCATTCACTCCCTTGGCAATTGCTCTCCATTGGTGCCATTCACGCCACCTCCACTTAGCCACTCACTCCACCTCCATGAGCTCACTACCACCACGAAGGAGGACACCATGCTGGGATGCTAGATCAACCCTACTTCCCTTCAAGGGTCGGCCTAAGCTACATTGGCCACCCCTCATTCTCTTCTCGACCACTCCAAGGCCATCGAGGACCACCCCTGAATGCCCTCTACTCTTCTAGCTCTAGATCATGCTCTTCATAATTTTTATTGCTTTCATTTACTGCTTAGTAGAGTAGTCTTACTTCTCCCCCAGTGATGCATGCGAAATCCCCCCGTTGATTCTTGTATGCAATCGTTTTCTGGTAGTTAGATTTAATTTTAAGCATTCATGTATAAGCTTTCCTCTAGATTTCCTTGTGCAACAACTCTCCCACGATGAATGAAATTTCATTTTATACTTATATATCTCTTATGTGTTTGAAATCACCATGAGCTGAATGATTATCATATTTGCATGATTTAAGTGCCTGTTCTTTAACCGCCTATGTATTACGCACCAGCATATCATCTAAATAAAGTAGAGCAACTTTAAGATCGATTTCAAAAACAAAAACAATGCCTCCCAGAGACGAACGACCAGGACTCAAAGTCTCATTATTTTCAAAACAATATCTTTGTTGGATCGTATTTCACAACTATAGTACGATGCTTTTATCAAAAATGCAAGCTACGACCTCCAACATGTAGCACTATCTTCTCCCCCAATGATGCATGCATAATCCCCCATAGATTCATGTATGAAGTCATTTTTTGATAGATGCTAGTTTTTACATTCTCTATACAAGCATTCCGCTACTGGTGCTCTGCAACTCTATTATCATCATCTTTTTATATATATGTTGAAAATCACCATGTGCTTGATTATCATCTTTTGGTGTGATTGAAGTTGCATGTTTTCAATTTCTTATATTCTGGCAACTAAGCATGTCATGCGTAAATATGAATTTAGTATAAATCGATGTGTGATTTTAAGCAAGTAGAGTAACAGAGATCGATTTCAAATCTGCATTTCCTTAAACGCCTCCCAGAGATGAACAACTGAGACTCAAGTCCCATTATCTTTGTAAATTATTTTTGACGAACATTTTTGCGCGACTATACTACGATTTCTGACGATTTTGAAATGCGCAAAAATGAGATTGTCAAGTACATGCGCAGTTGAAGCGCAAGTGCAGGGGCAGCGGCGGCAGTGTCATGTATCACCCATGCACGTGAGACAAGGGTGCGTACAGCGCACGTCAGTGGTGCGGCAGCAAGGGAGCGTGACTGAGTTCTTCTGCAACACTTGCGGTGGGGTCTTCAACAACATTTATGACCACCAGTAAATGTCCTGTATACGAATTTGATTCATTCCTCCACTATAAATGGACCCCTACCCCTCCCAATTTTCTTCATCTATTTCCTTCTTCCTCTCACTCTCCAAGGCTCTGGTGTGAGCTTGTTCCAAGCCTAGGATGCTCCTCTAGAGTAGAAAACAAACATTTATTCCCACCTCTCATCCCCATTCGTGGAGCATCCCATGGCCGTCTTCTCACCTCTCTACAGAAAGAAGATCCTCACCACAACTCCATCCTACTGCACACTCCGTCCTCCAGCTCAATCTTTGTTCGTCCTGCACCTTACTTTCCTCTAAGCGACGTTAGAGCAAGTTGTCCTCCAAGCGACCATCGAGGGGGATTTCTCTCACTTATCTCTATCTTTATTACTATTGTAGTATAGATTTCCTGCTTTCCTAGTTGTAATAAACATCTGATTATAAAAATACATGATTATTTCCCTCTCTGTCTCTGTCTCTCACTATTTATTTTACAAGTAGATTAGCTAGAATTCATCAACCTGATCTCTTGCTTACTTAAAATACTAAAAAAATCAAGAAAGATAAAAATCACAAAAACAAATAAAATGCGAAACGTAGATTTTCAAAACCAAACGTTTGCCTACCCGTGTTCGACCCAGGACTCACTTTTTGAGTTTTGGTTAGAAATTTTATCTGATCAATAGATTTTCTTGTGAATCGAACAACAATAATGGGTTTTCAAAATCCAAACCTTCTCGCGATGAATTTCCAATGCGATCAAGATTGCTTGCATGTCCCATGCCAATTTCAAGTGATAGCCAGAAAGAAGATGAAGATGACGAGACCGAGGTAAATTCTTTCTCATTAGAAGAACTTGATGGGAAGCTCATCATGGCCTCTAATTACCCCTAATTAACTAGTCCTTCTAGTTAATTAGCTAGGAGTATGTAAATATATGGGTTAATTATTAAATAAGGGATAAAATAGTAAACGACCATAAAATAAGTTAAAAATGCTATATTATTATCCAATTAATATTATTAATATTTTAATTGATAAGTGGACACGAAATATCATCCATAATTTACCTAATTAACCTATTAACTAACTTAAGTTTAACTAATAACTAAGTATGTAATAACTTAACCTTACTTAATTAAATAAATTACGCTAAAAAGGTCAAAAATGCAAATTCAAGGTTTAAATATAATAATTGTCTTGTTTATAATCATGTGTAAAAAGTTGAAAAAGATTTAAATTAAAATAAATCTTGGAAACCTTAGCTTACATTTTAATCCTTATGTCTTATTTCAATCAAGTCCTTATTCTTCACCTAGGTCCTCAGTTTTCATTACAGGTAAGTCCCTGAAAACTTCTTCTTCTTCTTTCCTTCTTTAGCCTCTTCTATGGCTGACGACAGGAGGTGGATACACCCATCGATCACTGCGAATCCGATGTCCTTCCTTCCTTTCCAAGCTCCTGGAGCTTGTGCTTACCATCCTCTTTTCATCCATCGGTCTGGATGAAGTTGCAATCCTATTTTAGAGTTGAACTTAACCTCACCAGCGTCAAAGAAGATGCTAGTGGTTACTTCACTCCTATACCTTTCTCCATCAAGATACATCCTTCTCCACAGCCGCCGCAACCTATAAATACCCCTCCACACCCTCAATTTCAGTAGTTAACTCCCTTCCTTCTTCTTCCATTCAGGTAACAAATAGGCTATTCCCTCCAAAATCCGACGACGTTCCTCCGCTTCCTCCATCTTCCTCCTTTCACCTTTGCTCACTCAGAATCTTCGCCAATGTCTGTTGAGTCTTTTGATGCAGAGCTGACACTGGATTTCCTCTACTTCACACCGCCTACACCCGTCGGACTTCTTTCCTCGCCCCTCTGATTTCCTCCTCCATTAAGGACCTTTGACGGAGATCTTCTGCCCCCTTCATCTACGTAATAGTAGGATTGGTAAGTAGTTCAATTAGAATAGTTAGTTAGGTAGATTAGACAGACTTAATGTCAGATTTTCAATCATCTTCCTCAGCTCTGCCAAGCTCGTTGAGCTTCACTGGTGCATTCTTTTGACCTTTTGAAACGTCGATCACCTTCCATAATCTCCCATGATTATTTCTAACACCTTAATTCTCTTATCTGAACACCTATTCGCTTAATCCACCTCCACCTTCACCAGTTGCTTCCACTGTCCATGGTGGAAGTATCTGAGGATAATTCACCTCCACTGGGGCCCTCCACCACTTAACCATCACTTAAGGGCCCCTATCTTCACTTTAATTTGAATAATAATCATTTATTTAATAAACACCAAAATTCCATACACTCTCCTGAGGTTGCAGTCAATGGTGGCTCAGGAGGAGTTTCTCCAACTAATCAACCACCCGTACACCATCGCCACACTTCGCTATCATGATCTCTCCACTCAATTGAGTGAGAGAACATGTCTTGAGTTTGAACAAACTTAGATTACACTTTTTATGAAATCACTGTATATCTTCTATTTTAATCACCAATTGAGCCTATTGATGAGCTTTCGAGGTTCCTTGCAACCTTAGAAAACTTTTTAGACACTTAATGGCAAGTTTTTATGTCTTTTATACACTGTCAGCCATTTTCTGGACTCATCGGAGCTCCGGCGAGCTCCGACGAGTCGAAAACTCTCTTCAGCGTAAGGAACTTCTTGAGAAGCTCCAAATTGCTTGTTTGAGGACTAGGGATTCTATCTTGATGGCTATTTCAATGATTGGATATCTAGAGCTAGATTTAGACCATTCTCTTCTCCAACTCCGACGGAGTTGGAGAGGTGTCTCCGTTAGGGTTTAAGAAGTTTTGAGACTTTTAGAAGCAAGAGTGAGGATCATAGAATTCATCCCAACCCTAATTTGTTGAGAAGGAAGAGAGGTTTACAAGCATGATCCTGAGTTTTCACCCTTCAAATCAAAGAACAAGGCCTTCCTTGAGTATCAAATTGATTTTGTAATTGTGTAGAGTGTCCTTAGAGCATTCCAGTGAGGCTTTATTTGTTCAATTTGGAGCTCTGATGCGATCAGAGTGTTCAATTGAGTCTTGGCCTAGAAGGAAATGAGATAGTCCCACATCGGCAAAGGAGGAGTGTGCACCTGCGAATAAAAGTAAAATGTGTAAGGGCCTTATCGGTTCTCAGCGATAGGCACACAATTAGCACGTGTGTGTGTGTGGGTGCGTGCAGTGCACGTGTCGGGGTGTGTGTGTGCCTGTGGGAGTGTGAGCGTGGGCCAGTGAGGGCGTGTACATGTGGGCCTGGGAGGCTGTGGGCTGGAGAGGCTGGAGACTGTACTGAACCAGAAATAAACCAAACCTAATAAAAACTAGGCTCGGACCCCATACTACTCAATTGAGATGAATTCAAGTTGACCTAAATTACTTTCTTTTGCACATAATTAAGCATAATTAACTATGTTGAGAAAGCTAATGATAATTTTAATGGCACCATTCCCAGTGAGGTAATTGTAGATTATATTCACCGTTACTGCTTTTTAGTTGTTTTGTTTTCTATCTTCTTTTCAGGTTTACCTCTGCAGGTATTCTGAGGAAAGGAGGCAGGTTTCTTATTTCTATTTTGTTTTTCATTATACATACCATTGTGAGTATTTCTTTCTTAGTCTCTAGTATAGTTTGTATTGTTGCTTTTAACTGGTTAAAAATTTTAAAAAAAATACAAAAATACACATACAACTTGACTAGCAGCAGCATGTTGTAGGCATACACTCTTAGGAGGGCATATACCTGCTAGTAGTTCTGTGGTTTGACTTGGGAAAATTCTTCTTTTCTTTTTCTCGCATCAACGGGAAAACACGCGCAAAACCACGTAGATCCCTGTCTTGGAGTTAACAACATGGCCATATTTTTGTATGAAAATACATAAAAAGCGGTCAATTTACTTCTATCATTTTTTTGAGAAAGATTAAGTAGAAAAAGGGGATAATAAAATTTGTGACTTAAATCTGCTTGCATAATGCATGCGAGTTTTATCGCTATCGTCTGTTGCATGCTATCACGCACACAGCACTGATTAGCCCATATTTGTGGGCCATTTAAGTATTTAAGTGCCTAGACATTAGCTTAATTCTAACATTTATTTAGCATAAATTAGGATGTAAATAGATTAATTCATATTTCTAATTTAATTACATAATTCATGCATTGCATTCATATTTTAAATGCTTTTAGAATTAGCTTAGAATGGCATTCATTTAATTAGTTAACCAATTAGGTACATTGTTTAAGTTAACATAAAAGTTGAGGGTTTGTATGTAAATAACCAAAATATTTTAACAATATCCTTTATTCTTCTTCTTTTTAGCAATGGCTCGGCTACTGTTGCAATGCCTCCAGCCGCACTAAAGCCACATTCATGGATCAGCGAAGAAGGTGGATCTGCTCCTAGCTCTCCATTCAAATTCATGCAGGCAGCTACAAAAAGAGGAGAGAGGCTGCTGAGCGGGGTAGGCCTCCACCCCCAACCCACACTGTGCAGAGAGTCCCTTACTTCCATTCCATACAGCCGACCTCAACCACGGCGATGACCTTCCACCACCGTGGGCGTGTGGTGTGATAGGCGACACCGCCATCTGCAGATCGTCTGCATTACCGTGAGCACCTAGCCATGCACCTCCCTCGCCGTCGTCACCAACAACCACCGTCGTAGCTACTGCAATCACTCCTCAGCCACTTAAGACGCCTTGGAAGTTTCCTAGACGTCTGAAGCTTCGACCTTCCCACACCAGCAATAACCACACTCGCCCACTTCACTGCCAACCACCTGCCCTCGTCCGCACACCTAAAGCGCAAGCCCTAATCCGCACGCCGTCCCGCCTATAGCCTTCCTGTGCTTGCGCGCCTTCCGCCTGTAGCATTCCCGCGCCTGCAGCCTCCCCACCGCTACCTGCAGTGCTGCACCATTGCTTGCATGCACTCGCACCTTCCGCCAACAGTGCGCACACTCTCCTACCACGCCTTCCGCCAACTGCAGAGCACCACGCTTCCGCTCTAGCAGCTGCAGCCTTCCTGCGCCCCACGCACCTGCCGGCGTGCAGCACCAGTTGCAGCGCTCACCCTGCAGCAGCAGCAGCCGCATTCACCAGCAGCGCCACCTCCGCGCGCACGTAGTCCCATACGCACACCTGCTCGCCAGGACACCAGCCACGTCTGCCCACGCCGCACGACCTGCAGCATTTCAGCCCCCCACCAGAACCCACCACCACCGGAGCTCCGTCCGGCCAGCTCCGGCCACCGCGCAACTCGCCGCCACCACTGCTGCGAAGCCCTCAGTCCAAAGAACTTCCTCCAAGCTTCTCACGTCCGGCCGTCAGCTCCTCTTCGCGCGCGGCCAAGGCGAATAAATCCCTTGTTTTGCTAGAGTATCCATGCCATTAATAATTACATTTTCCTCCACTGTCATATTTTAATGATATTTTATTGAATCTACATTGCAACAAATATCCTCTAGTTATTAAGAATTGCTATTTCATCATGATTTCTTGATTCAACCTTAATCTAAAGGCAATTTTGGCCTGATTGTTGTCTAAACTAACTACGAACAAGCATTTTTAAATGGTACGAATTTAAATACATCATTGCCTCCCTGTGGATACGACCCGCTCTTCTGCGAGTGGTTATTTCTTTTAAATATTGATTAGTCAATTTTTCCACCACATAAAACTACAAACGACCTTAAAGCGAACAATCGACTCTAAAGCGAACAATCGACTCGTCAAATGCCGCCATTGACGAGGAGGCAATAGATGCAATAATCTCACCAGATTTTTTTTTGATTATTTGTCACTTGCACAGTTATTTGACCATTTATTATTTTCTTTTCTATGCGAGAAATTTGTGCAAGAATCAGCCATTGTGAGAGGTGACCCTTGACGTCGCCAGAGGAGAATTGGTAGAGCTATTCTGAAAAGGAGGAGAAGGACGAGGACGTGACGGTCATCATTGTACATTTAGTCGCTAATCTGATTAGAATTGAATTAGGACTTTAGATTTAATTTTTCATTGCATTTTGTTTGAAACCCTTATTCTGGGGTATATTTTGAGGGGTTTGTTCCCCGATTTTGTTTTAGGCTCGTGTTGGGTAATTTTTGGGAGCCTATTCCTATTTCTTTAGATTTAGGTTTTTAGTTTATTGATTACCTTAATTTGCTTGTGCAGAAGTAGTTTAAAAAAAAAAAACAAAACAAAACGAGCTACTTGCTAGAAGCTGCCTGCCCTTAGGATGAACCATTTAGGTTTGTATGAGCAACCTCTAGATTTATTTCTCTGCATTGAGTACATTATTGCATCGTTGATTGCTGGAAGCAAGGTACGCATTTTCTTACTGTGCATCCTATTCTTGATCACACAGTGCATTTGGACTTAATGCGAAGACCACCTAATCTGCATTGAATAAATTAAACAAGTGGTCACATATTTTCTAGAAAAAGGACTATTTAAAGGAGGGACATTTTAAAAACCAAGGATTTGATTTTCAAACTTGGCATACGATTCAAAATTCAAAATCTTTTGCAGTGTATGCACACTTATTTCGCTTGCACCACGGCACGCTTTTAGGCACTCCTTAGGTTTGGAAATACTAGGACAAGAGCCCTCCTACCATTGGATTCTGAAGTGTTCGAAACTTGAGATCAAAGGTTTTGTAAATCCAAAGAGGAGGATACCCTGTCACGGATTTTTGGGGGTAGTTGAGAAGCACCGCGAAAGCACAGCTTCAAAGGAAGGCTTAGGCCTACTTACATCCCTCGATCTTCCATCTTTGGAGTTGCTCTGCCATTTGAGATTTTGGGAAGAACACCTAAGCTCCAACTAGGTCTTCTTAGGCGAGCCGTAGGTCGACAATAGGCACGTAAATTGATTGAACAAATTTTATTGTCACCTGCAATCTGACTTAAAATCAGAAGCCTAAATTGGGAAAGACCTAAAAGGTCCTTTTTGAATTGTGTTTTGCTTGGGGAATTCTGAATGGGGTGTGAGTCAGAATGGACCACATTGATTTTCATCCTTTCACATCATGCCTACACCTTCACCCCCACTCTGCATCCTTCGATCCCAGACGTCGTGATGGTCCATCCCTTGATGGACATAATGACAATCATTGGGATCCGTTTTACTCCTATTATAGGAGTATTGGCCTGGTTAAGCCACAAATCAATGAGCAAAACCTTGGAGCGGGATTTGCTTTGCCCAATATCCCACACACCATAGAAATACCCAACCCACCCTCCCTGAAAAATTATAGTGGTTGGACAGACACTCCTCGGTACTATAAGCCTGAGCCTGACTTCTCTCATGATAAAAATGACCTCTCCTCTTTGAAGATGGAAATGCAGAAAATGCAAAACGAAATGATTGAATTGTTAGGAGAATCTTCGAGAGCAGGCCAACAAGAAAGAGATGAAATTAGCCACCCAATCTACCCCATTGAAGATGATGTACACCCCTCTACAATAGATGCATCTCTAGTGGGAGAGCTACACTTTAAGTTGGAGGGAAATTCTGGGGAGAATAGTTACTTTTCGAAGATCGATTTTGAAACCTCCCCATTAGATGACACTTCCTTTAGAGATCCACACCTCAGGTGTGAGGAAGATACACATGAAAGTAGCTATGCATTCGATGAAGAAAGGTGGCAACCCGAGGAAGATGATGATAAGGTTGAGTATCCACCTGAATTATATTGGAGTCAAAAGAAGGGAATGATGGTACCATTGGAAGACCTCGACCCAGATGATAGTATTTTCGTGACATTTGATGAAGTGGGTCAAAGTCAAGTTGTTAATCCTACCCTCCCTTCTGATCATGAGATGGAACTCAAGCCCACCCTTAGGGAACCTAACCCTAAAGAAATTGACATTTATGTGGAGTCTGATGTTACCAATGTAAACCATTTACCTCAGATAAGGCACCCTAGGGGATCTGCTTGGATAGTAGATGATTCTAGGCCATGTGTACATGATGAATTGTGTGATGAGGAGAAAGATGAATTATATGCGGAACCTACAATCAAGATTTGGAGTGACACTAAGGGTGATTATGTCTTATTTGAAGAGTTAACCCCTGAGGATGTCACAAATTTGGCCAAATTAGGTTTCCTTAGCACAACCATTGATAATATTTCTCCCCATGATGAAATGATAGAAAATTTCGAAGCAACTTCTAAGATTTATGTGGATTCACATATAGACTCCGGGGAAGATTTGAGTAAAGAACAAAAGCCCGGGGATGACATTGAAAGGATAATCCCTAGATCTATTGCTTCCTACCTGCCATCATTCATTTCGAAGTCACCCTATGATTCGTTTATATCTGAAAGGGAAATTGTGACCCCTGATGAAGAGCAGGAAGATACATGTGATGGTGCAAGGAATGCTACGGATGAAATTGAGCATTTAGAAAGTGTTAGGGATGCACACCGAGCTGATTAAACCCAACCTAGATCTTATGCCCATCCCGCAACCTCGTAACTTGGACACCCTAGACGATCCTTGCCTAAGAGAATTGCTCACTATTGTTCTGACCAGGGGGCTTAACAGACCAATATTTCCCATAATAGAGTATAGGGTATGGGTTGATGATTTCTTTAGTCAGTCCATTACCCTGGGGGTTTATCCCTGCACCATTCCTTCGCCATTCTTTTTGGTGGATCCATCTCATCCCCTCCCTACCCCTTTGGAGGTTGTTATACTTTTTTATCCTTTAGAACCTCCTCTGGTGACCTGGGAAGATTTCATTCCCATCTTAGTTGGGCAAGCATTTTCAATCAGGATTCATCATCAGCTCGCCAACATCCTAGGTTACCTATTTTCCAGGCCAACATATCTTTGCTCATTTTTATGGCCTATTTCTGCAATTCTTGAACCTGATTTGCAGGTTCTTTGGCTATTCAGCCTAGCTCTGACCCAGGTAATATCCTTCTATGCAATGAGGACATTGCTGATTTTAGGTATGGGGGGGTGTACTTAGGGATATACATAGCATAGTGCATTCATTGCTTACATTTGCATAAAAAAAAAAGAGTTTTGAGCTTAATTGGCTAGATCTTGCAGTCCTAAGAAAATCAGAACTTTAGGGTAGACTAAATTAATTCTAGGGTCAAACTTTCGAAGCTAAATGAGCTACTAGCTTTAGACCTTTAGGGTCCTTTGTGGACTTAAAAACTTAAGTAGGAGTTAAGTTGCGGACCATTCCTCAAGTGGTTGAGGAAGGGAAGCTAGGGTTTGAGTTAAAAGGTGGGGTAGTACCTGGAGTCTTGTTCTACCTTTTTGTTTATGGGTCCTTGTAACCCAAGCATCCAAATTTCACATACTTGGTCTGGTAATTAACTTAATTTCTTTCTTTCTGATAAGAGATTTGGTTCTCTTAGTTTTGACTTAGGAGAGGCTTGAAAACACATTTTGATTAGAAGAGTTCCCGCCATAGGAGAGGTGGAGTATATACCCACCTTGAGGATGCAATGATAACATATTACATCCTCAGCGCTTGTCTCTTAGGATATCTATCCTATTGGGGGAATGAGTGGCCCTATCTCGAAGTGCCGATTGCCATAGGCCTGAATTCACCTAAGAAATCCATGGGCGATACTATCTCGAAGTGTCGATTGCCAGGAGTTCTTGGGGTCATTATGGCCGATGCTATCTCGAAGCATCGAAAGCCAGGCACCATTCAAGGTATGGTAATGGGGACAATGAATCCGACACAGACCGTGTTGATAGCTGATCTGAGGTTAGACTTAGAAGAATCAAACAAAAAAATTATATATATATATAAAATAAACTTTTTCCTTTAACTCAAATAACTCTGACCAATGCACAGGCACAGATGCTTTAATCTAAGGGATCAATAAACTTTAGGGTAGAGTCAGAAATCAGGGAAACTTGTGCCTGCAACTCATCTTTAGCCAACATACTCTGTTACCTTGGGTCTAGAGTCTGAACTTGGGAACCTTGGGTCTAGAGTCTGAACTTAATATGCTTTTGAAGGAAGACTAAGTGAGTTGACTAGTCTACTTGGAGTGCTAGGTTTTGCTTAATTTTGCTAGGGACTAACAAAAACTAGGCATGGGGGTATTTGATTAGCCATATTTGTGGGCTATTTAAGTATTTAAGTGCCTAGAAATTAGGTTAATTCTAACATTTATTTAGCATAAATTAGGATGTAAATAGATTAATTCATACTTCTAATTTAATTACATAATTCATGCATTGCATTCATATTTTAAACGCATTTAGAATTAGCTTAGAATGGCATTCATTTAATTAGTTAACCAATTAGGTACATTAAGTTAACATAAAAGTTGAAGGTTTGTGTATAAATAACCATAATATTTTAATAATATCCATTATTTTTCTTTTCAGCAACGGCTCGGCTGCCGCTGCAATGCCTCCTACCACACTAAAGCCACATTCATGGATCAGCGGAGAAGGTGGATCTGCTCCCGCCTCTCCACTCAAATTCGTGCAGGCAGCTACAAAAAGAGGAGAGAGGCTGCCGAGCGGGGTAGGCCTCCACCCCTAACCCACATTGTACAGAGAGTCCCTCTCTTCCATTCCATACTGCCGGCCTCAACCACGGCGACAACCATCCATCACCGTGGGCGTGTGGTGTGACAAGCCACACCGCCATCCGGAGATCGTCTGCATTACCGTGAGCACCTTGCCGTGCACCTCCCTCACCGTCGTCACCAACAACCACTATCGCAGCTATTGCAATCACTCCTCAGCCACTTAATACGTCCGGGAAGTTTCCCAGACGTCTGAAGCTTTGACCTCCCCACTCCAGCAACAACCACACCCACCCACTTCACTGCCAACCGCCTGCCCTCGTCCGCACACCTGAAGCACCAGCCCTCATCCGCACGCCGTCCAGCCATCATGCGTACCTGTGCCAACAGTGCGCGCACCCACCTGCAGTCTTCCCGCACCTATGCACCTTCCACCTGTACCCTTCCCGCGCTTGCAGCCTCCCCGGCGCTACCTGTAGTGACGCACCAATGCGTGCGTGCACCCGTGCCTTCCGCCAACAGTGCGCACTCTGGCCTGTAGCGCCTTCCACAACAGCAGCGCGCCTCGCTTCCGCTCCAGCAGCTGCAGCCTTCCCGCACCCCACGCGCCTGCCAGCGTGCATCACCGGCTACATCGCTCACCCTGCAGTAGCAACAGCAGCATTCGCCAGCAGCGCCACCTCCACGCGCGTGCAGTCTCGTGAGTACTCCTCCTCGCCAAGACACCAGCCGTGTCTGCCCACGCCGCGTAGCTTGCGGCATTTCAGCCCCTCACCGGAACCCACCACCACCGAATCTCCGTTCGGCTGCGTCCTGCCACCGCACGACTTGCCGCCACCACCGCTGCGAAGCCCTCGGTCCGAAGAACTTCCTTCGAGCTTCCTGTGTCCGGCCATCAACTCCTCTTTGCACATGGCCAAGGGGAGCAAATCCCCTGTTTTGCTACAGTATCCACGCCATTAATAACTGCATTTTCTACCATTGTCATATTTTAATGATATTTTATTGAATCTGCATTGCAACAAATATCCTCTAGTTATTAAGAATTGCTATTTCTGCATGATTTCTTGATTCAACCTTAATTTGAAGGCAATTTTGACTTGATTCTTGTCTAAACTAACTACGAACAAACATTTTTAATCGGTGCGAATTTAAATATGTCATTGCCTCCCTATGGATACGACCCACTCTTCTGCAAGTGGTTATTTCTTTTTAAGTATTAATTAGTCGATTTTTCCAACACATAAAACTACAAACGACTTTAAAGCAAACAATCGACTCGTCAAGCACGATCACTAAAGTCACACGAGTCTAATTCTTCTATCTCTCCACTTTGCAACTCTTATGTCTTTTGTTGAGTGCACGAATCGCTACGCTAACGTGTTCGATTTTAGAGAACCTGTCATTGTAGTTTGAAAGCGAAGAATTCGTGTTCAACAAATAAAATTTATACCGAAATGAAAATTTCGGGTCGAACACAAGGAGGCTGACGTTTGATTTAAAAACTACGCGTTTCTTTTTATTTGTCACGAAGTAATTCAATTTAAAACAATCTAATTAGTTACAATAAATTGAAGAGAGAGAGGGTAAGAGAGAGAGAATATTACACATAGAAATCAAAATGAGATGTAGAATAAACAGAGAATTTATCATTAGGGGGATTTGTTCATTACAACTAGAAAGCATAAAACAGTTGGACTAGAAAGTGATAAATTTACTCTAGAAAGCATTAAAAGAATGGAGGGAGAAATGTCCTCCTCGACGGTCACTTGGAGGATGAGCAGAACTACGCTAGAAAGCAGTAAATCTATACTAGAAAGCATTAAAAAGAATAGGGAGACAGAAATCCTCCTCGACGGTCGCTTGGAGGACAAGCCGGACGGGACGACGCCTGGACGAAGGAGAACGAAGCGGGACGAAGGAGGATGAAGCAGAGGAATGGGAAAGGAGTAGCACGCCATCGTCGTCACGGGATCTACTTCCGAAGGGGTATGAAAATTTGGACTTTATCTCGTGCGAAGCATCCTGGGTGTGGGACTAGCATCTCTTGATCTTTGGAGGGGTAGAGAAGAGAAAGAAGTGATGAGAATTTCATATGGACGGGGTCTCCTTTTATAGTTGCAAGGAGTGGGGGTAAAATGGTCATTACATCTTCAAAATAATAAATGAGGGGTCTTTAGTGATGGATAAATCCGTCACTAAAGCCCCCAACGTGAGTGTAGCTTCCGCGCCCATGCGCGGCTCGTCAGCTGCCCGCTTCCTCAACGCCCACGCTCATTCCTTGATTCTCAGCCATCTGATCGCGAGATCGAACGGCTTAAGAAGCATCTCCGCCCGCTACTGCGCCCGATTGGTGCGTTCGATCACGCGTGACGCCACGCGTTCAATAGCTCGTGACCTCGATTGAGCACTGATGGTTGTCCGATAGCGATACAACGCCCGCCATCGCCCGCACACCCGCGCCTTCCTCCCCTTCGCTGCAGCTCGAACTCGTGCCCACAGCTCGCGTAAGCACGCTCGACCGCTGCGCTACGTGGTGCGGATGGTCGAGCGGATGCTTTTAGGCGCGGCTGACCACAACTGTTGGATTAAGATCCAACGGCGGAGAGCGAGTAGGTGCAGGGCCTTCAGGGATTCATGCAGCCATTTGGGTCGCTGGGATGGTGCCACATGGCGCCATCTTGGCCGTCCATCCTTTGGAAGTTGTAGATGGTGCCACGGATGTTGGATTAACTTGATTTTTGCATCGTTGGGATGCAATCGTCGATCCGAATTCATCCGTGTGGTTAGATTTGTCATTTGAAGAGTGGATTTACACCATCCTGGCCCTTGATCTTCTAGGGTTCCCTGGTCACTATCTGATGCTACGGATGTCTAATTAGGGCGATCTCGGAGTCGTTGAACTACAATCGTTGCCCTGATCACATCCATATGGTTGGATCTTTGATCCGAGGCCCCGATAAAATGTTTGCCCTGTCCAAGCACATAAAAGGAGACAATTAACCTCCATTTTATTCGAACTACTCTAAATGCAAGATGATGCATGTTATGCAATATTTATATCATGAAATGCAATCCTATGCTTAAGAACATGCATAAATAGACATTTTAACTAGTGTAAATGTGTTTACATCATACCCCCATGCCTATCTTTTGCTAGTCCCTAGCAAAAACTATATGCTATTTATGAAAGAATTAGGTTGGATTATTTAGACCTGAGTTATTTTCAATCATTAAGAAATTGTCTACTTAGGAACTGAACTTTCTAAGACACAAAGTGCCTGGATATTAGCCAAAATGCATACCGCCTCAATCCCTCGCCTTATTCAAGGAAAATTTTCTTTTCCTCTTTTTACTCTTTTCTAATTTTTTTGGATTTTCAAATTTTAGGGTTTAAGAGTGATTTTCTACGGCCATTCAACTCACCCAAGATTTGACGAGAACCGTAAGTTTTAAGCATCTTATTGTGATTGTGATAGACTCGTTGACCGGTAATTAAAACGGACTTCGGATTTCTATGCCTCTAGGTGACCTCAAAAAGAATTCTGCCTAAAGCTGTATCTTTACAACCGGTAGCTTTCTCCCTACTTTTAATTTTTTTACAGGGTCAACACAAGGGTGAATCCAGTGTATATCTCCCCAGTTTAGTTTACTTCTCCGCTTCTTCCAAAGTGTTTTGGGAATTTTTAGTGCATTTACTAAGTTGGGTTCTGGACAACCGGTCGATGAGCTATTACAACCGAAAACTTGACAGCCATACTCGTGCGGGGAAGTGTGGCTTATTTCTTTTTGTTCTTTTCTCCTTTTTTTTTTTTTTAAGTAGGTGGCTTCCCTGATCTAAGATTTACCTAAAGGCAACAAAAAGAGAAAGGTCCAGTGACTGGGCTTTGGACAACCTACCTATAGGCTGTTACCCACGATAACTTGCCAACCATATCACCCTAGAAGGTTCATTAGCTATCCAAATTCCATTAAAATCGCCAAACAACGAGTCAGTGCAAAGATAGTTTGTAGATGCTTAAGACTCAAAATTCCCTCAAATCAGAGGGCAGGTTGATAAGTCATGAACTTATCACCCAAACTTATTTATTCTAATTATGATAGAATTAAGATGGTGAGGACTCAAAGACAAATCCACATTTTAGTGCATACATGGGATAATTAAGTCCAAAGACTTTAAGGGTCTTTGTGTTCAAATCATAATGTACTATTTCCTAAGATTGAAAATTTTCTTAAACCCAAATTGTCTTTCCTAATACCAAATTTTTTTTTTATAAAAGAAAATAAAACAAATCTACGGAGCTGACGAATTAATTCAGAGATAAATATCCAACCCCCCATGCCTATCTAATGCAATGCCCTCATTGTATTAAAAAGACATAAAACAGAGTGGACAAGCGTAGAAAGCACCTGAATTGGGTGAATGTTAGGTCCGCTCCGAGATGAAAACTAAGGAAAACTGTATATGTGCTGAGTTTAGTGCCTTCAGCTAGGCACACTATACAAAGAAAAGAAATGAAGAATTCACAAGTGCAGGTCAGAATTAGAATAAACAAAAGAATCTTTTGACCTAACAACAGCGGTCCACAGATGTGGACCAGATTGTGGTGCAGACCCATTCCCCATAATCGAGAATATCTTAGGTTCTGTATAAAAATTACCCAAAACCTAAAATCAGAATGCAAGAGGGTTCGGGCTTGCGATTTATGGGGATGCAACCCAAGACCAAAAAGTCGGGTTACAGAGAATTGAAGCTCGAAAGGATAATCGTTGAATGTGTGCTTCAGTTTGACATCCTCGAAAGAAATGTCGTAAGGGTTCTGATTTGATGGTTTCAACTTAAAAGGAACCCTTCGACTCAATCTTCCATTTCCTCCAAAATTAACTTCCCAAATCAGAACTTCCTAGCTCTTATCCTCCTCTTTCAGCATATTAAATTCTAGGCCCTCTTGTATATTAATCACCCCATTTGAAATCTCCAAGTCCAAATGATGTGGTAGAATCAAAATTGACTTGGGTCTAATTATCTCAGAATTAGAATCATCAATAAGCTCAATGGGGTGTAACTAACAATCAGGTCATTGAATTGAATCCTCCAGAAAATGTAATTCTGGATCCATAATGTGTGCCCTAAGATCAGTTTCCTCAATTATTGGGCTATCAAATGATCTATCAGATTCCTCAGGCCCAATCGTCTCACAGAAATCATGTTCAGAAAACTCGCGTGAGACTTCGCAACTTGAATCTTCACCATCAAAGAAATAAGGATCCATATCAATGTATATCCCAAAATCATTTGTCACTTTTTGTTCCAAGGATACATACGTTTCGTCATAACCTGGTTCAGGGATCTCAGGTGAAGAAATCAGATCTTCCTTAATTGGTCGCTTTAATTAAATCTGGTCAGCCTCGTAACACATGTCCCCCTTAACAGGTGCCTGAGCGGGTTCTGTCATTGGCTTTCCTGAAGAGGGTTCATCCTGGGAATCATCCCAAGATTGAATCAAAGCAACCACGAATCTCATCCTCAATTTCGCTAATCTCCCAAGTAGAAAATCACCCGGGTTCTTATCCTTAACATCCTGGAGCCAATCCAACAAAGACTTTTTCAAATCATCAATCATTTCAATCCGGGGCTCCAATCTCTCATTGCAAGGTATTGGCTGAACTTCTAAAGATTGTATGATATTCCTCAAGTTAGCCAGAACCTTATCTTGAACCTGGTTAACCTGAACCAAATAATTTGGTTTAGGGTTGGGTGGGTTTGGGCTCAATGCAGGGGAATTAGCAAATTGAGATTTGTTATACCCTTCCTGAAAATAGGTCATTTCAAATTGTTCAAAAGGTGGTGATGACCTAAAGGCAGTGAAATCAGAGGATGGGTAAAGATCGGTGTATCCTTCTTGATTGTAGATCGTATTGGGTTGTGCATGAAAGGAAGACGATCTATAATCGATGTAGCTCTGAGAATGATAGAAATCAGAATCAAAGTGTTCAGGGTTAGACCCTAAACACGGGGCTGCAGAATTGTATCCCCAATCCGAATTATCCCAAATGACTGATGGTTGATTATAATACGAGTTGGGATAATCATCATGTTGAGGATAATTCACAACAAGAGGGAAAGAGTGGGAATGTGTGAAATATGTGGAAGGATTCATGAGACACAGGAGGAAGAAAGGTGCCCTGCAATACAAACAATCAAACCTATCCTTAAATGGGTTAGCCTAAAGACCTACAGACTCCAAAAACCCATCTTGAAATAAAGAAACGATTTGATCTACTTCCATCTATTCAATCCAACCAGTTAGAAGGAGGGACTAGGGAGAAGGTTCTTCCTTCAGCTTACGCCTCCGGTTCCTAGTGTGCCCCCAGCTGCGATCGTTTAACTCTGCTCCCTTAGCTAGACATCAGATTGAACAGTAGAAATAGACTAATCGAAAATAATCTCGTTCTGGGTTTTGAAGGGCAAGTCCAATCCTTAAGGCGAACGTCTACTCTGTTTTATTTAGGGCTAGGTTTAAATGTGCATTGGAATGTGATGGGCCCTTTAAATGGGTTGTGCCCTTAATGATTGATTGATTTGTGTGTGTGTGCACAACCAATGATTTTCAAGCAAGATTATTTTTGATGTGGTGAATTTTAAGGTTCAAATCTTACTTAGTAGCTTTTAGGATTCAACTTTAGGTGTTTTCAAACAAGTTTCATTGGCACAACAGGTTTTGCAAGCACAGGTGAAGATGTTTTCCTTTAAAGTTTTAAAAAAAAAATGTGGAGTGCCTGGTAAATCCCTAAAAATTGAACCTAATTGGCAGCTACTTGATGAGTAGATTTTATTTGAAGTGGTGCGGCCCAAACAACTCAAACAACTGGCCACAAATGCACCACTAAGTTAGGCACACAAAGATGGTTAACCTAGAATGATTTCTACTCTTTTATGTGTTGCTTTATGTGTACTGGTTCCACAGATCAGAACCCGATTGAGTAGAAACAAATCAATTCGGTTAAGTGCCTTTGAATGTGGGTGTACGTTGTGTGTTTGTTGAAAATTGCCCCACAAAATTATCATTTTGGTTTTTTTATATAAATGAAGGTGGAATGAATGTGAGTGAGAATCCAAACAACCAAACCATTCCTAGGATTTATGCAAACACCTAGGTTAATTAGAATTTGGATTTAATGTGGCGAATGAAATCTATGGAGGGGGAAAGAATGGGGGATAACTTACAAAACCTTCCAAAGCACTTTACTCCAATCTACTGCTTTTGCTCATCTCAAAAGAGTACCTGCAATTACAATAAGAAAGGAGAAAAGTGAGGTAAATGATTTGTAAGTTACAAAATGCGAAGAGAAATCAAAGATCATCGCCTCCCTGCCAACGGTGCCAAAATGTTGAGCGCACGAATCGCTACGCTAACGTGTTCGATTTTGGAGAACCTGTCGTTGTAGTTTGAAAGCGAAGAATTCGTGTTCAACAAATAAAATTTATACCGAAATGAAAATTCCAGGTCAAACACATGGAGGCAGACGTTTGATTTAAAAACTACACATTTCCTTTTATTTGTCACGAAGTAATTCAATTTAAAACTATCTAATTAGTTACAATAAATAGAAGAGAGAGAGAGGGTAAGAGAGAGAGAGTGAATATTACACATAGAAATCAAAATGAGATGTAGACTAAATAGAGAATTTATCATTAGGGGGATTTGTTCATTACAACTAGAAAGCATAAAATAATTGCACTAGAAAGTGATAAATTTACTCTAGAAAGCATTAAAGGAATGGAGGGAGAAATGTCCACGACGGTCCCTTGGTGGACAAGTAGAACTACACTAGAAAGTAGTAAATCTATACTAGAAAGCAGTAAAAAGAATAGGGAGAGAGAAATCCTCCTCGACGGTCGCTTGGAGGACGAGCTAGACGGGACGATGCCTGGACGAAGGAGAATGAAGCAGGACGAAGCAAAAGAACGGGAACGGAGCAGCACGCCGTCATCGTCGCAGGATCCACTTCCGAAGGGGGACGAAAATTTGGACTATCTCGCGAAAAGCATCCCGGGTGTGGGACAAGCTTCTCTTGAGCTTTGGGGGGGTAGAGAAGAGAAGGAAGGGATGAAAATTTCGTATGGAGGGGGTCTCCTTTTATAGTTGCAAGGAGTGGGGGCAAAATGGTCATTACATCTTCAAAATAGTAAATGAGGGGCCTTTAGTGATGGATAAATCCGTCACTAAAGCCCCCAACGTGAGCGAAGCCTCTCCTTCGAGATTATTATAATCCATCTAATGCACAAGTAGAGCCTAATGTTAGGATTCCCATTGGGGAAAATGACCCAGAATTAAAACCAAACATTACACGCCTAATCCCAAATTTTCATGGATTTGCATCTGAGGATCCATTTCAACATTTTGAAGATCTTAAAAATCTATCACAAACTCTTGAACCTCAAAATCAGAATAGGGAAATCCTACTAATGAAAATGTTCTATTTTAGCCTTAAAGATAAAGCTGCACATTGGTATAGTACTATTGCATGACCAATCTCAACTTGGGCTGAACTTGAATATGCATTTTTGAAGAAATTCTTTCCTATTGGTCACACCAATGCTTTATGGCGAGCTATCACGACTTTTACTCAAAATCAAGGAGAACCAATTCATGAAGCATGGGAACGCTTTCATGAATTACAAAGGAAATGCCCACATCACAACATCCCTCCTTGGCAACAAATGCACAACTTTTATTATGGATTGCAAGAAGGCATTCGCAATCAGTCGATGCCTCTTGTGGTGGGAATTTTATAAATCGCGATGCAGAATCCACTTCAGAACTATTTGAAGGGATGGTGGAAAACTCGATCAATAATGCATCTTTGTCGCAATTTACGCGAGGCACTAATACAGCACATCAAAATCTGCATAAGGGCATTCAGGCGATCAGTAATCCATCCAGTTCCAAGGATTTAGAGATTATTACAGAAAAACTGGTCAAAGTTGACATCGTAGCAAAGCATCTTGATAAGCTCCAAAATACAATGAAAACTCTTACACCTCTACTTGCTCGCAAAATCCCACGCATTTACCAGTTTCGCAAATTCCCATGGGGAGGGAATTTGTGAATAATCTGGATTCTAGAGATCCATCTTCCTTGGGTTTTTTATCTACTTCTACACCAACCCAAGGAGGGACCTTTGTCCCACAATCTTCCCCATCTTTTTCCCCGCCTCCTATTTTTTTGGAAAACATGCCTTATCCTTTAGATTTGAATGCCATTCAGGGATATGCACCAAGATTGAACCCATATTCTAACTCCTATAATCCTGGATGGCGTAATCACCCTAATTTCTCTTGGTCTGACCATTCACAAAGACCATCATATCCGACTCAAACCAAGCAAAACTCGCCTACATTGCCGTTTCAGCAACCTAATGCGAGGCCATTTTACGCGAGTTGACAGAACATCGTTGGGCCAAATAGAGATTCATAGCTTGACCAGATTTTGTGAGCTGTGACTGAGAGCTAGCGACAAAATGTTGAAGCTCTTACTGAAGTCTAACAGTAATGTTCAGCAGAATTGGCAGATCTTAGGGGCTAAATCACGTAGTTAGATGAATCTTATCAGCTAGGGGCCCTTCCATCATAGCCAGTTCCAAACCCTAGGAATATCCAGCAAACACAACACCCGGGAGTTCAAAATCTGAATTAGGGACATGTCCATTTCCTTAATCAATTACCCTTTGATAAAAATCTGAATCAAAATCCGAATCCACCCTCTGCTAATAATGATTATGCGTATCTTAATCAACAGCAGTCATTTTCAAATCAACCTTTATTCTCTAATTCATCTTTCCAGAATCAACAAGCAACTTCTTCATCTGCTTCCTCTTCACATGCGGGTATTAACTCTATTACAACCCACCGTGGAACTTCCACTAGGGGTCCAGTTTATCCAATGAACCTATCCCATGACCCTAGTACATCTAGAATAACCCCTGTTTCTACACCTGTAATAGCTGCAGAACCAAAACCTGCAATTCACGCTAATTCGCGAGATCCGGGAAATACCTCAGTAGAATGGCAAATCCAAGTCCCATTTCCTGATGCTTTGAAGAAGACTAGGAAACAAAAATAACCTGTTATATTAGATGAGGATTTAATTAAAATTTTTGAACTGGTACACATTAATATTCCACTCCTATATGCTATCAAACACTTTCCGACTTACACGAGATTTCTTAAGGAGTTGTGCACTCCTAAGAGTAAGCCGAAGGAGGGAAGTACTTTGGTACTTTCGAAGCATGTGAGCGCTATCATTTCAAGTATGCCTCCTTTGGAAAAGAAAGACCCAAGATCTCCATTTATTTCCTGTATAATTGGTGATTAGTGCTTTGATAGAGCCCTCCTAGATTTAGGAGCATCTATTAACCTCATTCCTTCATCTTTGGTAAAACATTCCGAAATAGAAAACCTTAAGTCTACCAATGTGACTTTACAATTAGCCGATAGATCTATCAAGTCACCTAAAGGAATGTTGGAAGATGTAATTGTAAGAGTACTGGATTTGTATTTTCCAGTAGATTTTATTGTACTTGATATGGAAGTACCTGAACACATTAGAGATACCCCAATTATTTTAGGGAGACCCTTTTTGGCCACTGCAAAGGCCAACATAGATTGTGAATCTGGAAAGATTGAATTGAAATTTGGGGAGAAGACAATTAAATTAGATATATTTAGAGCTTTTAGAGGATTGGATTACAATTGGATTGAGCAAATCAGATCTATTACAATTTTTGAGGATGGCATTAGTTCCTTCGAACTAGAGAGCACAACTTTCGATATCTGATACACTCAAAACGAAACCCTATTATCATAATCTATACTCAATCCTGAATCTGAATCTTATGACTCATGTAATTCACTTTTGCAGTTGAAAATCCCACCCCAAATCCTGCTATTGATTCTACTCCTGTATTAGAATTGAAACCATTGCCTGATAACCTTAAATATGTTTATCCCGAATCTAATCAAACATATCCTGTAATTATCAACTCTCATCTTTCTAAATCACAAGAATCACAGTTGATCAAGGTTCTACGTGATCACAAGAAGGCAATTGGGTGGACTCTACATGATCTCACTGGGATTAACCCCAATTTTTGTACTCATCGCATCTATATTGAAGATGGGGAACGACCTTCAAGAGAAGCTCAAAGACATTTAAATTTGAATTTAAAGGAGGTCGTAAAGAAAGAAATAATCAAGTGGCTAGATGCTCATATTATATATCCCATATCTGATAGCCCTTGGGTGAGTCTAATTCAAGTGGTACCTAAAAAAGCAGGGCTCACCCTAATTAAGACTGAATCTGGAGAAACCATTCACATAGGAATTGCAAATTTGTGGCAGGTTTGTATTGACTATCGGAAGATTAACACAGTAACAAAGAAGGACCATTTTCCTTTGCCATTCATTGACCAAATCCTTAAGAGATTAGCTGGTAATAGGTTCCTCTACTTTGTAGATCGTTACTCCAGATATAATCAAGTAGCAATCTATCCCGAAGATCAAGAGAAAATAACTTTCACCTACCCCTTCGAAACTTTTGCTTTCCGAAGAATGCCATTTGGGCTTTGCAACGCACCTGCGACTTTTCAACGTTGCATGTTAGCCATTTTTACCAAAATGGTGGGTGAATATATGGAGGTTTTTTGTTTCAAAAAAAATATGTGGAGGTTTTTATGGATGATTTGTCAGTCTTTAAGGAAACATTTGATATTTGTCTGGATAATTTGTCGAAGATTCTTAAGAGATGTATAGAAGTGAACTTTGTCCTCAGTTGGGAGAAGAGCCATTTTATGATTCCAGAGGGAATTATACTTGGCTACCTTGTGTCCGAGCGAGGTATCCAAATACAATTCCTGACTCAATCAAATTGCAAATCTTCCAATTCCTGACTCAATCAAAGGTATTAAATCTTTTTCTCGGGCATGTGATATCTTATAGAAGATTTATACTTGACTTTTCAAAGATTGCCCGACCACTCACAAACCTACTCACAAAGGATACTACTTTTGAGATAAGTGAGGAGTGTATTTCTACATTTTAAACATTAAGAGATAGAGTTACACAGGCTCCGATCTTGCAACAACCTAATTAGGATTTACCATTTGAGATCATGTGTGATTGGTTGCGCAGCAATCATAGGTCTTAATCGACCTAGATTAAGCTAGGACTTAGCATAAGTTAGGGTTATCCATGCATGCATACGCATTAACTGCATCTTTACTGCTCTTCTTTAGCTATGCATAAAATAATATTATAATGTGCTAATTAAGTGCATTGACTCAATTGCAGGCAATAAGTAGATCTAGAGCTTGATCTGGAGTAGGATCTGAAGTTCGATCCGAAATAATAGGAGTTGTAGCAGAGCTGGAGTAGAAGGCTTAGTTTAGATATAGGAACAATAATGTAAGGGGGTTAAAAGTTTGCTATTCTATTAAGTAGGAATGAAGCAGTAAAATGTGAAGAGCTTAGGTCCATCCTAGCCCTAGGATAGCCAAGAGACTTCCCCAAGCCTTAGCCACCCTTAGATTAGGTCACAACACCCTATGAAGCCTTAAAACCCTAGTTCCAACCCTTATCTGGACGTCTAGATAAGTTATTGGATGTCTAGGACCCTTGGCCATCTCTCACACACCTTAGACCAACTTCTGCAGTGTTATTGGACGTCCAGACACTTTGTCAGACATCCAATTTCTGTGGAGTACCCAAAACAGAACCTTGATTTCCCCTTGACTCAAATTGGATGTCCAGAACTGAAGTCTGGACTTCTGATTTTTGAGTATAAGTCATCTGATCCTATTATTGGATGTGTGATACTGGTCTCTAGTCCCTGTTTTGAGATTCAAGTCTTGATCTTGGATCTCTAGCTCCCTACACCTAATCCCAACCACATAGGAACCTAAATTAAGGTGTCCTAACCATAGTACATCACCTCTAGGCCTACCTAAGGACCTAATTAGGTCCTCACCAAACCCAATTGACTTAGACCAAGTCAATTATCTTCACCTAAGTCAATTGGACTCATTGAGTCGAATTGAGCTTAGATCTCAACCCACACAAGTTCAATTCGACTTAATGAGAGTCCAATTGACCTAAACCCAACTTGACTGAGTTATGTCACCCTCAATTAGGCTAACACTCATTCAATTAAACTTAGGTTAAGTTTAATTGCATTTTCACCTTAGCAATTAGTGTTTGTAACCCTAAAATCAAGACCTACACCTACACAAACCCCTTAGGACCTATCCTAAGCCACCTAGCCACATAGAGCACGACCACACACACACACACACACACACACACATTCACGCACACACTTCTCTAGAGTTCTTTAGAGCTCTCTTGAGATGGCACCACCTCTTGGTTGCCAAATTTAGAAACCAAGAGGCATTCAAATTGAGATCCATAATTTTTGGATCTCAAAGAACACCTCCACCCTCATGTGGCTGGCCACTCTTGGACTCTCTCTAGAGAGTTCTGCACCTCTCTAGAGAGAAGCCATTGAGTCTATAAAAAGACCCCATGGGCAGCCAAGTGCACCCATTCACATCCTTGGCTTCCATTGGCACCACTCACTTCATTAGCTCCATTCACGCCACCTCCACTTAGCTAGCCACTCCACCTCCATGAGCTCACTACCACCACCATTGAGGACATCATGCCAGGATGCTGGATCACTCGTCCCTCTCTCCAATGGTCGGCCTAACTACATTGGCCGCCCCTCATTCTCCTCCCGACCACTCCATGGCCATCGGGGACCACACCTGAATGCCCTCTATTCTTCTAGATTTAATTCATGCTCTTCATAATTTTATTGCTTTTATTACTGCTTAATAGTGTAGTCTTACTTCGCCCCCAATGATGCATGCGAAATCCCCCCCATCGATTCTTGTATACAATCATTTTCCAGTAGCTAGGTTTAATTTTTAAGCATTTATGTACAAGCTTTCCTCTAGATTCCTTGTGCAAACTACTCCCCAATGAATAAATGAAAATGCATTTTTATATATATATCTCTTTATGTCTTTGAAATCACGATGAGCTAAATAATTATCGTATTTGCATGATTTAAGTGCCTGCTCTTTAACTATCTATCAATTATGCACCAGCATGTCATTTCCCGAGGATATTGAAAATGTAACGGTAGACACTTTCTCCATAAATAGTCACCACCTCACTACAATTGTGTGCACAGAAACTCACACGTTCACCTTCGTAATTTAGTTAACACATGTGCATGTGATCCGAGTTAATAACAGAAGTAGTCAAGTTTTAGTTAGGAGATTGGAAACTAGCGTGCGTCTTTAAACGTAGAGTAGTAAGAAGATCGATTTTAAAAGTGTAAGCAATGCCTCCCAGAGACAAACGACCGGGACTCAAATCTGGTAATTTTTGTAAAACAATATCTTTGTTGGATAGTACTTCACGACTATACTATGGCACTTTTTTCTATCAAAAGTGTTATCTACGCATCTGTCAGTGATGCATCAGATTATGCAATTGGAGCTATTTTGGGATAGAAAATTGAGAGGAATCCGATAGTAATTTATTATGCTAGTAAAACTTGGAATGAGACACAAAGGAATTACTAGCAATAGTATTTGGATTAGAAAAGTTCAGATCTTATATACTCAGATCGTGAACCATTGTGTACTCTCATCACTCAGCTATCCGACACGTTCTAACCAAAAAGGACTCGAAACCTAGGTTAATCAGATGGATAGTGCTTTTGCAAGAGTTTGTCCTAGAAATTCATGATAAGGCGAGACGACAGAATGTTGGTTCCGATCACCTTTCTCGCCTTCCTTCTGATACTATTGAATCATCTACTCTAATTACTGAACACTTTCTTGATGAACATCTTTTGACTATATCCTCAGATCTCCCTTGGTACGCAGATATTGTTAACTATTTGGTTACACATCAAATCCCACCAGACTGGGATGAGAATCGCAAATCACGACTCAAATCAGAAGGAAAATGCTATTTTTGGGTAGATCTGTATCTTTTCCTACTCTGTAATGATCAAATCATCAGGCGTTGTGTTACTTCTTCTGAGATTGATTCTATCCTCTCTTTTTGTCATGACCAGGCTTGTGGTGGTCATTTTTCTAGTCGAAAGACCACTACAAAAATTTTGCAATGTGGGTTTTATTGGCCCACTTTATTTGCAGATTCGCAGACATATTGTAAGGAATGTAGTCGCTGCCAAACTCTTGGTGGCATGTCATGTAAAGACATGATGCCTCTAAATCTGATTGTTGCCTGTGAAATCTTTGATATTTGGGGCATAGACTTTATGGGTCTGTTTCCGTCCTCTTTTGGCTTCGAATATATTTTACCTGCTGTTGATTATTTATCTCATTGAATTGAAGCCATACCCGCATGTACAAATGATCATCGAGTTGTCATTTATTTTATACAGAGTCATAATATCGCTTGTTTTGGGGTACCTCGTGCCATCATTTCCGATGGTGGTTCTCATTGTAATAATGCCCAATTTACAAATTTACTTAGAAAATATGGGGTTACACATCGTATTTCTACACTTTATCATCCTCAGACTAATGGGCAAATTGAGGTCTCCAATCGGGAGATCAAAAAGATCCTTTAAATGACAATATGACCTGATACGAACGATTGGTCTTCCCATTTAGATGATGCTTTGTGGGCCTATAGGATTGCCCACAAAACAGCAATAGGCATGTCACCATACAGACTTGTTTACAGGAAACCCTGTCATCTTACCGTAGAAATTGAACACAAGGCCTATTGGGTAATTAATGCCTGTAATTTAGACCTCACGAAGGCTGGTGATCATCGTAGGTTGCAGCTTAGTGAACTTTTGGAATTGCGTCATGATTCCTATGAGTTCAAAGCTATATAAGGAGAAATTCAAAGCCTTCCATGATAGATACATTTCCCACAAATCTTTTACACCTGGTTAGAAGGTGTTGCTTTTTGATGCCTGTATGAAGCTCTTCCCTAGGAAACTTAGGTATAAATGGCAAGAACCATTTATTGATGTTAGAGTCTTCAACAATGGACTTGTCGAAATCACCAAACCCAATAAGGATCAACCCTTCAAAGTTAATGGTCAACATTTAAAACCTTTCCTGGAATCACATGCTTTGGGTCTTGTTGGAGACTATTACATGCTCCATTAGGGTTTGCTAACTTTCCATCCACATTTTGTATATAGCTATTTCCCATTTTCTATACTTTGCTCTTCCTATACACTTGAATCTGTATATGATTTTTCACTTCATCCTACACTGATTACGTTCATTTAGTCCGACTGTCCACTCTGACCTTTGGTCTGAATTGAAATTGTCCACATCGAGATCTTTGATCTCCTCTATCTGACTCCTTCTGTCACCCTACACTAAGTGTAATATCTTTTCACCCTTCTTACAATGAGGACATTGTAAAATCTTGGCTTGTGGGGTATGAAGTGAAATTTTCACTTCAAGTGTATTTGCAGAGAAAATATAAAAACACATAAAAATTAAATACCCATGAAATTTCAAAAAAATGGAAATACCAAAAAATTAAAAATTTTAAAATAAAAAATATCATAAAAATTTGAAAAAATTTTAAAAAAATCATAAAAACTGGAACATTTTACAAATATATATATATATAAATACAAAAATTTCAAAATTACAGAATTATAAAAATAATTAAAGGGGTTTTACAACTAGAATAAAAAAAAGAATAAGAAAGAAAAAATATATTTGTATCAATAATTAAGACCTTACTTTTTCTTTTAGGTTAGAAACCAAAATAATAAAAAATATAGAATATATATAGTATAAGAGCATTAAATCCTTATTTAAATTTTCACTTTTGTAAGAACACACTTTTGTTTCCGAAATCTTAAAATAGGGTTTTATTTAAATTAGAATCTTTAAACCATAAGGCTTTGTTTTTCTATTGTTACCCTAAAATTAAGTAACTAAGGTGTGTTAAGTTCAAAACTTAAGTTTTGGAATGAAATTGTAACTTTTTAATCAATTAGACTAAGTAATCCTCTTGCTTTTTGAATATTTGATTTTATCATCAAGTTAAGTAAAAAGGCTAGATACTCAGAGTTAATTAAGAAAAGAGTTAGTAGAATCTTAGTCTTCATGCCTATCAGGTTATAGTTAGCTTAATCAGCTAAAGGACATTTGGTTAGACTTGGCGAGCTTTTGTCATGACAGATCCTATAGGAAGAAACTAAAAGTTTAAAGGACCTGAGAGTAAATGGCTTTGTTGTCCAAGCTCTGGTTTGAGAGCTAAGTAACCTAAGCATCCAAAAATCACACACATAGAATTGTCTTGATGGCATCTGAGAGCGCGAAAACATAAAGGTTAAGAGATCGGTTCGAAATCCTCTTTAGTCTAGGGATTTCCATAGGGCAGTTATTGAAATGGTGAAGGATGTGCCACTCAACTAGAAAAATAATTTTGAGTATAATGATAGTAAGAAAAATGAGAAGGGGGAGAAAGAAAAAATATATATATATAAAATAAAATAAAACACCCTCCAATTAAGTACCTCGCTACAAATGGGTACTTATGCAATTTTTCCATAAAAATAAAGCATCTCGGTATAATTAGGTGCTACCTTTCCTTCCATTAAATGAAAGAACACCACGCTACATATGGGTGTTCTAACCTATAGAAGAAGATGAAAAAAAATATCGAGATAAAAATTAGGAATAAGAGACCCAGTGGTCCACCGGGGAGATATACATAAAAAGTGTTGACCTCGGGATAGAAAACTGGTGAGGAGAAGGCAACCAAACTTGAGTAAGGCCAAGCCAAAGGCTTGAATTGGAATAATCTGGATTGGAAATTTATGTCTTAAGATCTAGATTCTTGCAAATTTGGATGCCTTTAGGACAAATCTCTTCACAAGCATGGATGTTTTAAAATCATAGCTACTGAACCTTTGTATTAGGCAGTGAAGCCTAAGAAATTAGCTTTTGAGGATTTGTAGTTGTGACCTCAAGGTGATGGATTGACAAAATTCTAGGTCTAGAAGTCTATCCGTAGTGCTGTAGGTTGGCAGATTAAAGCTTTACTACTCTAAGTTTAGTTAATAATGAATAATTGGCTAATTTGCTAAAACTTAGATTGATAGAAATCAAAATTCACAAACAGAGGACTAACTTAAGTCCATTGAGTTTTTGAGTTAAAATTTAATTTCCAACTCTTAGGTTTTGTTTTCTTAAAACACTTTGAATTCTAAGTTTTTAGGGTTAAGAATGATTACAAAGAATAAGTGATTTTTGAGATTCTAATTTTTTATAAAATTCTTGCTAAAAACTCTATTTTTAATAGAGTGTGTTTTGAAGAAGTTTGAGTTTTAAGTCTAAGTAAGGAAATTGTCATAGAATGCTCTGTGTGTTGGGTACTTATTAAATCTAAAAATTAATTCTGACCTAAGCATTCGTCTACTTAGTTCTTATTTATATTAATTTAAACCCAAGTGTTTTAAATCATCATATTTCTAGTTAATTTTGCTAGGGAGTAGCAAAACTTTGGCTTGGGGGTAAGATGAGAAGCTCATCATGGTCTCTAATTACCTCTAATTAACTAGTCTTCCTAGTTAATTACCTAGGAATATGTAAATATATGTGTTAATTATTAAATAAGGGATAAAATAGTAAAGGACCCAGTAATAAGTTAAAAGTTTTATATTATTATTCAATTAATATTATTAATAAATTAGTTGATAAGTGGACTCGAAATATCATCAATAATTTATCTAATTAATGCGTTAACTAACTTAAGTATAATTTATAACTAAGTATGTAATAACTTAAGTAACCTTACTTAATTAAATAAATTAAGCTAAAAAGGACAAAAATGTAAATTCAAGGTTTAAATATAATAATTGTCTAATTTATAATCATATATAAAAAGTTGAAAAAGATTTAAATTAAAATAAATCTTGAAAACCTGA
Organism: Thalassia testudinum; assembly: GCA_037157565.1. Taxonomy (NCBI): domain Eukaryota; kingdom Viridiplantae; phylum Streptophyta; class Magnoliopsida; order Alismatales; family Hydrocharitaceae; genus Thalassia; species Thalassia testudinum. The sequence continues at coordinate 65,526,404 of JAZHRO010000014.1, forward strand.
GTTTACATTTTAGACCTTATGTTTTATTTCAATCGAGTCCTTATTCTTCACCTATGTCCTCAGTTTTCATTACAGGTAAGTCCGTGAAAACTTCTTCTTTCCTTTTTCAGCCTCTTCAATGGCTGATGACAGGAGGTGCATACACCCATCGATCACCGCAAATCCGACGTCCTTCCTTCCTTTCCAATCTCCTAGAGCTTATGCTCGCCATCCACTTTTCATTCATTGGTCTAGATGAAGCTGCAATCCTATTTTAGGGTTGAAGTTAACCTCACCACCGTCGGAGAAGATGCTAGTGGTTACTTCACTCCTATACCTTTCTCTGTCCAGATACATCCTCCTCCTTAGCTACCGCAACCTATAAATACCCCTCCACACCCTCGATTTCAGTAGTTAGCTCCCTTCCCTCTTCTTCAACTAAGCTAACAGATAGGCTATTCCCTCCAAAATCCAGCGACCTTCCTCAACTTCCTCTGTCTTCCTCCATTCACCTTTGCTCGCTCAGGATATCTACCGACGTCCGCTGAGTCTTTTGACGCAGTGCTGACGTTGGATTTCCTCTACTTCACTCCTACACCCACCGGACTTCTTTCCTCGCCTCTCTGATTTCCTCCTCTGTTAAGGACCTTCGACGGAGATCTTCTACCCCCTTCATCCAGGTAACAGTAGGATAGGTAAGTAGTTTAATTAGAATAGTTAGTTAGGTAGATTAGACAAACTTAATGTCAGATTTTCAATCATCTTACTAATCTTCGGTGAGCTCGTTGAGCTTGACTGGAGCATTCTTTTGTCTTTTGAAAACATCGATCACCTTCCTTAATCTCCCATGATCATTTCTAACACCTTAATTCCCTGATTTGAACACCTATTCGCCTAATCCACCTCCACCTCCACTAGCTGCTTCCACTGTCCATGGTGGAAGTATCTGAGGATAATTAACCTCCATTGGGGCCCTCCACCACTTAACCATCACTTAAGGGCCCCTATCTTCACGTTAATTTGAATAATAATAATTTATTTAATAAACAACTAAATTCCATACACTCTCCTGTGGTCATAGTCAATGGCGGCTCAGGAGGAGTTTCTCCAACTAATCAACCAGCCGTACACCATCGCCACACTTTGCTGACATGATCTCCCCACTCAATTGAGTAAGAGAACATGTCCTGATTTTGAACAAACTCAGATTACACTTTTTATGAATTCACTGCATATCTTTTATTTTAATCACCAATTGAGCCAATTGATAAGGTTCCGAGGTTTCTTGCAACCTCAAAAAACTTTTTAGACCCTTAATGGCATGTTTTTATGCCTTTCATGCACTATTAGCCATTTTCTGGACTCACCGGAGTTCCGATAGGCTCCAGCGAGTCGAAAGCACTGTTCAACCTAAGGAACTTCTTGAGAAGCTCTAGATTGCTTATTTGAGGACCAGGGATTCTATCTTAATGGTTATTTTGATGATTGGAAGTCCGGAGCAAGATTTAGACTTTTTTCTTCTTCAACTCCGGTGGAGTTGGAGAGGTGTCACCATTTGTGTTTAAGGAGTTTTGAGAGGTTCAAAAGCAAGAGTGAGGATCATAGAATTCATCCCAACCCTTTGATTTATTAGAAGATCTTTAGTTTGTTCTGTCGAACAAACCCATCTTAGATCTCAGGCGACAGGCTTGAAACCCTACATTTCTTCGGTGAAATTCCACTCTGATATCATGAACATATTTCTAAGGTTAAATAGGAATGATTTGAAGTGTCTAACTCATCTGGTACTGTTCAATTGTGAAAGTCAAATCTCAAGGTTTAATGGTCAATCATAGGTCCGATCTGTGGATTTATGATTCAGTGAGAGGAATTGATGAGGTCAATTTTTTCCTAGGATGAATTTAAATAGATCAAATTCAATTTGGATGAATTCTGGTCAGTTTTATAGAAGAATTAGATTGCTATGTAGTTTGGGTTATTTTTGAACCCAAACTGACGTCAGTGTGTTTTTTATGAATTTCAAATGAAAAATCTGGATAGATAGATCCTTAACAACCTTTAAAGGTTGTTTCAGTTGATGAAATTGATCTTTAGCTATTCGTTGGACTAAACAGAGTGAGAAATGAAGCTCTGAAGCTCCTTAGTGAAGATCTTGAGCTAATTTGCCTTCCTGAAGCTCTTAAGAGCCTTTTCTCTTCTTCAGTAGGTGCAGAAACACCTACTGAACTGTTCAGCACCTCGTCTGAGGTCAAAGAGCCACACTGCAAATCATTAAAGCTGAAGCACTACTCTGTAGCCCAGAATGGCCATGGTGATCCTGACTTTTCACCCTTTAAATTGAAGAGCATGACCTTCCTTGAGAATCAAATAGATACTATAATCATGCAAAGTGTCCTTAGAGCTTTCCAGCGAGCCTTTATTTGCTTGATTTCGAGCTCTGATGCGGCTGGAGTCTTCTATTGAGCCTTGGCCCAGAAAGGAATGAGATAGTCCCACATCGGCAAAGGAGGAGCACGCACCTGTGTATAAAAGTAAAATGTGTAGGGGCTTTATTGGTTGTCAGCACTAGCCGCACAATGAGCATATGTGTTTGTGTGTGGATGTGTGCAGTGCTCGTGCCCGGGTGTGTGTACGCCTATGGGCGTGAGAGCATGGACCCATGAGGGCATGTACATGTGGGCCTGGGAGGCTGTGGGCCAGAGAGGATGGAGACTTTACTGAAGTGGAAATAAACAAAACCTAATAAAAACTAGGCTTGAACACAGTAGGGTCTGGTCCCACCCTGAGAAGGGTGCTGTGTATCCCTGATCAGTTCGAGCCGCCAACCATAAAACTAAATTTTTGGTTCAGATCTTGGGTTCAAATCGGTTCGGTTTAGCTCAGTTGCAAAGGAAAAGAAGGAGAAGAGGAGAGCTCGTTGGGTTGAATAGAATAAAAAAAAAGAAAAGCAAAGGAAAGGTAAACAAGAAAGAGAAATGAAAATTAGAAGAAGAAAGAAAAGAAAGAGAAGAAGAGATGTTAAAGAAGTATGCTCGAGACAACAAGGTAAAGAGAAAGGAAAAGAGAGAGAGAGAAGGTAGAATAAGATGAAGGCTGAAGACAGAGAAGAATGAATAGTGCTGAAGACGACTGATATCTTTTTAAGATGACTAATTTTTTGTGCTCTACTAATTTGTTTTGATCGTAAATGATGTAATAAGGCAAATATTCATTTGAATTCCTCTTTTGCTGCCTTAATCTCTTCTAAAAAAGAAGAAATTGAAGAAATAAACATGTTTACTTGTTTGTACTAGCAAATCATGTGTAAATATGTTTCCCTTATGGAATTTTGCATGTTTTTCAATTGGAAATCCATCAGCAAGATTCATATTCTTAAAGTAAATTTGATTATAATTCTCATAAGTAGCTTAGGATTTAGTGGTGAATTCAAACTAAGTTATGCCTCCCAACGAACGACCTAGACTTAACCAGTTAAAAAGAAATAAAATCTAAAATATTAGGTTAACTTAACCCTATATACTCAATTGAGATGAATTGAAGTTGACCTAAGTTACTTTCTTTTGCACATAATTAAGCATAAATAACTTAATTAATTGTGTTGAGAAAGTTAGTGAACAAACTTCACGATGCTTTTGAATCCTTATTTTCTAAGTATAAAATTGTTAAAAATGAATGCAAGAAGCTTAAGTAGGAAAATAAATCTCTCTAAGATAAGTTTGAAGTAGATATTGAAAATAAAATCCATTTAGAGAAAATAATGTAGAAGCAAATGAATCTTTGGTTAGTTTTCAGAATCATATGTTGAAAGAAGATACTAAAGAATTCAAAGATAACAATGAAAATTTGAAACTTTAAATAACCCATCTCAAGGAGACGTCAAATAAACTCCTTGATAACCTAGCCAAATTCACGAAAGGGAAGGTAAATTTGGAGAAATTGATTGCCCATCAAAAGCCAACCTCTAGTAAATTTGGACTTTTCCATTGTGAGGATAGCACAAGCCAAAAGGTTGAGAAAGAATCTCCACTAAGGAGACCAACCAACAAATCCAAATCCAAACTGATTTGCATATCAAAAAAGCAACTTGAATCTTGTTTTACAGGATTCAAGGGAGACCACAATGTGAAAAATTGGGTCTATAGGTTGAAGGAAGGACACATGAAATTAGAATGACCTAGGAGCTCACTAGGTCACCTAAGAAGGACCTTTATGGGGACAAGATGACCCACAAGAAGAATGACGAAGAAATCACTACCAAGGAGGCCAGTGGGATATAACTGAAATCAAGCACCATTTCCCATATTCGAAAGCTATGGATAGGAAGCTAATTACATATGGCAACCTCCTTATGGGCCATATTATTGGAATTGGTAAGGGAAAAAGATTTTTTTATTTTGATGATCTATTTCTATATTAGCATCAAGAGCATGGGAGTAATTTAAAGTTGGTATATGATTTAAGTTCACTAAAAAGGATGATTGCCCTTAATAATGGATTGACTTGATACATAATTGCATGTTTTTAGGCATAGTTTTTTTTAAGGCTAAATTGAGCTATATTTCCATTAGAAAGGGGAGTTAATGAGAGCCCGTCGGGTAGCTTAGCTGGTGAGCAGGCTCATACAACTTAAGTGGAAATGGTAGGTGATGAGGTAGAATTCGTATGCTAAAAGATTGAGTTTGAAACTCGTCATTGTAGTTGTGTAAAAATCGATCAATCAGATAAAATTTATAGCCGAAACTTTGGTGAGTCCTAGGTCGAACAAAGGGAGGTGAAAGTTTGATTAAAAATTGCATTTGAAATTATTGTCACGAAGTAGAATAGCTGGTCAAATTAAATCTACACTAGCTATTCTACTTAAATAATAAACAATAGAAGAGGGAGAGATAGAATAATACAATGAAAGAGAAAGTAGGGAGAGAACGAACAAATATTTTATAACTATAGAATAATGTCCATTACATCTACTTGCTACAACTAGAAAGCTAGAAATCTACACTAGAAAGCGGTAAAAAGAGATGGATGAGAGAAATCCTCCTCGACGGCAACTTGGAGGACGAGCCACGCTAAGGGAGAGCCCGGAAGAGGGTGGTGAGATGTAAGATGAGGGAGGGCAAAGTTGGAGGGTGAAGGATGAAGTAGGGCGGCATCACAATGAGATCTTCTTCCCAAATGGTGGTGAGAAGACAACCACGGGATGCTCCATGAAGGGGGTGAGAAGATGGAAAGTTATTTTACTCTAACTCTAATGGAGCATCCCAGGCATGGGACCAGCTCATAGAGCTTTAGAGGATGTGAGAGGAAAAGAGAAGGGATGATGAAATTGTGTAGAAGGGGTAAGCTATTTATAGGTGTAGTCATTGGGGCAAAAGGGTCCTTTTAAGGCCTTTAAAATAAATGTAAGGCCTTTAGTTACACTTGTAAGTGTTACTAAAGCCCCGCATTACTAAAGCATGCTTGGAACGTGGACCGTTTGATCATGATCAAAGAGCCTACATGTGCCACGTCTGTGAGCTCTTCACCTTCAGGCGTTAGGTCCTTATCCCTGCCCAATCTCAATCGGACGGCTGTGAGAAGTCGTGGACGTCTTAATGTTGTCTGTTGAGATTGTGGCAAGGAAGAACGTGGAGCGTTGGATGAGGATCTAAGGGATCAGATCCATTCTCCATCGCATGTTCAATTCCGCCTCTACGTGTTATATCGCACGTATATCCACGTGTTCTCAAATGCTAGCAACTCCTTGCGCCACATGGCATCGTCGCACCCGCTAGATGTCGATCGAATGACACAATTGAGCACTAGCACCCGCATTGCTGAGTAGAGGCACAAGAAGGGATTCAAACCCATGCCCAGTGTTTCGCACAAGGTGCTCAACCAATATTCCAAGCTCCTCTTTACGTCACATTCTTTCTTTAAGGTCGCAGCACTATCAACCATTTGATTGCAATCCAACGATCGAGATCGTGCAGCCTTTGATAAGGAGGGAGACTGCCGGAGTCTATGGACAGCTTCGATGGCACCACGTGGTGCCATCTAGGTCGTCCATTTTCCCATGTTTGTAGATGGCACCACGAATGTCGGATTGGGTTGATTTTTGCTTCGTTGGGCTGCATTGGTCAATTCGAACCAATCCATGTGATTGGATTTGTCATTTGAGGTTCGGATTTACACCATCTTAACCGTTGGCCTAAGATCTTTCTCAAACTACTTCTGATGCTATGGAGGTCCAATCGAGGTGATCTTAAAGACGTTGAACTCCAATCATTGCCCTGATCAGATCCGTGCAGTTGGATCTTCAATCCGAGGCCCCAAAAGAAATTGCCCTATCCCTTGCCCACAACAAGGCTAAAGAACCTATAATTTGTATAAGCTAATATATATACATGATGATGCATGTTAGGCAATATTTATATTGCATGATGCTTCTACGACATTAGGAACATGCATAAATAGACATTTTAGGCTAATTAGATGTGTGAACATTAGCAACTCCCTAGTTTGAGTCTCGACTAAGTTGGGTGAAAAGGTTTGCGAGCTATTTATCTCCCCTACCCAAGATGAGCGATATCATCTTTATGGGGGAGTTAATGGATAAAAGGAATAGTTATCCAATTATGTTAAAAAGGGGGAGAATGTAATTCTTATTTTATTATTCCAAAAAGGGGGACTTAACCTAAATTAAAAGAGCATGTTTTAAGGGGGAGAATAGGATAATATGATTAGAATTGATTAAACCTTCTTGATAATGTCAAAAAGGGGAGAAATTTTTTGATTATTATCTGTGGTTTTGTCACCATCAAAAAGGGAGAGATTGTTGGTGCAAGGACACCACGATCGTTAAATTTGAAGATAACAAACCATGCGTATTTTAATATTTGCACTTGACCGTATAAGTTTCAGGATTAATGCAAATTGAAGCAAGCGTAAGAAACTTGTGCATGGACAAAAGCATTAAGGAGCATGGAGGAAACTAAAGGAGGAGCTTCATGAAGGAAATAGAGCTTTGCATGGAGAGAAAGTTTTAAGAGAAGAAGAATAGGACCTAGAATGCTTTATTGTAATCTTTCTTTCTTTTTGTTTCTTATTTTCCTTAGATTCTTTGTTAAAAGAGCCTAAAGTATAATAGCTTTAGTCCTAGGAACACTCACATATCCTTAAGACACTTAGGCAAACCATAGAATAGAATTGAAAGACAAAATAGGAATCAGCCAGACTTATCAAGTGTCTAACATGATAATCACGCATTTGATAATGACCTATAGTTTTTCTAATGCTATTCCTAGACATCCAAATTCCTAGGCTAGAAAACCATAGTCTGTGCCTTCCCAGTTAGAGGTCCTAACCATAATCTGGAAGTTTAATAAGACATTTGAGAGAATTGCCAGACATTCTAAAAGAGATTTGTTGACTTTTCTTATTGTGCCAAGCTAACACAACCCATCATTTATTTTCAAACGTCTTTAGAGCCACACAAACGTCTGATAATGAGATGTTAGACCAAAATCCATTGTCGTTAGGCCAAATCTAACCATTGCATCTCAAAAATCAATTCCTACAGCTTTCAAACGTCCAATGGAGAGTCCTAACATCCAAACTGTGGTCTAACACATATACATAAACCCTGTTTACATTTGGTCCAAAATAAGAATAGACCTGCACAAAATAAGATGTCCAAATTTCTACTTAGACATCGTAAAATAGCTTCCCAAACGTCTGACTATATCCCTATTTAGACCAGATCAATTCCAGGAAACACTCGCTGTATAATTAGATGACAAAACCCTTCATCAGTCATTCGACTAGATGTTTAACAAAAAAATTAGTTGTCAGATAATACTGTCATATTCATTTATGAGCTGATTTCGAGCTAATTTCTCTTGGAAACATCCCCAATGGCTATAAGGTCATTCTCAAGCCTTCTTAAAGGTTCCCAACACATCTATAAATAGATAGGAGCCTCTCCTTTGTTAAGATGCACCATGAGATAATTCTTTCCACCATTATGTACACAATTAGTGATAGATCAAGAAGAAAAAAATTCCATCAATTGTTCCCCTAGCTCTGGACTTCACATCTGAGAGCACCAAATCCCTGCGTAATCGCACCTACTCAGTTCCATCGTATGGGAAGTCTCCGTGCCTACGGTATAATAGTTCAACATATATTTTGTGGCACTATAGGAATTTGTATTTTCCATTTTCTTTGGTTGGGTATTCACGTGCTGAATTCCTATCTCCTTTGAGAGACAAAATGCTCTCGTAAAGAAGAGGGGTTTGATGTACACTATCCTTGGGTCAAAGTAGCATGGTTGTGTTGAGGTTGAACTACCCTCATTCATAGTTAAAGCATTTGGTCATCTCGGTCAACCGACGAATCCTAAGTTGAGAGGATTAGGTGGCGGTTTTTACGCTTGGGGTTCCCACCTAAGAATATTTATCTGTTGTGACGAATAAGTTTGTGTGATTATAATTTTTATTCTCTCATACCGTATTATTCACCCTCCTAATGCAATTTCTTATGCAACTTATACAATGGGTTGAGCTTAGTGCTTTCAAGTAGTTTATGATAATGTCATCATCAGCCATATCTTGCTTTACGAAGTCATATTCCATCATTAAATGCTCCTACATAACTGCCAGAGGACTGTAATTCATTGCAAATCCTTTTTGAGAGAAATACAAGAAACCTAGGTTAAAATTACAATTTTCGCATCATATCATGGATGCAGAATAACCAAGGATTTCTCCAAAAATTAAGGGTCAAATGATTTTAAGAGTCTAACAAGTGGGTTAGAACAAATAGAAAAGGATTTTTGCACGTTACGGGAATTAAATGACTTCTGAAACACTAAAAATAGACCTGCTTAATTAACTGAGATTCTGGTCAAGTTAAAATTCACCTAAACCCTCTAAAATTCATAGAAAAATATTCTCTATGGTTTAGCATCCTTGGTTTGACCATTAAAACCCATCTTGACCTAAAATAGAGCTACAGACAAATTTTTACCGAAATTTAGGTCTTTGCATAAATTGCCTAATCAAATATGGTCGAAACCTAAATTTAACATCAGCATTGGACTACTTGGGTCCAAATTAGGTTTTTACCAATATTTAGGCCCAATCTGAGATCATCTTGACCTAGTTTGCAATTTGGTTCTGTTTGATTCTTTTTTCTCACACTCATGCCCCTAACTTTTGAATTTCTTACAAATAGCCCCCCAACTTTTTCATATTCTTTACAATGGGTCCCTTCCACCCTCAACTCCTACTCCTAAAGCTTTGGCATCCTTATTTTGGCAAGATCTTTGTGATTTCTTGACGAATCCCTCTCAAAATTGAACGGAAACTCAACTAATTGCCTTCCAAATGAGCCCATCCAGGGATCCCAAATCTCTCTAAAGTCCTCGTGCAAATGATTTGATTTGATAGGTATCCTATGTCGGTGTGGAGCTTAGAGTTTCCAAGCTTTCTTCCAAGCTTGGAACTACATCTAGAGCCCTATAAAAGGACCTCCGTGGCCTTGTGCATCTTCTTGGCTAAGTTTTGGCCAAAATACGCTCTTCAAACTCCTTCCTCGACCATCTCCGACTTAGCTTTGGCGAGCTCGTCCCTCTATCGACCTACACCCTCCTAACGGCCAAATTGGGAGTGCTACATTCCTCCTCTCCTTCGTTCGCCTCTCGATGACCAACTCAACGGATCCTAGATCCCCCTCTTCCTTGCCGTCTCTTCCTTCAGAAGTTCGTCTTCCCCACATTCGGCCATCACACCAGTGTTGGAATCTCTCCCCCTTTTTCCCTAAACTAGGTTCTTTAGCTTCCAATACTTCCCTACATTTTCCCTCTCTCTATCTCTGGAAGTGACCGCCAACCACACATATCCCCCTCTATCTTCTTTCGCCCCAGTGAAGCTTCGGCAATGCCCAACTGCCTCTCCATTGCACGAAACTCACCACTATCACCCCCATCGGCATCACCACGACTTCCTAAACAAATGCCCTTTATCAATTAGGGCATTCACTCTCTGCATCACTCCACCGACCAACCCATCTCGCAACACGTTCGCTGACTTCGCCACACGCACACACACCTCCTTATAGCACACCACCACCACCATTCCATTCGTTGATGACCAGCGATCCTCTTGAGCTATTTTGACGTGATCACAAGGCTGTATTATTGTGTTTCAGGTCCAACCAGAGCTCCGCCGCCACTACTGTCTTCTTCGACATTATTCGTACTTCTCTGACCATGTTCTTCACCAAGAACTACTTCAGGTGACGTAGAATAGCTCCAGGGAGGTCTCCTGGTCCTCAATTGGGGATCCTAGCAGCAGCAGCTTCCCAATTCGACCAAGCCATTCCACTACAGTGCACACAAAGGAAGTGTAGGGGACATAGTCCCACATCAGATAGAGTAGACTTCCGCGTGCACCTTAAATTATTTTTGTGCCTTATCCTTGTTGCCTCAGTAGGCAAGGGGTTGAGGTCCCCTCGCACACTCACTCACCTCGCCCGTGACACGCATCACACGGGCCTAGTGCTGACCTGACCTGCCTGACCTGAACACACCTCGGTTGCCACCCAAGCCCGTAGCCCTGGTCCCAGGTATGCTTATATCTAAATCCAATTACCTTGTACTGTGAAGGCAGAAGAAAGGTGGAAACCCAGAGAGAGAAAGGAGAGAGAGCACAGGGGTTTACGGGGTTTTGCTCTGAAGATCAATGGCTAACACTTAGCCAAATACGAGACTGCTACCTCTGAGTGTGAAGAACTAAAGGAAGAGCAGGGCTGTAGAAGAAAAGAGGGAGAAGGAAAAAGCTGGAAGAAGAGAGAAAGGAGAAGGGGAGAGCAGTAGAAGAGTCACACAAAGAGGAAGAAGAAGAAGAATAGCAGCAAAATAAGAATAAAAGGAGTACTATAGCAAACACATGTTTATATCATCTTATGACTTAAGGCAACGTCTGACTTGGGTAAAAGCAGTTGATACTGTTGATATATTTCAATACCTAAGTTTGAACGGTTGATGGCACTGTTGCATTATTTGAAGTCAATGCATATATGCTTAAATTGAATAATTAGTGATCTGAACCACCATTGTTTTTGCTTTGAGATTCTTTTTTCCATGCATAACTGTTGTTAAACTCATGCTTTATCTTGATTATCATTTCTGAGTAATTATTATTCATTTCTTGGTATTATTTGTCTTGAATGTTACACTGAATTACATTTTATTTGTGATTAGCGATTTAATTGCATATTTGTGATTAGCTAATGACCTCGAACTTTCATTCAAGTTATAAATTTTATCTGTTTTCAAGTGTTTTCGACCTATACTACGATACAACATTTATAACATCGATTTCGCTCATAAATAGTAGTCACTATCTAGCCATAAAAATCAGTCCATGTTTAATGCAACCTTGTCTAAGACGGTTCTGGTAGAATCTGGTCAACATAAGGTTTGAGGAGCTATCTGTTAACCTTGAAAGAATTACCTGTCTTCGAGTTAGAAATTTCAAAGGCTTCGTTAGGAAATATCCGATTTATGATGAACGAGACATTCCACCATGAATTAAGCTTGCTAGGAAAGAGCTTAATTAGGGAATCAAAAAGCCCGACCTTCTGGTTTAGCTTAAAGCTCTTACCAGAAATCACCTCCTCATGAAGAACTTTGGTCTGAGCCTTATAGATCTTAGCATTTTTCTATGCTACATTTCTAAGCTCCTCCAAGTCATATAGTTGGAGTTTCCTAGCCTTCCCGACTAGGACTAAGTCAAAATTACATCTTTTGATAGCCCATAATAGCTGCTGTTCAATCTCGATGGGTAAATGGCATGCCTTACCGAACACCAAATGATACAAGGGCAAGGCAAAATGCATCCAATACGTAGTGCGGTAGGCCCCAAGTGCATCATCAAGCTTTTGTGTTCAGTCATTCCTATCAGGCCTAATCGTCTACTAGAGTATGTTCGTGATCTCCCTATTAGAGACCTTAACCTGTCAATTTGTTCGGGATTGTAAGGTATGGAAATCTGGTGATTTACCTCATAATTACCCAATAAATTTCAAAACTAGGAATTTGTAAAGTGTGTGCCACCATCACTGATGATGGCCTTAGGAATCCTGAATTGACTGAAAATATTCTTTCGTATAAAGTGATGGTAGCACCATCATTGGTGTTAATAAGCTTGAATTATCTTAACTACTGCAATAAATGATCCTAAATGATCATCTGAGGTTTATAATTCTGACTGAAGTTAATTTAAGAAAAGAAAAAGGGTTAATTCTATTACTTTAACATTCAATCATTAGTGCAAATTAATAAAGGGATGATCAGGGGTTAATTTAAAGTCAAAAAACTTAAAAGTGGCTTAGAATAACTGAATTAATGTTACACACATTTTGAGGATTAAAATTTTATAGAAAATCCTAATTATCAGCCTCACTCAAAATAAAAGGGTTCCACTAGAGATAAATTGAATCTAAACCTCCTAAAAATCATTGAAAAAATATTCTAGGTGATTTAGTACCTTCACTTTGGCATCTAAACCCGTTTTGATCAAAAGCAGATATCAAATAGGAATTTGCCCTAATTTAGCCTTATGTGCAATTTACCCAATCAAACGCAGTCAGAACCCAAATTCAAGTTCATCATTAGATTTCTTGAGTCCAAATTAGGTTAACACCAATATTTGGGCTCTATCAAAGTGCTTCTTGACCTAGTTCGAAATTGAGTTCCCAGATCTCTGTCCATTTCAATTAAGCCCCTAACTTCTAGGTTTTCTCACCAAAATGTCCCTAGCTTCTCGTCACGTCACTAATTGATCTCTCAACTCCGGGTTTCCTAATCAGGTTTTGAAACCCAACGTGTGACGACTCCAATGAAGGATTCCTCCTACTATTACGATCTAAATCCCTCCAAATTTGGAGGGATGAACCCCTACGAGATCCTCTTTGAATCAGACCTAATTTCATGCCCAGATTAAAGAGGTGGAGCTCTACCAAACTTGAGATTTGCAAATAGGAAACAAGCTCGATTCCTATTCTACATTCCCAAATCCTTGCGAATTGAGGCCCTGATTTTCATTTATATAAACTCCACGATGTTCCATGATCAATGCGAGTTAGGTTTCATGCTGAAAACCCTCTTCTTCTCCTTCTCCGGCCACCTCCAACCCTAGCTTTGATGACTCACCTCAATTCCCTTCCTCTATCGTCCAAACGGCGAAATTGGGAGGCCCATCATCTTCCTTTCTCTCTTCCACACCTCGCCAGCCACAATACGAGTTCCTTCATCATCGTTGCCATTCTTTCCCACCAAAGGTCTTCATCAACCTTGCATTCGATGGTGAATGAACTTTCACGAGTGAAATTAGTGTTTTGAAGAACCCGTCATCGTAGTTGCAAAATATTGCTATTAGATAAAATTTATTCTGAAACTCCAAGTGAGTCCTGGGTTGATCACAGGTAGGCAAACATTTGGTTTTGAAATCTGCCCTTTCAATTTTATTTATTTTTGTTGTTTTTATCTTTTGCAATTATTTTATTTTAGTAGGCATTACATTAGATTGACAAAGTATTCATCTAACTAATCTACCAACAAAGAGAGAGATAAATATTAATATATAACAAAACAAAGTTTGCTATAGATAAACCATTACACTAGAAAGTAGTAAAAGAAAGATAGAGGTGAGAAGTGTCTCCCTTGACAGTTCCTGAGAGGATGACTCGCTCTGACGTTGCCTAGAAGAAGGTGGCAAGAGGCTGGACGAAGAACAGCATCAGAGGAAAGTGGACGGAGCAAGATGGCATCGCGGTGACGTTCTTCTTCCTGAAGGTGACGAGAGGACGACCACGAGATGCCCCACAAAGGGGGGTGAGTGGTGGGAAAAATATTTGATTTTCTACTCTAGAAGAGCATCCTGGGCTTGGGATAAGCTCTCTCTAGAGCCTTGGAGGTGGTGATGGGAGAAAGGAAGAGATGAAGAAGAATGGGAGAGGTCGGGGTCCTTTTACAGTATAGGAAAAGATGCATTTCGTGCATGGCACATTTGGTGATGTGAAAGGCTTCACTGAAGCTCTACCCTAAACATTGCTATAGCCTCCAGCTCGCGTGCCTCCTTATGCACGCCTCGCAGTTGTATCAATGATGAACGGATCAGATTATACAAGGATCATGTGCTCAGCTGGCACATTAGATAAGGTGTCGAATCAGGCATGCAAATGTGTGAGTATCCACGCTCAACCATTATGCTGCAAGGCCACATCTGAATTTGGGTGTGCCTTGCCGTTGTGGTAAATTGGAGGCATTGGAAGAGTCGAACCTGCACCGTGGGTATGGGAGGTGCACAGGTGACCGTTGCGACATGGGAGCGAGACAGTCAAGAAGATGATGGGGCACATGTGTGATCTCGACCATTGGATGTCGATCCAATGGTAGCGATTTGGTGTGGTGTTCTCCTTCAGCTCATGAGATGTGCTAGAGGATGGATCTCAGCCATTGGATTGGGATCCAACTATTAGGATTTCCCTTTGAGGAGAGGTAGAGGCTATGACCGAAATTGGGCGGCCGAGATGGCGCTAGTTGGCCCCATCTGGGTCATCTATCTTCTTTTCTTTGTAATTAGCACCATGGACATCGGATTGATTTGATTTTCACATCGTTGGGCTACGATCGTCGATTCATATCTATCATGCAATTGGATTTGTCGTTTGAAGCTTTGAATTGGACCATCATGCCCATTGGTCGTTGATCTTCCTCGGACTATAGAATGTGCTACAGGACTCTAATCACGACAATTTCAGAGTCGTTGGACTCTGATCGTCATCTTGATCAGATCCGTACAGTTGGATCATGAATCCAAGGCCTTGAAATAGATCTCGTCTCCTATCCATAAAAGGACACTAATAAACCTAAACATTTTACAAACTATTCTAAATGTAGAGTGATACATGCTATGCGATATTTATACTATGGAATGCATATCTAACCTCGGAACATGCATACATAGTATTTTTAACGAAAATGGATGTGTATGCATCATGCCCCCATACCTATCTTTTGCTAGTCCCTAGCAAAACTAACCTATATGCTATGTATAAAAACATAATTAGGACTTGGTCGCTTAAGGAATTAGTTGTTTATTAACAAAAGGAAATTTCAACAAAGGTCCTAAACTATGACGACTCAATAGTGTCCAGGTGCCTGCCAAAATGCAGACCGCCCAAGTCCTCACCTTATTTTTAAGGAAGATACATTTTTTATGCTTTTTCTTCTTTTCTAATTTTTTTGGATTTTTGAGTTCCGAGTTTCGAGGCAGCTTTCACGACTAGCCAACGCACCAAAGACATGAAAAGTATTGTACGTTCTAGGAACCTTGTGAGAAGTGATAGACTCACGAAGCGACCATTAAAATGGACTTCAGGTTTCTACAACCCTAGGTGACCTTAAAAGTTTCTGCCTAAAGGTTTATCTATTCAACTAGTAGGTTTCTCCCTACTTTTTTTATTTTTTTATAGGGTCAATATAAGGGAAAACCCAATGTATATCTCCCTAATTTATTCTACTTCCATGCTTCTTTTCAAAATGTTTTGGGAATTATTTTTGCATTTTTGTGAGTTGGGCTCTAGATAACCGGCCAATGGGCTGTTACCCACGATAGCTTGCTAGCCATACTAGTGCGGTGAAGTGTGACTCCTTTTAATTTTTTCTCCTTTTTCCATTTTTTTCTTTTTATCCTTCTTATTTTTGTGTATCATCATTTTTTTTTGAGTAGGTGGCTTCCCTGATCTAAGATTTATGTAAAGGCTGTAGAAAGAGTATGGTTATGTAGCTGGGCTCTCGATAACCAGCCAATGGGTTGTTACCCATGGCAACTTGCCAGCCATACTACCCTAGAAAGTTCATTAGCTACATAATTTCCGTAAAAATCGTCTAAAAGTGAGTCAGTGCAAATAGTGTGCAGATGCTTTAGGCTTAAAGTCACCTCAAATGAGAGGATGGGTTGATAAGTCACGTACTTATCGCCCCAATTTATTAACCAAATTAAAATAAAATTAACTTAGCAAGGACTCAAGAAACAGGTCCACATTTTAGTGGATACTCATGCTGATTAATTCTGAAAACATGAAGAGGCTATGTGTTCAGGTTCTAAAGTATTGTTTCCTACAGTTAACAACTCTTAATGCCTTCTCTTCTCCTAATTCTATTTTTTTTTTTTTTTGAATTTTGAATTTTTTTAAGAAAATAAAAGAAATTCTCTTCTCCTAATTCTATTTTTTTTTTGAATTTTGAATTTTTTTAAGAAGATAAAAGAAATTCTATGGAGCTAGCAAAATAGTTTTGGAATTAAGTATCCACCCCCCCATGCCTAAATGATGTAATGTCCTCATTGTGAAAATGAAGACATGAAAAGGGCAGAATCAACTAAACATCACCTAACTTTCATGATAGATCCAGCCAGCTCCATAGAGATAAAGAAGTATACACACATGCTAAGTTTATTGCCTTTAGCTAAGCATAATATACAAATAAGGAAGAAATTAAGAATTCATAGGTGCTAGTCAGGATCAGAATTAAAAGATTGATCCTAAAACCCACCAAAAGAAGATGTCCACAGATGGGAACCAGATTGTGATGTAGACCCATGCCCCACGGTCAGGTAGTTCTACGGTTTTGGATGAAAATCACCTACAATCTGAGATTGTTGAGCTTTCGAGGTCGAGGCTACAGTTTTGTGGTGTGCAACACAAGTCTAAAGTGGCAGACATAGGTAGATCTGGTTCACTAGATTTGGATGTCCACTTAAAGCTCGACATGAAAAGATAGTCGATTGTTTTGTACTTGGGTTGCACATTAAAGATATCATAAGGGTCGTGGTAAAAGGTTGGTGGTTTCAGGTCAACAGGAACCCTTAAATCCAAACTCCTGTCTTCCCCAGAGTTAACTTCCTAGATCGTAATTTCCAAATTTCTGTACTCTAAGTTCAAGTGTTAGATTTCTGGGACCTCAAGATTGTTGTACACCCCATCTAAAATAACCAAGTCCAATAATTGTGGCTGAATTAGAATTGACTTAGGTCTAGTGATCTCAAGAGTATCTTCATTAGGTTCTTTGCGTTGTGGTTAAGGAATGGGGCTATTTGTTGAATAATCTAATAAATCTCGATTTGAATCCACCATGTCAACCACAGCGAAATCAACTTCCTCAATTGCAGGGCCATCAAATGGTTCATCAAATTCCTTAGGTCAGTTTGTCACACTAAAATTATTTTCTTTTTGCTCAAGTGAGACTTCACCTAGAGATTCTTCGCCCCTAGAATCAAAGAATTCTTGATCCTCATTTATATATGTCTCAAAATCATATGACATTCCTTACTTTACAAAGACATACATTTCCTCACTCCCTGGCATAGAGATCTCAAGTGAGAAAATTGGTTCATCCTCAATGGATTGCTCTAGACCAACTTGGTCATCTCCAGTCTCAGAAAATGTGTACCCCTGATAGGCAACTGAGTAGTTTGTCACATTACCTCTCCTGAAGGGGGTTCATCTTAAGAATCATCCCAAGATTGGACTAGGGCAACCACAAATTTCATTCTCAACCTTGACAGTTTCTCAAGTAGAAACTCACCTAGGCCCCTCTCCTTAACATCTTGGAGCCAATCCAATAAAGAACTATTAAGCTCACCAATCATTTTGTTCATAGGCTCTAATGCTTCAGTGTATGGTGTTGGCTGAGCTTCTAAAGATTGTACAGTGTTCCTCAAGTTAGCCAACACCCTATCCAGGACCTAGTTCACCTGAACCTAATGGTTCAATTCAAGGATAGGTGGGTTTGCGATAAATCTATGGGAGTCAAGAAATTAAGGTTCTTTGATCCCTTCCTGATAGTAGGTCATTTCTAATTGCTCAAAGAATGGTGGCTTCCTATGTTCAATATAATCCTTGGGAGGTTAGGTGTTATAATTGTCATATCCTTCTTGATTGTAAATTGGGTTGGTTTGTACATAAGAAGGTGGTGATCTATAATCAGTGTAGGTCGGGAAGGATAATAATCATAATCATGATGTCCAGGCTTAGGCCCTAGACATTGAGGTTTGGAATCATATCCCCAATCAAAGTTATCCCAGCTAGTGAATGGGTAACCAAAAGTCTAGTCAGGATAGTAATCATTTTGAAGATTGGTGGTGGTAGGAGGGTAGGATTGGAATTGTGTGTATGGTGTGGAAGAACACATGATGAAGTAGGAGTGAAAATTGAATAAAGAAAAGAAAGGTGCCCTGTAGTACAATCAATCAATCCTATCCTTAAATTGGGTAGCTTAAGGATCTATGCTTCAAAAATGAACTCTGATCACACAACAAATTTGATGTTGTCCTTACTCTCAAAGGTGGTAAAGTTGGGCTGGCGAAGCAGGGGGAGTGCGTTTTGAGGGCCGCTAATTATGCCAAACCCCTACTTACTTAAGTTGTTGGATAATCGGGGCCCCCCAACTTAGCACCTTTTGAAATAAGCAAATGTCACTAATTCGAAATGCATTCAAGTGAACACCCTGAAATGTACTCAATGAATCCTAGGGCCAACATCTACTCAATTTTTATTGAGGCTTGGGATGATTGTGCTCTTGGAATGTGATGGGCCCTTTAGATAGGTTGAGCCCTTATTGATCAAGTTTAAAATGTGTGTGTGCAGAATCAGGATTTTCAAACAAGGTTATTATGATGTGTCTTTTACGGTTTAAACTTGTTTACTAGCATTTAGGGCTTTAGTCTTTAGGAGTATTCAATCAAGTTCAGTAGAACACTCCACATTTTTGCAAGCACTGTCGATGATATATTCCATTGAAACTGAAAAAAATGTGGAGTGCCTGGTTAGTTCATAGAAATTGAACCCCATGTGGCAAGCTACTTGAAGAATCAATTTTATCTTAAGTGATGCGACCCAAACAACCAAATCAATTGGCCCTGATGCAGAACTTAGTTAAGGCACACAATAATGTTTAACTTATTCAAATTTTCTACTCACTTGTTTGTGTGTCGAGTTAAGGTGTATTGGATCCACAGGTCAGATTTTGGTTAAGTGATAGAATCAATGTAGATTGGTGTGCATTAGGTCAAGAGTTGTGGGTGTTTAATGTGTGTAACTTTCAACAAATCCCACAATCAGATCATCTTTTTTATTTTTTTAGTTTATACAGGTGGGTGTGGTGAGTGGAGTGATAATCAAACAACCATGATCTAACCTCGGGTTTAAGCGAGCACCTAAGTTGATTTGGGTTTGAGTTATTAGTGTCGTGAAATGAAATCAAGGGTAGGGGTGGTGGGAGTACACTTACAGAACCTTCATCAGTACTTTCCTCTGATCTAACCGCTCTAGCTCACCTCGGAAGAGTACCTACAATCATAGTAAGATCAGAGAAACAATGAGATAAACGTTAAGGTGAAAGAAATGTGAGAATAATCAAATAGCGTTTTCCCCCCAGCAATAGCCCCAAATTGGTGAGAGTATTTTTGTGAGTCAAAATCAGGGTTTTGGAGAACCTATCGCTGTAGTCGCAAAATAATGCTACTAGATAAAATTTATATGAATACTCCAAGTGAGTCCTGGGTCAAGCACAGGGAGGTAAACGTTTGGTTTTGAAATCCTTCCCATTAATTTTATTTATTTCTAATGTTTTTATCTTGCATAATTTTTTTGCTATTTTAATAGGCAAGAGATCAGATTGATAAAATGTTTATCTACTAATCTACTTTCAAAGAGAGAGTGAGAAAGATAAATATCAATATATCACTAACCAAAGTTTGCTACAGATAAGCAACTACACTTGAAAGCAATAAAAGATAAATAGAGGTGAGAAGAGTCCCCCATGACAATTGCTTGGAGGACGACTCGCTCTAACGTCGCCAAGATGAAGATGGTGAGAGGATGGATGAAGGAGAACGATGTTAGAGGATGGGGCAGGACGACATCGCGGCGAGAATCTTCTTCTCGAAGGTGGTGAGCGGATGGCACGGGATGCTCCATGAAGTATGGTGAGAAGCAGGAAAAATATTTGATTTTGTACTCTAAAGGAGCATCCCGGGATTGGGACAAGCTCTCTCTAGAGCGTTGGAGGTTGTGAGGGAGAGAAAGGAAGAGGTGAAGAAGAATGGGAGGGGTAGGGATCCTTTTATAGTGGAGGAGAAGAGGCATTTCGTGTATGCGACATTTAGTGACATTAAAGGCATCACTGAAGCTTTGCCTTACATGTTGCTATAGCCTCCAGCTCACGCACCTACTCAAACTCTTAGTGCTCGTAACTATTGCATGCACCCCACCGTTGGATCGATGATGAACATATCAGATTACTCGAGGATCGCGTGCTTAGTTGGCGCATCAGATAAGGTGTCGAACGGAACGTACGATTGTGCGTGCATGCGTAATCGTACGTTCGATTCGACACATGCGGGCATATCCGCACTCATCCATTGTGTCACGTGGTCGTATCTCGGCTACTCGATCGTGATCAAGTGGTCGAATTTGGCCGCACCTTGCCGTTGTGGTCAATCAGAGGCATTGGAGGAGTCGAACCTGTGCCGTAGGTTTGGGTGGTGCGTGGGTGACCATTGCTCCAAGGCGATGGGAGTGTCAAGAAGACGATGGGGAGTGCATGTGATCTTGACCATTGGATCACGATCCAATGATCGCAATTTGGCGTGGCACTGTCGGCACAGCCGAGGATGGATTGATAAATACCAATTTATCATCATTCTTATGCCATAAAGCATATCTAGCTCTTGGGGTTTTAACTCCGCAAATGGGTTTTTGGACTGCATTTAGGCATTTACCTAGGTTAGGCATGCATAGCATTTTTAATTATAGTTTTGATGCATTTATCTGAGTGTCAGGATTAGGTAGAATGTCTGACCCCACAAACCTCGGTACTAAGGAAGGTAGGAGATGAAGGAGAAGCTCTTATCATCTGGATTCTACTTAGATCCAGCTCATCTCAACTGGATCCTAGCTAGATCCAGCTCATCACATCTCCTTCTAGCTAGATCATCTCATCCCTAGCTCCATTCAGCTCATCTCAACCATAATAGCTGAGGTCACACCCATAACCATAACCTAAGGCACCAAAATAGCCATAACTACCTCCCATCAAGCCATCCTAACACTCCACCTAAGGCCACACCAACCACCACCTTCCTACCTTATATTTACCTCATCTAACCACCACCATTTGCTCGTCGTCTCCCTTAGTTTAATTTCTACCTACACCTAAGGCCAAGGAAGAAGAAGAGGAGAATAAAATCAAGGGGTCAACCTACCTGACCCCTTAGTTCCTTCTTTCCCTTCTTCTTTGTTCTGCCACGCAAAGGAGGAGGGGCTCTTCATCCAAGGAGGATGGCTAGGCATTGAGGCAAAATCTAGGGTGGATGTCCACCCTTGGAGGAGCACCTAAGAGGAGAACCAATTGAAGGAAGGAGTGAGGGAACATCTTCTTCAAGCCAGAGAGTTACCGAGCTTTGAGCGAAGATTATTTCGAGATTCAACTGGAGGATTATCTTCTCCTCTATCTTCATTTTATGCTTGTTTAAGCTAGTGGTTTATGTTTCTTGCTAAGAAGCAGTCCTCTACCAATATTTTACTCTACTAAAACAAGTTTTCATTACCATCCAAGTTCATTTTTAAATTTAGTGTGCTTTTCTTCTTTTATTAGTGTAGTGCACATCACACCTTCTTCTAATTACCCTAGGCACACTTGCCTTGGGTGAGCTTAGAAGAAAAGGCTCTCTTCTTGTCACTTAGGGCTAGTTGTAGCATAATTCATCTTCGCATCACTCCCAATTATTTCCAAAACTAGAAAAACAATAACAGGAAAATCACAAAAATATATGTGTTGATTTGAGAAGTGAGAAAGAGAGAACCCATTCTTTGTGACTAACAAATTAGCCTCCTTATACGATCCTAGATACTCCACTATCTAGATATTATAAATGTAAAAGTTTGATCGCTGATTTATGCATTGCAATGACACTAATTACATTATTTAACAAATCACGTATTTCCTGCATTCAATCAACCAAGGCCCCGTAATCTTTTTTTCCTCAAAAGTAAAAAGAAAAAAATTAGTCTTTCCCAAAAGTTTCCATTGTGAAATTAGTTTTGCTAAGAAACTACCAAAAGCTAAGCAAAGGGGTGTGATAAACACTAGTTTATCATCATTCTTATGCCATAAAATAGATCTAGCTCTTAGGGTTTTAGCCCCGCAAATTGATTTTTGGGCTGCATTTAGGCATTTACCTAGGTTAGGCATGCATTGCATTTTTAATTATAGTTTTGATGAATTTATCTAAGTTTCAAGATTACGCAGAATGTCAGACCAGACATACCTTGCACTCAGGAAGGTAGAAGATGAGGAAGAAGGTTCTTTCAACTAAATCCAGCTCATCTCATCTGGATCCCTGCTCCATCTAGTTGGATCAACTCATCCCACGCTCCATTCAACTCATCTTAGATGAATGGTAGCTCTAGCTAGTTCACCTCAGCTCCATTAAGCTAACCCTTGCTGGATAGCAACTCAAACTAGCTCAAGTAAGTTGATCCCTGCTACATGCCAACTCCTCCAGCCCAAAACAGTTCATTGGAAGCTCAACATGACTCGGACTAGCTGCTGCCATCAACTACCTAGTCCTAGTCAGCTGAAGATTACCTCAACCAGCTTAGGCCAGCTCAAGTCTTGCTCTTAGAGGCCTAACTCAGCTCAGCTTGACCTAAGCTAGCTACTCCAGCTAGCTAGGTATTCTTCGGGAAAACCAAACCCAGCTCTCCTCAGCTCATTTCAACGGAAGCCAGCTCACCTCAGCTTGGCTTAGCAGCTAGCAAAGAACTAGCAAGCTAAGCTAGCTAAGGTAGCTCTCTGCAATTCTCTTCAGTAGCCACCAACTCTAGTGGAACTCCTTTGAGCTACCTCCAGCTCCTCTTCCCCAAAACCCTAGCTCCCTCTGCCATCAACCCTACTCCCTATTAGCTAAGCTAGCTTAGCTTCGCTAACTCCACCCGCATGGCACCAACAACCAAACCCAAGCCCACCTACCTTAGCTTCACCAACTAGCCCTAAACCTAGTCTACCTAAGCTCTCCTATTCCCATCACTTTTTGGCACCATTGCTGAGGAGGCACGGCTTAGTCACATATTTTCTCCCTCTTGCTTTATTAGGTCTTTACGAATTTTGTTTTGTGTTTCTCTTAGGTGCAAATCAGGGGCAGGAATAGGATTTGGATTGCCACGGTGCAAAAACTTCAAGTGATCTTGTCTTGCCATGTACTTCAAGTTAGTACCTCAGGCTATCTCTTTTTACAAAAACCAAAATATCTGAAAAAGATACGGAAATTATCGAAAAACAAAAAAAACAAGAAAAATTGAGGGTGGTGGAACACTAAAACTCTTTGTGGTTCTTGTTTGGTTGATTTTTCCACCACCTTTACTTATTGGTGTTTGATTTTTGAAAATCCGGACTTGTCTTAATGTTCAAAAATCAGGTTCAGGTAGCAAGGCACTTTCTAAAATCATCAAATTTCACCCAGCGAAGCCCCTTTGAGTTGGGAACCTTGAGTCCAATTTTCAAGAAAATTTACTAAATAGAAACAATTAAAAATTCACGAATTGAACAAGGGTTACACCTTATTTTCTTACGATCCATGAATTTTATAAATTTTCCTAGTCAATAGATTTGGGTTTATTCCATATTCCTCGAAACCTTGAGAAATTATCTGCATCATATAAAATTCTCAAAATGTTTTGAGATCATTTGAGGCTTCTACAGAATTAATCCCCAAATCTATCATTTTTTACTTTTGTCATTAGTAAGAAGAAAAATTCCAGAAAAATATCGAACAAATTCCTAAAATCACAAAAAAATAACTTTTGGATTCCTTGTTTGATTTTACATCAGGTGGTAGTGTTGTTTGCCTTGTTTCGGCCACCACCTAAAAGGATTTCAGAAAGATTCATTTTTTAGAAGTTGCATAACTAGGAATTCCAATTTTAGGGTTTTTAATTCTCTCTTAGTCACATCAAGCTTCAAAAGAATTGATCTCCACCAACAACTTATTTGCCATTATTTTGTGGAACATCAAAATATTGTTTGAACATTGAATAAGAGAGATCCTAAAAGACAATAAATCTTCATTAAAACCCAAAAATCCTTCAATTAAATATCCTTGTTTGCAAACCCCTTTTGATTTGGCTTGTGAACCACTTCATGCTCAATTTGCACACACAAAAAAAACAAATAATTGGGCATTACCCCAACTAACACCGATCAAATTCCTTATGTACTTTAAGCTCCTTGACCTAACTAAAATTTTGTAGCAATTTAACCCCTAAGGTTTCATTAAACATAGGCTTTCTACCTTGGTTTTAAGTTTTCTTTAACTTTCCCCTCGTTCAGCCTAACCAGATTTGTTGAGAAAATGAATATCCACTTCTGATTTCTTATTTCCTAGGTAGACTAAGCCTTTGGTTAATTCTTAGGGCGTCACATTTATGTTAGTTCTAGAATTTTGTTGCTTGCTTGCACACTTTCATCTCTCCCTCCTCTCCTCCTCATTTCTTCCATTTTTTGTGAGGGCAATGGCCCCAAACTCCGCACTTGGATGGACCACTTGATTTTTCCCCCTGCACCAAAGATCTCTTTTCCCACATAATTACTCTTCTTTGCATTTAAAAAAATGAAGAAACTAAATAGGTCATCTAACCCACATGCTGATTCTTCTATCCCTCATCTATCTACCCTGGAGCTACCTAATCAAGCCCCCCCACCTCATCTCTAGTGCATGATAGCTAAGCAGATGGCTCAGCTAGAAGCTAATCAACAGTAGTTGTCTAGGGCTATAACAAACGTAGATAACCGAGGGAGACCTACCAAACCTAGTCAAGCTTCACGAGTTTCACATCAACCCCATCTAACACCCCAAAGTAAGAAAATTTGCATAGTCTAACTACTGCCCGTGCTGAGTATAATCAATATTCTGAGGCTTTTTATGGTTCAACAGGAAATTACACATATCCAAATCATCTCCCTACTCAAAATATCTCCACACTCTAGGGGCAATTTAGAAATTCCTCAAATTGGAGGAATTATTCGACTCACTCCCGGACCAATCCGGTTCCTCAACAACAACAAAACCCGTTTGGAGGCTATGGTTGAAATCAGACTTTTTATCAATCTGGGCCATCTCAAGAAGACATGAACTCCTAGATGAAGAATACCCTATAGGAATTGCAAAGCAAAATGACGAAAGTAACCCCTGTTATTAACAATCTCCATGATCAAGTTGTGGTTACTCTGACCCAAAGCCCTGTAGGACATTTACCATCCCAACCCATACCCAACCCTATCAATCAAAGGAACCAATATCTTGGTGGAATCAAAATCAGAACCACACAATCAGCCTCCCATTAACCCAATACCTCAGCACCAACCAGGTTTCTATCAACAATGGGCCCCCCCACCTCCTCCCAGGCATAACCAAACTGCATATGTAGATACATTGAGGGGTTGGAAAATCACCACTAATTCAAGTCCTTCACATCAAACTAATGAAACCCACTCTCAACCTATGCAAGTTCTCTCTTAACCCCAATCAGGAAGAGAAAAAAGAACCACCAAAGACACAAGATTTAAATTCTACTCCTTGCCCTCACACACTACAATCGAATCCTTCAAAGAGAAAGAAATCAGAGCCCTCTCACTAAGATCTTTTGGACTTATTTGGGTAAGTCAAGACTAACATCCCCCTCCTAGCTACTATCCCTACCTATGCTCAATTTTTCCAAGCTGTGTACTCCAAAGCAGTAGACCCAGAATCTAGAAAGGGTGGTCCTTTCTAAGATAGTGAGCTCAGTTGTACAGAGCAAGCTGCCTTGCACGAAAAAGGACCTAGGCGCACCAGTCATGTCGATTCTCATAAATGACACCACCTTTCATCATGCCCATCTCAACTTAGGTGCCTCTATTAATCTCATTCCCCAAATTTTATTCAAGAAATTTTGATTTGGTGATTTAAAACCTATTAAGGTTCAATTTCAATTGACAGATCGATCTACCATTCAACTGTGGGGACTTGTCAAGGATAGTATTGTCAAGGTCCGGAATTTTCTATTTCCAATTGATTTTCTGGTCCTTGACATAGAGTTACCTGAGGCTCTCAAAACTACCCTTATCATCCTTGGAAGATTTTTTTTAGCTACCGCAAAAGCTAATATCAATTGTCATTTCGGAAAAATGGATATAAATTGCAGTAACCAAACTATCTCATTAGATATTTTCCAAGCTTACAAGAAGTCCATTGATCATGAATTTTTTGAGGACCCTGATAATAAAATGGAAGTAGTAATTGAGAAATTTATGTTGATCAATTCCTACTCTACTTTGATAACCATTGATCCAAATTTTATCTATTCATATTCCTAAAATGATTTTGTTTTCCAAGACATTTAGATCAACTAGGGTTTGACTTTTACACTTTTAATCTTCCTCATTTATCACCAAAAACATCCACACTAACTTCACCCATCCTTCATCACACCGACTTCTCTCCCCTCCCTTTCAATTGGACCTACCACCCGACCCAACCGAGCTTGGCTTTCTACATGAACTTAAACCATGGCTAGACTCGGGTCATTCTTACATTTTTCCATTTCATTTTGATCCCAATATCCTTACCAATCATCCTTTAAGGGATCCTATGGAAGACACCTTTCTTGTGGATATTTAAGTGTCCAATTACTTACATGACTATCTGTCCTCTGATAAATGCCAGTTTATCATCATCCTTATGCATTAAAACAAACCAAGCTCTGAGAATTTTAACTCCGTAATGGGTTTTTGGGCTGCATTTAGGCATCGTATAGGTTAGGCATGCATTGCATTATTTTGTTATTTTTAACATGTTTATATGAGTGTTAGGGTTAAAATAGATAAGTAAAACCCTAAAACCCTGACACTCATGAAGGCAACGGGTGAAGTAGAAGCTCAATTTATCTCGGACTCAATCAGATCCATCTCCTCATAGCTAGATACTAGCTTGCTTGGGTTAGGGTTAGCTCCATCTAGCTCTATTCATCTCATCTTGGCTGGATGGCACTCAAGGTAGCTCATCCTAACTAAACTTAGCTCAAGTCAGCCCAGATCTAGCTCAACTTAGTTGATTCTAGTTCATCCCAGCTCTATTCAGTTCACTGGGAGCTCTAACTAGCTTAAATAAGTTGACATCAGCTCAGGGCCAGCTCTCTCCAGCTTTGCTTAGGTCATTACAGCTCAACTCTTCCTAGCTTAGCTAGTACTTATCAACTAGTAGCTAAGCTAGCTCAAGAGTCCCCATCTGAGGCAGCTCCAGCTCAACCAAGCTCTAGATAGGTTGAAGTCAGCTCATACCAGCTCAACTACACTAGGTTAGGTACTAACCTCAAAAGTAGCTAGCTAAGCTAGTAGTTGAGTCTTCATGAAGACTCCCTCAACTTCCTTAGCTCCAGTACAACATCAACCTTGATACAAAATTTTTTCCTAGCTCCTTCTTCCTCAAAGACTAGCTCCACCATCCTCTACCCTACTAGCTAAGCTCCCAACCAACTCCACCTCCATGGTCGCCCACCCTCCTCTTTAATCCTAGATAAGCCCTAAACCTAACCCACCTACTTGGCGCCACAAACCTTCACCACCCTTCACCCCATAACACCAATGAAGGGACACAATAAAGTTGCTATCGAAACCACCACTTGTACCCCTTCAAAATGGTGCCAACCCTCCTTAAATTTCCACCCTACACATCACCAAATATGACCTTCTCCACCCTACACAAAAACCCTTCTTAGAAGCCTTATGTGGCACCAACCACAACCACCTTATCCTACACCTAAGCAACCCTAAACCAACCCTAGTTGGTGCCAAAAAATGTTCCACTCACACCCCTTCGTGTTGGTGCTAACACCACCCTCTATCACCACCACAACCAATCCTAACCATACATATATTTGAGCAATCTAACCCTCTCTCTTAACCATCCTAAAGTGGTGCCAAAACCACTTAACCCCACCATAACTACCACTCCATGCATCTCTCCTTTTGGCACCGCCTTGTATCTATCCTCTATTCACCAACCACCACCCTACAACACCATCTTAACCCTACACATATCCTACATGCCACCAAACCCTACCACCATCAACCCTTAATCGTAGTCCCCACCTAGGGTTGGTGCCAAATACCAAGCATGCCCCTTATTTTGGCACCAACCATTATCAACCCTAGGATCTCCTAACTGCCACCCACAAGCCATATTAACCCTCCATCCATTAACTACACTTAACCCCCTTCCACTCCTACAAAAGGACCAACACTGATGTGACACATACATTTAGATTAAAATGCCTATTTGTGCATATTCCAAGGCTTTGATATGCCCAAATTATAAATATTGCATAGCACGCATCATTCAGCAATTAGAGTAGTTTGTGTATATTTTAGGTTAATTGTGTCCTTTTTATGGCCAGGAGGGAAGGAGATTTATTCCGAGCCTCAGATCAACGATCCGACCATGCAGATCTAATTAAGATGATGATCGGAGACCAATGCCTTTGAGATTGCCTTGATCAGTGTCTCGTAGCACCATATGCAATCCTAGGAAGATCAATGGCCGAGGGACTAGGTGGTGTAATTCAGAGCTTCAAACGTCAAATCCAACTGCACGGATGGATCCAGATTGACAATTGTAGCCCAACACTACTAGAATCAACCCAATCTGACATCCATGGAGCAACTTACAAAGCGAAGAAATTGGATGGCCATGCCTCATAAAAGCCCAAACCCAACCAAGCCTCACTCCTCCATCTCGTAGGCGTATCATCACACGATCGTAGCTGTTGGATAGCAATCCAATGGCTGAGAATCACCTCAGCACACTGCTCTACTATAAAGAAGAATGCAAGGATGAAATCCCGACCATTTGATCGAGATCCAATGGTCAGGAGAGAGTGAGCATGCTTTCATATTCTTGACAATCAAGTGCCGGTAGCATGCTGGGTAGCAGCCTCACCTACGATGCAAGGACGACCGTTCGAACCCCACAGCAACTCGTGATCTTGTGGAGCGCAGGTGCAATTGAATTGCGACGGTTGGATGATCATCAGCTGGCAGAGAGTGCGATAACATGGCAAGATCGGATTCGCGTGATGCGCGCACATGCTTGATCATGTAATCACTCACATTCTATCACACGTGCGTGATCCGTAGCACTGGTCTTCAAGTGATCTCAGCCTCTCATCACTCATCCAACGGCCACGATCCTCTCACCCACGACCATTCAAACCTTAAGCACACGCTCAACGCAATTTCAAGTGCAAGCTCTACAAAATTGTCAGCCATCATATTTAGATCAGATGATCCTCAACGCTTCAACCTCGTAGAGCTGTGCATGTGGAGGGCAAGAATGCGTGAGTGCCAGCTAGCCCTTTAGCGACATTTAGGGAAGTGGTTGGTGAGGATCTTTATTGACGCATTTAATGTCGCTACAACCCTCTACACGAGTTTCTTCCTCTTCCCTTCACTATAAAAGGACCCCTACACCTCCATTCATCACCATCTCTTCCTTTCTTCTCCTCACCACCTCCAAGGCTCTAGAGAGAGCTTGTCCAAAGCATAGGATGCTCTTCTAGAGTATAAATCAAACATTTCCCACCTCTCATACCCATTCGTGGAGCATCCCATGGCCATCCTCTCACCTCCTTTCAGAAGAAGATCCTCGCTGCAATGATGTCCTACCCCGTCCTCCATCCTCCATCGTTTTCCCTCATCCTACTCTTCACCACCTTCTTAGAGGCACCGTTAGAGTGAGCCATCCTCCAGGCAATCATTGAGGGGGATTCTTCTCACCTATCTCTATCTTTTCACTTTTGTAGTGTAGATTTCCCACTTTCATAGTTGTAGAAACATTTGATTAAAAATATATGATTGTACCTCTCTCTCTCTATCTACATTATTTTTGCAAGTCGATAAAGCTTTTATCGACCTGATCTCTTGCTTAAAAAAAATACAAAAAAATTATAAGAGATAAAAACAACAAAAATAAACAAAAGCGAAACACAGATTTTTCAAACCAAACGTTCGTGTCCCCGTGTTCATCCTGGGACTAACCTCAAGTTTTGGTTATAAATATTATCTGATTGACAAATTTTCTTGTGAATCGAACTATGATGATGGGTTTCAAAACTCAAAACATTTTCGCGACGAATCTCTTCCTCATCATTTTGGCATCGTTGCCAGGGAGGCAACACTCTTTGGCTTTTCTTGCATTTTTTTCACTTTACCAAACTTTTATCTCACTTTTCCTCTGATCCTACTGTGATTGCAAGTACTCTTCCAAGGCAGGCCAGAGTAGTTAGATCAGAGATAAGTGCGGATGAAGGTTTTGTAAGTGTACCCCCATCACCTCTACCCTAGATTTCATTTCACCACACTAATAACTCAAACTCAAATCAACAAGGTGCTTTTATAAACCCAAGGATAGATCTAGTTGTTTAATTGTCACTTCGCCTCACCTCGCCTACCCACATAAAATAAAAAAATTAAAGAGTTATCTGATTGTTGGATTTATTGAAAGAGACGCACATTAACACCTACAACTCTCGACTTAAGGTGCATCACTTTACATCGATTCTACCACTTAACTAGAATCTGACCTATGGATCTAGTACACCTTAACTTAATACATAAATAAGTGAGTAGAAAATTTGAATAGGTTAAACATTTTGTGTGCCCTAGTCAAGTGGTGTAATAGATCGATTGATTGAGCTGTTTGGGCCACACCACCTAAGGTAGAAGTGATCCATCAAGTAGCTTGCCACTTAGAGTTGATCTTTAGGGTTGAACCAGGTACTCCACATTACTTTTTTATTTCTAAAGGAATATATCATCACCAGTGCTTCCAAGCCTTGGAGTGTTCTGCAAAACTTGATTGAACAAACCTAAAGATTAAAGCCTAAAAACTATTAAACAAGGTTAAACCTGAAAAGACACATCATCAAGTAACCTTGTTTACAAATCCTGGTTGTGCATTGATTGGGTTTTTATGCAATTTGTAAAATATGGCTTTTATAATTCATTGCAACACACAAAAATCGATTCAGTTTTAAAATTGTAACACTTAGACAGTGGTGGTATGTAGGGTCGTCCAAGGAGGCATTGTTTGCAAATTTAGATCTCTTGCATGAACATGGGAAATCAACTTCCTTTTTAGGCTTTTCAATATAAGATTTTTTAGGGTTTTTTAAAAAAAGGGCAAGCGCAAAGTTGATGGCGGGAAAAGACTGCATCTAATTCACTAAGCTAACACTACAGTGATAAGTAATTTCTCTCTCTAAGCTCACCCTAGGCACGTGGAGGCCTAGGGTAATTAGATGGAGTAAGGAAGTGCTAGAAAAGTAAAAAATAAAGATGGAAACTAAGGAAAGGCAACTTTTATAATTAGGAAAAGAAAGTGTTTTACAAAAAACCCTAGTAGATGAATGCTTCTACTACTAGAAATTAAAATACAAAATAATGAAAATTGCTAGTCCTCTAAAAATGTTGATGAGGAAGATGAAGCTCTTGCTCCAACTACGGCTACTCTCGAAGTTAAAAAGAACTCCTCCTTGAAAAGCTTGTCCAAGGTGTGGCCTCCTCCTGGCAAGCTCTAGGGGGGGCATGCCTTGGACCCTCCAAGGTGGATGATTCCACCATTGTTTCTCCTCCAAGGGTGGGCGTGCACCACCCTAATCTATCCTCCAATGCTTGGTTGTCATCCTTGATGTAGAGAACCTCCTTCTCTTAGTGTGGCACAAGAAGAGGAGTGGAGAGGAGGAAGGCACCAAGGTGGCAAGGGATATCCTCCATAATCTACTTCCTCCTTCTTCTTGGTTGTAGGTTATAGGTGTGCTAGGGTAGAATTAACACTGAGGGAGGATGAATTTTTGGTGGTGATATGATGGGTATATATAGGGGTGGAGAGGGGGGTGTTGGCATGGAGATGGATGGATGAATGTATGGGATGGATTGTTGGAGGTGGTTGTGGGATCTAACGGCAAAGGATGTATGGTGCCAAATGAAAGGACACATGCAGGTGGTTATGGTGGTGGTTACCCTGCTTTGGTGACCCTTTAGTTGGTGCCAAAATAGACTTCTAGAAGGGGGCTTAGGTGGCACAAAAAATGGATGGTTTGGATGTATTTGGTGGTTGTTGGATGGTTTTGATGAAGGCTAGAATTCGCGTCAAAAGGGAGGGTTTCTAGAAGGGTGGTTTCGCACCAACTCTTAGTGTCCTTTCATAGTGGTGTTGAATGGATCTAGATAGGAGTTTGAAGTGTGTCGTTGTAGTAAAGTCTCCTAAATAGATCTCTCAACAAATAATATTTATTAGTCAAATATCTAAAATAAAGTTGGAGGTCGAACACAGGGAGAAAATATTATAATTCACATGCTAATGTTATCGAATATACAATTGAGCATGGAAATAAGCCAAGAATAATGATATGCAATGAATAAATACTCAAAATTGATTTTCAATGTATAACATGAGTATTTCAAGAATTAAAGAGGACAAAAAGATATCAATGACAAAATGATGATGATTGGAATGACCAATTATTAGTCTAAGCACATGTATATCAACTATTCAATCATATAAAATAAGTGAACAGTAATTAGACGCCTAGATCTTAAGTAAGATGACTTAAATGATGCCGGTACAGTGCTTTTCTTCAAGGCTTTCTTCTATTGTTCTTCTCTGGTACGATCTTCTTCTTCTCAAGGATCAACAGAATTCTCCTCTTCTCTTCTCCTTCTCAGCCTTCCTTAGCCCTTCGTTCTTCTACATAGGGTCTTCTCCTTCTCAATGAATAAGTGTCACACATCTGCACAGAGGAGGAAAACCCTCCCCTCCCTCGCTTTCTTTCTCTTTCCTTCCTCCTCTCCTCTTCTCTCAAACAGCCGATCTTAATCAGGTAATCAGCTCTAGCACAGCAACCATGTCCAAGCTCATCGGGGGTGGTGATGAGCGAGGAGTGACAAAGGTAGGTCGGGTCGTGTGAAGGGTAAGAGAGGACCTTACCCCCAAGTGTCTGAAATAACAAGGTGATAGCAAAAATCCAATCTATGCCACTGAAGTGCTCTGCAATCCCACGATGTGGGATTAAATCCCACAGCTTTTTCTTTGCGCACAACTACTACAAAGATGCCTCCAATTGAAGTAGCCACTACAACTGGGATACTCGATTGAGGACTTGGGTAGGAACCTAGGATGCACCTGCATGGCCTGGAGGGATTCTTGGCGAAGAATAGGGCCACGAGGTGAAGAACAAGTTGAAGAAGATGACGCAGTAGCGGAGCACCAACGTGGTACCTGAAATCCGAAATATGGGCTAAAAGCCCCATTTAAAAGGCTTAGTAGGATCATGGTAGGGTGTGGATTGTGATGGCAGCATCCATGGGGTGTTTTATGCATGGATGAGGGTGGACGGTTACAGAAATGAAGGTGCGTTGGTGGGTTGGTCGATGGGTGATTTGGGTGGTCAAGAGGATGAAAAAGGATAGGGGTTTTATTCATGGTGATGTGGCGGAGAATGCGGAGTAGGTGGTGAGGTGGTTGGATGCGTGTGGTGAGCAGAAAAGCTCTCCGAAGAGGAGGCTGGAGCGGAGGAAGAAGGTAGTTGGCGACGGCGTCGAGTGGGTATTTTTGGATTTTGGATTGGAAAAACTAACCTAGGATTATAAAGGAACCTAACTACCTAATATAATAGGATGAAAGGGAGGGTTGCCCACACCGGTGGTACGTCGGATGTGGGGAAGATGAACTCTCCAGTGAAAGGAGCGGCAATGATGAAGAGGTGGAAACGGCGGTCGCTGGTACTGCGACGCATGGAGGAAGTCAAGGAAGAGGAATCCACTCGATATGGCCTATGAGAGTGGATGAGGAAGTTGGTCGAAGAAGGTTGCCAGAGCTCATCGAGCATTCTGCTGAAGAGGAGGGAAGGAGGGTTTCTGGCCAAAAATAAGCTGAGGATGGTTTGTCGTCAGGGGTCCTTATATAGGCCTCAAGGGAGCTTTCCAATCTTGGAAACCAAGCTTCGAAGCTTCAAAACTTTGCGAAATAGGATACCTAATACTTTAAACAATTCGCATTAGGTTTTGGGTAGGAATTAGAGCCCAAGATGCTGCTCAAATTGTAGGGAAATCTCTCAACATTCTCCCTCCCAATTTTAGAAGAGATTGGGTGAGAAATTAGGGAGAACTGTTTGATTGAAGGCCATTGGTGATGGGCTTAGGAATTTGAAGGTGGTGGGGATCTATTTGTGAAGAAGATGATGAAGTTAGGGGGGTATTTGCAATATATTTTGAAAGCTAGGTGCTTAAGTGAGAGAAAGAGTCTGAATGGACCAAAATTCAAACTAGGTCAGGATGATCTTCGATTAGGCCCAAATTTTTGTACAAACCTAACATTGACCCAAGTAATTCGTTGGTGAAGTAAAATTTAGGTTTTGACCAAGTTTGGCTAGGTAATTTACATAGAAACCCAAATTAGGACAACTATCCAACTAAGATTCTATTTTAGGTCAAATTGGGTTCCAATGGTCAAATCATTCATACCAAGCCTTAGAAAATATTTTCCTATGATTTTTAAAAGGTTTAGGTTAATTTCATCCTAACCAAAACCTCAGTTAATTAAGCGGATCTATTTTTAGGATTTTAGGTGTCCATTAATGCATGAAAACCCATTTCTTTCTACTTGAACCCACTTATTTGATATTTATGAACATTTGACCCTTAGTAAATCCCTGGGAAACCCTATGATTCCTCTGCATTTAGGATATTTTGTTCAAACTATAGTTTTACTCCTATTTTAATGCACTTCTCTCAAAATGGATATGTAATGAATTACGATCTTCTGGCAGTTATGTAGGAGCATTTATCTATTGATTAAGACTAATTAAAGTCAGTTATGGCTGATGATGATGTTATCATCATACCACCATGGCTAAATTTTGCTATCCCTTTCGCAAAATCTTATGAAATGAAAAAGAATTCTACACAATTCTTTGTAGTTCAGAGTCCTGATTCTTCTTTTTAGAAATTAGGTTAGAATGCTAATAGTAGGCCTAGAGGTACTCAAGTATCAACCAAGATCCAGACTCGACCAGCTTTAGCCTCAGTTTGCCACGAAGGTTTCTCAGGTCCATAGAAACTATCTTAAGGTTTGCTGAACCTAGTGATTAAAGCACCCGTGCTTGTAACATGGCTAGTCCAGATTTAGTTTGCAGAGAATTTTTGTAAGAGAGAGGGATAGAAAAATATTTGCACTTTTGGAGAGCTTTCTCTTTCTTTTTCTTTTCGTTATTTCTAGTTTCAAATTGTCTCAAAAACGCGATCTGTGTGGGATTCTTAGTTCCTACCATCAATCTTCGTAGGGTCCCTGGCAATCGATGCTTTGGGATAGCACCACCCATGGCAACCCCTAGAACCCTGGCTTTCTACACTTCGAGAAACTGTCGCCCATGGTGTTCTATAGGAAAATTCAAGCCCTCGCAATCAACATTCCGGGATAATCCCACCCATGGCACTTGAACCAGCACAAGGTGCTTACATGACCCCAATAAGATATTTAGATATCCTAGGAGACAAGCATCGAGGAGATGATATGTTACTACACATCTTCGAGCGGAATTTTCTACCTCTCCACGTTAGGAACTCATCCAAATCAACTTGTGTTGATAAGCCACTCCTAATCTTGGTAGCTTTTTCAAAATAGAATAAACACTTTTGCGCGATTTTGATTGATTAAGTGCACTGAACCAAACTTGTGTGTGGATTATGCTGCTTAGGTTACCCAGTCCCACAAACCAGAGGTCAGTTAACGAGTCTGAATACTCCCTATGCCTTAGACCTAATACATAAGCTTCACATTTTCCTCAACCTCTTGAGGACTATCCAGATCTTAATGGATACGTGAATGTTTAATCCCTAAAACAAGTCTAAGAGGCCTAATATCAGCACTCATACTAATCTCTATCTCTATCATTTTAGGACTTAATTTTTGTCTTTTGATTTGGTCTAGAACTTAATTAGATTCCATAATCATTTGCTAATGACTTACTTTTTGTTTCGAAGTGTAGCTCCTTTTTGACATTTTGAGTCACCTCCTCTTTTCCTCCACAAGAATGATATGCAATTATCTCTCAAAATTTCCTCTCCTTTCTCCATTTTTTTGTTCTTTTTCAACTTTTGTCTTTTTGGTTTTTTTCAATGTGTAATAATTTTTGTAAGAACCCTTTAGAAACATGAATTTTTATGTGATTGCACTTTAACACCCCCCATGTCTAACTTTTGGAGTGTCCTCATTGTAAATCGAAGGGTATGAAATCAGTTGGGCTCAAGGATTAGAATAGGGTCAATGGGTCGGTGAATAGGTCAGGATGACTGTTGTAGACAATTTCAAGATCTGGTCCAAGGTTGGAGTCAGCTGTTCTAAAAGTGAACTCAGAGCGTAGTAGACATGTACCTCAAAAGGACAATCAGATGGCTCTCGGGTTTCTGGAATGACAGGTCTAAATTCAATGCCTTCAGTAGAGTAGAAGATGGTTATGGAGGAGTGGTCAAATCAGATGAAATTTGTAGAGCAAGCATCTTAGTCAATAGCCTGGTTGGTCCAACCACATGCTTGTTCAGATCAACAGACTGATGATGTAGCCCAAACCCAATCAATATAGTGGGTTGATGGATGTGGATCAAGAGATACAGAGCCCACCAGATGCTCTGAGGCTCAAGAAGATGTGGAAGTGAGAATCTAGGGTTTGGCTGATTCCAATCGCTTGGTCAGAGTAGGGATCCTTAAATGAAAAGGGGTTAGTGGAGGATGTAGGAACCCTACATGAATGATCAGAGTAAGATGCGATGTGATTAGTAGTCTAATCGATGTCTAAAACCTAATCAAAAGATGGAGAAGAATCATATGCGACCGGATCATCTAGAGGAGAATCAGAGTAGAAGTTGACTCCAGTGGTGGGTCAGGGTTGGGATTGGATTCGAGAAGGTTCTGTATGTGTTGTAGAAGAGGTGGTTTCTTTTAAATCATTGACCTTAGTGAGAGAATCAGAGGATGGGTCGTGGTCTCAGAGGTAACAAACAGGTTTGGGGTCATTAGGAAACAACAATTCTCTGAAATCAGTGTAAGATTAGAAATCGTTGGAGAACTTACGAAAATCATGTTCTGAACTTGATACCATATTAGAGGTTCCACCATAGAAAGGATCAAGATATGTTGAGGCAACAACCTCACTTGGATCTAACCTATTTTTAGATTCTGAGTTCAAAAAGGGGTCATCATTAGGCATAGGCTTAGGTTCTTCACTCCTAGGGTAGACCCACTAGAGTCCTAGCTCTTCCAACTCCACGATTTTTGTATCATAAATCAGTGTGACTTCCAAAAAATCAATTTGTGTATCTAAGGAGGTTGGAGAGGCGTAATCATCAAAGATGGGGCCAGAATCATATTTCATATTCGAAATCTGTGTCTCATCATATGGGCCCTCACAATCATCCCAATTCGGCTCAGATCTAGGTTATAAGTAAAAGGTAGGCAATGGGTCACTAGGATCTAGGCTAGGATCTACAAGGATGTCAGAATTGCTCACGAGAGCTACCTTATCAAGATAAGGGGTGGAATTTGCACCATCAAGAGGTTATATTTCAATTTCATCATTACAGGTGTCAGGGAAATCTAAGCTCGATGGACCTACTTCCTAGTTTCTTAGGGCCAGTTTAGAATAGTGATCACCTGCACTCAGATCCTCCCAACCCATCTTAGGATCAGGTGTATTAATCTATATGTGATTTAAATTAGATTCCCTTTGGGTTGGGGGTCCACCATAACCTTGATTCTCGACCCCAGGATTTGGGAAACGGTGATCTTTAGTGTTGCTCTAAGGTGTCTCATTATACTTTGACAGGTACTTTTTATTAATGCCTTCATATATTCCATCCAATGCTATCCCACGTGCCTTCATGAGATCTTGTTGTTTTTCTGAAAGTATGGGATTTGACCAACATTGTAGATACTCATTGTCATGTAATGTCCTCAATTCGAAGTATTCTCATAAGAGATCATCCCAAGTTGGACCATGTATCATTTGGGAAAAAATCATCTTAGCACAGTTCAAAATGAATTTTAATGTGACATTAACCTGAATCAACCTAAATGGATTTAAGGTTCTAGAATACTCTTCATGATGTATGTAAGAACCCCCAATCATTTTCTCCTTCAAGCTCATTTGGGACATAGGTTTCCTAAACAGTCTTCCTAAATCATCAGGCTGTAAATTAAAATCAGGTGGTGGAATCAAGACGTAGAATCAAACTTAGGTTAGATTGAAGTTGATCTGATCTGAAAGAGATTCCCAAGAAGATCTAATGAGGTCTCTTAGGTCATAAAGCTAATACATTCCTATGTATGTGCTCTAGAGAAAAGATGAGTGATAGGATATTATTAGACCCAATCAAGGCACCGAAAGATTTTTGGATGACTAAGGCAGTTTTGAGGTGGATTGTACCTCTGAATCAGAAATTCGCACATGTGAGAAATACTTGGGCAACCAGGAAGGGAGATCCCCGCAAAGACCCCTACATGATAGGGCATCCCCATGGGTTATAGGGTTTCCCCCACCCAACCTTCCTTGTCATTACGGTTCCAAGTAAATCGGAATGTACGAACTTAAGACCTTAAGTCTACCAATTTTAGCGTAATTTGTGCCTTAAATTTCACTTGATTGCAAGTTAATTTGACTTGTGACCTAATTTGGAGGTTGGTTGGCCGACAAAGTACACCAACTTCACCTAACCTACCCTAAAGATGGTAGAATGAAATCTAGGTCAAGACATAGAAATCATGCTTAATTGTCTATTAGGTTATTAGGTCCAAGATTTTTAAGGCTCAAGTGAAATTAGAGCTTGGTTTTAGGGTTTTTCTTGCTTAGATAAACCTGACCTACCATAAAGATGGAAGAATGAAATATAGGTCAAGACCTAGAAATCGCCCTGAATTAACTCTCTAGTTATTAGGCCCAAGATTTTTAAGGTTCAAGTGAAATTAGAGCTTAGTTTAGGGCATTTCTTGCTTAGATATTTTCAAATAGGGGCTTGGGTAGCACACAAATGTGGAAGGGTTAATTCTCTTTAATGTAGGCAAATGTGAACTAGGACTGAAACCCTAAGTGCCTGTTATCCAAGTTCAATTTGATCTTAAATTGTTCACCTTGTGGTTCAAGAAAGAAGTGTGTTAGCCTAAGGTGATAGAAATTAAGCATAGTCCCTAATAGCTACAGGCTATCAAGGCATGGAATCTCTAAATAGAATAGCCAAAACCTCAATCAGATATGAAAGAACTTTTTGCGAATTAGGAAACTTGCCTCTTTATTGATATTTCCTATGAAAATAAGGCCGGTAGTTCCTAATTGATTTGTTTCTTTTTATATCTTCATCAGATTAGAAGGCTAATTAGGGAAGAACAGAAACGTTACATGCCTTAGAGTGGTTGAATTGTGTGGAAGATCTCTGCATGATGTACCTCATAAAATCACAAGAAATCAAACAGGGCAAGTTGGGGCATAGATATAATAAAAAAAAACACAGAGAATAGTGGTGAATTACGTGTTGCTCCACAGCGACGGTGCCGAAATGTTGAATGGATCTAGATAGGAGTTTTAAGTGTGTCTCATTGTAGTAAAGTCTCCTAAATAGCTCTCTGAACAAATAATATTTATTACTCGAATATCAAAAATGAAGTTCGAGGTCGAACATAGGGAGCAAGTATTGTAATTCACATACTAATATTAATGAATATATAAATGAGAACATAAATAAGCTAAGAAAAATGATATGCATTGAATAACTACTTAAAATTTATTTTCAATGTATAACATTAATATTTGAAGAATTAAGGAGGACAAAATGATATCTAAGATAAAATAATGGTGATTTGAATCACCACTTATTAGTCCAAGCACATGTATATCAACTATTAAATCACATCAAATAAATAAATAGCAATCAGACATCGCGATCTTAAGTTAGATTCTTAAATGATGCCTGCTACTGTGCTTTTCTTCAAGGCTTTCTTCTGTTGTTGTTCTTCTTCTTCTCGGGTATGTCCTTTTTCTTCTTCTCAAGGATCAACAGAATTCTCCTCTTCCTTTTCACTTCTCCTTCTTAGCCTTCCTTAGCCTTTCCTCCTTCTACATAGTGACTAAGTGTCGCACATCTACATAGAGGAGCTAAACCCTCCCTCACTCTCTCTCTCTTTCCTTCCTTCTCTCCTCTTCTCTCAAACAACCAGTCTTAATCCAGTAATTGGCTTTAGCACAATAACTAGGTCCAGGCTCACTGGGGGTGGTGATAAGTGAAGAGTGACATAGGCAGGTTGGGTCATGTGAAGGGCAAGAGAGGACCTTACCCCCAAGTGTCTAAGGCAGCAAGGCGATAGCAATGCATCCAATTTATGGCACTAAAGTGCTTTGCAATCCCGTAATGTGGGACTAAATCGTACAGCTTTTTTCTTTGTGCATGGCTACTATGATGATGCCTCCAATTAAGGCAGCCACTACAACTGGGATCCTCGATTGAGGACCTGGGCATGAACTTGGGATGCACCAGTGCAACCTAGACGGATTCTTGGAGAAAAACAAGGACGCGAGGTAAAGAACAAGTCGAAGATGATGATGTGGCGGCGAAGCTCGAACATGGTACCTGATATCCAAAATACAAACAAAAAGCCCAGCTAAATGGCTCAGGAGGATCGCCATAGGGAGTGGAATGTGATGGCAGCATCCGTGGGTTGTTTTGTGCGTGGATGAGGGCGACCGATGATAGAAATGAAGTTGCGTAGGTGGGTTGGTCGATGGGTGAATTGGGTGGTCAAGAGGATGAAATAGGAGACGGGTTTTGTTCATGGTGATGTGGCAGAGGATGTGCAGTAGGTGGCGAGGTGGTTGGAACCGTGTTGTAAGAGGAAAACCTCATCGAAGAGGTGGCCAAAGTGGAGGAAGGTGATTGGCGACGACGTCAAGGGGATATTTTTGTATTTTGGAAAGGCAAAACTAACCTAAGAATCTAAAGGAACCTAACTACCTAATCTAAAAGGATTAAAGGGAGGGATGCCCAGGCTGGTGGTACGTCAGACGTGGGGAAGATGAATTCTCTGGTGATAGGAGTGACGGCGATGAAATGGCGGAGACAGTAGCTGCTGGCATTGCGACTCACAAAGGAAGTCAAGGAAGAGGAATCCACTCGCTATGGTATGTGAGAGCGGACGAGGAAGGTGGTAGAAGAAGGTCGTCGAAGCTCTTGGGGCATTCAGCTGGAGAGGAGAAAAGGAGGTTTTCCAGCTGAAAACAAGCTAAGGAGGATGGCTTGTCCTCAGGGATCCTTATATAGGCCTCAAGGGAGCTCTCCAAGCTTGGAAACCAAGCTTAGAAGCTTTGAAGCTTCGCAAAATAGGAGACCCAATCCTTGAAACAATTCGCATTAGGTTTTGAGTAGGAATTAGAGCCCAAGATGCAACTCAGATTATAGGGAAATCTCTCAGGAGTCTCCCTTCCAATTTTGGAATAGATTGGGTGTGAAATCAGGGAGAACTCCTTGATTAAAGGTTGCTGCCGATGAGTTTACGAGTCTGAAGGCTGTGAGGACCTATTTGTGGAGAATTTGATGAATTTAGGGGCTATTTGCAATATATTTTGAAAGCTAGGTGATAGAGAAAGAGTCTAATTGGACCAAAATGCAAACTAGGTCAAGATGACCCCTAATTAGGCTCAAATTTTGGTACAAATCTAATTTTGTCTCAAGGAATCTTATGGTGAAGTAGAATTTAGGTATTGACCAAGTTTGATTAGGTAATTTGAGTTGAAACCCAAATTAGGTCAACTGTTCAATTTAGAGTCTACTTTAGGTCAAATTGGGTTCCAATGGTCAAATCAAGGATATCAAACCATCGGGAATATTTTTCTATGATTTCTAGAACATTTAGGTAAATTTTATCCTGACCAAAACATTGTCAATTAAGTGGGTCTATTTTTAGGGTTGCAGATGTCCATTAATGCGTGAAAACCTGTTTCCTTCTGCATGAACCGACCTATTAGACATTTATGAACATTTGACCTTTAATAAACCCCTAGGAGACCCCCGTGATTTCACTACATTAAGGATATTCTGTTAAAATTGCAGTTTACCCCTATTTTAATTCACCACTCTCTGAATGGAT
Source organism: Thalassia testudinum (assembly GCA_037157565.1). Taxonomy (NCBI): domain Eukaryota; kingdom Viridiplantae; phylum Streptophyta; class Magnoliopsida; order Alismatales; family Hydrocharitaceae; genus Thalassia; species Thalassia testudinum. The sequence continues at coordinate 65,568,706 of JAZHRO010000014.1, forward strand.
ATGTAATGAAATACAGTCTTTTGGCTGTTATGTATGATAATTTATCTGTTGATTATTACTAATTAAAGTTAGTTATGGTTGATGATGATGCTATCATCAGTGGTTGAGGGGTGAAGAGGTGGCTTGGGTTGGTGCCAAGTTGGAGGAGTTCAGGTGTAGCATAAGTGGACTTGGAGTGGAAGGTTATGTAGGTGAAGTTAGGGTTAGCTAAGGTGGATGACCAAGGAGTGGAGAACTTAGCTAAGCTAGCTTAGCTAGTAGGTGAGTAGAGGAGAGGTAGGAGGAATTAGGACTTCGAGAAGAAGAGTTGAAGGAGTGCTGTCTAGAATAGCATAGGAGCTAATATCTATTGAAGAGAATGGCAAGGCGCTACTTTAGCTAGCTTAGATTGCTAGTTCTTTGCTAGTATCTAAGCCAAGCTAAAGTAAGCTAGCTTCTCTTATGATATGTTGAGGTGAGCTAGGTCTGATCTTCCTGGGGAAGACCTAGCAAGTTGAAGTTAAGGTAGCTTAGCTCAACTAAGTTTTGCTAAGTGGAGTCCTTTGGAGTAGGTCTTGAGCTAGCCAGAGCTAGGGTGAAGTCATCTTCAGCTGACTTGGGTTGAGTAGAGGTGGAGGCAGTTGGAGCTGAGCTAAGGTGGACTCTGCTCAACTTAACTGAGCAAGCTAGAGCTCCCAGTGAATTGATGGGAGTTGAGATGAGCTAGAGTCAACTAAATTGAGCTAGATTTGAGCTGACTTGAGCTAAGGTGAGCTAAGATGAGCTACCTTGAGCTACCATTCAGCGTAGATGAGCTGAATGGAGCTAGGATGAGCTAACTCTAGTCCAAGTGAGCTGGTATCTAGCTATGATGAGCTGGATCAGGTTGAGTCCTGTAACGAATGTGTGCCCCAGACGTATTTTAAGACGTCTGGGAGGTGGCTCAGACGTCGGACAAGACGTCTGGGATCACAACCAGACGTCTGATAAGACGTCTGGGATAGTTTCAAGACGTCTGGAAATCCGTTATTTTCGATACACGCGAGTCGCCTGCACGCCTGAGCGCGTAGACCGCATATTCCCTCTTTTCTCTGCGGCTGCAGGCGGCCTGCCGCCTTCTCTCTCTCCTCTCCGTGCGGCGTTAAAAGGGGCGCGCCTCCCCTCCCGTCTCCACCGTCTCCTCCTTCTTCTCCTTCCTGTGCGCGAGAGCGAGCGGACGCGAGGGCGGCAGCGGCGGCTGCAGTGAGCGCGGAGGTGCAGCGTGCGAGGGTGGAGCTCTGCCGTGAGGGCAAGCTCGCCGGAGCGGCTTGGCCGGCCGACGGAGGGCGCAGGGTGTGCGGAGCGACGTGGAGAGGGACCTGCTACGGGCTGAGCAGTAGACGCGCGAGGTGCGACGCGGGCGGCGTCGCGAGCGGAGGCCGAGCAGGGTTCTGATTCTGGAAAAATTTCCAGAATCAGACGTCTGGGTTGATAGCCAGACGGCAAGGTCGACGTCTGTAAGATCATACAGACGTCTGAAAGGTGAGTTTCCACTTTCTTCTTCCTTCTTGTCGACTGACCGTACTGAGGGAGGTGGGTTGGCTGTGCGCAGGTTCGCTGATTCGCCATCCTTTGCGAATCAGACGTCTGGAAGTTGTACTAGACGGCGGGAGTGACCTACAGACGTCCGTGTGGACCATCGGACGTCTGGGGTATAGGACAGACGTCCCCGCAGTCTTCTGGACGTCTGGGAAACCACGCTGAACAGGAAATTCTCTGATCCACCGTTTAAGACGTCTGGAAGGAGTTCCAGACGTCTGATTTTGCACAGTATCGTCTTTCTCGACCAGTTTAGGGCCCGTTTGGGCTCCGTTTTCCGCGATTCGAGTTGCGTTCATTTCAGAATTAATTCCTCTACCCGTCTACAGTAGCAATACACTGTTTTGAGACACTCCTTGTGTTTGATCCTTGTGATAGGACCTCGTTCGGTTGTAGTCTTGAGAGTCGCGGAGGCACGCGGGATTCCCGATCACGCCCCCATTACTCCCGTTGTACCTGGTAGAGTGGCTTAAGTTATTAATAAAATCTGTTAAAGTATGAAACCATAACTAGAATCTAGGACATTGCATGAATCCTCGGAATGAGAAATGTATGGAATGATAGCTCCTAGGTGATGCATGAATCCTAGGGCTGGAAAACTAATTGTATGCTAGATCCTAGGATGTGGCATGAATCTTAGGATGGAAAAAATAGTGGAATGTATAATACTGCAGTCTTGGAAAAATGGAAAGGAATATAAAGCTGCCTGTAATTTGAATTAACAGCTGCCTGTTAGGAATAAAGAAACTTGTTTGAGATCATGGATTTTGAGAACGTGAATCTGGAAAGTGAAACATATGATGTTCTGAGATAAAGAGCTGTAACCCTACGGGGAATTAGGAGTGGAACTCCTGGAAAGAAAAAGGAATGGAACTGAGATGTAGTTTGTACTGTCTCTTGGGTACGCAGTACCAAGGGAAGTACCTGTACCTGTTTAGTGCAGAGTGGGGCCAGCCGCCCCAGGGACCCGGGGTTAGGATTAGCCGCTCTGTACCGACTTGTTGGCCCTCGTGTACGTAGTACCGAGGAGAGCTAGTAGTGTTAGGAGAGTACTAGCTACCCCACGGGCCCCGGGCTTCTGCTAGCCTCCTACACCGACTTGTTAGGCCCACTAGGGCAAACCAGGGTAGTCAGGCGAGGGTGCGCGGACTGTCGAGGGGCAAGGCCCCGGTTTGGTTACTGTGGAGGGGTTGGACCCCTGTTACTGAGAGGGCTCTGCCCTGGTTTCGTGCTGTGCTTTGGGCGCACCCGTTAACGGAAACGACTGACCGCGTGCCAGTGCGGGCTAGCTACCTGTGCGTTTATCGCGCGTGCCGTAGTCACCGTTACGTCTGTCAGTGACCTTGGGGTGGTTGACTGAGGGTAGGATCACCACGGGGGACTCTCCCGGCAAGGAGAGCACCACATGCTACTTCTACTTTTGGAAAAGACTGCAATCAAGATCGTTCCCACGAGGACATTCGAGCTCAAGTAAAGGACCTGAGAAATAAATGAAATAGTGAGGAAAATTGAAAGATGTGAATAAAGGAAGTAATAGAACATAACAGCTACTGTACACTCTACTGTTGCCTTTAGTTAGTTTGCCACTCTACTCAGCGTTTTGCTGACGTGTTACACTCGTTACCTTTTTCAGGACCAGGTGTTGAGCAGCCAGGGTCGGCGGCTGCAGAGGACGCTGGGCCAAGTAGGGTCCAGTAGAGTTTACCACAGTCCTTGTACCTCTTTTGTTTCTGTTTTAGTGAGTAGTTTTTGTTTCCGCTGTACTTTCTTTACCTGCCGTTCTTGTTATATGATAAATGCTGTTTTACTGTTGTGGTGGTACCTACTGTAGTAATTTCTTTCCTTACTGCTGTACTTTCTTACTGTTAGTTATATTCATGCTGAATGTGTTTTATTTTACTGTCTTTTGGTTACTTCCTCGTTGGACGACTAGGTCTTGGGATTAGTCGAGTCGGTCCGGTTCTCGTGTCTCGTAGGGACTCGGGAACCGGGTCGTTACAAGATGGTATCAGAGCAAGGTCGTCCCGAGAAGTGAATCAACTGACTGGAAAATAACCAATTCACATGTTATAACTAGAGTAGCCACCACAACATACCTCTTGACATGAGCTCTTAGAAGTTTCATTAGGTACCGTCTGTTTTGACGCTTTTCATTTTGTTTCGCGTCTCCATTGTAGGAGATGCTGCGTCGTGGAGCTAGGAGGGTGGGCCGCAGGCGCGGCCGAGGTCAGGGCCCGGGGGACAGATGTGTCGGGCTTGGAATACATACTACCCCTCCTCTTCTCCTGAGTATACCATCTCGGGACCTCGTCCAACTGATTCGAGAGGTGGTTCGAGAAGAATTTCAGCTTCCACCCACGTCGCCACCCCCTCCCCCTTCCGAGCGTACGACAGGGGAGTTAGTGGTGGAACAAGATTTCCGCCGCCACACTAGGCGTGTTAGGAGAACTCAACGGAGACACGTGGCGTCCGCAGGAGAGCCATCACATTGTGCAGGGCCATCAGTGGCCTTTGGGGGCCCTCGACAGGGGCCAGTCGCCAGCACCGGACCCCCGCCTAGCCGACAGCAGGGACTCACTGAGGGCGGGAGTCGGGTTCCCCTCTGCTACCAGTGTGGCCAGCCGGGCCACGTCAGGAGGGACTGCCCATCTAGGGCAGGAGGTCAGCAGATACTTCCCGCGCAGAGCACTGGAGGGCGCGCAGGAGGCCGCGGTTCCCAGGCGTGAGGAGGAGGACAGCAGTCGCGAGGAGGGTACCGGCCAGCACCTACCCGTCCGACGCAGAGTGTGGCTACTTCGTCCGCACCTAGGGCTGAGGGGCGTATCAACGCCCTAACACACAGGGACGCCAGAGCATCAGGATCCGTGGTAGCAGGTATGGTTTCAGTTTCTGGCAGACTCGTTTACACGCTTTTCGATTCCGGCGCTACGCACTCGTTTGTCGCAGCCAGTTTCGCAGTTAGTTTGGACCAGGATTATACACTGTTAGAGAATCCGTTCGTAATCAGAGGTTCGAGTGGTCAGCTGTTTGTAGCTGAGGAGGTGTACACGGGTTGCGAGGTCAGCATCGGGGGACATAGCCTGCCAGCTGACCTGATTATGATACAGATGGAGGACTTTGGAGTGATTCTGGGGATGGATTGGCTGTCCGCTTACCACGCCTTGGTAGACTGTTTTGAGAGGAAGATTGTCTTCTCCATTCCGGAGTTGCCTTCTTTCGAGTTTCACGGGCAGCCAGTGGACGGAGGTTTCAGGTGCATTTCGGCACTTCGGGCGGCGAGACTTTTGTGCCAGTGGGTGTGAGGGCTTCCTAGCTTGTGTGGTGGCAGAGCACAGCCCCGTGGCAGACTTCCAGAGCATCCCGGTGGTCAGAGAGTACCCCGACGTGTTTCCATACGAGTTACCAGGACTACCGCCCAAGCGTGAGATCGAGTTTGAGATCTCACTAGTACTAGGGACCAGCCCCATCTCCACCGCGCCATACAGAATGGCACCGCTTGAGCTGCGAGAGCTCAAGTCCCAGTTGCAGGACCTTTTGGAGAAAGGTTTCGTGAGGCCCAGTGCGTCTCCCTGGGGAGCCCCGATACTATTTGTGAAGAAGAAGGATGGGACCCTACGCCTTTGTGTGGACTACCGACAGCTGAATAGGGTCACCATCAAGAACAGATATCCGCTGCCGAGGATCAACGATTTGTTTGACTAGTTGCGGGGTGCCACGGTGTTTTCCAAGATCGACTTGAGGTCTAGATACCACCAGTTGAGGATCAGGGAGACCGACGTCTCCAAGACAGCTTTCCGCACCCGGTACGGACACTACGAGTTTTTGGTCATGCCGTTTGGGCTGACCAATGCCCCCGCTGCTTTCATGGACCTGATGAACCGGGTGTTTAGACCGTACTTGGACCAGTTTGTGGTGGTTTTCATAGATGATGTACTCATCTATTCTAGACGCAGCACAGACAGCACTTGCGGATGGTTCTGGACACTCTGAGACGACGCAGGCTGTACGCCAAATACAGCAAGTGCGAGTTCTGGTTGAGGGAGGTGACCTTTTTGGGTCATATGATCCCAGAGACGGCCTGGCGGTGGACCCCGCCAAGGTCGAGGCAGTGCTCAGGTGGGAGAGACCGCGTTCAGTCACTGAGCTTCGCAGTTTCCTGGAACTGGCAGGTTACTACAGACGGTCCATCAGAGGATTTTCACAGATTGCGCGTCCTATGACACAGTTGACCCGGAAGGACGTGCCTTTCACTTGGACAGACGCCTGTGAGGCGTGTTTTCTGGAGCTGAAGGAGAGGTTGACCTCGGCTCCCGTGCTCACCATCCCTGACAGTAGTGGCGGGTTCGTTGTGTACACGGACGCTTCCTTGCAGGGGTTAGGAGGTGTGCTCATGCAGAGGGGTCACGTGGTCGCTTACGCTTCGCGGCAACTGAAGCCCCATGAGCATACCTACCCTACCCACGATCTAGAGTTGGCAGCTGTTGTCTTCGCGCTGAAGACATGGAGGCACTACTTGTACGGTGAGACCTTCGAGATTTTTACAGATCACAAGAGCCTCAGATATCTTTTTGACCAGAAGGAGCTCAACATGAGACAGAGACGTTGGTTGGAGCTCCTGAAGGACTACGACTGCAGCATCTCCTACCACCCGGGAAAGGCCAATGTGGTGGCTGACGCCTTGAGCCGTAAGGCGCCCGCACGCTTGGCCAGTCTACAGTTACAGAGTTGGAGCCTTTTGGAGGAGGTGGGCAGTTGGCGACCTCTAGAGTTACGAGGGTACTGTGGGGCAGTGACGGTGACACGGCAGACCAGGCCAGAGTTGACAGACCGCATCATCACGGGACAGATGGCCGATCCGTACTTGCAGTCTTTGCGCGACAGAGTACTATCAGGGGACCCAGGGGGCTTTTCTTTCGCAGACCAGGTGTTACGCTTGAGGGGACGGTTGTGCGTTCCCAGAAACGAGGAGCTGTTGAGAGAGCTCCTGACTGAGGCACACGGTTCCAGATTCACCATACATCCCGAAAACACGAAATTGTACCATGACTTGAGACGTGAGTTTTGGTGGAGAGGGATGAAGCGGGATGTGGGTGAGTTCGTGCAGCAGTGCTTAGTGTGCTAGCAGGTGAAAGCCGAGCATCAGAGACCTGCAGGGCCGCTTCAGCCGCTTCCAGTGCCAGAGTGGAAGTGGGAAAGCATCACCATGGACTTGGTGGTGGGCTTACCTGTTACCCAGCGGGGACACGACGCAGTCTGGGTAATAGTGGATAGATTGACGAAGACGGCGCGATTCTTGCCGATCCGAGTCACTTTGGGACCAGCACAGTTGGCAGAGAGGTATATCCGTGATGTGGTGCGACTACACGGAGTTCCGCGGGAGATCGTATCCGACCGGGATACCTGCTTTATGTCCCAGTTTTGGGCTGAGTTTCAGCAGGCTTTAGGGACGAGGTTGAGGTTTAGCACGGCTTACCACCCCCAGACGGACGGACAGTCGGAACGCACGATACAGACACTTGAGGACCTTTTGCGTGCCTGTGTACTAGACTGGAGGGGCTCTTGGGAGGAGCACCTGCCCCTGGCGGAGTTTGCATACAACAACAGTTGTCACTCGAGCATCGGCATGGCTCCCTACGAGGCTCTTTACGGACGGAAATGCACGGCACCCTTGAGTCGGGTCGAGGTGGGGACCAAGTGGGAGGTTGGCCCCAGGTTGATCCGGTAGAGTCAGGAGGTAGTTGAGCAGATCCACAGACGACTCCGCACTGTCAGGAGCAGACAAAAGAGCTACACAGATCGCAGACGCAGAGAGGTGCAGTTCGAGGTTGGGGACCACGTCTTCCTTCGCGTTTCGCCCATGAAGGGCTTACAGCGGTTTGGGGTGAGAGGGAAGCTCGCGCCGAGGTTCGTGGGGCCCTTTGAGGTCCTGGAGCGGGTTGGACCCGTTGCTTACAGACTTGCCCTTCCCCCGCAGCTTTCTGGTGTGCACGACGTGTTCCACGTGTCCAACCTCGAGAAGTACGTAGCCGATCCCAGCCTCGTACTGAGTCACGAGAGCGTCGAGGTGAGCGACGACCTTACCTACCTCGAGCGGCCAGCGCAGATCCTAGACCGAGCCGTCCGCAGGTTGAGACGAAAGCAAGTACCCCTGGTAAAGGTTTTGTGGAGGAGCCAGCGGTACGAGGAGGCTACCTGGGAGCCTGAGGCGGCAATGCGGGAGCGGTACCCAGAGCTTTTCGCGGGTACGTCTTTTCGGACCGGCTTCAGTCCTCTTTGAGTTTGTTATGGTCATTTGGACATCTTTTTCCCGCACCCTAGTTGGCGCAAGTTTCGGGGACGAAACTTCCTTTGAATTTGTTATATTGTAACGAATGTGTGCCCCAGACATATTTTAAGATGTCTGGGAGGTGGCTCAGACGTCGGACAAGACGTCTGGGATCACAACCAGATGTCTGATAAGACGTCTGGGATAGTTTCAAGACGTCTGGAAATCCGTTATTTTCGACACACGCGAGTCGCCTGCGCGCCTGAGCGCGCAGACCGCATATTCCCTCTTTTCTCTGCGGCTGCAGGCGGCCTGCCGCCTTCTCTCTCTCCTCTCCGCGCGGCGTTAAAAGGGGCGCGCCTCCCCTCCCATCTCCACCGTCTCCTCCTTCTTCTCCTTCCTGTGCGCGAGAGCGAGCGGACGCGAGGGCGGCAGCGGCGGCCGCAGTGAGCGCGGAGGTGCGGCGTGCGAGGGCGGAGCTCTGCCGTGAGGGCGAGCTCGCCGGAGCGGCTTGGCCGGCCGACGGAGGGCGCAGGGGGCGCGGAGCGACGCGGAGAGGGACCTGCTGCGGGCTGAGCAGCAGACGCGCGAGGTGCGATGCGGGCGGCGTCGCGAGCGGAGGGCGAGCAGGGTTCTGATTCTGGAAAAATTTCCAGAATCAGACGTCTAGGTTGATAGCCAGACGGCAAGGTCGACGTCTGTAAGATCATACAGACATCTGAAAGGTGAGTTTCCACTTTCTTCTTCCTTCTTGTCGACTGACCGTACTGAGGGAGGGGGGTTGGCTGTGCGCAGGTTCGCTGATTCGCCATCCTTTGCGAATCAGACGTCTGGAAGTTGTACCAGACGGTGGGAGTGACCTACAGACGTCCGTGTGGACCAACGGACGTCTGGGGTATAGGATAGACGTCCCCGCAGACTTCTGGACGTCTGGGAAACCACGCTGAACAGGTAATTCTCTGATCCACCGTTTAAGACGTCTGGAAGGAGTTCCAGACGTCTGATTTTGCACAGTATCGTCTTTCTCGACCCGTTTAGGGCCCGTTTGGGCTCCGTTTTCCGCGATTCGAGTTGCGTTCGTTTCATAATTAATTCCTCTACCCGTCTACGGTAGCTATACACTGTTTTGAGACACTCCTTGTGTTTGATCCTTGTGATAGGACCTCGTTCGGTTGCAGTCTTGAGAGTCGCGGAGGCACGCGGGATTCCCGATCACGCCCCCATTACTCCCGTTGTACCTGGTAGAGTGGCTTAAGTTATTAATAAAATCTGTTAAAGTATGAAACCATAACTAGAATCTAGGACATTGCATGAATCATAGGAATGAGAAATGTATGGAATGATAGCTCCTAGGTGATGCATGAATCCTAGGGCTGGAAAACTAGTTGTATGCTAGATCCTAGGATGTGGCATGAATCTTAGGATGGAAAAACTAGTGGAATGTATAATACTGCAGTCTTGGAAAAATGGAAAGGAATATAAAGCTGCCTGTAATTTGAATTAACAGCTGCCTATTAGGAATAAAGAAACATGTTTGAGATCATGGATTTTGAGAACGTGAATCTGGAAAGTGAAACATATGATGTTCTGAGATAAAGAGCTGGAACCCTACGGGGAATTAGGAGTGGAACTCCTGGAAAGAAAAAGGAATGGAACTGAGATGTAGTTTGTACTGTCTCTTGGGTACGCAGTACCAAGGGAAGTACCTGTACCTATTTAGTGCAGAGTGGGGCCAGCCGCCCCAGGGACCCGGGGTTAGGATTGGCCGCTCTGTACCGACTTGTTGGCCCTCGTATACGTAGTACCGAGGAGAGCTAGTAGTGTTAGGAGAGTACTAGCTAACCCACGGGCCCCGGGGTTCTGCTAGCCTCCTACACCGACTTGTTAGGCCCACTAGGGCAAACCAGGGTAGTCAGGTGAGGGTGCGCGGACTGTGGAGGGCAAGACCCCGATTTGGTTACTGTGGAGGGGTTGGACACCTGTTACTGAGAGGGCTCTGCCCTGGTTCCGTGCTGTGCTTTGGGCGCACCCGTTAACGGAAATGACTGACCGCGTGCCAGTGCAGGCTAGCTACCTGTGCGTTTATCGCGCGTGCCGTAGTCACCGTTACGTCTGTCAGTGACCTTGGGGTGGTTAACTGATGGTAGGATCACCACGGGGGACTCCCCGGCCAGGAGAGCACCACGTGCTACTTCTACTTTTGGAAAAGACTGCAATCAAGATCGTTCCCACGAGGACATTCGAGATCAAGTAAAGGACCTGAGAAATAAATGAAATAGTGAGAAAAATTGAAAGATGTGAATAAAGGAAGTAATAGAACATAACAGCTACTGTACACTCTACTGTTGCCTTTAGTTAGTTTGCCACTCTACTCAGCGTTTTGCTGACGTGTTACACTCGTTACCTTTTTGAGGACCAGGTGTTGAGCAGCTAGGGTCGGCGGCTGCAGAGGACGCTGGGCCAAGTAGGGTCCAGTAGAGTTACCACAGTCCTTGTACCTCTTTTGTTTCTGTTTTAGTGAGTAGTTTTTGTTTCCGCTGTACTTTCTTTACCTGCCGTTCTTGTTATATGATAAATGCTGTTTTACTGTTGTGGTGGTACCTACTGTAGTAATTTCTTTCCTTACTGCTGCACTTTCTTACTGTTAGTTATATTCATGCTGAATGTGGTTTATTTTACTGTCTTTTGGTTACTTCCTCGTTGGACGACTAGGTCTTGGGATTAGTCGAGTCGGTCCGGTTCTCGTGTCTCGTAGGGACTCGGGAACCGGGTCGTTACAAGTCCCAACTAGCTTGAGCTTCCACTTTACTAGTTGCCTTCTTGAGTGCTAGGGTTTTGAGGATTTGACTATTTGTTAATCACTAACACTCAAATAAACATATTAAAAACATAATAAAATGTGCAATGCATGCTTAACATAATTTATGCCTATTGTAGGCCCAAAAACTCATTTGTGGAATAAAAATCTTTAGAGCTAGATCTATTTTAGGAGATAAGAATGATGGTAAACAGGTGTTTATCACACCCCCATGCTTATCTTGTACTAGTCTCCTAGTAAAACAAATTTTTACAAAATGGAATTCCTGGGAAAACTAAATTTTTCAACTCTTTTTATGGAGAAAGAGATCACAGGACCTTGGTTGATTAAAGCATGGGAGGTATGGGATTTGCTAAAGATAAACATCAGGATTTATTTTCGCATCGAAAATTAGATGAATCATGGTTAAGATATCCTCTAAAAATTAGGAGATTAACCCCTTATTAATTCAGATGACTCAATTTTTGTATTTAGTATTTTTCTAGCTCTTGAATCGGATTTGCAACTTGCAATAACCTTTAAAACCTTATGTCTGTGCTTGTGAAAAGCCAACAATTATAAGGGCGTGTTTTTGGTTTAAAACTTTTCTTTTCGTCTCCCCCAGGCTTATTCTTAGCATAGTCCTACAACAGATGTACCGGGATCATCACTCCCATTACCAATCCTCGAGGGCACTCTGGTGCCAGTACTTTGGAATAGTACTATCCATGACACCACCCAAGAGCTCACAACCCCAAAACACAATGTGGTGTAAAGGGGTGCTCCAAGAAAACTGAAGCTCTTACTTGGACGCTACGGGTAGAGCACTGTCCAAGACACTTGAGCTACGAAAATGCATCTTAATGCTCCATCTAAAGATATGAAATATAGATATAGAGCAACACCGAGGAGGTAACATGTTGACATCGCATCCTTAATGGAGGCATTTCCTCCTTTTCGATGGTGGGAACTCAAATAATGATCTACTTCATACTTTTACTAAGGCCAAACAAAGGGTTTTTCAACATTTTAATTATTTTTGGGTGTTGGCTTTTGTGTGAATTTTGACACAAGAAATTTTGCATGAGATGCAAGTTTTTGAATCAGAAACTAAGCCAAATACTTTCCATGTCACAAAAGAGGACCAAGTCACCTAAACTATCATGAGTTCAGGTGGAATTTTAGAGGAGGATATTTGATATAGTCTAAAGGTAGACCCTGAAATTATATTGATTAGATCTGTATTCTTATCCCAAGTTTGATAAAGATAAAATCCCTTTGTACCGAAAGTGAATGTTCAACCTTACTCCCGATTTCAAAGTTTCCTAAAAGAGTTTTCAACATTTTTATCTTTTTTGGGTATGTATGCAGGAAAAAGAAAAACATATTTTTAGGTTTTGAAAATCCTAAATCGACCGTAAAAATTCAAAAACACCCCCCCATGCTTATGATATGCAATGTCCTCATGCATTACAAGGAAAAAAGATCACCTTAGTGAAAGGCGGTCGGGTTTAGGATGGTCAAAACTGGGAGAATGAAAGAGGAAAGGAAAGCAAGAAAAAGAGAATGATGGGCTACCTCCCATCTAGTGCTATCTTTTACGCCATTCAGCCAGGTGTGAATAGATGAATAGAAGATGAATTATCATGTAAGTAGTTGGACACTTGGATGCCCACATAAAAAGGGTCTTCGTCTAGATCCCTGGAAAGTTGAGTGGTATAAAGATGGGGATCAAAAATTGATGGAAAATTGTAAGTGTGACCCGAGTGTGGCCATGGTTTTAAATCATGATGAATGCCAAACTCGTGTGGGTCTAGTGGCTGGTCCATTGAAAAGAGGTTTTGGGAAGAATGCTGAAGGTTGGGTGAAGTTAGTGTGCAGGGATGGGTTGACAGAAAAGTTGGGTTGTCAGGGGAATAATCAATGGGATCATCAGGAATAGATTTTTGTGGAAGACAAGTCTCTGAGACATAGATTTCACTGACCACTGATTGTGAGTCAGATTGCTCGAAAAATTTATGGTCAAGAAGGGTATCTATCAACATTGTCTCCACCAAATTTGATATTTATATATCTCAATCGAAAAAATTATCATCATGGAATCTCTTGGAGGATTTGAAAATATCTAAGCTGATAGTTTGGCCAACGCAAATGATATCCATCATGCTCGTATGGAAATTTATATTTCCCTTTGTGGTAGCCAACAAGGGTTGCCTAGGAATTATTGGGGCATTCATTAAAGATTCAAGTACCTCAATGTCAAGGACTAGAAAGTTTGTATATTAGGTCATCCTCCTAATTTAAGTCATCTTCCTCTACTCTAGCAAACAATTTGGCGAGGTCTTTCACACATTCCACCACTCCAAACACCTCATGAACCATCCCATAAGCTCCACCATGACTTGCCCATCAAAACCCCTCTCCCTATTCGCCACTCCTCTCACACAAATCACCCACCGAACAAACCCACCTTTTCCAACCTCCTCCACCTTCTCTAACCATCTCCGACCACTCCCACCACACGCCACTGCCACCAACACCTTCACCACATTCGCACGAAGCTCCTGAACGTACTGACTGTGGCACTTAGCTCGTATTCGTCATTTTCAGGTCTCGAGCCCACAACACCATTAACGGAGGAGCTTCAAGCAAGTTCAAAGCTTCTTCTACAGTCGCCAGCTCCAGGTCTTGTGCCCAGGCAAAGTGGACTTGGGTCAAGATCGCACGCAGTTGGCCAATTGAGGATGTTGGCCACATCTGCTCCAATTCGATGAGTCAACCCTCCAATAGCTCACTACTGTACATGAAGAGGAGAGCTTGTGGGAATAATCCAACATCATAAGCAGACAAACCCATGATAATGCATAAATTGTTTTAGTGCTAGGGCCTCTTTGCCTTGACACTGGGGTGCGAGGTCAACCACACACATGCCCTGCACGCCTTCCTCGTGACCCATGCATGCAGGCTGATGATGCGTGTCTCACGTGGTTGAAATGGGGGTCAGGAGGACCCATCGTCATAGCTCGTAAAACACATCTATCAGATAAAATTTATAGCTGAAACTCGAACTATGAATCCCGGGTCAAACACGGGGAGGCAAACATTTGCTTTTGAAAATTCTGCGTTTCGCTTTTATTTGTTTTTGTCGTTTTTATCTTTTATAACTTTTTTGGTACTTTAATAGGGCAAGAGATCAGGTTCATGAATTCTACCTAATCTACTAGCAAAATATAGAGGAAAGAGAGAGAGAGAGATGAACAATCATTTATTTATGAATAAATGTTTCTTACAACTACGAAAGCAGAAAAACTACACTACGAAAATGAAAAAGATAGAAAGAGGTGAGAGAATTCCCCTCAACGTTTGCTTGGAGGATGACTCGCTCTAATGCTGCCTGGAGGAAGGTGGTGAGGAGCGAGACAAATGTAGATGGAGCCGGAGGATGGAGGATGGGGTAGGACAGTGTCGCAGCGAGGATCTTCTTCCCGAAGGGAGGTAAGAAGACGACCACGGAATGCTCCATGAATGGAGATGAGGGGAGGGAAAACTACTTAGTTTTCTACTCCAGTGAGCATCCTGGGCTTGGGACAAGCTTTCTCTAGAGCATTGGAGGTGGTAAGAGGAAGAAAGGAAGAGATGGTTTGGATTGGAAGGGGGTATGTCCTTTTATAGTGGAGGAGGAGATACAAAATCATCCGTGGGCAATTAGTAATGGCTATAATCATCGTAGAAGATCCACCCAGCTGTCACTGAAGATCCACACCCTTCAATTCCTTTGCTGGTGCACTCATAGTGCAGGCCAATAGTGACAGCTACAAGCATCACTAAAGGACCACCCAACTGTCGCTGTACATCTGCACCCTTCAATTCGTTTCCTGGCATCGCGCTCAATTGGGCAATTAGGGGGGCTGTGAGGATTCAAACCTATGCCCCTCATTTGAAGGTCAGGTCCTTAGCCACTATGTCAAGACATCGAAAAGGTCGAGGAGACGACTTAGCACAGGTGTTAGAAGAGCATTCTCATCCATTAGATTAAGATCTGTTGAATTGATAATGAAGATGATGAGGGGAAGACTCCCAGTTGCTGCTGGCCGGTGTTGGGCAACCTGGATGGTGCCACGTGGAGCCATCTGGGTCGTCCGTCTTCTTTTTGTAGAGGGTCATACAGAGCTCTGATCGAGATGATCTCCACGTTGCCGAACTGCGACCGTTGCTCCAGATCCATCCATACGGTCGGATTTCTCATCCGAAGATCATATGGATGTCGCATTGCCCCCATCGCCGTTGATCTTCCTTGGACTTCAGATGTTGCTACGAGACTCCGATCTAGACGATTTAGGAGGCATTAGACTCCGATCGTCCATCCAAAGCCCTGAAATAAATCTTCTCTCCTAACCATAAAAAGGACCTAGTTAACCTAAAATATATGCAACTACTCTAAATGTAGAATGATGCATGGTATGCAATATTTATAACATGAAATGAGAATCTAAGCATAGAAACATGCATGATTAGGCATTTTAACCTGAACAGATGTGTTTATATCATACCTCCAAGCCTATCTTTTGCTAGTCCTTAGCATAATTAAACTACATGCTATGTATAAAAATAGAATTAGGACTCGATTACTTAGGCCTAAGTTGTTTATTAACAATGAAAGATTTCAACTAAGGTCCTAAACTACGAAGACTCAACAGTACCCAGGTGTCTCCCAAAATGCAAATCGCCCAAGTCCTCGCTTTATTAGAAAAGGGAGGATAAACATTTTTTTTTTGTCTTTTCTAATATTTTTGGACTTTTGGATTTTGAGAGTTTTGGGATAACTTTTTACGGCTACCCGACCCACCCATGAAATGAAAAGGACTCTAAGTGCTAAGCATCTAGTGGAAAGAGTGAAAGAAACACTAAGCGGCCGTTAAAACGGACTTCGATTTTCTACGACCCAAGGTGAGCTGCCTAAAGATTTATCTTTCCGAACGGTAGCTTTCTCCCTACTTTTATTTATGGGGTTAACACAAGGGTGAACCTAGTGTATATCTCCCCAATTTATTCTACTTCCCCACTTCTTCCCTAAGTGTTTTGAGAATTATTTTGTATTTTTGTGAGCTAGGCACTGGACAAACATCCAATGGGCTATTGCCCACGACAACTTGCCAGCCATACTAGTGTAGTGAAGTTTTGTTTTATTTGTTTATTTATTTTCTTTATTTTCTTCTTTTTCTATTTTAATCCTATTTTTTTTAAAGTAGGTGGCTTCCTTGATTTAAGATTTACCTAAAGGTAGTACGAAGAAAATGGTCCTGAGGCTGGGCTCTAGACAACCAGCCGATGAGCTGTTACTACCAGCAACTTGCCACCCATGCCACCCTAGATAGTTCATTAGTTACCCAATTTCTGAAGAAACTGCTGAAAGGTGAGTCAGTGCAAAAAGTATGTAGATGCTTAGCCTTATTGTCACCTCAAATCAGAGGGTGGCTTGGTAGGTCATATACTCACCACCCCAATTTATTGACCAGTTTAAAATAGAATTACATGGCAAGGATTCAAGACTAAGTCCACATTAGAGTGGGCATCTGTTATTCGCTTGAAATTGGGTTTTAAATCGTTGTGTTGCAGTATAGTCGAAATTTCATGAAAAATAGATAAAATTTATACTCGAAAAGTGTAAGGTCATTCACTGGGAGCAAGTAGGAATTCAATTCTCAAGATTGCAATTTTAAATAATAGTGATAAGAAATTATAACCAAAAATTGATTCAGAATAATGTGACAATAATATCAAGTGTTAGACTGCAAAAACAATGGAGCAAATGGTGGTATGAATCACCAATTACTCCCTACAATAATATCAAATGGAACTCAAAAATAATGTATGAAATAAATTCAAATTAGTCTTCTGATCGTAGGATCAGATGTCTTAAATGCCTGATGAACAGTTCCTCTTCTCTTTTCTTCTTCTACTGTGGCTCTTCTTTTTCTTCTTTGATACTGCCTTTGATTTTCTTCTTCCTTCATTTTGTTTCTGTCTCTTCTTGTCTTCTCTTCTTTCATGGTCCAGGCCTTCTTTCTTCCCCTTCCTTTCTTCTCTTTCTCTTCTTGCACGAGCCTCCTTCTCCTTCATTTCTTTCATCTTCTTACCTTCTTTTTCTTCTCTTCTCTTCTTTCACGCAGAAGGGGAAGGGGTCTCAAATTTGGCTAAGTGTTAGCCAACTTCTCCAGGGTGCAAAACCCTCCCATTTACTGTGCAACCTCTCCTCTCTTTCTCTCCATGGGTCACACTATCCTAGAGCCTTCAATAGTATCGAGTATATAGGTAATCATACCTAGAGTGCACCCGGGTCCAGGCTTACCGACAGTGGGTGCTGAGTGAGGAGTGTATAGCTTAGGTGGGTAATCAGACTAGACCAGAATAGCAGGGGCAGTGTCACGGATGGGGCCGAGTGAGGGGTGTGAGGGACCTCACCCCTTTTGTCTGAGGTGATACGCCCCAGGCACAAATTCATTTTTTGCAAGCGCAGCCATTCATAAACTTCTGATGTGGAACTATCCGTCACTCCCCTTCTTCACGTGCCCTATCGCTGATGCCTTCATCCAATTCACATGAAAGATGCAGTCAACGGCTCCAATTGATCGGGCGAGAGTGTTCCTGGACCAAATCCGCCTTGTTTGGGGATGAAGACTTGAACCTATCGGCTGGGAAGCAAGCTTTGTGCTTGCTGGAAGCTTGGTGTTAATGGTGCTATGACTTGAGATCTGAAAAAGATGAATACAGTATTTCAACCTCATCAAACAAGCTCAAAAGATCTGCCGGAGCACGGCCGACGTTGCGGAGGTGGTTTCAAGGTGTGGCGTGGTCTGTGTGTGCGGAGCGAAGTCAGAGCGGTGCTGTGATAGTCGATGCGATCGGGGGAGTGCGGGATTGGTCAATGGCCTTAACTAAGTTAGGGCTTTTGATCTACGGTGAACGGTGAGGAATGCAGTGCAGGAGCGGCGGCGTAGGTGGTCTGTGGTGGCCACTAGCACTCGCCGGAGGTCTGCTGGTGAGATGGAAGATGGAGTAGCGAAGGGCATTGGCGGGGTTGAAATGAAATGCTGAAGTTGCTGTTGTGATGAGGGGAAGCTGAGGAGTCATTTGAGAGGTGTAGCAGATGGCAGGGAGTGGAGATCAGGCTAGTTTCATTATGGCCGACGCCAGAGAAAGAAGGAGCTCTAGTAGGGGTTGGATGGCACAGATGAAGAGGATAGGGGAGCTGATTAGTACTGCTCGATGTGGAAGAAGGTAGGGAAGAAGGATCTGTCGTCGGTATCGTGGTTAGATGACGAGGGGAGGCAGGAAGAGTCAATGGATGTTGAGGAGCACTTCGGTCAGAAAAGAAGAGAAGAATTGGAGGTGTTTCTGGCAGAATTCGAGTGTGGAAAGTTCGACCTGATTTGGAGTTCTTCTTATAGGCCTTTAGAGGGTGTTTTAAGCTTGGGAAGCAAGCTTCCCAAGTTTGGAAAGCTTTGCGAGAGATAGGATATTTAGGATACCCTAATCTCTCTTGCGTTCGCATGAGAGATTTGGAAGGTTTTAGGGCATGGGAATTGTGGCTCAAAAGGAAGGGAATTCCTTGATGAACTTCCCTTTCAAATCTAAAAGGGATTCATCAAGGAATCAAGGAGACCTTGCCAATTTTAGATCTCCAGAGTTTGTAGGAATAGGATTAGTGGTGGAAGGGACCTATTTGTGAAAATGATGACTTGGTTAGGGGCCTTTTTGTAAAAATTTTGAAAGTTAAGGGTATATGTGTGATAAAAAGGAATCAAACAGGACCAAATTGCTAACTAGGTCAACAGAATCTCAGATTGGACCCAAAATTTGACAAACCTAATTTGGACCGATGGAATCCAATGGTGAAGTTGGATTTTGGTTTTAACCATGTCTGATTGGAAAAATAACGCCGAAACCCAAATTAGGGCAACTATCTCTCTAAGACTCTATTTTGGGTTAAGATGAGTTCTAATCATCATATTGAATGTACCAAACCTTAGAGAATATTTTCTATGAATTTTAGAGGGTTTAGGTGAATTTTATCTTGACTAGAACTTCAGTTAATTAAGTGGGTCTGCTTTTAGGGTTATAGTGGTCATTTTATTCTCAAAACATGTGCAAACCCTTTTCTGTCTGTTCTAACACATTTGTTAGCCTTTAAGGACCATTTGACCCTTAATTAACTGCTGAGAAAACCTGTAGTTATTCTACATTCATGATGTAATGGTAAATTTGCAATTTTAATCTTAATTTCTTGTCTTTCCCACATAATGATTATGCAATGTATTAGGGATCTTTGGCTATTATGTAAGAGCATTTAATGACTTAATCAGATCAAATTGAGGTAGTTATGGCTCATGATGGTGTTCCCATCATACCCCCATGCCTGGATTTTGTTAGTCCCTTACTAAAATCTCAAGGAACTCAAGTCAAATTGTAGACCACATGCCTTTTTATGCTCAGATGTGTGCTTTCTTTTATAGAATAGGTCAGAATGCCGATAGTAGGCCTAGAGGTACTCAAGTACCAAGCAAGATCCTGACCAAACTAGCTCTAGCCTCAGTCTGGCATGAAGGTTTCTAAGGCCCACAGGAGCTAACCTAAGGTTCATTGAACTCCACGGTTAAAGCACCCGTGCTTGTAACATGTTTTAGCCCAGGTTCAGTTTGCTGTGCATTTATATATGAGAGAAATATAGGAATTATTTTTTTGTTTTTGGAGAGTTTTCTCTCTCTTTTCTTTTTATTTCTAGCTTTGAATTAGCTTTACAACAAGGTATGTATCGGATTCCTATTTCCCACCATCAATCGTCGCAAGATCCCAAGCAATCGATGCTTTGAGATAGCACCACCCATGGCATCCCGTAGCTAAATCTAGACCCTGGCAATCGACATTCTGTGATAATGCCACCCATGGAATCTGAACCAACATAAGGTGCTTTCATGCCCCCAGTAGGATATTTAGATATCCTAGGAGACAAGAACAGAGGAGACAGTATGTTATTGCACATCTTCGATGGGGATTTCCTGGCTCTCCACGCCGGGAACTCATCCAAATCAACTTGTGTTGATCAGTCGCTCCTAATCTAGGAAGCTTTTTCAGAATACATTTAACGCATTTCTGTGATTTTGATAATTATGCGCACTGAACTAGAGTGTGTGTGGAGTGGGGTGCTTAGGTTACCGAGTCCCGCAAACTAGAGATCAGTTAATGAGGCCAAATAATCCCTAAGCCTTAGACCTAATACTTAAGCTTTGCATTTTTCCCAACCTCTTGAGGACTATCAAGATCTTAACGAATACTTAAATTTTGAAGCCTAAAATCCTAACCCAAGAGGCCTCAGATCAGCATTCATACTAATCTCTTTTTGTCTCGTAGTACATTTTGTCTTTCATTTTCATTCTTTTTGATTTGGTGTAGAACTAAGTCGGTTCCTTAATCTTTCCTTAATGACTATCTTTTTTTTTCTTTTCTTTTCAAAATGTGCTCCTTTTCGACATTTTTATCACCTCCCCTTTTTCCTCAAAAATGATATGCAATTAATCTTTCAAATTTTCCTCCCTTCTCCATTTTTTGTTCTTTTTCAATCTTTTATTTTTTTGCCCTTTTGGAATATGTAATTTTCTTGATGAAACCCTTTCCTGTGAAGTGATTCTCACAGTGTTTTGCACTTTAATACCCCCCCATGCCTATGATTTTCAATGTACTCATTGTAAATTAGATGGGTTCGAGTTCAGCTTAGATCGTACATTAGAATAGGTTTTGGGTGGGTGGACATGTTGGGGTGACTGTTGCGGACGATTTCAAGCTCAAGTATGGGTACCAGAGGTGGAGTCGGTTGTTCTAATGGACGAACACTAAAGTGCAATATGAGTTAAGCGTAAGATGTGTCAAGAAGCATTTCAGGTTTTTCAAAAAGATGATGGGTTACCTCACATTAAGTGCTGAGTTTAACACCATCAACCGGGCACAATGAGCTTAAGGAGATGTGATTGTCTTCAAGAATGATATGATCATGATGGATTAGAATTGGATGGCCACAGATAAGTATCAAGGCATGGTGGAGAGTCATTCCAGAATGTCTCAAATATAAGTCTGGCTAATTTGGTTCTAGAAGATCCTTCCGAAGTTTCTGAGGAGGAAATAGTTGGAAGGATAGTGATCATGGGATTCTGTAGAAGGATTGTGGTGATTCCAAGGCTCAATGGAAATTGGTCTAGTTAGTGTATCCCAAATGTGTGGTTCCTCTCATGCTCTGTGACCTATCAAATTGATACTTAATTAGTCATTGTGATTCTATTCTTTTCGGTTTGAGATTGTCTCCTCAAGAAATGACTCATAGATTGGGTCTTCAAATGAATCTTCCCTATAACCTTCATCTCAATTAAAAGTGAATGCTTGGAGAGTGCCATTTGAATCAGAAAACTTGAAGTCTGTAACAGATTCATATTATGGGCGAAGGTCACTCTCAGTATCGTCCAATCCTAATTCCTGGTGGTCCTCGAACCAAAAAGTCTCTAGATCCATGGACTCTAAATCTAGTCTGTCACCATATCTCCCAACACTCCTAGGTAAATCCTCATGTTCAAAGGTGAAAGCCTCCACTATAGTCATGTTATTACGCTCGACTAGATCATCATCTAAGATGTGAAAGGTTTCTAGTTCAGGTTCTAGGTTTTCTATTAAGGATATGGTCATGAGGTCCTATATAAAACCTAATTGTTCTGTCAAGCATTTTCCATTTGCTACCTCAAAAATATTAATCTTAGTATATTGATCTCCTGAGTCAATTGTCATATGCCCTAATTCACAATTGATATGGCTCTTGTAGTGGCTAAGAATGGTCTTCCCAAAATCACGGCCATATCCTTTATCTGTTGTGATGTCTCCATGTCAAGAATTAGGAAATCTGCTAGGTAGCTAAAATCCTTTACTTTAATTACCACAACCTTTATCATCCCAATTGCTGTGATTAGGGTTTGGTTAGCTAGTTGCAAAGTGACATGAGTGGGTTTTAGCTGTCCAATTTGTAATTTTTCAAATAGGTTGGCGGGGATGAGGTTGACTGAGGTGCCCAAGTCTAGTATAGCTCACTTGAAGTTTGTATCACCGATATTACAAGGAGTTAGCGGGGTGCCTGGATTAGATTTGTTACGGGGTAAATTGTTTTGGATTATGCCACTTATATTTTTAGATAGCATTACCTTTCCTAGTGTTTGTTCTTTCATCTCCCTTCTGGGTAAGTCAAGTGAGTTTGGGTTGAGAGTGAGTATATTAAGTAGTAGAATAGTGACTTGTGCATTCCTCAAAGGTCCCGTTATATCAATTTCTGACAATCCTTTAGTGTGGAGGTGAGATATGACCTGGGATAAGGCAATAGATTGGCTATCTTTAAGGATGGGTTTCATAACATCGATCATAGCACAATCATGGTCGGGAGGTGGATGCAGAAAAATCAGACCTTGCTGTTGCTGTGGGGGTGGTGTTGGGTAAGTCGTGGTTTGTTTTGGCTTAGCTGAGGTGGATGGAGAAAATATGCGGGTATGAGTTGTTGGACCAGGTTGGGTATAACATGTTTGACCTTTGATTTGGTCTACAATGTGTTTGTGGGTCTACATGTTGTTAGGATTTGGCAGAGGTTGGGAAGGAAGTGTGCCAACTTGATGAGAGCTTGCTAGATGAATCACTTGATTGAGAAGTTCAGTGATGTATGATCTTCCTTAGGTTTGAAGAAACAAAGATGTATGATCTTCCTTAGGTGGTCTAGATTGGAAATTTTGGGTGGGCCATGGTTGGGTGGACTGATAAGGATGCGGAGCTTGTGGTCAGGGTCGAAATTGAGGTCTTGGATTTTGGTTATTTCTCGACCATGAAAGGTTAGGATGATTACACCATCCAAAGTTGTAACTGTTGGAGAAAGGATTATTCTTGATAGCGTGAAGATCCTCATAGTTCTGAGGAACTCTGAGATAATCAGGGTATGGGGGTTCATAGTTCACCTAACTGAGGTGGGCTGACTCGGAGTTACCTCCGAAGCCATAATTATACGAGGGTGGATATGCATCCATCCCTGGCCAGTGGTAGATGTTGTGCGCAACTTCCCTTCCTGTGGGTGGGTGCCCGTATGTGTTTTGAGATACAGAGGTGGATTTATGTAGATGACGAGTGATGTTGTCCAACTTTTTCTCGATAATGGAGGCCTTGTCCATTTGACTGGCCACCAACTCCAATTCAACAGATGCAGAAAGGCCTTGAGATTCGTGTACCCCTCAATTATTTGCCAATGCACAAGTGGACGTCCATTCATACGCACCCAATGACTCATTGTTCAGGGAGTTCTCGTACATGTTTTCAACAATTTCTTAGATCGTGTCTTAATGTTGACCCATGATGCTACCACCACAGGTTGCATTGGTAAAGAGCAGGATATCTTCACGGAGTCTGTGGTAAAAGGATTGGACTTGTTCTTACTTTGGAACTCTGTGATGGGGGCACTTACGCATGAGATTCAGAAAGCGGTCCATGCTTCATGTGGAGATTCTCCCGCTCCTTGCGAGAAGTGCATGATTTGGTGCTGCATCATGTTGGTACGACCAATGGGGTAAAATTTTTATAGAAAGGCGGTTTGAAGTTCTCCCAATGTGTTGATTGTGTGTGGTTGAGTCTGAAACCATTAAGTGGCTTTGTCAACTAGGGAGAATGAGGAGAGC
The DNA here is from genome assembly GCA_037157565.1 of Thalassia testudinum. Lineage (NCBI taxonomy): Eukaryota > Viridiplantae > Streptophyta > Magnoliopsida > Alismatales > Hydrocharitaceae > Thalassia > Thalassia testudinum. The sequence goes on from JAZHRO010000014.1 coordinate 65,592,065, forward strand.
TTTAAGGGTTATCCGTCCCGATTCTATACATCTACCCCAAAGGTGTGGGCCAGATGTTTTAGGTTTTTGATGTGCTGGAAAGGATCCTCGGAGTTCAAGGCATGAAATTTTGGGGTCATATGAAGCATCATAGGCTTGAGATCTACCTCGAGTCCTCCCATGGGAATGTTGATTCGGGGTTCAATCTCCACCGCTATGGGATTATAGTGATCTCGAATTTAAGGATGCAGCGGTGGGTTGATGACGGCATTGATTCGATTTTGGAAATCATGGAATTGTTGCTCAAGACTAGGTTTTTCTTCTTGGTGATACATAGCTGATGAAGGGAAAGTAGGTTCTGAATCAGGGGACATGTCAATGTGATTAGGTTGTTGCAAAAACATGAAAATCGAGGCTCAACCTCGACAAGAGTGAATATCTAATGGAGGCCACAAGGATGGTCTTAAGCACCTCCTCCAAAACTTGCACTGATGGATTAGATGGGAGAAAGAATGAGATGGACCTAATCAAGACACCCAAAAAAATTTTGGATGACTATAGAGGTTCAGGATGGATGACTTCCCTTAGTTAGAAAGCCGTCTACCTGAGAATTACCTAGGTAGCTAGAGAGGGAGAGTCTTGCAAAGACCCCTACACGGTAGAGTGCCCCTACGAGTTACAGGGTTTCCCCCACCCGACCTCTCTTGTCACTGATGATCCAGGTAGACCAGAATGGGGACTTGACCATTTAAGTCTACCAGTTTTTAGTTAAGAGCAAGGGTGTTTATGATTTCACTTGAACTTTTAAGATGTTTTTGTGCAAAGTGACCTAATTTGAAGATTGGTTAACCCAACAAGGTGGGTCAACTACACCTGTATTGTCCTTTGAGAAATTTTAGGTCCTTTTCTTAGTGTTCAAATGAAACTAAGAGCCTGATTTTTGGATTTGCTTGTACAGATCAATTCAATCAAGGCTTAGGCACACATTGTTTAGAAAGATCAATTCTTTATTTAAGCAAGTGTGTCTCTAAAATCCTAACCTTGAATCCCTAATTGCCTCTGATTGGTCCAATTTAATTTGTCCAAATGTGCTACTTAAGGCATCAAATAGGAAGGTGATAGCCCTCGATACCTTAAGGTCTTAAGTAGGGGCACAAATTAGGTTTTTAATGTTGTCTAAATAGAATGTATCAAATCAAGCAACTTGATGATTTGTCTAATAATATAATGCAAGTGGCCCTAATTGATTTCTTCCTTTTTAGCTTTTTCATAATCAAGGGCTTAGAAGAAGGTAGATGGAGTTCACCTGCCCCAGGAGTGGTTGATGTGAGGCTGATCTTCTTTCAATGAGTCCCTGAAATAAATCACAATCAAAAGATATGTAGCAGGTTAGTACCAAATCTAATATTGCAATCAAGAGATCTAAATTGTGCGTTGCTCCCCGATAATGGCGCCAAAATATTAATCATGCGAGATTGATGTTTTAAATCATTGTGTTGTAATATAGTCTAAATCTCGTGAAAGATATATAAAATTTATACTCAAAAAGTCCAAGGTTATTCGCTAGGAGCAAGTAGGAATTCAATTCTCAAGATTGCAATTTTAGACAATAGAGATAAGAAATTATAATCAGAAATTGATTCAGAATAATGTAACAATAATATCAAGTGTCAGACTACAAAAATAATGGAGCAAAATGGTGATTTGTATCACCAATTAATCCCTACAATAATAGCAAATGGAACTCAATAACTATGTATGAAATAAACTCAAATCAGCCGTTTGATGGTAGCATCAGACGTCTTAAACGTCTGATGAACAATTCTTCTTCCCTTTTCTTCTTCTTTTGTGGCTCTTCTTTTTCTTCTCTGCATCTACCTTTGATTTTCTTCTTCTTCCTTCCTTTGGTTTCTGTCTCTTCTTCTCTTCTCTTCTTTCATCGTCCAGGCCTTCTTTCTTCTCCTTCCTTTCTTCTCTTTCTCTTCTTGCACTAGCCTCCTTCTCCTTCCTTCCTTTCCCCTTCTTACCTTCTTTTTCCTCTCTTCTCTTCTTTCACACAGAGGGGAAAGGGGTCTCAAATTTTGCTAATTGCCAACTTCCCCAGGGAGCAAAGCCCTCCCCTACTCTGCACAAGATCTCCCCTCTTTCTCTCCTTCGGTCATGCTCTCCCAGTGCATTCAAGAGTATCAGGTATACAGGTAATCGGACCTAAAGCGCACCCTGGTCTAGGCTCATCGACAGTAGGTGGTGAGCGAGGGTGTATAGCTTAGGGAGGTAATTGTACCAGGCCAAATCTGTGGTGGTAGTGTCGCGGACGAGGCCGACTTAGGGGTGTGAGGGACCACACCCCTTGTGTCTGAGGCGATAAGCCCCAGGCACAAATTCAATTTATGCAAGCACAGTCATTCGTAAACTTCTAATGTGGGACTATCCATCAGCCATTCTTCACGTGCACTGCCTCTGATGCCTTCGTCCAATTTGCATGCAAGGAGTGATCAATGGCACCAGCTGACCGGGTGAGCAAATCCACTTCATTTGGAGTCAAAGACCTCGAGCTATCGGTTGGGAAGCAAGCATTGATCTTGCTCAAAGCTTAGCGTTACTGGCGCTATGACCTGAGATCTGAAAAAGATCAATACAATCTTTTGACCTTGTCAAACAAGCTCAAACAGTCCACTGGAAAATGGCAGACGTGGCGGAGGTGGTTTCGTGGTGTGGCGTGGTCTGTGTGTGTAGGGCGAAGTCGAAACAGTGCTGTGATAGTGGGTCTGTTCAGGGGAGTGCGGGATTGGTCAATAGCCCTAACTATGTTAGGGCTTTTAATCTACGGTGAACGGAGAAGGTGTGGACTGTAGGAATGATGGCGAGGGGGTCTTTGGTGGCTGCTAGCGCTCGCTGTAGTTCTACCGACGAGATGGAAGATGTAGTCATGGAGGGTGTTGGTGGGGTCGAAATAAAGCGTTGAAGTTGCAGTTGTGATGAGGGGAAGCTGAGGAGTTGTTTGAGAGATGTAGTGAACAACGAGGAGTAGAGATGGCATAGGTTGTTGTATGGCCGACGTCGGAGAAGGGAGTTCAGGTAGGGGTTGGATGGCGAGGGTGAAGAGAATAGGGGCACCGGCTAGTACTACTCGACACAGAAGGCAGAAAACCCGGATCGGTCATTGGTATCACGGTAAGATGACGACGAGGGGCAAGGAGAGTCACCGGACATTGAGGAGTGCCTTGGTCAGAAAAGAAAAGAATTGGAGGTGTTTCTTGCCGAATTCGATCATGGAAAATTCAGCCTGATCAGGAGGTCTTTCTATAGGCCTTTAGAGGGAGTTTTGAGCTTGGGAAGCAAGCTTCCCAAGCTTGAAAGACTTCCTTCGAAATAGGATTTTTTGGATACCCTAATCTCTCATGCATTCGCATGAGGGATTGCGAAGCTATTAGAGTGTGGGAATTGGCCCAAAAGTAAGGGAATTCATTGATGAACATCCCTCTCAAATATGAAAAAGATTCGTCAAGGAATCAAGGAGAACTTGCCAATTTTAGGTTGCCAGAGTTTGTAGGAATAGAATTAATGGCAGTAGGAACCGATTTGTGAAAATGATGACAAAGTTAGGGGACTTTTGTAAGGATTTTGAAAGTTAAAGGCATATGTGTGATGTAAAAGAATCAGATTGGACCAAATTGCAAACTAGGTCAAGAAAATCTTAGATTGGGCCCAAATTTTGGTACAAACCTAATTTGGACTTAAGGAATCCAATTGTGAAGTTTTATTTTGGTTTTGACCATGTTTGTTTAAAAAAATGGCATAGAAACCTAAATTAGGGTAACTTTCTATCTGAGACTTTATTTTGGTTCAAGATGAGTTCTAATGGTCAAATTGAAGATACCAAATGCTTGAGAATATTTTTCTATGAATATTAGATGCCTTTGGTGAATTTTATCCCAACAAGAACCTCAGTTAATTAAGTGGGTCTATTCTTAGGGTTTCAGATGTCATTTAATTCTCAAAACACGTGCAAAACCTTTTCTATCTATTTTAACCCACTTATTAGCCCTTTAGGACCATTTGTCCCTTAATTAACATTTGAGAAAATTTGTGGTTATTCTGCATTCATGATATGATAGTAAAATTATAGTTTTAACCTTTGTTTCTTGTCTTTCCATCAGAATGATTATGCAATGAATTAGGGTTCTCTAGCAATTATGTAGGTGCATTTAATGACTTAATCAGAACAAATTAAGCTAGTTATGGCTCATGATGGTGTTCCCATCAACATCCTTGCTAATTAAGCCCAAATGCCTGAAGAGGCTTGGCATTTAGGTCCTATCGTATCATTTGCTAAAGTTAATAACTTCCAAATGATTAAGTTCTCTTGTTCCAAACTATATTTTTTCTTTTTTATCTTCTTTGCCTTTTTGAAATTTCAATTTTTTTAAAAGAAAATAAAATAAATTCTGCAGAGCTAACGAAATAATTTTAGGGATTAATTATCCACCCCCATGCCTAATTGATGCAATGTCCTCATTGTAAAAATAAAGACAAGAAAAAGGCAAAGCAAATAGAATATCACCTAAATTTCGTGATAACTCGGTCAGCTCCACAAAGAGAAGAGTATACACACGTGCTAAGTTTAATGCCTTTAGCTAGGCATAAAATAAATACAAGGATGAAATGAGAATTCACAAGTGTGGGTCAGAATCAAAATAAAAATATTGATCCTTAAACCCACCAATAGAAGTTGTCCACAGAATTGGACCAAGTTATGGTGTAGACCCATGCCCCAAGGTCGAGTGGTTCTAAGGTTCTGTATGAAAATCACCCAGAATCGAAGATTGTTGTACTTGTGGGGCCGGAGCTGCGGTTTGGTGGTATGCAACCCAAGACTAAAGTGTTGTACAACGGATTGATCCAATTCATTAAAATTGGCCATCTACATATATTTCAGCTCAGGATGATAGTCAATTATTCCAAGCTTGGGTCACACGTGAAAGATATCGTAAGGGTCCTGATAGAAGGTAGGTGGTTTCAAGTCTATAGGAACCCTTATATCAAATATCATATTTCCCTCAGAAGTAGCCCCCCAGATTTTCATTTCCACATTTCCACCCTCTAAAATCAATGTTCCTGAGACCTCGAGACTGTTGTACACCAAAATGATGAGGCATGTTTTGCGTGGTAGAAATCAGGGTTTGGAGGACCCATCGTCATAGCTCGCAAAACATATCTATCAGATAAAATTTATAACCGAAACTCGAAATGTGAGTCCCAGGTCGAGTACGGTGAGGAGAACATTTGGTTTTGAAAAATCCACGTCTTGCTTTTATTTATTTTTGTTGTTTTATCTTTTATAATTATTTTGGTTTTTTAATAGGGCAAGAGATTAGTTTGATGAATTCTACCTAATCTACTTGCAAAATATATAGGAAAGAGAGAGAGAGAGATGAGCAATCATCTATTTATTAACAAATGTTTCTTACAACTACGAAAGCAAAAAAACTACACTACGAAAGCAAAAAAGATAGAAAGAGGTGAGAGAATCCCCCTCAATGGTCGCTTGAAGGATGACTCGCTCTGACGTTGCCTGGAGGAAGCTGGTGAGGAGTGGGACAAACGTGGATGGAGCTGGAGGATGGAGGATGGGGCAAGACGGTGTCGCGGCGAGGATCTTCTTCCTGAAGGGAAGTGAGTAGATGACCATGGGATGCTCCACAAATGGGAACGAGGGGAGGGAAAACTATTTTCTTTTCTACTCTAGGGAGCATCCTGGGCTTGGGACAAGCTCTCTCTAGATCCTTGGAGGTGGTAAGAGGAAGAAAGGAAGAGATGATTTGGATTGGAAGTGGGTAGGTCCTTTTATAGTGGAGGAGGGGAGACATAATCGTCCATGGGCAAATAGTAGCGGCTGTAATCGTCGTAGAAGATCCACCCAGCTACAGCTGAAGATCTGCACCGTTCAATTCCTTTGTTGGCACGTGCATAACGCAGGCCATTAGTGACAGCTAAAAGAGTCACTAAAGGCTCACCCAACTGTCGTTGAAGATCTGCGCCCTTCAATTCCTTTGCTGGCATCGTGCTCAATTGGCCAATTGGGGGGGCTACGAGGATTCAAACCTGCGCCCCTCCCTTGAAGGTCAGATCCTCGACCATTATGTCGAGACATCCAAAAGGTAGAGGGGATGACTTAGCGCACGTGGTGGAGGAGCATTCTCATCTGTTGGATTAAGATACGTTGAATTGATGATGAAGATGATGAGGGGGAGCCTCCCATTTGCTGCTAGCCAGTGTTGGGCAACATGGATGGTGCCATGTGGTTCCATCTAGGCCGTTTGTCTTCTTCTTTATCTAGAGATGCTACGGAGCTCTAATCGAGATGATTCCCATGTTGTTGGACTGCGATTGTTGCTTTGGATCCATCCGTATGGTCGAATTTTTCATCCAAAGCTCATATGGATGTGGCAATGCCCCCTACTCGTTGATCTTCTTCAGATTTTGTATGATGCTACGGACTTCGATCTAGACAATTTCAGAGGTGTTAGACTCCAGTGGTCATCCTGATTAGATCGATAAGGTCTGATCGTCCATTCGAGGCCCTAAAATAAATCTTCTTCTCTCCTGACCATAAGAAGGACCTAATTAACATAAAATATATACAACTACTCTAAATGCAGAATGATGTATGCTATGCAATATTTATTACATGAAATGCAAATCTAAGCGTAGGAACATGCATGATTAGTCATTTTAATCTAACTAGAAGTGTGTATATCACAAGCTTGGCCAACGTACCCGATCTGACTACATGCATACTCGATTATTGACCCGATTCTGAGAGAGGAAAAGGAAGAGGAAAGAGAGAGAAAGAGGGGGTTTTGCCCTCTGCTGCTCTCTATGCTTAGCAAAAAAAGAGGTCTTCACCTCTAATGGTGTTGTGTTGTGCTTATGCCTCTCTCTGAGGACTCAAGGCAAAAAGGAGGCCTTTGTCTCGATTGCTGGTTCTGAGTCGCTGTTGCACTATTCAGATACTTAAGTTGGCATGGCATTTGGTTGATTGATACTGTAACATTATTTGAGTATAATTGCAATAGGGTATTTTATTGATTCAAATCACCATTTTTACCCTAATCTTTTCGCTACATTGACTCTTCAATTTATATCTATATCATTTTTGTTTGAACTTGCTATTACATTGTTATATTCTTACTTACAATTGTGATGTTGAGATAAATTGCCATATTGCTCCCTACATTCGACCTCAGATTTCTTTCGAGCTATAACTTTTAAGTGTTCTATGCGATTTATTGGCTATACTACATTGCAGTACTTTTAAAACACCGATTCAGCATGTTAACATTTTGGCGATGTTGACAGGGAGCAACGTGCAATTTGATGTCTTGATTGCAATATTTGATTTGATACTAACTTGCTCTATCTATTTTGTTGTGATCTATGCAGGGGAATCCAAGCAAGGACACTCAGACAAGCACCAAACACTCCAGGGTCAGGTAAACTCCTTCCTGTTTCTCCAAAGCCCCTAATTCTGAAAAATCTAAAAGGAGAAATGATCAATTAGGGCTAACTTGCATTCTATTCTTAGATTAATAATCACAAGTTGCCTGATTTGATACATTCTTTTTAGAAGACATCCCAAACTTGATTCTGGCACCTACTTAGGGATTTAAGACACCTAGGGCTACCACCTTCTTGATTGAGCCCTAGGTGCTAGATTTGGAATTAATTGATCATCCAATTAAGAGCCAATTTGGGCTTCCAGTCTAGGATTTTAAAGACACAATTGCTTAAAACAAGAATCAATCTTCCCAGACTATGTGTGTCCTAAGCCTTGATTGAACTTACCTAAATAAGCAAACCCTAAGAATCAAGCTCTAAATCTCACTTGAATCCTAAAAGTAGGGACCTAATAATCAATGACAAATCAGATAAAGTTGACCTACCTTGCGGGGTCAACCAATCATCAAAATACGTCACCACCCACAAAATCATCTTAAAGTTCAAGGGAAATCCAAAGCACCCAGACTCTAATTTTAAATTTGGTAGACTTAAGAGGTCAAGTTGTCCATTCAGGTTTTCCTAAACCCTTAGTGACAAGGAAGGTCAGGTGAGGGAAACCCTGTAACTCATTGGGATGCTCTACCGTGTAGGGGTCTTTGCGGGACTCTCCCTTCCTAACTACCCAGGTAATTCTTAGGTGGACGACTTTCTGATCTGCAAGTATCATTTGCCCTGAACCTCTATAGTCACCAAAAGATATTTGGGTGTCTTCATTGGGTCCATCACACCTTCTATCCCTCGTCTTCTCCATTGGTGCATGTTTAGGAGGCTGTCCCTATGACCACCCTTGAGGCCTCCATTAGCCATTCACTCCCATCGAGGCCAAGCCTTGACTTCTCTATTTGTGCAACGACCCAACCAGATTGACATATCTTTTGATTCATCTTAGCCTAGATCTCCTTCATCCATACTCATGGAACAACCAACAGAAGAAGAAAACAATCTCCAAAATCAGCTCCAGCGCCTCAATGATCTATTCCAGGCCATCATGAATCCACCGCAGCATCCTATGAAGCGAGATCATTATAATCTTGTTGCGGTGGCGATCGAACCTCGAGTCTAAATCCTAGCTGCAGGTCATGATCATGAACTCAAGCCCAACATGATTCATGCTATTCCTAAATTTCGTGGGCTTAATTTCAAAGATCCTTTCCGGCATATCAAGCAACTCAAGCACCTAGCCTAGACCTTCAGGTCAGAAGCTGAAAATCGAGATATCTTGCCCATGAAAATGTTCTCCTTATCTCTCATGGACAAGGCTGCTAGCTAGTACCAAACCCTAACTTGTCCATTCAACACGTAGGATAAACTAGAATCTGAGTTTCTGAAAATGTTCTTCCCTATTGGTCAGACAAATGCTCTGCGGCACCAGATCACGCATTTCACGTAGCAAGCAGAAGAACTGCTTCATGAGGCATGGGATAGCTTTCTGGATCTCATGCGAAAGTGCCCCCACCGTGGAGGTCCTAAATGGGAATAAGTCCAGTCCTTTTACCAGGGACTTCATGAAGAAATTCTATTATTTGTCAATGAGACCTATAGAGGAAACATCATCGGCCAACATGAAGACACCGTGTGGGAGATTCTCGAGAACATGTGTGAGAACTCCATCAATAATGAATCAATGGGCATGTTTAACCAGATGAATACCCGTGCATTTATGAATTCGCAGGGAGCACATGAGATGTAGGGCCTGTCCTCTTCCATCCTCTCAGAGTTTATGGCAAGCCTTCTGGATAAGGACTCGATCATTGAGAAGAAGGTGGATGAGCTGACTTGACATTTGCACAAAACTCGTTCGCACAACCACCCTCAGGGAGGGAGACTGTGCACAACATCTACCATCGATCCTCTCAGGGGATGAATCCATACCCACCCTCGTTTGATCTTGGGTTCGGAGGAAACTTTGGATCCACCTACTCTAGTTGGGGGAACTTTGAACCCTCTTCTTCTGATTTCTTCAACGTTCCTTAGAACTATGAGGATCTCAATGCCATCCAGAACGATCCTTTCTCAAACACCTACAACCCTGGATGGAGTAATCATCCTAATTTCACATGGTCAAGGAATAATCAAATCAGAGACCTCAATATCAGTCACGACCACAAGTTCCACATCCATATCAGCAGCCTCAGCCTCAACCCAACACAACATACCATACTGGGTCAACTCGAGAAGATCAAATGACTCATCCTTTACACTCTGGCTGACATGTAGAAGACAAATGAGGCTGTGCAAAAATAGCACAAAGACAAGATCACAGAGGTTTGCAATCAACTCAGCCAGATGGGAAATCCTCATAAACCTGGTGCACTCCGTTCGCAACCTCTGCCCAATCCAAATAAGATGTTGAACTAAAGGCGTGTTATGAACCCGACTCAGGGCCAGGCTCACTATCTCTATCAGGCCCTTCTGCGCCATCACCCGACAGGATGGAGGCTTTGACATCATACGTTGTTTATCAGTAGCAACCACAACTTTTGACTACCCCAACCCAGAACACGGTAGGACTAAATTCTGTTACCACTCATAGTGGCAAAACAACTCAGGAACAACTTTACCTGAGCCACTCTCAGCCTGGTAGTTCAAACCTAAACCTTAGGTTGGTCATCCAGGATACTTGGGTCCCAGATAGAAAACCTGGACAAATTCTAGAGGAACCTGTACAGGTTCCATTTCAGGAGGCCTTATCTAAAAGAAGGAGGAAGCCAAAACCTGCGGCTCTCGAGGAAGCCTTGGTCAAGTTCTTTGAGCAGGTCCAAATAAACATCCGATTGATGGATGCAATTCGCCACATACCAGCTTATACGAGATTTCTAAAGGATGTATGTGGTTGCACCTCAAAAATATGCCTGCAATAGTGCCTTCTTATGCTATTTCCTAGCATTACTTTTGCATATAGGGTTCCATAATCGCATTTGTAAAGAAATACATGCATGCATGCATTTAATTGAGAGGAGAGGAGAATAAATAAATGGCCTCCCGATTACATTTTTTCCTTAAGTGCATCTTTGCAAAATCCACCATCTTTTTATTTATTTCACTTGGTTTTTTTAATCTTTCCTGTGGTTGCATGCATCTTCTCCTCCTGCCATGCTTCCCTGCAGCTGCCCTTCCCTGCGGCTGCCACTCCCTACCATGGCCATGCATGAGCCATGCACAGCTAGGGCATGGCCATGCTTGGCTTTCATCTTCTATTTAAAGCCACGACTTCTTCAGCAGGCAGCCTGGTCTAAGCCAAAAAAAACCCGCCTGCAGCTTCTTCTCGAGGCCATCATCCTCTCGTCCATTCCCCTCCACATGCCGGCCCTCCTCGGAGACACCCTGCGGACAGGAGCCCTCATTGTGGTGAACACCTACCAAAGTGAGACCACCACCGCCCAGCTCTTCAAAAAGCTGGTGGGTTTGGTGGCTCTTCCCTCATTTTTTCCATTCCAGCACCTTCATCCATGGTCGCAAGCTTCATGGTCTGAAGCTCGAAGCTCAACGGCAGCAGCAACAGTAGCCCCAGCCATTCGATGCAAGCCTGCAGGCACCCCAGGCCTCTCCGCCTCCTGCTTTCTTCGCTCTGTCGCACGCTCTCTTCCGCCTGCAATCAGCCTCTGCGCGCCTCTGCAGCGGCTGGCCAAGCACCCCAGAGCATCCCAGCAGTGCCTGCATTGCCCTCGCCTTCCCCCATGCACACCATCTCCCTCTCTGCATGCTTTATCGCGAGCTTCTCCACGCTCGCAACCGACTGACATAGACCCTCTTCCTCGCGCGCCAGCCCGCGCACGGCAGCCGCGAGCCGGTAACACTCACACCACCTGCAGCTCCCGGTTGCGCGGCACGGACGACCACTGTAGCCACTGTTCACGCGAGTCTGGACGACACTGTGGCTACAGTGGGGTGATCGGAAAGATTCTCACTTTACCGGTCACCCAGCGAGCCGCAACTGGCCGCAGCCCACACACGCGTCTCCGCCCGCGTCGCCTACACTCGCCCACACCCGTCTGCCTCACCCGCACTCGCCTACGCTCACCTGCCTTCGCCTGCTCCCTTCGCCCGCGCCAGCCTCCGCACAGCACGATGCACTGTGTCTCCTCTCCGCTCCCTTCGCCTTCCAGCGCATGCTTGTCTACATGCTTGCACGCCTGTGCATAAGCTTGAAGTCCTCAGACGTCGGCCCTGGTCTGCAGACGCCTTAATAGCACCCTCGCCTCCAGCAGAGCGGCTGCTCTCTCTCTCCCACTCCCTCTCTCTCTCTCTCACTCTCTCTCACAACACTCTCTACACCGACGCTTACACACACATACACTAACAGTTCCACACACCCACACACACCTATAAACTATTATATACATATATATGTATACGTATACATATATATGTTGATATATATATATATACATATATATATATATACATATATACATATACTACTATTCATATACATATATATATAAATATACTTATATCTATATATATAGTAGTATTAGTATACTTATATACATATAAACATATATCTATATACTTATATATATATATATACATATATACTTACATATATCTATACATATATTAGTACTTATATAAATATGTTTTTGTCTATATACACATATATATATACATATGTACATCTATATACTTATATATATATACATATATATATGTATATATCTACATACATATATACATATATATCTATATAACTATATATACGTATATACATATATATATATATCTAGCTACATATACTTATATATACATATATTTTTATATATATATACATACATATATGTCGACATCAATATAGTATTATATACATATATACATATATATATATATATATACATCTACACATATATCTATCTATACATATAGCTACATATATACATATACTTATATATATACATATATACATATATATATACACATATATATATATGCGTATATATACCTATTTATAACCATATATACAAATAGATATATTTACATATATACATATATACATATATTTTCACGTTACTTATCATATGTAGTATCGCAAGAATATCTGCACCAGTTGTTGATATTCCCTGATACACGTGTACAAAAAGAGCATGTTCGCATTCACCTTCCACCATCCATCCTACACCTTACACGCGGCACTTAGTCCTGTTGGTTGCGTCTTTCTAGACGACGACCGACTCGACACCGTGCTACACTCCATCTCCACCTCCACCCCCAACCCTTTATGTACATAATATATACCTATATATATATATACTATATTTACATTATTTCTGTTCTGCTTTCCTGTTAGTAAAAAGATAAAAAATATATATAAAAGGGAAAGATAGTCTTTGACTTACATGTACTCCATCTTGCGAATAGAAAGACATGTTTTGGAACCCTGTTTTGGCTCAAAGGCAAGAAGTCAATTTTGATGGTGTGCCTCAAGGGCAAAGATTACTAGAAAAAAATCTAAATGAGAAAAACACCACAAACACAATAAATGAGCGAAAGAGACTCGTTATAGGCAAGGCGTAGAAACTTAACTTGTAATCCCACATCCTTGAGTTCGGCCCTGGGCCGAAAAGTGACAAGATAAAATCAAGTAGGCCAGGTTAAAATTGTTGTAAAGAGATGGTTAGGTCTGATTTAGGTTAACCATTATACACATTTCAACGGTAAAATCGCCATATTAACAACCTATTCAAGTCAGACACCACACCTTTTCTGGCGCCGTTGCCGGGGAAGTGTGCCTTTAAGTAAGTTTCTATTCAATTCTTTCAATTTTTCTCTTCTCTCATCATGGGTATCTCTGTTTCTGGTGTGCAGGTGAACCTTGTGCAAGGAGAAGGCAAGCAAACGAAGTTGAAGACGTGAGCAGATCCAAGGTGGGAACGAGAGCGTGAAGATGCTGACACTGCATTGGAGCTTCGCACACGTTGCCGAACAAGTAGGTCTTCTCTTCTTAGCAACCTAGGTTAACTTGTAACCTTAATAAAAAAAAAAAATTAAAAACTAAAAACTAGAAAAACTTCCTGGGATCTCTTGGGGCAAGTGGATTAAAATTCACTTGTTTGATTGATTGTCTTCACTCCCACCGCCCTGCGATTTCCCACCCTACTTCGCATAGCGAAAATCCAAGAATCTTGATTCTTGAATTTTTTGCCGTGCAAAGTATTCTTTGAGGTAAATACAAAAGGATTGATTGCACCCCTCTTTTGCCTCACTTATCTACAATTCGGGATAACATTTTTGGTGGGGAGACTTGGAATTGAGTTGATTCCAACCCCACCACGACTTTTCAACTTGCCTAAGATTCGATCCCAAATACTTCAACCCCAACTATTTGATTTTCTTTATCATTTGGTTGGGCCTTTTGTGGAAATCTTTTTGGTTATTGGGAGCACTTGAATTAAAGTGCTTTGGCTCCCTTTCACACTAATCTAAAACTGACTCATGCATCCACACATAGAAATCTCCATTTTGGGTAGCCCATTGTATTCTAACATGCATTAACTAATTGAAATTGAAGAAGGGTTTGTTGGGCTTAGAAGAAAACCTGTATTCTTGCAAAACCCGGAGATTGGTTGAATTGGTAATTTAGAGAAATTCTAAAATTCGTACTACTTAATGCAGAACTCTAAAACCATTCACCAATAAAAATTCAATTCGGGGAGACTTCCCCGTTGCATGCTTGTTTTACACACTCTGAAAATCAATCACTTAGGCATTACGCGTAAACAATGCCCTTCACATTCCAAAAGCACTTGACCCTAAGCCTCTAACTAAAATTGGTAGTAACTTAACCCTTCTTAAGGATTGGAGCTCAACTACCTGCGTGTAGCGTCCACGTGCTGGTGAGAGTTCCCGCATGCTATCGGGTGTCTAAGACTGGGGCAAATGGCCTTTCAATCTGGCCCGGTGGTTCCGCGGTGCTCGCATTTGGTTCCGTAGTTCGTGATAGTAGGTAACTTAGATCTTTAGGTCTAAGGGCACACTGTTGAGGTTAGGAATTTGATTGTATTAATTTGTCATCAAGTGTACCTTTGCGGCGTCATTTCTCTCATCTCTTTTCCCTTCTCATCTCCCCAATTCTCCGTGCGGTAGTGCATGTTTGGGAGGAGGTCACAAAACCCTGAACTGTTTGAATTGCCTGTTAAATTCAGAAAACAAGCTGAATAGTCCTCCTCCTCCACAAACATAGCTGCATGCCCACCCCCAAATCCCGAGGGAGGAAACCGCCCTCAGAACCTACTAGGTGGTGGAGCCTTAGATCCCACAACCCGCCTCCAATCCCAAATGGAAATGTATAATGAGCAAATCGAAGCCATTCGGAAAACATTGGAGGGAATGCAGAACCCTCCCGAATGGGAGGAGCCTAGGTATCTTAGCTCTTATCAGAATATCGTTGCTGCAGAGACCATAGGACAAATTCGGGTCCACATGGGCGGGGACGACTTTGAATTGAAACCAAACATAATTGGCCTAATAAATTTTCACTTGCATGGTCTTGCAAGTGAAGATCCTTTTCTCCACTTGGAAGACCTAACCCAACTGGCTGAAACTGTTAAACCAAGAAATGTCAGGTTAACTATAGTCCTCATGAAAATGTTCTCATTTTCATTGCGAGACAAAGCTTCGCAGTGGTTACGCACCCTTGGGAGAACCATCCACTCTTGGGAAGAGATGCGAACAGTGTTTCTCAAGAAGTTCTTCCCAATCGGGCGAACCAATGTGCTTCACCGTGCTATCACCTCTTTTACGCAACAAAATGGCGAACAATTTCATGAGGCATGGGAGAGGTATAATGACCTCCTCAAGAAGTGTCCGCACCACGGTCTGCCTAAGTGGCATATAGCCCAGATTTTCTACTATGGGCTAAATGAGACTTTGAAGCAGATTGCAGACGCTTCCTGCGGAGGGAACTTTATGAATAAAGACGAGAATGGAGCATTTGAACTATTTGAAAATATGAGTGAAAACCCAATGAACAATGCTTCCATTGTCACCTTTAATCGTAACAGCCAGCCCTAAAATGTCCAGGAAGTTGACATGGGACCCTCCCATTCATCCACTGATCTAAGCCTTATTGCACAAAAACTGGATGAAGTCTCTGTCGTGCACAAGAAACTTGACGAGCTTCTGGCCAACCCTGCCCGATCTTAGGCAAACACAACCACTTCACCACTTCGTCACAATCAAAATTCTTCCAACACCAGGCTTATCCCGAGAAACCCCGTAAGACCTTCCTTACTCAGTGTCGCGCAGATTGACTCGGTAAGTCATGTGGAACTAGCTTCTGCGAGCCAGTATTTCGACACAGAGCACCAAGCCTCCATGTGCTCGGACGCATATTTACACACGGACGCGTCTTCTGGCATAGAAGATGCTTGCGCCCTGGGGAATAACCCATTCTCTGCCACGTATAACCCAGGGTGGGGAAATCATCTGAATTTCGCATGGTCCAACAACCCGTAGTGCCAAAATCCGGCTGATGGACCAATGCGACCGTCCGCACCCGTCATCCCAATGGCCCAGTCTAATCCTATGGCGAATCCACCATCAGGCCCTTGCATTCCACAAACCGAACATGCATCAATTCCTCTTGACAAATTGATGCGAATGATGATGGATATGTCAAAGCACCATGAAGAGAACATGACCTCTCTTCAGCACCAACTGTTACAGTATAATGCTGAGATAAGACAACTACGCATGATGACTCGATCTCAGGGCACTCTTCCCACCCAACCTGTTCTAAACTCGCGAAATTTCGTACCCTGTGGTCCTCAACCATAGGTACGACCTTCTCAACGGCAGGTTCATTAAATTCTGCAAGCTCCGAGCATTCCATTGGGATTTTAGCCTAATCTCGCTACAGCACCGCACTCTTATGTCCCCATTGCATACCCTCCTCCGCCGTATGATCCCACTGGACCTGCATCGTCCAATGCTATCACTACGAGGAGTGGTAAGCAGACCGTCGATCCGGCTCGACCTGATCCTGGCCCGTCTTCTTCTTCATCGCCCTCTCATTCGGGATGCGCACCGCATTCGTGAGAGGACGATACACCCAAATTATTGCCAGAATCTGTCCCATTCCCTGAGGCTCTACTGAGGGAGCCAAAAGGCAAGAGGAAAGACATGCATGCCTTTGATAACCTGCATAATTTGTTTAGGGATGTAGAAATCAAGGTACCCCTGCTCAAGGCAATCGACCACATATCTACTGTTGCCCGATTTTTCAAAGACTACACAACACCTAGGCAACAGTCAAAGAAAACTAAGAATCCAGTGGTTCTCTCGCCTCATGCGAGTTGTGCTATACTGTCAAACCTACCACCGAAGAAGAAAGATCCAAGCACACCGCTTATTTCCTATAGCATCCAAGAATGCAGTTTTAATCGTGCCCTGCTTGATCTAGGATCTTCCATAAATCTTATACTGACCATCATGCTCGAAAAATTTTCCTTGGGAAATCTGAAATCCACCCCTATCACGTTACAGTTGGTAGATCTTTCTGTCAAAATCCCAAGGGGTGTGGTGGAAGATGTGGTGGTTAGGGTCAATAGTCTCTGTTTTCTTGTTGACTTTCTTGTTTTAGATATGAAAGTTCCTAACTCACTTTCTGATTGTTCGATCATCCTTGGTTGACCTTTCTTGGCCACAGCCCGCACCCTTATCGACTGCGAGTCGGGCTGTATTGAGATTGCCGTTGGTTCTGAAAAGCTTAAGCTTAACATCTTCAAGGCAGCCAAGAACTTTGATTGCGATTGCGTCGAGGATGACACGTCTGACGAGGACATGGCCGTCAGCACATGTATCGGACTAATTGAGACCTATTCAGACTGCTATGGATTACCTGAGGACTGCCTGATCAACACATACTGTGACGTTCCCCCATCCCTCACTTATCCCGTACCTTCTCCAGGCTAGACTTCTGACAAGGTTTTTTCCGCTTCCCATACCTCGTGGTCTGAGTCATATCCGGCCTGCTCACCGCCGGTCCATACTCTTGAAGATCGGACAGCCCTTTCTTTCCTGCCAAATCAGGCGAATTTGCAACACCAGATTGGGACCTTAAGCCCACATCCTACTCACTAGGGCTATTCCTTTTTGAATCCATCTATCCAAAGAGCCCCTCTTCTTGGCCAATCTAAGGGCTAACTTCTTCTTCCTGATCTATTTTCTGATCCGCCTGGGACACTCTCGTCCCAAGAAATGCAAAATCTCTCACCATCCACCATCATTTTTCACGCCACTATCACGATCTCTTCACTTTTCACTTCACCACCCACCATCCACCCACCCTACAACCCTGCTATATGCCTTGCACCTCAACTCTCATTACCTGATCTTTCATCCTTTCTCTGGCTTTCCATGCATGCATATGAGGACATAGCATTGTTTGGCATTGGGGGGTGGATTGGCATCCGTAGGATCTGAGTATTTTATGGTATCATGTAGTTCCCACCTATTTATAAATATGCAAGAAAAAGAAGAAAGGAAATATATATATATATATATACATAGAATTTAATAATAAAAAAAAAATGGCATTTAGTAATGATCTGAAAGCTGAAACAAAAATACAATATGTGTTTATGGATGTTCAACCTCTATTTTGAAGACTTTCCAGGCCACAAAAGCTTGATTCGCTCAGGCTCAGCTTAATTCACTTGATTATTGACAAAATAAATTGGAATCTCTCCTAACTAAGGACGTATTCTTGTACCTGAGACACCAGTATAAGATCCATTGGTTAGCTTTTAGTTAAGAGCTTAAGTAAACTTGGTTCACACTACACATATCAGGAAAGACCAGGTGAACATAAGATCCAACCCTAGTGTTCATTAGGGAAGGTGGATTCCTTACCTGTGCAAATAGGTAGACTTTTTATCCCAGGCTTTAGTCTTATTTTTAGAAGCGTCTCTTTCCACCAAAAAGAAAAGTGCGCTCCTTCAAAAAAATGTTGTAAGAGATATACTGACACATGTTTCAAAAAAAAAAAGTTGCAAATAAGTCAGTATATCTCACAAATGTCACTAAAGTCTTCGCCCTACAAGAAGTTCTTTAGGGGAGGTTACAAATACCATGTTTTCCTGTGAGCCAGAAAAATCCGAAAATGGGAGTTGTGTTTTTCATCTTCTTATGGGTCAATCCGAAAACACGAGCTGAAACTGGGACCAACCTGTACTTAAAGATTCGTGAAACCCTGGGCTTGAGTCTTAATGTTCATCTGGTCTGTCCTGATCCTTCACTAATCACAATCCACAACCTCTTGAGCTCTCGAGTATGGCAAAATCTCCTGGATCCTGGAAATCTTACTTAAGGTTTAAATATCAAGAGTCCTGGTTAGTCGGGAGATGATCTATGTCATGTGAGACTTAAAGTACTGGTAGTCTTCTCTACAATTAGTTCTCACAATATCCAACAATAAGTACACTTATGTTGCCTCAGAAGAAAATCTTTAGCTTAAAGATCATTCTTAAATACTACAAAAAATGTTTCGCTAGGGACTAGCTAACGATAGCCATGGGGGTATGATTGCACCGCAAAAATACGCTTGCAATAGTGCCTTCTTGTGCTATTTCCTAGCATTACCTATGCATATTAGGGTTCCATAATCGCATTTGTAAAAAAATACATTCATGCATGCATTTAATTGAGAGGAGAGGAGAATAAATAAATGGCCTCGTGATTACATTTTTTCCTTAAGTGCATCTTTGCAAAATCCACCATCTTTTTATTTATTTCACTTGGTCTTTTTAATCTTTCCAGTGGCTGCATGCATCTTCTCCTCGCGCCATGGTTCCCCTGCGGCTGCCTCTCCCTACCATGGCCATGCACTAGCCATGCACAGCCAGGGCATGGCTTTCATCTTCTATTTAAAGCCACGGCTTCCCCTTCAGCAGGTAGCCTGGTCCGAGCCAAAAAAAATCCACCTGCAGCTTCTTCTCCAGGCCACCGTCCTCCCTCCATTCCCCTCCACATGCCGGCCCTCCTCGGAGACACCCGGCGGACAGGAGCACTCACTGTGGTGAACACCCACCACCGCCTAGCTCTTCAAAGAGCCGGTCGGCATGGTGGCTCTTCTCTCATTTTTTCCGTTCTAGCACCTTCAGCCATGGCCACAAGCTTCAATGTCTAAAGCTCGAAGCTTGGCGGCAGCAGCAGCGGCAAGGTAGCAGCAACAGCAACAGCAGCCCCAGTCATTCCACCCAAGCCTGCAGGCTCCCTAGCCCTCCCCCGTGCCTGCAGGCCTCTCCGCCTCCAACTTTCTCCGCTCTGTCGCACTCTTGCTTCCGCTCACAATCGGCCTTTGCACCCCTCTACAGCGACCAGCCAAGCAACCCAGAGCATCCCAGCAGCGCCCGTGTCGCCCTTACCTTCCCCCGCACATGCCATCTCCCTCTCCATGCGCTCTATCGCGAGCTTCTCCATGCTCGCAACAGGCCGACGCAGACCCTCTTCCGCGAGCGCTAGCCCGCACGCGACAGCCGCGAGCCTGCAGCACTCACACCACCTGCAGCTCTCGGTTGCGCGGCGCGGACGACCACTGTAGCCACTATTCACGCGAGTCTGCACAACACTGTGGCTACAGTGGAGTGACCGAAAAGCTTCTCACTTTACCGGTCACCCGACGCACCGCAACCAGCTGCAGGCCACACGCGCGTCTCAACCCACGTCACCCGCACTCTCCCGCACCTGTCTGCTGATAGCGAAATACGCGTGATTTGTAAAAGCGGGTTTTTAACGTCGTTGTAACACGCGAATCCGCTTTCGCCTTTAAATTTATATCCTAGATAGCGGAGTATCTAGGGTCGTCCAAGGAGGCAAAAATTACAAAATTAATCCTCTTGCTTACAGTTAGATCTCAACTTTCTTTTTGATATTTTTCAATATGTAAATTTTTTTGTATTTTGAAAAGACGAGGGAAAACTGCAGATTGTAGCGAAAAGAACTAACACCTACAAATGATTAACTAAAATCTCAAAGATAGAAATATCTTCTTGCTAAGCTCACTCTGGGCAAGTGGAGGCCTAGGGTAATTAGGAAGAAGAGGTGAAACAAGTGCTAGAACCAAAAACAACTGTAATAAAAGGCTAAAAGAAGGCAATTTGATTGAGTAGAATGAGTGTTCTTTTCAAGGACAAGTAGAGGAATGCTTCTACTAGAATTAAACAATCTAAAAGCAAGAAAAGAAACACAAATCCTCTTAAAAAAAATGGTGAAGAAGGGAGTCTTCTTGCTCCAAGCCTAGCTACTGCTTGGCTTGAAAAGAGAGCCTCCTTCTTCCCCTTCCTTGAGAGCTCCTCCAAGGTGGAAGCTTCCACCTTCAATGCTCTCTCCAAGGGGTGGGCGTGAACCACCCTCAAGAACTCCTCCAAGGTGGCGTGGACCACCTTCAAGATCTCCTCCAAGATCTTCCTTGCCTGGCTTCTCCTTTGGCTGGCGTGACCCAAGAGAGAAGGGAAGAGGGGAAGGCACCAACGGGACAGAATATCCCCTTAATCTTCTTCTTCTTCTTCTCTCTTGGACGTGGGCTTCTTGGTGGAATATGAGAGTGAAATTGCTAGCCAAGGATGGCTTGAATGGTGGTGGGTAGTGGTCTTTTTATAGGGTAGGGTGGGGGGTTAAGGTGCCCCTTGAAATGGAGGGCTAGGATGGAAGAATGGAGGTGGTTGGTGATCCTATGGCTAAGGAGAGTTGGCGCCAACCCAAGGGGTGTTAAGGGGGTAGTTATGGTGGTGTTGGTGTCTTTTGGTGGTGGAGAGACACCACCATGTTGGCGCCAACATGGGGTTTTCTAGAAGGGGGGTTAGGTGGATGGTGGAGATGAATTCAAGGGAAATTGTGTGGTGGAGATGAGGGGGGATTTTGGAGGGAAAAGTGGTGCCGTTAAGGGGGTGGTTAGGGTAGTTTTTGGCGCCACTTTTAGGTGTGTTTTGGAGGTGGTGGGTAGGTTAGGTTGGTGCCAGATAGGTTAGCTTATGTAGAGCTTATGTGGAGCTAGTTGGGTGGAGTTGTTAGGTGGGTTTTTGGGGTGGTACAAGCCAAGGAAGTTGGAGCATAGCTAAGCTAAGCTAAGCTAAGCTAAGCTAGCTTAGCTAATGGAGGAGTAGAGGAGAAGGTGTTCGAGCTAGAGTTTGGACGGAGGAGCTGAGGAGGAGAAGTCCGGAGCAGAAATTGGAGCTGGCTGCTGCTGAAGAGGCTGGCATGGAGCTATTCTAGCTGGCTTAGCTTGCTAGTTCTTTGCTAGCTACTAAGTCGAGCTAAGGTAAGCTAGCTTCTACCATAATGAGCTAAGGTGAGCTGGGTCTGGTGCTCTCGGGGAGAATCAAGCTAGTTGAGGCAGCTATGGTAGCTTAGCTCAACTGAGTTGAGCTAAGCTGAGTCCCCGGGAGCTGGACTTGAGCTTCCTGAGCTGGGATGAGTTCTTCCTCAGCTGGCTGGAGCTGAGTGGAGCTGGATGTAGCTGGATCTGAGCTGGGGTGAACTCCTGTCAACTTAGCTGAGCTAGCTAGAGCTCCCTGTGGACTAGTGGGAGCTGAGATGAGGTAGACTTAGCTAAGTTGAGCTGGATCTGAGCTGACTTGAGCTAGGGTGAGCTAAGGTGAACTCTCTTGAGCTGCCATCCAACTGAGATTAGCTGAATGGAGCTGGGATGAGGTAACCCTAGTTCAAGTAAGCTAGGTTCCAGCTGCGGTGAGCTGGATCAAGCTGAGGTGAGCTGGATTAGGCTGAGTTCCAGCTAGTCTGGGCTTCTCCTTCACCATTTGCCTTCTTGAGTGCTAGGGTTTTAGGGATCTATATATCTGTACATCCCTAAAACTCACAAAAACATATTAAAAAGAAAATAAAAAATGCAATGCATGCCTAACCTATTTTATGCCTAAATGCAGCCCAAAAACCCGTTTGCGGAGTAAAATCCTAAGAGCTAGGTTTGTTTTAATGCACAAGAATGATGATAAACTGGCGTTTATCATCTGCCTCGCCCACAGTCGCCCACGTGCGCCTGCCTTCGCCCGCACCTGTGAGTACCCACGCCAGCCTTCGCGTAGCACTGTGTGCTGCATCTCCTCTCCGTGCCCTTCGCCATCCAGCTCGTGCTTGTCTGTGTGCTTGCGCGCCTGCGTGCGAGCTTGAAGTCCTCAAACGTCGGCCTTGGTCTGCAGACGCCTTAACAGCACCCTTGCCTCCAGCAGAGCGGCTACTCTCTCTCTCCCGCTCTCTCTCTCTCTCTCAGTCTCTCTCACAACACTCTCTACGCTGACGCTTACACTAACATACACTAACACTTCCACACACCCACACACACCAATACACTATTATATACATATATATATATGTATACATATATTTATATACATATATATATGTACACATATATACATATACTACTATACATATACATATATATATAAATATACTTATATCTATATATATAGTAGCATTAGTATACTTATATACATATAAACATATATCTATATACTTATATATATATATATATACATATATACTTTGATATATCTATACACATATTAGTACTTATATAAATATGTATTAGTCTATATATACATATATACATCTGTATGCTTATATATATATATACATATATATATCTATATACTTATACATACATATATATACATATACTTATACATATGTATATATATATATATATCTACAATCATATATACATATATATCTATATAACTATATATACATATATACATATATCTAGCTACATATACCTATATATACATAGATATATATAGACATCTATATAGTATTATATACATATATACATATATATCTATTTGTACATATAGCAACATATATACATATATATATACAGATATATATATATATATACATATATATACCTATTTATAACCATATATACATATAGATATATTTACATATATACATATATATATATATATTTTCACATTACTTATCATATGTAGTATCACGGAAATATCTGCACCAGTTGCTGACATTCCTCGATACACGCGTACAAAAAAAACGTCTTCGCATTCATCTTCCACCATCCATCCTACACCTAACATGCGGCACTTAGTCCTGTTGGTTGCATCTTTCTAGATGATGACCGACTCGACACCATGCTACACTCCATCTCCGCCACCACCCCCACAACTCTATATATATATACTATATTTGCTTTATTTGTCTTTCACTTTCCTGTTAGTAAAAAGATAAAAAATATATATAAAAGAGAAAAGATAATCTTTGACTTGCAGCTACTTCGTCTTGCAAATAGCAAGACCAGTTTTGGAACCCTATTTTGGCTCAAAACCAACAACTCAATTTTGAGGGTGTGCCTCAAGGACAAAGATTACAAGAAAAAAATCTAAATGAGAAAAACACGACAAACGCAAAAAACGAACAGAGGAGACTCGTTATAGGAAAGGCGTAGAAACTTAACTTGTAACCCCACTTCCCTGAGTTTGACACTTGGCCTAAAAGTGACAAGAAAAAATTTAGGCCACGTTAAAAATTTTGTAAAGAGATGGTTAGGTCCGATTTAGGTTAACCACTATACACATTTCAATGATAAAATCACCATATTAACAACCTATTCGGTTCCGACACCAGTATGTTCACCTAAGCGTAAGCCACGAACCAAAGGCGGTAATCCAATCTTACTATCGGAGCAAGCCAGCTCCACAATTTTGAGAAGACTCCCGGCTAAGGAGAAAGAACCTGGTACCCCTCTAGTTTCATGCAAAATTGGTTATTTAGAATTCGACACAACCCTTTTAGACTTAAGAGCTTCCACCAATTTGATCCCTACATCCCTACTGGATCATTTTTAGGAAACCGAGTGAAAACCAACTAAGGTGACTTTATAGTTCGCTGACTAAGAAATCAAGTCAACTGGAGGAGTTCTCGAGGAAGTTCTGGTTCGGATCCACGATTTCTACTTTCCTGTGGATTTCATTATGTTGGATATGGAGACTCTTAAGAATCTGAAGAATACACCAATTATATTATGTACATTCCTAGCGATAGCTAAGGTGAACATTAATTGCGAGGAGGGTCAAATTTAATTGAAATTCAGGAACAAGATAATAAAAATTGATATATTTAAGGCCCAAAAGGGAATTAACTGCGGGGTAGTGGAACCAATATGCGACATCAGTTCTGTGGTTGAGGACACATTTCATGAGGGCAACCCAATTATTCCTGGTCCTCATCCCCAAGCAGATCATACCCCACAAATAGAGGAGCCTAGCACCGATCTAGAACGACATACAGCTCCTACCTTTTCTTCTAAGGCCCATCCCGACCCGCCTGCTGCTGTAATCCCGTTATGGAACTGAAGCCTCTTCCCGATCACATAAAATACATCTTTTTGGGTTCTGATAGGACATTTCCTATGATTATCAATTCTCGCCTTACCTCTGATCAGGAAATCTTCTAGCATCATCAGAGAGCCATTGGTTGGACTCTCGATGACCTAACTGGCATCAGCCCTTCATATTACATGCATCACAACTTCATCGAAGAGGGCTCACAACCATCTGGTGAAATGAAGAGATGCCAGAATCCGAACCTGCAAGATGTCATTAAAAAGGAGATCATCAAGTGGTTAGATGCAGGTATCATCTATCTGATCTCCGACAGTTGTTGGGTTAGCCCAATCCAAGTTGTGCGTAAAAAGGCAGGACTTATCGTCATTACGACTGAAACCGAAGAGACCATACCAACCTGTATAGCAAACTTGTGGAGTTTGTATTGATTACTAAAGATTGAATACCTCCACAGAGAAGAATCATTTCCCACTACCATTTATTGATCAGATACTTGGGAAATTGGCTGGGAATAAATTCTTTTACTTCTTTGATGGGTACTTTGGTTATAACCAAGTGGAAATCCATCTTGAGGACCAAGAGAAGACTACCTTCACCTGCGCCTTCAGGACATATGAGTTCTATAGGATGCCAATCGATCTCTGCAATGCACCCGCCACTTTTCAGTGGTGCATGCTTGCCATATTCTCAAATATGGTAGGTGGGCAAGTTGAAGTCTTCAAGGATGACTTCTTGGTATTTGGGGTATCTCTTGATGATTACCTCCTACACTTGATCCAAATCCTTAGGAGATGTATTGACATGAATCTGGTTCTTTCCTAGGAAAAGAGACACTTCATGGTACCTGAGGGAATTGTACTAGGTGACCTCATCTCTAAAAAAGGCATCTAGGTTGATCTAGCTAAGGTTAGTTTGATTTCCGAACTACCCATGCCTAGCTTGGTAAAGGGCATCTTCTCTTTTTAGGGGCACGTCGATTTTTATAGTCGTTTCATTTCTTATTTCTCAAAAGTCGCATGCGCACTGACTAATCTTCTCTCAAAGGATGTCCCTTTCAAAATTACCGAGGAGTGCACTCATGCATATGAGAGCCTACGTGATCAAGTTACTCAAGCACCAATGCTGCAATCCCCTTACTGGTCTCTACCATTTGGGATCATGTGTGATGCGTCTGACTACGCAGTGGGCTCGGTACTTGGGCAC
The DNA here is from genome assembly GCA_037157565.1 of Thalassia testudinum. Lineage (NCBI taxonomy): Eukaryota > Viridiplantae > Streptophyta > Magnoliopsida > Alismatales > Hydrocharitaceae > Thalassia > Thalassia testudinum. Next base: position 65,618,125 of record JAZHRO010000014.1, read on the forward strand.
AAAATAGATGGGAAACCTGTGGTAATCTACTATGCTATCAAGACAGTTGATAAGGCTCAGCGTAACTACACAGTTGCTGAGAAAGACCTACTAGCCATAGTATTTGGCCTCAAAAGATTTTGATCCTATCTTTTTGGTTCATATGTTATCATATACTCGGATCACACAGTAAGTCACCTCATTGCGAAGAAGGATGCAAAACCTCGACTAATCCGTTGGATTTTACTGTTACAAGAATTCGACCTCGAAATTTGGGACAAGGTGGGAAAATAGAACATGGTAGCTAATCACTTGTTTTCCTTCCTTCTGATATCATTGTCCCTTCCAGATCAATCATAGAACACTTTCTTGATAAGAATGCCTAACTATTTGTGCAGGATTTCCCTAGTATGCTAATTTGGTTAACTACTTGGCTTCACATCAGATCCCGTCTGATTGGCCGAATGCCAAGAAGGACAAGTTGCTTTCTCATGCTAGGTACTACATCTGGGAAGACTCATACCTCTTCCACATTGGTGCTAATCAAAACATCAGACGATGCATCTCATAAGCGAAAATTCAGGATCGTAGTGGACACTTCTCTTGACATAAAATCGTAGCCAAAATCCTCCAGTGCAGCTTTTATTGGCCCACGATCTTTAAGGATGCATATGACTACGGTAAGGCATGCACTCGTTGCCAGACCTTGGGCAACATGAGTGATGAGAAGCGCATCACGGTCTCTAATTACCCATGGTTAACTAGTCTTCCAAGTTAATTAGCTAGAAATATGTAAATATATGGGTTAATTATTAAATAAGGGATAAATAGTAAAGGACCTTAAAATAAGTTAAAAATGCTATATTATCATCCAATTAGTGTTATTAAAAATTTAATTAATATTGGATTGAAAATATTATCAGTAATTTATCTAATTAATGTGATGAACTAGCTTAAGTACAATTTATATCTAAGTATGTAATAACTTAAGTAACATTACCTAATTAAATAAATTAAGTGAAAATGGTCAAAAATGTAAATTCATGGTCTAAATATAGGAATTGTTTTAGTTATAATCATATACAAAAAGTTGAAAAGATTTAAATTAAAATAATCCTTGAAAACCTTCGTTTACATTGTAGTCCTTATATTTTATTTCAATCGAGTCTTTCTTCTTCATTTAGTTCCTCAGCATTCGTTACAAATAAGTCCCTAAAACTACTTCTTCTTCTTTCCTTCTTCAGCCTCCTTGACGGTTGACGATAGGAGGTGCCTTGACCGTCTGATCACCACAAATCTGACGTCATTCCATCCTCTCGAAGCTCCTGGAGCTTGTGCTCACCATCTCCTTTTCATCCACCGGTCTGGATGAAGCTACAATCCCATTTTACGGTTGGAGATAACCTCACTAATGTTGGAGAAGACGTCGGTGGTTACTCCACTCCTAGTATCTTCTCTATCCAGATCCAACCTCCGCCTCAGCTGCCGCCACCTATAAATACCTCTCCACACCCTCAATTTTCACTAAGTTAGCTCCCTTCCCTCTTCTTCACTGAGCTAACCAATAGGCTATTCCTTCTAAACTCCAGCGACCTTCCTCTGCTTCATCTATCTTCCTCCATCCATCTTTGATCACTCTGGATCTCCGTCAAAGTCCGCCATGTCTCCTGATGAAGCGCTGACTGGGAGTTCCTCTGCTTCACTTCATAAACGCTTGCTGGACTTCATTCATCAACCCTTTGATTTCCTCCTCCGTTAAGGACAATTGATGGAGATTTTCTACCTCCTTCATCCAGGTAACAGTAGATTAGGTAAGTAGATTAGTTAGGATAGTTAGTTATGTAGATTAGATAGGTGTAATGCTAGATTTCCATTCGTCTTCTCCAGCTCCGGTGAGCACGTTGAGCTTGTCAAGAGAGAATCTTTTGTGTTTTTAAGTCACCGATCACCTTCTTAAATCATTCATGAACATTTCTATCACTTTTAATCACTGAATTGATCATCAATTCATCTAAACCACCTCCTCCTCCACCAACTGCTCCTGCTGTCCGTGGCAGAAGTGGTTGAGCTTACTCCACTTACACTGGGGCTCTCCACCATTTATCCATCACTTAAGGGCCCCTATCATCACTTTAATTTAAGCAATTACCATCTATAACTTAAACGCTCAATTTAATTTAATCTCCTGAGATCGCTGTCAATGGTGACTTAGGAGGATTTCAAATCATTAACTAACCACCTATAAACCATCGCACCTTCATTTTGACTTCTTTTCTCCACTCAATTGAGTGGGAAAATAGGTCCTGAGCATAATTACATTTAAAACTTGTTTACAGAGAATTCACTGGTTAACTTTCATTTTAATGGATAATTGAAGGAATTAGGGTGTTCCTGAGGTTCCTTGTGACCACAAGAAGCTTTTTAAATCATTAATGGCATGTTTTAACATCTGTACATATTCGCCTTTTTCTGGACTCGCCGGAGCTCCGGTGAGCTCTGGCGAGTCAAACGAGCTCTTCAGCCTGTAGAACTTAGTGTGAAGCTCCAGATCATCGATTTAAAGTTCACTGATCTTGTTGAAGAAGTTTATTTGGGGTTTTAATGTCTATAGTTTCTGTTAGATCTTTATCTTCTCCAACTCCTGCAGAGTTGGAGACGACTGATAGTTAGGGTTTAAGTGTCATTTAAAAAATCTAAAAGCATCAATAACTTGCCCTGAGACTATTTCCATAAGTCCATCATTGTGACAAACTTTGCTTTGTTCTGTCAATCGATCTCCTCTAGAAGCTCAGCGACAAGCCTAGAACCCTAGGAATCTTAACTAAATCATCAATCTAAGGGTATGAATCTGTTCTTGAGGATAAAGAGAAGTTATCTAAGGCTTTAATTTCATCTGAAATGGCTAAATTCATAAAGTCAAAGTTTGAGGCTTTATGGTCAACCTTGACTCCGATTAATGTAATTTGGATTGAAACAGACAAATTGAGGAATCCAATCTGTTCTTATGATGTTTCTAAATGATTTTAAGTCAATGTGGATGAGCTCTGATTAACTTTATAGAGGAAATTCAATTCTGTTAAGTTTGGGTAGTTTTGGAACCCAAACTGACAACAATGAATTTGTGATGAGATTCAAATGGATAATCTGCCCAGATAGTTTCTTAACAACTTCTAAAGATTGTTTGAATTGATTCATTTGGTCTTTAGCTGTCTGTTGGACCTTTCAGAACTTAAATTACAGTTCAGAAGATCTCTGGTGATTTTTTTTACCTTCTGCTCCTTCCTAAAGCTCCTTAGAGCTCATGTCCTTCACCAACAGCTGCAGAATCACCCTTTGAACCTATTCAACACCTCATCGAGAGGTCAAAAGACCTTCTGCAAGATCTTAGAGCCAGAACTTCATTTCTGAAGCTAATTTAGCCATAACAACCCAGGTCCTTTGCCCTTCAAATCGTAGAGGTAAACCTTCCTTGAGTATCAAATTGATGCTCCAATCGTGTAGATCAACCTTAGAGCTTTCTAGCAACCTTCCATTTGCTTGGAATGGAGCTTTGAGCTGGCTAGAATGATCAAGTGAAGTCTGGACTGGGAGGGGGAAACATAGTCCCACATCGGTGGAACTGGAGCGGCCGCCTTGGTATAAATGTGATTTGTGTTTAAGGCATTTCAGTCGACAGTGCAAGGCACATGAAAGAAATCTGAGCATATGGGTGTGTGTGTAGGTGCATGCGGTGCGCGTGCCTGGGTATGTGTGCACCTGTAGGCGTGCGAGTGTGGGCCCGTGAGGGCATGTGCATGGGGCCTGGGAGGCCGTGAGATAGATGGGCTCGAGACTATGCGAACCTGAAATAAATCGAAACTAAATAAAAACCAGGCTTGGACCTAGCAGGGTCTGGTCCCACCCTGAGACGGGTGCTGTCTATCCCTGACCGGTCCAAGCCACTAATCAAAAACCTAATTTTTGGTTCAAAGGGTTAGACCGGTTTGGTTCAGAAGGATTGCAAAGGTTCAGAAGAGGAGAAGAAAAGGAAACAAAGACAAGGAGAAGGAGAAGAAAGGGAGAGATCGTAAAGAGAAAAGAAAGGTTGAATAGGCACAACTACTAAAGAGAAATAACAGGCAGAGTAAGAAAGAAAGGAAGGAAAGAGAAGAAGATCTATATAGGAGAAGAGCTTGAGAAAGATTAAGAAGAAGATTAAGAGATAAGTAATGAGAAAAGAGAGAGAGATAGAAAGGAAAAGAGGAAGAGAAAGAAGAATAAGGCTGAAGAAAAGAAGAAGAATAATTGTGTTTAATTTCTTGCATTTTATTATTTCCTTTTGAGCTTAATGTTGTAATAAGTCATATTTTCATTAGAATTACTTTTTCTTGCCTTAATCTCTTGTAAATAAAATGAAATAAACATGTTTACTTGTTTGCAAAAGAAGATCATGTGTAAATGTGTTTCCTTATGGAATTTTGCATATTCTTCTAATTTTAAATCCTTAAGCAAAATTCATGTTCTTAAAGTAAATTTAATTATACTTTCCACAAGTAGCTTAGATTTAATGGTGAATTCTAATTAAGTCATGCCTCTTAGCGAATGACCTGGACTCAACCAGTTAAAAGAAATAAAATCTAAAATGTAAACTTGACCCTATACTATTTAATCAACATAAATTCAAGTTGACCTAAGTTACTTTCTTTTGCACATAATTAAGCACTATTAACTTAATTAACTGTGTTGAGAAAGATAACCACCAATGAGCCACTGCGATACGATGCCTTTACAGTTGATTCTCATATGCAAAATCTTCGATATATGGGAGATTGATTTTATGAGACCCTTCCCTAAATTAGACGGCTTTGAATACATTTTCCTCGCTATAGACTACGTCTCTAAATGGATTGACTCTATCCCTACCTAAACCAATGATCATAAGGTTGTAATCAAGTTTATTCATCAACACATCTTTTCTTGGTTTGGTGTCCCACATGACAATATCTCTGATGGAGGGACCCATTTTACAAATGCACAGTTCAGATCCCTGATGACCAAGTATGGGGTGTCACACCGAATCTCGACTCCTTATCACCCCCAAGCCAATGGATTGGCTGAACTTTCTAAACGGCAGATTGAGAAAATCATCCAAGTCACTGTTCCGCCTGACAGAACGGAATTGTCGGCCCAACTTCCGAAAGCTTTGTGAGCTTCTAAGTGATTGCGCAGCAATCATAGGTCTTAATTGGCCTAAATTAGGCTAGGACTTAGCATAAGTTAGGATAATTCATGCATGCATAAGCATTATTTGCATCTTTACTGCTTTCTTTTAGCTATGTATAAAATAATGTTATAATGTGCTGATTAAGCACATTATGTCAATTATAGGTAATAAGCTGGATCTGAAGCTGGATCAGGAGTAATGGGTGTTGGAGTAGAGCTAGAGCAGAAGACTTAGATTATCTATAGTGAATAATGATGTAAGGGAGTTAAGGATGCTGCTATATTAAGTAGGAATGAAGTAGTAAAATGTGAAGAACTTAGGTCCATCCTAGCCCTAGGAAAGCCTAGAGACTTCCCCAAGCCTTAGCCACCCTTATATTAATTCACCACACACTAGGAAACACTAAAACCCTAATTCCAACCCTTATATGGATCTCCAGATAAATTTTAGGATGTCCCGAACCCTCAGCGAACTCCTGCACACCTGAAACCCTCTTCTGCAGAGTCATTGGATGTCCAGACACTTTGTTAGACGTCCAATTTCTGCAGAATACCCAAAACATAATCTAGAATTCCCGCTGATTCAGATTGGACATCCAGAATTGAAGTCGGGACTACTGATTTTTGAGTATAAGATGCTGACTCTATTTTTCGATGTCTAGAACTTCTCTCCATTTCCTGTTTTGAGATTCAAGTCTTGATCTTGGATCTCTAGCTCCCTAAACAAAATTCCAACCCCTTAGGAAACTAAATTAAGGTACCCTAACCCTAGTAGACCACCTCTAGACCTTCTTAAGGACCTAGTTAGGTCCTCACTAAGGCTAATTGACTTAGATCAAAGTCAATTACCATTGCCTAGTCAATTGGACTCATAGGGTCCAACTGAGCTCAGATCTCAACCCACACAAGTCCAATTGGACTCAATGAGTGTGCAATTGACCTAATCCCAACCTGATTGAGTTATTTCACTCTTAATTAGGTCCACATCCATTCAATTAAACTTCTACTAAGTTTAATTGCACTTTACATTAGTGAATTACGGTTTACAACCCTAATTTAAGGCCTACACCTACCTAAACCCCTTGTGACCTAACCTAGACCACCTAGCCACGTAGGGCGCGACCACACACTCACACACACACAGCCATTCTCAAACACACACTCCTCTAGAGTTCTCTATAACTCTCTTCAAGTGGCGCCACTCTTGGTTGCCAAATTTAGCAACCAAGAGCCATTCAAGTCTTAGATCCACAAATGGTGGATCTAAGAACTACCGCCTCTCTCAATAGCCGACCACTCATGGGACTCTCTCTATAGAGTTGCACACTTCTCTAGAGAGTCTTCGTTAGGTCTATGAAAAGTCCTAAGGGGTGGCCATTTACACCCATCCATCTCTTGACATTCATTCATCCATCTAGGTTAGCTACCCTCACATCCATTCCACCTCCACGAGGAGCACCGCGATAGCTGCGACCATCTCCACGGCAGGATGCTGGATCATCTTCCCAACCTCTCTCTAAGGACCAGCCTAAGCGCCATTGGCCACCCTCCTCCTCTCAACCATTCCAAGGCCATCGGAGCCTACCTCTGAATGACCTCATTTTCTGATCGATTAGTAGCTGGTTCTTTATATTTACTGCTTTCATTTACTGCTTAGTAGTGTAGCTCTTTACTCTCCCCCAATGATGCATGAAAAATTCCCCCATAGATTCCTATATGTGATCATTTTCTGTTAGCTAGATTGTTGTCTTTAGGCTTTCATGTATAAGCTTTCCTCTACATTCCATGTTGCAAACATCCTCTTAATGAATGAAAAAAAGATATATTTTTTTATGCATATCACTTTGTTTGAATCACCATGAGCTTTGCCATCTATTTCATGTGATTCAAGTTGCTTGCTTTTCATTTATATATATATTGCAACAAGCATGTTGGTTCCAGAAAATATAGAAGATTTAACTATAATTGCATTTTCTGTAAACAGCCACCACATCACTAGAATTGTGCGCACTCAATCTCATACTTTCACTTTCGTTATCTTTCTAACACAATCGCATGTAATCAGAATTCACAATAGAAGTGAAAAAACTCTAAAACGGTGATTGGAAACCAGTGTGCGATTCTAAATAAAGTACAGCAATAAAAGATCGATTTCAGATTTAAACAAATGCCTCTTAGAGGCGAACGACCAAGACTCAAAGTCTCGTTATTTTTACAAAATCAATTTTTTTAACAAACATTTTAGCGCGGCTATACTATGATTTTCGATGACTTTAAAATGCATGAAAATGACTTTCTGTCAAATGGCGTCGTTGCTGGGGAGGCAATGTCATTTCTTTTATTTCAATCTTTTAAACTATCACTGAAAATCTTCCTTTGCTTTGCTTTTGGATGTGTAGGACAACACAGGAAAAATAGGATCTGCACACACAACGAGCATGGAAAAGGATTTCCAAATGCACATCATCTCCTCTTAGACTAGGTTTTCTTTTGAACCCTAGGATTAGATTTGCTTCCAAAAATTTCTGTTGAAAAAAGAAAAAGAAAAAAAAAAACTTATTCATTTTTGTGAGAAAAAAAATATAGCTAGTTAGATTAGGTTTCTTTTGAATCTTAGGTTAGTTTTGAAAAAGCAAAAAGAGAAAAAAATTGAAAACCCTTTGAGAAGAAAAGAAAAATTCGTTTTGAAAAAGGAAAAAACTTTTCAGAATTTTTTTGAAAAACGAAAAAAATTTCTTTTGGTAGAGAACTTGAATTTCAAACTCAAACACCTTTCAAAAGATTCTCCACCACTCTATGATTTTCGGCCAGATTTCAAAGTCTTTTTTAAAACTTTGATTGACAAAAATCTTGTCAACAAAAAATTCTAAAATTTGGGATAGAACTTCACTCTCAAACCATCTTTCAAATGCCACCATTCAGTCGAAGAAAGTACAAGTACAAAATTTTTAAAAATTCACGAGTTGCAAGGAGGTCAGGCTGACTCAGATTAACGATTTTTGAAAATTCAAAAAGCAATTTTGAACATTCTACGAATTTGTTTTGACTAAAAATGGTCGAGTTTGAAAGATGATCTCATTAGCTTTATTTTTCATATTTTTCCTGAACTTTTGAAAGTCATTTGATACAGTTTCAAAGCAAAAAATCAACAAGGGGTCAGAATTCTAGACCTGACCCCCAGACATTGAAAAATCTCTAAAAATTAAAAAAAATATTCTCTCAAAAGATAATTGAAAAAAAAATTATTCATGAAATTTCAAGTTAATTGGATTCCAATTGTTGTCAGAGAACTAATTGTACTTTTTATGGTCCGCCGAAGAAGAACAACACAAAAGAACAAAACCCTAGAATTTCATGAACCATAGGTTACATCTTTAAGGTTATAATCTATAGACCACATTGGGCTAACCTAGACTTAATCAAGTCTAGTGCTTAGCCAGTCAGCTTGGTCACCTTGTAGCCCACTCACCAAAAACCCCAACTGAAGAAAAATGGGAAAAAAAAAATCATGTCTAAAACATGAAATAAACCCGAATTAGTTGTTGTACTACTGGGTGCTTTCAACCTCTTGGCTGGGTTAGTTGAAAGGTGGGAATCACTTTCAGTCGTTGTGCGACGAATTTTCTTTAGGAATTAGAACCTAAAACGAAAAATCTGGTCATCTGATACATAAGGACCATCTGATTGACAGGGCCTTAGCCTTGCCTGGCTTGGCTACACCAACCTAAGGGTTGGGTGGTGTATGCAAGGAAGGAGGTCGCTTAGACCTCAATTGGTTGGACCTTGGGAGCCACACCCAAGGAGGCGAGTCACCTCGCCAAGGCCATCTTCTCCAACCACTTCTCCTATAGCCGTAAGGCTAATCTTTGACCTAGACCTAGACCTGGTCAGGATATTAATAATCTGGACCCAATGGCTCGTTTGGAAGCCCGGGTGCTTGAATCTGAGGAGCGGCAATGGCAGAGCATGGACCACATTTTGACGGTGCTTGACACGATGCAGCACCTGCCACGAGGAGAACAACTTCAGGATTTCAATGATCCAGCCACACCAATTGTTGCACCCTTAGTTAGGATTCCTGTAGGCAAAGACGTGTTTAGGCTCAATCCTAATGTGATCAGCTTGATCAGCACTCACTTCTATGGAAACTCAAGAGAAGATTCGTTCCAACACCTAGAGGACCTGAGTCGACTTGCAGAAATGATTCAACTGAGAAACATTGATCTTGGGGTTGTTCTAATGAAGCTTTTCCCATTTTCTTTAAGGGACAAAGCTTCATACTGGTTCAAGACCATTGGGATGCCAATTGGAACCTAGCCGGAATTATGACGTGAATTCCTGCAAAAGTTCTTACCAATCTGTCGAACTGATGCAGTGAGGCATGCAATCACGACTTTCTCCAAAGGAGCCAGGGAGAAATTGCATGAAGCCTGGGACCAATTTCACGACCTTCTCCTGAAATGTCCGCACCATGGTATACCCAGATGGCACTTAGCTCAGATCTTTTACCATGGGCTGGATGACACACATCAGTATCTAGCCGATCCATCTAGTGGCAGGAATTTTCTCATGAAAGACGAGAACAATGCATTTGACTTGTTCGAATCTTTGGCAAAGAGCTCGATGAATATCGCATCCATGAACCAGTTCCAGCGGCTAGGTTCGTAGCGGGTTGGTGTCCACGAGGCTCACACCGAGCCTATTCAAGCCGACATGGATATAATCATCAAGCAATTTGATAGAATAAGCCTGATTGAGAAAAAGATTGACCAAATTAGCCAGGGTCAATCTAACCTGAACTCTGCCGCTCCAAAACCATCCTATGCACCTCGAGCCCCCTCTGCTCGAGTTAATCTACTCACTCAGGATGCATCTTTTCCTTATTTACGAGATCCCACATATCAGGATCCCATAAACAATCTAGATCAGTACCATACGACCAGGGTTATGCACCACCTGCAGATTATAATACATATACCCTTGATGGATATACGTCTCAGACATCTTCAGCCTACAAGGAAGTCAGTGCTATCCAAGTATACGAGTGTAATAACTAGTATTCAGAGACGTATAGCCCTGGTTGGCACCAGCATCCAAACTTCTCCTGGTTTGGTAGCTCATAGAGGCCACATCAAGATCCATACTATCTGACCAGGCAATATGGAAATGTGCAAAACACATACCCTAGGCAATAGCTATTCCTATCTCAGCAACAGCAACCCCGTTCTTTATACTAGCCACTGCACCAAGCTACCAATCACCCTCCAAAGCTGGTTGACCCTTTGGAGGCATTGAAAGAGGAGCTACAAGAATAAATGAGGAAATCTACATAGGATAGATTGCAGGTCATGAAGAAAAATGGCTGACCAGATATAGACTATACAAAACACGCAGAACTAGCTGTTGCAGGAGCATAGGACTCAGGGAGCCTTACCCTCCAAACCTATCCCAAACCCTCGATATGTGCAAAACCAAGGTGCTGCACCTAGCTTTCAGGCACCACAGGGACAGTTACATGCCATATTACAGGCGCCTCCTGCACCGCCTAGTTATGCCTAAGGACATCTACCTTTGCAGAATCCCATAAACTCTGTCCCTTCCGCTCCCCCACCACCACATGGACAACAAGCCAATGCAAATGCTATCTCATTGAGCAGTAGAAGGAAGACATTCGACCCACCACATAGGCAGGCGAGTCCTGATTTTTCCCACCCTTCACTGCAGGCGGGTTCGATTGCTTCTTCATCTCAGGAGCCACCTGCAGTAGATAAGGGTAATAGGCCACTTGACGCTAAGATTCCCATCCCTTTTCTTGAGGCTCTGACATGGAATGTAGTACGGAAAAAGGGCACGTGGAATTTTGAGGACCTGAAGTCAATGTTTATGGAAGTACATATTCAGGTCCCCCTTCTCGAGGCAATTGATCACATCCCCATTGTCGACAGGTTCATCAAGGACTGTTGTACCTCGAAGTGATAGCCTAGAATTGGATGACAGCTGATACTCTCAAAAGAAGCTAGCGCCGTGATTCTAGCTGACTTACCACCGAAAAAGAAAGACCCTGGTACCCCATTCATATCCTGCTTCTTGTAGGATTCTCCTTTTTATCAAGCTCTTCTAGATCTGGGTTCGTCCATAAACCTAACTCCCACTACCGCATTTGATCTATTTTGATTTAGGGAGTTAAAACCCACCTCGGTCGCGATTCAGCTGGCTGATAGTTCAGTAAAAACACCAAGGGGGGTAGTTGAAAATGTGACCGTAAAAGTCCACAGATTCTACTTTCCCGTAGACCTTTTCATTCTGGATATGGAGGTTCTTCCTAATCTCCGAGATGCACCAATTATTTTGGGTTGCGCATTTTCAGCGACAGCCCGAACAAACATTGATTGCACATCCAAGTGTATGTTGATAGCTATAAGAAATGAGCAACTTCAACTTGACGTATTTAGGGCATCAAGGAATTTTGACTGTGATCACATAAAGGATGATGGTGAAGACGAAGATTCGGCGTACTGTGATAACATTAGGCTCCTTTGTGATGACCCAATGTCTCATTCGTTTGCACTATCAGGGTACTTGGACCTCAATCCACACGAGACTGAGACCACTGCACTACACATATCTTCCCAAGGATCTGACTGTTCAGGGTGTGGTTCTAACCACAGCACCCCTAAATTTTGCTATCCTGATCCGCACACTACTGAATCACCCCTGTTGTTGCAGGAAGATGTGACCACAGCTAACGGGTTTCCCATTAATGCAATCACAACTGATTATCTCACAGGTAGCGAATCAGTAGGAATTCACATGCATAAGGATCAGCAGATTCCCACCTTTGAGTTTGCTCCTCCCACTCCCATTTCTAACTCTGACCCACCCGTGATTGAATTGAAGCCCTTACCAGACTCACTTAAGTAGGTGTTCTTGGGCGAAAGTGAGACATACCCAGTCATTATTATTACCTACTTAACCCAAGAATAGGAGCATCAATTGATTCCTTCGTTACAAGACCATAGGGACTGTTACAAGACCATAAGATTGTTACCCTGCTAATCTCCGCGGTATTCACCCCTCATATTGCACTCATCACATTTACACGGATGAAGGGTGAAACCTTCGAGACAACCTCAAAGAAGTCTAAACCCGAATTTGCTAGTGGTCGTTGAGAAGGAGAATCAAATGGCTAGATGCAGGTATTGTATCCCCAATCTCTAACAGCCAATGGGTGAGTCCGATCCAGATAGCGCCCAAGTAAGCTGGACTCACCGTAGTAAAAAATGATAAAGGCGAATCCATCCCAACCCGCACTGTGACATCATGGTAGGTCTGCATCGACTATAGGAAACTGAACATGGCTACCCAGAAGGATCACTTTCCTTTGCCTTTCATTGATCAAATCTTGGAATGGTTAGCCGGACGCAGTTTCTTTTACATTATTGATGGATAATCTGTGTATAATCAAGTAGCAATTAACTTAGAAGATCAAGACAAGACCACATTCACATGCCCCTTTGGAACATTCGCTTTCAAGCGGATGGCCTTCAGCCTCTGCAACGCACCAGCCACATTTCAGCATTGTATGATAGCCATCTTCTCTGACATGATTGGGGATTATGTGAAGGTGTTCATGGATGACTTCTCTGTTTTTGGAGATGATTTTGCATCTAGTCTTGATAACCTCATCAAGATCCTGAAATGGTGTATTGAGGTAAACCTAGTAGTATCCTGGGAGAAAAGCCATTTCATCATGAGGGATGGCATAGTACTAGGGCATAGGATCTCTAAAAATGGACTCGAGGTCGATCTAGCTAAAACTAAGATTATTTCCCACTTACTGCCACCTAGCTCGGTCAGGCAGATCAGATCATTCTTGGGTCACATTGGCTTCTATAGGAGAATTATATGGGATTTCTCAAAAATTGCTCAACTTTGACGAATCTCCTTGCTGCTGATGCCCCATTTGAATTCAACACCTCGTGTCTCAGTGCCTTCGAGACTTTATGAAGCGCTATCTCTGATTCCTCGATTCTCCAACCACCCGACTAGTTGCTTGATTTCGAGATGATGTGCGATGCTTTTGATTTCACTGTCGGTGCGGTTTTAGGCCAGCATCGAGAAAAACAACCTTTTGTTATATACTATGCTAGCAAGACATTGAATGAGACTCAATGCAATTATACACTCACCAAAAAGGAACTGCTAGCAGTAGTATTCGTGTTGGAGAAATTCAGTTTTTATTTATTAGGGTCCAAAGTTATCATCTTCACTAACTACTCCTCCCTTCGGCACTTATTGGCAAAGAACGATGCCAAACCCAGCTAATTAGATGGATCCTTCTATTGCAGGAATTTGATATTGAAATCCGTGACAAAGTCGAAAAGCAGAATGTTGTGGTGGATCACCTATCTAGACTGGACCCAGGCCACATTCCTTATTCCCTACCTATCCACGAGCAATTTCTGGATGAATCTCTTTTGGCAGTTCACTCTGTTGTGTTCCCCTGGTATGCAGATATCGCGAACTACCTTGCCACAGGAAAGATTCTCGCGAACCTATTCAAGGACCAGAAATTCAAATTCACTATAGAGGCCAAATTCTACCTCTGAGATGACCCACTACTCTTCCGCATTGGAGCTGATCAGATTATTCGAAGATGCATCCCAGATTCTGAGATCCCCAGTGTGTTATCCTTTTGCAACAATGATGCTTGTGGTGCTCATTTCTCGAGATGGAAAATCGCTGCAAAGATTTTGCAGTCAGGATTTTTCTGGCCAACTATTTTCAAAGGTACACACGAATACACCCAACACTGCAAACGATGCTAGTCGGTAGGTTCTATGACCAGGAGAGACATGATGCCACTCCAGTCCATCATGGTTGTAGAAGTATTCGACTTCTGGGGCAGCGATTTTATGGGCCCTTTTCCGAACAAGCATGGCTTCGAGTACATATTACTAGCCATTGACTATGTCTTGAAGTGGGTTGAGGCCATCTCGGCTAGATGGGCTTCATAAAACCGTCATTTCTTTAGTACGATGGTACATCTTCGCGAGATTTGAAATACCTTGTGCTCTGATTAGTGACGGGGGAAGCCACTTCATCCACACCCACTTCATGTCATTAATAAAGAAATACGGGGTACATCATTGTATAGCCACCTCGTATCACCCACAGACCAATGGGCAGGCCGAGGTGTCTAACCATTAGATCAAGCTGATTGTCCAAAAGACTATTAGACCAAATAGAAAGGACTGGTCCGATAAATTTGTTGATGCACTCCGGGCATATTGGATCGCATACAAGGCCCTACTCGGAATGTCACCATATCGTATGGTTTATGGCAAGGCCTGTCACCTTCCTGTAGAGTTGGAACACCTTGCCTTTTGGGTGGTGCGGAAATGTAACCTTGACCTTGATGTAGGAGGTCAAGAATGGATGCTCCAACTTAGTGAATTCGATGAGATCCAGTGGGAGGCCTGTGAGAATCCATTGATATACAAGGACAAGACCAAGATCTTTCATGACCGCCACATCCGGACGAAACCATTCATGCCCAACTAGCATGTCTGGTTGTTTGATTCACGATTAAAACTTTTCACAAGGAAGCTCAAGTCCAAGTGGACTGGCCCGTATGTTGTGATTCACCCATATCCTAATGGGGTAGTCCAGATCAGGTACCCAAGATTTGGGCATATATCTACGGTAAATGACCAGTGCCTCAAGCCCTTTTTTTTCCTAGGACCCCTAACGAGATTGTTCATCTTATTGAGGATGTGTGATTGAGTTTTTGCCCAACTGGAGGCATTAAACTCAGCATCTACCTTGCATCCATCACCCTATACATATTCATAACATATTTTTCTTTTAGCAAATTTTCTTTCTACATATTGCATACTGACAGACTGGCCGGAGCTGAATGTATAATTTCAGGAGCAATTATAGGTGATTTCTACCCATTCTCTCCCTGCTATATTTATTTTCTTTTATATTCATGCATGAGGACATGCAAGAACTTAGGCATCGGGGGGTGCAAGGATTCCGAAATCCCCAAGGGGTGGGTTCATGGGGGGGGGGGTATTGTAATCTAGAATCCAGTATAACTTTTCACACACACGTAGAATTTGCAATGGATTTACGGTGAAGGCTGATAAACATTTTCAGTCTGTCGAGAAGAAGCAGTGCTTCTTCTCCCGAACACCTAGACAGTGTTTTAGGAGTCAGGCAGATTTTCTAACAAAAATCCACCAAATAGTGTGAGATGAGAGTATAGTGTACTGGTGCTCTAAGATTAGTGCAAGGGATCTGGAATCCTAGATAATTAGTTGATGGTACTTAGAGATAAGGCATAACTTTTGCTCTCGGTTCTTGCATATGCATTTTTGTCTGAATTTTGAGATCCACCAAATAAGGCAAATATGCGGAGAGCGTGTTTT
This sequence comes from Thalassia testudinum, assembly GCA_037157565.1. Classification (NCBI taxonomy): domain Eukaryota; kingdom Viridiplantae; phylum Streptophyta; class Magnoliopsida; order Alismatales; family Hydrocharitaceae; genus Thalassia; species Thalassia testudinum. The sequence continues at coordinate 65,633,742 of JAZHRO010000014.1, forward strand.
CATAAAACTAGGGCTAAGGTGGATGGTTATGACCATTCTTTGCAGAGTCCTCGGTTGAAGGAGGGTATTGAATTCAAGGTCAGAAGTACACTGTCTTATCTATCTCTCCTGGTGCCGTGAGTATGCACTTCCACCAAATAAGGCACCCAATGTCTCTTGAATACCACCAATCCCTAATAATGCCTCCTCAATAAAGTTCATGGATGTGTGCTAGTTGTGTTTTGTTGAAAAAAAAATGATTATGAAAAGAAAAAAAAAGAAGAAAAAGCAAAGGAAAAAAGGACTGAATATTTAGTTCAGCTGCATTGATGCATTACCACCAAATAAATTTTAGATCCACCAAATAAAGCCTTAACCTACCTTTCTGTGTTTCTTGAAATTCCCTACTTGGAGGGGGTGAGATCAGCGTGACATAAAAAATGCAGAATTAAAAAATAACAATCTCACAAAATAGACAAACACATAATGGACACAATGATTTTTAGGTGGAAACCCAAACCGGGTGAAAACCATCACCTAACCCTCTTGAGTTAGGATTTTCCGATCAAATCCACTAAACGAATCACTTAGACGAGGGTGATTCAACCCCAATTACAACCTCACTACTTTATACGAGGGTAGGGTACCTCAAACCCCTTCTCTTCACGAGAAGGATTTTGTCCCACGATGGAGACAGGATTTTGCAATGCAAATACCCAACCAAATAGCAAAGTAAAATACAACAATAATCCTATAGAGCCACAAAGATATTCTTAAACTAAGCTTCTAAATGAGTTAGGATGCTTCCCTTTCAAAGAAGTGCGTTGAATCGGTGACGTGGGTGCGTGAGCCATGCAACGGCACAACGGTGCTCTTGCGAACTATGGCGGGAGAGTGAGTGCACAATTGACCAATGCTCTCTAGATGTTGAACTTAAGCCTGGAGATCTAGAGCTTCAACTACTTCTCTAGGACACCAAAGATGTGGAAAGTGGCTTGCTTAGTGTGTCTTTAAATGTATTTGAGTGGCAAAGGTTCTCCTCTATTTATAAAGGCCCTAGGAAGGCTTTGGAAGGCCTTAGAAGGCTTCCATAGTCATTCGGTACAACCTCCAAGAGAATCATGCCAAAATCAGGATTAATTATTACACTGACAGGGTTATCAAATGTCTGATCCTAGCATCAGACGTCAAGAAAATCAGTTTAAGACATCTGGGAACAAAGTCAGACGTCTGATTTTAGGCAGGTTTCCTCCCTGACTTGCATCAGATCGAAACAAGGTTCTAGTGAAAGTCTATCAAATGACACACAGGATGTCTGGAATGATGTCTGGACGTTTGGAAACCTACTTTTCTACGGAAATGGATTCCCAAGGGAGTACAACGGCTAGAAAATCTCTAAGAAGAGGTTTTGGGTCAATCGAGGCAAAATAGTCATGTATCAGACATGTGGGGTCCTCTACAGATGTCTAATACGAGGCTAATGGTCATTTCCTTCAGTGTTTACTAAGCCTGCCAACGATCCACTAATTGGACGTTTGGCAAAAAGATCAGACGTCTTCTAAGACATATGGATTAAGGTCTGGACATCTGTTTTCAGCAGACAGAGCTAACTAAGTCCATCCTAAATATTATCAGATGTCTGAGTCAACAGTCAGATATCTTAAAAGTCATTATCAGATGCTTAAGTTTCAGATTAGATGTCTGAAAAGGTTATTTGAACCCTATATTGGTTTTCTAAGTCCTCTACAGAAAACCTAAGTATCCTAGGGTTGTGCAGGTCTTCCTAGGACTACTGTTAGCATACATTGAGGCTCTTTGACATGAATCTAAGTAACAAAATAAAGAGCAACAAAAGAAACAAAAATACAAAGATTACAAGGAAAGGAAATCTATCCAATTCTTCATCTCCTTCCTTTTCTCAAGCTATCGCTCCTTGTGAAGTTCCTCTGTCCTCCATCAAGCTCCTCCAATTCACCATGGATGCAAGCTCAAACTCCATCTTACCACGTCTCCATTTGTAATTAACCTGAAATCTAAGACTTCAAGTGCAAATGTTAAATGACACGTGTTTTGTTATCATCAAAATAAATGATCGCAGTACTCTAGCGCCAACATTTCTGACCGCCCGAATACTAGCTGAGGAATTCTGACTTAGTGTTAGGGTTATGGAACTCAATGAAAGTGTTAATGCCAAGTGAGACCACCAAATACATATCATATGTTTGAATCTGGTGAGATTGTGAGCGCTAGGAAAAACAAAGAAAAGAAAAGAAAAATAGAAGAGAGAGAAAGAGAATGAATACAAAGGAACCAAATAGAGAATAGTTTTCTCGTCTTTCTCTGAGTTGAGTTACTTAGTAATCTGGGAATCTAGATTCTGTACCCCTAATCTCTATGTAGCACCAGTCAAGAGTGAGCCACCAAATATATAATCTTTTCCCTCTAAGACTCTCTACCTAAGATTAAAGCCGAGGTGGAATTCATAGAATATATTGAACACCCCGAGGGAAGAAGTCCGCCTATCCTGCTAGAATTTTTACTAGGGGTCAAGTATAAGCCTTAGAGGAGAATTAGTTTTTCACTCAAATCTGTTGCAAAAGCTACATAGCTACACTTTTACGATTGTCTGGATTTCTAGAGCATAAGACAAAAATAAAAAGGAGAAAAATCTCAAGGCATACACTTGATAAAATAATCAATCCCTTAGGGACCCTTGCAGCGAATAATTTAGTCTTACATTTGTTAGGGACTAGGAAGATTTAGGCATGGGGTTATGAATGCACAGTAATTATAGGCCTTAATTGACCAAAATTATCCTAAGACATAACAAAAGCTAGGGTAATTCATGCATGCATAAGCATTATTTGCATCTTTGCTACTTTCTTTTAGCTATGCATAAAATAATGTTATAATGTGGTGATTAAGTACATTATGTCAATTATAGGTAATAAGCTGGATCTGTAGCTGGATCTGGAGCTGGATTTGAAGCTGGATCAGGAATAATGGGTGTTGCACCAGAGCTAGAGCAGAAGATGTAGATTATATATAGTGAATAACGATGTGAGGGAGTTAAGGATGCTACTCTATTAAGTAGGAATGAAGCAGTAAAATGTGAAGAACTTAGGTCCATCCTAGCCCTAGGATATCCTATAGACTTCCCCAAGCCTTAGCCACCCTTAGATTAGGTCACCACACCCTAACAAACCCTAAAACCCTAATTCCAACCCATATCTGGATGTCCAGATGAATTTTAAGACATCCAGAACCCTCAGCCAACTCCCGCACACCTGAAACCCACTTCTGCAGTGTTATTGGATGTCCATACACTTTGTCAGACGTCCAATTTCTATAGAATACCCAAAACAGAACCCAGAATTCCCCCTAACTGAAATTGGAAGTCGAGAATTGAAGTATGGACTTCTGTTTTTTGAGTACAAGACATCTGACTATATTTTTCATGTCTGGAACTACTCTCCAGTTCCTATTTTGAGACTTTTGTCTTGATCTTGGATCTTTAGCTCCCTAAACCCAATTCCAACCCCATAGGAACCTAAATTAAGGTACCCTAACCCTAGTACACCACCTCTAGAACTTCCTAAGGACCTAATTAGGTCCTCAGTAAACCTAATTGACCTAGATCATAGTCAATTACCATTTCCTAGTCAATTGGACTCATAGGGTCCAATTGAGCTCAGATCTCAACCCACACAAGTCCAATTGGACTCAATGAGAGTCCAATTGACCTAAGCCCAACCTAGATGAGTTATTTCACTATCAATTAGGTCCACACCGATTCAATTAAACATGTATTAAGTTCAATTACACTTTACCTCAGTGAAATAGGGTTTACAACCCTAATTAATGGCCTACACCTGCCTAAACCCCTTAGGACCTAACCTAGACAACCTAGCCACATAGGGCACGGCCACACACTCACACACACACACCCATTCATGCACGCACACTCCTGTAGGGTTCTCTAGAAATCTCTTCAAGTGGCGCCACACTTGGTTGCCAAATTTAGCAACCAAGAGCCATTCAATTCTTAGATCCACAAAATGGTAGATCTAAGAACTGCCTCTCTCTCTCTTGGTTGGCCACTCATGGGACTCTCTCTATAGAGTTCCACACTTCTCTAGAGAGTCTCCCTTAGGCCTATAAAAGGACCTAAGGGGTGGCCATTTACACCCATCCATCTCTTGCCATTCATTCATCTATCTAGGTTAGCTACCCTCACATCCATTCCACCTCCACAAGAAGGACCACCATGGCTGCCACCATCTCCATGCTAGGATGCTGGATCATCTTCCCAACCTCTCTTCATGGGACAGCCTAAGCACCATTGGTCGTCCCTCCTCCTCTCAACCATTCCAAGGCGATCAGAGCCCACTTTCAAATGATCTCATTTTCCAATAGATTAGTAGCTAGTTCTTTATATTTACTGCTTTCATTTACTTCTTAGTAGTGTAGCTCTTTACTCTCCCCCAATGATGCATGCAAAATCCCCCCATAGATTCCTGTATGCGATCGTTTTCTATTAGCTAGATTGTTGTTTTTAAGCTTTCATGTATAAGCTTTCCTCTACATTCCATGTTGCAAACATCCTCTGAATGAATGAATAAAAGATATATTTTTTATACATATCTCTATGTTTGAAATCACCATGAGCTTATTGGTTGTCGTCTATTTCATGTGATTCAAGTTGCTTGCTTTTCAATTATATATATATTGCAACAAGTATGTCGGTTCCGGAAAATATAGAAGATTTAACTAAAAATGCATTTTTTGTAAATAGCCACCACATCACTAGAATTGTCCGCACTGAAACTCATGCTTTCACTTTCGTTATCTATCTAACACACACGCATGTAATCAGAATTCATAACAAAAGTGGCAAAACTCTAATCCAATGATTGGAAACCGGCGGGTGAATCTAAATAAAGTAGTGCGATAAAGGATCGATTTCAAATTTGAACAAATGCCTCCTAGAGATGAACGACCAGGACTCAAAGTCTTATTATTTTTATAAAATCAATTTTTTTCATGAACGTTTTAGCACTACTATATTATGATTTTCGATGACTTTAAAATGCACGAAAATGGCTTTCTGTCAATAGGGCTACCCACAAGACCTAATTAGGTATGTCGCCTTTCAGATTGGTGTACGGGAAGGCATGACACCTCCCTGTCGAGATGGAGCACAAAGCCTATTGAGCAGTATGGAAGTGTAATCTAGATCTACTAAAGGTTGGAACCCACCGTTAGCTTCAAATGAGTGAGATTGAGGAACTACACAATGACACGTACGAGAACTCGCGAATTTATAAAGAGCAGGTAAAGTCTTTTCATGACAAACACATGTCTGGAAAAACTTTCCATCCTGGTCAGAAGGTCCTACTCTTTGATGCTAAGCTAAAACTTTTCCCAGGCAAACTCAAATCTAATTGGATTGGACCAATCTTGGTGAGTTGAATCTTTCGAAATGGAACCGTCAAAATCAGTCACCCCAACCTTGATTCTGAACCTTTCATTATGAATGGCTAGTGAGTCATGGCATTCATTGAACTCCTAATACAAAGTTGGTTGAGTTATCTTTTGATTTCCATTCTCCCTGAGCATATTGCGCCCAGCTGATGTCATTAAACTCAACACTTAACAGGAGGCAACCGGTCATCTTTTGAAAAATCTGAAACCCTTTTGACACATCTCTTTACTGAACTCATATTGCACTTTAGGATTCATCCATTAGAATAACTAACTCCACCTCTAATACTTGAACCAGAGATTGAAATCGTCCACAACAATCATCCTGACCCATCCACCCACCCTTTGAACCTATTCTAATGTATGATATAAGCTAAACTAAAACCCACCTAATTTACAATGAGGACATTGCAGGCATGGGGGGGTATTAAAGTGCAAGATGCCATGAGAATCAATTTAGAAAAAGGGTATGATCAAAAAAATTATATATTCTAAAAAAAATAGAGAAAGTGGAAAAAAAGGGAGGTTGAGGAAAAAGGAGAGCCATTTTTGAGAAAAATTAGAAAAGGAGAAAAATTGAAAAGAAAAGAAAGGAGCAAAATGATAACGAAAGAAATTGAGTCCCTTGAAGGTAATATGGAACTTACCTAACTTTTAGGTTGGATTGATTAATGAATTAAGACATGGAAGGCTAAAAGCTAAGGGATTAGTGGTGAATACCGACCTTAGGCCTCTTGGATCTAATTGGATTTAAACACTTACATGCTTGTCACAATCCAGGTTAGTCACCAAGAGGTTTCGAAAAATGCAAAGCTTCTGTATTAGGTCTAAGGATTAGGGAGTATTTGACCTCGTTAACTGACCTCTAATTTGTGGGACTCGGTAACTTAAGCACCCAAAAATCACACACAGTTTTGCTCAGTGTGCTTAAATATGAAATTATGCTAAAGCATTTATGTTATTCTGAAAATGGTCCTAAGATCTAGATTAAGAGTGGCTTGAAAACTCAAGTTGATTTGGATGAGTTCTCGAAGCAGAGAGGTGGGAAATTCCCCTTGAAGATGCACAATAACATATAGTCTCCTTAGTGCTTGTCTCCTAGTATATCTAAATATCCTATTGGGGACATGTAAGCACCTTGTGCTAGTTCAGATGCCATGGGTGGCATTATCATGAAATGTCGATTGCCAGGGTTTGGATTTAGCTACAGAATGGCATGGGTGGCACTATCCTAAAGTGTCAAAAGCTAGGGTTCTGGAGGTTTCCATGGGAAGTGATATCGCGAAGCATCGATTACCAGGGACCTTACGAGGAGTGATGGTGGGGACAACGAATCTGATACAAACTGTGTTTAGGGCCAATCAAATGATGGATCTAAGAGAGAGAAAGCTCTCCATAAATAAAAATCTCCTATTTCTCGCTAAAAAAATGCATTGGCAAACTGAACCTGGACTAACCATATTTCAAGCACAGGTGCTTTAACCACTGGGTACAACGAACCAAAGGTTAGTTCCTGCAGGCCTTAGAAACCTTCATGGCAGACTGAGGTGAAAGCTAGTCAGGCCTGGTTCTAGGCTGGTACTTGAGTACCTCTAGGCCTGTTGTTGGTATTAAGATCTGATTCCTAGAGATGCAGCTTAGTAGGGCATGCTGACAATTATATCCGACCTAGATAACTAGTTTGATTCATAGAATTTTACTAAGGGACTAGCAAAAGCTATGCATGGGGGTATGTTGGGAACCCCATCATGAGCCATAACTAGCTCATTTTGATCTGATAAAATCAATAAAAGCTCCTACATATCAGTCAAAAGGTCTCTTGCTCAGGTTGAGTTGTTTTGAGAAGAAAAGTTGAAAGTAGGGTTATATCTATAATTTTACCATCTTATTACAAATTCAGAATAATCACGGGGTATGCCAAGGGTTTCTTTAAGGTCATTTGGTCATAACTGTCTAATAACTAGATCCATGCAGACAGAAACGGGCTTTCACGCATTTCAGGAATTAATGGACATTTGAAACTCCAAAAAGAGACTTGCTTAATTAACTAATGTTCTAGTGAGGATACAATTCATCTAAACCCTCTAAAAATTATAGAAAAATGTTCTCTAGGGTTTGGCATCCTTGATTTGACCATCTGAACCCATTTTGACATGAAATAGAGTTTCAGACAGACTACTGCCCTAATTTGGATTTTTGCATAAATTTCCTAGTCAAACTAAGTCAAAACCAATATCCAACTTCACCACTGGATTCCTTAGGTTCAAATGAGGTTTGTATCAAAGTTTAGGCCCAATCAGAGATCATCTCGACCTAGTTTGCAATTTGGTCCAGTCTCACTCTTTCTCTCTCACACAACCCCTTAGCTTTTGAAATTCCATGCAAATGCCCCCTTTCTTTATCGTCATTCTTTACAAAAAGGTCCCTCTGCCATTTTCGTGGAGAAGACCTACTCCGGCGAGCCTCTTTTGGCAAGAACTCTGTGATTACTTGATGAATCCCTCTAAAAGTTAAAAGGGAGATTCATTGGGTAATCTCCATCCTACTGAGCCATGTCGAAGTCTACAAATCACTCTAAAAAGCTCTTGCGAATCATTGAAAGATTTGGGTCTCCTATTTCATGAAACTTGGGCCTATAAAAGACCCCCCATGGCATTGCTTACCACCTTAGCGAGAAATTGAACCAAATCTAGCCCTATTTCCTCTCCTCCTTGGCTCGATCCGCCTTTCTCTGATGACCCCTTCTTCCAAGCTTCTTCATGGGCTGTCATGGACAATAGTCGGTCAGTCTCAACTCCCCAGCTTCTTTCATACCTTGACATACCCCCGAGTCACTTCCTTCCCCTTCGTCATTGTCGTTCACTTCCACCAGAGTTTCCTTCATCTTCGGTGCCAGCCATGCCTAATCCGGCATCTCTCCTCCTCTCCATCATCTTCTACCTACTTATATCAACTCCCTAACTCTACTACTTCACAACTACATTTTTCCCACCTTGACTCGACCATTGCATCGCCTCATGCGAAGTCATCTTCCTCCACTCAAACGACCACTCCGGTGAGGTCTTCCACACGTTCCATCACTCCAAACCACCATGACTCTCCCATCAAAACCCCTCTCCCTATTTGCCACTCCACCCACCAAAATCATCCACCGAACAAACTCACCTTTTCCGAACACCTCCACCTTCGGCAGCCATCTCCAACCACTCTTACCACATGCCACCGCCACCAACACCTTCGAGACATTCTTGCGAAGCTCCTAAATGTATTGATTGGGGAACTTAGCCTGTATTCATCTTTTTCAGGTCTCAAGCCCACATCACCATTAACGGAGGAGCTTCAAGCAGGCTCAAAGCTTCATCTTTAGTTGCCAACTCCAGGTCTTGCACCCAAGCAAAGAGGACGTGCGGCAAGGTCTCACGTAGTCGGTTAATTGAGGCTGTTGACCACATTTTCTGCCCCGACTCGACGAATCAACCCTCCAGCAGCTCACAGCCATGAGCAAATAGTAGAGCTTGTGGGAATAATCCCATATCATAAGCAAACAAAGCCACGATAGCACATAAATTATTTTAGTGCTAGGGCCTCTTTGCGTTGACACTGGGGGGTGAGGTCCCCAGTGCACATGCCCTGTACGCCTCGCCCAAGACCCACGCACGCAGGCCTGGCCAACGTACTCGATAAGACTACCCGTATACCAGATTCTAAGAGAGGAAAAGGAAGAGGAAAGAGATAATGTGGGGGGGGTTTACCCTCTGCTACTATCTACACTTAGCGGAAGAAGAGGCCTTCAACTCTATTGGTGTTGTGCTATGCTTGTGCCTATCCCTGGGGCCTAAAGTGGAAAGAGAGGCCTTTGCCTCTGTTGCTGGTTCTGAGTCACTGTTGCACTATTGGGACACAAAAGTTGACGTGGCATTTGGTTGATTGATACTAAAGCATTATTTGAGTACAATTGTAATCGGGTAATCTGGTGATTCAAATCACCATTTTTAGCCTAATCTTTTTGCCACATTGACTCTTGAATTTATATCTATATCGTTTGTGCTTGAATTTGCTATTACGTTGTTATATTGTTGCTTATAGTTGTGATCTTCAGATAAATTGCCATATTGCTCCCTACGTTCAACCTCGGATTTCTTTCAAGCTATAAATTTTAAGTGTTCTACATAAGTTATCGATTGTATTATAGTGCATTACTTTCAAAAATTGATTCAATTGATTAACAGGCAACTTCTTAGGAGATCTTGAAATCTTTCCCATTAATCATGTAAAGTCTTGTCAGATTTTTGTTGGAAGGTTGTAATCGATCTTCATAAGGAATTAGTATGACCTGTGCCGAAAAATTTCTTGAGGAAGGCAAGCTGAGGCCATATGGTGATAGGTTGGCCAATCGTTCTGAATCAGTAATCGGCCCTATCATTAAGAGATAATGAGAATAACTGCATCAGCCAAAGGTCTTCTTGCACAATGCGGTAACGAGTTATTTGTGCAAGGAGAGTCAGTTCTTCAAGTTGGTTGAATGGGTCATCCCTAGGAAGGCAATGGAAATGCTTAATCAGATTCAGAACAGTCGGTTTGATGTTTGAGTCCTATTCAGGTATGACACCACCAGTCTTTCCTCATAATAGGAAGGATCATAAAAATCCTTTAGAGGAATGACAGGCTACTGATGAGGTGGTGGTTTGGCCAGTGGTTGGATAGGATTGTGATATTCCAAGTCAACAATTGTTGATTGGCTTGAAGTTAAGCAATATGCTTAGTCATAGAGTAGAGAATAGGCAGGGGCCTTGCTGTTGAGATTGAGGCATATTAGCATTAGGAATTTCCAAATGTGGGAAGTCAAAGGTGGTAGGGTTTTGGGTGGAAGGGTCAAAATTGGGATTAGTAGTGGGATTAGAAGTGGGATTGGAGGTGGATGTGGATGTGTTAATGGACCTATTTTGTTGATTTTCCATTTTTTTAGAAGAAGACAAAAAAAGCGATCTTTTGGGGTGGGGGGCAAAATGAAATGGTCCCTCCAAGTATGGAGTTTGGGACCGTTGCCAATGCATAAAATGGAAGAACGGGAGGGGAGGAGAAGATATGGAGATGGAGATGAGAGAAGTGCGTGATTCAAACTACCAAGCCTAGTCTTCCTTAAGCTTCACTCCTTAAAACCTAAGATTTAGGAACTTGATGATGATGTCATCATCAGCCATATCTAGCTTTATTTAGTCACATTACATTATTAAATGCTCCAACATAATAGCTAGAGGACCATAATTCATTGCATAATCATTCTAACAGAATAACAAGAAAATAGGGGTAAAATTACAATTTTAACAACATATCTCAATTGCTGAACAATCAAGGGATTTCTCAGGGGTTAATTAAAGGTCAAATGGTCTTAAATGTCTAACAAGTAGGTCCATGCAGATAGAAATGATTTTCGTACATTTTGAGAATTAAATGACATCTGAAACCCTAAAAATGGACTGCTTAATCTACTAAGGTTCTAGACAGGATAAAATACACGTAAACCCTCTAAAAATCAAAGAAAAATATTCTCTAGCATTTGGTATGCCTGATTTGAACATTGGAACCTATTTTGACCTAAAGTAGTCGCAGACAGACAATTGCCCTAATTTAGGTAAGTGTGCAATTTAAGCAACAAAACTTGGTCAAAAATAAAATCCGACTTCACCATTAGATTCTTGGGTCCAAATTAGGTTTGCATCAAAATTTGGGCTAAATTTGAGATCATCTTGACATAGTTTGCAATTTGGTCTTATTTGAGTCTTCTCTCTCACACCCGTAACCCTAGCTTTCGAAAGTATTTGTGTTTACCCCCCTAACTTCATCTCCTTCTTCACAAATTGGTCCCTGCCACCTGTAATTTCCTAGATCCTACTCCGGCGATATTCAAATAGGAGGTTCTCCCTGATTTCTCGCTCAATCCCTTCCAAAATTGGAAGGGGGATTCCTAAGAACATATACAATTTGAGCCACATTTTGGGGCTCTAATTTGTGCCCAAATCCTCATGTGAATCCTTCGAAGAGTTGGATTTCCAACTTCGACAAGCCTTCCAAGCTTGGAAGCTTGGCTTCTAAGCTCCAACAGCTCCCTAAGGCCTATATAAGGATCCTTATGGCCTACTCATTCTCTTCAGCAAGGTTTGGGGCCAAAACCCTATTCAAAACTCCACCTCCAGCCCCACTCTGCCTTAGCTCCGGTGAGCCTCTTCCTTCGTCATCTATGGCCTCCCAATCGCCAACTTGGGAGCACCAATATCTTCATCCTCCTCATCTGCGCCTGGTGTGCCAAAGCTAGGGTCGTTCCTTCCCGTTCTTCCTGGCCATCCCCCTCATGGAGGATTCATCTTCCTCGACACCGACCAATCAAAGCTGGTGGCATTGTCCCTCCTTTCATTCACTTAGAATAGGTAGTTAGTTTCCTTAGTTCTCTTAGGTTAGTTTTACACCTTCATAAACCAAAAATATCCCCTCGATGTCTACAGAAGCCACCTTCATCTCCACCTTCGGTGACATCACCGGTGAGGGTTTCTGCTCGCCTTACACACTCAAACCCCTTACCAACCGGTCTATGACCTTCGCCTCACCTTCTCGCACAAAACCCCCATATCTATTCCACTATTCACCCACTCACAACCACCATCACACTGTCTTCTCCATCACCGACCACCCTCTACACGCTGCCATCCTCGACAAGATCGTCACCATCACCTTCGTCGTACTATGGAGAAGCTAAGGAGCCAGTTAACTAGGGCCCTCGAGCCTATATTCATGTTTGAGGTCTTCGTCGATTTTCCACCACCACCATCCTCAGCCACGACAGCCTCCTCCAACGTCGAGATGACCTAGTGCTACTCTCAATCGATGTGGCTACATCCCAGGATCTGCTCTAGCTCTTGGATTACAGACTCCAAGCTACAGCAGCTACAATTTGAAGACTTCCACCTCCAGCTGCTGCTTGCTGTGAGCGAGGGAAAGTGTGGGACTTTAGTCCCACATCATTAACCACTGAGCAAACGCAGTGACATAAATTGGAAAAGTGTCTACGGCTAAGCACCTCAAGACACTCATGGGGGTGAGGTCCCCCACAAGCCACTGATGCCTCGCCTGTGACACCTTGCACGCGGACCTGGCTCTGACCCATATACGCACCTATGCTTGTGAACACCTCGGTTGCTACCCCACTATAAGCAGCCCTGGTCTCAGGTGTGCTTTGATCTGATACCTGATTGCCCAGTTATCCCTGAGATATTGAAGGGAAAGAACAAGAGAGAGAGCACAGGGTTGAGGGGGGTTTTGCTCTTTACTGTTCTCGACACTTAGTCGATTTTAGAGGAGAGTTCCCCCCTGTGAATCAAAATGGCCGAAGAAGAGAAGGAAGAAGTGACAGAGCTAAAGATGAAAAGAAGAAAAAGATGAACAACAGCAGTAGAAGAAAAGGAAGATTGAGCACTGTAGCTGCATCAATTAAGACATTTGATTGCAAAATCAAACGTCTGATTATCAGCTCCATATTAATTGTATTGAGTAATTGTTCTATATGTTACACTTCTAATTGGTGATCCAAATCACCATTATTTTTTCTCGATTAGTTTTTACTGTTCATATACTCATGCCATATATTGCATATTAGATTTTGAGTAATTAATTGTGCACGTTTACATTGTATATTGAGATTAGCGCATAAATGCAATACTTGCTCCCTATGTTCGACCTCGGACTTAAATTCGAGTTAAAAATTTTATCTGTTGTTTAAGCTATTTTTGAGTAATTATTACTACAACAAATGCATCTTTTAAAACCTCATTCTAGCCCCCATACAACAGAACCCAATATGTAAGAAATCAGCAAGTGAACCCAATCCCCAAAAGAGAACCTGGTTAGACTCAAGAGGTGGCTTGGGCCTAAGCATGTCTTGGGAAAATCACTAGGGGCTTGTGTAAACCCACACTCTAAGTCTATTGCTATGTTGTCTAAAGGAAGTAAGAGCACTTACTGATCCTTAAATATTGGATATCAAGCCTAATTGAATGAAGTCCTTAAGTCGTCAAGTGACAACTTGTTTTAAGTAAGGCATGGGTGTCTAAATGTTCATGGGAATGTGGAGGGCATTAATTGTGGTAATGCCCTGGTATTTCAAATTTGTCTTAGTGTGTGTAGGATTGGAAAAGTGATTCCAAAAGCAATTAAGTTGTCACACAAATTTGGTGTATTTCTGTTTTTTAGGATTTGATTTAGCATATTATGTTTTAGGGTTTTCTTTTTAAGCTTTCAATGAGGTTGGATATGCTACAAACAAAGGGAAATGAAGTTGTATTAGTGAAGATAATTTTCCTTTATATTATGGGACTAAAACTTTGAAAAGAAACCCTAATTCAGTTATATCCTTAAATAAAATTTTACAACTATTTGCACCTCAAAACACGCTTGTAATAACGCCTTCTTGTGCTATTTTCTAGCATTAACATTGCATAATAGGATCCTGTAATTGCATTTGTAAAAACGCTTGCATGCATGCATTTAATCAAGAGAAGAAGAGGACTGAAACAATGGCTTGCATAGTTACATTTTATCTCTAGTGCCTCCTTGCAAATTCCACCTCTTTTTATTTTTTTCTCTCTTGATTTCTTCTTTTCTTCTTCCCACGACTGCACTTCTTCCTGTAGCAGCTGCATGCATTTACTCCATGTCACTTCTCCCTGCCAATGCTGCTCCCTACAGCTGCAACTCCCGCACCCTCTCCCTGCTGCAGCCAGCACGCCACTCTCTCCTCCTCTATAAGAAGCTGCAGCTTCTTCCTCACGAGACAGGCTACTGCACGAAGCCACCCCGCAGCTCCACCACCTTCCTCTCACCCATTCTCCCCTCCCATACGCCGGCCCTCCTTCGAGGAGACACCCGGCGAGCAGGAGAACCCACTGTGGTGCACACCACCATAGTGGGAACACCACCACCCAGCTCTTCAACAAGCCGGTGGGCGTGGTGTCTTCCTTCGTTTCATTTTTTTTCGTCTCACGCCATTGCTGCCGCTTCAAGCTCCGAAGCTTGAAGCCGCAGCAACAGCAGCCACGCAGCAGCAGCCATGCAGCAGCACCAGGTCCCCCCACCTCCTCCGCGACCGTCCACGCAGCTGCCCTTCGACTTCGCGCGTGCTTGCAGGGCCATTCCCCGCTCAGCCTCCGTCCTGTCGACCCTGCAGTTGCACCCGTAGCCCTCTGCCGCGCGAACTACAGTGGCTGGCTACGGCCTCGCGCCGCCCCCTGTCCTCCACGACCCTCTGCGACCACCAGTAGAACTCCTCCACGCTCGCTCCTCCATGCCTTCGCCCGCCCGTCGCCTTCGCGCACGCCTGCAGGAACCCTACGCGAAGCTGCGCCCGCACCCGCCGTCTTCAAATGTCTGCCTCCACCTTCAGACGGCGCGACGTCAGACATCCGCCGGAGGCGGCAGACGTCTTAACTCGCGCATCCACGATCTGTCGCTCGCCCGCTCTCTCACTCTCTGCCGATCTCTCCCGCTCCCTCTCTCTCTCACGTATACTCTCTCTCTCTCTCCCGCTCTCTCTCACGCATTCGCTCTCTCTCTCTTTTTTCTCTCTTTCTTTCTCTCTTTTTTTAACTTACTCACAGCAACACACACACACACCTTCACCGACGCACACACACCTTTACTCACACATACTCACACCACACACACACTTATAGTAACATACATATTTATACAATATATATACATATATATATAATATATATATAGCTACTTATATATATCTATATACTTATACATATACTTATATATATATATATATATATATATATAGTTATATACGTAGTATATCTATATATTCATGTATACATATATATATAATATATCTATATATATATATATATATATATATATATACACACACATGTATATATATATCTATTTTCTTATACATATACTTATATATATTTATACACATACTTATATACATATATATATATATACATATCTATATACTTCTATATATACACACATATATATATATATATATCTAGATACATATATACTTATATACATATATATATATACATCTATATAGTATTATATATAAATATACTTATATACATATATACATAGCTATATAAATATATACATACATATATATATATACATATACACCTATATATATATATATATCTATATATATCTATACATATATACCAATACATATATATATATATATTTACTTATATATATGAATATATACTTTCACGTTATTTACTATACGCTGTATCGCGGGAATATCTGCACCAGTTGCTGATATTCTTCGATACATGCGTACAAAAAGTGTGGACACATTCATCATCCATCCTCCATCCACACTCCATGCGGCACATAGTCATGTTGGTTGCATCTTTCTAGACGACTATCGACCCAACACGGTGCTACACTCCATCGCCACCTCCACCCCCACCCCTTTATATATATACTACATATAAATATATATCTATAGCTATTATATTTACTTTCTGTCTGTTAGCTTCCTTCTTAGTAAAAGGATAAAAGAAAATACATAAAAGAGAAAAGATAATCTTTGACTTGCAGGTACTTCGTCTTGCGAGTAGCAAGACCCGTTTTTGACCCTATTTTGGCTCAAAGCCAAGAACCCATTTTTCAGGGTGTGCCTCAAGGACCAAGATTATCAGAAAAAAATTTAAATAGAAAAAATACCAAAAACACAATAAACAAACGGAAGAGACTCGTTGCAGGAAAGGCATAGAAACTCAACTTGTACCCCACTTCCCAGAGTTCGACCCTGGGCCTAAAAGTGACAAGATAAAATCAATTAGGCCAGGTTAAAAATTTTTGTAAAGAGATGGTTAGGTCCGAATTAGTTTAACCACTATATACATTTCAACAATAAAATCATCATATTAACAACCTGTCTGGGCCGACCCATCAACAACTAATGAATATCTTTCACGCTTTCCGTTTTAAGTATTGGACCAAACAAGGCAAACAACAGCACAAGTGCATGGAAAATCAAACAAGGATTCCAAAAAATATATTTTTTATTTTAGGAAATTTTTTGATATTTTATAAAGATTTTTCTTCATGCTGGTGTCCAAATCCAGAAATGATACCTAAGGGTATTTTGGACTTTTCAGTACCACCACTGGCCACCAAAAATTTTGTGATTTTATATGATCTGTAGAATTTCAAAAGGATTCTGGAAAGCTCAATTTTACAAAAATTAGATTAGTAAAAAAATTCCTAAAATTCACAGACAGTATCAAAATAGGGAGATTAGAGGAGATGATCCCTCTGTAGTCCATAAACTTTTAAAGATTATATACAAACCCAATTTTTCTAAAATTTGGCAAAAATGTTCCCCACTGATTTGAAATCACAGTGTGAAATTTCAAAATTTTAGGAGGCCTGTTGATGTAGACACAATTATTGATTGTAAAATGCGAATTTATGCATGTTCCTAAGTTTAGATTTGCATTTCATGTTATACATATTGCATAGCATGCATTATTCTTCATTTAGAGTAGTTGTATATAATTTAGGTTAATTACCTCCTTTTTGTGGTCAGGATAGAGGGATATTTATCTCAGAGCCTACTTAAAAAAAAAGAAAATAAAGAAGGAAAAGAAACAGAAAAAAATAGAAAAAGGAGAAAAAATAACAAATAAAACCACACTTTGAAGAAGCTTAGATACCACGATTTGAGAGCCTAGAAAGGATGTGAATCATGTTGAATTGCGTGGACAAAACACATCAATGTGTTTGCAAACCCGTAGCATGATTGGAAAGTAGTAAACACTATTTCTTCTCTTGAATATGTGGTGGAAAATATGAATTATAGCTCTAGGAATTTTCTTATCTTTTCTCTTGTCTCTTGTATGCAAACAAAGAGTCCTATGGTCATTTTATAGAGTTTAGGACCTAGGATACTCATCTACTAGACGTTGGGATTTAATTCCCGACGTTCATATTGTTGGAATTAATATTTCAGCCGTTCTATTTTGGGCCAACGGCTAGCTGGTACCGGTACTAAAGTAGCTGTACTAGTACTAGCAGCTCACTGCCACTAGTAGATGTGTCCTTATACCGGTACTCATCATGGGTACTGGTACTTGTGACTCCCAGGTTTGAAATTCCTTGGGCAGAGTAACCGACATGTACTGATACTCATCATGGGTACCGATACTTGTCAGGTTCAAGCCAGAATTAAACCTTCAACCTGTGGCCGACATGTACCGATACTCATGGTTAGTACCGGTACTTGTTGTTCACAGTTTGAGATGAATTCTCGAACCTGTGCCTTGCAAATACTAGTACTGATCAACAATACCGATACTTGCTTACAAGTACCTATTTTAAGAAATTTAATCAATTATGATCTTCTAAAACAAATGCCATATAAATTTTAATTTATCTCTAATTAATTTTTATGATCTAAGCTAAATTCTCTTATTAAGAGGCATACAATCTATGAAAACCTAAACTAAAAAAAACAAAGGATCGAAGATGATCTTCTCCTCGAAACATCCTTGTCATCCTCCATGATAAGAACTTTTTTTTCTCACCATCATGCCTCCATCATTTCTTGTTTGCCTTGCTCCGTCACCTAAATCTGAAAAATACTTAATGGCAAACATTAATCCATAATAATTTTATTAACACCAAAATAAGATGTGGAACAAGTTTCCAACAATCTCCCCCTTTTTGGTGTTGACAAAACTATCTTGCAAATAGATAAATTAATTTTTAGCAATGTTATAAGAAGGAAAAACTTTTAATTAAATCATCCCCCTAAATATATGCTCCCCCTAAAAATATTACTATTTGCCCTTTATCTTTCTCCCCCTTTTTGTCAAGCACAAAGAAATGAAGAAATATCATACTATAAAATTTACCCATAGTAAAATGGAGCTTGTGGATACCAACCATCTCTCATCCAAGATTCTTGGTCTTCATTCAACCTATAGAAAGGTTGAAGTATTCGGTTATGTACCATGAACACACATTGATTACTTTGATCTACTCCTACAAAACAAATATCTTTTCTAGGTATCCATTTTCTTGTGGGTCCTTTAGAGTTAGTACCTTTCAAATCCTTAGATTTATAGAACTTTTTAGTGTTAGATCTATAATTCATAGGATTTTTAGCCTTTTTATACATCCAAGCATGCTAATGCACATGTGATTTAGTATGTGTATTCTTTTTATTCTGAAATTTTCATTTTAAAGCTTCACAAAATTCAGTATTTAACCTAGTTGTTGTTTTGAGGCTATTTAAAGTACCTTCAAATTGCTCATAAATATCTTCTAATTCTACTATCTTTGCATGCAACTGATTGTTAGTCTCTTTTGACATTTCTAATTCCATTTCTAAACATGATTTATATATTCCTAATGTTTGATAATTACTTTTAAAACCTTATTTTCCTTTTTAAATAACTTAGCTTTATGATATATTTCTTCATATGCTTCTAATAATTCTTCAAAAGAGAAATCAAGGTTTACCTCATTTTCGTGTCTTCCATAGTTGCTACCAAGCAAAGATGTGTGATCTCGTCGTCATCAGGTTTGCTAGAGTCAGTGTCCTTGTTGGAGTCGCTATCATTCCATGTTGCTTTAAATGCTTTCTTCTTCTTCTTCTTGAGCTTCTTTGTTTCTTTACTATTGTCCTCCTTCTTGTTTAAGGGGCAATCCTTTCTCAAGTGGCCCTTCTTCTTGCACTCATAACAAATAATATTAGAAGAAATTTTATTTACTTGCTTACCTTGTTTCTTGAGGAATTTCTGGAATTTCCTAATGAGAATTTCCATCTCATCTTCGGATTCCGATGTTGAGTCTGAGTCCTCCTTGATTGCTCTAAAAGCAATGCTTTTCTTCTTACTTGTCGCCTTCTCCTCGTTCTTCTTGATATCCTCCAATTGGACTTCATATGCCACGAGGCTTCCAATTAGATCATCCAAGGGGAGAGTGGATAGATCCTTCGCCTCTTGGATCGCTGTGGTCTTTGGGGACCAATCACTTGTAAGAGATCTTAAGATCTTCCTTACAAGCTGCTCTTCTGTGAACTTCACTCCAAGGTTCTTTAGGGGGTTAACTATTTCCCCAAACCTTGTGTACATGTCTTTGATCGTTTCACCTTTTGTCATCCTGAAACACTCATATTCTTCGGTTAGAATAGAAATATGGGTTTCTTTTACCTTGTTAGTACCTTCGTAGGTGATTTGAAGTGTGTTCCATATCTCAAATGCTGACTCACATGCTGAGATATGGTTGAATTCTTCCCTTGACAATGCACAAAAAAGTGCGTTCATCACCTTCGTGTTTCCCGCAATCTTTTTCTTTTGCTCCGTTGTCCAAGCTATGCCTTCCTGCCGCTCCAGATCCATGTACTTCTCTTGAATGAGAGTCCACGAATCTTCATCCATGGCTTTGAGGAAGACTTGCATCCTCCTCTTAAAATACCCATAATCCAACCGATCAAAATAGGGAGGATGGGTCGACAATTGTCCTTTGGTGTGCCTTGTGGTTGATGCCTTCGCAAGTCGAGTTGTTACGTCTTCTTGCAACCGAGCTCTGATACCAAATGAAGAAGCTCTGATATCATGATTTGAGAGCTTAGAAAGGATGTTAATCATGTAGAATTGTGTGAACAAAGCATGTCAATGTGTTTGCAAACCTGTAGCATGACTAGAAAGCAGCAACACGATTTCTTCTCTTGAATATGTGGTGGAAAATATGAATTATAGCTCTAGGAATTTTCTTCTCTTTTCTCTTGTCTCTTGTATGCAAACAAAGAGTCCAAGGGTCATTTTATAGAGTTTAGGACCTAGGATACTCATCTACTAAACGTTGGGATTTAATTCCCAACGTTCATATTGTTGGAACTATTTTGGGCCAACGGCTAGCTGGTATCAGTACTAAAGTACCTGTACCAGTACTAGTAGCTCACTACCACTAGTACATGAGTCTTGGTATCGGTACTCATCATGGGTACCGGTACATGTGACTCCCAGATTTAAAATTCCTTGGGTAGAGTAACCTACTTGTACTGGTACTCATCAAGGGTACTGGTACATGTAAGGTTCAGGCTAGAATTAAGCCTTCAACCTGTGGCCGACATGTACCGGTACTTGTTCACAGTTTGAGAAGAATTCTCAAACCTATGCCTTGCAAATACCAGTACTGATGAACAGTACCGGTACTTGCTTACAAGTAACTATTTTAAGCGATTTAATCAATTACGTTCTTCGAAAACGAATGCCATATAAATCCTAATTTATCTCTAATTGATTTTTATGATCTAAGTAAAATTCTATTATTAAGAGGCAAACAATCTATGAAAACCTAAACTAAAAAAAAGCAAAGGATCGAATATGATCTTCTTCTCCTCGACACATCCTTGTCATCCTCCATGACATAATCTTTTTCTTCTCACCATCATGCCTCCATCATTTCTTGTTTGCCTTGCTCCTTCACCTAAATATGAAAAACACTTAATGGCATACATTAATCCATAATAATTTTGTTAACACCAAAACAAGTTGTGGAACAAGGTTCCAACACACTTCACCACAAAAGTATTGCCGGCAAGTTGTCATGGGTAACAACCTGTTGGCCGGTTATCCAGAGCCTAGGTCACAAAAATGTACAATAATTCCCTTAACACTTAGGAAGAAGCAGGGAAGTAGAATAAATCGGGGAGATATACACTGGGTTCGCCCTTGTGTTAACCCCATCAATAAAATAACTTGGGAGAAAGCTACCATTGATGAGACCACAATTGTGGGCTAAGTAAATGCTTAAATGCCTAATTATTAAATTAATATTTGCATATACATAGCATACTTGAATATATAAATAAATTAGTTTATAAATAAGGGCTTGCATGCATATTTATACATTCCATTATACTAACATGCATTTCATACATTATTTGAGATAAATTGTATAAATAACCCAATTTATTTTTTTTCCTTCTCGTAGAATGTGCAACTCCTTCCCAGCTCAATGCATCAAGCGCGCGTCGCTTCGCGCTCCCCCCAGCAACCAACAGCGATCTCTCCAAACTACCCCATTTGTTGGAGAGGATCTCGGCGAAAGAAACAAACTGAGAAGTAATTTAAAAAAGAGGCATATCCATCCACTCCCGGGGGCTGGATTGGGGGAAGCAGAACCGCACCACGGTGGACCCTGCGGGCACCGTGAAGCAGAGCCTACATTGTAGCCTTCCCACCGCTCTCACCGCAGCCATACCACGCGTGCGCCTTCTCACCACTCACACAGCTACCCCCTCGCATGCACCCTCCCAGCATGCACGTGCATCCACTCAGCGACAGCCTGTGCACGTGCTCCCTCAACGCCAGCAAGCCGCGTACCCTTGTGCACGCACATCCAGCCACCCACGCGCCAACGGCCCCTTCATCTTCTTCTTCTCTAGCAACAGAGAAGAGGAACCTAAACTTCACATCAACTCCTCCACACAAAGCCCGCACATCACGCCTCTGTTCAACGTGCCGTGGACTCCACCGCACTCATCTCGACTCCACGAGCGCGGTGGTCCACGTGCACGAATGGAGGAACCCATAGCCGATGACCTCCATCCCCATCTAGCGAACTCCGACCGCCTCTCGACGTTAGACCACCACCATTGGAATGCCATTCGCATCTTCGACCTTCACCGAGCTTCGCACAGCCATCTGTTCCTCCTCCTTGCATGCATAAGGGCTTCAAATGCCCTGTCTTGCTATAGTGAACTACCTATTAAAAGTTACATTTGCATGCCATTGGAAGTTGTGCGATTTTGGCTATTTCATTACTATATTCTGGTGGATTTGCAAGCATGCACTTATATTTTCGCATATTTGATTGATTCTTGCAATACATGTCAATTCACATTGAAATTTCATTCATAGTTGCATGCAATTAAGTATTTCCTCTACCACTACACCTGCGTCATTTAGAGATTTTGGAAGGTTGAGCTTTGATGCGAAATTTACATAAATAGTCAATAATTTTTCATAAAATTGCAAGTATATTTAAAGCAGCATGTCCATTGATTCATTTGGCGAATATTTCTGCAAACATGATTGTTTCTTATCTATGATTTATTATTGTTGTTCCTCCCTGTGGATACGACATCCTTTCTGTGGTTTAAATTGATATCTATTTTAATCTTTGATTGAGAGATTTCCACCACATAAATTACAACGGCATATCATTCTATTATATTAATCAAGCAAAATTCTCTCTACCAAATGGCGCCGTTGTTGAGGAGGCAACAAAGGTAATAGATTCTCCTAATTATTTCTGAGTATTCTGAGTTGTGCAATTATCTGATCATTCTTCATCTTTTTATGCTACAGAATCTAACGAGGCGACAGGCACAGTAGAGTGGTGACATCAACCTTGAGCGACGCCCACATAAGGAGAAGACGCAGGAGACCTGGATCTTGCTTTCGTAGGGGATTCTCCTTCGTCACAAATTTTCTTTCTGTCTTCTTGCCCTTGTAGTAATTGGGCCTAAATTTTTGGGGGTCTATCACCACATTCTTTAGCTTCTAGGGTTGACATTCTTCTCCGTGCGTGATTCATTTTTCTGCTTGCTTGCCTCTAAAACAAACAAATGAAAATATTGAGTTGCCTATTTAGGAGTTGCATGCCCTTAGGTGCACGCATTTAGGGGTGATTGAGCAGCATCTCATTGTTGCATTGCGAGCATATTGGCATGAAGATTGCTGAAGACAGGTACACCTTTCTAACTTTTGCATCCAGCTCCTGGTCACACATTTGCATACGAATTAAAATTAAAGACCACCAAATTTATTGAATTTACTAATTCAGTGGTCACCTAACTGAAATTGAGAGTAATAATCAGATTAGACCTTAAAATGAAATCACACTTGATCTGATTCAAAGGGACTTGTCTGCATTTTCAAAATAAAAAAGGATTTATGGTGTGATGCACACTTCTGACACTGAGCACACACATTAGGCACCACACTAAGGCTCGATCCCTTAAGGCTATAGTCATCGATCTCTTTATCAGTGCAGACCCTATCATGCTTTGTGGTGGTGGTACTATCTTTTGACTAAGGGTTTTGATAATTCACGGAGGGAGACAACCCTTAAAGGAATTAAAGGGTGGTTAAGAGGCACCGCATCTGCATCACCTCAAAGGAAGGGTTCACCCTACTTGCATCCCTTTATTCGTCCTTGGAGTAACTTCTCACTTGATCACCTGGGAGTATCATCTAAGCAAAGTATAGGTCCTATGGCACTCGAAGGTTGAATTAAGTCACGTAATTGCAGTGAATAACTTGTTTGGCCATCTATATCAACCAATTCTACCTTCGCAACAAAGAAGGTTAAGATCTTAAGTCATCACCCCTCCTATACCACTTACATGGGAACGGAGGGATAAGCCTTGACCTTTTGACCTATCTTTGGAGGGGAGGTTTCACTTACTCAATCAACAAGAACTTGAATTGTGATTGATATTGTATGCTTGGTAGATGCTCTCTTGAGGGCAGTCAAGTGTTTGATCCTGAGCCCGAGAGAATTCTTTGGAGAGCTCACCTAGGAGAGAAAAGAGAAAGCATGGCTGATCAAGGAGAAAATTAACAAAGGACCCTAAGGGATTATTTTATTCCAACCAACCAACCTGCACAAGCACTGAGACAATCGTTAGGGGATAATCCATATGAGATCAAGAGTAGTACCATATCATTGTTGCCCTCCTTTTATGGTACTTGTAGGGAGGACCACTACTAGCATTTGGAGGAATTCACCGAGGCTAGTTCCATGGTGAAGCTCCAGGGCTTTACTAATGAAGCCCTGATGAGAACTCTATTTCTATTTTCCCTAAAGGATAAGGGCAAGCACTGTTATCATACCCTCAATGCAAGGGTAAATGATTGGGCCACCCTTATGGGAGAATTCTTGAAAAGGTACTTTCCTATGAGTAAGACCAACCATTACAGAAGAGAGATTATGGGTTTTACTCAATAGGAAGGGGAGCAATTTCATGAGACTTGGGAGCATTTTAATGACATTCTTAGGTTATGCCCCCACCATCAGGTGCCAAGATGGCAGTTGGTCGAAAGGTTCTACAACGGATTATCTGAAAGATATAGGCAAATCATCGACGCAACTTGTGCAGGAACCTTCGTGACCAAAACTGAGGATCAAGCCTGGGCATTATTTGAAACATTAAGTGACAACTCCCTACATTTTTCCTATGCCTATCAAGAAAGAAAACCATCAATCTTGCAGAGAAAGATAGAGGCCCATGAGGCCAAGGCTTCTCAGGATTTGGCTTATGAGATTCAATTATTGAATAAAAACTTTGATAAGCATTTAGCAAAACTCGACATGAACTCGCAAGCAGCCTCTATCTTTCAGGGTTCAAGTGAATGCTCCATTTGCCAAAGTACAATGCATGGCACTACGGAGTGCCACCAGGAAAATCAAATCCCTGAGTTTATTTAGGCCGACTTGAATGCGGCCAAAGGTTTCCGCCCACCTCCTCGCAATAGCCCTTATTCCAATACCTATAATCCAGGGTGGCAAAACCATCCAAACTTCTATTGGAAGCAAGGTGATGTTTCTAACTCAGGGAATACATGACCCCTACCTCCCTAACCCATTTACTAACCATCCTATGAAAACCCTCCTCAAAATAAGCCCTCTGAGATGGATGAACTTAAAGCCATGTTGAAAGCAATGCAAGAGCATCAGAATATGGTCATCCAATCTCGGAATAAGATGATTACTGATATTCAATCCCAAATTGGTCATCTTAGTGAGGCAGTTAGGCAACGTGATTCGGGGAATCTACCTAGCTCTTCTGAGGAGAACCCTAAGGGGAAGGGGGTCATTTTCAGGGAGCACGCCAAAGTTGTGACCGTGCTGAGGAGTGGAAAGAAAACTGACAAGCTTAATAACACTCCCACGATTATCTCTCAGAATTCCCCTTCAACACCAGACCCGACATCCAACACCACCGAGGAAGAAACACACTGCTCTCCCTCACATGAACTCACCTACAATGAGGTTGTCGTCCATCCACCACCCCTCTCCCACCATGATGACCCCTCTACGCAGTAGCCGAGGGTGCCCTATGATAAGTCGATTCTTCACTTTCAAAGTCATTTGTAGTTCTACGTGGAGGAAGAATTGACTAATCAATTATTAAAATAACCACTCGCAGAAGAGCGGGTCATGTCCACAGGGAGGCAATCACGTATTTAAACACACACCAGTTAAAAATGTATGTTCACAGTTAGCTTCGACGAGAATCGAGCCAAATCTGCCTTCAGATTAAGAAAGCATCAAGATAACATGTTGAAATAGCAATTTTGAACAACTAAAGGATATTTTTTGCAATGCAGCTTAATAAAATAATAAAAAAAGTTGAAAATGGTGTAGAATGTAAATATTAATATAGCTTTTACTGTAGCAAAATAGGGGAACTTCTTTTCCTTGTCCGTGTGTGAGGAGGAGGCCGCAGTCGGGTGTGTAGAGCTCGGAGATAGTTGGGCTTGACGAGGACTACGTGTTGGCGGTGATGGAGCGTCGAACGGCCACCAGAGGTCTCGCTGGCGATGAGGAAGGCTGGCAATGGTGGTAGCAGCCCGCCAGCATGGGGGGCTGCTGTCGGCCTTCAGAGGGCGTGGCCTAGTTTTTGAGGTTGAGGTGAGTTCATTGATGTTGGTGGCATGAAGCTCCAAGGCTAGATGAGGCAACTGCATTGTGGGTGCTTTGGGTACCTTCGTCAACAGAGAAGAAGAAGAAGAAAGGTCGGCTAGAGTGAAGCACGTTGTGCGTGTGCTGCTGCTGGGTGCATGGGCAAGCGAGTGTTGGCAGGCTGCTTGGGTGCGTGGTGCTTTATTACGGGCAGCGTGTGCACACCACAGCAGTGGGCACGGGAGGTGCTGGAGGTGCTGCTGCAAGAGGTGAGGTGGGCCGACAGGTGCTGCTGCAGGAGCTGCGTACACATGTGGGTAAGGAGCTGGTGGTCGGTGCTGCACGCTGGCGGGCACGCCAGCTGCGTGCGTGGCTAGAGGCGCTGCAGGGTGCATGCGTGGGATGGTGCAGGGTGTGCAGGGAAGGCGCAAGGTGTTGGCGGGCTTGTGCAGTTGGAGGGGCGCGGACGTGAAGGAGAGGCCGGTTGCTGTTGTGCGTGGGGATGAAGCTTCAGACGTCCGAAAAACTTCCTGGACGTCTTAACTGACGGAGGAGATGAAAATGCAGGACATGGAGTTACGGCGGCTGCGGTGGTGATTACTGGTGATGGCAGTGAAGGTGGTGATGTTGATTCTGGTGAGGCACAGTGATGGAAGCATGGCCAAGGACACACGCTCATGGTGTTGGCACGAGTCCATCGGCTTGGAGCAGCGAGCTGTCACCTCGCCGGCCCACGGTGTGGTGGATCTCGACCTTGGAGACCACGGTGGTGGAGTGGGGTGGTGTCTCCACGAGCTCGGCTGCCTCCTCCTCTCCTTTGAGGTCAGTTGCCCCGACCAAGTCCAACACATCCGCTCCTCCATGAATGGGGCCTTGACTACGGTAGCTGAAGGAAATGCAGTTGTTGCTGAAAGAAGAAGAATAAAAATACTGATAAAATATTATCGTTATTTATATGCAAACCCTCAACTTTTATGTTAACTTAAATTAATGCATGCAATGCACCTAATTGGTTGACTAATTAAATGAATGCAGTTCTAAGTTAATTCTAAATGCATTTAAATATGAATGCAATGCATGAATTATGTAATTAAATTAGAAATATGAATTAATTTATTTACATCGTAATTTATGCTAAATAAATATTAGAATTAACTTAATGTCTAGGCACTTAAATACTTAAATAGCCAACAAATATGGTCTAATCAAATACCCCCATGCCTAGTTTTTGCTAGTCCATAGCAAAATTAAGCGAAACCTAGCACTCCAGGTAGACTAGCCAACCCAATCATTCTTCCTTTAGAAACATATTAAGTTCAGACTCTAGACCTAATGTTCTCAAGTAGTTGCTAAGTTATTGACTAGGTCGGCTAAAGACAAGTTGCAGGCACAAGTTTGCCTATTTTCTTACTCTACCCTATGGTTTATTGATCCCAGAGATTAAAGCATCCGTGCAAGTGCATTGGTCTAAGTTATTTGATTTAAGAAAAGATGATTTTTTTTTTTTATAATCCTCTAAGTCGAACCTCAGATCAGCTATCAACACGGTCTATGTTGGATTCATTGTCCCCATTACCATACCTGGAAGGGTGCCTGGCTTCCGATGCTTCGAGATAGCACCACCCATAATGACCCCAAGAACTCCTGGCAATCGACACTTCAAGATAGTATCACCCATGGATTTCTTAAGTGAATTCAGGCCTATGGCAATTGGCACTTCGAGATAGGGTCGCCCATGGTACCTGAACCGCACAATGCGCTTACATGCCCCCAGTAGGATGGATATCCTAAGAGACAAGTGCTGAGGTAATATGTTATCAACGCATTCTCAAGGTGAGTATATACTCCACCTCTCCTACGGCGGGAACTCTTCCAATTAAATTGTGTTTTCAAGCCTCTCCTATGTCAAAACTAAGAGAACCAAATCTCTTTTAAGAAAAAAAGAAATTAAGTTGATTACCAGACCAAGTGCGTGAAATTTGGATGCTTGGGTGACAAGGATCCATAAACCAAAAGGTAGAACAAGACTCCAGGTACTACCCCACCTTTTAACTCAAACCCTAGCTTTCCTTCCTCAACCTCTTGAGGAATGATCCACAACTTAACTCCTACTTAAGTTTTTAAGTCTACAAAGGACCCTAAAGGTCTAAAGCTACTAGCTCTTTTAGCTTCTAAAGTTTGACCCTAGAATTAACTTAGTCTAACCTAGAGTTCGAATTTGCTTAAGAATGCCGGACCTAGCCAGTTAAGCTCAAAACTTTTTTTTAAAATTATTTCTTTATTTTTATTTATGTAGATTTTTTTTTAATGCAAATGTTTGCAATGAATGCGCTATGCTATGTATATCCCCAAGTACCCCACCCCATGTCTAAAATCTGCAATGTCCTCATTACGTAGAAGGATAATACCTAGGTCAGAGCTGGGTTGTTGTTCTTTTGTTAGCAGCCGAGTAGCCAATGAACCTGCAAATCAAGTTCAAGGATTGCAGAAATAGGCCCTAAAAATGAGAAAAGTAATGCTGGCCTAGAAAATAGGTAACCTAGGATGTTGGCAAGCTTATGATGAATCCCGATAGCAAATGCTCGCCCAACCAGGATGGGAATAAAATCTTCCCAGGTCACCAGAGGAGGTTCTAAAGGACAAACTAGTATAACAACCTCCAAAGGGGTAGGGGGAGGATGACAAGGATCCTCCAAAAGGAATGGGGAAGGAATGGTGTAGAGATAAACTCCCAAGGCAATGGACTGACTAAAGAAATCATCAATCCATACCCGATACTCCATTATGGGAAATATTGGTTTGTTAAGCCCCCCTGTCAGAACAAAAGTGAGCAATTCTCTATGGCAAGGATCATCTAGGGTGTCCAAGATTCGAGGTTGCGGGATGTCCATAAGATCTAGGTTGAGTTTAATCAGCTCGGTGTCCGTCCCTAACACTCTTTCCAAATCCTCAATTGCATCCCAAGCATTCCTTGCACCATCACATGTATCTTCCTGCCCTTCATCAGGAGTCACAATTTCACCTTCAGGCATAAGCGAATCAGAGGGTGACTTCGAAATAAATGAAGGCAGGTTGGAAGCAACAGATCTAGAGATTATCCTATCAATGTCATCCCCGAGTTTTTGTTCTTTACTCAAATCTTCCCCAGAGTTTATATGTGAATCCACATAAATCTTAGAAGTTGCTTCCAAATTTTCCATCATTTCATCATGAGGAGAAATATCATCAATGGTTGTGCTAAGGAAACCTAATTTGGCCAAATTTGTGACATCCTTAGGGGCTAACTCTTGAAATAAGACATAATCACCCTTAGTGTCACTCCAAATCTTAAATGTAGGTTCCTCATATAATTCGCCTTTCTCCTCATCATATGATTCATCATATACCTGAGGTCTAGAATCATTTAATATCTTAGCAGATCCCCTAGGGTACTCTATCTGAGGTAAAATGTTTACACTGGTAACATCAGACTCCTTAGATAGGTCAATTTCTTGAGGGTTAGGTTCCCTAAGGGTGGGCTTGAGTTCCATCTTGTGATCAGAAGGGAGGGTAGGATTAACAATTTGACTTCGACCTACTTCATCAAATGTCACGAAAATACTACCATCTGGGTCGAGGTCTTCTAATGGTACCATCATTCCCTTCTTTTGACTCTAATATAATTCAAGTGGATACTCAACCTTATCATCATCTTCCTCGGGTTGCCACCTTTCTTCATCCAATGCATAGCTACTTTCATATCTATCTTCCTCCCATTTAAGGCATGGATCTCTCAAGGAACTGTCATCTAATGGGGAGGTTCCAAAATCGAACCTTCAAAAGTAGCTATTCTCCCATACATAATCCCCAAAATTTCCCTCCAACATAAAGTGTAGCTCTCCAATGGGAGATGCATCTATTATAGAGGGGTGTATGTCATCCTCAATGGGGTGGATTGGGTGGCTAATTTCATCTCTTTCTTGTTGGCCTGCTCTCGAAGATTCTCCAACAATTCAATCATTTCGTTTTGCATTTTCTGTATTTCCATCTTCAAGGAGGAGAGGTCATTTCTATCATGAGAGAAGTCAAGCTCAGGCTTATAGTACCCAGGAGTGTCCGTCCAACCATTATAATTATTCAGGGAGGATGGGTTGGGTATTTTCATGGTGTGTGGGATATTGGGCAAAGCAAATCCCACTCCTAGGTTCTGCTCACTGATTTGGGGCTTAACCAGGACAATACTCCTATAATAGGAGTAAAATGGATCCCAATGATTGTCATTATGTCCATCAAGGGATGGACCATCTCAGCATATGGGATCGAAGAATGCAGAGTGGGGGTGAGGGTGTGGGCAAGATATGAAAGGATGAAAATCAATGTGGTCCATTCTAACTCACACCTCAATCAGAATTCCCCAAGCAAAACACAATTCAAAGATGATTTTTTACATCTTTCCCAATTAGGCTTTTGATTTAAGTCAGATTGAAGGTGACAAAGCAAGTTGCCCAATCAATTACGTGCCTATTGTCAACCTTCGAAATGCCTAAAAGGACCTAGTTAGAGCTTAGGTATTCTTCCCTAAATCTCAAATGGTAAAGCAAATCCAAAGACAGAAGATCAAGGGATGCAAGTAGGCCTAAGCCTTCCTTTGAAGCTGTGCTTTAGCAGTGCTTCTCAACTACCCCCAAAAATCCGTGACAGGGTATCCCCCTCTTTGGATTTACAAAACCTTGATCTCAGGTTCCAAACACTTCATAATCTAATGGTAGGAGGGCTCTTATCTTAGTCGTTCCAAGACTTAGGAGTGTCTAAATGCATGCTGTGGTGCAAAAAATATAAGTGTGCATACACAGCAAAAAATTTTGAATCGCACACCACGTTTGAAAATCAAGTCCTTGATTTTTAGATGTCCCTCCTTTAATTAGTCCTTTTTCATGAGTATATGTGACCACTTGTTGGATCGCTTCAAGACAAATTATGTGGTCTTCAAATTTACTCTAAATGCAATGCGTGATCAAAAATAGGATGCAAAGTAAGAGAATGCATACCTTGCTTCCAGCAATCAACGATGTGAGAATGCACGCAATGTAGAGAAGTAAATCTAGAGGCTGCTCATACAGACCAAAATGGTTCGTCCTAGGGGTAGGCAACTTCTATTAGGTAGCTCATTTTTTTTTTTAACTACTTATGCACAAGCAAATAAAAGTAAACAATCCACAAAATGAATTAAAAACCAAAATCTAAAGAAAAGGGAACAGGCCCCCAAAAATTACCCAACACGGGCCTAAAACAAAATTAGGGAACAAACCCCTCAAAATATACCCCCGAACAAGGGTTTCAAACCAAATGGGCAATGAAAAATTAAGTCTAAAGTCTTAATCCTACTCTAATCAAATCAGCGACTAAATTTATAGAGATGATCGTCCCATTTTCGCACTTCCCCTCATTCGCAAGGTAGCTCGACCAATTTCTCCTCTAGCGACGTCAAGGGTCGCCTCTCACGATGGCTGATTCCTCGCACAAATTTCTTGCACAGAAAAAAGTAATAAATGGTCAGATCACTGTGCAATGAGAAAAAACAAAATCAAGTGAAATTATTGCGTCTGTTGCCTCCCCAGCAACAGCACCATTTGACGAGTCGATTCTTCACTTTTAAAGTCGTGTGTAGTTCTATGTGGTGGAAAAATTGACTAATCAATTACTAAAATAATCACTCGCAGAAGTGTGGGTCGTGTCCACAGGGAGGCAATGATGTTTTTAAACTCGCACCCGTTAAAAATGTATGTTCACAGTTAGTTTCGACGAGAATCGAGCCAAATCTGCCTTCAAATTAAGAAAGCATCAAGAGAACATGCTGAAATGGCAATTTTGATCAACTAAAGGATATTTTTTGCAATGTAGCTTAATAAAATAATAACAAAAGTTGACAATGTCATAAAATGTAAATATTAATATAGCTTTTACTGCATCAAAACTAGGGAACTTCTACCCCTTGTTCGTGCTCGAGGAGGAGGCCGCGGTCGGGTGTGCGGAGCTCGAAAGTAGTTGGCCATGACGAGGACTACACGTTGGCGGTGACGGAGCGTTGAATGGCCACCGGAGGTCTCGCCGGTGACGAGGAAGGCCGGCAATGGTGGCAGCGGCTTACTAGCGTGGGCGGCTGCTGTCAGCCTTCAGAGGGTGTGGCCGAGTTTCTGAGGTCGAGGCGAGTTCATTGATGATGATGGTGCGAAGCTTCGAGGCTAGGTGAGGAGGCTGCGTTGTGGGTGCTTTGGGTACCTTCGTCAATAGAGAAGAAGAAGAATAATAAGCCGGCTGGAGTGAAGCCCGCTGTGTGTGCGCTGCTGGTGGGCAGGCGAAGTGCTGCTGCTGGGCGCGCGAGTGCTGGCAGGCCGCTTCAGCGTGCGGGTGCTTTACTGTGGCCAGCATGCGTACACCACGGCAACGAGAGCGGGAGGTGCTGGAGGTGCTGTTGCAGGAGGTGAGGCACGCCGAGGGCTGCTGCTACAGGAGGTGCGTACGTGAGCGGGTGAGGAGCTTGTGGCCGGTGCTGCACCCTGGCGGGTGCACCGCCTGCGTGCAGGGCTGGACGTGA
The DNA here is from genome assembly GCA_037157565.1 of Thalassia testudinum. Lineage (NCBI taxonomy): Eukaryota > Viridiplantae > Streptophyta > Magnoliopsida > Alismatales > Hydrocharitaceae > Thalassia > Thalassia testudinum. The sequence goes on from JAZHRO010000014.1 coordinate 65,666,494, forward strand.
TGCAGGGTGCGTGCGTGGGCTGGTGCAGGGTGTGCAGTGAAGGCGCGGGGTGCTGGCGAGCTTGTGCAGCTGGAGGGGCGTGGGCGTGAAGAGAGGCCGGTTGTTGTTGTGAGTGGGGATGAAGCTTCAGACGTCCGGAAAACTTCTCGGATGTCTTAACTAATGGACGAGATGAAAATGCAGGACATGGGGTTGCGGCGGCTGTGGTGGTGATTGCAGGTGATGGCGGTGAAGTTGGTGATGTTGATTCTGGTGAGGCATAGTGATTGAAGCGTGGCCAGGGACACACGCTCACAGTGTTGGCATGAGTCCACTGGCTTGGCATCGCGAGATGTCAGCTCAGTGGTCCACGGTGTGGTGGATCTCGGCCTTGGAGACCACGGTGGTGGAATGGAGTACACAGTGGTGGAGTGGGGCGGTGTCTCCATGAGCTCGGCTACCTCGTCCTCTCCTTTGAAGTCAGCTGCCCCAACCAAATCCAACACATCCTCTCCTCCATGAATGGGGCCTTGACTGCGGCAGCTGAATGAAATGCAGCCGTTGCTGAAAGAAGAAGAATAAAAATAATGATAAAATATTAGGGTTATTTATATACAAACCCTCTACTTTTATGTTAACTTAAATTAATGCATGCAATGCACCTAATTGGTTAACTAATTAAATGAATGCAATTCAAAGTTAATTCTTAATGCATTTAAATATGAATGCAATGCATGAATTATGTAATTAAATTAGAAATATGAATTAATCTATTTACATCCTAATTTATGCTAAATAAATGTTAGAATTAACTTAATGTCTAGGCACTTAAATACTTAAATAGCCCACAAATATGGGCTAATCACCCAATCTAGAGCGCCTTCCTACTATTGGGGAATCTTCTGTTGGCTAGCCTAGAGCCAAGGATAGGACAGAGGAGATTATGGACACTTTTAGGCAAGTCCAGATCAACTTGCCTCTGTTGGAAGCTATTAAACAGATCCCGTCTACGCCAAGTTTCTAAATGACCTGTGCACCCAGAAACTCCGATCTAGGGGATAGGTCCAAGCTAAAATCATCCTGCCTGACCATGTTAGCTCGGTTCTCCAACATGGAACACCCCCAAAAATGAAAGACCCAGGGGCCCCATATATTTTAGTGGTTATAGATAACCAACACATTGACGAGGCTCTGCTCGGTCTGGTGGCAGGGGTGAACATTTTACCAAGCTTTGTCTATGACCTTTTGGGAGGAGGTGAGTTAAAACCTAGTCCAATCATCCTCCAGGTCGCAGACAGATCACTTAAGACACCTCGGGGATTACTGAAATATGTCATGGCGAGAGTGGAGGACTTCTTCCCTGTTGACTTTCTTGTGTTAGATGCTGACCCTTCTAATAAGCCCACCAAGCCATCCATTATTTTGGGATGCCCCTTCTTAGCCACAGCCAACACCTCTATCATTTGTAGATCAGGGGCACCTAAAATGGGCTTTGGGAAAACGAAGGTCCGATTGAATGTTTTTGATACCTACAAGCAATCTGAATTTGAAAATTGTTCTCATATTAAGGTTGTTGATGAAATAATTGAGGAGACTACTCTAGCACTCTTATGCAGAGATTCCCTTTAAAAGGTCATATCTAATGAACATCCTTCGACTGTTGAAGAAACTAAAGGGGAAATACCCAAATTAGAAGAGTTGCTGGGGATACACATGGAGTCTCTGTCCCCACCCTAGACCATGAAGGTAGACCTGCTACCTGAGGTGGGGATGTATCAACTTAAACCCTCAATCCAAAATGCTCCAGAGTTGGAGTTGAAACCCCTCCCGAGCACATTGAAATATGCTTTCCTTGGCCTTAATGACACACTTCCCATTATTATCTCATCTGCATTCTCTAAATTGCAGGAGGGAGCTCTGCTTGAGTGTCTACAAAGGCACAAGGAAGCAATTGCTAATATTTAGGGTGTTGCTCCCTCACTTTCCAGGCATCATATATACACGGATGAGTTCATGAAACCTTTCCTAGACATGCAGAGAATGCTCAGCCGCAATATGTAGGAGGTTGTTAAAAAGGAGATTCTGAAATGGCGAGATGCTGGGATTATTTATCCCATCTCAGATAGTAAATGGGTCAGCCCTACACATGTGTTGCCCAAGAAGGCAAGAATCACTGTGGAAGAGAATGAAGAATGAGAGTTGGTGACCACTAGACCCTCAACTGCTTGGAGGATCTGCATTGATTACTGCCGTTTGAACACGACTACGTAGAAAGACCATTTCCCCCTATCGTTTTTCGATCAGATTTTGGAACGACTAGCAGGGAACAAGTACTTCTATTTTCTTGATGGGTACTCTGGGTATAATCAGATAGTCATTTTTCTTGATGATCAGGAGTGTACCACCTTCACGATTCCGTATGGCACATTTGTGTTCCGTTGAATGCCATTCGGGTTATGTAATGCCCCTGTCACTTTTCAACGTTGTATGATGGCTATCCTTTCTGACATGATTGACGAGTTCATTGAAATTTTCATGGATGACTTCTCCATTTACGGCTCATCATTTGATCTATACCTTTCGCACCTTGATAAAGTCTTAACCCGTTGCAAAAAGGCAAATCTGGTGCTTAGTTGGGATAAAAGCCACTTTATGATCCAGCAGGGCATGTGTTAGGGCATGTAGTTTCTGAGAGAGGATTAGAGGTGGACACCGCAAAAATTGATTCCATCTCTAAGCTTGCATCACCCTTCAATGTTCATCAAGTTAGGTCTTTCCTTGGCCATGCTAGATTTTATAAGCACTTCATTAGAGAATTCAATAAAATCTCTAAGCCACTCTGTGACCTATTAGCGAAGGATGTCTTCTTCGATTTTTAGAATAGATGTGGCACGACTTTCCAATTCTTAAAGGAAGCCCTTATTATCTTGCCGATCCTCCAAGCACTAGATTGGACCCTCCCATTTGCGCTAATGTGCGATGCTTTTGATTTTGCAGTGGGAGCGCTCCTAAGTCAAACGGTTGATGGCAAACCTCATTTGCTGCATTATGCTAGCAAGACCCTTACGGATCCTCAGCAAAACTACACGGTCACTGAAATGGGGCTTCTTGCTGTAGTGTTTGCTTTGGAAAGGTTTTGATCTTATCTTTTGGGATCCAAGGTTGTGGGTTCATTGATCATTCTGCCTTAAAGCATCTTCTTGCTAAAAAGGACACCAAACCTCACCTAATTCGTTGGATTCTAATACTTTAGGAGTTTGACCTAGAAACTAAAGATAAGAAAGGAGTTGAGAATGTGGTAGCAAATCATCTATCTAGGATCCCTATTGAGGCATCAAACCCAGCTAGCGGTATTCAAGAGACTTTCCCTGATGAGTCTCTGATGGCCGTGGAAGCCAAAACTCCTTGGTTCACTGACATAGTGAACTATTTGGTCACAGGCATTACCCCTAGGACTTGGGACAAGCTGAAGCGAGACAGGTCTCTTGCTAACGCTAAATTTTATCATTGGGAGGAACCCAAGCTTTTTATAATAGGCCTGACTAGCTTTTTTGCCGTTGTGTCCGTGACAAAGAACAAAGAATCGTTTTGAGTTTCTGCCATGACCTCCACTTTGGGGGACATTTTAGTGGGAAAAAGACTGCCCATAAGGTTCTTCAATATGACTTTTGGTGGCCCACATTATTCCGAGATGCACATACATATGCTGGCGCATGTCTATGTTGTCGGTAGATGGGAATCATCGGAAAAAGGGATGAGATGCCCCAGCAACCTATCCTCCCTGTTGAGATCTTTGATATTTGGGGCATCGACTTCATGGGTCCCATTCCTATGTCCTTCGGGATATGAGTACATCCTTGTGGCTGTGGACTTTGTATTGAAATGGATGGAAGCCATACCCACACGAACCAATGAACATTCTGTGGTCTTGGGTTTTGTTAAGGCTAATATCAGTTCTCGGTATGGGTGCCCAAGGATGATCATAAGTGATCTAGGACCTCACTTCATAAACGTACACTTCACAAGACTACTCTAAAATTTGGGAGTTAACCACATGATAGCCACACCTTACCATCCCCAAATGAGTGGACAAGTTGAAGTGCCTAATAGGGAGATTAAATGAATTTTAGAAAAAACTGTCAGGCCCAACCGTAATGATTGTTCTAAAAAACTAAATGATGCTCTTTGGGCCTACATAATAGCATATAAGACTCCCTTGGGCATGTCTCCTTTCCTGCTTGTCTATGGAAAGGCGTGCCATCATCCCATTGAAATCCAACACAAAGCCTATTGGGCTATTAAAAAAGTTAACTTGAATCTGGATAAAGTGGGAAAGGCACGTATGCTGGAGTTAAGTGAGCCTAAGGAGCTTCGTAATGAAGCCTATGAAACTTCTCAAGCTTACAAGCAATGTACAAAGGTCTTCCTTGATTTGCACATCATTAGAAAGACTTTTAAGCCCAACCAGGTGGTCTGCCTTTTCAATTCCAGACTTAAAGTATTTCCAGGAAAGCTCAAGTCCCGCTAGGATGGACCATACGTTGTTATCAGTACCTTCTCTCATGGAGCTATAGAAACTTGGAACCCTACTTCTGGTGCGAGCTTTAAGGTAAATGGCCAACGACTTAAACCTTATATTAGTCTTTCATAAGGCCAGGTTTTGGAGGGACTTTGGCATGAGGAGCCTTAGCTTCTCCCACTCTCCTACTCATGTGATATTCTTCTATGTGTGTATTTTTCCAATGAGGACATTGTCAATCTTAGGCATGCGGGGTATAACCTGAGGATGTTTATTGCATTTATAGATATTTGCATACATTCAAAATAGTGTATTTTTCACCAGAGAGAAAATAAATAATCTTTTATCTTCTTGAGCTGAATTGGTTAGTCCCTAGCAGAAAATTTATCAAGTGTTATGGAAGATTTTCATTTTGAATTGTTTCTTAAGTTTAGAATCCATTACAGTTACATTCACTTGCACATAGACTGTGTAGTAGATCTTTATAGAAAATCAATAAGCATTTTTAGTCTACTGAACCCTTGGATAGTTAATAGGGAGTCAAGCATACTATCTTCTATTAGATCCACCTCATATTTGTTAGAAGAAAGTAGAGAGATTACTGGTGTGCTAAGTCTAGTGCAAGGACTCTTAAGTTCTCGATAATTAGTTGATGATACCTCAGATTGAGGCATAGTTTTCGCTCTCTGTTACTATGTCCAAACATTGTGTGAATTCCTGAGAGCCACTAAATAAGGTAGATACACAGAGATGGAGTCCTAATAAAGTTATGACTATGGTGGATGGTTATGACCATCCTTCAAAGAGTCTTCGGCTGAAGGATGGTAATAGAGTCAAAGGTCAGAAATATGCTTGTCTTATCCATTCCTTCCTAGTGCTGAGAGTAGACACTTCCACCAAATAAGCCACACATTATCCTCTTGACCATCATCAGTCCTAATAATTCCTCATAAATAAAAGTCTACGTCGTGTTATGTTGATTTATAAATAAAGAAAAAGAAGGAAAAAGAAATAATTATATTTAGAAAAAAAGTAAAATGACAGAAAAGAGAAAAGAGAGAGAGAAAAGAAAAAGAGAAGAGTCCAAGTTTATAATTTTATCTTCGTTACGATGTTTCTGAGGCAACAAAAACACAATCGCGATCCACCAAATATGACCCATACCTACCTTTCAGTATTTGTAATCGCCCGAGTACTAGCTAAGGACTCTAACTTAGTTGTAGAGTTCTTAGGACTTTAGTTGAAGTGTGAATCCAAGTGAGGCCACCAAACAGTGAGTACATTTACTAAATATGGTGAGATTTGTGATCTAAGAAAGAAAAGAAGGAAAAGAGTGAGTACGGAGGAAAAGAGAGCACAGTTGTTCAGCCTCTCTCTGAGTTGACTTGTTTAATAGTCTGGAGATCTAGAGTTTGTAGTACTAGATTACGTGTAGCACCAGATGACTGTGTGCCACCAAATACAATTCCATTCAACTCGATACCTCCAACCTAAGGCAAAGACTCGGGGTCAAATTACAGATTATCTTCTACTTTATCCCCGAGGGAAGTAGTTGCCTATCCCAATAGAAATATTTACCAAGGGTAAAGTACGAACTCCAAATGCGAATTGGCTTTTCCCTTGGATCTGTTGTCTAGGTTATTATCACTTCACAGTTATCTGGATCTCTAAATGTTTGGAATAATAAAAGAAGAAATCTTTGTCACTTCCGTCACTTTTAACTTTTGCTATGGACTAGCAAAAACTAGGCATGGGGGCATTTGATGAGACCATAATTTTGGGCTAAGTAAATGCTTAAATGCCTAATTTTTAAATTAATATTTGCATATATATAGCATACTTTAATAGATAAATAAATTAGTTTATAAATAAGGGCTTCCATGCATATTTATACATTCCATTATAGTAACATGCATTTCGTACATTATTTGAGATAAATTGTATAAATAACCAAAAAGTTTTTTTCCTTCCAATTGAATGCGCAACTCCTTCCCAGCTTAACGCATCGTGCGCGCTCTGCTTCGCGTTCCCACCAGTGGCCAATAGTGATCTCTCCAAACCTCCCCATCTATTTGAGAGGATCTCGATGGAAGAAGCAAACAGAGAAGCATTTAAAAAAGGAGGCATATCCATCCTCTCCCGGGGGCTAGACCGGGGGATGCAGAACCACACCACGGTGCACCCTGCACGCACTGTGAAGCAGAGCCCGCACTATGGCCTTCTCACCGCTCTCACTACAGCCATACAGTGCACGTGCCTTACCGCATGCGCACCTTCTCACAGATCACACAGCAGCCATACCGTGGGCGTGCCTTCTTACCATTCGCACAGCAGCCCAACTGTGTGCACCTTCCCAGGGTCTGCATGCTTCCACCCAGCAACAGCCTGTGCACATGCTCCCTCAAGGCCAGCAAGCCACGCGACCCTGCGCACGCACGTCCAGCCACCCACGGGCCAACGGCCCCTTCGTCTTCTTCTTCTCCGCCAACAGAGATCAGGAACCCAAAGTTCACACTGGCTCCTCCGAATGCGGCCCGCACAAATGGCCTCCGTTCGACGTGCCATGGACACCACTGCACTCATCTCGACTCCACGAGAGCCACCACATCATCAGAAAAGCTGACGATAATCCATGCACACGTACAGAGGAACCGATTGCCATCGACCTCCATGTCCCCGTCCAGTGAACTCCAGCCACCTGTTGACGTGAGACCACCACCATTGGAATGCCCTTCGCATCTTCGACCTTCACCGAGCCTCGCACGGCCATCTGTCCCTCCTCGCACACACAAGGGCTTCAAATGCCCTTTTTTGCTACAGTGAACCCCCAATTAAAATGTACATTTGCATGCCATTGGAAGTTGTGGGATTTTGATTATTTGATTAATATATTCTAGTGGATTTGCAAGCATGCACTTATATTTCTGCATATTTGATTGGTTCTTGCCATACATGTTAATTCACATTGAAATTTGATTCAAAGTTGCATGCAATTAAGAGGTACTTCCTCTGCCACTACACCTTCATCATTTGAAGATTTTGGAAGCTTGAGCTTTGATGCAAATTTACATAAATAGTACATAATTTTTCATAAAATCGCAACTATATTCAGAACAGCATATCCATTGATTCATTTGGCAAATATTTCTGCAAACATGATTGTTGCTTATCTGTGATTTAATGTAGCTATTCCTCCCTATTTGTTTTAATGGCTGGCTAGTGAGTGTTTCACTCTTTTCACTAGATGCTTAGCACTTAGACTCCTTTTCGAGTCTTGGGTGAGTCGGGTAACCGTAAAAAGTTATCCTGGAACTCTCCAACTCCAAAAGTACAAAAAAATTAGAAAAGAAGAAAAGCAAAAAATGAAATGTATCTTCCCTTTTCCAATAAGGCGAGGACTTCGGTGGTCTGCATTCTAGCAGACACTCAGGTACTGTTGAGTCTTTGTAGTTTAGGACCTTAGTTGAAATTTTCTATTGTTAATAAACAACTTAGGCCTAAGCAATATAATCCTAATTCAGATTTTATACATCGCATGTAGTTTAATTTTGCTACGGACTAGCAAAAGATAGGCAAGGGGGTATGATGTAGACATAATTATCAAAGGTAAAATGCCTATTCAAGCATGTTCCTAGGCTTAGATTTGCATTTCATGCTGTAAATATTGCATAGCATACATCATTTTGCATTTTGAGTAGCTATATATAATTTAGGTTAATTGCTTCTTTTTTGTGGTCAGGAGAGAAGGATATTTATTTTGGAGACTTGGATTGATGATCCAACTGTACGGATCTGATCAAGATGACGATTGGAGTCCAATGCCTCCAAAATCTCCTCGATCAGAGTCCTATTGCACCATATGCAGTCCATGGAAGATCAACGGCCAAGGGACTAGGTGATATAACTCAGAGCTTCAAATGCCAAATCCGACTGCACAGATGGATTCGGGTCAACGATCGTAGCCCAACAACGTGAAAATGGACTCAATCCGACTTCTGTAGTAGCCCCTACAATGAAAAGAAGATGGATGACCTAGATCACGCCACGTGCCACAACCCAAGCCACCCATGTGCACGCACGTGCCACCACATGCACACATTAGTGTAGGCATGCGCACGCACAGTGGCAGACGCACGCAAGTGCATAGCGTGCGGAGGTGCGTAGAGCATGCACCAGTGCTGCAGTAGCGTGGGCACGTGGGCTTTCTTCAACATCATTTGCAATAGATTTTCAGTGACGTTTATGACCATGACTAAATGTCTTGTATACAAATTTGATTCTTTCCTCCACTATAAAAGGACCCCTGCCCCTCCTATTTTCCTTCATCTCTTCCTTTCTTCCTCTCAACACCTCCAAGGCTTTAGAGAGCGCTTGTCCCAAGCCCAGGATGCTCCAATAGAGTAAAACCATATAGTTTTCCCTCCCCTCAACTCCATTCGTGGAGCATCCCATGGTCGTCCTCTCACTGCATGATTACGCAGCAATCATAGGTCTCAATTGACCAAAATTATGCTAGGACTTAGCATAAGTTAGGGTAATTCATGCATGCATAAGCATTGTTCGCATCATTACTGCTTTCTTTTAGATATGCATAAAATAATGCTATAATGTGATGATTAAGCGCATTATGTCAATTACAGGTAATAAGCTGGATCTGAAGTTGGATCTGGAGCTGGATCTGAAGCGAGATCAGGAATAACGGGTGTTGTAGCAGAGCTAGAGCATAACACTTAGATTAGACATAGTAAATAATGATGTAAGGGAGTTAAGGTATTCTACTCTATTAAGTAGGAATAAAGCAGTAAAATGTGAAGAACTTAGGTCCATCCTACCCCTAGGATAGCCTAGAGACTTCCCCAAGCCTTAGCCACCCTTAGATTAGGTCACCACACCCTTGGAAGCCCTAAAATCCTAATTCCAACCCTTATCTCGACGTCCAGATAAATTTTAGGATGTCCAAAACCCTCAGCCAACTCCCGCACACCATCAACCCACTTCTGTAGTGCTATTGGATGTCCAGACACTTTGTCAGACGTCCAATTTCTGTAGAATACCTAAAATAGAACCTAGAATTCCCCCTAACTCAGATTGGACGTCCAGAATTGAAGTCTAGACTTCTAATTTTTGAGTATACGACATCTGACTCTATTTTTTTCATGTCTGGAACTACTCTCCAGTTCCTGCTTTGAGATTCAAGTCTTGATCTTGAATCTCTAACTCCATAAACCCAATTCCATCCCCATAGGAACCTAAATTAAGGTACCCTAACACTGGTACACCACCTCTAGAACTTCCTAAGAACCTAATTAGGTCCTCACTAAACCCAATTGACTTAGATCATAGTCAATTACCATTTCCTAGTCAATTGGACTCATAGGGTCCAATTGAGCTCATATCTCAACCCACACAAGTCTAATTGGACTCAATGAGAGTCCAGTTGACCTAAGCCCAACCTAATTGAGCTATTTCACTCTCTATTAGGTCCACACCCATTGAATTAAGCTTGTATTAAGTTTAATTCCACTACTTAGCGAATTATGGTTTACAACCCTAATTCAAGGCCTACAACTATCTAAACCCCTTAGGACCCAACGTAGATCACCTAGCCAAATAGGGCGCGACCACACACACACACACACCCATTCATGCACACACACTCCTCTATAGTTCTCTAGAACTCTCTTCAACTGGCACCACTCTTGGTTGCCCAGTTTAGCAACCAAGAGCCATTCAAGTCTTACACCCACAAATGGTGGATCTAAGAACTACCACCTCTCTCCATAGCCAGCCACTCACGGGACTCTCTGTAGAGAGTTCCACACTTCTTTAGAGAGACTCCCTTAGGTCTATAAAAAGACCAAAGGGGTGGCCATTTGCATCCATCCTATTCTTGGCACTCATTCCATTTAGGTAAGCTACATCACCTCCACTCCATCTCCATGAGGTGCACCACCATGGAAGCCACCATCTCCATGCCAGGATGCTGGATCATCTCTCCAACCTCTCTCTAAGGGTTGGCCTAAGCACCATTGGCCGCCCCTCCTTCTCTCAGCCACTTAAAGGCCATCGAAGCCCACATCCGAATGCCCTTTTCTACTAGATTAGTAGTTTAAGCTCTTCATTGTTTTACTGCTTTTATTTACTGCTTAGTAGTGTAGTCTTTATTCTCCCCCAATGATGCATGGAAAATCCCCCTGTAGATTCCTGTATGCAATCGTTTTCTATTAGCAAGATTTGCACTTTTTAAGATTTCAGGTATAGCCTTTCCTCTACATTCCCTGTTGCAAACATCCTTTGAATGAATGAAAAAAAGATATATTTTTATACATGTCTCTATGTTTGAAATCACTATGAGCTTATTGGTTGCAATCTACATTGTATGATTCAAGTTGCCTGCTTTTCTTTTATATATACATTGCAACAAGCATGTCGGTTCCGGAAAATATAGAATATTTAACAGTAAATGCATTTTCTGTAAACAGCCACCACATCACTAGAATTGTGCGCACTGAAACTCATACTTTCACTTTTGTTATCTATCTCACACACATGCATGTAATTAGAACTCGCAATAGAAGTGCCGAAACTTTAATCTGATGATTGGAAACCGGCGTGCGATTCTTAATAAATTAGAGCAAGTTAAGATCAAATTCATATTTGAACAAATGCCTCCCAGAGACGAATGACCGAGACTCAAAGTCTCGTTATTTTTACAAAATCAATTTTTTTGACGAATGTTTTTGCGTGACCATACTATGATTTTTGACGACTTCAAAATGCGCGAGAATGGCTTTCCGTCAAATGGCGCCGTTGCCGGGGATGCAACGTTATTTTTCTTGATTTCGATCTTTTAAACTATCACTAACAAATCTTCCTCTACTTCGTTTTTGAATCTGCAGGACATCATGGACAAAAAATGTGATCTACGCACACAACGAGTGCAGAAAAAGAAATAAGGTGCACATCACTTCCTAGGCTAGGTTTTCTTCTAAACCTAAGGATTAGATTTACTTCCATCTGTTTCTTCTGGAAAATGAAAGCCTTATTCATTTTCGTAAAAAGGGAAAAAAAAAATCTTGGTAGTCAGATTAGCTTTCTTGGAATCCTAGATTAGTTTGGAAAGGCAAAAAAAAAAAAATTTTCATAATCTTTGAAAAATTCTTTCGAAAAAAAAAAGAAATTAAAAATCTTTGAAAAAAAAGATACACTTTTGGTTGAAAGTTAGAATTTCAAACTCAAACACTTTTTAAAAGCTTCTCCACCATTTTCTGATTTTCGACCAAACTTCAAAGTCTGTTTTAAATATTCATTTGACGAAAAATTAATGAACAAAAAAATCAGAAATTTGAAGTAGACCTTCACTTTCAAACTATCTTTCAAATGACACCATTCATTTAAAGGAATTCCAAGCATAAAATTTTTAAAAATTCATGAAGTGCAAGAGGGTCAGACTGACTCAGATTAGAGATTTTTCAAAATTCAAAAAGCAATTCTGAGCAAATGCGAATCTATTTTGACTGAAAATGGTGGGGTTTGAACGCTGATCTTATTGTATTTATTTTTCATACTTTTCTTGAATTTTTGAAAGTCATTTGGTACTATTTCAAAGTGAAAAACTAAGTAGGGGTCAAAATTCAAAATCGGACCCCCTGATATTCAAAAATCTCTGAAAACCAATTGAAATAGTAAAATTACAAAAAAATATTCGTTGAAATGGAAATTGGAAAAGGAATCTACTCGAAAAATTTCGATTTAATTGGATTCCAATTGTTATCGTGGAATGAGTTTTTTTTATGGCTCGCTGAAACAAGACAAAGGAACAAAACCCTAAAATTGCATGAACCTTACGCTAAATCTTCAGGGTTACAATCTAGTGACCACATTGGGCTAACCTAAGCTTACTCAAGTCTAGTACTTAGCCGGTGAGCTTGGTCACCTTGTGGGCACTCACCAAAAATCCCAATTGAAGAAAAAATGTGCTAAAAATCAAGTCTAAAACACAATAAAACCCGAATTTGTTGTCGTACTACTGGGTGTTTTCAACCTTTTGGTTGGGTTAGCCGAGAGGTGGGAACCGCTTTCAGTCAGTTGTAGGATGAATTTTCTTCAGGAATTAGAACTTAAAATTAGAAATTTGGCCATTTGATTGATAAGGACCATCTGATTGACAGGGCCTTAGCCTTGTCTGGCATGGCTACACCAACCCATGTGTTGGGTGGTGTATGCAAGGAAGGAGATTGCATAGACCTCAATTGCTTGGACCTTGGGAGCCACTCCCAAGGAGGCGAGTCACCTCGCCAGGACCTTCTACCCCCACTTCTTCAACTCCTATTGCCGCAATGGCTAATCCTAGATTGGACCTGGCTCGGGTCAAGATATTGATAATCTGGACCCGATGGCTTGTCTGGAAGCCCCGGTGGTTGAATCTAAGGAGCGGGATTGGCAGAGCATGGACAGCATTTTGATGGCACTTCACAAGATGCAACACCCGCCACGACGAGAGCAATTGCAGGATTTCTATGATCCAACCACACCAATCGTCGGACACTTAGTCAGGATTCCCGCAGGCGGAGACGCATTTGAGCTCAAGGCTAATGTGATCGGCTTGATTAGCACTCACATATATGGAAACTCAAGCAAAGATCCGTTGCATCACCTAGAGGACCTGAGTCAACTCGCAGAAACAATTCAACCCAGGAACATTGATCTCGAGATTGTTCTAATGAAGCTTTTCACATTTTCTCTGAGGGACAAAGCTTCATACTGGTTCAAGACATTAGGAAACCAATTGGAACCTGGCCGGAATTATGACATGAATTCCTACAAAAGTTCTTTCCAATCGGTCGAACAAATGTGATGAGGCGCATAATCACAACTTTCTCCCAAGGAGCTAGGGAGAAATTGCGTGAAGCCTAGGACCAATTTCATGACCTTCTCCAGAAATGCCCACACCACGGTATATCCATATGGCACTTAGCTCAGATCTTTGACCATGGGCTGGATGGCACACATCGGTATCTGGTTGATGCATCTAGTGGTGGGAATTTCCTTGCGAAAAATGAGAGCAGTGCATTTGAGTTGTTCGAATCTTTAGAAGAGAACTCGATGAATGCCACGTCCATGAACCAGTTCCAATGGCCTGGTCAACAGCAAGTTGGTGTCCATGAGGCTCACACCGAGTCTATTCGAGCCGACATAGATATCATCATCAAGCAGCTAGATAGAATAAACCTGATTGAGAAAAAGATTGACCAAATTAGTCAGAGTCAATCTAACCTGAACTCTGCCACTCCAAAACCCTCCTATGCACCCTGAGCCCCCCCTGCTTGAGTTAATCTACTCACTCGGGATGCATCTTCTCCTCATTTACAAGATCCCGCATATCATGATCCCGTAAACAATCCAGATCTGGTACCTTACAACCAGAGTTACGCACCACTCGCATATTATAATACGTACCCTCTTGACGGATATATGTCTCAGACATCTTCGTTTTATGAGGACGTCAGTGCTATCCAAGGATACAGGTGTAATAACCCATACTCAGAGACATATAACCCTGGTTAGCACCAACATTCGAACTTCTCTTGGTCTGGTAACTCATAGAGACCACATCAAGACCCACACTACCAGGCCAGGCAATACGGGAATGCGTAAAACACATACACCAGGCAGCAGCCATTACCGTCTCAGCTGCAGCAACCCCATTCTTTATACCAGCCACTGCACCAAGCTTCCAGTCACCCTCCAAAGTGGGTTGACCCTTTGGAGGCGTTGAAAGAGGAGCTGCAAGAATCAATGAGGAAATCTACACAGGATAGCTTGTAGATCATGAAGGCGATGGCTGACCAGATATAGACTATACAAAACTTGTAGAACTAGCTGTTGCAGGAGCATAGGACTCAGGGAGCCTTACCCTCCCAACCCGTCCTGAACCCTCGATATGTGCAGAACCAGGGCACCCCGCATAGGTTTCAGGCACCACAGGGATAGGCACACGCCATATTACAGGCACCTCTTGCACCACTGGGTTACAATCAAGGCCAGCTGCCTTTGTAGAATCCTGCATATTCTGCCCCTTCAACTCCCCCACCACCTCATGGATAGCAAGTCGATGCAAATGCTATCTCATTGAGGGATGGAAGGAAGACATTCGACCCACCACATAGACAAGTAGGTCGTGATCTTTCTCACCCTTCGCCACAGGTAGGTTCGACTCCTTCTTCATCTCAGGAGCCACCTGTAGTAGATAAGGGTAAGAGGCCTCTTAACCCTGAAATTCTCGTCCCTTTTCATGGGGCTCTGACGCAAAATATATGGTGAAAATAGGACACGTGGAATTTTGAGGACATGAAGTCAATGTTTAAGGAAGTACATATTTAGGTCCCCCTCCTCGAGGTAATTGATCACATCCCAACTGTTGCTAGGTTCATCAAGGACTATTGTACCCTAAAGCAATAGCCTAGAATTGGACGATAGACAGTATTGTCAAAACAAGCTAGCACTGTGATTCTAGCTGACTTACCGTCGAAAAAGAAAGACCCTAGTACCCCATTAATATCTTGCTTCTTGCAGGATTCTCCATTTGATCGGGCTCTTCTAGATCTGGGCTCATCCATCAACATAACTCCCGCTGCCATATTTTATCGATTTCGATTTGGGGAGTTAAAACCCACCTCGGTCGCAATTCAGCGGGCTGATAGATCAGTAAAAACACCGAGGGGGTGGTTGAGAATGTGATCGTAAAAGTCCACGGGTTCTGGTTTCCAGGGGACTTTTTGTTCTTAATAAGGAGGTTCTTCCTAATCTCCTATATGCACCAATTATTTTGGGTAGCCCATTTTTAGCGACAGCCCGAGCAAACATTGATTGTGCATCTGGGTGTATGGAGATAGCCCTAGGTAATGGGCGACTTCAACATGACATAATTAGCGCATCAAGAAATTTTGACTGTGATCGCATAGAGGAGGATGGTGAAGATGAAGATTCGGTGTACTGTGCTAACATTGGTCTCCTTTGTGGCGACCCAATGTCTCATTCGTTTGCACTATTAGGGTTCTTAGACTTCGATCCACATGGGACAAAGATAACCGTATAACACATATCTCCCTGAGGATCTGACAGTTTAGGGTGTGCTTCTGACCACATTACCCCTGAATCTAGCTATCTTGACCTGCACACTACTAAATCGCCCTTGTTGTTGCAGGAAGACGTGACCACAGCTAATGGGATTCCCGTTAACGCAATCACAACCAATTATCACACATGAAGCGAATCAGTGGGAATTCACATGCAGATTCCCACCATTGAGTTTGCTCCTCCCACTCCTATTTCTGACTCTGACCCACCTGTGATTGAATTGAAGCCCTTACCTAACTCACTTAAGTATGTGTTCTTGGGCGAAATTGAGACATACCTAGCCGTTATTAATGCCCACTTAACCCAAGAACAGGAGCATCAATTGATTTCTATGCTATAAGACCATAGGGCTGCTATAGGGTGGAGCATTGCTGATCTCCGTGGTATTCTCCCCTCATATTGCACTCATCACATTTACACAGATGAGGTTATGAAGCCTTCGAGACAACCTCAATGATGGCTTAACCCGAATATGCTAGAGGTTGTTAGGAAGGAGATCATCAGATTGCTGGATGCAGGTATTGTATATGCAATCTCTGACAGCCAATGGGTGAGTTCGATCCAGATAGTGCTAAAGAAAATAGGACTCACCGTAGTAAAAAATGATAAAGGCAAATCCATCCTGACCCGCACTGCGACCTCTTGGCGGGTCTCCATCGACTATAGGAAACTGAACATGGCTACCCAGAAGGACCACTTTCCTTTGCCTTTCATTGATTAGATCTTGGAACGGTTAGTCGGATGCAGTTTCTTTTGCTTTCGGGATGGATATTTCATGTATAATCAAGTAGCGATTAGCCCAGAAGATCAAGACAAGACCACATTCACTTGCCCCTTTGTAACATTCGCTTTCAAGCAGATGCTTTTTGGCCCCTGCAATGCACCAGCCACATCTCAGCAATGTATGATGGCCATCTTCTCTGATATGATTGGGGATTATGTGAAAGTGTTCATGGATGACTTCTCCACTTTCGGATATGATTTCGCATCTTGTCTTGATAACCTCACCAAGATCCCAAAATGGTGCATTAAGGTAAACCTAGTACTATCCTGGGAGAAAAGCCATTTCATGGTGAGGGATAGCATAGTACTAGGGCATAGGATCTCTAAAAATGGACTCGAGGTCAATCGAGCTAAATCTGAGATTATTTCCCACTTACCGCGACCTAGATCGGTTAAGCATATCAGATCATTCTTAGGTTACGTCAGCTTCTATCATAGATTCATATGTGATTTCTCGAAAATTGCACGACCTTTGACAAATCTCCCTGTCGCCGATGCCCCATTTGAATTTCATACCTCCTATTTCAGTGCCTTTGAGACTTTACAAAGCGCTGTCTCTGATTCCCTGATTCTCCAACCACTCGACTGGTCGCTTGATTTCGAGATGATGTGCGATGCCTCTGATTTTGTCGACGCTGCTGCTTTAGGCCAATGTCAGGAAAAACAACCTTTTGTATTATACTATGCTAGCAAGACACTGAATGAGGCTCAGCTCAATTATACTATCATAGAAAAAGAACTGCTAGCAGTAATATTTGGGTTGGAGAAATTCAGATCTTACTTATTGGGGTCCAAAGTTATCATCTTCACTGACCACTCCACCTTCCAACATTTGTTGGCAAAGGAGGATGCCAAACCCCGACTCATTAGATGGATCCATCTATTGTAATAATTTGATAGTGAAGTCTGCAACAAAGTCAGAAAGCAGGATGTTGTGGTAGATCACCTATCCAGACTGGACCAAAGCCACATTCCTTATTCCCTGCCTATCCACGAGCAATTTTCGAATGAATCTCATTTGGCATTTCAGTCTGTTGAATTCTCCTGGTATGCGGATATCACGAATTATCTTGCCGCAGGCAAGATTCCTGCGAACCTATTAGAGGACCAGAAACTCAAATTCATTATAGAGGCCAAATTCTACCTCTGGGATGACCTACTACTCTTATGCATTCTACCTTTGATATCCCTAGTGTGTTATTTGATGTGTGGTTGTTCATCAATTTAACTTGTTTCGATTACTCGAGATTTTAAAAAAATTCTGAGGTCGAGCTCAAGAAGCAAACTTGATTTTAGAAGCAAAAAGATCACAATTCACAATACTGTAATGTTTTACAAAAAAAAATGTAGAGAATAAAAGTAGAATGTGTCTTCTCTTTTTCTTCTTTTTCTCTCCTTCTTTGTTCTCTTTCTTTTCTTTTCTCTGTCTTCAGACGTCTAATTGTAGGAATCAGACGCCTTAAGTGGTAACTGCTACAGTGCACGTCTTCTTCTTCTTCCTTTCTTCTTCAGCTACTGCTTCTTCTTCTCCTCCTTGGATTTCTCTTCTTTTCCTTTGTGCTTGGTCTTCTTCTTTGCGGCAGCTCCCTCCTTCTCTTTCCTTCTCTTCCACTTTGGCTCCTGCTTATGCTCCTTCCTCTGCCTTCATCTTCTTCAGCTCCTGCTCCTGCAGTTAAGTCCTCAGCCTCTTCTTCTTCTTCAATTGGCTTCTCCTCTTCCTCTTCTTCTGCTTCTTCTTTAGCTCCTGCTCCTTCTTGTTCCCTACACAGGCACGGTTATGCAAAACCTACCCCTACCCTCCCCGCATTTCTCTCTCTCTTTATGTTTCACTCTCAGGTCACAACTCTTTCAGAGCCAGCCGGGTTATCGGGTTGGGTATATGCAATCGGGACCAGGCCCATCGACGTGCGGTGGTGGGTGAGGTGTGCACAAGTATCGGATCAGGTTAGCTAGATCCGCAGAGGAATGAGCGCGGATGAGGAGGTGAGTGGGCGAGGGACCTCACCCCCTGTAGCAGGAGACGACAAGCCCAATGCACAAAATCAATTTATGTACCTACACTAGCTCGAAAATGCCTGAGGTGGGACTAAACTTCCCACCTTTCTGTCGCACGCCTAGCAGTAGGAATCTTCGGTTGATTGCAGCTGATTCTTCGGCCTTCGAGGCCAATTGGCTGCCTAGAGCTATGCATGAGGGAAGTTTACACACTTTGGGACTACTGGCCTAGAGATCTGGGACCTGGACAAAGCTTCAATAAGCTTCATGCTGCTGCACCAACGGCGGAAGGGGCCGCGACCCTGAAATCACAACCACGGCCATGTGACCTTCTTAGAACCTTCAGCAGGCTTCGCTGGAGCACGGCGAAGATGGCCCGGGGGTCAGTGTGGCGTGAGGATGCTTGTCTGAGTGTGCCTAGGGCACACTGTGTGCATGCAGGTGGGTGTGCTCGGGTGAAGGTTCCAGTGGGTGGTGCTGTGAGTAGGAGGTTGAAAGGTGATCAGTGGGAGGTGGTGAAGCTTTGAGACCTGTCAGTGAGGGGTGAAACTATCTGCAGTGGTGGAATGGCCTCGCCGGAGTTAGTGGTTGGATGTGGAGATGGCAATGGTGGACAGTGAAGTTGAGGGGTCGAAAGAACAAATTAACAGAAGGGAAATGGAGTGGGAAGTACGAGAAACTTATCTGGTAGGTTAGGAGTGAATGGGGGAGGCAGAGGGTGAGCGGCTGGTGCCTGCTGTCGCTAGAGACGAAGGCACCCAGGGGAAAAAGATGGTGATGAGGAAGAGGGCTTGGAGGGCACCCGCTAGTATGATTCGATGCGACGGAGTAGGGCGAAGGTGGCTCTGCCACTGGTACTATGGCAGAGTGACAAGAGAGGAGAGGAAGAGTCACTGGAGGCTCTGGGTGGATGGCCAGAGTTGGGAGGAGATGAATTGGAGGGGGATCTCAAGCCAAATTGAGCTTCAAGGATGAGGCGTGGTGTGCTGCTCCTTAAATAGGCAAAGGCTGGCCTGGAGGCACGTGAGAGCGGTGGGAAAGTCATGCTGGAAGGATGGTCGTCAGATACACACACCTCTCACGCATTTGCACGAGACGTATGGCAGGCTTCAGGGCATGGGGAGCAGCCCATGTCGTAGGGGGCTCTGCAGGGAGCTCCCCTTTCAAATCTTGGGTTGCGAAGCCCCCCTTTCAAATCTGGGGCTAGCTCCCCATGCAAATCAGGCACCATCCCCCGTGCAAAGTCGCCGAAGGTATGGCCTTCTGCTACAGGTGGCAGAGGGATCGAAGTGAAGAAAATGACGAGGAAGTTGAGGGGATAAACGCAAGGGTTTCAAAAAGTTGAGGGTCGAAAAGTAATTTTGAGGACCAAATTGCAAAGTGGGTCAAGACGACCTTCCCTTAGGTCCAAATTATGGTATAAACCTAATATGGACCTAATGAATCCAATGGTGAAGTTGGATTTTAGGTTTGACCATGTTTAAGTAGTCATTTTGCATAAAAACCTAGATTAGGTCAAAAATTTGGTATGGACCCCAATCTAGGTCAAAATAGGTTCCAAAGGCCAAATTGAAGGTGCTAAACCCTAGGGGATATTTTCCAAGGATTTTTGAGGGTTTATTTCATTTTTATCTTGCCTGGAACTTTGTGAATTAAAGTGGGTCTGTTTTTGGGTTGCAGAATGTCATTAAATTCCAAGATTTCGACATAACCCTTTTCTGGACAAACCATCCCACTTTTTCTCTTATTAAGTTCACTTGACCTATGTCTAGACCCTTAGGAATCCTGAAGATGCATTGCAATGGTAAAATTGCAGTTTTACCCCTAGTGTCATGTTCTACTCTTAGATTAACAATTCCCTGAATTAGGCCTTCCTTAGGTTTTGTAGGAGCTTTTCTTCACTTTATTAGTTTAAAATGTGCTAGTTAGGGTTCATGGCGAGGTTCTCATCATACCCCCATGCCTCGCTTTTGCTAGTCCCTTAACAATATTTTAAAGCTTTCACCTCTGTTCTAAATCATGAGTTCCTTTCACCAACCTTGATAAGTGCTTTTTCTCCTCTTTTCTCTTTGATTAGGTCAGCATGCCAACAATGGGCCTAAAGGTACTCTAGTACCAACCAAGATCTAGACCTGTCAAGCTTTACCCTTATTCTTTAGCAAAAGTTTTTAAGGCCGGCAGGAACTATCCTAAGGTTTATTAGACTCCGTGGTTAAAGCACCCGTGCTTGAGACATTTTTAGCCTTGGTTCAGTTTGCAATGCGTTTTGTAAGAGAGAGACAAATGGTTTATTTGTTTGGAGAGTTTTCTCTCTCTTTTCTTTTTTAATTCTAGCTTAGAATTGGCTTCTCAACACGATCTGTATCGGATTCCTCGTCCCCATCATCAATCCTCAAAGTCCCTGGCTATCAATGCTTCGCGATAGCACCGCCCATGGTAACCCCCAAAACCTTGATTTTCGAGATTTTGAGATAATCCCGCCCCTGCCATTCCATGGTCGAATTCAAACCCTAGCAATTGACAATTCGTGATAATGTCGTCCATGGTATCTGAACTAGCAGAGTGCTTACATTGCCCCTAGTAGGATTTATAAATATCCTAAGAGACATGCAGCGAGGAGACGATATGTTGTTACGCATCTTCGAGGGGAATTTGCCACCTCTCTACGATGGGAACTCATCCAAATCAACTTGTGTTGATCGGCCACTCCTAATCTAGGTAACATTTTCAGAACATTAAAATGCTTCTGCGTGATTTTGATAGTTATGCTCACTGAACCAGGCTGTGTGTGAGTTGGGGTGCTTAGATTACCAAGTCCCGTAAACCGAAGGTCAGCTAACGAGGTCGAATACTCTCGAAGCCTTAGACCTAATACTTCAGCTTTTCAATTTCCTCAACCTCTTGAGGAACATCTAGATCTTAATGGGTACTACGAGTCTAGCCAAAAAGGCTTAAGGTTAGCGTTCTCACAAATGCTTTTGTGTTTGTTTAGGACTTTGTCTTTAGTTTTCTTAATGTGGTGTAGAACTTTGGTTAATTTCTTACTAATGACTATCTCTTTCTTTTTTTATTTTGTGCTCCTTTTTAGTATTTTACTCTTTTTCTCCTCCCCCTCTTAATTCTTGTAAGGCCCCATAAAAATTTCTTCCCTCCTCTAGTTTTTTTGTTTTTCAAAAATTTTTATTTTTTGGTGTTTTTTAAAAAAATTTTAAAACTTTTTATTTTTTGTTGTTTTTGTTTTTGACATGTAATTTTTTTTTGTTGAAACCTTTTGTTGTTATGAGTTTTCATTGCACTTTCATACCCCCCCATGCATAAGATTTGCAATGCCCTCGTTGTAAATTAGGTGGGTTTTTATTCAGCTTGGTTCATTCATTACGATATGTGTTGGGTGAGTGGACGGGTCGAGCTGACTATTGCGGATGATTTTTAATCTTAGGTACTGGTACCTGAGGTGGAGTTGGCTGTCCAAAAGGATGAACATAAAGTGTAAAGAAATGTCAGGAAAGGTTTCGGGTTCTTAAAATGATGGGTTGCCTCCCATTAAGCGTTGAGTTTTACGCCATCTGGCTGGGTGCAATGAGCTTAGGGAGAATGTAGGATAAAGGATGACTCAGCCAAATTTGTATTGGTTATGTCAATAAATAGTTTGAGTTTCTAACCGTTCACGATAAAGGGTTTGGAGTCATGGCTGAGTGGACTGATCTCTACAGCTCCATTTCCAAAGATTTGTCGAACTAGATATGGTCCGACCCACTTGGATCGCAGCTTGCCTTGGAACAGTTTTAGTTCGGCATCGAAGAGTAGGACCTTCTGACAAGGGTGAAAGATCTTTCTAGATATGTGCTTGTCATGAAAGGCTTTAACCCGCTCTTTGTAGATTTGCGAGTTTTCATACGCATCAAGGCATAATTCATCAATCTAACTTATCTAAAGCTTTCTGTGGGTTCCAGCCTTAGAAAGATCTAGGTTGCAGCTCCGTACTGCCCAATAGGCTTTATGCACCAGTTCGACGAGGAGGTGACACACCTTCCCGTACACCAGTCTAAAAGGAGACATGCCTAATTGGGTCTTGTGGGTGGTCCTATAAGCCCACAAAGCTTCTAGAAGTCAGGATGACCAGTCCTTCCTATTAGGTCGAATAGCAACCTGAAGGATTTTCTTGATCACCCGATTTGATAGCTCAGCTAGACCATTAGTTTGGGGGTGATAAGGAGTAGAGATTCGGTGTGACACCCTATATTTGGTCATTAGTGACATGAACTAAGCGTTGTGAAATGGGTCCCTCCATCAGAAATGATTGCTCGTGGAATCCCGAACCATGAGAAGATATTTTGGTGAATGAATTTCATAATGATCTTGTGACCACTGGTTCGGGTCGGAATGGCTTTGATCCATTTGGACACATAGTCGACAACGAGAAAAATGTACTCGAAGCTGTTCTAGATGGGGAAGGGGCCCATAAAATCAATCCCCTTAATATCAAAAATCTCGCATACAAGAATTGGTTGTAAAGGCATCATGTCGCAATGGCTTATGTAGCCCAATGCTTGGCAATGGCTGCATCCCTTACAGTGATTGTATGCGTCCTTGAAGTTTGTGGGCAGGTAAAAGCCACACTGGAGGACTTTTGATGTGGTTTTGTGCCTGAGAAATGGCCACCGCAAGCCTGGTCATGGTAGAAAGAGAGTATGTCATGGATCTCAACGTCCGGGGCACATCGTCGGATAATTTGGTCAGCACCTATGAGGAATAAGTATGGGTCTTCCCAAATGTAATACTTGGCATTGGAGCGTGTTGAAGCGACAGTGTCGATCGTGTTTTAACAGTTATTGCGTCGTAGTATAGGTGATCAAGCGTCGTCAACAAATAAAAGTTTTTATTACTCGAAAATCGGAGTATCCGAGGTCGAACATAGGGAGCAATCGGAATTTACTACTAATCTTAATGTAATTAAACACTTTAATTACTCAAAACTTTAATTCAAATGTAAATGCATCAGTTTGAAAAGCAATTATGGTAAAAAGAAAGAATTGGACGTCTGATCATGAGATCAGATGTCTTAAAAGATGTCTTTCCCTTCTTTGATTCTTCTTCCTCTGCAGTGCCTTGCTTTTCTTCTGCCTTCTTTCTTTCTTCTCCTGCAGTGTCTCTCTCTCTGCTTCTTTTCTTCTGTCTTGTTTGCTCTGTAGTTAGTTTCTCTCTCTGCGGGTCTTCGTCCTTGGTTCTGCTTCCTTCAGTTCCACGTCTGCCTTGCCTCTCTTGCTTCCTTGGCAGAACTTCTTTCCTTACAGCGGCGAAGTGTTGGCTTCTTCCTCTCTTCTTTCTTTCCTGCACACAACACAGCCAAGGAAAAACCTACCCTTCTACCCACACCCGCGCGTTTCTCTCTCTCTCTGTGAACCACTCTCAGGACGCTCTCCTAGAGCCACGGATAATCGAGTCGGGTAGCACATCTGGGAGCAGGCGCACCAGCGTGAGGGTGATGCGCAAGGTGTGCTCAGATAGGGTCGGGTCATATCCCGCCAGATCAACGAGGTGAAACCGCGGACGAGGCGAGCGTGGGTAAGGTGAGGGACCTCACCCCTGTGCTTTCGGAGGCGACGAGTGAATAACACAAAATCAATCCTGAATGCCCTTCCTTCAACTAGATTAGTAGCTTCGCTTTTTGTATATTTACTGCTTAGTACTGCTATCTTACTTCTCTCCCAATGATGCATGCGAAATCCCCCCATAGATTCTTGTATGCAATCGTTTTTTGGTAGCTAGGTTTAATTTCCAATCATTTATGTACAAGCTTTCCTCTAAATCTCAGGTTGCAAACAACTCTCTGATAAACGCCAGTTTATCATCATTCTTATGCATTAAAACAAACCTATCTCCTAGAATTTTACTCCGTAAACAGGTTTTTGGGCTGCATTTAGGCATAAATTAGGTTAGGCACGCGCTGCATTTTTTATTTGTATTTTTAATATGCTTTTGTGAGTGTTAGGGATGTATAGATATACAGATCCCTAAAACCCTAGCACTCAAGAAGGCAAATGGTGAAGAAGCCCAGACTAGTTGGAACTCAGCACGATCCAGCTCACCACAGCTGGAACCTAGCTCACTTGAACTAGGGTTAGCTCGTACCAGCTCCATTCAGCTAATCCCAGCTGAATGGTAGCTCAAGAGAGTTCATCTTAGCTCACCCTAGCTCAAGTCAGCTCAGATCCAGCTCAACTTAGCTGAGTCTAGCTCATCTCAGCTCCCACTAGTTCACAGGGAGCTCAAGCTAGCTCAGCTGAGTTGGCAAGAGTTCACCCCAGCTCAGATCCAGCTACATCCAGCTCCACTCAACTCCAACCAACTAAAGAAGAACTCATCCCAGCTCAGGAAGCTCAAGTCCAGCTCCCGGGGACTTAGCTTAGCTCAGCTTAGTTGAGCTAAGCTACCTTAGCTACCTCAACCAGCTAGATTCTCCCCGGAAGCACCAGACCTACCTCACCTCAGCTCATTTGGTAGAAGCTAGCTTACTTTAGCTTGTCTTAGTAGCTAGAAAAGAACTAGCAAGCTAAGCCAGCTAGAGTAGCTCCATGCCAGCCTCTTCAGCAGCAGCCAGCTCCAATTTTAGCTCCAGACTTCTCCTCCTCAGCTCTTCCCTCCAAACCCTAGCTCCAACACCTTCTCCTCTACTCCTCCATTAGCTAATCTAGCTTATCTTAGCTTATCTTAGCTTATCTTAGCTATGCTCCAACTTCCTTGGCTTGTACCACCCCAAAAATCCACCTACCAACTCCACCCAACTAGCTCCACCTAATCTCCACATAAGCTAACCTACTTGGCTCCAACCTAACCTACCCACCACCTCCAAAAGACACCTAAAAGTGGCACCAAAAAATACCCACAACCACCCCTTAATGGCGCCACTTTTCCCACCAAAATCCCCCCTCATCTCCACCACACAATCCCCCTTGAATCCATCTCCACCATCCACCTAACCCCCCTTCTAGAAGACCCCATGTTGGCGCCAACATGGGGGTCTCTCTCCACCACCAAAAGACACCAAAACCACCATAACCACCCCCTTTAACTCCCCTTGGGTTGGCGCCAACTCACCCTAGCCATAGGATCACCAACCACCCTCATCCTTCCATCCTAGCCCTCCATTTCAAGGGGCACCTTAACCGCCCATCCTACCCTATAAAAGGACCACTACCCACCACCATTCAAGTCATCCTTGGCTAGCAATTTCACTCTCATATTCCACCAAGAAGCCCACGTCCAAGAGAGAAGAAGAAGAAGAAGATTAAGGGGATATCTGTCCCCTTGGTGCCTTCCCCTCTTTCCTTCTCTCTTGGGTCACGCCAGCCAAAGGAGAAGCCAGGCAAGGAAGATCTTGGAGGAGATCTTAAAGGTGGTCACGCCACCTTGGAGGAGTTTTTGACGGTGGTGCACGCCCACCCCTTTGGAGAGAGCATTAAAGGTGGTAGCTTCCACCTTGGAGGAGATCTCAAGGAAGGAGGAGAAGGAAGCCCTCTTTTCAAGCCAAGGAGCAGCTAGGCTTGGAGCAAAAAGACAACCTTCTTCACCACTGTTACAAGAGGATTTGTGTTTCTTTTCTTGCTTTTAGATTGTTTAATTCTAGTAGAAGCATTCCTCTACTTGTTCTTGAAAAGAACACTCATTCTACTCAATCAAAATTGGCTTCTTTTAGCTTTTTATTGCAGTTGTTTGTTTTGGTTCTAGCACTTGTTTCACCTCTTCTTCCTAATTACCCTAGGCCTCCACTTGCCTAGAGTGAGCTTAGGAAGAAGATGTTTCTATCTTTTAGATTTTAGTTAATCATTTGTAGGTGTTAGTTCTTTTCGCTACAATCTGCAGTTTGCCCTCGTATTTTCAAAATACAAAAAAAAATTTACATATTGAAAAATATCAAAAAGAAAGTTGAGATCTATCTGTAAGCAAGAGGATTAATTTTGTAATTTTTGCCTCCTTGGACGACCCTAGATACTCCCCTATCTAGGATATAAATTTAAAAGCGAAAGCGGATTCGCTTGTTACAACGACGTTAAAAGGCTGCTTTTACAAATCACGTGTATTTCATTATCACTTTTTGGTGCCATTGCCGGGGAGGCACGGCTTTGCATTAATTAATTTTCTCGCTTAAAGTGCATCTCATCCCCTTCTCTTTCTTTCTTTTGTGTGTGAAGGAACTACAGCGAGAAGGCGGGAATCTGGAAGCGAGAGCTCAAAGTTCCTTTTCTTCCCACGAAATTTAGGTTGGTTCCTCTTTCTAGTCACAAAATTAATTAAAACTACCAAAAATATATTAAACTTGGCTTTCAGGATCCCAAACAACTTAATTAAGTGGAGTGGTGCATTATAAAATCCATTGTTTGCTTGTATGCTTCTTTAACACCACTCCATTGCAAGTATTGGTGTTCTATTTTTCGGGTCTAGATTTCTGCTAGGACTTGACAAATCGATTCCTAACATCACAGGCCTCCTAAAAGGATAAAATTTCTTAGATCGATTCCCAATTAAATTTGAAACATCTGTTCCAAATTTCAGATCAATTTTATTTGTATTTAATTTTTAAAAATTCGTGGATTGCAGAGGGGTCACACCCTTTAATCTTCCTGTTTTGCTACTGTCTGCGAATTTTTAGAATTTTTATACTCATCTCATTTTTGTGAATTTTAGTTTTTTGGAATCCTTGTGAAATTTTACACCATATAAAATTACAAAAATTTCTGAGGTCGGTGGTAATACTAAAAAGTCCACAATACCCACGGGTATCATTTCTGGACTTTGACACCAGTACAATTAAAAATTTTAAATAATTATCAAACAAATTCTTAAAATCTTACAAAAATCTTTTTTGGAATCTGTGTTTGAATTTCTTCAAAGTAGTGGTGTTGTTTGACTTGTTCAGACCACTACTTAATTCTGAAAGCCTAAAAATAATTCATTGGTAGTAAAACTTCTGTCTTACGGATAATTGGCTTAGGGTTTCTTCTTTCTTTTTAGAGACTCAATTAAAAGGAAATATACAATCACCCATACAACTTGTTTTCCTTTGATTGTGGATTTTCAAACTTATTTGAAAATTTAATTAGAAAAACCCTAAAACACATTTGATTAAATTGAATCCTAAAAGACATAAATACAAGAAAATTGTGTGACAACTTGATTTTCATTGGAGCCACTCTCCAATTCCTGCACAAACACAAAAAAAATCAAAATAACAGGGCAACATCCCAATAAACGCCCTTCACATTCCGTGTGCACTATAGCATCCTAGACCTAATTAAAACTTTTAGCAACTTGACCCCTAAGGCTTTATCAACTTAGGCTTGTTATTTAGGTCTTAAGTTTTCCTTAGTTAGTACCAATTCTGTCATCTATATCTGGTGTTCAGGCTGAGGGGCTGTGTCAAACGACCACGCACGGGTTTGTACAAGCACCTAGGGTTTTCCCTGGGAAACATTTTGGCCCAAACCTCTCCTTAAGCAACTTGGCAAGATTTGTTGATAGAACGGTATTCACTATTGACTACTTATTTCCTATATAGACCAAGTCTTAGGTTATTATTATGGAGTCACATTTAAGTTAGGTCTAGTTTTATTTGTTTTCGTTTGAATTGCACACTTTCTCTCATCTCTTTCTCTTCTCCTCCCCTCCCGTTCTTCCATTTTATGCACGGGCGACAGTCTCAAAATCTGCACTTGGAAGGACCATTTGATTTCGCCCCCCACTCAAAAGACCACTTTTTCTATCTTCTTCTCCTGAAAAAATGGAAACACAACAAAATAGGTCCATTGACCCTTTCACGTCCACCTCTAACCCCACCACTAACCCTAATTCTAACCCTTCCACCCAAAACCCAACCACCATTAACTTCCCACACTTTGAGCTCCCTAATCTTGAGTTGCCCCACACACAACATCAAGCCCCCCTACCTGATCTTTTAAAATTGATGGCCGATCAGATTAATAAATTAAATTCCAATCAACAAACATTAACTAGGAACATCCAAAACCTAGCCAATCCAAGGCCAAACCCACCACCCCGTCAGCAGCCTGTTGTTCCTCTAAAAGATTTCTATGATCCGTCTTATTATGAGGAACGACCAGGGGTGGTCATACCGGAGGGGGACTTTGAGATCAAGCCTGCGGTCCTGAACCTAATTAAACACTTTCATGGCCTTCCTAGGGAAGACCCTTTCAGCCACCTTGAAGAGCTAACTCTTCTTGCACAGACAACCCATTCCCGAAATGTGCAAGAAGACATATGGCTGATGCGACTTTTTCCATTATCTCTCAAAGATAAGGCCGCTTATTGCTTCAGGACCATTGGCCGACCCATCACAACATGGCCTCAACTCAAGAGTGCCTTCCTCAAGAAATTCTTTCCCATAGGTCATACCAATTCCTTACGAAGATCTATTACTACCTTTCACCAAAAATCTGGTGAAACTTTCCATGATTCTTGGGAAAGATTTCAAGACCTTTTAAGAAGTTGCCCGCACCACGAGATTCCTTTATGGCAGCTCGTGCAAATCTTCTATCATGGATTTGAAGATCAAATCTGACATTTTTTCGACGCCTCGTGTGGCGGCAACTTTTTAAATAAAGATGCAGAAAGTGCCTATGACCTGTTCGAAGAAATGAGTCAAAACTCATTTAATCAAGCTTCCATGAACACATTTTGCAGAACTCAAAACCCACAGTTCAGTGTTCATGAAATAGGCACTCAATCTATCCCTATCACCCAAGACGATCTTCAATTGATTGCTCAAAAACTCAACCAGATGCATATTAATCAAAAGAAAATGAAGGAAAGACTGGCCGCATCAACTCATGCTCCACACCCACATCTAACCCAACCTAACTTTCCACGAAGAGAAAATTTGCACAATCTCAATACTACCCCTGCTAATTATTCAGAGGTTGCCTATGATTCACTGGGGAATTACAACTATCCAGATCTTAACCCCACTCAAAATATTTCTGCCATCCAGGAGCCTTTTAAAAATTCTTCCAATTGGAAAAATTACCCGAATGACTCCTGGAACAATCAAGTTTCCTCCCAACCATATCATTTTAATGGGTATGGGTCGAATCCAAACTTCCATCCTGGGCCATCCCAACAAAACATCAATGCCCAGATGATGCGAACCCTGCAGGATATCCAAACAAAAATGACGGAAGTAACCCGCACCATCACAAATCTGAACAATCAGATTGGGGTTACTCCCACGCAAAGACCTACAGGACATCTTCCGTCCCAACCCATGCCCAACCCTAATCACCTAGGAAACCATTATACAGGTAGAACTCCACACTATCCGGATCAGCCTCCTCCTAACCCACCACCTCAGTAGCCACCCAGGTTTCTGCAATCACAGGCCCCCCCACCTCCTCCAAATAATAATCCGACTGCACATGCAGTTACTTTGAGGAGTGAGAAAACCACCACTGACCCCGGGCCTTCACACAAACCTGGTGAAATACCTGTG
Source organism: Thalassia testudinum (assembly GCA_037157565.1). Lineage (NCBI taxonomy): Eukaryota > Viridiplantae > Streptophyta > Magnoliopsida > Alismatales > Hydrocharitaceae > Thalassia > Thalassia testudinum. The sequence goes on from JAZHRO010000014.1 coordinate 65,696,412, forward strand.
CAAATTGACTCCCCACCTCCCCATCAGGAAGAAAAAGAACAACAAAAATCTCAAGACAAGATTCTTGTCCCTTTCCCACAAGCTCTCTACCCCACCACCAACAAAAGAAAGAAATCTGAGCCCACTACAGAAGAACTCATGGAGCTATTTGGGCAAGTTCATATCAATATTCCTCTCCTAGATGCCATTAAATATATACCTGCCTATGCTAAATTTTTGAAGGAGATTTGTACTCCTAAAAGGCAGGACAAAAATCTAGGACAGGTGCATCTTTCAGAGACAGTAAGCTCTGTCATACAGAGTAAGCTGCCTCCTAAGATGAAAGATCCAGGGGCGTCTTTAATTTCTGTAATTATTGATGACACTACATTTAATCGCGCCCTCGTTGATCTTGGTGCCTCAGTTAATATTATTCCCACGAGTTTATTCAAAGAATTTCGGATCGGTGAATTAAAACCTGTCGAGGTTACCCTGCAATTAGCCAACCGATCTACAATCAAACCTCGTGGGATTGTCGAGGATGTTTTAGTCAAGGTCCAGAATTGTGTCTTCCCTGCAGACTTTCTGGTTCTTGACATTGAGGCACCTGAATCATTATTGGACTCCCCAATAATCCTTGGATGCCCCTTTTTGGCCACCGCAAAGGCAAATATCAATTGCCACACAGGCAAAATGGATATTAACTGTGCAGGCCAAACTATCACTTTAGATATTTTTAAATCCTCCAGGAGATTCCATGATGATAACTTCTTTGAGGACTCAGATACTGAAATTTCCAATGTGGTGGAGGAGACAATGTTAATAGATACCCTTACCGACCATAATTTTTTTGAGGACTCTAATTCAAAATCAGTGGTCGACGAAATCTATGATCCAGAAACTTGTCTTGACCCTAAATTTATTCCTGATACCCCCCCTAAGCACTCTAACCCACCCACTATTCACGCACCTAACTTTTCCACACTAACTTCACCCAATCCTTACCATTCCTTCCCCGACCCCTTTCTTACGGACCTGCCACCAACCCCGCCCAAGTTTGGCACCCAACCTAATTTAAACCATGGCCAGACTCGGGCTACACTTATCATTTTCCATCCAACTTTGATCCCAATATTATTTCTAATCAAATTTCTAGGGATCTAGAAGAAGACAACTTTTTTGCAGGCATCCAAGTGTCCAATTATTTACATGATCTTACATCTTCTGTGCATACCTTCACGCCCGGCTGAATGGCATAAAAGATAGCACTGGATGGGAGGTAACCCATCATTTTTTCTTGCTTTCCCTTTTTTCTTCTTTTTCCAGGTTTTGTTCCTCCTAAAGTCGACCGTTCTTCACTAAGGTGATCCCTTTTTCCTCCTAATGCATGAGGACATGGCATATCTTAAGCATGGGGGGGTGTTTTTAAATTTTGACGATCGATTTAGGATGTTCAAAACCTAAAAACATATAATTTTCTTTATTTCCTGCTTGCATACCCAAAAAAATAAAAATGTTGAAAGCTTTTTGAGGAAAAATTTTAAAATCGAGACTAAGGTCGAAAAATTCACTTTTGGTACAATGGGATTTAATCTTTACCAAACTAGGGATAAGGATATAGATCTGATCATTAGAATTCCAGGGTCTACTTTAGACTAGATTAGATATCCTTCTCTAAAATTCCACCTGAACTCATGATAGTTCTGGTGACTTGATCCTATTTTGTAATGCGGAAAGTATTTGACTTAGTTTCTGATTCAAAAACTTGCGTATCTTAAGAAACTTCTTGTGTCTATTTTCACACACAAGCCAACACTTAAAAATAATTAAAGATTTTTTGAAAAACTCCCGTGTTTGGATTTAGTAAAAGTCTGAAGCAGATCATTGGTTTGAGTTCCCACCGCCGAGAAGAAGGAAAGTACCTTCTTTGAGGACGCGATGTCAACATGTTACCGCCTCGGCACTGCTCTATATCTATATTTCATATCTTTAGACAGAGCATTAAAGCGCATTTTAGCAGCTCAAGTGTCTTGGACGGTGCTCTACCTATAACGTCGGAGCAACAGCTTGAGTTTGCTTGGAGCGCCCCTTTTCACCGCATCGTGTTTTGGGGTTGTGATCTCCTGGGAGGTGTCATGGACAGTGCTATCCCGAAGTACTAGTGCCAGAGCCCCCTCGAGGAATGGTAACGGGAATGATGATCCCGACATATCTGTTGTAAGGCTAAGCTAAAAATAAGCATGGGGGAGAAAAAAAAAAAAATAATATTAATAACACATCCTTATAAATGTTGGCTTTTCACAAGCACAGACATAAGGTTTTAAAGGATTTTGCAAGTTGTGAATTAGATTCACGAGTCAGAAAAATCCTAAAAGCAAACATTTCAAGTCATCTGAATTAACAAGGGGTTAATTTGTCAATTTTCTGGAAGAAATATTGATCCCGTTCTTTCCAATGGTTGGATCCAAAAACAAATCCTGATGTTTATCTTCAACAAATCCCATACCTCCTGTGTTTTAATCTACCAAGGCCCCTTAATCTCTTTTTCTCCTCAAAAGTTAAAAAAATTAGATTTCCAAAAAATTCCGTTTTCCAAAAAAATTTAAAGTTTTGCTAAGAGACTAGCAAAAGATAAGCATGGGGGTGTGATAAACGCCAGTTTATCATCATTCTTATGCATTAAAACAAACCTATCTCTTAGGATTTTACTCCGTAAATGGGTTTTTGGGCTGCACTTAGGCATAAATTAGGTTAGGCATGCATTGCATTTTTTATTTGTCTTTTCATATGTTTTTGTCAGTGTTAGGGATGTACAGATATACATATCCTTAAAACCCTAGCACTCAAGAAGGCAAATGGTGAAGGAGAAGTCCAGACTAGTTGGAACTCAGCTCGATCCAGCTCACCACAGCAGGAACCTAGCTCACTTGAACTAGGGTTAGCTCGTCCCAGCTCCATTCAACTAATCCCAGCTGAATGGTAGCTCAAGAGAGTTCATCTTAGCTCACCCTAGCTCAAGTCAGCTTAGATCCAGCTCAACTTAGCTGAGTCTAGCTCATCTCAGCTCCCACTAGTTCACAGGGAGCTCTAGCTAGCTCAGCTGAGTTGGCAAGAGTTCACCCCAGCTCAGATCCAGCTACATCCAGCTCCACTCAACTCCAGCCAACTGAAGAAGAACTCATCCTAGCTCAGGAAGCTCAAGTCCAGCTCTAAGCTACCTTAGCTCGACTCAGTTGAGCTAAGCTACCTTAGCTTCCCCAACCAGCTTGATTCTCCTCGGGAGCACCAGACCTAGCTCACCTCAACTCATTTGATAGAAGCTTGCTTACTTTAGCTTGGCTTAGTAGCTAGCAAAGAACTAGCAAGCTAAGCCAGCTAGAGTAGCTCCATCCCAGCCTCTTTAGCTGCAGCCAGCTCCAATTTCAGCTCCAGACTTCTCCTCCGCAGCTCCTTCCTCCAAACCCTACCTCCAACAGCTTCTCCTCTACTCCTCCATTAGCTAAGATAGCTTAGCTTAGCTTAGCTTAGCTATGCTCCAACTTCCTTGGCTTGTACCACCCCAAAAACCCACCTACCAACTCCACCCAACTAGCTCCACCTAAGCTCCACATAAGCTAACCTACTTGGCACCAACCTAACCTACCCACCACCTCCAAAAGACACCTAAAAGTGGTGCCAAAAACTACCCATAACGACCCCTTAATGGCGCCACTTTTCCCTCCAAAATCCCCCCTCATCTCCACCACACAATCCCCCTTGAATCCATCTCCACCAACCACCTAACCCCCCTTCTAGAAGACCCCATGTTGGCGCCAACATGGGGGTGTCTCTCCACCACAAAAAGACTCCAACACCACCATAACCACCCCCTTTAACTCCCCTTGGGTTGGCGCCAACTCACCCTAGCCATAGGATCACCAACCACCCTCATCCTTCCATCCTAGCCCTCCATTTCAAGGGGCACCTTAACCCCCCATCCTACCCTATAAAAAGACCACTACCCACCACCATTCAAGTCATCCTTGGATAGCAATTTAACTCTCATATTCCACCAAGAAGCCCACGTCCAAGAGAGAAGAAGAAGAAGAAGATTAAGGGGATATTCTGTCCCCTTGGTGCCTTCCCCTCTTCCCTTCTCTCTTGGGTCACGCCAGCCAAGGGAGAAGCCAGGCAAGGAAGATCTTGGAGGAGATCTTGAAGGTGGTCACACCACCTTGGAGAAGTTTTTGAGTGTGGTGCACGCCCACCCCTTTCGAGAGAGCATTAAAGGTGGTAGCTTCCACCTTGGAGGAGCTCTCAAGGAAGGAGGAGAAGGAAGTCCTCTTTTCAAGCCAAGGAGCAGCTAGGCTTGGAGCAAGAAGACAACCTTCTTCACCATTGTTACAAGAGGATTTGTGTTTCTTTTCTTGCTTTTAGATTGTTTAATTCTAGTAGAAGCATTCCTCTACTTGTCCTTGAAAAGAACACTCATTCTACTCAATCAAAATTGCCTTCTTTTAGCCTTTTATTGCAGTTGTTTGTTTTGGTTCTAGCACTTGTTTCACCTCTTCCTCTTAATTACCCTAGGCCTCCACTTTCCTAGAGTGAGCTTAGGAAGAAGATGTTTCCATCTTTTAGATTTTAGTTAATCATTTGTAGGTGTTAGTTCTTTTCGCTACAATCTGCAGTTTGCCCTCGTCTTTTCAAAATACAAAAAAAATTTACATATTGAAAAATATCAAAAAGAAAGTTGAGATCTATCTGTAAGCAAGAGGATTAAATTTACAATTTTTGCCTCCTTGGACGACCCTAGATACTCCCCTATCTAGGATATAAATTTAAAAGCGAAAGCAGATTCGCGTGTTGCAACGACGTCAAAAACCCGCTTTTACAAATCACGCGTATTTCGTTATCACTCTCCCGTTGAATGAATGAAGAATGCTTTTTTGTATATATTTGTCTCTATATGTTTGAAATCACCATGAGCTTAATAATTGTCATTCTTGTTTTGTGATTCAAGTTGCTTGTTTCCAATTCCTAATATTCTTGCAACTAAGCATGTCACACCGAAATACGTCATAATCACGAACTGGCATGCTATTCTAAACAAAGTAGAGTAAGATCGATTTAAAAAGTAAAAGCAACACCTCCCAGAGACGAATGACCGAGACTCAAGTCTCATTATTTTTACAAAACAATATCTTTGTTGGATTGTATTTCGCAACTATACTACGACGCTTTTATCAAAAATGCGATCTATGATTTCTCTCAACAAAATGGCGTCGTTGCCAGGGAGGCACCATCATTTTTCTTGATTTCGATCTTTTAATTTATCACTGAAAAATCTGCCTCTACTTCATTTTTGATGTGTAGGACAGCACGAAAGAAAAATGGGATCTACGCACACTCCGAGCGCGGCGAAGAAAAATCAGGTGCACATCATCTACCTTAGATTAGGTTTCTCTTTCTGAACCCTAGGAGTAGATTCACTTGCTATAATTTACTTTGAAAAATTCTTTGTGAAAAAAAGAAGATTTTTTCATTTTCGTGAAAAACAAAGAAGAAATGTAAGAAGGAAAATTTTGAGAAAAAATCTAAATTAGGTTTCCTTTCGAATCTAGGTTATTTTGAAAAAAAATGAAAAAAAAGATATTTTCTATGAATCTTTTGAAAAATTCTTTTTGAAAAAAAAAAGTGTAAAAATTTTGAAAAAGAAAAAAAAATCTTTTTGGCAGAAGGCTTGAATTTCAATCTCAAACCTCTTTAAAAGCTTTTCCACCATCTTCTGATTTTCGGCCAGATTTCAAATCTAACTTAAAAATTCAATTGCCAAAAAATTCGTTAGTAAAAAATTCTCAAATTCTACCTGAACCTTCATTTTCAAACCATCTTTCATGTGCCACCATTATTTTGAAAAAATTCAAAGTACAAAATTTTTAAAAATTTGCAAAGTGCACAGAGGTCAAATTGACCCTGATTCAAAATTTTTCAAATTTCAAAAAGTTATTCTGAGCAATCCACAAATCTATTTTGACTAAATATTTTCAGGTTTGAGTGATGATCTCATTAGCTTTATTTTCCATATATTTCCCAAATTTTTGAACATCATTTGATACTGTTTCAAAGTGAAAAATCTACCAGGGTCAAAATTCCAGATCTGACCCCTTGACATTCAAAATTCCCTAAAAATTCTGTTGAAATAGTAAAAATTAAAAAATATATTTTCTGAAAAACTAATTGAAGAATAAATCTACTCGCAAAATTTCAAATTAATTTGATCCCAATTATTATTAGAAAATCAACATTATTTTTGTGGTTGCTGAAATGGAGAAAAACCCTAGAAGTGCATGCAACTTAGGTTAAATCCTTAGGGTTACAAATAGAGACCACACATTGGGCTAACTTAGACTTAATCAAGTCTAGTTAGCCGGTGAGCTTGGTCACCTTGTGGGCCACTCACCTCAAACCCCACTGAAGAAAACGGGTTAAAGTTAACTTTAAAATATGAAATCAACCTGAGTTCGTTGTTGTACTACTAGGTGATTTTAATCTCTTTTGCTGAACCTGGTCACTAAGTCTGCGGGGTAGTGTCAAATGACCACGGCTCGGCGGTCAATGGAACCGAAGGCGTAAGCCAAAGGAAGAACCTTCCCCTTACTCCCCTTGTAACTAAACTGGCTGGGTTAGCTTGAGAGGCGGGAACCACTTTCAGTCGGTTGTACGACGAACTTGTCTTCAGGAAGTCAAATCTCTAACGAAAAATCTGGTCATGTAATCTATATGGACCATTTGATTGACAGGGCCTTATCCTTGTCCTGCGTGGCTACACCAACCCAGGGGTTGGGCGGTGTATGCACGGAGGGAGGTCACTTCGACCTTACTTGGTTGGACCTTGGGAGCCACTCCCAAGGAGGCGAGTCACCTCACCTGAACCATCTTCTCCCCCCATTTCTTCTATCTACTGAGCCGCGATGGCTAACACTAGGTCTGGACCTAATCAGGATTCAGAAGAGCTGGACCCACGAGCTTATCTGAGAGCTCGGGTCACTGAATCAGCTCAACCTTGGGATCAAAACCCAAGGTGGTGAACATGACTTTTCCCTTCGCCTGATCCTTCTCCTCGGGTTACCGAAATGGTTGACCCATATCTTAACCCTGGATATTATGACACATACCAGTCGGTCCCTCAAAGGACTACATCTTATAACCCAGGATATGGATTTCATACTCCTGCTTCTCACCCATGGAACATGGGTAGACCTGATTCACCCCCTGGAACCCCTGAAGAGCTACCGAAGCATATGTGGCCGCATTATAGAATACAGAGAGTTATAGTGAGCACTAAGGAATGGCCGCATCCTATCTACACGGAATCCAGGCTATCATTGAGCCAAACCGAAGACAAAGTTGGATTCCACATCAGCAAGCTGTGATGGAGCTTCTTCGAGAAACAGCAGAGATAACAAGGCTAATGAGACAAAATCGAGAAACTCAAGAACTACTACTTTTGAGATATCAAGTGGAAAATAGCCTTGAAGACCTCGAGGAATCCGAAATGATTATGCCGGAAGGACACACAGAAGATTCTCAGAAACAGATACTGGAAGATCACTCAGGGGAAAAAGAATCTAGCATGGATATGAGACAGGAGCAGGAAGTATGCCGTATGGGTTCATCTGAAATTGAGGAGGAACGGACTGATATCTCCTGGACTGAGCCGCTATCAGATCGTCCTGAATCCTGGGCGACACTCATGGGTTAGATAACCCAATTGAGATAAGGGAAGTGATCCAACTGAGGATATGGATCTTGAGTCAAAGATTACATGCGACACTACTGATCAGGCTAAGCCACTTCCCATTGTAGGTGAACCTGTGGTAGAGCCAACACCATCTGATCTGCACTCTTCTTCTTTCACCTACATCCCTAATTCGGATGTTAAAGATTCTAAGACGACACTTCCTATCCCTGATCCTGACATCCGAAAGCCAGAAGTAGCTATGGATAACTTGAACGAAGAAATAAATATGCTACCAGAGGCAGGAATTACTGAGGAGCCCAATGCATATGAGGGTGAAGCTTCGAGCAGAATGAGCTGGGGACACACCTATCATCCTAGTCAATCTAATAGATGGCTCGACTCTGAGCTTGAGGAGACAGCCTCTGGTGAATCAAAGATGGGTACTGATGAGGATGAAGTAATTTCTGACGAGGATTTTAGTGACCTCCCACAGATTTTCTACTTTCACGGATATCCCCATATGACCCAGAGCCTGGAGGGGCATGATCTTTGATGCCAATTATCATTATTAGGATCCCTATGACTCAAATTCTGGTTCTGAGATACATATTGATCTACTTCCTCAGCAACTTCCTACTGAATTGTGGGACATGATAAATCAGCTGAATCAACATCATGATCCCCCCTCTGATTATCCTCTATTTTCCACCACCACTCCACACTTTCTTGTTGCTAGACTTTTTGGAGTAGGGGTGCATAATCAGCTGGTTCACATCTCCGGACCACTGATTCTGGGAGCGTACGAGCATATCTATCTCTTAATCTTAGCTGGCTCCTATGCTAGAAATGACACATCTGATTGAGTTTTCACCCTACTGGAGGCATTAAACTCAGCACATATAAAGACCATTCACTCCACATTTCACCATCATCTATACATAACCATTATTATACATAGCATATTTTTCCTTTAGCATATTTCCCTTGCATAGTTCATGCTGACAGGTTGGCTAGTGCTGAATGTATAGTTTCAGGAGCAATTCCAGGTGACTTCTACCCACTCATCCTCTATCAGATTTATTTTCTTTTATAGTCATGCATGAGGACATGTAAGAACTTAGGCATGGGGGGGTAGATACATCAAAATCGAAAAAAATTTTTATGCCAACACTTAGGAAAACCTCAGAGCTACATGTAAAACGTACTTTAGGACCTTAAATAAAAGAACAATCGACTCCACCTCCAATGCTCACATTGGAGCTAGAAATCATTCGCAACAGCCACTTCTGACTCACCCGCTCACCTTTTGTTCTAAATTTATGGTCAAGCTGATTGTAACCAGATATGGGAATTTCACAAAGTACAAATTATATGAGGTTACACATTGCATTCATGAATAAGATTATTTTATTAAGAGAATGCATTAGGGATTTTATCCTCTAGTTGATTCCTGTAATCTGGAATCCAGTACAACTTTTCAGACACAAGTAGAATTTGCAATGGATTCACGGTGAAGGCTGATAAACGTCTTCAGTCTATCGAGAAGAAGCAGTGCTTCTTTTCCTGAACCCTTGGACAATATTTTCGGAGTCAGGCAAATTTTCCTCTAAAAATCCACCAAATAGTGTGAGATGAGAGTAGAGTGTACTGGTGCTCTAACATTAGTGTGAGGAATCTCGAATGCTAGATAATTAGGTGATGATGATCAGAGTGAGACATAGTTTTCGCTCTTGGTTCCTATGTATGCATTTTGTGCAAAATTGTGAGAGCCACCGAATAAGGCAAATATGCGGAGAGCGAGTTTTCATAAAACTAGGGCTAAGGTGGATGGTTACGACCATTCTTTACGGAATCCTCACCTGAAGGAGGGTATTGATGTCAAGGTCAGAAATACATCATCCTATCTGTCTTTCCCGATGCCGTGAGTAGGCACTTCCACCAAATAAGCCACCTAATGTCTCTTGAGTACTACCAATCCCTAATAATGCCGCCTCAAAAAAGTTCATGGATGTATGCTAGTTGTGCGATGTTGAAAAAGAAAAAAAAAAAAGAAAAAGAAAAAAAAAGATGAAAAGAATGAATATTTAGTGTTTATCGAGGCAATATCACCAAATAAAATTGAGCTCCACCAAATATGGCCTTAACCTATTTTTCTTGTGTTTCTGACCGCCTGAATACTGGCTGAGGAATCCCGACTTAGTTTTAGGGTTATGAGAACTCAACCAAAGTGTTAATGCCTAGTGAGACCACCAAATACAGATCCTATATGTGAATCTAGTGAGGTTGTGAGCTCTAAGAAAAAGAAAGAAAAAGAGTAAGAGAGAATGAATACAAAGGAATCAAAGAGAGCACAGTTTTTCTCATCTTTGTCTAAGCTGAGTTACTTAGTAATCCGGTAATCTGGACTATGTAGTACTTGTCTCTATGTAGCACCAAGTGAGAATGAGGCACCAAATATATAATCCTTTCTCTCAAAGATTCTCTACCTAAGCCCAAAGCTGGGGTGAAATTCATAGAAAATCTTGAATACCCTGAGGGAAGAAGTCTGCCTATTTTGCTAGAATTTTTACTAGGGGTCAAGTATAGGCTTTAGAGGTGTATTAGTTTCACTTGAATCCGTTGCAAAAGCTACATAGCTGCACTTTCACGATTGTCTGGATTTCTAGAGCATAGGATGAAAACAAAAAGGAGAAAAATCTCTACGCATACACTTGATAAAATAATCAGTCCCTTAGGGACCCTTGCTGTAAATAATTTAGTCTTGCATTTGCTAGGGACTAGCAAGATTTAGGCATGGGATATGATTACGCAACAATCATAGGTCTTAATTGACCTAGATTAGGCGAGAACTTAGCATAAGTTTGGGAAATTTATGCACGCATAGGCATTATCTACATCTTTACTGCTTTACTTTAGCTATGTATAAAATAATATTATAATGTGCTGATTAAGTATATTATGTCGATTGCAGGTAGTAAGTAGATCTGGAGCTAGATCTGGAGCAGGATCTGAAGCTAGATCTCAAATAACGGGAGTTGTAGCAGAGCTGGAGTAGAAGGCCTAGTTTAGACATAGGAATAGTAATGTAAGGGGGTTAAAGGTTTTTTATTCTATTAAGTAGAAATAAAGCAGTAAAATGTGAAGAGCTTAAGTCCATCCTAGCCCTAGGATAGCCTAGAGACCTCCCCATGCCTTAGCCACCCATAGATTAGGTCACAACACCCTAGGAAGCCCTAAAACCCTAGTTCCCACCCTTATATGGATGTCCACATAAGTTATAGGACATCCAGGACCCTTAGCCATCTCCCGCACACTTCAAACCCACTTCTGCAGTGTTATTGGACGTCCATACACTTTGTCAAACATCCAATTTCTACAGAATTCCCAAAACAGAACCTGAAATCCTTCCTGACTCTGATTGGACATCCAAACATCAAGTTTGGACTTCTGATTTTTGAGTATAAGACATCTGATACTTTTATCAGACATCTGATACTGCTCTCCAATTCCTGTTTTGAGATTTAAGCCATGATCTTGGACCTCTAGGTCCCTAAACCCAATTCCAACCACATAGGAACCTAAATTTAGGTGCCATAACCCTAGTACATCACCTCTAGACCTCCCTAATGACCAAATTAGGTCCTCACTAAACCTATTTGACTTGGAGCTTAGTCAATTCAAACAGCCTATTCAATTGGACTCAGTGAGTCCAATTGAGCCCTGATCTCAGCACACACTGTCCAATTGGACTCAGTGAGAGTCCAATTGACCTAGACCTAAATTAATTGAGTTGTTTTACTCTCAATTAAGTTTCCACACACCCAATTAAGCTTGTATTAAGTTTAATTGCACTTTACCTTAGTGAATTAGGGTTTATAACCCTAATTTGAGACATACTTTGACCTAAACCCACTAGAACCTAACCTAATCAACCTAGCCACCTAAGTTTCAACCCACACACACCCACACACACCATCCACATGAAAATACCTAGCCTAGAGTTCTCTAGAACTCTCTACCATGTGTGGTTGCCTTGGTTGCCAAAAATAGCAACCAAGAGCCATTCAATTTTTAGATCCACATTTGGTAGATCTAAAAACCACCATCCACCCTCTCTCTCCCACTCTCCCATGAGCTCCCACCGTACGCCTATCTAGAGAATTCCATAATTCTCTAGAGAGCTTCCCTTTGGTCTATAAAAAGACCCAATGGGTGGCCATTTGCACCCATTCACTTCCTTGGCATTCATTCCACCTAGGCTAGCCACTTCCATCTCCACTCCACCTCCATGAGTTGAGCACCACCATGGAGGACACCATCTCCATGCCAGGAAGCTAGATCGGCTCCCCAACCTGTCTCCAAGGGCTGGCCTAAGCTCTATTGGCTGCCCCTCTTTCTTCTCTCAGCCACTCAAAGGCCATCGGAGACCACCTCTGAATGCCCTTCCTTCTACTAGATTAGTAGCTTAGCTTTTCGTATATTTACTGCTTTTATTTACTGCTTTGTAGTGTACTCTTACTTCTCCGCTAATGATGCATGAGAAATCCCCCCATCGATTCTTGTATGCAATCATTTTCTGGTAGCTAGGTTTAATTTCCAAGCATTTATGTACAAGCTTTCCTCTAGGTCTCATGTTGCAAACAACTCTCCCATTGAGTGAATGAAGAATGCTTTTATATATATACTTGTCAATATGTTTGAAATCACCATGAGCTTAATAATTGTCATTCTTTTTGTGTGATTCAAGTTGCCTGCTTCCAATTCCTAATATTCTTGCAACTCAGCATGTCATACCTAAATACGTAATAATCACGAACCGGCATGCAATTCTAAACAAAGTAGAGTAAGATCGATTTCAAAAGTAAAAGCAACGCCTCCCAGAGATGAACGACCGAGACTCAAGTCTCGTTACTTTTGCAAAATAATATCTTTGTTGGATCGTATTTTGCAACTATACTACGACGCTTTTATCGAAAATGCGATCTACGATTTCTCTCAACAATGAACAATCTAATGTCCTCACGGAGTCCCTGGTAAGAAGACTGGCCTTATTCCCATTAAGGAACTTCGTGATGGGGGCACTTTCTCATGAGATCCAGGAATTGATCTCATGCCTCATGAAGAGGTTCTCCCATCTGCTGGGTGAAGTGAGTAATCTGATGGCGCAAGGTGTTTGTCCGACCAACGGGAAAGAACTTCAAAAACTCTGATTGAAGTTCATCGCAGGTGTTGATCTAACAGGTTTGTGTCTGATACGAATGAGCCACCTTGCCCTTGAGAGAGAAAGATAAGATCTTCATGAGTAAGATATCGTGATTTTGCGTATCTGACCCGAAGATCTGGGCCAGATGCTTGAGTAGTTTGATTTGCTAGAAGGGATCTTTAGAGTTAAGCCCATGGAATTTAGGCATGACATGAATCATATTGGGCTTCAATTTAGAGTTAGGTCCTCCAGTCGGAATTCTGACTCGAGGCTCAATTGCCACCGTAGTGGGATTATAGTGATCTCGCATCATGGGACGCTACAGTGGGTTCATGAAATTCTGGAAGAGGTCATTAAGACGTTGAAGCTAGTGCTTAAGATTATTCTCTTCTTCAACAGGCTGTGCCATGATGGAAGAAGAAGGAGAACTAGGTTCAGAATCAGAAGAAAGGTCTATGTGGAGGGGTTGCTACACAAACATGGGAGTCGAGGCTTGGCCTCGGGGAGAGTAGATTTCTAGAGGAGGTTTCAAGGACCTCCTACCAAACATGCACTGATAGAATGGATGAGGTTAGAACGTGTTGATCCCAATCAAGACACCCAAAAATGTTGGGTGACTATAGAGGTTCGGGATAGATGATACCCCTTGATCAGAAGGTCGTCCACCTGAGAATTACCTGGGCAGCCAAAGAGGGTGAGTCCCTCGAAGACCCCTACATGGTAGAGCGCCCCCACAGGTTACAAGGTTTCCCCCACCCAACCTCTCTTGTCACTGAGATTCCAGGTAGACTAGAATGGGGACCTTGACCTCTTAAGTCTACCACTTTTAGTTAAGATCAAGGTGCTTAGTGTTCCACTTGAACTTTAGGCCTTTTGTGTGCAAAAGTGACCTAATTTGAAGGTTGCTTGACCCAAAGGATCAACTTCACCTCTTTGTTCCCATAAGAGCTTCTCAGGTCCTTTCTTTTAGTGTTCAAGTAGATTAAGAGCCTGATTGCTTAGGGTTTCTCTTGAATAAGCCTTTTCAAACAATGGTTTAGGCACACTTTTTTTGGATTTTTCAATTCTTTGCTTAGAAGATGTGTCTCTAAAAACCCTAGCATGGAATCCTAGGTTGGCTCTAGTTGGTCTTGGTTAGTTGCCTCAGAAATGGGTAACTAGGGCTCAATCAAGAAGTTTTTAGCCCTAATTACCTTAAGTGGATATGCAGTTAAGGTGTGTTGAAAGGAGAAATCAGGCAACTTTGCGAATTACTAAGTATGGAAGACCGGTAGCCCTAGATTGATTTTCTTTTGTTTTCTCCCCATTGCAATGTGAGGGGCTTAAGAGAGAGGGTTGAAGGTTACCAATCCCCTGGTGTGGTTGTTGTGCGCTGCTTGTCTTTTCTTGCCTTCCTTTCCTACACAAAAAATGAGAGGTTATGTTAGTATAAAATCAAAAATTATGATTTTCAAGCTTCTAAAATGTCCGTTGCTCCCAGGCAATGGCGCCAAAAATTGATGTGTGGTTGTTCATCAATTTAACTTGTTTCTATTACTCAAGATTTTAGAAAAATTCCGAGGTCGAACTCAGGGAGTAAACTTGATTTTAGAAGCAAAAAGTTCACAATTCACAATACTGTATTGTTTTACAAAAAAAAATGTAGAGAATAAAAGTAGAATGTGTCTTCTCTTTTTCTTCTTTCTTCTCCTTCTTCTTTGTTCTCTATCATTTCTTTTCTCTATCTTCAGACGTCTGATTCTAGGAATCAGACGCCTTAAGTGGCAACTGTTACAGTGCATGTCTTCTTCTTCTTCTTCGTTTCTTCTTCTACTGCTGCTTCTTCTTCTCCACCTTGGCTTTCTCTTCTTCTCTTCTTTTCCTTTCTGCTTGGTCTTCCTCTTTGCAACATCTCCCTCCTCTTTTCTTCTCTTCCTCTTTGGCTCCAGCTTCTGCTCCTTCCTATGCCTTCTTCTTCTTCAGCTCATACTCCTACGGTTAAGTCCTCAGCCTCTTCTTCTTCAGTTGGCTTCTCCTCTTCCTCTTCTTCTGCTTCTTCTTCTTCCCTGCACAGGCACGGTTATGCAAAACCAACCCCTACCCTCCCCACGTCTCTCTTTCTTTCTATTTCTCTCTCAGGTCACAACTCTCAAGAGCCAGCCGGGTTATCGGGTCGGGTACACGTGCCCGGGATCAGGCACACTGGCATGTGGTGGTGGGTGAGGTGTGCATGGGTATCGGATTAGGTCAGCCAAATCCATGGAGGAGTGAGCACAGACGAGGCATTAAGTTGCGAGGGACCTCACCCCGTGTAGTAGAAGGCGATAGGCCCAATGCACAAGATCAATTTATGTACCGACGCTTGCTCGAAAATGGACGAGGTGGGACTAAACTTCCCACCTTTCTGTCATAAGGCTAGAAGCAAGTATCTTCGGCCGATTGCAGGTGATGCTTCAGCCTTAGAGGCCAATTTGCTGCCTAGAGCTGTGCGCGAGGGAAGTCCACACACTCTAAAACTACTGGCCTAGAGCTCTGGGACCCGAACGAAGCTTCAAGTAAGCCTCATGCTGCTGCGCCAATGGCAGAAGGGGCCACGACCCAGAAATCACAAACTCGGCCTTGCAGCCTTGTCAGAACCTTCAGCAGGCTTCGCCGGAGCACGGCAAAGATGGCTTGGGGGTTAGTGTGGCGTGAGGATGCCTGTGTAAGTGCGGCTAGGGCACACAATGTGTGTGCAGGTGGGTGTGTTCGGGGGAAGGTTCCAGTGGGTGGAGCAATGAGTGGGAGTGCGAAAGGTGATGAGTGAGAGGTGGTGAAGCTTAGGGACCAGTCGGCGAGGGGTGAAACTGTCTGTGGTGGTGGAATGGCCTCGCCAGAGTTGGTGGTCGGAGGTGGAGATGGTGATGGTGGACAGTGGAGTCGAGTGGTTGAAAGAACAAGTTGACAAATGGGAAATAGAGAGGGAAGTACAGGCAACTTATCTAGTAGGTTAGGAGTGAATGGGGGAGGTGGAGGGCGAGTAGCTGGTGGCTGCCACCGTCGGAGACGAAGGCGCCCAGGGGAAGAAGACGGTGACGAGGAAGAGGGGTTGGAGGATGCCTACTGGTATGGCACAGCGTGGTGGAGGACGGCGGAGCTAGCTCTACCATTGGTACTATGGCAGAGCGACGAGAGAGGAGAGGAAGTCACTGGAATCTTTGGGCGGATGGACAGAGTTGGGAGGAGATGAATTGGAGGGGGATCTTAGGGCAAATTGAGCTTGAAGGATGCGGCGTGGTGTGCCGCTCCTTAAATAGGCAAAGGCCGACCGGGAGGCATGCGAGAGCAGTGGGAAAGTCACGTCGGAGGGATGGTGAGTTGGACACCCATACCTCTTGTGTGTTCGCACAAGAGGTATGGTCGGCTTCAGGGCATGCGGAGCAGCCTATGCGGTAGGGGGCTCCACAGGGAGCTCTTCTTTCAAATCTAGGGCTGGCTCCCCAGGCAGATCAGGCGCCATCCTCCACGCAAAGTGGCTGATGGCATGGCCTTCTACTGCGACTGGCAGAGGGACTGAAGTGAATTAAATGGCGAGGAGGTTGAGGGGATAAATGCAAGGGTTTCAAAAAGTTGAGTGTTAAAAAGTAATTTTGAGGACCAAATTGCAAAGTAGGTCAAGACGACCTTCCCTTAGGTCTAAATTTTGGTATAAACCTAATTTTGACCTAAGGAATCCAATGGTGATGGTGGATTTTAGGTTTGACCACGTTTGACTCAAAATTTTGCACAAAAACCCAAATTAGGTAAAAAATTGGGTTGGACCCCAATCTAGGTCAAAACAAGTTCCAAAGGCCAAATTGAAGGTGCTAAACCCAAGGGGATATTTTTCCATGAATTTTAGATGGTTTAGTTTGTTTTTATCTTGCTTGGTACTTGGTGAATTAAAGTGGGTTTGTTTTAGGCTTATAGAATGTCATTAAATTCTTGGATTTCGCCATAACCCTTTTCTAACCGAAACATCCCACTTTTTCTCTTATTAAGTTCACTTGACCTTTTTCTAGACCCTTAGAAATCCCGTTGGCGCACTGCAATGGTAAAATTGTAGTTTTATCCCTAGTATCATGTTATATTCTTAGATTTACAATTCCCTGAATTAGGCCTTTCCTTAGGCTATGTAAGAGCTTTTGTTCACTTTATTATGTTAAAATGTGCTAGTCAGGGTTCATGATGAGGTTCTCATCATTATCTTTTTGCCACAATGATGCTTGTGGTAGCCATTTTATGGGACAAAAAATCGCTGCAAAAGTTTTGCAGTCGGGATTTTTCTGGCCGACCATTTTCAGAGATACACACAAATACGCCCAACACTGCAAACGATGCCAGTCGATAGGTTCTATGACTAGGAGAGACTTGATGCCACTGCAGCCCATCATGGTTGTAGAGGTATTCATCGTCTGGTGCATCGATTTTATGGGCCATTTTCCAAACTTGCATGGCTTCGGGTACATATTACTGGCCGTTGACTATGTCTCGAAGTGGGTCGAGGCCATCCTGGCGAGACGGCCTGATCATAAGACCGTCATTTCTTTCATACGATCGTACATCTTCATGAGATTCTGAATACCCCATGCTCTGATTAGTGACAGGGGAGGCCACTTCATCCATGCCCACTTCAAGTCATTATTAAAGAAATATGGGGTACATCACAGTATAGCCACCTCGTACCACCCGCAGACCAATGGGCAGGCTGAAGTGTCTAACCATCAGATGAAGCTGATTCTCCAGACGATGGTTAGACCAGATAGGAAGGACTGGTCCGATGAATTAGTTGATGCACTCTGGGCATATCAGATAGCATGCAAGGCCCCAGTCGGAATGTCACCAAATCATATGGTATATGGCAAGGCCTATCATCTTCCTATAGACCTGGAACACCATGCCATCTGGGCAGTGTGAAAATTTAACCTTGACCTTGATGTAGGATGTCAATGACGGAAACTCTAGCTCAGTGAATTAGAATAGATTCGGCGGGAGGCCTATGAGAATGCTTTGATATATAAGGACAAGACTAAGTCCTCTCATGACCGCCACATCTGGAGGAAATCATTCACGCCCAACCAGCAACTATGGTTGTTTGATTCACGATTAAAACTTTTCGCGAGGAAGCTCAAGTCAAAGTGGACTGGCCTATATGTTGTGATTCACCGATATCCTAACGGGGTCATCCAGGTTAGGGACGCAAAATCTGGGCATCTATCTACGGTAAATGACCAGTGCCTCAAGTCATTTTTGGCCCAAGAACCTCCTCCATCTGACGAGATTGTTCATCTTATTGAGGACGTATGATTCAGTTTTCACCCAGGTAGAGGTGTTAAACTCAGCACGTATAGATAGAATATCCCGCATTCCACCATCATATATACATATTCATTTTTATATATAGCATTTTTTTTTTTTAGCATATTTTCTTCCTGCATATTGCATACTGACAAGTTGGCCGGTGCTGAATATATAATTTCAGGAGCATTTCCAGGTAATTTCTACCCACTTACTCCCAGCAGTATTTATTTTCTTTTATATTCATGCATGAGGACATGCAAGAACTTAGGCAAGGGGGGGTAGATGCAATAAAACTGAAAATTTTTATGCCAACATTTAGGAAAAATCTCAGAGCTACATGTTACACGTACTTTAGGACCCTAAATAAAAGAACAACCAACTCCACCTCCAATGCTTGCATTGGAGTTAGAAATCCTCCGCAACAGCCATTTCCAACTCGACCACTCACCTCTTGTTCTAAATTTAGGGTCAAGCTGATTGTAAACCGAAAGGGAAATTTTATGAAGTACGAATATACGAGGTTACTTGTTTATAGCATATATACATTTTACATTCATGAATAAAATTATTTTATTCACAGAATGCATTAGCGATTTTATCCTCTAGTTGATTCCTATAATCTGGAATCCAGTATAACTTCTCACACACACGTAGAATTTGCAATGGATTCATGGTGAATGCTGATACAAGTCTTTAATTTGTCGAGAAGAAGCAGTGCTTCTTTTTTGAACCCCTGGACAGTGTTTTGGGTGCTAAGCAGAGTTTCTTCCAAATATCCACCAAGTAGTGTGAGATGAGAGTAGAGTGTACTAGTGCTCTAAGATTAGTGCAAGGAATCCGGAATCCTAGATAATTAGGTGATGATACTCAGAGATTAGGCAGAGTTTTCACTCTCAGTTCCTGCATATACATTTCTGTGTGAATTTTGAGAGCCACCAAAAAAGGCTAATACACAGAGAGCAAGTTTTTTTAAAACTAGGGCTATGGTGGATGGTTATGACCATTCTTTACGAAATCCACAGCTGAAGGAGGGTATTGATGTCAAGTTCAGAAATATACCGTCCTATCCATCTCTCCCAATGCCATGAGTAGGTGCTTCCACCAAATAAGCCACAAAATGTCTCTTGAGTGCCACCAATCCCTAATAATGCCTCCTCAATACATTTTATGGATGTATGCTAGTTGTGTATATGTTGGTAAAAAAAAAAGAAGAAAAAAATTAGAAAAAGAAGAAAAAGCAAAGAAAGAAAGAGTGAATAATTAGTGTTTAATTCAGTTGCATTGAGGCAATACCACCAAATAAATTTGAGATCCACCAAATATGGCCTTAACCTATCTTTATGTGTTTCTGATCACCATAATACTGGCTGAGGAATTCCAACATAGTGTTAGGGTTATGGAACTCAATTAAAGTGTTAATGCCAAGTGAGACCACCAAATACAGATCATATGTGTGAATCTAGTGAGATTGTGAGCTCTAAGGAAAAGAAAAAGAGAAAGAGAGAATGAATACAAAGGAACCAGAAGGGTGCATAGTTTTTCTCATCTTTCTCTGAGTTGAGTTACTTGATAGTTTGGGAATCAAGATTCTACAGTACTAATTTCTGTTTCGCACCAAGTGAGAGTCAACCACCAAATAAACACCCGTACCCCTCAGAGATTCTCTACCTAAGCTTAACACTAGGATGGAATTCATAAAATATCTTCAATACCCCGAGGGAAGAAGTCCGCCTATCCTACTAAAATTTTTACTAGGGGTCAAGTACAGGCTTTAGAGGTGAATTAGTTTCTCACTCGAATCCGTTGCAAAAGCTACATAGCTACACTTTCACGATTGTCTGGATTTCTAGAGCATAGGATGAAAACAAAAAGGAGAAAAAATCTCAAGGCATACACTTGATAAAATAATCAATCCCTTAGGGACCATTGCTGTGAATAATTTACTCTTGCATTTGCTAGGGACTAGCAAGATTTAGGCATGGGGGTATGATTGCGCAGCAATCATAGTTCTTAATTGACCTAAATTTGGCTATGACTTAGCATAAGTTAGGGTAATTCATGCATGCATAAGCATTATTCGTATCTTTTCTACTTTCTTATAGCTATGCATAAAATAATGATATAATGCGTTGATTAAGCACATTAAGTCAATTACAGGTAATAAGTTGGGTTTGAAGTTGGATCTGGAGCTGGATCAGAAGCTAGATCAGGAATAATGGGTGTTGCAGCAGAGCTAAAGCAGAACACTTAGATTACACATAGTAAATAACGATGCAAGGGAGTTAAGGTATGCTACTCTATTAAGTAGAAATAAAGCAGTAAAATGTGAAGAACTTAGGTCCATCCTGGCCTTAAGATTGCTTAGAGACTTCCCTAAGCCTTAGCCACCCTTAGATTAGGTCACCACACCCAAGGAATCCTTAAAAACCTAATTCCAACCCTTATCTTGACGTTTAGATTTATTTTAAGACATCTAGAACCCTCAGCCAACTCCTGCACACCATAAACCTACTTCTGCAGTGTTATTGGACGTCCAGACACTTTGCCAGACATCTAATTTCTGTAGAATACACAAAAGAGAACCTAGAATTCCCCCTAACTCAGATTTAACGTCCAGAATTGAAGTCTAGACTTCTGATTTTTGAGTATAAGACGTCTGACTCTATTTTTGGATGTCTGGAACTACTCTCCAATTCTTGTTTTCAGATTCAAGTCTTTATCTTTGATCTCTAGCTCCCAAAACCCAATTCCAACCCTAAAGAAACCTAAATTAAGGTGCCCTAACCCTAGTACACCAGTTCTAGACCTTTCTAAGGACCTAATTAGGTCCTCACTAAATCCACTTGACTTAGATCATAGTCAATTACCATTGCCTAGTCAATTGGACTCATAGGGTCCAATTGAGCTCATATCTCAACCCAGACAAGTCCAATTGGACTCAATGAGAGTCCAATTGACCTAAACCCAACCTAATTGAGTTATTTCACTCCCAATTAGGTCCACACACATTCAATTGAACTTGTATTAAGTTTAATTGCACTCTACCTTAGTGAATTAGGGTTTACAGCCCTAATTCAAGGCGTACACCTACCTAAACCCCTTAGGACCTAACCTAGACCACCTAGTCACAAAGGGCATGACCACACACTCACACACACACACACCCATTCATGAACAGACACTCCTCTAGAGTTCTCTAGAACTCACTTCAAGTGGCGCCACTCTTGGTTGCCAAATTTAGCAACCAAGATCCATTCAAGTCTTGGATCCACAAATGGTGGATTTAAGAACTACCACCTCTCTCGATAGACAGCCACGCAAGGGACTCTCTCTAATGTGTTTCATACTTCTCTAGAGAGACTCCCTTAGGTCTATAAAAAGACCTAAGGGGTGGCCATTTGCATCCATCCCATTCTTGGCACTCAATCCATTTACTTCTGCTACATCACCTCCACTCCACCACCATGAGGAGCACCACCATGGAAGCCACCATCTCCACGCTAGGATGCTGGATCATCTCTCCACCCTCTCTCCAAGTTCTAGCCTAAGAACCAGTGGCCGCCCTTCCTTCTCCTCTCAGCCACTCAAAGGCCATCGGAGCCCACCTCCGAATGGCCTTCTTTTCTGCTAGATTAGTAGTTTAAGCTCTTCATAGTTTTACTGCTTTCATTTACTACTTAGTACTGCAGTCTTTATTCTCCCCCAATGATGCATGCAAAATCCCCCCGTTGATTCCTGTATGCGATCATTTTCTGTTAGCAAGATTTGTGTTTTTTAGGCTTTCATATATAAGCTTTCCTCTACATTCCCTGTTGCAAACATCGTCTGAATAAATGAATAAAAGATATGTTTTTATACATGTCTCTATGTTTGAAATCACTATGAGCTTATTGGTTGCAATCTACATTGTGTGATTCAAGTTGCCTACTTTTCTTTTATATATACATTGCAACAACCATGTCGATTTTGGAAAAAATAGAAGATTTAACTATAAATGCATTTTCTGTAAATAGCCACCACATCACTAGCATTGTGTGCACTGAAACTCATACTTTCACTTCCGTTATTTATCTCACACATGCTCATGTAATTAGAACTCACAATAGGAGTGGCAAAACATTAATCCGAAGATTGGAAACCAGCGTGTGATTCCAAATAATGTAGAGCCAGTAAAGATCAAATTTAGATTTGAATAAATGCCTTCCAGAGATGAACGACCGGGACTCAAAGTCTCGTTATTTCTACAAAATATTTTTTTTTGACAAACATTTTTGCATGACTATACTACTATTTTTGACGACTTCAAAATGCGCGAGAATGGCCTTTCGTCATCGCCCTTATGGAAGAAGATCCTCGCCGCAACGCCGTCCTGCCCCATCCTCCACCCTCCGGCTCCATCCTCCTTCATCTTACTCCTCACCACCTTCCTCTATATGACGTCAAAGACAGTCATCCTCTGAGTGATCGTCGAGGGGGATTTCTCTCACCTCTTTCTACCTTTTTATGCTTTCGTAGTGTAGATTTTCCTACTTTTGTAGTTGTAACAAACAATTCTTCATGACTAGATTATTTCTTTCTCTCTCTCCCTCTCTCTCTTATTTTTTTCAAGCAGATAAAGTTTTCATCGACCGAATCTCTTACTTGCCCGATTAAATACAATAGAAATTATAAAAGATGAAAATGACCAAAAATAAATAAAAGCGAAATGTAGATTTTCAAAACCAATCATTCGCCTCCTCGTGTTCGACCCGGGACTCACTTTTCATGTTTCGATATAAATTTTATTTGACCACGAATTTTGCAACAACGACAACGGGTTACTCATAACCCTCATTTCAAACTCGCGAAACACGTGTGATCAACTATGGTGTTGGGAATTGATTTTTGAAGTCCGAACAGAAGTCTAGACTAGAAAATCAAAACACAAACACTTGAAGTGGAGTGGTGTTAAATGATGCAAGCAAGCAACAAATCGATTTTAAATGTTACCACTCCACTCAATTAAGATGTTTAGGATCCTGAAAGCCAAGTTTAACATTTTTTGGTAGTTTTTTAGAAGAAATTTATGTGACAAGCATATGATATTGACCAAAATTTTTATGGGAAGAAAAGGTACTTCAAGTTCCAAAATCCCACTTCCTTCCTGCAACACCTGCACACAAGAGAGAAAAAGAGACAAGGGAATGAGATACACTAATCAAGCAAGAGAACTACTTAATGCAAAGTCGTGCCTCCCCGGCAACGGTGCCAAAAAGTGAGGGTTTTTACGCATTCTGCAAAATGTGATTTTTATAAGTTGTTGCAACATGCATAAACTGATTTGCTTTTAAATTTGTAAGATCCAGATAGTGGTGGTATTGAGGATCGTCCAAGGAGGAATTGTTTGCAAATTTAGATCTCTTGCTTGAACATGAGAAATCAACTTTTTCTTAGGTTTCACAATATAAGATTTTTTTTAGGGTTTTTCAAATAAAGGGAAATCGCAAAGTTGATGGTGGGAAAAGACTACACCTAATTCACTAAGGTAACACTTTGGTGACAAGTAATTCCTCTCTTTAAGCTCACCCGAGGCACATGAAGGCCTAGGGTAATTAGAGAGAGAGAGTAAGGAAGTGCTTAAAAAGCAAAAAATAAAGATGCTAACTAAAGAAAGGCAACTTTTATAATTAGGAAAAGAAAGTGTTTACGAAAAACCCTAGTAGAGGAATGCTTCTACTACAAGAAATTAAAATTCAAAATAATGAAAAACACTAATTCTCTAAAAATGTTGGTGAAGAAGATGATGCTCTTGCTCCAACTTTGCGTTAAAAAGAACCCCTTCTCCTTCTCCTTGAAAAGCTCATCCAAGGTGTGGCCTCCTCCTGGAAGCCCTAGGGACGGTGTGCCTTGGCTCCTCCAAGGTGGATGATTCCACCTTTGTTTCTCCTCCAAGGGTCGGCGTGCACCGCCCTAATCTATCCTCCAATGCTTCGCTATCCTCCTTGATGTAGAGATCCTCCTTCTCTTGGTGTGCCACAAGAAGAAGAGTGGAGAGGAAGAAGGCACCGAGGAGGCAAGTGATAACCTCCTTAGTCTCCTTCCTTCCTCCTTCTTCTTGGCCGTAGGTTATAGGTGGGCTAGGGTAGAATTAACACTAAGGGAGTATGAGTTTTTAGTGGTGATATGATGGGTATATATAGGGGTGGAGATGGGGGTGTTGGCATGGAGATGGATGGATGGATGGGATGGATTGATGGTGGTGGTTGTGGGATCAAAGGTTAAGGATGTATGGAGCCAAATGGATGGACACATGGGGGTGGTTATGGTGGAGGTTACCTCCTTTGGTGACCATTGTGTTGGAACAAAAATAGGCTTCTAGAAGGGGACTTAGGTGGCACCAAAAATCGATGGTTGGGATGTATTTGTTGGTGGATGGATGGTTGCGGTGAAGGCTATAGTTGGCACCAAAAGGGAGGGTTTCTAGAAGGTGGTTTGGGTCCAACTCTTGGTGCCCTTTGGTGGTGGTTGAGGGGTGAAGACATGGCTTGGGTTGGCGCTAAGTTGGAGTACCTTAGGTGGACCTTAGGTGGACTTGGAGTGGAAGGTTATGTAGGTGGACTAAGGGTTAGCTAAGGTGGATGACCAAGGAGTGGAGAACTTAGCTAAGTTAGCTAAGCTAGCTTAGCTAGGAGGTGAGTAGAGGAGAGGTAGGAGGAATTAGGGTTTTGAGGAGAAGGCTGAAGGAGTGTTGTCTGGAGCAGCATAGGAGCTAATATGTGCTGAAGAGAATGGCAATGAGCTACATTACTTGGATTAGCTTATTGTGGAGTTGCTTCTGTATTTATTTATATCTGTTGTAGTATATGACAGAACAGTTACCAGCTTAATACAAGATTTTTTACTCGGAATAACATGGTTTTCCCGAGGTCAAACTTAGGGAGCAACTAGAATTCTAGAAGTAAAAAGTTCTCAATTAGGTTACAAAAAAAGAAGAGAGAGAGAGATCTTGGCTTCTTCTTCTTCTCTTTCTCTTTTCTTCTTCCTTGGCCGTTTCTCTTCTTCTTTCTTTCTTTGTTCTTTGTTCTTTCTTCTTTCTTCTTCCTTGCTTTCTTCTCTTCTTCTTCTTCTGCCTTCTTCTTCTATTCTTCTTTTTTACTTCTCTGCCTTTTATAGCTGTGGTGATTTCGACATCTGATGCTGTGCTCAGACGACTTATCTGTGGCTTTGCTGTAGTGCCTTCCTTCCTCTTTTCTTCTTGTGTTTCTCTCCTTCCTTCCTTCTTATTTTCCTTCCTGTCTTCTTCTTCTTCAGCTGCCCTGAGTGGCTAAGGCTTCGACCGCTTCTCTTCTTCTCCTTTTCCTTTCTGCCTTCTTCTTTCTTTCTTCCTGCATGCTCAGACAAGGGTCACAGCAAAACCTACCCCTACCCTTCCCCGTGTCTCTCTCTTTCTCAGATTTCCCACTTAGGACTGCTCTCCCAGAGCTGGGTAATCGGGTGAGGGTATCGTGCTCGGGACTAGCCCCACCGGCATGTGCTGGTGGGCGAGGAGTGCGCGGTTTGGGTAATCAGATCCTGCCCAAACCCGCGAGGCATGAGTGCGGGCGAGGGCGAGCGGGCGTGTCGCGCGCTACATGCGGGAGAGGGACCTGACCCCTGTGTTCGAAGGCGATAAGCCGTAGGCACTTTTCAATTTAAGTGCAGGTTCTTGGCCACGCACTTCCGAGGTGGGACTAAAGTCCCACCTCCCAAATTGGGATCCACAGGCGAGCGATCAGCCACCAATTGAGGCAACCCAAGAGGCCTTCGCCCCAGCTGTGGGCCTAGGTGTCTTTGCGACTCCTGCCCGCGTGACTTGGGATGCGCACCTGGGCTGGAGGGTGCTTGCAGCTGCAGGTGAAGCTACTGTAGCTCGTCGGCAATGGCGGCGAGGGGTGCGAACCTGAAATCACAGCTACGGCCTCTTAGCCCAGTCAGAATATGTAGGAAGCTTCGCCAGAGTGAGACGAAGGTTGTGCGGTGGTCGGCGGGGTGCGAGAGTGCGTGGAGAGGCTGACCTAGGTCATACTGTGGCCGGAAAGGTGGGTTTGTTCGGGGGGTGGTCGGGTGGCGCTTGGTAGTGAGTAGATAGGGGGGATCGGTGCAGTGGAGTGTGA
Source organism: Thalassia testudinum (assembly GCA_037157565.1). Lineage (NCBI taxonomy): Eukaryota > Viridiplantae > Streptophyta > Magnoliopsida > Alismatales > Hydrocharitaceae > Thalassia > Thalassia testudinum. Next base: position 65,722,744 of record JAZHRO010000014.1, read on the forward strand.
GGGAGGTTCTGGACTGGTCGACAAGGTGTGAGAGTGTCTGTGGTCGTGTAATGGTCTCCCCGGAGGGGGTGATCGAAGGTGGAGAAGGTGGTCTAGACAGTGGTGGTTGGGTGGTCGCAAGGGCAGTTTAAAAGGGGGAAAATACAAGGGAAGGAGAGAGGAGGCTATCTACCTAATTACTCGACGAAGGGGGAGGGTAGAGCAACCGACTCGTATCTACCAGAGCTGGAGACGAAGATGCTATGGAGGAGGGTTTCGACGACTAGGAAGCAGGCGGAGGGCGCCAGCAGGTACAGCCTGGCGTGGACGATAGAGCAGGGCAAACCCTGCTGCAGGTAGGGCAGTAGAGCAACGAGGTTGAAGAGGAGGAGTTCACCGAAAGCTTCGAGCCCTCTGACGGTGGAGGAGGGGATGAAGAGGGTGGTAGTTCTCCGTCAAAGGAAGCATAAAGGAGTCGGTAAGGTCTACCGATCCTTATAAAGAGCTTGGCGCAGAGAGAAGGGGCGAGCTGGCGTCGTGCCAACCTCGCCGGAGTAAGGCCGGAGATGACACCCATACCTTCCGCGCGTTCACACGGAAGGTATGGTGGTTGCCAGAGGGCATGGGCGGGTCCCTACGACGGAGGACGTCGCAGGGAACCCCGCTTCTATTCTAGAGGACGGTAACCTTGCTCTGCGTGGCGCCATGCTCCGCGCAAGGTCGCTGGAGTATGGCGCTGCAAAGAAGTTGCATAGAGGACCATTCTGCAAAGAATGATGAAAAGTTGGGGACCTAAATGCAAGGTTTCAAAAGATAATGGTTAGAAGGTGAATAAGGAGGACCAAATTGTAATGTCGGTCAAGGAGGTCTCTTCTTAGGCTCAAGCTTTTATACAAGACTAATTTGAACCTAAGGATTTTAATGGTGAAATTTAATTCTAGGTTAGACTATGTTTGACCGGCCAATTTGTGCAAAAGCCCAAATTAAGTTATTAATTGGGCATGGTTCTCTTTTTAGGTCAAAATAGGTTTCAAAGGCCATATTGAAGGTTCTAAACCCTAGGGAATATTTTTATATGATTTTTAGAGGGTTTAGTTGGTTTTTATCTTACCTCGAACCACATGAATTGAAGTGGGTTTGTTTTAGGGTTATAGAATGTCATTTAATTCCTAGAAGTTGCTATAACCCTTTTCAGATCAGATCAACCCACTTCCCTCATTGTTAAGCTTGTTTGACCTGTGTTTGGACCCTTAATTACCATGTTCGCATACTGCATTGGTGAAATTACAGTTTTACCCCTTATGATTTATTTTATTCTTAAACTCAGAATTCTCTGAGTTAAGCCATTCTTTGGTTCATGTAGGACATTTTTCTCACATATCTGGGTTAGACTATGCTAGTTAGGGTTTATGATGAGGTTCTCATCATACCCCAATGCCTAGCTTTTGCTAGTCCCTTAGCAAAATTTTAATGTTTCAACCCTTGTTCTGGACCATGAAGTTCTTACTGGTTTCAGATAAGTGCTTTTTCTTTTGCAAACTAGATTAGGTCAGAATGCTAACCATAGGCCTAAAAGGTACTCTAGTACCAACCATGATCCAGATCTGTCTAGCCTCAGCCTCAGTCCTTAACAATGGTTTTTGAGGCCTACAAGAACTAACCTAAGGTTTATTGGACTTTGTGGTTAAAGAACCTGTGCTTGAGATAATTTTAGCCCTTGCTCAGCTCGCAATGCATTTTGTAAGAAAGAGAGGTAGAAGATTTATCTGTTTGGAGAGTTTTCTCTCTCTTTTTCCTTTTAATTCTAGCTTAGGATTGGCTTTTCAACATGGTCTGTATCAGACTCCTTGTCCCCATCATCAATCCTTAAGGGTTCCTGGCAGTTGATGCTTCGAGATAGCACCTCCCATGGCAACCCCCAGAACCGTGGCTGTTGAGATTTCTAGATAATCCCATCCATGGTGTTCCGTGGCCGAATTCTGACCCTGGCAATTGACATTTCGGGATAATGCCATCCATGGAATCTGAACCAACAGAGTGCTTACATGCCCCCAGTAGGATATGTAAGTATCCTAAGAGACAAGCACCGAGGAGATGATATTTTTTTACGCATCTTCGAGGGGAATTTCCCACCTCCCTGCACTGGGTACTCGTCCAAATCAACTTGTGTTGATCGGCCGCTCCTACTCTCGGTGTCATTTACAGAATTTTTGTAACGCTTCTGCGTGATTTTGATTATTATGCTTACTGAACCAGGTTGTGTGTGAAGTTAGGGTGCTTAGGTTACTAAGTCCCGTAAACCAAAAGTTAGTTAACGAGGCCAAATACTCCCTAAGCCTTGGACCTAATACTTAGGCTTTTCATTTTCCTCAACCTCTTGAGGAATGTCTAGATCTTAATGGGTACTAATAGTCTATCCAAGAATGCCTAAAGTTCGCGTTCTTACTAATCTCACTGTGCACTTTCCATTTTTTTTCCAGAATGCGGTCTAGAACTTAGGTTAATTTCTTACTAATGACTATCACTTTTCTTTCATTTTGTGCTCCTTCTTTTCATTTTTTTTCCCTTTCTTCTCCTCCTCCTTTGTAGAGTCCTCAAAATTTTCTTTCCACCTCTCATTTTATTATTCTTTTTCAAAAATTTTTTTTAATTCTATAGCATATGTGAATTCTTTTGTTTAAAACCTTTTCTTACAAGTTTTTGCACTTTCATACCCCCCATGCCTAAGATTTGCAATGTCCTCATTGTAACTTAGGGGTTTTTTATTCAACTCAGTTCATACATTAGGACAGATGTTTTGATCAATGAATGGGTCGGGGTGACTATTGCGGACGATTTCTATTCTCAGGTGCAAGCACTTAAGGTGGAGTCGGCTGCCCTAAACGGTGAACCTTAAGTGCACAAAGCTGTTAGAAAAGGTTTCAGGTTTTCAAAGAGAATGACGGGCTGCCACCTGTTAAGCGCTGAGTTTTATGCCATCTGCTGGACGCAATATGCTTAGGGAGAATGGAGGATAAATGATGATTCAGCCAAATTAGTAGAGTTACATCAATGAACGGTTTGAGTCTATGACCGTTCACGATGAAAGGTTCAGAATCATGGCTGAGCGGACTGATTTCGACGGCTCCATTTCCAAAAACCTGTCAAACCAAGTATGGTCTAACCCACTTGGATCGTAGCTTCCCAGGGAAAAGCTTGCGTCGGGCATCGAAGAGTAGGACCTTCTGACTAGGATGAAAGATCTTTCTCGAGATATGCTTGTCATGTAAGCCTTTAACCCGCTCTTTGTAGATTCGTGAGTTCTCGTACACATCAAGACATAGTTGATCGATCTCGCTGATTTGAAGCTTTCTATGGGTTCCAGCCTTAGAAAGATCTACATTAAAATTCCGTACTGCCCAATAGGCTTTGTGCTCCAATTCGACTGGAAGGTGACACGCTTTCCCGTACCCCAGTCTAAAGGGAGACATGCCTAATTGGGTTTTGTGGGCGGTCCTATAGGCCCACAAGGCTTTCGGAAGTCGGGACGATCAGTCCTTCCAATCCGGCCGAACAGTGACCTGTAGGATTTTCTTGATCTCCGGATTTGATAGCTCAGCTAAACCATTAGTCTGGGGGTGATAAGGAGTAGAGATGCGGTGCGACACCCCGTATTTGGTCATTAGTCTCCTGAACTGAGCATTTGTGAAATGGGTCCCCCCGTCTGAGATGATAGCACGAGGGATCTCGAACTGTGAGAAGATATTGTGATGAATGAATTTGAAAACAATTTTATGATCACAGGTTTAGGTCGGTATGGCTTTGATCCATTTGCACACGTAGTCCACAGCCAGCAAAATGTATTCGAAACCATCCGAAATAGGAAAGGGGCCCATAAAATCAATCCCCCAAACATCAAAGACTTCACATACGAGAATCGGTTACAAAGGCATCACGTCACGATGGCTCATGTTGCCCAAAGTTTGGCAATGGCTGCATGCGTTGCAGTGATTGTATGCATCCTTGAACAGAGTGGGCCAATAAAAGCCACACTGGAGGATTTTTGATGTGATTTTGTGCCTAGAGAAATGGCCACCGCATGCCTGGTCATGGCAGGAGAGAATATCGTTGACTTCACCTTCCGGGACACATCTCCGGATGATTTGGTAGACACCTATGTGGAAGAGGTATGGGTCTTCCCACATGTAATACTTAGCATCAGAGCACAATTTGTCTTTCTTGGCCTTCGGCCAATCAGACGGGATCTGATGAGATGCCAAGTAGTTCACTATATTAGCAAACCATGCAAGTCTAGTACCAACAGTCAGCACATGCCCATTAGGGAAATGCTCCGTGATGGGTCCAGAAGGGTAGATGATCTCAGAAGGAAGGCGAGACAAATGGTCAGCTACCACATTTTGTCTTCCCGCCTTGTTGCGAATCTCGAGGTTGAATTCTTGCAACAGCAAGATCCATCGGATTAACCAGGGCTTCGCATCCTTCTTGGCAAGGAGATGCGTCACAGCTGTGTGATCCGAGTAGATGATGATGTGGGAGCCCCGGAGATAAGATAAAAATTTTTCAAGGGCGAATACTACAGCTAGTAGCTCTTTCTCCGTAACTGTATAGTTACGCTGAGCCTCGTCAAGTGTCTTGCTAGCGTAGTAGATGACCACAGGTTTCCCGTCAGCTTTTTACCCAAAACTGCTCCTACAGTGAAATCAGATGCATCACACATGATCTCAAAGGGTTGAGACCAATCAGGAGATTGTAGGATCGAGGCCTGGGTGACTCGGTCACGGAGGTCTTCAAATGCTTGAGTGCATTCCTTAGAGATCTCGAAGGGCACATCCTTAGAGAGAAGAGTAGTCAGGGGACGCATGATTTTCGAGAAATCAGGAATGAAACGATGGTAAAAATCGACGTGCCCCAGAAAAGAATGGATGTCCCTGATCGAGCTAGGCATAGGAAGATGGGAAATGAGATCAACCATGGCTCGATCCACTTGGATGCCCTTCTCAGAAATTAGATGTCCTAGGACGATCCCCTAAGACACCATAAAATGGCTCTTTTCCCATGAAAGAACCAAATTAACATCGATGCAGTGCCAGAGTATATGAACCAAGTGCTGGAGGCAATCATCAAATGATGCCCCAAAAACTGAGAAGTCATCCATGAAGACTTCCAGATAATCACCTACCATATTAGAGAACATGGCAAGCATGCACTGTTGAAAAGTTGCGGGAGCATTGCAGAGACCGAAAGGCATCCTTTGGAATGCATAAGTTCCGAAGGGGCAGGTGAATGTGATCTTCTCTTGGTCCTCAGGATGAATTGCTACTTGGTTATAACTGGAGTACCTGTCAAGAAAGCAGAAGAATCGATTTCCCACTAATTTCTCTAGAATCTGATCAATGAAAGGTAGTGGGAAATGATCCCTCTTCGTGGAGGAATTGAGTCGTTGGTAATCTATGCAGACTCTCCACAAGTTGGCTAATCGGGTAGGTATGACTTCTCCGATTTCAGTCGTAATGGTGGTGAGCCCTGCCTTTTTAGGCACAACCTGAATCGGGCTCACCCAACGACTGTCGGAGATCGGGTAGATGATCCCTGCATCTAACCATTTGATGATCTCCTTTTTCACGGCCTCCTGCTGATTGAGGTTTAAATGTCTCTGCATCTCATGAGAAGGTCGTGTGCCTTCTTCAGAGTAAATATGGTGTGTGCAATAAGATGGACTTATTCCAGTCAAGTCATCGAGAGTCCATCCAATGTTTCTACGATGTTGCTAGAGAACAGCAATCAGACGGGATTCCTGCTCAGGAGAAAGTTTGGAATTTATAATCACAGGAAGGGTCTGATTAGAACCCAAGAAGATGTATTTCAAATGATCAGGAAGGGGTTTCAGTTGAAGGATGGGGTTATCAGCAGCAGAGGGTGGTTCAGGGTGAGTGTGAGGTTCAAGGATAGAAGTTATGGGTAGTCTATATTGAGATCCGACTCGTCTAATTGCGGTTCATGATCTTTTTGTGGTTGATGAGGTATAATCAGGTCATTCTCAAAATGTGTTTCATCAACCAAAGCCCTGATATCACAAATCTGTTCGATGACACCGCAATTGATTCCTTGTTGGGCCTTAAAGATATCAATTGTGAGGGTTTGATTTCCAAATTTCAGCTCTATTTGGCCCTCCTCACAACTGATGTTGGCTCTAGCAGTAGCTAGGAAAGGTCTCCCTAGAATGATCGGTGTATCCCTAGGGTTCTCAGGTGCATCCATGTCTAAGACTATAAAGTCTATAGGAAAAAAGAAATCCCGCACTCTTACAATAACATCCTCGAGAATCCCTTTAGGTGACTTTATCGATCGATCTGCTAATTGTAGTGTCACCTCAGTTGATTTTAGCTCAGATTCTTCTAGGTGGTTAAGTAAGGATGTGGGTATCAGATTTATGGAAGCACACAAGTCTAGCAATGCTCTGTCGAATTGGGTTTCACCTATTTTGCAGGAAATCAGGGGAGTACCAGGATCTTTTGCCTTGGGTGGGAGCCTGCTTAGGATTATAGAGCTGGCTTGCTCTGACAGTGCAATTGGACTCCCACTCTTGGTTCGCGGCTTACGCTGAGGTGTACACACATTCTTTAAGAATCATGCATAAGCCGGTACGTGGCTAATTACATCCATCAAGGGGATGTTTATTTAGACCTATTCAAAGAGCTATACCAGGTCCTCCTCAGGTGCCACGGGTTTTGTCTTCTTTCCCTTGGTTAAGGCCTCGGGAAACGGAACCTTGGTTGGTTTTTCTAGGATAGGTCCAGGTCTTCGATCTAGGATGGGGATAGGAATGTCCTGGATTACTGTCCTAGGGTTGGGATCACTACCAGGCTTGGAGTGGTTTGGATAGGGTGGATCTTGGGTCTCCTTACCACTACGGGTTGTTACAGAATTTAGTCCTACCTGGTTTTGGTTACGGCTGGATAGGATGGGTTGCTATTGATAGCCCGCATAAGAAGTGGAAGCCTCCATCCCGTCGGGTGAAGGAATAGAGGGGGCCTGATAAATCATGTGTGCTTAGCCCGGGTTTGGGTTCATAACGTGCCACTGGGTCGGCACGTTATTAGGGTTAGGAAGAGGTTGGGACGGATGTGTGCCTGGTTGGTGAGAATTTGCCAACTGGGCCTGTTGATTTCGAACCTCTGTAAGTCCATCCTTGTGTTGTTTCTGAATAGTTGCATTCATTCATTGAATGTCAGCCAAATTCTGAAGGATAAGGGACAATTGGTCTTGGTTAGGCCCTGATGAATAAGTAGGGTTGGGCCGTGGCTGGAGCGGCTGGTAAAAACGAGGTGGTTGTGGATGGGGCTGAAAGGGTGGTCTTTGGGTTTGGGAATTTCCTTTCCACTGGAAGTTGGGATGGTTGCACCATCCAAGGTTGTAGGTGTTGGAGAATGGATCATTCTGGATGGTGTTGAGGTCCTCGTAGGTCTGAGGAACCTCCAAAGAATCAGAGAATGGGGGAATGGAATTCCCCTGGTTAGTATAGAAAGGGTCGGAGGATCCTCCGATCTGAGAATCAGATGGGGGTGGATACAGATCCATCCCAGGAGAAGGTCGATGGAGAATGTTTTACACAGTCTCCCGTGTGGAAGGAGGCTGTGCAAAGGAACTATGCGCAAAGGTGGCTCGCTGCAAGTGCTGAGTCAGCTCGTCCACCTTCTTCTCGGTGATAGAGACCTTGTCCAATCGACTGGCCATTAATTCAAAGTTGATTGATGCGGGTAGGCCCTAGGTCTCTTGTGCTCCCCTAAGTTTCATTGATGCGTGGGTATTCGCCCTATCGAATAATCCCATGGAGTCATTATTGATGGAGTTCTCGCACATGTTTTCGAGAATCTCCCACACGGTGTCCTCATGTTTACCCATGATATTCCCTTCGCAAGTTGCATCGACGAAAAGCCTAATATCCTCAAGGAGTCCCTGGTAAAAATACTGGACTTGTTCCCATTTAGGAACTCCGTGATGGGGGCACTTTCTCATGAGATCCTGAAAGCGATCCCATGCCTCATGGAGAGGTTCTCTCGTTTGTTGAGTGAAGTGGGTAATCTGATGGCGCAAGGCATTGGTCCGACCAACGGGAAAGAATTTCTTCAAGAACTCGGACTGAAGTTCTTCCCAATTGTTGATTGGCCGGGTCTACGTTTGGTACTGATGAGCAGCCTTGTCAATAAGGGAGAAAGAGAACATCTTCATGAGGAGAATGTCCCAATTTTGTGCATCTGACCCAAAAGTTTGGGGCAGATGCTTTAGCTGTTTGATGTGCTGGAAGGGGTCTTCAGAATTAAGCCCATGGAATTTAGGTATGGCATGAATCATATTGGGCTTTAATTCAGAATTAGGTCCTCCAGTCGAGATTCTGACTTGAGGCTCAATAGCCACTGTAGCAGGATTGTAATGGTCCCGCATCATAGGATGCTGTGGTGGGTGCACAAAGTTCTGGAAGTGGTCATTGAGTCGCTGGAGCTGGTGCTCCAGATTGTTCTCTTCCTTAACTAGCTGAGCCATTGGGGAAGAAGAAAGTGAGTTGCGTTCGGAGTCGGAGGGAGGTCGATGTGAAGTGTTGTTTTCTCAAACAAGGGCACTGAGGCTCGACCTCGAGGAGAGTGAAGTTCTAAGGGAGGTTTCAAGGACCTCCTACCAAACATACACCGTTGGAAGAGATGAGTTTAGTAGGTGCTGGACCCAATCAAGACACCCAAAATGTTGGGTGATTATAGAGGTTCGGGGCAGATGGACCCCTTGATCAAATGATCGTCCACCTGAGAATTTCCTGGGCAGCCAAAGAGGGTGAGTCCCGCGAAAACTCCTACATGGTAGAGCATCCCCACAGGTTACAGGGTTTCCCCCACCCGACCTCTCTTGTCACTGAGATTCCAGGTAGACCAGAATGGGGATCTTGACCTCTTAAGTCTACCACTTTTAGTTTAAGATCAAGGTGCTTAGATTTTCACTTGAACTTTTGGCTTTTTGAGTGCAAAGAGTGACCTAAGTTGAAGGTTGGTTGACCCAAGGGGTCAACATCACCTATTAGTTCTGTTGAGGGCTTATTAGGTCGTCTTTTAGGGTTCGTCTTTAAAGAGCCAAATTGCTTAGGGTTTCTCTGAATAGGTATTTTCAAATAATGGCTTGGGCACACCTCTTTTGGGATTTCTCAATTCTTGCTTAAGAAGTGCGTCTCTAAAACCCTAATGTTAAATCCTATGTTGGCTCTACTTGGTCCAGTTAACTCTTTGTTGGGTAATTAGGGCTTAGGCAAGAAGGTGTTAGCCCTTAAATACCCTTAATAGTATGTGCTGGAATAGTGTTTTGATAACATGCAGCTGTTACTAGGTATGAAAGACAGGCTATACATATATTGTTTACTCTTTTCTTTTTCTTCCTCTTTAGAATTTAGGGTTTAATAGAGAGAGGATAGAAATTACCTGTCCTTGGAGTGGTTGTTGTGTGGCTACTTCTTAATTTTCCTGTACATACACAAAAGAGAGAAGAGATTATTAGAAACTCACGAATAGAGATTTTATAGCTTCTAGAATAGCCGTTGTTCCCCGGCAACGGCGCCAAAAACTGGTGGAGTTGCTTCTGTCTTTATTTATATTCATTGTAGTATATGACAAAACAGTTACCAGCTTAGTACAAGATTTTTTACCTGGAATAACAAGGTTTTCCTAAGGTCGAACTCAGGGAGCAACTAGAATTCTAGAAGTAGAAAGTTCTCAATTAGGTTACAAAAAAATAAGAGAGAGAGGGATATCTTGGCTTCTTCTTCTCTTTCTCTTTTCATCTTCCTTGGCCGTTTCTCTTCTTCTCTTCTTCTTCTTTCTTTCTTTGTTCTTTCTTCTTTCTTCTTCCTTGCTTTCTTCTCTTCTTCTTCTGTTCTTCATTTTTGCTTTCTACCTTCTGCAGCTGTGGTGATTCCAACGTCTGATGCTGTGCTCAGACGACTTATCTGTGGTTTTGCTACAGTGCCTTCCTTCTTCTTTTCTTCTTCTATTTCTCTCCTTCCTTCCTTCTTTTCCTTCCTGTCTTCTTCTTCAGCTGCCCTGAGCGGCTAAGGCTTAGGCCGCTTCTCTTCTTCTCCTTTTCCTTTCGACCTTCTTCTTCTTTCTTTCTTCCTGCACGCTCACACAAGGGTCAGAGCAAAACCTACCCCTACCCTTCCCCGCGTCTCTCTCTTTCTCAGATTTCTCTCTTAGGACTGCTCTCCCAGAGCTGGGTAATCGGGTGCGGGCATCGCGCCAGGGACCAGGCCCACCGGCATGTGGTGGTGGGCAAGGAGTGCGCAGTTTGGGTAATCGAATCCTGCCCAGACCAGCGGGGTGTGAGTGCGGGTGAGGGCGAGCGAGCGCGTGGCACGCTGCGTGCAGGAGAGGGACCTGACCCCTGTGTTCAAAGGCGATAAGCCATAGGCACATTTTCAATTTAAGTGCGGGCGCTTGGCCACGCACTTCCGAGGTGGAACTAAAGTCCCACCTCCCAAATTGGCATCCACAGGTGAGCGATCAGCCGCCAATTGAGGCAGCTAGTGAGGCCTTCACCCTAGCTGCGGGCCTAGGTGTCTTCGCGACTCCTGCCTACGCGACCTAGGATGCGTACATGGGCTGGAGGGTGCCTGCAGCAGCAGGTGAAGCTGCTGCAGCTCGTCGGCAATGGCGACGAGGGGTGCGAACCTGAAATCATAGCTACGGCCTCTCAGCCCAGTCAGAATACATAGGAAGCTTCGTCGTAGTGAGGCGAAGCTTGTGTGGAGGTCGGCGGGGTGCGGGAGTGCGTGGAGAGGCTGACCTAGGTCAGACTGTGGCCGGAAAGGAGGGTTTGTTCAGGGGGTGGTCGGGTGGCGCTTCACAGTGAATGGAGAGGGGGGATCGGTGGAGTGGAGTGTGAGGGAGCTTCTGGGCTGGTCGGCGAGGTGCGAGAGTGTCTGTGGTCGTGAGGTGGTCTCGTCGGAGGGGGTGATCGGAGGTGGAGAAGGTGGTCTGGACAGTGGCGGTTGGGTGGTTGCAAGGGCAGTTTAAAAGGGGGAAAATACAAGGGAAGGAGAGAGGAAGCTATCTACCTAATTACTCGATGACGGGGGAGGGCAGAGCAGCTGGCTCCTATCTACTAGAGCTAGAGACAAAGATGCCTTGGAGGAGGGTTTCGGCGACAAGGAAGCAGGTGGAGGGTGCCAGCGGGTACAGCCTGGCGTAGACGACGGAGCAGGGTAAACCCTGCTGCAGGTAGGGCAGCAGAGCGATGAGGAGGAAGAGGAGTTCACCGGAAGCTTCGGCCCCTCTAACGGAGGAGGAAGGGATGAAGAGGGGGTAGTTCTCCGTCAATGGAAGCTTGAAGGAGCCGGCAAGGTCTGCCGATCCTTATAAAGAGCTTGGCGTAGAGAGAGGAGGCGAGCTGGCGTCGTGCCAGCCTCGCCGGAGTAAGATCGAAGATGACACCCATACATTTCGCATGTTCGCATGGATGGTATGGTGGTTGGTAGAGCGCATGGGTGGGTCCCTGCGACGGAGGACGTCGTAGGGAACCCCGCTTCTGTTCTAGAGGATGGTAACCCTACTCTGTGAGGCGTCATGCTCCGCGCAAGGTCGCCGGAGTATGGCACTGTGCAGAAGATGCAGGGAGGGCCGTTCTGCAAAGAACGATGAAAATTTGGGGACCTAAATGCAAGGGTTTAAAAGATAAGGGTCAGAAAGTAAATAAAGAGGACCACATTGTAAAGTTAGTCAAGGAGGTCTCTTCTTAGGCTCAAGTTTTTATACAAGAATAATTTGAAGCTAAGGATTTTAATGGTGAAATTTAATTCTAGGTTGGACCATGTTTGTTCAGCCAATTTGCACAAAAACCCAAGTTAAGTTATTAATTGGGCATGGTTCTCCTTTTAGGTCAAAATAGGTTTCAAAGGCTAAATTGAAGGTTCTAAACCTTAGGGAATATTTTTATATGATTTTTAGAGGGTTTAATTGATTCTTATCCTACCTCGAACCTCATGAATTGAAGTGGGTTTGTTTTAGGGCTATAGAATGTCATTTAATTCCTAAAAGTTGCTATAACCCTTTTCAGATCAGATCAACCCACTTCCCTCATTGTTAAGCTTGTTTGACCTGTGTTTGGACCCTTAATTACCTTGTTCACATACTGCATTGGTGAAATTGTAGTTTTACCCCTTATGATTTATTTTATTCTTAAACTCAGAATTCTCTGAGTTAAGCCTTTCTTTGGTTCATGTAGGAGCTTTTTCTCACATATCTGGGTTAGATTGTGCTAGTTAGGGTTTATGATGAGGTTCTCATCGGCTTGCTTGTTCTTTCACAGCTTCTATGCCATGAAAAAGTAAGCTAGTTTCTATTAAGATATGCTGATGTGAGCTGGATCTGATATTCCTGGGGAGGACCTAGCTAGGTAAAGTAGCTAAGGTAGCTTAGCTCAACTAAGTTGAGCTAAGTGGAGTCTCTAGGAGCTGGACTTGAGCTGGACTGAGCTAGGGTGAAGTCATCTTCAGCTGACTTGAGTTGAGTGGAGCTGGAGGTTGCTGGACCTGAGCTAAGGTGTACTCCAGTCAACTTAGCTGAGCTAGCTAGAGCTCCCAATGAACTGATCGGAGTTTAGATGAGCTAGACTCAACAAAGTTGAGATGGATCTGAGCTAACTTGAGTTAGGGTGAGCTAAGATGAGCTTTCTTAAGCTACCATTCTACTGAGATGAGATGAATGGAGCTAGGATGAGCTAAGCATAGTCTAAGTCAGCAGGTATCTAGCTATGATGAGCTGGATCAAGCTGAGTCCCAGTAGGTTTGAGCTTTCTCTTCAGCAATTGCCTTCTTAAGTGCTAGGGTTTCGGGGATCTAGCTATCTACCAATCCTTAAGACTCAAATAAACATATTAAAAACACAATAAAGTGTGTAATACATGGCTAAGCTAATTTATGCCTAATGCAGCCCAAAAACCCATTTGCAGAGTAAAAATCCTAAGAGCTAGATCTGTTTTATGGCATTAGAATGATGATAAGCTACCATTTATCATGCATGCACACACATTTTTACTGATCATTAAGGGCACAACACATCTAAAGGGCTGATGAGACACTCATCATGATCTCTAATTACCCCTAATTAACTTGTCTTCCTAGTTAATTAGCTAAGGATATGAATATATAAGGGTTAAATATAGAATAAGGGATATTTAGTTAAGGACCTTAAAATAAGTTAAAAATGGAATTTTCTCATTCAATTATCGTTGTTAATAATTTAGATAATAATTGGACTCAAAATCCTAATAATAATTTCCTTAATTAATAAGATAAGTAACTTAAATATACTATACAACTAAGTATGTAATAACTTAAGTAATTTTAATTAATCTAATAAATTAATCTAAAAAGGTAAAAAATGTAAATTCAAGGTGTAAACATAATATTTACCTTATTTATTAGCATATATAAAAAGTTGAAAATGATCTAAATTAAAATAAATCTTCAAAACCTGGGTTTACATTTTAGTCCTTAATATTCATTGCAGTCGAGTGCTTACTTCTCACATAGGCCCTCAGGTTTTATTACTTCTAAGTCCCTCTTCGACTTCTTCTTCTTCTCAAGCCAAACGAACGGCTGGCGATAGAGAGTCATCCCACCGCGCGATCACCGCCCTGCCGACATCATTCCTCTTTGCCCAAGCTCTTGCAGCTTGCACTCACCACCTCCACTTGATCCATCCGTCTGGATTAATCGAAAATCCTATTTTTCAATGGAAGATAACCTCACCGTCGTCGGAGACGATGATGGAGGTTAAGCTCCTGAAGCTTCTTCTTCAGCCAAACCCCACCCCTCTCTTCGCCGCAAACTACTATAAATACCCCCTCACACCTTTGATTTTAGCAAGTTGGCTCCCTTCCCTCTTCTAATAATGTAGCTAACCCAATAGGCTATTCTTCCAAACCTCCAATGATTCCCCATTTCATCTTCCGACTTCCTCCATCCATCTTAAGTGGCCGAGGAAATTCACCGTGGTCTTCCGCACCTCTGACAACGGCGCCGACCCTAGGATTCCTCCGCTCCACCTCAAATTCGCCCGCCAGAGCTCTTTCTTCAACCCTCTGATTTCGTCATCCGCCATGAGACTTCGGCGGAACCCTATTGACCCGTTCGTCCAGGTAACAGTAGACTAGGAGTAGGAGTAGGAGTAGGCTAGCTTAGTTAGTTTCGTTAGTTAGGTTACAGTAATTTTAGAATTTAGCTTCATCTCTTCCAGCTCCGGCAAGTTCCTTGAGCTCACCAGAGACCTTAATTTTGTCTTTTAACCCAATGTTCACCTTCCTTTAACTTCCGTGTTCACTTCTAAATCACTAAATAGTTTAATTGAATCACCTAAACGCCTAATTCATATCTCACCTTTACCGACTACTTCACTGTCCATGGTGGCAGAAGTTGATCTAATTCCACCTTCACTGGGTTATTTCATCATCTATCATCAATAATGAACCCTAATCGACTTTATATTACCTATTACTATCATCTATAATTAAATGCCCAAATTTAATTTAAGTTTCTGAGTTTGCTGTGCATGGCGGCTCAGGAACATTTCAAATTATAAATTAAACATATATTTACGATTAATAACATCTGTTGACTTGATTAAACTTCTCAATCGAGTAGTTAAATCAAGTCCTGAGCTTAAACCATTCAAATCTTTTAAGAAATGAACTTACTATCAAATCTTTTATTTCAATGAACAAATGAAGAATTTAAAGTGATATTGAGGGTCCTTGAAGCCTTAGGATCATTTTTGGATCAAAAATAGTTAATTTTGTTAATCTGTACAAACATTTTATATTTTCTGGAAGATGTGTTGCAGCCTCCTAAACTTGCTAGGTAGCTCCAGAATGTTATTATAAGGATTACTGATCATTTTAAAGAAATTTGTTTGAGGTTTTAATCATTGGAGCTTTAGATGTAACTTCATCTTCCCCAACTCGGGAGAGTTGGAGAAGTCTGTTACGAAGGAGTTGAGAAACACTTAAGGAGCTCAGAAGCTTCAGTGCAATGCACTGAAGCTATTTAAGTCTTTAAAACACTGTAACTACCACTGAGCAACTCTGTTGAACAAACACTTATTTTAGTTCAGGCGACTAGCCTGAATCGCTAGTAATTAAGGTTGAAACATAAATTTAAAGATCTAAGTGAGTTCCAGATGATGAAGAGACTCTGATTGAAGCATTAATTTCTTAGGAAGAAGCTTTAAACAAAAAGTTAATTTTCGAGCTTCTATAGTCAAACCTGAGTCTGATAATGGTGTTCTGAGCTTAAACTGAGGAATTGAGATGTGCATGTTGGTTCTGGAATCTTATTTGATGATCTGAAATCAATTTAAGTAAGTTGAGATGATGTAATGTGTGAAGATTTTGTTCCTGCCAATTTGGGTTACTCTCGAACACAAACCAACAGAATCACTATTTTGTTGAAATTCAAATCTAAAACCTGCCTAGATTGATTAGTTAAAACCCTTAGAATTAATCTAAATAGATTAGGAACACTTTAAAGTGTCCGTTGCACAAATTGATGTCTGAAAATCAATCTCTGAAGTTTTCCGAGAATTGAAAAGATTCTCTGTAGGTTCTGTAGGTCTCAAGAGCTTAAAACCTATACTAACAGAAGCGAAATTGCTTATATAATATGTACATACCTTCTAATAAATGAGAGAAGTCAATCCGAGGACATCCCTGAGTTAAAACACTTTCTAGGCATTTATAAAATCGTAGAAACCCCTGATTTCATCCCTTAAATTAAAGAGGCAAACATCGTTAAAACATTAAATTGACCAAAAAATTATGTAGATTACCCTTAGAGCTTTCCAATAAACTTTAAATCATCCAATTTGGAGCTCCAGGTAGAAAGTTATGATCGATTGAATTCGGGTCTGGAAGGGGAATGTTTGTCCCGCCTCTGATATCCACGAGCGCGTGCCTGGGTATAAAACTATTTTGTTCCTATGACTATGCAGTCTTCAGCCCTCGACGCATCGGTTTCGATTCTGATATGATCTGAGCATTGTTCTAAGTGTGTGGGCAATAGCCTGCGGGTGTGTGCGCCCTTGGGGGCATGCGGATGTGAATGTGCCCTGGGAGGGCGAGTTTTGCTTGGGAGGCCGGGTTGAGCCGATGCGGCTCCAGACTGTGAACCGATTAATGAATGAACCAAAATCAACCTAACTGAGATTAGGCGAGGACAGAGTAGGGTCTGGTCCCACCCTGATCCTAAGGTGCTGTGTATCATCGAAAGGACCTCGCTGCAAATACAAAATCTTTTGGTTTAAAAAGTAGAAAAAACCCAGTTTAGCGGGAAGCTTAAGGAAAGAGAAGCCGCTGAAGAAATCTAAGTGCCGAAGGATGCAAAGGCTAAGTAAGAAAGGAGTGCAGATGCTAAGAAGTGTTAAGAAAAAAAACTAAGGAACAAAGGAGAAAAACTAAGGGAAGAAGAGAAGGCAGGAGAAGATTAAAGGGAAAAAGAAGAACTAAGAAAGATAAGAAGGCAGGAACAACCTAGGAAAGAGAGCTCGACAGAGAAGAAAATAAAAGAGAGAAGAAAAGAAAGAAAGAAGAAGATTAGAGGCTGTAGAGAGATGAAGAGAAATGAATTTTCTCTTGCATAATTACTTCTTGATTGTAAAAGGCATGCTTTAATTGGTTAATTATCTAATTGCCTTAATGAAATAAAATTGAAAAAATAGCATGTTTACTTGTTAATAAAGTACAACATATTGAGTAAATATGTTTGCATATGGAATTTTGTATGTTCTTCATAGTTTAAATACTTGACAAAATTCATGTTTTGAAAAGTAAAACTAGTTTGACCTCCTAAACTGAATGAGATAAAAGAGAAATTGGTGAAATTGGAGCAAATTATTATGCCTCCCTGTGAACGACTTGACTCAACCAGTAAAAATTTCTAAAATGTTAGGTTAATTCGACCCTATGTTACACAACCGACACAACTTCGAGTTAACCTAAGTGATTTCTTCTACTCTTAATTAAGTGAAATTAACTTAATTACTGAGTTGAGTGAAAAAATGTATCATTTTAATGGTGCCGTTGCCGGGGCGGAAATATTTTGACTCACTCCACCCATCAAAATATAACCTGGTATTGCTTCATCTATGTACCATTTTAATGGCGCCGTTGCCGGAGAGGAAATATTTTGATTCACTAAAATTTAAAAAAGGATTAATTATTTAGTTAGGAGGTATTTTGTAAATAGTTTTGCTTTTACTAACTTTTGTTTAAATTAGTGTCTTTTGTTTTGTTTTTGTTTTATTTTCTGTCTTCTTTTTAGGTTTACCTTTGCGGGTAATCTCAGGAGAAGGCGGGATCCATTTTGCTGTTTTCATTCTTTGTGAGTATTTCTTAATATTTTATTTTGTTGCATTTAAAAATAAAAAATAAAAAATAAAAAAATACATCTCTATCTGACTAGCAGCAGCATAACATAGGCATACACTCTTAGGAGTGCATTTCCTGATAGTACTAATACGATCTAACTCGGGAAATTTTTAAAACTATTTTTCTTGCATCAGCGGGAAAACATGTGAAAACCCACGTAGATCCCTATCTTTGAGAATTAAAAAACCAAATATTTTTGTTTGAAAAGATATAAAAAGCGGCCATTGTCATTTAATTGATATATTTCTGAAAAAGATTAACTAAAAAGAGAAAGTAAAATTGGTAACTTAAATCTGTTTGCAGAATGCATGCGGGTTTTTATATCAATATCGTCTATTGCATGCTATCGCGCACACAGTGCAATGACTAGAGTCACACGAGTTTATTTTTCTATCTCTTCTCTTTGCACCTCTTAGGGCTTTGGCCGAAGATTAACAAGTCTATCTCACTACTAGAGCCCCGGGGAGCCAGTAGTGAGTGGTCTCGATCCTAGACCTTAGACCTTTGAGCTTTAAGGTACGCACCTGCATAGTCATGAATTAGGACACGTATTTTGCTACTGTTACTCTATTTGTTTGCATCAAATTACTTTGCATACTTTAGGAATTTCTTCTTTCCTTTGAAAGAAGAGCAAAACCCATGTCTTTTGCGCTGTTTTGCAGGTCTTTTGTGCCGTTGTTGCTTTTGTATTGGTGGTGTGCGTGTGCCTTTGCACATTTATTTTTCGTTTATGGACAGGAGGCGATCCTTGCATCCGCCTCTTGCACCACCGTTAACAGGTGATCCTAGGCCGGTTGCAGATAAGCAACCAATGGTTTTCCTGTCTGATCCATCAACTTCTATGGATCCAATGCAGAATCTTAATCCTGAGATCCCTTCTTCTTCTGGTCAGGGAGAGATGCCACCTTTTGATGTTCATGAGGCGCTCCTGAACCAGAACCTTAGGATGCTAGAGCAAACAAGACAAATCAATTTATTAACAGCAGCCTTAAATAATTTACAAACTTTGCAAACCCGTTCTTCACCTTGACCTGAGGCAGGTTTTGAAAATCATGATTTACCGACCAATCATCCAAGGCCTCTACTTAGAGATTATTATAACCCATCTAATGCACAAGTAGAGCCTAATGCTAGGATTCGTATTGGGGAAAATGATCCAGAATTACAGCCAAACATTATAGGTTTAATCCCCCACTTTCATGGATTTGCATCAGAGGATCCATTTCAACATATTGAAGATCTTAAAAATTTATCTCAAACTCTTGGTCCTCGAAATCAAAATAGGGAAATCCTACTAATGAAAATGTTCTCTTTTAGCCTTAAAGATAAAGTAGCTTACTGGTATAGAACTATAGCAACACCAATCTCAACTTGGGCTGAACTCGAATATGCATTTTTGAAGAAATTCTTTTCAATTGGTCAAACTAATGCTTTAAGGCGAGCTATTACTACTTTGACTCAAAATCAAGGAGAACCAATTCAAGAAGCGTGGGAACATTTTCATGAATTGCAAAGGAAATGCCCACATCATGACATCCCTCGTTGGCAACTCATGCATATCTTTTATTATGGTTTACAAGAGGGCATTTGCAATCTAGTCGATGCCACTTGTGGAGGGAATTTTCTAAATCGCGACGTAGAATCCACTTCAGAATTATTTGAAGGGATGGCGGAAACTCGATCAACAATGCATCAATGTCGCAATTTTTGCGGGGCGCGAATAAGAATCACCAAAATCCGCTTAAGGGCATTCACGAGATCGGTAATCCGTCCAGTTCAAAGGATTTAGAGATTATTGCAGAAAAATTGGACAAAGTCAACATCGTAGCAAAGCATCTCGACGAGGTTAGAAACACATTGAAGAATCTTACGCCTCAACTTGCTACGAATCCCGTGCATTTACCTATTTCGTAAATTCCCTTGGGGAGGGAATTTGTGAATAATCTGGATTCTAGAGATCCATCTTACTTGGGTTTTCTATCTACTCCTTCACCAACCCAAGGCGGGACCTTTGTCCCACATTCCTACCCACCCTTTTCCCCACCCTTTATTGTTGCAGAAAACATGCCATATCCTCTTGATTTAAACGCCATTCAGGGATACACACCAAGATCAAACCTACATTCAAATTCCTAAAATCCTGGATGGTGTAATCACCAAAATTTTTCTTTGTCTGACCATACACAAAGACCATCATATTCGACTCAGACCAGACAAAACCCGCCTACATTGTCATTTTAGCAACAGAATGCGAGGCCATTTTACGCTGGTTCGCAAAACCCCATAGGGCCAAATAAAGATTCACAGCTAGACCAGATTTTAAGAGCTGTGACAGAGAGCCAGCGACAAAATATTGACGCTCTTGCTGAAGTCCAATGACAATGTTCGGCAGAATTGGCTGATCTTAGGGGTCAAATCATGCAGTTGGCTGAATCTTGTTGGCTAGGGACCCTTCCATCCCAGCCAATTCTAAACCCTAGCAATATCCAACAACGATAACACCCGGGAGTTCAAAATCAAAATCAGGGACATGTCCATCTCCTTAATCAATTACCCCTGAATCCAAATCAAAATCTGAATACACCTATTTCTAATCTTGGTTTTGAATATCTAAATAAAAAGCAATCAGTTACAAATCAGCCAATAATTAATGATCTATCTTTCCAAAATTCACAAGCATCTTCTTCTTCAGCTACTTCTCATGTGGGTATCAACTCTATTACAACCCGCCGTGGAACTTCCACTAGGGTTCCAATTTTTCCAAGGAACCTATCCCATGACCCTAGTACATCTAGATTAACCCCTATTTCTACATCTAGAAGAGGTGCAGAACCCGATCCCGTAATTCTCGCTAATTTGCAAGATCAGGAAAATACCACAGTGTAGAATAAGAAATCCACGTCCTATTCCCAGAGGCTTTGAAGAAGACTATGAAACAAAAACAACCTATTACTTTAGATGAGATTTTTGAATAGGTACAAATTAATATCCCACTCCTAGATGCTATCAAACACATTCCGACTTACGCAAGATTTCTTAAGGAATTGTGTACTCCTAAGCGTAAGTCGAAGAAAGGAAGCACTGTTGTACTTTCAGAGCATGTGAGCTCTATTATTTCAAGTATGCTTCCTTTAACCTCATTCCTTTCTCTTTGGTAAAACATTTTCAAATAGAAAACCTTAAGTATACCAATGTGACTTTACAATTAGCTGATAGATCCATTAAGTCACCAAAAGGAATGTTGGAGGATGTTACTGCACGAGTTCAGGATTTTGACTTTCTTGTAGATTTTATTATTCTTGATATGGAAGTACCCGAATATGTTAGCCACACCCCAATTATCCTAGGGAGACCCTTTTTGGCTACTGCAAAAGCAAACATTGATTGTGAATCAGGAAAGATTGAATTGAAATTTGGGGAGAAGAAAATTGAGTTAGATATATTTAGAGCTTCTAGTGGATTTGATTGTGAATGGATTGAGGAAATAAAATCGATAGAAGTTTTTCAGGATGGCATTAGTTCTCTAGATTTAGAAGACACATCTTTTGATATCCTATACCCTCAAAGCAATGAAACATTATTGGAATCTTTACTCAATCTTGAATTTGACTCTGAATCTGAATCACTCTTCACAATTGAGAATCTCGCCCTAAATCCTGCTTTTAATTCAACTCATATGGTTGAATTGAAACCATTTCCTGATAATCTTAAATATGTATATCTCGAATATGATCAAACATATCCTGTAATAATCAATTCTCATCTCTCTGAATCACAAGAATCCAAATTGATCAAAGTACTTTGAGATCACAAGAAGGCAATTGGGTGGACTTTACATAATCTCACCGAGATTAGCCCTAATTATTGTACTCATCGCATCTATATTGAAGATGGGGCACGACCTTCAGGAGAAGCTCAAAGATGCCTAAATCCTAATCTAAAGGAGGTCGTTAAGAAAGAAATAATTAAGTGGCTTGATGCTAATATCATTTATCCTATATCTAATAGCCCTTGGGTGAGTCCAATTCAAGTGGTTCCCAAAAAAGCAGGACTCACCATAATCAAAACTGAATCTGGAGAAACCATTCCCACACGAATTGCGAATTCGTGGTGGGTTTGTATAGATTATCGGAAACTAAATTCTGTTACAAAGAAGGACCTTTTTCCTTTACCATTCATTGATCAAATCCTTGAGAGATTAGCTGGTAATAGGTTCTTCTGCTTTTTAGATGGTTACTCTGGATATAATCAAGTTGCAATTTATCCCGAAGATCAAGAGAAAATGACTTTCACCTGCCCCTTCGGAACCTTTGCTTTCCGAAGAATGTCATTTGGGCTTTGTAACGCACCCGCAACTTTTCAGCATTGCATGTTAACCATTTTTACCGAAATGGTGGGTGAATATATGGAGGTTTTTATGGATGACTTTTCAGTCTTCGGGGAGACATTTGATATTTGCTTGGATAATTTGTCGAAGGTTCTAAAAAGATGTATTGAGGTTAACCTTGTCCTTAGTTGGGAGAAGTGCCATTTTATGATTCCTGAGGGCATAGTACTTGGTCATCTCATATCTGAGTGGGGTATCCAAGTAGATCGAGCTAAGATCAATCAAATTGCAAATCTCCCAATTCCTGACTCGATCAAAGGCATTAGATCATTTCTTGGGCATGTGGGATTTTATAGAAGATTCATCCTTGATTTTTCAAAAATTGCCCAACCACTCACAAACCTCCTCACAAAGGATGCGTTTTTTGAGATGAATTAGGAGTGTATTCTAGCATTTAAAACTTTGAGAGACAGAGTTACACAGGCTCCAATTTTACAACCACCTAATTGGGATTTACCATTTGAAATCATGTGTGATGCGTCAGATTATGCAATAGGATCTGTTTTAGGACAGAAAATTGAGAAGAATCCGGTGGTAATTTACTATGCTAGTAAAACATTGAATGAGACACAAAGGAATTACACAGTTACAGAGAAAGAGTTATTAGCAATAGTATTTGGATTAGAAAAATTTAGATCTTACATATTCGGATCTCAAATCATAGTGTACTATGATCACTCAGCTATTCGACACCTTCTATCTAGGAAGGACATGAAACCTAGGTTAATCAGATGGATCTTGCTTTTGCAAGAATTTGACCTAGAAATTCGTGATAAAGCCGGTAGGCAAAATGTTATTGTAGATCATCTATCCCGTCTTCCTTCTGATACAATTGAATCATCTCCACTAATTAGAAAACACTTCCCTGATGAACATCTTTTGACTATATCCACAGATTTTCCTTGGTATGCTGATATTGTTAATTATTTGGTTACACATCAATTCCCACCAGATTAGGACGGGAATCGCAAATCATGACTCAAGGCAGAAGCCAAATACTATTTTTGGGAAGATCCATATCTTTTTAGACTTTGTAATGATCAAATCATCAGGTGTTGTGTCACCTCTTGTGAGATTGATTCTATCCTATCTTTTTGTCACGACCAGGCCTGTAGTGGTCACTTTTCTGGTAGAAAGACTGCTGCAAAAGTTTTGCAATGCGGGTTTTATTGGCCCACGTTATTTGTAGATTCTCAGACTTATTGTAAGGCATGTAGTCGCTGCCAAACACTTGGTTGCATGTCTCAGAAAGACATGATGCCTTTGAACCCGATTCTAGTTTGTGAAATCTTTGAGATTTGGGGCATAGATTTTATGGGTCCGTTTCCATCCTATTTTGGCTTCCATTATATTGTACTTGTTGTAGACTATGTTTCTCGTTGGATTGAAGCCATACCGACATGCACAAATGACCATCGAGTTGTCATTCCTTTTATAGAGAGTCACATTTTCACTTATTTTGGGGTACCTCGTGCTATTATTACTGATGACGGTTCCCATTTTATTAACACCCAGTTTAAAACTTTACTTAGAAAATATGGGATTACACATCGTATTTCTACACCTTACCATCCCTAGACTAATGGGAAAACCAAGGTCTCTAATCAGGAGATCAAAAAGATCCTTCAAATGACAATCCGACCCGATAGAAAGGATTGGTCTTCCCGTTTAGATGAGGCTTTGTTGGCTTATAGGATTGCCCACAAAACACCAATAGGCATGTCACCATACAGACTTGTTTACGGGAAACCCTGTCATCTTCCCGTTGAAATTGAACACAAGGCCTATTGGGTAATTAAAGCCTGTGATTTAGACCTCTTGAAGGCTGGTGAAAATCCTAGGTTGCAGGTTAGTGAACTAGAGGAATTACGTCATGATTCCTATGAAAGTTCAAAGCTGTATAAGGAGAAACTTAAAGCCTTCCACGATAAATTCATTTCCCGTAAATCCTTTGCACCTGGTCAGAAGGTGTTGTTATTTGATGCCCGTTTGAAGCTCTTCCCCGGTAAACTTAGGTCTAAATGGCAAGGGCCATTTATTGTAGTTAGAGTCTTCGACAACGGAGCTATCAAAATCATCGAACCCAACAAGGATCAACCCTTCAAAGTCAATGGTCAATGTCTTAAACCTTTCTTCGAATCACATCCTTTGGGTCTTGTTGGAGAATGTTATCGGCCCCACTAAGGTTTCTATCCATCCACCACACTTGTACATATCTGTTTCCTATTTTCATCCTTTTTTATTTTCTTATACACTTTAAAAATTTCAGTCCATATCATATTGATTACCTTCATTTAGTCCGACCAACCACTACGACCTTTGGTCAGACATGAAATCATCCGCACAGAGATTTTTAATCTCCTCTTTTCGACTTCTTCGACCACCCTATACTAAATGAAGTGTAATAATTTTCACCCTTCTTACAATGAGGATATTGTAAAATTTTGGCTTGGGGGGGTGTTGAAGTGAAATTCACTTTAAGTATTGGTTTAGAAATAAAAACACATAAAAATTAAATATCCATAAAATAAAAAAAATAAATAATAAAAATGATAAAAAATTTTAAAATTCAAAAATTTCATAGAAATTTGAAAAAATTTTAAAAAATTATAAAAATTAAAAATCTTATATACAAAAAAATAAAAATATATAAATACAAAAATTTAAAAAGAAAATTCATAAAAATAATAAGAGGGGTTTATTCATTAGTAATAAAGAAGAAAAGAAGAGCAATGTATATATATTATAATTAAGAGCTTTAATTTTCTTTTAAGTCATATAGTATATATATAAGTATTTAAGAGCATTCAATTCTTAAATAGATTTTTACCTAAACATTTTGTAAAAACACACTTTTGTGTTTAAAATTTTTAAAACAAGATTTTATTTGAATTTAGGAATCTTTTAAATCTTTTTAAGATTTGGTTTTTCTATTCTTAATTGAATTAAGAAACTAAGTGTGTTAAGATTTTAAACTTAAGTTATCGAATTGAATTATAACTTTTTAATCAATTATATTAAGTAATCTTTTGCTTTTTGAAAATTTGATTTCATAACAAAGTTAAGTAAAAAGCCAGATATTCAGAGTTAATTAAATAGAGAGTTGGTAGAATTTTAGTTTACAAAACTTACAAGCAAGAGATAAATAACTAGACTTGGTAAATTTTGTCTGGATGGATCCTATATGAGCAAACTAAAAATTTGAAGAACCTAAGAGTAAAGGGTATTGTTTTCCAAGCTCTGGTTTGAGAGCTAAGTAACCTAAACATCTAAATTTCACTCACAAAGAATTGTCTTGTTGACATCTGAGACCGCAAAAACACAGAGGTTAAGAGATCAATTTTGAATCCCCTTTAGTATAAGGATTTCCGTAGGGCGGTTCTTGAAAGGGTGAAGGATGTGCCACTCACCTAGAAAAAGGATTTGGAGAATAATGTTAGTAAGAAAAATGAGAAGGGGGGAAAAGAAAAAAAAAGAAAAGAAGAAGAAAAAGTAAATAAAACACCTTGCAGTTATGTGCCTTGCTAAAAAGGGGTACTTATGTAGTTTTTCCATAAATAAATAAAAGCATCTCGTTACAAATGGATGCTACCCTTCCTTCCATCAAAAATAAAAGGAACACCTCGCTACAAATGGGTGTTCTAACCTATAGAAAAAGTGAAAAAAATGGAGAAAAAAATATTAGGAATAAGAGACCCAGTGGTCCACCAGGGAGATATACACAAAAAGTGTTGACCTTGGGATAGAAAACTGTTGAGGAGAAAGCAATCAAACCTGAGTAAGGCTAAGCCAAAGGCTTGAATTGGAATAATTGGGATTGGAAAGTGATGTCTTAAGATATGGATTTTTACAACTTTGGATGTCTTTAGGACAATTCTCTTCACTAAGCACAGATGTTTTAAAATCATAGCTACTGAACCTTGGTATTGGGCAGTGGAGCCTAAGAAATTGGGTTTTGAAGATTTTAAGTTGAGACCTAAAGGGGAAGAATTGACAGAATCCTAGGTCTAGAAGTTAATCTTTAGTGTTGTAGGCTAGTAAATTAGAGTTTTACTACTCTTAGTTTGATTAATAATGAGTATCTGGTGAATTTGCTTAAACTTATATTGATAAAAGTCAAATATCATAAACAGGGGATTAACTTAAATCTATTTATGTTTTTGAGTTAAAATTTAATTCGCAATCCTTAAGTTTTACTTTTCTTAAAACACTTTGTATTCTAATTTGAGTTAAGAATAGTTACAAAGATTAAGAGATTTTTGAGGAATTCTAATTCAAAATAAAATTCCTGTTTACAAATTATTTTAAGTGTGTTTTGAAAATGTTATAAGTATAAGTCTAAGTAAGAAAATTTTCACACATGCTCTATACATTAATCATTAATATTAAACTTAGAATTTTCCTGACCAAAGCTTTCCTCTACATAGTTACTATTAATAATTTAAATCCAAGTGCTCTAAATCATCATAGTCTTAGTTAATGTTGCTAGGGACTAGCAAAACTTTGGCTTGGGGGTATAATGAGACACTCATCATGATCTCTAATTACCCCTAATTAACTAGTCTTCCTAGTTAATTAGCTAAGGTTATGAATATATAAGGGTTAATTATAGAATAAGGGATATTTAATTAAGGATCTTAAAATAAGTTAAAAATGGAATTTTATCATTCAATTAACATTATTAATAATTTAGATAATAATTGGACTCAAAATCCTTTTAATAATTTCCTCAATTAACAAGATAGGTAACTTAAATATAATCTATTCCTAAGTATGTAATAATTTAAGTAATTTTACTTAATCTAATAAATTAATCTAAAAAGGTAAAAAATGTAAATTCAAGGTGTAAACATACTATTTACCTTATTTACTAACACATATAAAAAGTTGAAAAAGATCAAAATTAAAATAAACCCTCAAAACCTGGGTTTACATTTTACTCCTTAATATTCATTACATTCGAGTCCTTATTTCTCACATAGGTCCTTAGGTTTTATTACATCTAAGTCCCTCTTCGTCATCTTCTTCTCCAGCCAAACGAACCGCTGGCGGCAGAGAGTCATCCCACTGCACGATCACTGCCCTGCCGACATCCTTCCTCTTTGCCTAAGCTTTTGCAGCTTGTGCTCACCACCTCCACTTGATCCATCGGTCTAGATTAACCAAAAATCCTATTTTTCAGTGGGAGATAACCTCACCGTCTTCGGAGACGACGATGGAGGCTATGCTCCTCAAGCTTCTTCTTCGGCCAGACCCCGCCCCTCTCTTCGCCGCAAACTGCTATAAATACCCCATCACACCTCTGATTTTAGCAAGTTGGATCCCTTCCCTCTTCTAATACTGTAGTTGACCCAATAGGATATTCTTCCAAACCTCCGATGATTCCCCATTTCATCTTCCGACTTCCTCCATCCATCTTAAGTAGTCGAGGAAATTCGGCGTGGTTTTCCGCACCTCTGACAAAGGCGCCAACCCTAGGATTCCACCCCTCCACCTCAAATTTGCCCGCTGGAGCTCTTTCTTCAACCCTCTCATTTCGTCGTCCACCGGAACCCTATTGACCCCTTCGTCCAGGTAACAGTAGACTAGGAGTAGGAGTAGGAGTAGGAGTAGGCTAGCTTAGTTGGTTAGTTTACTTGGTTAGGTTAGAGTAATTTTAGAATTTAGCTTCATCTCTTCTAGCTCCGGTGAGTTCCTTGAGCTCGCCAGAGATCTTAATTTTGTATTTTAACTCACTGTTCACCTTCCTTTAACTTCCATGTTCACTTCTAAATCACTAAATAGTTTAATTGAATCACCTAAATGCCTAATTCATATCTCACCTTCACCGACTACTTCACTGTCCATGGTGATAGAAGTCGATCTAATTCCACCTTCACTAGGTTATTTCATCATCCATTATCAATAATGAACCCTAATCGACATTATATTACCTATTACTATCATCTATAATTGAACGCCCAAATTTAATTTAAGTTTCTGAGTTTGCTATCTATGGCAGCTCAGAAGCATTTCAAATTATAAATTAAGCAAATATTTATGATTAATAACATCTGTTGACTTGATTTAACTTCTCAATCGAGTACTTAAATCAAGTCCTGAGCTTAAACCATTCAAATCTTTTAAGAAACGAACTTACCGTCAAATCTTTTATTTCAATGAACAACTGAAGAATTTAAAGTGATACTGAGGTTCCTTCAAACCTCAGGATCGTTTTTGGATCAAAAATAGTTAATTTTGTTAATCTGTACAAGCATTTTATATTTTTTGGACTCACCGGAGCTCTGGCGAGCTCCGATGAGCCAAAGATGTGTTGCAGCCTCTTAAACTTGCTAGGTAGCTCAAAAATGTTATTATAAGGACTACTGATCATTTTAATAAAATTTGTTTGAGGTTTCAATCACTGGAGCTTTAGATGTAACTTCATCCTCCCCAACTCCGACTAGTTGGAGAAGTCTGTTATGAAGGATTTGAGAAATACTTAAGGAGCTCAAAAGCTTCAGTGCGATGCACTAACGCTATTTATGTCTTTAATACATTGTAACTGCCACTGAATAACTCTGTCGAACAAACACTTATTTTAGTTCAAGCGGCGAGCCTAAATCCCTAGGAATTAAGGTTGAAACATAAATTTAAAGATCTGAGTGAGTTCTAGATGATGAAGAGACTCTGATTGTTGCATTAATTTCTTAGTGAAACGTGGGCTTTTTCACCGGGTTTGTGAGTTTTGTTATAACGTTGTAGTAAAGCCGGTTATTACCAACATTTCAAATATAAATTTTTTTACTCGGAAAATGAAAGAGTTCCCGAGGTCGAACTCAGGGAGCAAGTCGTATTCTAGAGATATACATGTTTCTTTTACAAAATAAAGAGAAAGGGAAAGAATTTGTTGTGATGTTCTTCTTTCTTTCTCTTTCTTCAGATCTCCTTCTTCTTCTTCCTTGGTTTCTGCTATGGTGATAATCTTCTTCTGCAATGGTGATGCTCTTCTTCTTCCTGCTGTTCCTGCGTTGGTGATGTTTTTCTTTCTTCAGAGCTCCTTGTTCTTCTTCTTTTGTTTTCTGCCTTGACCTCTCTTCTTCTTCTTCTGCAATCGTGGTGCTTCTGCCTTCGACTACTAAGTCTCCCTTCCTTCTTCTTCAGCCTGCCTTCTGTGTTGCTCTGGCTGCTGACTTTCCGTCGTCTGGCCCGGTGCTTCGACGACTTAACTGAGAATTTGCTACAGTGCAGCTCCTTCGTCTTCGCTTGCACTTCTTCCGCGGGTCTTCTTCTTCTTCTTTGGCCTGCACACTTCAGAATTTTTCGTCAAGAGGCAAAACCTACTCTACCCTACCCCCCCCGCGTCTCTCTTTCTCTCTGAAACCACTCTTCGGACAGCTCTCCCAGAGCTACCGGGTAATCGGGTTCGGGTCAGGCCCGGGTCCAGGCCCACCGGCGTGCGGTGGTGGGCGAGGAGTGCAGGTCGGTCTAATCGGGTCGGGCCAGGTCCGCGGAGCGTGGTCACGGACGAGGCCGGGTCGGGTGAGAGGGACCTCACCCCATGGTCAGGAGGCAGACAGCATAAGGCACTTTTTGCCTTTATGCGTCCGCGCCCCTCCGAGAAGTTCCGAGGTGGGACTAAATGTCCCACCCCAATTGAGCGCCCGTCGCAGAGGGAGCAGTGGGCGATTGTGTCTTCACGCGTGGCCTTCGCCCCATCTGCGAGCCTGGGACGTTTCGCTGAGACTCCCCGCGCAACCTGGGAGTCGAACCTGGGCGAAGGCGTGTCTGCACCTGCAGGTGAAGCAGCTCTGCCTGCTCAGTAATGGCGACGGCGGGCGAGTCACCTGGTCACAGAAGAACGGCCTCTCGGCCAAATCAGACAGGCGGGGGACCTTCGCCGTGGCACGGCGAAGGTGGTCAGGGAGTCTGCAGGGGGCGTGATGGAGCCAACAGGTCGTCCTAGGTCAAACTGTGAGCGAAGAAGTGGGTGTGTTCGGTGGATCTGCAGAGGGTGTTTGGTGGGAAGTGGAGGGGCGGAAGAGGATCAGGGTGAGGAGGCGGAGGTTCTGCGGTGGTCGGCGAGCCGTGTGGGTCGCTGAGGTGATGGGAGCGGCTCGCCGGAGGGTGGTCGGAGGCGAAGAGGGTGAGGGTGAACAGGGTCGGTAGAGGGCTTAATTGACTAAATTGAAAGCAGGAAAAGAAAGATGAGGAGAAGGGGAGTAACTCTAGCTTACTTGCAGGGACGAAGGGGGAGGAACAGGGCGACAGTCGTATCGACTGTCACCGGAGAAGACGATGCTCAGGGAGAGGGGCGGCGGCGAGCAGAGAGCCGGAGAGGCGCCAGCTGGGTGCGGCGTGGCGCGGGAAGAGCAGGGGAGGAAGTCTCTGCTGCTGGTATTGCGGCAGAGCGAAGAGGTGGAGGGGGAGGAAGCCGCCGGAGCTGGTGAGCGTCTGCCGGAGAAAGAAGAGAAGGAAGTTGGGGATTTCTCCGTCAGATCCGAGCTGCCCTCATCGGTGGAGCGGCGGGGGGGTATTTATAGGGATGAAACAGGGAAGAAGGCGGAGGGAGACGACGTGTCTCCCTCGCCGGAGAATGGTCGGAACATGAACCCATACCGTCCGTGCGTTCGCACGGCCGGTATGGTGGCCTACAATGACCAGGGGGGTGCTCCTGCGACGGCTGACGACGCAGGGCACCCCCGGTTTACTTGCCAGGTCCCTCACCTCACCCTGCGCGGCGCCATGCTCCGCGCAAGGTCGCCGGAGCATGGTGCTGGCAGGGTTTTGCAGGAGGGACCTGATTGCAAAGAATGAAGGAGAGTTAGGGGCCAAAATGCGAGGGTTCAAAAGTTGAGGGCCAAAGAGTAAATATATGAGGACCAAAGTGTGAAGTCGGTCAAGGAGGTTTCTTCTTAGGCTCAAGTTTTTATACATGACTAATTAGGACCTAAGGAATCTGATGGTGAATTTTATTTTCATATTAAACCTTGTTTGACCGGTCAATTTGCGCAAAAACCCAAATTAAGTTATTAATTGGGCATGGTTCTCAATGTAGGTCAAAATGGGTTCTAAAGGCCAAATTGAAGGTTCTAAACCCTAGAGATTATTTTTCTATGAATTTTAGAGGGTTTATTCTATTTTTACTTTGCCTCGAACCTTGTGAATTGAAGTGGGTTGTTTTAGGGTTACAGATTATCATTTGGTTCCTTGGAAGTGCTGTAGCCCTTGCTAGATCATTTCATCCCACTTTTATTCTTATTAAGCTGTTTTGACCTATGTTTGGGCCCTGAATTACCCTGTATGCAGATTATACTGGTAAAATTGCACTTTTACCCCTTATGACTTATTTTCTTCTCAAACTCAGAATTCTCTGAGTTACGCCTTTCCTTGAGATATGTAGGAGCTTTTATCCTTTGTATTGGGTCAAAATGAGCTAGTTATGGCTCATGATGAGGTTCTCATCATACCCCCATGCCTAGCTTTTGCTAGTCCCTTAGCAAAAAAAAAAAACTTAAGGTTTCAACCCTTGTTCTAGACCATGAAGTTTTCAATAGTTTTAGATATGTGCCTTCATAGATTAGGTTAGAATGCTGATCATAGGCCTAAAAGGTACTCTAGTACCAATCAAGATCCAAATCTGTCTAGCCTTAGCCTCAGTCTTTTAGCAAAGGTTTTTAAGGCCCACAAGAACTAACCTAAGGTTTATTGGACTTCGTGGTTAAAGCACCCGTGCTTAAAATGATTTTAGCCCTGGCTCGGTTCGCAGTGCGTTTTGTAAGAGAGAGATAGAAAGTTTTTCTGTTTGGAGAGTTTTCTCTCTCTTTTTCTTTTTAGTTCTAGCCTAGGATTGGCTTTTCAACACGGTCTGTATCAGATTCCTTGCTCCCATCATCAATCCTCAAGGGTTCCTGGCGATCGATGCTTCGAGATAGCACCGCCCATGGCAACCCCCGGAACCCTGGCTATTGAGATTTCGAGATAATCCCATCCATGGTATTCCGTGGCCGAATCCAGACCCTGGCAATTGACACTTCGAGATAATGCCATCCATGGAATCTGAACCAGCAGAGTGCTTACATGCCCCCCGTAGGATATGTAAATATCCTAAGAGACAAGCACCGAGGAGATGATATTTTGTTACGCGTCTTCGAGGGGATTTCCCGCCTCTCTGCGCTGGGA
The DNA here is from genome assembly GCA_037157565.1 of Thalassia testudinum. Classification (NCBI taxonomy): domain Eukaryota; kingdom Viridiplantae; phylum Streptophyta; class Magnoliopsida; order Alismatales; family Hydrocharitaceae; genus Thalassia; species Thalassia testudinum. Next base: position 65,754,725 of record JAZHRO010000014.1, read on the forward strand.
ACTCGTCCAAATCAACTTGTGTTGATCGGCCGCTCCTATTCTAGGTGTTCTTTTCAGATTTTTGCGACGCTTCTGCGTGATTCTGATTTTTACGCTTACTGAACCAGGCTGTGTGTGAGATTAGGGTGCTTAGGTTACTGAGTCCCGTAAACCAAAAATTAGTTAACGAGGTCGAATACTTCCTAAGCCTTGGACCTAATACTTCAGCTTTTCATTTTCCTCAACCTCTTGAGGAGTGTCCAGATCTTAATGAGTACTAAGAGTCTATTCAAGAATGCCTAAGGTTTGCATTCTTACTAATCTCATTGTGCACTTTTCAGTTATTTTCTCGAATGAGGTCTAGAACTTAGGTTAATTCCTTAGTTCCTTACTAATGACTATCACTTTTTCTCATAATTTTGTGCTCCTTTTTCATTTTGTTTCTTTTCTCCTTCACAAAATTTTCCTTCTCCTCTTTTCCTCTTATTCTTTTTCGAAAAATTTTTTAATTTTTATGGTATTTTTGGCATATGTGAATTTTTTGTTTGAAACCTTTTCTTACAAGTTTTTGCACTTTCCTTCCCCCCCATGCCTAAGATTTGCAATGTCCTCATTGTAACCTAGGGGGTCTTAGTTCATTCCTTAAGACAGAAATTTGGGTGAGTGGATGGGTCGGGTTGAATTTTTGCGGACGATTTCAAATCTCAGATGCGAACATCTGAGTTGGGGTTGGCTGTCTACAAGGGTGAACTTCAAGTGCTGAAAGGTGTCAGAACAAGTTTCAGGTTTTCAAAGAGAATGACGGGCTGCCTCCCGTTAAGCGCTGAGTTTTACGCCATCGGCTGGGCGCAATAAGCTCAAGGGGAAAGGAGGATATAAGATGCCTCAGCCAAATCAGTAGAAGTTACATCAATGAACGGCTTGAGTCTTTGACCATTCACGATGAAAGGTTCAGAATCGTGGCTGAGTGGACTGATTTCGATTGCTCCATTTCCAAAAACCTGTCGGACCAAATATGGTCCGACCCACTTAGATCTCAGTTTTCCTGGGAAGAGTTTGAGTCGGGCATCAAAGAGTAGGACCTTTTGACCAGGATGAAAGATCTTTCTCGAGATGTGTTTGTCGTGGAAGGCTTTAACCCGCTCCTTGTAGATTTGCGAGTTCTCGTACGCGTCTATGCGTAATTCATCGATCTCGCTGATTTGGAGTTTTCTGTGGGTACCAGCCTTAGAAAGATCCAGATTACAGTTCCGTACTGCCCAATAGGCTTTATGCTCCAGTTCGACGGGAAGGTGGCATGCCTTTCCGTACACCAGTCTGAAGGGAGACATGCCTAATTGGGTCTTGTGGGCGGTCCTATGGGCCCACAATGCTTCCGGAAGTCGGGACGACCAGTCCTTCCTGTCAGGTCGAACAGTGACTTGCAGGATTTTCTTGATCTCCCGATTAGACAGCTCAGCTAGACCATTAGTTTGGGGGTGGTAAGGAGTAGAGATTCGGTGAGACACCCCGTATTTGGTCATCAGTGACCTAAACTGAGCATTTGTGAAATGGGTCCCCCCATCAGAGATTATTGCACGAGGAATCCCGAACCTTGAGAAAATGTGTTGATGAATAAATTTGAGAACGATTTTGTGATCACAGGTTCGGGTCGGTATGGCTTCGATCCATTTGGACACGTAGTCCACAGCCAACAGAATGTATTCGAAACCATCCGAAACAGGAAAGGGGCCCATAAAATCAATCCCCCAAACATCAAAGATTTCGCATACTAGAATCGGTTGCATAGGCATCATGTCACGACGGCTCATGTTGCCCAAAGTCTGGCAACGACTGCATGCCTTGCAATGACTGTATGCGTCTTTGAACAGTGTGGGCCAATAAAAGCCGCACTGGAGGACTTTTGATGCGGTTTTATGCCCGGCAAAATGGCCACCGCATGCCTGGTCATGGCAGAAAGAGAGGATATTGTTGATTTCCCCTTCCGGGACACATCTCCGGATGATCTGATCGGCACCTATGCGGAAGAGGTACGGGTCTTCCCAAATGTAATACTTGGCATCGGAGCGTAATTTGTCTTTCTTGGCCTTCGGCCAATCGGACGGGGTCTGATGAGATGCCAAGTAATTTACAATATTAGCGGACCATGGAAGGCTAGTACCAATAGTCAGCAGGTGCTCATCGGGAAAATGCTCCGTGATGGGTCCGGAGGGGTCAATTATTTCAGAAGGAAGACGGGACAAGTGATCAGCTACCACGTTTTGTTTTCCCGCTTTATCGCGAATCTCGAGGTCAAATTCTTGCAACAGCAAGATCCATCGGATCAATCGAGGCTTCGCGTCCTTCTTTGCAAGGAGATGCCTCACAGCCATGTGATCCGAGTATATGATGACATGGGAACCCAGAAGGTACGATCTGAACTTCTCTAGGGCAAATACTACAGCTAGCAGCTCTTTCTCAGTAACTGTATAGTTACGCTGAGCCTCATCGAGTGTTTTGCTGGCGTAGTAAATGACCACAGGTTTCTTGTCATTTTTCTGCCCCAAAACCGCTCCTACAGCGAAGTCGGATGCATCACACATGATCTCAAAAGGTTGAGACCAATCAGGGGACTGTAGGATCGGGGCTTGGGTGACTCGGTCACGCAGGATTTCAAATGCTTGAGTGCATTCCTTGGAGATTTCGAAGGGAACATCCTTGGAGAGAAGAGTGGTCAGGGGGCGTGCGATTTTTGAAAAATCAGGGATAAATCGTCGATAAAAACCGACATGCCCTAAAAAGGATCGGATGTCCCTGATCGAGCTAGGCATAGGAAGGTGAGAAATCAGATTAACCTTAGCTCGATCCACTTGGATACCTTTCTCCGAAATTGAGTGTCCCAGGACAATTCCCTCAGGCACCATGAAATGGCTCTTTTCCCAGGAAAGAACCAAATTCACGTCGATGCACCGCCTGAGTATCTGGACCAAGTGTTGGAGGCAATCGTCGAATGATGCTCCGAAAACTGAAAAGTCATCCATGAAGACTTCCAGATAATCACCTACCATATCTGAGAATATGGCAAGCATGCATCGCTGAAAAGTAGCAGGTGCATTGCAAAGACCGAAAGGCATCCTTCGGAAAGCGTATGTTCCGAAGGGGCAGGTGAACGTGGTCTTTTCTTGGTCCTCAGGATGGATTGCCACTGGTTATAACCGGAGTACCCATCAAGAAAGCAGAAGAACCTATTTCCCGCTAGTTTTTCGAGAATTTGATCAATGAAGGGTAGTGGGAAATGATCCTTCTTCGTGGAGGAATTGAGTCGACGGTAATCTATACAGACTCTCCACGAGTTGGCTAATCGGGTAGGAATGATTTCTCCGGTCGCAGTCGTTATAGTGGTGAGTCCTGCCTTCTTAGGCACGACCTGAATTGGGCTCACCCAACGACTATCGGAGATCGGGTAGATGATCCCGGCATCTAACCACTTGATGATCTCCTTTTTCACGACCTCCTGCAGATTGGGGTTTAAGCGTCTCTGCATTTCATGAGAAGGTCGTGTGCCCTCTTCTGAATAGATATGATGAGTACAATAAGAGGGACTTATTCCAGTCAAATCATCGAGAGTCCATCCGATGGCTCTGCGATGTTGCTGGAGGACAACAATCAGACGGGATTCCTGTTCAGGACTGAGGTTGGAATTGATGATCACAGGAAGGGTCTGATTAGAACCCAAAAAGATGTATTTCAAATGAGCAGGAAGGGGTTTCAGTTCAAGGATGGGGTTTTCAGCAGCAGCGGGTGGTTCAGTATAGATGTGAGGTTCAAGGGTGGGAGTTACTGGGTTGTTCACATCTGGATTTGACTCCTCTGTTTGCGGGTCAAGATCCTTCTGTGGTTGATGAGGAATACTCAAGTCATTCTGGAGGTGTGATTCATCAACCAAAGTCTTGATGTCACAAATTTGCTCGATGACGCCGCAATTAATTCCTTGTTGGGCCTTAAATATATCAATTTTCAGTGTTTGATCTCCAAACTTAAGCTCTATTTGGCCCTCCTCACAGCTGATGTTGGCTCTAGCAGTAGCCAAGAAAGGTCTCCCTAGGATGATTGGTGTATCCCTAGGGTTCTCAGGTGCATCCATGTCTAAGACTATAAAGTCCACTGGAAAATAGAAATCCCGCACTCTCACGATAACATCCTCGAGAATCCCTTTTGGTGATTTTATAGATCGATCTGCTAATTGTAATGTCACCTCGGTTGGTTTCAGCTCAGATTCTTCCAGATGGTCAAGTAAGGATGTGGGTATCAGATTTATAGATGCACCTAAGTCTAACAATGCTCTATCAAATTGGGTACCACCTATCTTACAGGAGATCAGGGGAGTTCCAGGATCTTTTGCCTTGGGTGGGAGTCTACTAAGGATTACAGAGCTGGCTTGCTCTGACAGAACAATTGGGCTCCCTCCCTTGGTTCGCGGCTTACGCTGGGGTGTACATATATTCTTTAGAAATCGTGCGTAAGCTGGTACGTGGCGGATTGCATCCATCAAGGGGATGTTTATGTGGACCTGCTCAAAGAGCTTGACCAGGTCCTCCTCAGGGGCCACGGGTTTGGTGGTCTTCTTTCCCTTGGTCAGGGCCTCGGGAAACGGGATCTTGGTTGGTTCCTCTAGGATAGGTCCAGGTTGTGGGTCTGGAACAGCGGTACCTTGGCTAACTATCCTAGGGTCATGGTTATCAGGCTGGGAGTGGTTTGGATAATGCGGGTCCTGAGTTGTCTTACCACTACGTGTTGTTACAGAATCTAATCCGGCCTGATTTTGGTTTGGGTTTGGTAGGAGGGGTGGCTGCTGCTGAAATCCCGTACGAGAAGTAGAGGCTTCCATCTCGTCTGGAGATGGAGCAGTGGGGGCCTGATAAATCCATTGAGCGTGGCCTAAATTTGGATTCATAACGCGCTTCTGGGTTGGCACGTTATTTGGGTTAGGAAGAGGTTGGGAAGGGAGTGTGCCTGGCTGGCGAGAATTTGCCAACTGGGCCAGCTGAGTTTTAACTTCAGTAAGCTCGTCCTTGTGCTGTTTTTGAATGGCCGCATTCGATTTTTGAATGTCAGCCAGAGTCTGAAGGATTAAGGACATTTGATCTTGATTTGGCCCTGATGGATAAGTAGGGTTGGGCCGAGGCTGAGGCGGCTGGTAGTGATGAGAGGGCTGTGGGCGGGACTGAAAAGGTGGTTTTTGGGTTTGGGAATTTCCCGCCCACTGAAAATTGGGATGGTTTCGCCATCCAGGGTTGTAAGTGTTGGAGAATGGGTCGTTCTGGATGGCGTTGAGGTCCTCGCAGGTCTGAGGAACCTCCTGAGAATCAGGGAAAGGAGGAATGGAGTTCCCCCGGCTGGTGTAGAAAGGATCGGATGATCTTCCAGTCCAAGAATCAGATGGGGATGGATATGGATCCATCCCAGGGGAGGATCGGTGGAGGATATTTTGCACAGTCTCCTGTGTGGAAGGAGGTTGTGCAAAGGAGTTACGCGCAGAGGTGGCTCGCTGCAAGTGCTGAGTCAGCTCATCCACCTTCTTTTCAATGATTGAGACCTTGTCCAATCGACTGGCCATTAATTCCAGGTCGACTGATGCGGACAGGCCCTGCGTCTCATGTGCTCCCTTAAGATTCGTCGCTGCGCGGGTATTCGTCCTGTCGAATAATCCCATGGAGTCATTGTTGATGGAGTTCTCGCACATGTTTTCGAGAATCTCCCATACGGTGTCTTCATGTTGACCCATGATGTTTCCTCCGCAGGTTGCATTGACGAAAAGGCGGATGTCCTCACGGAGTCCCTGGTAAAAAGATTGGACTTGTTCCCATTTAGGAACTCCGTGATGGGGGCACTTCCTCATGAGATCCTGAAAACGATCCCGTGCCTCATGGAGAGGTTCTCCTGATTGTTGAGTGAAGTGAGTAATCTGATGGCGCAAGGCGTTGGTTCGACCAACGGGAAAGAACTTTTTCAAAAACTCGGATTGAAGTTCTTCCCAAGTGTTGATCGGCCGGGTCTGAGTTTGATACCAATGGGCGGCCTTGTCCATAAGAGAAAAGGAGAACATCTTCATGAGAAGAATATCCCGGTTTTGCGCATCTGATCCAAAAGTGTGGGCCAGATGCTTAAGCTGTTTGATGTGCTGGAAGGGATCTTCAGAATTAAGCCCATGGAATTTAGGTATAGCATGAATCATGTTGGGCTTTAGTTCGGAATCAGGACCTCCAATCGGGATTCTGACTCGAGGCTCAATGGCCACCGCAGCAGGATTGTAGTGGTCCCGCATCATAGGACGCTGCGGTGGGTGCACGAAATTTTGGAAGAGGTCATTGAGTCGCTGGAGCTGGTGTTCCAGATTATTTTCTTCCTCAACTGGCTGAGCCATGATGGGGGAAGAAGAAGAACTTGGTTCTGAATCAGAAGAGAGAATAATGTGAGGGTGTTGCTGCACAAATACGGGCGTCGAGGCTTGGCCTTGACGAGAGCGAATTTCTAATGGAGGTCTTAAGGGTGGTCTTAGAGACCTCCTTCCGTACATGCACAGTTGGGAGAGGTAAGTTTAGAAGGTGCTGGACCCAATCAAGACACCCAAAAATGTGTTGGGTGACTATAGAGGTGCGGGGCAGATGGACCCCTTGATCAGAAAGATCGTCCACCTGAGAATTACCTGGGCAGCCAGAGAGGGAGAGTCCCGCGAAGACCCCTACACGGTAGAGCGTCCCCACGGGTTACAGGGTTTCCCCCACCCGACCTCTCTTGTCACTGCGGTTCCAGGTAGACCAGAATGGGGATCTTGACCTCTTAAGTCTACCAATTTTAAGATCAGGGTGCTTAAGGTTTCACTTGAACTTTAGTCTTTTTAAGTGCAAAGAGTGACCTAATTTAAGGTTGGTTAACCCAAAGGGGTCAACTTTACCTATTGTTTTCTTTAAGAGCTTTTAGGTCCTGTCTTTTAGGGTTCAAGTGTTTAGAGAGAGCCAATTGTTTAGGATTTTTCTTGTTAATTATTTTCAATCAATGGCTTGGGCACACCTCTTTTGGATTTCCTCAATTCTTGATTAAGGGGTGTGTCTCTACTGAAATCCTAATGTTTGACCTTATGTTGGCTCTACTTGGTCCATTTAACTCTTTGTTGGGCAATTAGGGCTCAAGCAAGAATGTGTTAGCCCTTAAATACCCTTAATAGTGTGCAGGAGTGATGAGTTGAAAACATGCAACTTTTTATGGTTACTAAGTATGGAAGACAGGTTAGCCCTATATTGCTTTGTTCTTTTCTTTTCTTCCTCTTTAGAGTGTAGGGGTTAATAGTGAGAGAAAAGATTTACCTGTCTTCGGAGTGGTTGTGTGGTTGCTTGTCTTCTTGAGTTCCTGTAGCTGCACAAAAGAAAGGAGATTATCAGAAATTAAAAGATACAGGAATGTTTACCTCTAGAATGGCCGTTGCTCCCCGGCAGCGGCGCCAAATTGAAACGTGGGCTTTTTCACCGGGTTTGTGAGTTTTGTTATAACGTTGTAGTAAAGCCGGTTATTACCAACATTTCAAATATAAATTTTTTTACTCGGAAAATGAAAGAGTTCCCGAGGTCGAACTCAGGGAGCAAGTCGTATTCTAGAGATATACATGTTTCTTTTACAAAATAATGAGAAAGGGAAAGAATTTGTTGTGATGTTCTTCTTTCTTTCTCTTTCTTCAGATCTCCTTCTTCTTCTTCCTTGGTTTCTGCTATGGTGATAATCTTCTTCTGCAATGGTGATGCTCTTCTTCTTCCTGCTGTTCCCACGTTGGTGATGTTTTTCTTTCTTCAGAGCTCCTTGTTCTTCTTCTTTGGTTTTCTGCCTTGACCTCTCTTCTTCTTCTTCTGCAATCGTGGTGCTTCTGCCTTCGACTACTAAGTCTCCCTTCCTTCTTCTTCAGCCTGCCTTCTGTGTTGCTCTGGCTGCTGACTTTCCGTCGTCTGGCCCGGTGCTTCGACGACTTAACTGAGAATTTGCTACAGTGCAGCTCCTTCGTCTTCGCCTGCACTTCTTCCGCGGGTCTTCTTCTTCTTCTTTGGCCTGCACACTTCAGAATTTTTCGTCAAGAGGCAAAACCTACTCTACCCTACCCCCCCCCGCGTCTCTCTTTCTCTCTGAAACCACTCTTCGGACAGCTCTCCCAGAGCTACCGGGTAATCGGGTTCGGATCAGGCCCGGGTCCAGGCCCACCGGCGTGCGGTGGTGGGCGAGGAGTGCAGGTCGGTCTAATCGGGTCGGGCCAGGTCCGCGGAGCGTGGTCACGGACGAGGCCGGGTCGGGTGAGAGGGACCTCACCCCGTGGTCAGGAGGCAGACAGCATAAGGCACTTTTTGCCTTTATGCGTCCGCGCCCCTCCGAGAAGTTCCAAGGTGGGACTAAATGTCCCACCCCAATTGAGCGCCCGTCGCAGAGGGAGCAGTGGGCGATTGTGTCTTCACGCGTGGCCTTCGCCCCATCTGCGAGCCTGGGACGTTTCGCTGAGACTCCCCGCGCAACCTGGGAGTCGAACCTGGGCGAAGGCGTGTCTGCACCTGCAGGTGAAGCAGCTCTGCCTGCTCAGTAATGGCGACGGCGGGCGAGTCACCTAGTCACAGAAGAACGGCCTCTCGGCCAAATCAGACAGGCGGGGGACCTTCGCCGTGGCACGGCGAAGGTGGTCAGGGAGTCTGCAGGGGGCGTGATGGAGCCAACAGGTCGTCCTAGGTCAAACTGTGAGCGAAGAAGTGGGTGTGTTCGGTGGATCTGCAGAGGGTGTTTGGTGGGAAGTGGAGGGGCGGAAGAGGATCAGGGTGAGGAGGCGGAGGTTCTGCGGTGGTCGGCGAGCCGTGTGGGTCGCTGAGGTGATGGGAGCGGCTCGCCGGAGGGTGGTCGGAGGCGAAGAGGGTGAGGGTGAACAGGGTCGGTAGAGGGCTTAATTGACTAAATTGAAAGCGGGAAAAGAAAGATGAGGAGAAGGGGAGTAACTCTAGCTTACTTGCAGGGACGAAGGGGGAGGAACAGGGCGACAGTCGTATCGACTGTCGCCGGAGAAGACGATGCTCAGGGAGAGGGGCGGCGGCGAGCAGAGAGCCGGAGAGGCGCCAGCTGGGTGCGGCGTGGCGCGGGAAGAGCAGGGGAGGAAGTCTCTGCTGCTGGTATTGCGGCAGAGCGAAGAGGTGGAGGGGGAGGAAGCCGCCGGAGCTGGTGAGCGTCTGCCGGAGAAAGAAGAGAAGGAAGTTGGGGATTTCTCCGTCAGATCCGAGCTGCCCTCGTCGGTGGAGCGGCGGGGGGGTATTTATAGGGATGAAACAGGGAAGAAGGCGGAGGGAGACGACGTGTCTCCCTCGCCGGAGAATGGTCGGAACATGAACCCATACCGTCCGTGCGTTCGCACGGCCGGTATGGTGGCCTACAATGACCAGGGGGGTGCTCCTGCGACGGCTGACGACGCAGGGCACCCCCGGTTTACTTGCCAGGTCCCTCACCTCACCCTGCGCGGCGCCATGCTCCGCGCAAGGTCGCCGGAGCATGGTGCTGGCAGGGTTTTGCAGGAGGGACCTGATTGCAAAGAACGAAGGAGAGTTAGGGGCCAAAATACGAGGGTTCAAAAGTTGAGGGCCAAAGAGTAAATATATGAGGACCAAAGTGTGAAGTCGGTCAAGGAGGTTTCTTCTTAGGCTCAAGTTTTTATACATGACTAATTAGGACCTAAGGAATCTGATGGTGAATTTTATTTTCATATTAAACCTTGTTTGACCGGTCAATTTGCGCAAAAACCCAAATTAAGTTATTAATTGGGCATGGTTCTCAATGTAGGTCAAAATGGGTTCTAAAGGCCAAATTGAAGGTTCTAAACCCTAGAGATTATTTTTCTATGAATTTTAGAGGGTTTATTCTATTTTTACTTTGCCTCGAACCTTGTGAATTGAAGTGGGTTATTTTAGGGTTACAGATTATCATTTGGTTCCTTGGAAGTGCTGTAGCCCTTGCTAGATCATTTCATCCCACTTTTATTCTTATTAAGCTGTTTTGACCTATGTTTGGGCCCTGAATTACCCTGTATGCAGATTATACTGGTAAAATTGCACTTTTACCCCTTATGACTTGTTTTCTTCTCAAACTCAGAATTCTCTGAGTTACGCCTTTCCTTGAGATATGTAGGAGCTTTTATCCTTTGTATTGGGTCAAAATGAGCTAGTTATGGCTCATGATGAGGTTCTCATCACTTAGGAAGAATCTTTATACAAAAAGTCAATTTTCGAGCTTCTATAATCAAACCTGAGTCTGATAATGGTGTTCTGAGCATAAATTGAGGAATTGAGATGTGCAAGTTGTTTCTGGAATCTTATTTGATGATCTGAAATCAATTTCAGTAAGCTTAGATGATGTAATGTGTGAAGATTTTGTTCCTGCCAATTTGGGTTACTCTCGAACCTAAACCAACAGAAGCACTGTTCTCTTGAAATTCAAATCTAAAACCCGCCCAGATTGATTAGTTAAAACCCTTAGAATTAATCTAAATAGATTAGGAACACTTTAAAGTGTCTGTTGCATAAATTAATGTCTGAAAATCAATCTCTGAAGTTTTCGGAGAAGAGAAAAGCTTCTCTGTTGGTTCTGTAGGTCTCAAGAGCTTAAAATCTATACTTACAGAAGTGGAATTGCTTATATAATATGTACAGACCTTCTAATAAATGAGAGAAGTCCATCTGAGGACTTCCCTGAGTTAAAACACTTTCCAAGCTTTTATAAAATCATAGAAACCCCTAATTTCATCCCTTAAATTGAAGAGCCAAACATCATTAAAACACTAAATTGACCCTAAAATTGTGTAGATTACCCTTAGAGCTTTCCAACGAACATTAAATCATCCAATTTCGAGCTCTAGGTCGAAAGTTATGACCGATTGAATTCGGGTCTGGAAGGGGAATGTTTGTCCCACCTCAGATATCCACGAGCACACGCCTGGGTATTAAACTATTTTGTTCCTATGGCTATGCAGTCGTTAGTGCTCGGTGCATCGATTCTGATTCTAATCTGATCTGAGCATTGTTCTGAGTGTGTGGGCATTAGCTTGCGGGTGTGTACGCCCTTGGGGGCGTGCGGATGTGAATGTGCCCTGGGAGAGCGACTTTGGCCTGGGAGGCCGGGTTGAGTCGATGCGGCTCCAGACTGTGAACCGATTAATGAATGAACCAAAACCCACCTAACTGAGATTAGGCGAGGACCGAGTAGGGTTTGGTCCCACCCTGATCCTAGGGTGCTGTGTATCCTTGAAAGGACCTCGCCACAAATACAAAAACTTTTGGTTCAAAAAGTAGAGAAAACCCAGTTTAGCTGAAAGTTTAAGGAAAGAGAAGCCACTGGAGAAAGCTAAGTGCTGATGGATGCAAAGGCTAAGGAAGAAAGGAGTGCAGACGCTAAGAAGTGTTAAGAAAAAAAACTATGGAACAAAGGAGAAAAACTAAGGGAAAAAGAGAAGGCAGGAGAAGATTAAAGGGAAAAAGAAGAACTAAGGAAGATAAGAAGGTAGGAACAACATAAGAAGAAAGAGAGCTCGACAGAGAAGAAAATAAAAGAGAGAAGAAAAGAAAGAAAGAAGATTAGAGGCTGTAGAGAGATGAAGAGATAAATGAATTTTCTCTTGCATAATTACTTCTTGATTGTAAAAGGCATGCTTTAATTGGATAATTTTCTAATTGCCTTAATGAAATAAAATTGAAAAATTAGCTTGTTTACTAATTAATAAAGTACAACTTTTTGAGTAAATATGTTTGCGAATGGAATTTTGAATGTTCTTCATAGTTTAAATATTTCACAAAATTCATGTATTGAAAAGTAAAACTAGTTTTACCTTCTAAACTTAAAGAGATAAAAGAAAAATTGGTGAATTTGGAGAAAATTATTATGCCTCCCAGTGAATGACCTGGACTCAACTAGTAAAAATTTCTAAAATGTTAGGTTAATTCGACCCTATATTACACAACCAACACAACATCGAGTTAACCTAAGTGATTTCTTCTACTCTTAATTAAGTGAAATTAACTTAATTACTGAGTTCAGTGAACCCATGCAACAAGGGCCTATCACATTCCAAGAGCTCAATCATCCCAAGCCTAATTGAAAATGAGTAGACATTGGCCTTAAGGATTGATTCACTCTTTGAGGCTTAGATTGAGATTTTTTTTTATTAATCTACGTCTACTGGTCCATCTGATGTCCAGATAGGGGAGTAGCATCAAACAATCATAGTTGGGTGGCATCAAAGGGATCGGAGGCGCAAGACAAAGGAAAAGCCTCCTCCACAGGCCCTTGATATAGACATATCAATTTTGGTTAAAATGCCTATTCATACATGTTCCTAGGCTTAAATTTGCATTTCATGTTATAAATATTGCATAACATGCATCATTTTGCACTTAGAGTAGTTGTATATATTTGAGGTTAATTAGGTCCTTTTTATGGTCAAGAGAGAAGACTTATTTAAGGGCCTCAGATGGATGATCGAACCATATGTATCTGATTAGAACGACGATCGGAGTCTAACATCTTTAAGATCGTCTAGATCAGAGAACGGTAGCATTGCACAAAGTTTGAGGAAGATCAACGACCATGGGGGCAATGCGACATCCATATAGGTTTTGGATGGAAAATTCAACCATAAGGATGGATTTGGAGCGACGATCACAGTCCAACAACACTGGAATCATCTCAATCTGAGCACCGTGGCACCCTCTACAAAAGAAAGAAGAATGGATGGCCTAGATGGCACCATGTGGTGCCATCCAAGCTACCCAACGTTGGCCAACAGCAGCGCACGCGTACAGCCGCAGCCACACGCAGCGCATCACGCATAGCCACAGCGGCAGTCGCGCACAGTAGCATCGCAGTGCAAGGCAACACGCATGTGCACAACATGGGGAGCATGGGTGCATGAAGCATGCAAAGCACAATGCGTGCACTAGCGGAGGGGATCATCAGCGATGCGGTTCTTTTATGATGCTTGTAGTTGTCACTAAATATCTACACGAACTAGAAAGAGGAATTGAAGGGTGGATCTTCAGCGACAGCTACAGCGATGTTTTTGGACGTCAGTAATGACCTAGATGCGAATTTGCTCTTCCTCCACCACTGTAAAAGGACCTACCCACCACCAATCCAAACCATCTCTTCCTTTTTTCCTCTCACCACCTCCAAGGCTCTAGAGAGAGCTTGTGCCAAGCTCGGGATGTTCCTTTATATTAGAAAACCAAATAGTTTTCCTACCTCTTATCCCCATTCGTGTAGCATCCCATGGCCGTCCTCTCAGTACCGTTCAGGAAGAAGATCCTCACCGCAACACTGTCCTGCACCATCCTCTGTCCTCCGACTCCATCCTCCTTCGTCTCACTCCTCACCACCTTCCTCCAAGCGACGTCAGAGCGAGTCGCCCTCCGAGCAACCATCGAGGGGGATTTCACTCACCTCTTTCTACCTTTTTATGCTTTCGTCGTGTAGAATTTCCTACTTTTGTAGCTGTAACAAACAATTCTTCTTGAATAGATGATTATTTCTCTCTCTTATTTTTTGCCAATAGATAAAGTTTTCATCGACCAAAACTCTTGCTTGCTGATTAAATACCAAAAAAATGAGAAAAGATACAAACAACCAAAAACAAATAAAAGCGAAATGCGGATTTTCAAAACCAATCGTTTGGCTCCCCGTGTTTGACCCAGGACTTACTTTTCGAGTTTCGGTATAAATTTTATTCGACCACGAGTTTTGTAACTATGATGATGGGTTACTCGTAACCCTGATTTCAAACTCGCAAAACACATGTGATCTTTTTGGCGTTGTTGTCGGGGAGGCAATGCTCTTTGATTTTTTTTTTTATGTTTTTTCCACCTTACCTTACTTTTATCTCACTTTTTCTTTGATCTTACTGTGATTGCAGGTACTCTTCTGAGGTGGGCCAAAGCGGTTAGATCGGAGAAAGGTGCAAATGAAGGTTTTGTAAGTGTCCCCCACACCACTCGTACCTTAGTTTTCATTCCATAACCTAATAACTCAAACCCAAATCAACTTAGGTGCTTTTTATAAACCCTGGGATAGATTTGGTTGCTTGTTTGCCACCTCTACTCACCTCGCCATCCATATATGTAAAGTAAAAAATAAAAAAAGTATTATCTGATTGTGGGATTTTCTGAAAGAGATACACCTTAATACCTACAACTCTCAACTTAAGGCGCACGACTCTACTTTGATTCTACCACTTAACCGGGATCTAATAGGTAGACCTAGTACACTTCAACTCAAAACATATAAGTGAGTAGAAATCTGATTAGGCTAAGACATTGTGTGACTTAATCAGTGGTGCGATAGGCCAATTGATCGATTTGTTTAGGCCACACCACTCAAATTAAAAGCGATTCATTAGTAGCTTGCCAGTTAGGGTTGATTCTTAGGGCTGAACCAGGCACTCCACACTATTTTTGATTTTTAAAGGAACATATCGTCACCCATGTTTTCAAAACTTGGAGTGTTCTACTAAACCTTTATTGAACCAACCTAAGAATTAAACCCTAAAAGCTACAAAACAAGTTTAAACCCTAAAAGACAATCATAAAAAAACCTTGTTTGTAAACCCTAGTTGTGCACACACACACATTTTAATTGATAATTAAGGGCACAGGCCATCGAAAGGGCCCATCACATTCCAAGAGTATAATCATCCCAAGCTTAATTAAAACATAGTAGATGTTGGCCTTGAGGATTGATTTGCACTTCGGGGCTCAAACTGAGGTTTTTTTTTATTAATCTGCTTTTGCTTGTCCATCTGATGTCAGGCAGGGGGAGTAGCGTCAAACGACCGTGGCTAGAGGGTACACTAGGAACGGGAGGTGCAAGCCAAAGGAGGAACCTTCTCCCCAGTCCCTCCTTCTAGCTTGTTTGATTGACCAGATAAAAGTAGACCGAATCGTTTATAATCTCAAGATGGCTCCTAGGAGTCTGTAGGTCTTTAGTCTAACCCACCTAAGGACAGGGTGGATTGCTTGTACTGCAGGGCACCTTTCTCTCCTCTATTTTCCCTCCTATTCTACCATGTATCCTTCCACTTGTTACATGCATTTCCCATCCTACCCTCCTATCACCACTTATCCCTAAGATGATTACTATTCCAACATGACTTGTAATTACCCATCCACTAGCCGGGATATCTTTGACTGGGGATATGAATTCGAACCTCAATGTCCAAGGCCTAACCATGGACAATAAGACTATGATTGCTATCCTTCCCAAACCTATAATGATTATAGATCTCCACCCTTTGATGACCAAACCAACCCAATCAACAATTAGGGAGGATATAATGATTATAACACCTACCCTCCCCAGTATTCCATTGAATATTGGTCATCACCATCCTTTGAACAACCTAGAATGATCTACTATCCGGGAGGGACTCGAGAACCTCGACATCTTGACTCCCCTAGATTTAACCCAAACCCACAAAAACCTTAATCGAAGCTATCAGTTCAGGTGAACCAGATCCAAGATAAGGTGTTGGCTAATTTGAGGAACACTAGACAATCCTAAGAAGCTCAGCCAACACCATGCACTGAAGCACTGGAGCCTATGATAAAAAAGATTGATGAACTTAGCAGTTCTTTATTGGATTTGCTCCAAAGTGTTAGGGATAGGGACCTGGGAGAGTTTCTTCTTGTGAAATTGTCTAGGTTGAGGATGAACTTTGTGGTTTCCCTAATCAAATCTTGGGATGATTCTTAAGATGAATCCCCTTCAGGAGAGCTAATGTCTGAACCTGCTCAGGCACCTGTCAGGGGGGATACATATTTTGAGATTGGAGATGACCAGGTTGGGCTAAGGCAACCCTTTGATGATGAATCGAGTTTCTCACTTGAGATCCGAGAGCTAGGGAATGATGAAAAATATGTCTCCATGAACCATGAAATGACATATGATTTTGAGACATATATAAATGAGGTTCATGTATTCTTTAATTCTGAGGGTGAGGAATCTCTTAGTGAAGTCTCACTTGATCTTAAGGAAGATGATTTTTGTGAGTCAAATGGACTCGAGGAGCATGATGAACCATGTGAAAGCCCAGTCATTAAGGATTTTGATTTGGTTGGGGCTAACTTTGAGGATTCGAATCCGCATTTGCTTGATGATTCAATCAGTGACCCCATTCCTCATCTGCACCACGAAGAGCTGACTTCTGAGATCATTGTGCCCAAGTTAATCTTGATTCAGCCACGATTTCTGGACTTGGGAGAATCATTTGGGGTGAATGATATGCTAAAGGTCCTGGAGCCTAAGCCTTTGATGTTGGAAGATAGAATTGTTGAAATAAAAATTTGGGATGCTAATTATGAGGGAACTTTGAATTTGGATCTAAGGCTACCTACTGACCTGAAACCACCTATCTTCTATAAGGACCCTTATGATTCTTTCACGTGCGACCCAAGCCTGGAATAACTAATTATTTTTCTGAGCTGAATGTTAATGGACATCTAATTTTAATGAATCAAATAAACCCGTTGTCCAACACATTGGTCATGGGTTGCACACCACTAAACCGCAAGCCTGACTCTACAAGCTAAATAACCTTCGATTCTGGGTGATTTTCATCCAGAACCTTAGAACCACGTGACCCTGGGGCATGGGTCTGCACCATAATCTGGTCCACATCTGTAGACATCTTCTGTTGGTAGGTTTCAGGATCAATATTTTATTTTGATTATGATCCGCACTTGTGAATTCTGAATTTCTTCTTTATATGTATATTATGCCTAGCTAAAGGCATTAAATTTAGCACATGTTTATATTTCACGTTATCTGCGAAGCTGACCAGATTTCTTGTGGTATTCAGGTGATATTCTGTTTACTTTGCCCTTTTCATATCTTTGTTTTTACAATGAGGACATTGCATCATTTAGGCATAGGGGGGTGGATAATCAATTCTTGAAATCATTTTGTTAACTCCGTAGAATTTCTTTTAGTTTCTAATGAAATAAAAAAAATTTTGAAAATTTGAAAAGGATAAAAAAAGAGAAAGAAATTAGGAAAAGAGAACTTAGGCATTTGGAAGTTATTAACTTTAGGAAATGATATGAGAGGACATAAACACTTAGACTCTTCAGGTCTTTAGGCTTAATTAGTTCGGGTGTCCACTCGAATGTGGACTTAGTCTCAAGTCCTCACCAATTAAAATTCATTGTATGTTGGTAAATAAATTGGGATGATAAGTATGCGACTTATCAACCCACCCTCTGATTTAGGGGGATTTTAAGCCTAAGCAGCTGCACACTTTTTTTTGTACTGACTCACTTTTTGGTAGCTTATTCGAAAATTGGGTAGCTAATGAACTATCTGCGGTGGTATGGTTGGCAAGTTGTCGGTGATAACAGCTCATCGGTTGGTTGTCCAAAGCCCAATCACAAGACCATTTTCATTATACTTCCTTTAGGTAAATCTTATATTTGGGAAGACACCTACTTAAAGGAAGAAAAAACAAACAAAAAGAAAAAGAAAAGAAAATAGAAGAAAGGAGAACAAAATAAAAAATAAACAAAGCCACTCTTCACCGCACGAGTATGGCTAGCAAGTTGCTGTGGGTAATAGCCCATTGCCTGGTTGTCCAGAACCTAGCTCCCAAAAAATGCGCAATAATTCCCAAAACACTTAGGAAAGAAGCACAGAAGTAGAATAAACAAGGGAGAAATACATTGCGTTCACCATTGTGTTGACCCCATAAATAAAGGAACTAGGGAGAAAGCTACTAGTCGAAAAGATAAACCTTTAGGCAAGGTCACCTAGGGTCATAGAAACTCGAAGTCCATTTTAATGGCTGCCTTGTGAGGCTTTCACTTTTTTCATAAGATGCTTAGCATTTATAGTCCTTTTCGAGTCTTGAGCTGGTCGGGTAGCCATAAAAAGTTATATCGAAACTCACAAACTCCAAAAGTACAAAAAAAGTTAGAAAAGAAGAAAAATAAAAAAATGTATCCTCCCTTTCCAAATAAGGCGAGGACTTAGGCAGTCTACAATTTGGCAAGCACCAGGGTACTGTTCAGTCCTCACAGTTTAGGACTTTCGTTGAAATTTTCTATTGCTAATAAACGACTTAGCCCTTAGTCATCCTAATCCTAATTTTGATTTTATACATAGCATGTAGTTTAATTTTGCTAGGGACTAGCAAAAGATGGCATTGGAGTATGACATAGACACATATATTTAAGTTAAAATGCCTATTCATGCATGTTCCTAGGCTTAGATTTGCATTTCATGTTACCAACATTGCATAACATGCATCATTTTGCATTTAGAGTTGGCATATATATTTTAGGTTAATTAGGTCCTTTTTATGGTCAGGAGAGAAGAAGACTTATTTTAGGGCCTCAGATGTATGATTGGACCGTACGGATCTGATTATGACGTCGATTGTAGTCTAATGCCTCTGAAATCGTCTAGATCAAAGAGTCGTGGCATTGTACGATGTTCGAGGAAGATCAATAGCTAGGGGGCAATGTGACATTCATATACGTTTCAGATGGAAAATCTAACCATATGGATGGATTCGGAGCAACAATCACAGTGCAACAGCACGAGAATGATCTCGATCAAAGCACTGTGGCACCCACTACAAAAGAAAGAAGGATGGACGGTTCAGATGGTGCCATGTGGCACCATTTGGGCCACCCAATGCCAGCTAGCAGCAGCGCACGTGCATAGCCACAACCGTGCACTGTACACAGCCACAGCTGCAGTTGCGCGCAGCTATAGTGCAGCACATGCCAGTGCATGTGCGCGCACGGGGTGGGCAGCACAGGTGAGTGAAGCACGAAGAGTGCGACAGCGGAGTGGATCTTTAGCGACGCGGGCCTTTAGTGATGCTTGCAGCTGTCACTAATGGTTTGTGAGTGCCAAAAAGAGGAATTGAAGGGCGGATCTTCAACAATAGCTGCAGTGATGGTTATGGACGTCCGTAATGACCCAGATGCGAATTTGTTCTTCCTCCTCCATTATAAAAGGACCTACCTACCACCATTCCAAACCATCTCTTCATTTCTTCCTCTAACAACCTCCAAGGCTCTAGAGAGAGCTTGTCCCATGCCTGGGATGCTCCTCTAGAGTAGAAAACCAAATAGTTTTCGCACCTCTCATCCCCATTCGTGGAGCATCCTGTGATTGTTCTCTGACCGCCCTTCGGGAAGAAGATCCTCGCTGCAACACCGTCTTGCCGAATCCTCCATCCTCCTTTCTCTTGCTCCTCACCACCTTCCTCCTGGCGACATCAGAGCGAGTCATCCTTCGAGCAACCATCTAGGGGGATTTCTCTAACCTCTTTCTATCCTTTTACACTTTCGTAGTTATAACAAATAGTTCATGAATAGATTGTTTCTCTCTCTCTCTCTCCCTTTCTCTCTTATATTTTTGCAAGTAGATAAAGTTTTCATCGACCTAATCTCTTTCTTATTAAAAATACAAAAATAATTAGAAAAGATAAAATGACCAAAAGCAAATAAAATCAAAGTTCGGATTTTCGAAACCAAACATGTGCCTCCCCATGTTCGACTCGAAACTCACTTTTCGAGTTTGATTATAAATTTTATTTGATAGAGACATTTTGCGAGCTACGATGACGGGCCCTCCAAACACCAATTTTTAATTCATGAAGCATGCCCCCATCACCCCTCTCTCTAACTGGTTGGATTGATTGGATAGAAGTAGACAATCATTTCTGTCATCTCATGATGGGTCCTGGGAGTCGTAGGTCTTTGGCAAACTACATAAGGATAGGTTTGTTTGATTGTACTACAAGGCACCTTTCTCTCTTCTATTTTCCCTCCTACTCAACAATTTATCCTTCCACATCTTTCACACATTTCCAATCCTACCCTCCTACCAACACGTATCCTCAAGATGATTACTATCCAGACTCAACTTATGATTACCCATCTCCTAGCTGGGATATCTTTGATTGGGGATATGAATCTGGACCTCAGTGTCCTGGGCCTATCCCTAGGCAATAAGACAATGATTATTATCTTTCTCATGCCTACAATGATTATAGATCTCCACCCTTTGATGACCAAACCAACTTGATCTACAATCAGGAAAAATATGATGATTATAACAAGTACCCTCCATAGTATTCCACTGAATACAGGTCACCACCATTTTTTGAACAACCCAAAGCAACCTACTATTAAGGAGGTGTTGAAAATCATAGATCACGTTTTTGATAGAAGAAAAGTGTCCTAATATAGTTGCGAAGTACGATCCAACAAAGATATTATTTTGTAAAAATTATGAGACTTGAGTCCCGGTCGTTCATCTCTAGGAGGAGTTGCATTCACTTTTGAGTTTGATCTTTTTGTTGATCTACTTCGTTTAAAAATGCACGTCGGTTTCTAGTTTCCTAACTAAAACTTCATCACTTCTGTTATTAACTCGAATTACGTACGCATGCGTTAAATAAATTATGAAGGTGAACGTGCAAGTTTCTGTGTGCACGATTCTGGTGAGGTGGTGACTATTTATGGAGAAAGCATCTATCATTAGATTTTCAATATCCTCGCGAAATGACATGCTTGTTGCGAATAGATAAACAGTTGAAAAATAGTCAACTTGAATCACGTGAAAAGAATGACAATTATTAAGCTGATGGTGATTTCAAACATATAGAGATATATATATATATATAAATGCATTTTCATTCATTTCATTGGAGAGTTGTTTGCACAAGAAATTTAGAGGAAAGCTTAGACATAAATGCTTGAAATGAAAATCTATCTACCAAAAAATGATTGCTTATGAGAATCAATGGGGGGATTTCGCATGCCTAATTGGGGGAGAAGTTAGACTACGCTATTAAGCAGTAATAAAAGAAATAAAATTATGAAGAGCATAAACTAAATCTAGTATAATAAAGGGCATTCAGGGGGGTCCCCGATGGCCTTGGAGTGGTCAGGAGGAAAATGAGGGGCGGCCAATGTAGCTCAAGCTGACCCTTGGAGAAAGGGAGGATTGATCTAGCATCCCAGCATGATGTCCTCCATGGTGGTGGTAGTGAGCTCATGGAGGTGGAGTGGCTAGCTAAGTGGAAGTGAGCGTGAATGGCACCAACAGAGTGAATTTGCCAAGGAAGTAAATGGAGCCAAGGGATGTGAATTTGGTCACCCCTTAGGTCTTTTTATAGACCTAAGGGAATCTCTCTAGAGAATTATGGAATTCTCTAGAGAGGCCTTTGGTGGGAGCTCGTGGGAGAGTGAGAGAGAGAGGATGGATGGTGGTTTCTAGATCCACCAAATGTGGATCTAAAAATTGAATAGCTCATGGTTGCTAATTTTGGCAACCAAGGAAACCACACATGGTAGAGAGTTCTAGAGAACTCTAGGCTAGGTATTTTCGTGTGGATGGTGTGTGTGGGTGTGTGTGGGTCGAAGCTTACGTGGCTAGGTTGATTAGGTTAGGTTCTAGTGGGCTTAGGTCAAGGTATGTTTCACATTAGGGTAATAAAGCCTAATTCACTAAGGTAAAGTGCAATTAAACTTAATACAAGTTTAATTGGGTGAGGGGAAACTTAATTCAGAGTAAAACAACTCAATTAATTTAGGTCTAGGTCAATTGGACTCTCACTGACTCCAATTGGACAGTGTGTGCTGAGATCATGGCTCAATTGGACTCAATGAGTCCAATTGAATAGCCTGATGGAATTGACTAAGATCTAAGTCAATTAGGTTTAGTGAGGACCTAATTAGGTCCTTAGGGAGGTTTAGAGGTGATGTACTAGGGTTAAAGCACCTTAATTTAGGTCCCTAAGCTTTCAGAATTGGGTTTAGGGACTTGGAGATCCAAGATCAATGCTTAAATCCCAAAACAGGAATTGGAGAGCAGTATCAGACATCTAATAATAGTGTCAGACGTCTTATACTCAAAAATCAGAAGTCCAGACTTGTTGTCTGGATGTCCAATCAGAGTCAGGAGGGATTTTGGGTTTTGTTTGGGTATTTTGCAGAAATTAGACGTCTGACAGAGTGTCTGGACATGCAATAACACTGTAGAAGTAGGTTTGAGGTGTGTGGGAGATGGTTAAGGGTCCTAGACGTGCTATAACTTATCTGGACATCTAGATAAGGCTGGAACTAGGGTTTTAGGGCTTCCTAGGGTGTTGTGACCTAATGTAAGGGTGGCTAAGGCTTGGGGAGTTCTCTAGGCTATCCTAAGGCTAGGATGGACCTAAGCTCCTCACATTTTACTACTTTATTTCTACTTGATAGAATAGAAAACCTTTAACCCCCTTACATTATTATTCCTACATCTAAACTAAGCCTTCTGCTCCAGCTCTGCTACAACTCCCGTTATTCCAGATCTAGCTTCAGATCCTACTCCAGATCTGCTTATTCCCTGCAATGGACATAATGCACTTAATCAACACATTATAACATTATTTTATGCATAGGTAAAGTAAAGCAGTAAAGATGCAGATAATGCTTATGCGTGCATGAATTTCCTTAACTTATGCTAAGTTCTAGCCTAATCTAGGTCAATTAAGACCTATTATTGTTATGCAATCATACCCCCATGCCTAAATTTTGCTAGCCCCTAGCAAATGCAAGACTAAATTATTTATAGCAAAGGTCCTTAAGGGACTAATTATTTTATCAAGTGTATGCGTAGAGATTTTTCTCCTTTTTGTTTTCATCCTATGCTCTAGAAATCCAGACAATCGTGAAAGTGCAGCTATGTAGCTTTTGCAATGGATTCGAGTGAGAACTAATACACCTCTAAAGCTTGTACTTGATCCCTAGTAAAAATTCTAGTAGGATAGGCGGACTTCTTCCCTAGGGGTATTCAAGATATTCCATGAATTTCACCCCAGCTTTAGGCTTAGGTAGAGAATCCCTGAGGGAAAGCATTATATATTTGGTGGCTCACTCTAACTTGGTGCTACATAGAGTCTAGTGCTATAGAATCTATATTCTTGGATTACTAAGTAACTTAACTGAGAGAAAGACGAGAAAAACTATGCTCCATTTTGATTCGTTTGTATCTATTCTCTCTTAGTCATTTTCTTTTTCCCAGAGCAGACAATCTCACCAGATTCACACATACGATCTATATTTGGTGGTCTCACTAGGCATTAACACTTTAATTGAGTTTCCATAACCCTAACGCTAAGTCGGAATTCTTCAGCCAGTATTCAGGTAGTCAGAAACACAAGAAAGGTGGGTTAAGGCCTTATTTGGTGGATCTCAAATTTATTTGGTGGTATTTCCTTAATGAGGTAAACACTAAATATTCATTCTTTTCTTTGCTTTTTCTTCTTTTTCTAATTTTTTTCAGCTTTTCTTTCTTTTCTTTATTTTTTTATTTTTTATCCTTTCTTTCTTTTTCTTTTTCTTTTTTCAACATAACACAACTACCGTACGTCCATGAACTTTATTGAGGAGGTATTATTAGGGATTGGTGGTACTCAAGATACATTGGGTGGCGTATTTTGTGGAAGTGCCTACTCACGGCACTGGGAGAGATGGATAGGACAATGTATTTTTGACCTTGACATCAATGCCCTCCTTCAACTGAGGATTCCGTAGAGAATGGTCGTAACTATCCACCTTAGCCCTAGTTTTATGAAAACTCGCTCTCCGCGTATTTGCCTTGTTTGGTGGCTCTCAATATTTCGCACATAAATGCATACGCAGGAATCGAGAGCGGAAACTATGCCTAATCTCTGAGTATCATCATGTAATTATCTAGGATTACTGATTCCTTACACTAATCTTAGAGCACCAGTACACTCTACTCTTCTTCTAACAGTATTTGGTGGATTTTTGGAAGAACATCAGCTTGACTCCCAAAACACTGTCCAGGGGTTCAGGAAAAGAAGCACTGCTACTTCTCGAAAGACTGAAGATGTTTATCAACCTTCACCGTGAATCCATTGCAAATTCTATGTGTGTGTGAAAAGTTGTACTGGATTCCAGATTACAGGAATCAACTAGAGGATAAAATCCCTAATGCATTCTATTAATAAAATAATCTTATTCATGAATGCAATATGTATATATGCTATAAACATGTAACCTTATATAATTTGTACTTCGTGAATTTTTCGTATCGGGTTGCAATTAGCTTGACCCTAAATTTAGAACAAAAGGTGAGCAGGTGAGTCGGAAGTGGCTGTTGCGAATGATTTCTAGCTCCAATGCGAGCATTAGAGGTGGAGTCAATTGTTCTTTTAATTAAGGTCCTAAAGTATGTTTTACATGTAGTTTAGAGGTTTTCCTAAGTGTTGGTATAAAATTTTTTTTTCAGTTTTTCCATATCTACCCCCCATGCCTAAGTTCTTGCATGTCCTAATGCATGAATATAAAAGAAAATAAATACTGCAGGGAGAGAATGGGTAGAAATCACCTGTAATTGCTCCTGAAATTATATTCAGCATCGACCAACCTATTAATATGCAATATACAAAAGGGAAATATGCTAAAACAAAAATATGCTATGTATAAAAATGGTTATATATAAATGACGATGGAATGTGGGGCGAAAGGCATCTATATGCACTGAGTTTAACGCCTCCAGCTGAGCGAGCACTCAATCACGTGTCCTCACTAAGATGAACAATCTTGTCAGGTGGAGGAGGTTCCTGGGCGAAAAATGGCTTGAGGCGCTGGCCATTTACTGTGAATATATGCCCAAATTTAGGTCCTTAATCTGGACTTCCCCATTATATATGGCTACATCACAACATATGGGCCAGTCCATTTGGACTTGAGCTTTCCTGCGAATAGTTTTAGCTATGAATCAAACAACCAGACTTGCTGGTTGGGCATGAATACTTTCCTCCAGATGTGGCATGATTAGCCCATGTTTGTGCACTATTTATGTGTTTAAGTGCCTAGACATTAAGTTAACTCTAACATTTATTTAGCATGCATTGGGATGTAAATAGATTAATTCATATTTCTGATTTAATTACATAATTCATGCATTGCATTCATAACTAAATGCATTTAGAATTAACTTAGAATTGCATTCATTTAATTAGTTAACCAATTAGGTGCATTGCATGCATTGTTTTAATTTAACATAGAAGTTAAGGGCTTACGCAAAAGTAACCATAATATTTTATTCTTTTATTTTTTTTTCTCCTTTGCACAGGTAACTCCTCCAGCTTCGGCTCCACCTCCTCCTCTTGTGCATCACATTTACGCTACAACATTTTGAATTTGAAATGAAGGCTATGGTTACAAAAGGAGGAGGGAGAGCTGCCACGCGGAGGAGGCCATCACCATTCTGACCCACCACTGCACAAAGCCTAGAGCCTCTTCATTCCACACCACTGGCCTCCTTCCGCAAGCACAAGACCACTCCACCGCAGGCAGGTGTGGCAACAGACCGCCGCGCCATCTGTGGCTTGTGCATCACTGTGAGTGTGCGCCTGAGGGCCACGCAATCACTGCGAGCAACCACCACCATCAACAACCTTCTGTTCCTCGTCCTTGCGCCAATTAAGATGTCTTTGAACTCCCATTTCTTCGTCCATCTTCTTTTTATTTCTTATGTTCTGATTCCCCTCCACTTCAACAAAACCCCTCACTAGCACACCTCCAGCAGCAACTGCCACTTGCGTTCGAGCCCACCACGCACCCACGCGGCCAGCACACCTCCAATAGCTGCAACCACCACTGCACAGCATAGTTTCTAGCACCTCCCCGAGTGCACCTACATGCCTTTAGCAGCAGCTGCTGCTGCTTAGCACAGCGCACCCACCACCAGCGCCACTGTAGAGCCCCATGCCCGTGCCTACCTCCACGCGCCCACCTCCCTACGGGCCTACAGCGCCCACCTCCAACGCTTCCCTACAGAACGCACACCTCACCACGTGCGCTCCATCCTGCAGAACGCATGCCCACATCCACTTCATCTCGCCACTGCAGCACCGCACCTCCGCGAGTGCCTACGCACTCTATAGAGCTCCCAACGCCCATGCCTCCACGTCTTCGTGCATCTGTAGCACACGCAGCAGTAGCAGCTCCTCCACCACCGCCACTCCTCTCCTTTGGTAGGCCAGCTCCGGCCATCTCGCGATGCACCGCTGCCTCCACCATGATAGCCTCGCTTCAGCCAACCTCCTGTAGGAGTCTCTCCTCGATTGAACTACTCTCCCATGCGCATGGAGGAGAGGGGTAAGATTCCCTATTTTTGTTTTAATTAGAATTTACATTTTAATGACATTTCCACCAAAATCAATTTTAATTTATGGTTATTTTATTATGGTGAAATTGTGATTGCATACTCATTCTTTCTGATAATTGCGTTGTTATTGATATTCACATGTTTTAACATTGATTTTCGGATTAAAATGTGCACAAATTTTCTCTAATACATGTCAATTGAAAATTGCATAAAATCATCACATATTTATTGAATATTTTAGTGAGGAAAAATTGCACATATACCCTTATATTTTTTAGTTATTGTGCATCTTCTTTCCATTGCATTTCATGTCGGATTTGATTATGGATTTCGCTTGTGATTGAAAGGATACAAAATAATCAAGATTTTATTACATCATTGCCTCCCTACGAGTGGCTATTTTAATTGTTGATTAGTCCATTTTTCTACCACATAGAACTACAAACGACGAGTCATTTTATGTGACAAACGACATTAAAAGTGAAGAATCGACTCGTCATGGAGGTCATGAAAGGCCTTGGTCTTGTCCTTGTATATTAATGCATTCTCATAGGCATCCTGTCGGATCTCTTCTAATTCGCTGAGCTAGAGTTTCCATTCTCAACCTCCTGCATCGAGGTTAAGGTTACATTTCCGCACTGCCCAAAAGGCACTGTGTTCCAGCTCTACAAGAAGGTGACAGGCCTTGCCATATACCATGCGATATGGTGACAATCCAAGTGGGGCCTTGTATGCAGTCCGATATGCCCAGAGTGCATCGATTAATTTGTCGGACAAATCCTTCCTATCTGGCCAAACTGTCTTCTGGAGAATCAGTTTGATCTGACGGTTAAACACTTCAGCCTGTCCATTGGTCTGTGGGTGGTACAGGGTGGCTATGCGGTGATGTACCCCGTATTTCTTTAATAATGGCCTGAAATGGGCGTGGATGAAGTGGCTTCCCCCGTCGCTAATCAGAGCGCAGGGTATTTCGAATCTCGCGAAAATATTCTGCCGTGTGAAAGAAATGACGATCTTGTGGTTAGCTTATCTTGTCGAGATGGCCTCGACCCACTTCGAGACATAGCCAATGGCTAGCAATATGTAGCCGAAGCCATGAGAGTTTGGAAAAGGGCCCATAAAATCAATGCCCTAGGCGTCAAACACTTCTACGACCATGATAGGTTGGAGTGGCATTATGTCTCTCTTGGTCATAGAACCGGTCGACTGACATCATTTGTAGTGTTAGGCATATTCGTGTGTATCTTTGAAGATGGTTGGCCAAAAAAATCCCGACTGTAAAATGTTTGCAACGGTTTTCCGTCCTGAGAAATGGCCACCACATGCATCATTGTGGCAGAAAGATAACACACTGGGGATCTCATAGTCTGGGATGCACCTGCGAATAATCTGGTCTGCTCCAGAGCGAAAGAGTAGTGGGTCACCCTAGAGGTAGTATTTGGCCTCTACAATGAATTTGAGTTTCTGGTCCTTGGATAGGTTCGGGGGAATTTTGTCTGCGGCAAGGTAGTTCGCAAAATCCACATACTAGGGGAACTCAACAAAGTGAACTGCCAAGAGATATTCATTCGAAAATTGTTCGTGGATAGGCAGGGAATAAGGAATGTGATCTGGGTCCAATCTGGATTGGTGATCCACCACAACATTCTGTTTTCCAGCTTTGTTGTGGATTTCGCTATCAAATTCCTGCAATAGAAGGATCCATCTAATGAGCCATGGTTTGGCATCCTTCTTTGCCAACAAATGCTGGAGGGCAGAGTGGTCAGTGAAAATGATGACCTTGGACCCTAATAAATATGATCTGAATTTCTCCAACCCGAATACTACTGCTAGCAGTTCCTTTTCGGTGACAATGTAATTGAGCTGAGCCTCATTCAGCGTCTTGCTAGCATAGTATATGACAAAGGCTTGGTTCTCCTGACGCTGGCCTAAAATAGCACCGACGGCAAAATCAGAAGCGTCGCACATCATTTCGAAATCAAGCAACGAGTTGGGTGGTTGGAGAATTAGGGAGTCGAAAATAGCGCTTCGTAAAGTCTCAAAGGCACTAAGACACGAGGTATCAAATTCAAATGGGACATCAGTAACCAGGAGATTCGTCAAAGGCCATGCAATTTTTGAGAAATCACGTATAAATCTCCGATAAAAGTCAATGTGACCCAAGAATGATCTAATCTGCTTGACCGAGCTTGGTGGCGGTAAGTGGGAGATAATCTCTGATTTAGCCGGGTCGACATCGAGTCCATTTTTAGAGATCCTATGCCCTAGTACTATGCCATCCCTTGCCATGAAATTACTTTTCTCCTAGGATAGTACTAGGTTTACCTCAATACACCATTTTTGGATCTTTGTGAGATTATTAAGACAAGATTCAAAATCATCTCCGAAAACAAAGAAGTCATTCATGAATACCTCCGCATAATCCCCAATCATGTCAGAGAAGATGGCCATCATACAACACTGAAATGTCGCTGGTGCGTTGTAGAGGCCAAAGGGCATCCGCTTGAAGGCGAATGTTCCAAAGGGTCATGTGAATGTGGTCTTGTCTTGATCTTCCAGGCTAACTGCTACCTGATTGTACCTGGAGTATCCATCCAGAAAGCAAAAGAAACTGCGTCCAGCTAATCGTTCCATGATCTAATGGATGAACGGCAAAGGAAAGTGATCCTTCTGGGTAGCTGTGTTCAGTTTCCTGTAGTCGATGCAGACCCGCCAAGATGTCGCAGTGTAGGTCGAGATGGATTTGCCCATATCATTCTTCATGACGATGAGTGACAAGTTGGTTTTCGCTTTCGAATAATGTGATTAAGATGATCTATCCTTTTAGTAACAAAGTGGAGGAAAACTACTTACCAAAATAATTACAATAAAAATCACCACTCACAGAAGAGCAGGTCGTGTCCACAGGGAGGCAATGATGCAATAAAATCTCGATTATTTCGTATTCTTTCAATCAAGTGCGAAATCGCTAATCAAATCTGGCGTGAAATGCGATGGACAGAAGATGCACAATAACTAAAAAATATACGGGTATATGTGCAATTTTTCCTCATTAAAATATTCAATAAATATGTGATGATTTTATGTAATTTTGAATTGACATATATTAGAGAAAATTTGTGCACATTTTAATCCCAAAACCAATGTTGAAACATGTGAATATCAATAATGATGCAATTATCAGAAAGTATGAGTGTGCAGTCACAATTTCACCATAATAAAGTAATCATAAATAAAAATTGATTTTGGTGGCAATGGTAGTAAATGTAATTTTTAATTAACTAAAAAATAATGGATTTTACCTCTCTCCTCCTTACGCATGAGAGAGAGGTTCAATCAAGGAGAGACTCCCGTAGGAGGTTGGCTGTAGCGAGGATGGTGTAGTGGTGGTAGTGGGTCGTCGCGAGGTGGCTGGAGCCGACATGCCGGAGGAGAGGAGTGGCGGCGGTGGAGGAGCTGTTGCTGCCGTGTGTACTGCAAGTGCAAGGAGATGTGGAGGCGTAGGTGCGCGGCCATTTTGCAGAGCGCACAGGCGTGGTGGGCATAGGTGTGGCTGCGGCTGCATGTGCTGCGCGGGATTGCAGGTGGTGGCATGGCGAAGTGCAAGCGCACGCATGCACTGCCGCAGGAAGAATTAGGGGAGGTCACAAAACCCTAAACTATTTGAATTGTCTGATAATTTTAGGAAAGAAGCTGAATCATCATCCTCCTCCACAAACATGGCTGCACACGCACCCCCAAATCTCGAGGGAGGAAACCACCCTCGAAACCCACCATGTGGTGAAGCCTTGGATCCCATAACCTGCGTCCAAGCCCAAATGGAAATGTATAATGAACAAATTGAAGCCATTAGGGAAACATTAGAGGAAATGCAGAACCCTTCCGAACGGGAGGAGCCTAGGTCTCTTAGCTCCTATCAGAATCCTGCCGCTGCAGAGACCATAGGACAAATTCTACTCCCCATGAACGGGGATTATTTTGAATTGAAACCAAATGTAATTGGCCTGATTAATTTCCACTTCCATGGTCTTGCAAGTGAAGATCCTTTTCTCCATTTGGAAGACCTAACCCGATTGCCTAAAACAGTTAAACCAAGAAACATCAGGTTATCTATTGTCCTCATGAAAATGTTCTCATTTTCGTTGCGAGGTAAAGCTTCGCATTGGTTACGCACCCTTGGGAGAACCATCCACTCTTGGGAAGAGATGTGAACAGCATTTCTCAAGAAGTTCTTCCCAATCGGGCAAACCAATGCGCTTCGCCGTGCTATCACTTCCTTTACACAACAAAACGGCGAACAATTTCATGAGGCTTGGGAGAGGTATAATGACCTTCTCCGGAAGTGTCCGCAGCACGGTCTGCCTAAGTGGCATATAGCCCAGATTTTACACTATGGGTTACCTAAGACTTTGAAGCATATTGCAGACACTTCCTGCAGAGGGAATTTCATGAATAAAGACGAGAATCGAGCATTCAAATTATTTGAAAATATGAGCAAAAACTCAATGAACAATGCTTCCATTGTTGCCTTTAATCATACCAGCGTGCCCCGCAACGTTCACGAAGTTGACACGGGACCCTCCCATTCATCCACTGATCTTAGCCATATCGTATAGAAATTGGATGAAGTCTCCGACATGCACAAGAAGCTGGACAAGCTTCTAGCCAACCCCACCCATTCTGTGGCAAACACCCCCACCTCACCACTTCGTCACAATCCCAATTCTTCCAACACCAAGCTTATCTCCAGAAACCCCATGAGAACTTCCTTAACGAGTGTCAACCGAGCGATTCAGTAAGTCATGTGGATCTGGCTTTTGCAAGCCAGTATTTTGACACGAAGGACCAAGCCTCTGTGTGCCCGGTTGCGTATTTACATGCGGACTCATCTTCCATCTTAGAAGATGCCTGCACCTTAGGGAACAACCCGTTCTCTGCCAATTATAACCCAGGGTGGCGAAATCATCCGAACTTTGCATGGTCCAGCAACCTAAAGCACCAAAGCCCTCTGAGTGGACCAATGCGACTGTCCGCACCTTTCATCCCAAGGGCCCAGTCTAACCCTATGGCGAATCTGCCATCGGGTCCTTGTGTACCACAAACAGAACACCCATCAAGTCCACTTGAGAAATTGATGCGAATGATGATGGAAAAGTCAAAGCGCCATGAAGAGAACATGACCTCTCTTCAGCACCAATTGGCGCAGCGTAATGTTGAGATCAGTCAACTACGCATGGCGACTCGATCACAGGCCACTCTTCCAGCCCAACCTTTCCCCAACCCATGAAATTTCGTACCCCTTGGTCCTCAACCACAGGTACGACCTTCTCAGGGGTAGGTTCATCAGATTCTGCAGGCTCCGAGCATTCCACCGGGATTTCAGGCTAATCCCACTGCAGCACCTCACTCTTATGTCCCTATTGCGAACCCTCCTCCACCTTAAGATCCCACTGGACCCGCATTGTCTAATGCGATTACTACGAGGAGCGGTAAGCAAATCGTCGATCTGCCTCGACCTGATCCTAGCCCGTCTTCTTCATCGCCCTCTCATTTGCGATGCGCACCGCATTCGCTAGAGGACGATATACCCAAATTGGTGCCAGAATCAGTCCCATTCCCTGAGGCTCTACTGTGGGAGCCAAAAGGCAAGAAAAAGGATAAGCAAGCCTTTGATAACCTACGTAATTTATTCAAGGAAGTTGAAATCAAGGTACCCCTATTCGAGGCTATCGACCACTTACCTACTGTCGCCTGATTTTTCATAGACTACACTACCCCCAGGCGACAGTTTAAGAAAATGAAGAATCCGGTGGTTCTCTCGCCTCATGTGAGTTGTGCTATACTGTGAAATCTACCACCGAAGTAGAAAGATCTGGACACGCAGCTTATTTCCTGTAGCATCCAAGGCTGCAATTTTAACCGTGCCCTGCTTGATCTTGGATCTTCCATCAATCTTATACCAACCATCATGCCTGGAAAATTTTCCTTGGGAAATCTAAAACCCACCCCTGTCACATTACAGTTGGCAGATCGTTCTGTCAAAATACCAAAGGGTGTGGTGGAAGACATGGTGGTTAGGGTCAACAGTCTCTGTTTTCCTGTTAACTTTCTTATTTTAGATAAGGAAGTTCCTAGGTCACTTTCTGATTATCCGATCATCCTTCGTCGGCCCTTCTTGGCCACAGCCTGTGCCCCTATTGACTGCGAGTTGGGCTGTATTGAGATTGCCGTTGGATTTGAGAAGCTCAAGCTTAACATCTTCAAGGCAGCCAAGAACTTTGACTGCGATTGCATCGAGGGTGACACGTCTGACGTGGACGTGGGCGTCAGCACGGATTGGGACTTATTCTAACTGCTGCGGATTGCCTTTAGACACTGACGATTGCCTGACCGATACATATTGTGACATTCCCCCATCCCTCCCTATTCCCATATCTTCTCCTGACCAGACTTCTAACAAGGTTTTCTCCGCTTCCCATACCTCGTGGTCTGAGTCATATTAAGGCTCCTCATCACCAGTCCACACTCTTGAAGATCGGATTGCCTTTTCTTTCCAACCAAATCAACCGGATTTGCAACTCCACACTAGGACCTTGAGCCCACATAGTACTCACTGGGGCTATTCCTTTTTGGATTCATCCATCCAAGATGCCTCTTTTCTTGGCCAATCTGAGGGCCAACTTCTTCCTCCTGACTTGTTTTCTTCCGATCTGCTTAGGACACTCTCATCCCAAGAAATGCCAGATCTTTCACCATCCACTCCAGATCTTTCACCATATGCTTAAGTATGTTTTCTTGACCAGGGATCGAGTGCAAACTAACAAAGGTCCTTATGGAACACATGGAAGTCATTGGATGGTCGTTATCATACTTAACTGGCATTAGCCCCTCCTACTGCACTCATCGTATATATACAGAGGAGGAGGCCCGACCTTCCAGTGAGATGCAGCGACGTCTCAACCCTAACATGTGGGTGGTCACTAAAAATGAAATTATTAAGTGGATGGATGCAGGTATAATCTACCCGATCAGCGATAGCCCCTAGGTGAGTCCAATTCACATTGTGCCCAAAAAGGCGGGACTCACCATCCGTGTCAATGACAAGGGCGAATCCATCCCTACACGCACTCCAACTTCTTGGAGAGTGTGTGTAGATTATCGGAAACTCGATGCTGCAACTAAGAAGATCACTTTTTGCTACCTTTCATCGACCAAATTTTGGAGCGGTTAGCAGGAAATAAATTTTTCTGTTTCCTAAATGGATTCTCAGGATATAACCAGGTGGCAATTAACCCTCGGGACCAGGAGAAAACCACCTTTACTTACCCCATAGGCACCTTTGCATTTAGAAGGATGCCATTCGGACTTTGTAATATTCCAGCAACTTTCTAGAGATGTATGCTGGCGATATTCGATGACATGGTAGGTGACTTTCTCGAGGTTTTCATGGATGACTTTTCGGTATTTGGACCATCTTTTGATGACTGTCTTGCCAACCTGACCCATATCCTTAGGAGATGTATTGATGTAAACCTCATGCTTTCCTGGGAAAAAAGCCATTTTATGGTACAGGAGGGAATTGTTCTTGGACATATCATCTCCGATAGGGGTATCGAGGTTGACACAGCTATGCTTGATGCGATTGCTAATTTACCTATGCCTGGCTTTGTCAAACAAATCCGCTCCTTCCTGGGACACGTCGGTTTCTATAGGCGATTCATCAAAGACTTCTCAAAGATTTCTTGACCTTTAACTCATCTCCTATCGACCGACGTACCCTTTGGTATGGGCCCTGATTGCATACGAGCATTCACGCAGCTGCGTGATGCTATCACCAAGGCCTACATTCTCCAGCCACCTGATTGGTCCCTCGACTTTGAACTCATGTGTGACTCTTCTGACCTTGCAGTTGGAGCCATCCTGGGACAAAGACGCGATAGACACCCCTTCGTGGTGTACTACTCCAGTAAGACGTTGGACGAGGCCCAGCGTAATTATACTACCACTGAGAAAGAACTACTGGCGGTCGTCTTTGGGCTGGAGAAATTCCGCTCTTACCTTCTGGGCTCACATGTTATTGTTTTCACTGATCACGCGGCCATTCGCCATCTCATGCCCAAGAATGATGCCAAGCCTAGATTGATTCGTTGGGTCCTTCTACTCCAAGAATTTGACATTGAGATCGGCGATAAGGCCGGAGCCTAGAATGTTGTGGCAGATCATCTTTCTAGACTGGACCCTGACCATATTGGACTTACTCTGTTGATTAATGTAATTTTTCCCGATGAGAACCTATTGGCAATTAATGTGGCAAGTGGACCTTGGTATGCCGACAT
This sequence comes from Thalassia testudinum, assembly GCA_037157565.1. Classification (NCBI taxonomy): domain Eukaryota; kingdom Viridiplantae; phylum Streptophyta; class Magnoliopsida; order Alismatales; family Hydrocharitaceae; genus Thalassia; species Thalassia testudinum. The sequence goes on from JAZHRO010000014.1 coordinate 65,789,263, forward strand.
TGCCAATTACCTTGCTTCTGGATCCTTTCCTTGTGGCTTGCCTAAAAACCAGCGCGAGTGTCTCATGGCAGAAGCAAAGTATTATTTCTGGGATAATCCACCTCTTTTTTGAATAGGTTCTGATCAAATTATCCATCACTATATTCCTGACAGTGAATTCCCCAGTGTGCTATCCTTCTGCCACGATCAGGCCTGCGGAGGCCATTTCTCTAGGGGGAAAACTGCAGCCAAGGTGTTGCAGTGTGGTTTCTTTTGGCCCTCCCTTCACCAAGATGCACACATTTATGCCAAACATTTCACTAGGTGCCAGTCGTTAGGGTCAATGTCATGTCGTGACATGATGCCCTTGCAACCCATCCTAGCTGCTGAAATTTTTGACATTTGGGGAATTGATTTCATGGGTCCCTTTCCTCCTTCCAACGGCTTCGAATATATCCTCGTGGCTATTGATTATGTTTCAAAATGGATCGAAGCTATTCCCACATGCCTTGCTGACCATGTTATATCCAGTCGATTTGTCAAAGACCACATTTTTTCACGCTTTGGGATCCCTCAAGTCGTTATCTCGGATGAGGGAAGCCACTTTACCCATGTTTCTTTTTGAGCACTTCTGAGGAAATATGGAGTCCACCATCATATCGCATCTCCGTATCATCCTCAGACGAAAGGCCAGGTAGAAGTGTCGAACCGACAAATCAAGCAGATTCTCCAGAAAATGGTTCGGCCTGACTGTAATGATTGGTCCGACAAGTTGATTGACACACTTTGGGTGTATCAGACCACCTTCAAGGCTCCCCTTGGTATGTCTCCCTATAGAACCGTTTACGGGAAGCCTTGTCATTTGCTCGTGGAGTTGGAGCGCCACGCTTATTGGGCGGCTCACCAATGTCATCTCGACCCAGACCTGTGTGGTCGAGAAAGGAAACTCCAACTCCAAAAGCTGGAAGAGCTCCGTCGTCAAGCCTATGATTCTGCCTTAACTTTCAAGCAACGTACTAAGGCTTTTCATGACATCCGTATTCGGCAGAAGGAATTTGAACCATCTCAGTAAGTTTGGCTCTACAACTCCTGGCTCAAATTCTTTCCTGGGAAATTGAAGTCCAAATGGACTGGTCCTTTCCTGGTCTCGAGACCATTTCCCAATGGGGCCGTTGAAATTGAAGATCCCAAATCTGGGCATAAATTTATGGTCAATGGGCAGCATTTGAAACCTTATCTTACTCATGAACCTGCCCCCATTTGAGAATCTATTGCCCTTTTGGAGGGTAACTAATGTCGTGCCTCATTCTGAGTCCAGCTGGGGACGTTAAATTCAGCGCTAATCGGGAGGCACCCCAACAACACCTCCACCATTGCCACGTACACTTCACTTCGCACCTTTTCGCTTCACCGCCCACCATCCACCCACCTTACCACCCTGCTAAATACCCGGCACCTCAGCTCTCATTACCTGATCTTTGGTCCTTCCTCTGCCCTACCCTGCATGCATATGAGGACATAGCATCGTTTGGCATGGGGGGGTGGATAGGCATCCATAGGATTCGATTATTATATGGTATCATGCAGTCTCCATCTCTCTATAAAAAAAAAAATGAAAAATGGTGTTTAGTAATGATTTGTAGGCTGAAACAAAAATACAACAACTATTTATGGATATTCAACCACTATTTTGAAGACTTTCCAGGCCACAGAAGCTTAATTTGCTTAGGCTCTGCTTAATTCACTTGAGCATTGACAAGAAAGATCGGAATCTCTCCTAACTAAGGACATATTCTTGTACCTGAGACACCAGTATAGGATCCATTGGTTTTCTTCTACTCGAGAGCCTAAGTAATCTTGGTTCACACTACACATATCAAGAAAGACTAGGTGAACATAAGATCCAACCCTAGTGTTCATTAGGGAAGGTGGAGTCCTTACCTGTGCCTGCAGGCAGACATTTTATCCCAGGCTTTAGTCTTGTGTTTAGGAGAGACTCTTTCCTCTAAAAAGGAACTCTCCCACCAAAAGAAAAGTGTGCTCCTCCAAATAAAGCTGTAAGAGATATACTGACAAGTGTTTCAAAAAAAAAAAAATTGTGCAAATAAATCAGTATATCTCACAAATGTCTGTAAAGCATTCAGGGCAAGTTACAAATACCCTATTTCTACCATATATAATTTGAGCCACAAATGTAATAAAATGGGAGTTGAGTTTCCCATCATCTTTTTAAGGGTCAATCCAAAGACATGAGCAGAAACTGGGACCAACCTGTACTTAAAAATTTGTGAAACCCTAGGCTTGAGTCTTAATGTTCATCTGGCCAGTCTTGATCCTTCACTATGCGTAAGCCAAAATCTCTTGAGCTCTCGAGTATGGCAAAAACCTCCTGGGTCCTGGAAATCGTGCTGAAGGTTTAAATATCAAGAGTCCAGGTTAGTCGAGAGATGGTCTTTGTCACATAAGACTTAAAGTACTGGTAGTCTTCTTTGCAATTGATTCTCACAATATCCAACAAGGAAACACCCCTATGTCGCCTCAGAAGAAAATCTTCAGCTTAAGATCACTTCTAAATACAATACAAAATGTTTTGCTAGGGACTAGCAAAAGATAGGCATGGGGGTATGATTGCACAGCAAAAATACACCAATAAAAATGTCATCTTGTGTTATTTCCTAGCATTGTCATTGTATATTAGGTAGCCATAATTGCATTTGTAAAACTTAACACTTGCATGCATTTAATTGAGAGGGGAGGAAGGTAAATAATTGGCCTTGTAATTAACATTTTCATCATGGGTTGCATCGCAAATTTTCACCTTCTTTATTTTATTTGGCTTTGAACATCTTCTTCCCCACACGGCTGCAGGGCATGGCTTCTTCTTCGCGCCACTCTCTGCCACAGCATGCTCTGCCAACCGCATGCTTAGTCATTCACAGCCCAGGGCATGGCTAAGCTTGCTCCCATCTTCTTTAAAAAGGCACTACCCGCTATCTTGCAGGGGATTCTAGTCCATATAGACATAGCAGCCCCTTCCTCCAGGCTGTCTCCTCCTATCTCCCCTCCATACACAGCACCTCTTCCACTGAAGAGATATGCTGCAGGCAGGAGCAGCTCACAGTGGTCCCATAACCACCACTGCGAGCTCCACCACCGCCCAGCTCATCAAAGAGCCAGTGGGCGTAGAGGTTCATTTCTCTGTTTCACCCGCTCGTAGCTGTCACGCCATTGCCGCAGCCCCGAGCTTTGAAGCTCAACAGCAGTAGCAGCACGGCGCAGCATCCTCCAGCCCGCGAGCAAGCCACCGCACGCCCCTGCAGCAGCCAGTGCAGCTCCTTCCGCCTAAGTAGGCTCACTCTAGAGTGCCTACGCAAGTAGAACCAGCTGCAACTGGTTGTCCGCGCCACACGAGCACTGTAGCTACTGTTCACGCGCTTATGCGGAACATTGTAGCTACAATGTGGTGACCGGAAAGTTTCTCACTTATCCGGCCACCGCATGCTCTCTCTTTGCGCCGCAACCGTCTCTAGCCCGTCCGCGTGCCTGCCCCCACGTATGCTCGTCGCCGCAGCATCTGCTCCAGCGCCTGTGCTCGTCTGCGCCCACGCCTGCTTATTCACCCATGTTCACTACAGCGCGCACCACGGTGCGTTGCGCCACGCACTGCACTGCGCTGCAGCCTCACACCCGCTCCCTCCAGTGCACGCCTGCGCTTGTGCACACCTGCGCCTGCACGTGCATGCCCCTGCACGCACCACCAAACATCGGCTGCTACCTCTGGTCGGCTTAAACACCAGCGCCCTCTCTCACAGCCACTCTCTCACTCCCCCCCGCAGACACACACATACACACACCACACTTGTACACACTCAAGTGTACGCACACACACTCACTTATACACGCCTATATATATACTTTTATATATATATACATATATATCTGTATATTATTACCTATGCAACTAAATATAAATATATATATATATACATAAACATATATTTATACACATATATATACATATATACATATATATATACATATATATACATATATATATTTATATACATATACATATCTATCTACATATATCTATATGCATAGATACTTATAGTAATATATCTATATGCATAAATACATATATATATATACATATCTATATATCTGTATACGTAAATTACTATATATAGATATATATATATCCATATCCATATAGTTAGACATATGTACAAATATATCTAGTTATATATATATCTATCTATCTATATATATATACATATATATACATATATCTATATATATATATATAACTACATATACACCTATATAATTATAACCCTATCTATATATATACATATAAACATATACTTAAATTCATATCACCTACCACGTGTTATATGGTGGGAATATCTACACCAGTTGCTGATATTCCCCGATACCCACATACAGAAAGCATCTCCCCACACACACTTCCCCCATCCATCCTACACTCCACGCAGGACTTCGTCCTATTGGTTGGGTCTTTCTAGACGTTGATCAACTCGACACCGTGCTACACACCATTTCCACCTCCACCCCCACCCCTATATATCATATATATGTAGACTATATTTATCTTGTTTCTATTTCTCTTTTCTTTCCTACTATTAAAAAGATAAAAAATAGTAAAAGAGAAAAGATAATCCTTGTCTTGCAGGTGCTCGATCTGGTGAAAAGCAAGACCTATTTTTGGAACCCTAATTTGGCTCAAAGCGAAGAACATTTTGGCTCTAGGCCAAAGACCTAATTTTGAGGGTGTACCTCAAGAAACAAATTATCAGAACAAAATCTTGCATAGAAAAACACCAAAAACATAACAAACGAACGGAAGAGATTCGTTGTAGAAAAGGCATAGAAACTTATTCGCCTCTAATCCCACCTCCCAGAGTTCAACCCTGGGCCTAAAAGTGACCAAGATAAAATCAAGTAGGCCAAGTAAAAAAAAATTTTATAAAAAGATGATTAGGCTCGATTTAGGTCGACCACGATACTCATTTCAATGATTAAATCACTATATTAACACAACCTATCTGAGCCCGACCATACCTTTTTCTTGGTGTGAGGGCTTTGAGCGGGTGAAACAGAGAAATGAACCTCCACGCCCACCGGCTTTTTGATGAGCTCGGCGGAGGTGCAGCTCATAGTGGTGGTCGAGGGACCACTGTGAGCTGCTCCTGCCCATAGCGTATCTCTTCAGTGGAAGAGGTGCTGTGTATGGAGGGGAGAGAGGAGTAGACAGCCTGGAGGAAGGGGCTGCTATGTCTATATGGACCAGAATCCCCTGCAAGGAAGCGGGCAGTGCCTTTTTAAAGAAGATGGAGGCAAGCTCAGCCATGCCCTGGGCTGTGCATGACTAAGCGTGCAGCTGGCAAAGCATGCTGTGGAAGAGAGTGGTGCGAAGAAGAAGCCATGCCCTGCAGCCATGTGGGGAAGAAGATGTACAAAGCCAAATAAAATAAAGAAGATGAAAAATTGCTATGCAACCCTTGATGAAAACGTTAATTACAAGGCCAATTATTCACTTTCCTCCCCTCTCAATTAAATGCATGCATGTGTTAATTTTTACAAATGCAACTATAGCTGCCTAATATACAATGGCAATGCTAGGAAATAACACAAGACGGCATTTTTGTTGGTGCACTTTTGCTATGCAATCCACACACGGAGGTGCGCGCGGGCTGGAATCACGTGGTGAGGTGCTGCAAGCCTGTAGGGAGGGCGTAGGCATTCTGCTGTTGAAGGCGCGGGCGGACCTGTAGGCGTGCAAGGGTAGGCGGGCGCTGGAGGCAGGTGCGCCTGTAGCGGTGGAGAGCATGATGATGGCGAGGGTGCTGGAGGGGCGTGGGCGCTTGCATAGGTGAAGTGCAGCACTCACGTGCGCTGGTTAGAGGGCATGGTGCCTGCTGGCGTGCAAGGGCAGGCGGAGTGTGGCCTACGCTGGCGGTGTGTGCCTGCAGGCGGTGATGTGCTAGACCAGGTGAGCGCCTGCAGAGGAGGATGGTTGCACGGTGGGCAGTAGGGTGCAGGTGCAGCTATGCCTACACCTGTTGATGGCGCGGGTGCGCAGTGGGCAGGCAGAGTGCAGGTTGTTGGTGTTTCTGGTGGAGGGTGCGCAGTGCACAGTGCAAGGGCGGTTGCATGGTTCCTTCTCCATCTCTAATCCCCTCTGCCTCTCCTTTACATTTCTTCTCTTCCGCCTCCCAAGGAATTTTCAAAATCCAATTTCTAATTTTGGCCGGCGGTGGTTTGCATTTGTTGAGGGATGTTGAGGGTGGCCGGAGGATGGGGAAAAGATGGAGCTGGTTGTTTGAAAGGGGAATTTACCCTCCCCTCCTTGTTCTTTACCCAATATTATTCCTACAACATAAAAACATAAAATCATTACATATTAGGTTATAGAATGCCATAAAATAGATGTAAACTCAAGTAATGGTGCATGCAAACATTCTATAACTTAATATATTTATTAACAAACCTAAAAGGTGAGATTAAAGTTAACTTGGGCGTAATAATAGTCCATTAAAATGGACTCATCAAATGCCCCCATGCCTAATATTTTCTAGTCCCTAGAAAAAATGAAAAATAATAGAAGTAATCAGAAGATTTCTTCTTTTCTTATTTCAAAATTTTAGAGATCTAGACAAATGTGAAGTGATGAAAGCCTAGGCAACTGATCCAAGTGAAAAAGCCAATTCGGATTGGAAGTTCGTACTTCACCCTTGGTAAATATTTTTGTCGGGAGAGGCCACTACTTCCCTTGGGGATAAAGCAAAAGATAATCTGTAATTTGACCTTGGCTTTCGGCTTAGGTAGGAGATATCGATTAGAATGGATTTGTATTTGGTGGCTCACACTCATTTGGTGCTACATGTAGGCTAGTACTACAGACTGTAGATTAATAGACTATTGGACATGTCAACTCTGAGAGAGGCTACACAATTGTGCTTTGTTGATGTTCCTGGGCACTCACTCTTTTCTTTCTTTCTGAGATCACAAATCTCGCCAGATTTAGTAATTGTACTCACTGTTTGGTGGCATCACTTGGCATCCACACTTCAATTAAAGTCCTAATAAGTCTACAACTAAGTTAGAGTCTTAAACCAGCATTCGAGCGATCAGAAATACTAAAAAGTAGGTATGGGTCATATTTGGTAGAACGCGGTAGGTGTTTTATTGCCTCAGAAATAATGTTACATTATAAACTTGGGCTTTTTTTTATATAATATAACTGTTTCTTCTTTTTCTTTTTTCTGTTTCTTCTCTTTCTTCTTCTTCTTCTTTTTTTTTTTTAAATCAACATAATATGACACAGACTTTTATTTATAAGGCATTATTAGGGATGATGATGGTCAAGAGGATATCGTGTGGCTTATTTGATGGTAGTGCCTATTCTCGGCATCGGGAAGGAATGGATAGTATAGGTGTATTTCTGACCTTTGACACTTTTACCCTCCTTCAGCCGAGCACTCTATGAAGGACGGTCGTAGCCATCCACCATTGTCATAACTTTATTAAGAGTCAATCTCTATGTATCTGCCTTATTTGGTGACTCTCAGGAATTCACACAAAGTACGCATACAAGAACAGAGAGTGAAAACTACACCTAACTCTGAAGTATCGTCATCTAATTGTCCAAAACTTAAGAGTCCTTGCACTAGACTTATTGCACCAGTAATCTCTCTACTTTCTTCTGACAAATATGAGGTGGATCTACTAGATGAGAGTATGCCTAACTCCCTATGAACTGTCCATGGGTTTAGTAGACTACAAATGCTTATTGGTTTTCTCTAAGGCTCTATTACCAAGTCTACATTCACCTGAAAGAAAAGTACTGGATACTAAACTTAAGAAATATTTTAAGATGAAAAACCTCCAATGACAAAGGTATTCTGCTAGGGACTAACCCATTCAGCTCAAGGAAAGAGATATTTTTTTTATACGTATAAATATATATGTATGCAAATATTTATAAATGCTATAAACAATCTCACGTTATACCCCCCCATGCGTAAGATTGATAATGTCCTCATTGGAAAAATGCAGACATAGAAGAATATGACCTGAGGAGGAGAGTGGGAGGAGCTAAGGCTCCTCAAACCGAAGTGCATCCAAAACTCGGCCATCTGAAAGAGTAATATATGCCTTAAGTTGCTAGCCATTTACCTTAAGGCTCGCACCTAAAATAGGGTTCCAAATCTCTATAGCTCCATAAGGGAAACTATTGATAACAATGTATGGCCCATCCCAGCTGGACTTGAGCTTTCCAGGAAATAATTTAAGTCTAGGATTCAAAAGCCAGACCCACTGGTTGGGCTCAAAAGTCTTTCTATGATGTGCTTGTCATGGAAGACTTTCGTACGTTGCTTGTAAGCTTGAGAAGTTTCATAAGCTTCATTATGAAGCTCCTCATGCTGACTTAATTCTAACATACATGCCTTTCCCGCTTTATCCAGGTTCAAGTTAACATTTTTAATGGCCCAATAAGCTTTATGTTGGATTTCAACGAGAAGGTGGCAAGCTTTCCCGTAGACAAGATGGAAAGAAGACAAGCCCAAGGGAGCCTTATACGCAGTTCTGTAGGCCCAAAGAGCATCATTTAGTTTTCTAGACCAATCCTTCCGATCAGGCCTGACAATTTTTTCTAAAATTCACTTAATCTCCTTATTAGACACTTCAACTTGTCCACTCGTTTGGGGATGTTAAGTTGTGGCTATCATGCGGTTAACTCACAAATTTTGGAGTAGTATTGTGAAGTGTACATTCCTAAAGTGAGGTCCTCCATCACTTATGATCGTCCTTGGGCACCCATACCGAGAAATGATATTAGCCTTAACAAAGCCCAAGACCACGAAATGGTCTTTGGTTCGTGTGGGTATGGCTTCTATCCATTTCGATACATAGTCTACAGCCACAACGATATATTCATATCCGAAGGACACAGGAAAGGGACCCATGAATTCAATGCCCCAAATATCAAAGATTTCAACAGGGAGAATAGGTTGTTGGGGCATCTCATCCCTTTTTCCAATGGTTCCTCTCTGCTGGCAACGTAGACATGTGCCCACATACGTATGTGCATCTTGGAATAATGTGACCCACCAAGAGGCAGACTGAAGAACCTTATAGGCAGTCTTCTTCCCACTAAAATGTCCCCCACAATGGAGGTCATGGTAGAAACTCAGAACACTTCTTTGTTCTTCATCAGGGATGCAACAGCGAAAAAGCTGGTCAGGGCCCATTCTAAAAAGCTCGGGTTCCTCCCAGCGATAAAATTTAGCGTTGGCAAGAAACCTATCTCGCTTCTGCTTGTCCCAAGTACTAGGGGTAATGCTCGTGACCAGATAGTTCACCATATCAGCAAACCAAGGAGTTTTTGCTTCCATGGCCATCAGAGACTCATCAGGGAAAGTCTTTTGAATACCACCAGCAGGGTTTGATGCCTCAATAGGGATCCTAGACAAATGGTCTGCTACCACATTCTCAACTCCTTTCTTATCTTTAATTTCTAGGTCAAATTCTTGGAGTAGCAAAATCCAACGAATTAGGCAAGGCTTGGTGCCCTTTTTAGCCAGAAGATGCTTTAGGGTAGAATGATCAGTGAACACTACAACCTTGGATCCCAAAAGATAAGACCAAAACTTTTCCAAAGCGGATACTACAGCAAATAGTTCCTTTCCAGTGACTGTGTAGTTTTGTTGAGGATCCATAAGGGTCTTGCTGGCATAATGCAACACATGAGGTTTGCCATCAACCCTTTGACCTAAGATCGCTCCCACTGCAAAATCAGAAGCATTGCACATAAGCTCAAATGGGAGGGTCCAATCTGGTGCTTGGAGAATCAGCGCGGTAATGAGGGCTTTCTTCAAAACTTGGAAAGCCTCACCACATCTATCATCAAAATCAAAGGAGACATCCTTCACTAATAGGTTGCAGAGTGGCCTAGAGATTTTACTGAAATCTATAATGAAGCGCCTATAATTCTAGCATGGCCAAGGAAAGATCTAACCTGATGAACATTGGCGGGCAGTGGAAGGTTAGAGATGGAATTGATTTTTGCAGTGTCCACCTCAAATCCTCTCTCGGAAACTATATGCCCTAACACAATGCCCTGTTGGACCATAAAGTGGCTTTTCTCCTAGCTAAGCACCAGCTTTGCCTCTTCGCAACGGGTTAAGACTTTATCTAGGTGTGAAAGGCATAAGTCAAATGATGAGCCATAAATGGAGAAGTCATCCATGAAAATTTCAACGAACTCGTCGATCATATCAGAAAAGATAGCCATCATACAATGTTGGAAAGTGGCAAAAGCATTACATTACCCGAATGGCATTCGGCGGAATGCAAAAGTGCCATACGGACTCGTGAAGGTGGTACGCTCCTGATCGCTAGGAAAAGTGGCTATCTGATTGTACCTAGAGTACCCATCAAGAAAACAAAAGTACTTGTTCCCTGCCAATCGTTCCAGAATTTCATCGATAAATGGTAAGGGGAAATGGTCTTTCTGGGTAGCCATGTTGAAACGGCGGTAATCAATGCAGACCCACCAACCAGTTGAGGGTCTAGTGGTCACTAGTTCTCCTTGGTCATTCTCTTCCATAGTGATTCCTGCCTTTCTGGGAACTACGTGAATAGGACTAACCCATTTACTATGTTAAATGGGATAAATAATCCCTGCATCCAGCCATTTCAGAATCTCCTTTTTAACAACCTCCTGCATATTTGGATTGAGCCTTCTTTGCATATCTCAGAAAGGCTTCATGGACTCATCCATGTATATATGATGCATGCAAGGAGAAAGATCAACACCCTTAATATCAACAATTGTCTAGGAAATTGCTTCCTTGTGCCTTTGTAAACACTCAAGCAGAGGTCCCTCCTGCAATTCAGATAATCCAGATGAGATAATAATAGGGAGTGTGTTATTACGGCCAGGGAAAGCATATTTCAATGTGCTCGAGTGGGGTTTCAACTCCAATTTAGGAGCCTTTTAGATTGAGGGTTTTAGTTGAGATGTCCCCGCCTCAGGCAGTGGATCTACCTTCATAGTCCAGGGTAGGGATAGACACTCAGTGTGTATCCCCAGCAACTCTTCTAATTCAGGCATTTCCCTTTCAGTTTCTTTAATAATTGTGGGATGGTCCTTAGATATGACCTTTTGAAGGGAATCTCTACATAAGAGTGCTAGAGTAGTCTCTTCAATTATTTCATCAACGACCTCAATCTGAGAACAATCTTCAAATCCGAGTTGCTTGTAAGTATCAAAAACATTCAACCGAATCTTCTTGTTCCCCCCAGTTCTACAATTTATAGAGGCATTGGCTGTGGCCAAGAAGGGGCATCGTAGAATAATAGACGGCTTTGTGGGCTTATTAGATGGGTCAGTATCAAGCGCCAGAAAGTCAACGGGGAAGAAGAAATCCTCCACTCTCACAAGGACATCTTCCAACAATCCATGCGGTGTTTTAAGTGATCTGTCTACAACTTGGAGGATTATTGGGCTAGGCTTTAGCTTGCCTCCTCCCAAAAGGTCGTAGATAGAGCTCGGTTGAATGTTCACCCCCGCACCCAGATCGAGCAGAGCCTCGTCAATGTGTTGGTTACCTATTAGAATGGTCCCTGGGTCTAATATTTTGGGGGGTGTTCCATGCTGGGGAACCGGGCTAACATGGTCAGGTAGGATGACCTTGGTTTGGACCTGTTTCCTAGATTAGCGCTTCTGGGTGCATAGGTCCTTCAGGAACTTGGCATAGGAAGGAATCTATTTAATCACCTTCAACAGAGGCAAGTTATTCTAGACTTGCCTAAAAGTATCCATAATCTCTTCCATCCTATCCTTTGCTCCAGATGAGCCAACAAAAGATTCCCCAGGAGCAGATAGATGCTTTGGATAGGGCACCCTCGGCTTCTGGGTAGAGGGGTCAGCATAGTAGGAAAGGGGTGGTGGAAGGACGACATCCTCATTGTGGGTGATTTTGTGCGAGGGAGAGAAGTGTGGCTCTTCCTCGGTGGAAATGGAAGTCGGGTCAGGTGTGGAAGGGGAATTCTGAGATGTAACCGTAGGAGTGTTATCAAGCTTGTCAATGTTTGTTCCACTCCTTAACACGGTCCCTTCTTGGGCCTGCTCCCTGAATACGACCCCCTTGCCGTTAGGCTCCTCAGCAGAAGAGCTAGGCAGCTTTCCTGAATTATGTTGCCTAACTGCTTCAGTAGGATGACCAATTTGGGATTGCATATTAGTAATCATCTTATTCTGAGATTGGATAACCATATTCTGATGCTCTTGCATTGCTTTCATCATGGCCTTCAGTTCATCCATCTCAGAGGGCTTATTCTGAGGAGGGTATTCATAAGAAGGTTGGTATATCGGCTAGGGAGGTAAGGGTCTTGTATTCCCTGAGTTAGAAGCATCACCTTGCTTCCAAGAGAAGTTTGGATGGTTCCGCCACCTTGGATTATAAGTATTGGAATAAAGGTTATTGTGAGGGGGGCGGAAACCTTAGGCCACATTCAAGTCGGCCTAAACCAACTCAAGGAATTGATTTTCCTGATGGCACTCTGCAGTGGAATGCATTATGCTTTGGCAAATGGAGCATTCTCTTGAAGCATGAAAAAGAGAGGCTGCATGTGGGTTCATATCGGGGTTTGCTAAAAGCCTATCAAAGTTTTTATTCAATAGTTGAATTTGATAAGCCAAATCCTAAGAAGCCCCGGCTTCGTGGCCCTCTATCTTCCTCTGCAAGATTGATGGTTTTCTTTCTTGATAGGCAGAGGACAGATGTATGGAGTTGTCGCTGAATGTTTCAAATAATGCCCAGGCTTCATCCTCAGTTCTGGTCATGAAGGTTCCTGTATAGGCCGCATTTATGGTTCGCCTATGCCTTTCATATAATCCGTTATAGAACCTTTCGACCAACTGCCATCTCGGCACTTGATGGTGGGGGCATAACCTAGAATGGTCATTAAAGCACTCCTAAGTCTCATGAAATTGCTCCCCTTCCTGTTGAGTAAAACCCATAATCTCTCTTCAGTAATGGTTGGTTTTACTCATAAGTAAATACTTTTGCAAAAATTCTCCCTTAAGGGTGGCCCAATCATTTACTCTTGCATCGAGGGTATGATACCAGTGCTTGGCCTTATTCTTTAGGGAGAAAGGAAATAGAGTCCTCATCAGGGCTTCATCAGTAAAGCCCTGGAGCTTCACCGTGGAACAGACCTCGGTGAATTCCTCCAAATGCTGGTAGGGGTCCTCCCATGCAGTACCATAAAAAGAGGGCAATAAAGATATGGTACTGCTCTAGATCTCATATGGATTATCCTCTGTCAGTCGTCCTAGTGCTTGTGCAGGTTGGTTAGTTGAATAAAATAGTCCCTTAGGGTCCTTTGTTGATTTGCTCCGTGATCAGCCATTCCTTCTTTTTTCTCTCCTAGGTGAGCTCTCCTATGAATTCTCTCAGGGTCAGGATCAAACACTAGATTACCCTCAAGAGAGTGTCTACCAAGCATGCAAAACACAATTCAGGTTCTTATTGAGTAAGTGAAGCCTCCACTCTAATGATAAGTCAAAAGATCAAGACTTATCCCTCCTTTCCCACGAAAGTGGTATGAGAGGGGTGTGGACTTGAAATCTTAACCTTCTTTATTGTGGAGGTCGAATTAGTTAATATAAATGTCCAAACAAGTTTTTCACTGCAATTACATGCCTTAATTCAACCTTCGAGTGCTCTAGGACCTATACTTTGCATTGATGATACTCCCAAGTGATCAGGTGAGAAGTTACTCCAAGGACGAACAAAGGGATGAAAGTAGGGTGAACCCTTCCTTTGAGGCGATGCGTATGCGGTGCCCCTTAACTACCCTTTTGTTCCTTTAAGGGGTGTCCCCCTCTGTGGAGTATCAAAACACTTTGTCAAAAGATAGTATCGCCACCACCACAAAGCACAATAGGAGGGTTTGCACCGATAAAGAGATCGGTGCCTATAGCCTTAAGGGATCGAGCCTTAGTGTGGTGCCTAATGTGCGTGCTCAGTGTCAGAAGTGTGCAACACACCGCAAATCTTTGTAATTTCTTTTGAAATTGAAGACAAGTCTCTTAGAATCTGATCAAATGTTAATTGGTTTTATGGTTGAATCTGATTATCAGTCCCACTTTTAGTTATGTGACCACTAAATTAGTAAATTCAAACAACTTGGTGGCCTTGAATTTTAATTTGAATGCAAATGCATGAACAGGAGTTGGATGCAAAAGTTAGAAAGGTGTACCTGTCTCCAGCAATCTTCGTGCCAATATGCTTGCAATGCAATAATAAGATCTAATGTGCTGCTCAATCACCCCTAAATGTGTGCACCTAAGGGCATGCAACTTCTAAATAGGCAGCTCGATATTTTCTTTGTTGATTTTAAAGGCAGGCACGCAGAAAATAGAATCACGCATGCAAAAAAATGTAAGTCCTAGTAGCTAAAGAATGTGGGGACAAACTGTTAGTTCAATCACTCGTATATAATATTTTGATGATTTTACAAAAATGAAGAAAATGAAATAAAAAATAAAGCGTAGCATATTGTTTTGTCTCTGTAATAGCATATTTGCAGGATTTCAAAAAGTTTTCCAAGACGGGAGATTAAAAGCATAAAGACAAGTAGCATAAGTATTAGTCTTAGCCTTTTTCATGTAAACTTTCAATGGTTGTAATTTTTCATTTTATTTGAGTCTAGAAATGTTGTAAAGAGCCCCCAAACATAACCTATAAATAGCTAACTTAGGGTCTCTATAGTTAGGATAAATTAGAAATGAATACCCAACACTCATACCCTTATCAGAGGTCCAGAACAATAGTCAGACGTCTGACAAGTATCTCAGACATCTAATTTCCAAGAGTTCTGCCTTTGGTTTGTCTCCTCATAAACATCAGTCGAAGGACTTCACATTTAGACGTCGATAACCTTACAAAGACGTCTCATTCTTTACCCAGACGTCCTCATACTAACCGTTAGACTAAGTTTAGGCAAAAATGAATTCCCAGACTTCTTGACACACCTCCAGACGTCTGCCTTTGAGCCGTTGGCCATGATTTTCTGTGCGTATCTCTTTACGGCCACATAATCTTTTGGCAGAAGAAGTGGGGAAGAGTTTCTCAGTTTTCAGACGTCTCGTGATGTCCTCAGATGTCCATAACAACGTGTGATCCTCTAAAACTAGAACCCTGTTTGGATCTGATGAAAACAGGAACAAATCCACCCTTCATTAGACGTCCAATAACATAATCAGACGTATTATGTGAAAATATCAGACGTCCTTCTCTTGATCCAATGAATTCTGTCTTGGATGGCCTACAGTATTAGACGACCAGAAGCATAATCAGACGTCCTATAAGACGTCTGACCATATAATTAGATGTCAGATATTGCTGTCAGACTCATCATTGCCCTGATTTTGTGTGGATTTCATCCTAAACTCTTGGGATTTGTCTCCAACGGCTAGAAGAGCTCTCCCAAGTATTCTTGAAGGTTCCAAACTTGCCTATAAATAGACTACAACTCCTCTTCGGCAATACACACCTCTTGAGATACAATTCCATTAGAAAAATCGCTTGCTCACTACTCCAAGCTCCATCTTGCCCTTATGCTGTGCTAATACACTGATCAAAGGGTAAATCCATACTCCTGGCCCACTCTGTTCTGCAAATCATCAGGGAGTTCTTTTCATGCTTAGTAGATAAGAAAGCAACTAAATTATTGGGGTGCTCCATAGGTGTTATTTTACTTCTTAATTTCTGTACTTTGGGTATCCGGCCTGTCGGGTCCCCATCTCTTCATTTTGAAGGGAGAAACCTTCGTTTATGGATCGGAGGTGGGATTTGTAATTGAGGTAAACTACCCTCGCTTAAGTAGTGTGGTTAGTGGATTGATCACCTTGTTATCGAAAATCCTAAGTCAAGAGATTGGCTGAGGTGGTGGTTTTCACCCATCTTGGGTTTCCACCTAAAAATAATTGAGTACATTGTGTGATTGAATTTTTTGTATTACAATATTCTATAATTTCACTATTCACCCCCCCTCTAGTGCAATTTCATTTGGTATGAGAGCAGGTTTTCCACCTACAGGAGTAACATCCACGGAAAGATCACATGGAGGGGAAGGCCATTTCCACAAGCAGATTGGAGGGGCAATCCACCACTCGACCACCACTCTTCGAACGAACCAACTACACTTACTGGAAGCTGGGAATGAAGATGTGGCTTGAAGCCAACGATTTCTCCATTTGGGAGAAATGCTAATCCACATACGTCATTCCTGAGAAACTAGAAACTGGTTACACAGTGGACCAAACCATCACCTTGGACTGAATTCCAAGGCAATGAACTCACTCTACTACGCTCTCAGCTAGGAGGAATTCAACCGCATCAGCCAATGCGAAACCACCCACGAGATTTGGAGAACCTTGGAGGTAACTAACGAAGGTCCATCTAAAGTTAAATCCTCAAAGATAAACTTGTTATCGCAGGAATTCGAAGCTTTCTCTATGAAGGAGAATGAAAGACTTGGGGACTTGTACACCCGATTCACGTTAATCATGAATAACCTCAAGTCTTCAGGAAAGACATTTATAAAGGGGGAGCTTCAAGGGAAGCTCCTTCACTCCCTTGGACCTGAGTGGGAACAGAAGGTAACGGCAATAGAAGAAGCCACCAAGTAGTGGATCTAGACATGGAAAATCTACTTGGGAATCTCATGGCTTACGAATCAAAAATGGAGCAAAAGAAGAAATCAATCTCATCGGAGCCAAGGAAGAAGATCTTAGCCTTGAAAGCTACTTCGGATGATGAGGTAAGTACTGATGACGAAGAATTTCTTTTATTAGCTAAAAAGTTTAAAAAGTTTCTCAGAAATAGAAGAGAGATCAAGGGAAGAAAAAGAGAAGAAGAACCTCTAATTTGCTATAATTGCAAAAAGAGAGGTCACATAAGCAAAGATTATCCCTTACTCAAAAGGGACGATGAGAAGAAACCCAAGAAGCCTTCTGACTACAAGAAGATCTCCAAACCAAAAAGATTCAAGAAGAAGGCATTTCAATCAATGTGGGATGACTCCACCTCCGAAGAAGAAGAGGAGGAGGAAACAAATGAAGAAATGGCATGCTTGGGATTAATGGCAACAAATGATGGTTCTGAGTCTGAATTTGAGGAACTTGAGGTAAACTCCTACTCTTTAGATGAATTACAAGATGCCTTTGATTCACTATATGTAGATCTTAAGAAAACAAAAACCCAAAGCGAGGCTTTAAAAGAAGAAAACTTAGAAAATAAGAGATTAATCATTGATCTTGAAGAAAAGAATCTAATTCTTACAAAAGAAACCATCGCTTTAAATATGCAAATAAGAAATCTAATGATTGAGAAAGAGTCATTAACAAATGATTTGTATACAGCAATGAGTGAACAAAAATTTTTAGATAGAGAAGAATTACTCGACAAAATCCATGTGCTTGAAAAATCAAACTCCTTTAAAAACGATGAAAATGGCTTTCTTAGAGTAGAAATTAGGGCATTAGAAGATAAACTAGATATAATTAAAATAGAGATAAATCATCTCAAAGAAAAGTCATACCAACTTCTTGAAGACCTAGCCAAATTTACAATGGGGAAAGATAACTTGGACAAACTCATTGCCCATCAAAAACCTTCCTCAAGTAAATTTGGACAAGGCTTTTATGAACCTAGTCAAAATGAGCCGAAAAAGGACCCTCCTCTAAACGAGACCACTAACAAATACGGATCCACTTTACAATGGATACCGAAAAGGCAACTCTCACTTTGTTTTGTAGGGATGAAAGGACATCATAATGTCAAAAGTTGGATATACAAAATGAAGGATGGACGACTCAAATTAGAAAGACCTATGGAAACACCAAGTCACCATCGAAGATCTTTTGTAGGAGGAAGAAGGTCTACATGGAGGAAGACAAGGAGACCACCGCCACCAAGGAGGCCGATGGGCGATGGACTCCGGATGCTCCAAACATATGACAGGAGACAAGCGCCTATTTTTGGACCTCCAACCTACGGATGGAGGAACAGTTACATTTGGCAACAACCACAAGGGCCATATTATTGGCCTTGGTAAAATAAGTAACCCTCTCTCGCCCATCGCAAATGTTTCTCTAGTTAAAGGAATAAAACATAATCTTTTATGTGTAAGTCAAATATGTGATAAGGGCTCTAAAGTAGTGTTTACTTCTAAAATGTTTGAAATTATGCATGCATTAACCAATGATACCCTTCTTAAGGGAACTAGATTTAAAAACATTTATGTCATAGAATTTGATAAAAATGACACTTATGAATGTCTTATGGCAAATGATGAGTTAAGTATATGGCATAAAAGACTAGGGCATGTTCATATGAAGCTGGTTCAAAAACTAGCTAAACATGAACTAGTCCGAGGTCTTCCTAAAGGAAAATTTTCAAATGAGCCTATTTGTGATTCATGTAAATTAGGTAAGAATATAAAATCTACTTTTAAAAGCAAAGAAGTTATATCCACATCAAAACCTTTAGAACTACTTCACCTAGATCTGTTTGGACCTACAAAATATAAGAGGCTCAGTGGATGCAAATATTGCCTCGTAATTGTAGATGATTTTTCGATGTTTTCATTGGTCTCCTTCTTGAGATCCAAAGAAGGAGTGTTTTCCATCTTTTCTATTTTTTGTAGGAAAGTTCAAACTGAAAAAGGCTACCAAATCACTCATATCCGTAGTGATCATGGGGGCGAGTTTGAAAATTCCTTGTTTGATGATTTTTGTCAAGAGCATGGTATTGCTCATGAGTTTTCTTTTCCTCGAACACCTCAACAAAATGGGGTGGTTGAGAGAAAGAACCGTACTCTTCAAGAGTGTGCTCGAACATTACTCATAGACTCGGGGTTACCGAAGTACTTTTGGGCTGAGGCGGTTAACATGGCTTGTTATGTGTTAAATCACACCTTAATTCGATCTGGATTGCGAAAAACTTGTTTTGAACTATACTATGGGAAAATACCCAAAATTAGTTACTTTAAAGTTTTTGGATGTTGATGCTTTGTCTTGAATACCCACTCTAATTTAGATAAATTTGATGCCAAAGGTGAAGAAGCCATCTTTATTGGTTATTCCTCACGTAGTAAGGCATATCGGGTTTTTAACAAGACCAGATTAATAGTGGAGGAAACCCTCCATGTTTCGTTCGATGAATCTCCTCACTCCTCCATTGACCGAGTCAATATGGATGATGAAGATGATTCTACTATTGATGTGTCTAACATTCCAAACTCCAATATCCATAATCTTCCAAAAGATTGGATATATCAAAGGGATCATCACGAAAGTCAAGTCATTGGAAGTGTTTCTGATGGTGTTAAAACCCGATCTCATTTTAGTTGCTCCTTTGTCTCTCTACCTTTGTATCTCAAGTTGAACACAAGAGTGTCAGGGAAGCATGCTCCGAAGAACCTTGGATGATGGCCATGCAGGAGGAACTCAACCAATTCCAAAGGAATGAAGTTTGGGATATAGTATCTAAGCTTGAAGGGCAAACGGTAATAGGTACCAAATGGGTATTCTGGAACAAGTTGAATGAATCTGGTATGGTTATTCGAAACAAGGCTTGGTTGGTAGCACAAGGGTACAACCAAGAAGAAGGAATTGATTTTGATGAGACCTACACTCCCGTAGCTCGACTCAAATCAATTCACATGCTTCTTGCTTATGCCGCCTTTCTTGGCTTTAAACTCTTTCAAATGGATGCTAAGAGTGTGTTTCTTAACGGATTCATTAAGGAGGAAGTTTTTGTAAAACAACCTCCTGGTTTTGAGTCTCATGATAAGCCTCATTTTGTCTACAAATTAAATAAGGCACTATATGATCTAAAGCAAGCTCCAAGAGCTTGTTTTGAAAGGCTCAAAGACTACTTGTTAAATGCAAAATTCTCTATAGGGGAAGCTGATTCCACATTATTCATTAAAAGAAAAGGAAAAGACATTTTATTAGTTCAAATATATGTAGATGATATTATATTTGGTGCTACTAATGAATCTATGTGTAGAAAGTTTTCAGAAATTATGCAGGAAGAATTCAGAATAAGTTTGATGCGTGAGCTCAAGTTTTTCTTGGGCTTGCAAATCACTCAGCTCGAAATTGAGACCTTTGTGTGTCAATCAAAATACACAAAGGAGATGCTGGAGAAATTTGATATGAACAAAAGTAAAGGGAAGAACACTCCTATGAGTGTCACAACTTCCCTAAACTTGGACGAATCAGGTACGCCCATAGATCAAAAGCTCTATCATAGCATGATTGGATCTTTACTGTCGTTAACTTCCAGTAGACCTGATATTTTGTTTAGTACCTGCTTATGCGTTAGGTTTCAATCAAACCCTAAACAATCACACCTAAATGCTGTAAAATGAATATTTAGATATCTAGTTGACACATCTGATTATGACTTATTCTACCCTAGGAGTCCACAATTCTAGTTACAAATAGCGATGCGGACTACGCAGGTAGCCGCAGCGATAAGAAGAGTACTGGTGGGATGTGCCAATTCTTGGGTGAATCACTAGTCTCTTGGTTCTCAAAGAAACAATCTAGTGTAGCTCTATCAACTACAGAAGCTGAATACATAGCCGCCGCACTAGCATGTTCCCAAGTGCTTTGGATGAAAAATACCTTGAAGGATTTTAACTTGATATTTAATAAGATAAAAATATTATGTGACAATACTAGTGCTATCAACCTCTCAAAAAATCCCGTACATCACTCTCGCACTAAACATATTGATGTTCGACATCACTTCTTGAGAGATAATGTACTTAAGGGAGAAATCGAAGTTGAATTTATTTGTACTGAACTCCAATTAGCGGATATTTTCACTAAACCTTTGAATTATGATCGCTTTAATTATATACGTAGGAAACTAGGCATATGTAAGCTAAGTGATATTTGAAGAATTTAGCGACTTAATGGAACTTCCTTTGTCATGAGCATAGATGGAACCTTGATTTTACTAAGTTAGAAGACTTCATTCTCAGTTCACACATCCAAATGCACATTCTGTGCAACGTCAGACATCTGATTTGACCATCAGATGTCTTATACATAAAAATTCATCGTCTAAACATCTAGGACAGACGATGATTTTATCTAACGAGAGTAATCACAAAAGAGTCATCTCAGACGTCTGGCATCCTTCATAGATGTCTGGGAGTCGTCCAGATGTGTTGACAGACGTCTATCTATGATTCAGAACATATACTACTAGTGAGACGTCTGAATCTGTGGTTAAACATCGCATAGGTCATCTGACAGGAAAATCGGACGACCCTGTAACTTTAGGCCAAAATCCAGGAAGGTCTGTCTACAGAAATCGGACGTCTAATTTTAGATTTAGACATCCCCCGTGTCGTCTGAGACAGAAATCAGGTGACAACCTGGAGAATAAATCATTTTCCAGGGATGGATGCCTACAAAAATCAGACGTCTATGTTTGAAATTAGTCATCTGATTTATCGTCTGATGGATAAAACAGACGTCTCCATTAAAAGGGCTAAAATCCCTACAGTCAAATCCAGACGTCTAACATCGTCTCCAGACGTCTGATCGGGAAAAAATCTGCGAATCGCGACTGTTCTCTGGATGGTTTGAAATGCAAATCTCCCCAACTTCAGGGGGAGACTTGCAAGGTCCCACTCACCTCTCCCAAATCCCTACCACTCTCCCTCACACCCGACGGCCCACAGCAGCAATTGGCGAAGTTCTGCTCGCCGCCAGACGACCGTCGCATGTCCTCGATGACTGGCGGAACTGCTGCTCCTCTGCGTGTGTCCTCCCTACCTCTCGACCACGCATTTGGAGGCTTCCCTCCTCCCGTGGGTATACCCTCCCAACTCCTAGGACATCTCCGCGCTCTTTTACCCACGACCTTGTAGCATTTTGTTCTACTTCTTGATTCACTTGGCCTACTTGCACATTTCATATCATTATCAGCCTTAGAACCCTAACTGTCGGTCAAGCCAACCTTGTTAGCCCTAGCTGCATCTTCCATGGCAAGGGTATTACCTCATGAGGTTCAAGCCGACATTTTAGTGGCTTGAATCCAAAGGTATATTGCCACAACTACATAGCAGGTTGTATTGCCTCAAGGCATACTGCCACATATTTTTTCAATGACGATTGCATTGTTTGAATCTGTGTTGTTAAAATATTTCGGGTGAATGTTGTTTAGTTGATTGAATGTTCTTGTAGGGATGTTTTTGTAGGTATTCTATCCTCAAAACACCACCCATTTCTTCCATAACCTAGCCGCCCATTTCACCAAATATGCCTCCTTGTAGGAAGCAAGTTGAGGGATCTTCCACTTCCTCTTCCACCTATTTGGCAAATCAACTGCGGGGCGACATCGCTAGGCAGCGATTTCGTCGTTTCACGAATGCCAAAGTTGAATGCCCTCATTTTATTGTTTGGAATGATTTTGCCCATTTGAACCTTGGAGAACACTTCCAAACTCTCCATCTCTTTCAATATTTTGACCGTCAATTCCACTCCGGCATTGGAACTCTTAGTGTGTTCCCTGATCTTTGCCGTCTCTTTTATGCCAACATCATTGAGGACTACAGCAATGATGAACTTGAACTCCATACTCGCCTATTTGGTTGCAAAATACACATCACATCCGAAACTATTTCCGACCTTTTATCCATCCCCAATGAGGGAAATGACTTCAATGACATTTTGAGGCAATACGACCCAGAAGTCATCAATCAAGAGTTAGTTCTCCCTGAAAAATATGTTGAAAACCTTGGCACCCTACCATGCAAAAATCTCAAACCCCTTCCACGTCTACTCTCTCGCATTTTTGGGTGGGACCTCTTAAGCAATTTGGGAGGTTTTGATTACATATCGCACCAACACAAGGCTCTCCTTTTTGTGGCCGTCTGCCATATTCCTTTCAATTATTACCGCCGCATTGTTCGCGTCATGAATGAAGACCATAGGGTATCACTTCTGTTTGGGTCTATTCTATCCAAAATCTTTTCAACCCATCGGATTTCCATAACTAACCAAGCAGTTGACAAGAAGATTGAGCCTTACAACCGGGCCACAGCCGCCAAGATGCATATACTTAGGGAGCATCTTGAGCCCGCTGACGAGCCCATGGAAGAAGAGCCCCTTCCACCCTTTCCAGACTTCCATGAGCCACGGCCCCTTCAAATAGAAGCTCCCCGCTCAAGCTTTGACGAAGCATGGGATCCAGCCACAGATTCCCTCTCCTCTGGCATCTCCCTCCTACTGCGTCGAACCAGTGAGATGTACACCAACATGGGAAGCATGTGCCGCGACATCGACGAACTTAGATCAGATGTTCAAAACTTGCAGATGGGACAATAGTTTAGTGTTTCAATTTTTCTGTCTTTTTTCTTTCTCTTATTCCAAGTTTGTATTAAGGGGCCTTGACCCCGTACATAATATTTTTGGGAACAAATAGCTAGTTCATGCTAAACTATTTCTATTGCTAATCAATTTTCTTTAATGCCTTGTCATCTTTTAATCATACAATTTCATTCATGCTCTCCACTTTGTAGATATCACTCTTGTAGTTTGGATTTCAACTCCCTTTGACAACTCTTCATGTTGATATTCAAAAAGGGGGAGAAGAATGTAGGTAAGAACTTAGGGAATAATAAAAAAAAAAAATAAACTTCTTAAATAGATAGAGACTACCAAGTACAACCTTTAGGGGGAGAAAATAGGAACCTATAGCTATATTTTGAAAATCACCAAAAAGGGGGAGATTGTTAGTTCAATCACTCGTATATAATATTTTGATGATTTTACAAAAATGAAGAAAATGAAATAAAAAAATAAGGTGTAGCATATTGTTTTCTCTCTGTAATAACATATTTGCAATATTCCAAAAAGTTTTCCAAGATAGGAGATTAAAAGCATGAAGATAAGTAGCATAAGTATTAGGTCTTAGGCTTTTTCATGTAAACTTTCAATGGTTGTAATTTTTCATTTTATTTGAGTCTAGAAATGTTGTAAAGAGCCCCCAAACACAACCTATAAATAGCTAACTTAGGATAAATTACAAGCGAAAACCTAACACTCATACCTTTATTAGACGTCCAGAACAGCAGTCAGACGTCTGATTTTCCATTTTAAGACGTCTAACAAGTATCTTAGATGTCCAATTTCCAAGAGTTCTGCCTTCGGTTTATCTCCTCATAAAGATCAATCGAAGGACTTCACCTTCAGACGTCGATAACCTTACAAAGACACCTGATTCTTTACCCAGACATCCTTAGACTAACCGTTAGACTAAGTTTAGGCAAAAATGAATTTCCAGACGTCTTGACACACCTCTAGACGTCTGCCTTTGAGCCGTTGGCCATGATTTTCTGTGCGTATCTCTTTACGGCCACATAATCTTTTGGCAGAAGAAGTAGGGAAGAGTTTCTTAGTTTTTAGACGTCTCGCGATGTCCTCAGATGTCCATAACGACGTCTGATCCTCTAAACCTAGAACCCTATTTGGATCTGATGAAAACAGGAACAAATCCACCCTTCATTAGACGTCCAATAACATAATCAGACGTATTATGTGAAAATATCAGACGTCCTTCTCTTGATCCAATGAAGTCTGTCTTGGATGGCCTACAGTATTAGATGACCAGAAGCATAATCAGACGTCCTATAAGACGTCTGACCATATAATTAGACGTCAGATATTGCTGTCAGACTCATCATTGCCCTGATTTTGTGTGGATTTCGTCCTAAACTCTTGGGATTTGTCTCCAACGGCTAGAAGAGCTCTCCCAAGTATTCTTGAAGGTTCCAAACTTGCCTATAAATAGACTACAACTCCTCTTCGGCAATACACACCTCTTGAGATACAATTCCATTAGAAAAATCTCTTGCTCACTACTCTAAGCTCCATCTTGCCGTTGTGCTGTGCTAATACTCTGATCAAAGGGTAAATCCATACTCCTGGCTCACTCTATTCTGCAAATTATCAGGGAGTTCTTTTCATGCTTAGTAGATAAGAAAGCAACTAAATTATTGGGGTGCTCCATAGGTGTTATTTTACTTCTTAATTTCCGCACTTTGGGTATCCGGCCTGTCGAGTCCCCGTCTCCTCATTTTGAAGGGAGAAACCTCCGTTTAGGGATCAGAGGTGGGATTTGTAATTGAGGTACACTACCCTTATTTAAGTAGTGTGGTTAGTGGATTGATCACCTTGTGATCGAAAATCTTAAGTCAAGAGATTGGACTAGGTGGTGGTTTTCACCCATCTTGGGTTTCCACCTAAAAATAATTGAGTACATTGTGTGATTGACATTTTTATATTACAATATTCTATAATTTCACTATTCACACCCCCTCTAGTGCAATTTCATAAACCCCCAAAAATTCAGCCCCAATTACTATAAGGGCGAAAAGATAGAAATATATTTTGTGACGACGGAGAATCCTTTGTGAAAGCAGGATCTTGGTCTCCTACGTCTTTTCCTCGTGTGGCTTAGCTCGTGGTTGTTGTCACCGCTCTGTTGCGCCTCGTCGCCTCATCAAATTCCTCGCACAGTAAAAAAATTGTTCAGATAATTGCGCAACTCAGAATATTCAAAAATAATGAAGTGAATCTATTGCGGCTGTTGCCTCCCTGGCAACGGTGCCAATTTGTCGAGTTAGTTTTCTCTTTCGAATAATGTGATTAAAATGATCTGCCATTTTGGTTGTTAAGTGGTGGAAAACCACTTAACAAAATAATTATAATAAAAATTACCACTCACAGAAGAGCGGGTCGTGTCCACAGGGAGGCAATGATGCAATAAAATCTCGTTTATTTTGTATTCTTTCAATCAAGGGCAAAATCACTAATCAAATCTGACTTGAAATGCGACGAACAGAAGATGCATAATAACTCAAAAATATAATGGTATATGTGTAATATTTCCTCACTGAAATATTCAATAAATATGTGATGATTTTATGTAATTTTTAATTGATATATATTAGAAAAAATTTGTGCACATTTTAATCCCAAAATAAATGTTGAAACATGTGAATATCAATAACCGCGCAATTATCAGAAAGTATGAGTGTGTAGTCACAATTTCACCACAATAAAATAATCATAAATTTAAATTGACTTTAGTGGCAATGGAAGTAAATGTAATTTTTAATTAACTTAAAAATAGGGGATTTTACCTCTCTCCTCCTTGTGCATGGGAGAGAGGTTCAATCGAGGAGAGACTCCCTCAGGAGGTCAGTTGTAGCGAGGCTATCGCAGTGGTGGCAGCGGGTCATTGCGAGATGTCCGGAGCCAGCCTGCTGGAGGAGTGGAGTGGTGGAGGTGGAGGAGCTGCTGCTGCCACGCATGCTGCAGGTGCAAGGAGATGCAGAGGCGTAGGCGAGCAAGCGTTTTGCAGAGAGCACAAGCGCACGCGAACGTGGGTGTGGCTACAGCTGCAGGTGCTGTGTGGGGTTGCAAGCGGTGGCGTGGCGAAGTGTAGGCACACGCACGGAGGTGTGGATGGGCTGGAAGTGCATGGTGAGGCATTGTAGGCCCGCAGGGATGGCGCGGGCTTTCCGCTGTTGAAGATACACGCGGACCTGCAGGCGAGCAAGGGCAGGCAGGCACTGGAGGTGTGCACACCTGTAGTGGTGGAGAGCACGATGATGGTGAGGGCGCTGAAGGGGCATGAGCGCCTGCAGAGTTGAAGTGCAGCGCCCACGTGCGCTAGTTGGCGGGCTCGGTGCCTGCGGGCGTGCAAGGGCAAGCGGAGGGTGGCCCATACTGGCAGTGTGTGCCTGCAGGTGGTGATGTGCTGGATCGAGTGCGTGCCTGCAGAGAAGGATGGTTGCGTGGTCGGCAGTAGGGTGCGGGTGCAGCTGTGCCTACGCCTGCAGATGGCGTGGGTGCTCGGTAGGCAGGTAGAGTGCAGGCTGTTGGTGTTTGCGGTGGAGGCCGCACTGTGCACAATGCAACCACGGTTGAACAGTTTCTTCTCCCTCTCCAATCCCCTCCTCCTCTCCTCTATATTTCTGCTCTTCGGCCTCCCAAGGTATTTTCAAAATCCTTTTTCTAATTTTGCCAGCGGCAGTTTGCATTTGTTGAGGGATGTGTTGAGGGTGGCCAGAGGATGGGGAAAAGATGGAGTTGGTTGTTTGAAAGGGGAATTTACCCTCCCCTCCTTGTTCTTTTCCCAATATTATTCCTGCAACATAAAAACATTAAATCATCACATATTAAGATATAGAACACTATAAAATAGATGTAAACTTAAATAATGATGCATGCAAACGTTTTATAACTTAATATGGTTATTAACAAACCTAAAAGATAAGATTAATGTTAACTTAGGCGTAATAATAGTCCATTAAAATGGACTCATCAATGAGTCTTGCTTTCTTGGGCACTATCTGAATCGGACTCACCCACTAGTTATCTGAGATTGGATATACAATGCCTACATCTAGCCATTTGATGATCTCCTTCTTAACAACCTCTAGCATATTCAGGTTAAGCCATCTTTGAGGTTGTCTCGAAGGTTTCACCCCCTCATCTGTGTAAATGCGATGAGTGCAATACGAGGGGCGAATACCGCGGATATCAGAAATACTCCTCCCGATAGTAGGCCTATGATCTTGAAGCGTAGAGATCAATTGATGCTCCTGTTCTTGGGTTAAGTGGGCATTGATAATGACTGGATATGTCTCACTTTCGCCCAAGAACACGTACTTGAGTGAGTCAGGTAAGGGCTTCAATTCAATCACGGGAGGGTCAGAATCAGATATTAGAGTGGGAGGAGCAGAATCAATGGTGGGAATCGCTGTTCCATGTGCACGTGAATTCCCGCTGAGTTGCTCCTTCTAAAATCGATTATGACTGAGTTAACAGAAAACCCGTTAGCTATAGTCACGTCTTCCTACAATAACAGGGGCAATTCAATAATATATGGACCAAGATAGCTGGATTCAGGGGTGCTATGGTCAGAAGCACACCCTAAACAGTCAGATCCTCGAGGAGATATGTGTAATGCAGCGGTTTCAGTCCCATGTGGATCGAGGTCCGGGAACCCTGATAGTGTAGATGAATGCGACATTGGGTCAACACAAAGGAGCCCAACGTTGCCACAGTATGCCGGATCTTTGTCTTCTCCATCCTCCTCTATTCGATCATAGTCGAAATTCTTTGCTACGATAAATATGTGAAGTCGAAGTCTCTCTTTGCCTAAGGCAATCTCCATACGCCCAGAAGCACAATAGATGTTTGCTCAGGCTATCGTCAGAAATGGGCGACCCAAAATAATTGGTGCATCTCAAAGATTAGGAGGAACTTCCATATCGAGAATGAAAAAATCTGCAAGAAAGTAGAACCTGTGGACTTTCACGATCATGTTCTCAACCACACCCCTCAATGTTTTGATTGATCGTCTGCCAGCTGAATCGCGATCGAGGTGGGCTTCAACTCCCAAATCGAAACCAATCAAATACGACAGTGGGAGTTAGGTTGATGGATGAACCCAAATCTAGAATGGCTCGATCAAATGGAGTATCCTTCAAGAAGTAGGATATGAGTGGGGTACCAAGGTCTTTCTTCTTCTGCGGTAAGTCGGCTAGAAACACGGTGCTAGCCTCTTTCAACAATACCGCCTGTCGTCCAATTCTCGGCTGTAGCTCGGGGTATAGTAGTCCTTAAAGAACCTAGCGACAGTGGGAATGTGATCGATTGCCTCGAGGAGGGGGACCTGAATATGTACTTCCTTAAACACCGATTTTAGGTCCTCAAAATTCCACGTGTCCTTTTTCTGTACTGCATTTCATGTCAGAGCCTCAGGAAAAGGGACGAGAACCTCAAGGTTAAGTGGCCTTTTACCTTTATCTACCATAGGTGGCTCCTGAGATGATGGAGTCGAACTCGCCTGCAACGAAGAGTGGGAAAAATCAAGACTCGTTTGCTTAGGTGGTGGGTCGAATATCTTCCTTCTGCTTCGTAAAGGGACAGCATGTGCATCGGCTTGCTGTCCATGAGGTGGTGGGGAAGCAGAAGGGGTAGAATACGTGGGATTCTGCAAATGCGGCTGGCCTTGCGTGTAACCGGGTGGTGCAGGAGGCGCCTATAGTACGGCGTGTGCCTGTCCCTGCAGTGCCTGAAACCAAGGGAGGGAGCCCTGGTTCTGCACATATCGAGGATTCGGGATGGGTTGGGAGAGCAAGGCTCAATGAGGCCTATGCTCCTGCAACAGCTGGTTCTGCGTGTTCTGTATGATCTGTATCTGATCGGCCATTTCCTTCATATTTTGCAAGCTATCTTTTGTAGATTTCCTCATCGATTCTTGTAGCTCCTCTTTCAGTGCCTCCAAAGGGTTAGCCCGCTTGGTGTAGCTGCTGGAATAACGAGTGGGGTTGCTGCTGCTGAGATGGGAATGGCTACCACCTAGGATACGTGTTTTGCGCATTCCCGTATTTCCTGGTCTGGTAGTGTGGATCTTGATGTGGTCTTTGTGAATTACCAGACTAGGAGAAGTTCAGATGCTGGCGCCAACTTGGGTTATACGTCTCTGAATATCTGTTATTACACCCGTATCCTTGGATACCGCTGACATCCTCGAAGGCCAAAGATGTATGAGATGTATATCCACCAATGGGGTACGCATTATAATCCGCCGATGGTGCATAACCCTGGTCGTATGGTGCCAGATCTAGATTATTTACGGGATCCTGATATGCAGGATTTCGTAAATACGAAGAAGATGCATCCTAAGTGAGTAGACTAACTCGAGCAAGGGAGGGTCGTGAGGTGGCAGTGCTCAAGTCGGATTGACCCTAGCTAATCTGGTCAATCTTCTTCTCGATTAAGTTTATTCTATCCAGCTACTTGACGATGATATCCATGTTGGCTCGAATAGACTTGGTGTGAGCCTCTTGGACACCAACCTGCTGTTGACCACGCCGCTGGGCTGGTTCAAAGATGCGGCATTCATCGCGTTTTTTGCTAATGATTCGAACAACTCAAATGCGCTATTCTCGTCTTTTGCGAGAAAATTCCTACTGCGAGATGCATTGACCAGATACCGATGTGTGTCATCCAGCCCATGGTAGAAAATCCAGGCTAAGTGCCATCTAGGTATACCATGATGAGGGCATTTTCGGAGAAGGTCATGAAATCTGTCCCATGCTTCATGTAATAATTTCTCCCCAGATCATTGGGAGAAAGTCGTGATTGCACGTCGCATTTCATTTGTTCGACTAATTGGGAAGAACTTTCGCAGGAATTCAGGTCATAATTTTGGTCAGGTTCCAATTGGCTTACTAATAGTCTTGAACCAGTATGAAGCTTTGTCCCTCAGGGAGAATGGGACAAGCTTCATCAGAACAATTCTGAGATCAATATTCCTGGGTTGAATCCTTTCAGCGAGTTGACTCAGGTCCTCAAGGTGCTGAGAATGGATCTTCGCTTGAGTTCCAATAGAAATGAGTGCTGATCAACCCAATTACATTGGGATTGAGCTGAAATGTGTCTCCGCCTGTGGGAATTCTGACAAGAGGTGCGATGATTTGCGCGGCTGGGTCATAGAAATCCTGCAATTGTTCTCCTCGCGGCGAGTGCTGCATCCTGTCAAGTGTCGTCAGAATGAGATTCATGCTCTGCTGATGCCGCTCCTCAGATTCGGCGACCCAGGCTTCCAGACGAGCCATTGGGTCCATATTCTCGATATCCTCACTCGGTCTAGGTCCAGGTCCAGGATTTGGCATGGTGGATCTGGGAATGGAAGAAGTAGGGGGAGAAGAAGGCCTCGGTGAGGTGACTCACCTCCTTGGGAGTGGCTCCCAAGGTCCAACCAAGTGAGGTTGAAGTGACCTCCTTCCGTGCATGCACCACCCAACCCTTGGGTTGGTGTAGCCATGCAGGACAAGGCTAAGGCCCTATCAATCAAATGGTCTTTATAGATCAGGTGATCATATTTTTCATTAGAAATTTGAATTCCTAAAGATAAGTTCGTCGTTCAACCAACTGAAAGTGATTCCCACCTCCCAAGCTAACCCAGCAGTCTGGTTACGGGGGAACTAAGGGGAAGGTTTTTCCCTTGGCTTACTCCTTCGGTTCCGTTGAGCCCCGAGCCACAGTCGTTTGACACTACCCCGTAGACTTAGTCACCTGGTTTGGCAAGAGATTAAAAACACCCAGTAGTATGACAACGAACTCGGGTTGATTTCATGCTTTAAAATTAGTTTTAACCCATTTTCTTCAGTGGGGTTTGTGGTGAGTGGGCCACAATGTAACCAAGCTCACTGGCTAACTAGACTTGATTAAGTGTTGGTTGGCCCAAAGTGTGGTCTCCAATTGTAACCCTAAAGATTCAGCCTAAGTTGCATGCACTTCTATGGTTTTTCTTTTTCTATTTCAGTAGACCACAAGAGTAATGTTTGTTCTTTGATAATAATTGGAATCCAATTAATTTGAAATTTTGGGAATAGATTCCCTTTCCATTTATCTTTCCAGAGAATAATTTCTTGGAATTTTTACTATTTCAACCAAATTTTTAGGGAGTTTTAAGTATTAGAGGTTAAGATTTGGAATTTTAACTCCTGGTCGGTTTTTTACTTTGAAACAGTATCAATTGACCTTTAAAAATTTGTGAAAACATAGAAAGTAAAGCCAATTAGATTAGCTTTCAAACCCCACCGATTTTAGTCAAAACATATTCGCGGATTGCTTGGAATCGCTTTTTGAAATTTGAAAAATTTTGAATCTGAGTCAATCTGACCCCCATGCACTTCACGAATTTTTTAAAATTGTATACTTGGAATTTTTTCAAAATAATGGTGTCATTTGAAACAAGATTTGAAAATGAAAGTTTTTCCCGAATTTCAGAATTATTCACTTAGAAATTTTTCGACAATCGAATTTTTAAATCAAGATTGTAATCTCGCTAAAAATTAGAAGGTGGTAGGAAAAGCTTTTTAAAGAGGTTTGAATTTGAAATATAAGCTTTCCACCAAAAGTTCTTTTTTTTCCTTTTTCAAAACTTTTGCACTTCTTTTTTTCAAAAAGAATTTTTCAAAGAAAATATCTTTTTTTTTTTTTTGAATTAACCTAAGATTCAAAAGGAAACCTAATCTAGAATTTTTCTCAAAATTTTTCTTTTTGCTTTTTTTTCTTTTTTTCAAGAAAATAAGTAAAATCTTTTTTTTTCACAAAGAATTTTTCAAGGAAGTTATAGACAGTAAATCTAATCTAAAAATGAGATGATGTGCACTTGGATTTGTTTTCCTCTCTCGTTGTGTGCACAGATCTCGTTTGTCTTCCGTTTTTCCTGCACATAAAAAAAACAAAGTAGAGAGAAATTTGTCAGTTATAGCTTCAAAGATCAAAATCAAAGAAAATGGCGTTGCCTCCTCAGCAACGGCACCATTTATTGAAAATCATAGATCACCTTTTTGAAAAAAAAAGCATCGTAGTATAGTTGCGAAGTACGATCCAACATTGATATTGTATTGTAAAAATTACAAGACTTGAGTCCTGGTCGTTCGTCTCTGGAAGCCGTTGCTTTCACTTTTGAAATCAATCTTTTTGCTTCTCTACTTCATTTAAAAACGCATGCCGGTTTCTAATCTCCTAACTAAAATTTCACCACTTCTGTTATTAACTCGGATTACGTGCGCATGCGTCAAATAAATTACAAAGGTGAACGTGTGAGTTTCTGTGCGCACGATTTTGGTGAGGTGGTGACTATTTATGCAGAAAGTGTCTATCGTTAGATTTTCAATATCCTCGGGAAACGACATGCTTGTTGCGAAAAGATAAACAGTTGAAAAATAGGCAACTTCAATCACGCGAAAAGAATCAAAATTATTAACGTCATGGTGATTTCAAACATATAAATATATATATATATGTAAATGCATTTTCATCCATTTCATTGGAGAGTTGTTTGCATAAGAAATTTAGAGGAAAGCTTATACATAAATGCCTGTAATGGAAAACAAGCTACCAGAAAATGATTGCATACGAGAATCAATGGAGAGATTTTGCATGACCCATTGGGGAAGAAGTTAGACTACACAATTAAGTAGCAACAAAAGCAATAAAATTATGAAGAGCATAAACTAAATCTAGCAGAATAAAGGGCATTCAAGGGTGGTCCCCGATAGCCTTGGAGTGGTCGGGAGGAGAATGAGGGGTGCACAATGTCACTCAGGCTGACCCTTGGAGAGAGGGAGGATTGATCCAGCATCCCAGCATGATGTCCTCCATGGTGGTGGTAGTGAGCTCGTGGAGGTGGAGTGGCTAGCTAAGTGGAAGTGGGCGTGAAAGGATCCAATGGAGTGAATTTGCCAAGGAAGTGAATGGAGCCAAGGGATGTGAATTTGGCCACCCCTTAGGTCTTTTATTAAACAAAAGGGAAGCTCTCTAGAGAATTATGGAATTCTCTAGAGAGGCCTACGGTGGGAGCTCATGGGAGAGTGAGAGAGAGAGGATGGATGGTGGTTTTTAGATCCACCCAATGTGGATCTAAAAATTGAATGGCTCTTGGTTGCTAATTTTGGCAACCAAGGCATCCCCACATGGTAGAGAGTTCTAGAGAACTCTAGGCTGGGTATTTTCGTGTGGATGGTGTGTGTAGGTGTGTGTGGGTCTAAAGTTAGGTGGCTAGGTTGATTAGGTTAGATTCTAGTGGGTTTAGGTCAAGGTATGTCTCAAATTTGTGTTATAAACCCTAATTCACTAAGGTAAAGTGCAATTAAACTTAACACAAGTTTAATTGGGTGTGTGGAAATTTAATTGAGAGTAAAACAACTCAATTAATTTATGTCTAGGTCAATTGGACTCTCACTGAGTCCAATTAGATAGTGTGTGCTGAGATCTGGGCTCAATTGGACTCACTGGGTCCTTAGGGAGGTTTACAGGTGATGTACTAGGGTTAGGGCACCTTAATTTAGGTCCCTATGGCTTTGGAATTGGGTTTAAGGACCTAGAGATCCAAGATCAAGGCTTAAATCTCAAAATAGGAATTGGAGGGCAGTATCAGACATCTAATAATAGTCTCAGACATTTTATACTCAAAAATCAGAAGTCCAGACTTGTTGTCTGGACGTCCAATTAGAGTCAGGAGGGATTTTGGGTTCTGTTTTGGGTATTCTGCAGAAATTGGATGTCTAACAGAGTGTCTGAACGTCCAATAACTCTGTAGAAGTGGGTTTGAGGTGTGCGGAAGATGGCTAAGGGTCCTGGACATTCTATAACTTATCTGGACGTCTAGATAAGGGCTGGAACTACGGTTTTAGGGCTTCCTAGGGTGTTGTGACCAAATCTAAGGGTGGCTAAGGTTGGGGAGGTCACTAGGCTATCCTAGGGCTAGGATGGACCTAAGCTATTCACATTTTACTCTTATTTCTACTTAATAGAATAGAAAACCTTTAACCCCCTTACATTATTACTCCGACATCTAAACTAAGACTTTTGCACCAGCTCAGCTAGAACTCCCATTATTCCAGATCTAGCTTTAGATCCTGCTCCAAATATGCTTATTTCCTGCAATCGATATAATGCACTTAAACAGCACATTATAACATTATTTTATGCATAGCTAAAGTAAAGCAGTAAAGATGCAGATAATGCTTATGCGTGCATGAATTTCCCTAACTTATGCTAAGTTCTGCCCAATCTAGGCCAATTAAGATCTATGATTGCTGCACAATCAGAAGGGACCCTAGAACCTCAATATCTTGATTCCCTTAGATTGAACCCAAACCCACCTAACCCTAAACCAAACCATTCGGTTCAGGTGCACCAAGTCCAAGATTGGGTGTTGGCTAACTTGAGGAACTCTATACAATCTTTAGAAGCTCAGCCAACACCATGCACTGAAGCATTGGAGCCCATAATCAAAATGATTGATGAGATGAATTGCTCTTTATTGGATTTGCTCCAAGATGTTAAGGATAGGGGCCCGGGTGAGTTTCTAATTGGGAAATTGTCAAGATTGAGGATGAAATTCGTGGTTGCCCTAGTCCAGTCTTGGGATGATTCTAAAGATGAACCCCCTTCAAGAAAGTCAATGTCTGAACCATCTTAGGTGCTTGTCTGGGGCGATACATTACCTGAGACCCTAGATGACCAAGTCGGGCTAGAGTAACCCATTGAGGATGAATCGATTGCTTCACCTAAGATCCCCAAGCCTGGAACACAGAAAAATGTCTCTATGGACGAAAAAATGACATATGATTTTAGGACATATGGAAATGTGGATCAAGAATTCTTTGACTCTGAGGGTGAAGAATCTTTAGGTGAAGTCTCACTCAAGCTTAAGGGGACTTTAGTGAGATGAACGGGCTCGAGGAGAATGACGAACCTTTTGATAGCTCGATTATTGAAGATTATGATCATGTTGGTGCTAACTTGGATGATCCGAATCCTGATGATTCAATCAATAGCTGATGAGTCCTTTATAATGGACTTTTGTCAAGCATAAGTTAACTTTATTCTTACATTTAGTGTTTGTTAATAACTATATTAGGTCATAGAATGATTGCATACATTAATACTTAAGTTTAGATCTATTCTATTGCATTCTATAACTTAATATGTATATAAATAATTATTTTATATTTCATTATTGTAGGAATAACTTATGTTATATTTCAACGTGCCCCTCTCTCATGCAGGTCTAGCACATAGCGTACCCTATCCTTCTCCTCCACTGGATCCACTCCATCAGGCTAATTTAAGAGTTAACAAGTAACCAGGAAAGTGAGAGAGGAGGAAAAATTTTCCAAAGAAACTAGGGTTTTGAAAAGAATTCCCCCCCCTGCCACCCACGGGGACCTCTTAACAGTCGGCCAGCCTCAGCAAATTCACCTCTCAAGAAACCCACCTCTCAACAGGTAACCAACTTTAGTAAGGGATTTAAAATCCCTTGACTTTCGCCGGGGAAGAGGAATGGGCGGGGAGGAGGTAAAAGTCGCATGCGGGTGCTCCTGGTGGAGGGATCTCTGGGAAATGCACCACTGTGGACCCTGCATGCACCGTGGGGAGAACCTACACTGTGGCCCTTTCAGAAACAGCTCTAGCCATGCCAAGCGCACCTCCCAAGTGCTGCAGTAGAGTGCTCGAGCGCAACGCACACCCGCACGCAACTCTCGCCCGCATGTAGCAGCCCTTGTGAGTGCAACCGTGCCCTTGTGCATGTAACCCTCACCCGCCACAGAGTTTCTCATGCCGAACGTAGCATTGCCCCTGTGCCTGTCCATCTTCTTATTCCTCTCCTTCTCTATAGTAGTGGCATGCGCACACCACACAACCAACAGTAGTAGTGCGTGCCTCCATCCTACCCATCTTCTCTACGCGCCTCCATCTCTTGTCCACACACTGCCTGTAGGCAACCAACAGTAGTAGCACACGACTCATCTCTTCTCCACGCATGGCAGCAGCAACCAAAAACAGCAGCATGCGCCTCCAGCCTACCCATTTTCTCTACGCGCGGTGCACCTCCTCGTGTGACCATCGGTCTGCCGGCCGTGACACCTAGCCATGCGTGCATGCAATAGCAGCAGCCCGCATCCTCTCCTACAGCCAGCTCTATCGGAGTCAAGCTCTCCGGTTGACCGCCACCGGCCACATCCGGCAGTGCCTCCACCGCCGTCGCATCCATCTCTCCCCCACACACCGCCGCCGGGCTTCAGTCG
The DNA here is from genome assembly GCA_037157565.1 of Thalassia testudinum. Taxonomy (NCBI): domain Eukaryota; kingdom Viridiplantae; phylum Streptophyta; class Magnoliopsida; order Alismatales; family Hydrocharitaceae; genus Thalassia; species Thalassia testudinum. Next base: position 65,826,001 of record JAZHRO010000014.1, read on the forward strand.
GTTGGTCGCCAAGCCTCCACCCGCGCAAAGAGGAGAGTAGAAGTTTGCTATTTTTTTGGTGAAATTTAAAATTACCAACTGTGCCATTGCCAAAAACACTATTTCAATTTTTGGTTGATTAATATATTTGAGTGAAATTGCATGCATGCCCTTAAGTGTTATAGTATTTCTTTGTTGCACTTAACTCTTATATGTTAAGGTTGATAAATGCATAAAATCTGATCAAGACAATCATATGGCCTAAAAGGGAAAGTCCCATGTCTTAAAATACAATTATGTTACTTGCCATTATATGTTATTTCATGAAGTGAAAATTACATTCATAACCCTGCATTTCTAAATTATTACGTGTTCCTTCTTGTCGCCTTGTTTCGCATCAGATTTGAACATGGATTGTGCACTTGATTGAACAAATACAAAGGAAAAATATTTTGGGAACATATTAATCTGTTCCCCCTTGTGGATACGACATCCTTTTCATGGTTTAAATTCATATCTATTTTAATCTTTCATTGAGAGATTTCCACCACATTAATTACAATGATGTATCATTCTATTACTATTTTAATTAAGTGAAACTCTCTCCATCAGTAGCCCTGTTCATCGAAAGTGAAATCGGGTTTAAAATAAATGCGTCGTAGTATAGTTGAAATCACTTTGAAAACAAATAAATTTTATTACTTGAAGTTTAAGTCTGAGGTCGAACACAGGGAGCAAATGGAATTCATGCATGAATCTCAAGAATAGAGGCAATTTGAACACTTAAAACTACTTAAAATATAATTCAAAATGGTAAGCATGAGGTTATGAATAACAAAATGTAGCTAGCAAACATATAGAAGAGAAATTGGGAAGAATTGGATGTCTGATTGTAGAATCAGATGCCTTAAAATGTGTTTGATTTTTCTTTCTTCTTTTGCTTCTTCTTTCTTCTTTCTTTCTACCTTGGCTTTCTCTTCTTTCTTCTCAGGCTCTTCTCCTTCCTTCTTTCTTCTTTGATTTCCCCTTTAGTTTCTTTCTTCTGTTCCTTCCTACCTTGGCCTTTGTCTTCTTCTCTATGCTCTGGCCTTCAGCCCTTCTTCTTCCTTCTTTAGCTTCTCCTCAACTGTGCCTTCTCCTTCCTCAGCTTTTTCCTTAGCTTCCTCTGCGGCTTCTTCTCCTTAGCTTCTCCTTCCTTTCTTAGCTTCTCTTTCGACTTCTTTCTTCTTCCTTTCCCTGCAAGAGCAAAACCTGCCCCTACCCTCCCCCGCAAACTCTCTCTCTTTTCTCTCTTAGGCTTATTCTCCAAGAGCAATCTCGTGTAAACGGGTCGGGTTAGCATGCCTGGGACCAGGCCCACTAGCGTGGGTGGTGGACGAGGACTGCATGGGTAATTGAGTCAAAGCCAGATCCACGGGGGAGTGTGTCTCGGAAGAGGCTTTCGTGGGATGAGTGGGACCTCACGACATGTTTGGAGGCCATAAGCCCCTGACACTTTTACAATTTATGCCGCACCTTCTGCTCGAAAACGATCGAGGTGGGACTAAATGTCCCACCGACTTCTCGCGCGTGCCCACGGGGGTCATGTTCAAATGCTGAAGCTGCAGAGCCCTCCAAAGCCAATCACCTGGCTGAAAGTGTGCTTGAGATAAATCCGCATCGCCTGGGGCCTGGTTGCCTGAAGCCTGGCTCCTGGAGTGATGGTTGTGAGCTTCTTCATGGCTGCTCTAATGGCGGCCGATGTTTAAACATGCACTCAAGTAAAATGGCCTTACAGCCTCATTAAATCACACAGGGGGCTTCATCATGGCATGACGTAGGTGTCTCGGTGGTTGGCGCGATGCGGGGGTGCCTGGGCGTGCGTGCCTAGGTCACCCTGTGGATGTGGAGTTGGGTTTGTTCGGGGGGAATATGTGGAGCATGTGGCGGTCCGTGGAAAGGGGGGAAGTGATCAGTGAGTTGTGGTGGAGCCTTTAAGGTGTTTGGCGAGGTGGATGGGTGCGTGGAATGACGAGGGCACCTCGCCAGTGGTCTGCCGAAGGTGGAGAAGTTGGTGGTGGTCTGTGAGCTTCGAGGGAAATTCTAGGAAATAAAGAGGGGGAAACAGGAAGAGGAGAGAAGGGGGAAATACCTATCCTAGTCTAAAGATGAAAGGAGACAGGATGGAGGTCAGCTCATGTCTGCCGCTGCCGGAGACGAAGATCCTAGTTGGAGGGGGACGGCGATGACGAGAGGGTAGTTGGTGCGTGCGTAGGTGTGGCGCGACATGGACGATGGAGGCAGAGGCAACTTTGGCATTGATGTTGTTGCAGAGCGACGAGAGGAGGAGATATCGGTCGCTGGAGCTCATTGGGTGTTTGTCCGAAGGAGAAGAGAAGAAATTGAGGGATTATTTCCGGCCAAACCAAGCTGGGGACGAACTGGTGGACCTAGCGACCCTTTACAGACGCAGGCAGAGCGCTTTGTGCTTGGAAGGCATGCTTCCAAGCATTGCAACCTCGCTGGACTTGGAAGGTCGAGAGATACCCAAATCTCTCATGCATTTGTGAGAGAGATTGGGTGGAAATCAGAGCTTGGGATTAGGTTCATACGAATGGGAATTCCTTAGAGAATCTCCCTTTCAAATTTGAGAGGGATTTTGTGAGGAATCAAGAAGATATCCTCCTTGAATCCTCAATGGAGTAGGATTCCTTTGCTGTAATGGCGGCGGGACCTAATTAAAAAGAAGGACAAGGAAGTTAGGGGGTGTCCGCAAGGTTTTTCAAAATCTAGGGTCAGAAATGTAATTGTGTTGGACTGTTTTGCAAAGTTGGTCAAAGTGAACTCCCCATTGGTCTAAATTTTGGTATACACCTAATTTATACCTAAGGAATCCAATTGTGAAGTTAAAGTTTAGGTTTGACAACGTTTGGCTGGGCATTTAACATGAAAACCCAATTTAGGGCAAATATTTGGCTAGGACCCCTATTTAGGTCAAGATAGGTTCCAAGGGCCAAATTGAAGGTTCTAAACCCTAGAAGATATTTTTCCATGAATTTTAGAGGGTTTAGTTGAATTTTATCATAAACAAAACCTTGTTAAATTAAGTGGGTCTATTTTAGAGTTACGAAAAGTTATTTAATTCCTAAATTTCACATTAACCCTTTTCTATTTGAACCAACTCACTTTTTATCTTGTCAAGACCATTTGACCTATGTTTAGCCCCTGAGAAATCCCGTTGTTGCAATGTAATGGTAAAATTACAGTTTTACCCTTTGTTTCTTACTTTTCTCGCAGACAGATTATTCCTTGAGTTAGGCCCTTCATTTGGTTATGTAGGAGCTTTTGTTCTCTTTTCTAGGTCAAAATGAGCTAGTTCGGTCTCATGATGGTGTTCCCATCATACCCCCATGCCTACCTTTTGTTAGCCCCTTAGCAAAATTTTAAGATTTTAACTTCTATTCTAGACCATGAGTTCCTTTCACATATTATGACGAGTGCATTTTCATTTTCTTTTGGATTAGGTTAGAATGCTGACAGTAGGCCTAGAGGTACTTGATTGCACCGCAAAAATACGCCTGCAATTGTGCCATCTTGTGCTATTTCCTAGCATTACCAATGCATATTAGGTCTCCATAGTTGCATTGTAAAAATACATGCATGCATGCATTTAATTGAGAAGTGAGGAGAATGAAATAAAATGTCCTCGCAATTACATTTTTCCTCAAGTGCATCTTTGCAAAATCCACCATCTTTTTATTTTTTCCACTTGATTTTGAAATGCTTCCTGCGGCTGCAACTTCTTCTACTTGCGCCATTCCTTGCTTTCCATCCCTCTCCCTGCCAGCCCTTCCCTGCGGCTGCCACTCCCTGCCGAGGCCATGCATGAGCCATGCACAGCCAGGGCATGGCCATGCATGGCTTTCATCTTCTATGTAAAGCCACGACTTCTCCTTTAGAAGGAAACCCGGTCCTTCCACGAAAAAAGACGCAACACAGCAGCTCTCCAGGCCACCATCCTCTCCTCCCTCTGCCTCCATACGCTGGCCCTCCTCCTCCAAGGAGACACCCGATGGGCAGGAGCCCCTACTGTGGTGCACACCACCACAGTGAGACCACCACCGCCCAGCTCTTCAAAGAGCCGGTGGGCGTGGTGGCTCTTTTCTCCTTTTGTTTATGTTTCTAGCACCTTCAGCCATGGCCGCAAGCTTCAAGGTTTGAGGCTCGAAGCTTGGCGGCAGCAGTAGCAGTAGCAGCCGCAGCCCCTTCCATGCACGCCTACAGGCACCCTCTCCCTCCCCACGTGCCTGTAGGCCTCTCCGCCTCTTGCTTTCTCTGCCCTGTCGCGCTTTCTTCCACCCGCAACCGACCTCTACGTGCCTTTGCAGTAGCCGGCCAAGCACCCCAGCAGCACCCGCAGACCTCCGCATACCCTGTCGCGCCACATCGCTCGCGACCCAACCCCCCTCCGCGCGCTCTGTCGCGAGGTCACGCCCACAAGCCAGCAGCCGAAGCTAGTCTGCCATGTGCGTCGAGCCATCCGGACTAACACAACCACCCGTACCCTGTAATGTGGTGCAGCCTTCCACTGTAGCCACTGTTCAGGCGAGTCCGCATGACACTGTGGCTATAGTGGGTTGACAGGAAAGTTTCTCACCTATCCGGTCACCCGGCGTGCTACAACCAGCCCTCACCCGTGCGCGCACCCGCCTGCGCATCTGCCAGCCCTCTCCCAGCGCTTGCCTTCACCCACTTACTTCACCGCGTGCATCTGCGAGCACCAATGCCCTCTCCAGACTTTGCGCAGCAGGGTGCGTTGCGTCTCCTCTCTGCGCCCCTCGCCCTCCAGCGCGCACGTCCCCACGTGCATACAAGCCTGTGCGTGCGCTTGAGGACCTTCAGATGATGCATTGGGCTCGCGGACGACTTATCCACCTCTTCTCCAGCAGCATGGCTGCTCTCTCTCCCGCTCTCTTTCTCTCTCTCTCTCACTCTCTCTCACAACACTCTCTTCACCAATGCTCACACACACATACAGTCACACTTCCACACACACACACACACCTATACTCTATTATATACTCATATATATACAAATATATATATATATATATACTTATATTTATACATATAGTAGTACCTATATACTTATGTACTAGTACACATACATACATACATACATATATATATATCTATATACCTATATATATACATATATATATATATACATATATATATATATACATATATACATATACTTATATACATATACATATATATATCTATATATATATATTAGTATTTATATAACTAGGTATTAGTATACATATATATATATACATATAGCTATGTACTTATATATATATAGATACATATATACTTATACTTCTATACATATACTTATATATATATATATATATTTATATCTATATATATATAGTAGTATTAGTATACTCATATATGTATACAAACATATATCTATATACTTATATATATATATACATATACTTATATACTTATATATATATATATGTATATATATAAATTTATACATATATCTATACAAATATTAGTACTTATATAACTTTGTATTAGTCTATATACATACATATACATATATATATATATATACACACATATATATACTGATATATATACATATATTTATATACAAATATATATATAAATATACATATATCTATATATACTCTATTGCCTATATAACTAAGTATGGATACATATATATATATATATATATATATATATACACATATATACACACCTACTTTTATATACATACATATGTACATATATATATATATCTAGCTACATATATCTATATATACATTTATTACTATATTCTTATACATACATATATACCTCTATATAGTTATATATACATACACATTCCTATATATATACATATACATATATATATAACTACATATATATGTACCTATATATTTATATCCATATATATATATATAGATATATTTACATACATATATATATACATATTTTCACTTTATTTACCATACGTGGTATCGCGGGAATATCTATACCAGTTGCTGATATTCCTCGATACACATGTACAAAAAGCATGTTCGCATTCATCTTCCACCATCCATCCTACACCTTACACGTGGCACCTCATCCTGTTGGTTGCGACTTTCTAGATGACGATCGACTCAACACCATGCTACACTACATCTTTGCCTCCACCCCCACCCCTGTATATACATAATATATACCTATATATAAATATACTGCATTTACTTTATTTCTGTTTTGCTTTCGTATTAGTAAAAAGATAAAAATATATATATATAAAAGAGAAAAGATAATCTTTGACTTGCAGGTACTCCGTCTTGTGAATAGCAAGACCCGTTTTTGAACTCTATTTTGGCTCAAAGCCAAGAACCCAATTTTGAGGGTGTGCCTCAAGGACAAAGATTACCAGAATAAAATCTAAATAAGAAAAATTCCAAAAACACAATAAACGAATGGAAGAGACTCGTTGTAGGTGATTAGCCCATAGTTGTGGGCTATTTAAGTATTTAAGTGCCTACACATTAGGTTAATTCTAACATTTATTTAGCATAAACTAGGATGTAAATAGATTAATTCATAGTTCTAATTTAATTACATAATCTATACATTGCATTCATATCTTAAGTGCATTTAGAATTAGCTTAGAATAGCATTCATCTAATTAGACAACTAATTAGGTACATTATTTTTATTAACATAGAAGTCGAGGGTCTGTATATAAATGACCCTAATATTTTAACATTATTTTCTTTACTCTTCTCCCTGCAGGAACGGCTGGCTGCCGTTCCAACGTCGAACGGCTGCAGTGAAGACCCATTCAAGGGGGAGCGGAAGTGGTGGATTTGGTTGGGCGGCTAATTTCAAACCTGTGCAGGCCAGTACAAAAGGAGGGAGGCAGCCGAGCTAGGGAGGCCTCCGCCACCGACCCACCACTGTGAAGAGAGAACTTCTCTCTTCCACTCCACACTGCTGGCCTCTACTGTGGCGACGAGTCTTCATCATCGTGGGCGTGTGGTGAGACAGGCCACACCGCCATTCGGAGCTCGCCGCATCACCGTGAGCACCTTAGCGTGCATCTCCCTCACCGTCGTCGCCGACCACCACCACCGAGCTACTGATTCAGCCACCCTTTCAGTAACTTAAGACGTCTGGGAAATTTCCCAGACGTCTGAAGCTACCCGCACGCCTCCACCTGCTCGCCTGCGTACCCATCGGCACTCCACCGGCTCACATCCAACAGCCACACCTTCCTCAGCCTGCCGCATCCTTCAAACGCACACGCGCCCATCAACCTTCAGCTCAACCGCGCCTGCACCCTCCAACCGCACCCGCTCTCGACGCGCCTGCAGCTCACGCCATCTCCACACACTCACCGGCTGCAGCGCCCTCCTCCAATCGCGCCTGCAGACCCGCACAACCGAGCATGCCTTAGCCCGCGCCTGCATAGCCCTTTGCCCATGCGCCTGCACCCTCCAACAGCGCCTGCAGTCCACGCCATTCACCCTCGCACCTGCAAAACAACCAGCAGTGCCCTCCGCTCGCGCTTGCTGCAGCCTGCGCACCCCCGCCAGCTACAGCCGCACCCGCTCAACCACCTATAGACCGATCCTCCCGCGCCTGCAGAGCCGTCAGTAGCAACGTGCGAGCAGATCTCACGCCAACAGCAGTGCAAGCTCACCGGCTGCAGCACCTCCACCGGAGCTCGTCCAGCCACCTCCGGCAGCCGCGCGACTCGCCGCCACCACGGATTCGAAGCTCTTGATCCAAGGGACCTCCTCTGAGCTTCCCACGCCCAGCCATCCGCTCCTTGTCGCGCAAGACAAAGGGGAAAAATTCCCCTATTTTGCTACAGTAAACCATCAATTAGAAATTACATTTTCTGGCATTGCCACTTTTTAATCATATTTTATTGATTCGGCATTGCGGAAAATATCCTCTAGTTTCTCATAATTGCCATTTCAGCATTGTTTCTTGCTTAAACCTTAATCTAAAGGCAATCTTGGCTGGATTCTTGTCCAAACTGACTACGAACAAACATTTTTAACTGGTGCGAATTTTAATACGTCATTGCCTCCCTATGGATACGACCCGCTCCTCTGCGTGTGGTTATTTCTTGTTAAATATTGATTAGTCGATTTTTCCACCATATTAAACTACAAACGACTTTAAAGCGAAAGATCGATGAGTCAAATGGCGCCGTTGTCGGGGAGGCAACAGACGCAATAATTTCACCTAATTTTATTTTGATTATTTGTCAATTGCACAGAGATTTGACCATTTATTATTTTCTTTTCTGTGCGAGAAATTTTGTGCAAGAATCAGCCAGTGTGAGAGGAGACCCTTGACATCGCCAAACGAGAAGTGGACGAGCAATTTTGAAAGGAGGAGGACGAGGACGCGACGGACACCATTGTATTTAGTTGCTAGTTTAATTAGACTAGAATTAAGACTGTAGACTTAATTTTTCATTGCAGATAGTTTGAAACCCTTGTTCTGGGGCATATTTTGAGGGGTCTGTTCCCCGATTTTGTTTTGGGCCCGTGTTGGGTAATTTTTTGGAGTCTGTTCCCTTTTCTTTAGATTTAGGTTTATTTCTTTTATTATTATTACTTTTATTTGCTTGTGCATAAGTAGTTCTAAAAAAAAAATAGAAAAAAAAAAAAAATGAGCTGCCTGCTAGAAGCTGGCTGCCCTAGGACGAACCATTTAGGTCTGTATGCGCAGGCTCTAGATTTACTTTTCTACATTGCGTGCATTCTTGCATCGTAGATCGCTGGAGGCAAGGTACGCATTCTCTTACTTTGCATCCTATTTTTGATCACGCATTGCATTTGGGATTTAATGCGAAGACCACCTAATCTATACTGAATAAATCTAACAAGTGGTCACATTTTTTTTAGAAAAAGAACTAATTAAAGGATGGACATTTTAAAAACCAAGGATTTGATTTTCAAACTTGGCATGCGATTCAAAGTTCAAAATCTTTGACGGTGTATGCACACTTATTTCACTTGGACCACGGCACGCTTCTAGACACTCCTTAGGTTTGGAAATACTAGGACAAGAGCCCTCCTATCGTTGGATTATGAAGTGTTCGGAGCTTGAGATCAAAGGTTTTGCAAGTCCAAAGAGGGGGATACCCTGTCACGGATTTTTGGGGGTAGTTGAGAAGCACCGCGAAAGCACAGCTTCAAAGGAAGGCTTAGGCCTACTTGCATCCCTCGATCTTCCGTCTTTGGATTTACTTGACCATTTGAGATTTAGGGAAGAACACCTAAGCTCCAACTAGGTCTTCTTAGGCGAGCCGTAGGTCGATAATAGGCGCGTAAATTGATTCAACAAATTGCATTGTCACCTGCAATCTTACTTAAAATTAAAAGCCTAAATTGGGAAAGAACTAAAAGGTCCTTTTTAAATTGTGTTTTGCTTGGGGAATTCTGATTGAAGTGTGAGTTAGAATGGACCACATTGCTTTTCATCCGTTCACATCTTGCCCACACCCTCACCCCCACTCTGCATCCTTCGATCCCAGACACCGAGATGGTCCATTCCTTGATGGACATAATGACAATCATTGGGATCCGTTTTACTCCTATTATAGGAGTATTGGCCTAGTTAAGCCCCAAATCAGTGAGGAGAACTTAGGCGCGGGATTTGCTTTGCCCAATATCCCACATACCAAAGAAATACCCAACCCACCCTCCCTGAAAAATTATAATGGTTGGGCAAACACTCCTGGGTACTATAAGCCTGAGCCTGACTTCTCTCATGATAGAAATGACCTCTCCTCTTTCAAGATGGAAATACAGAAAATACAAAACGAAATGAGTGAATTGTTAGGAGAATCTTTGAGAGCAGGCCAACAAGAAAGAGATGAAATTAGCCACCCAATCTACCCCATTGTGGATGACGTACACCCCTCTACAATAGATGCATCTCCCGTCGGAGAGCTACACTTTAAGTTGGAGGGAAATTCTAGGGAGAATAGCAACTTTTCGAGGAACGATTTTGAAACCTCCCCATTAGATGACACTTCCTCGAGAGATCTACACTTTAGGTGGGAGGAAAATACACATGAAAGTAGCTATGCATTGGATGAAGAAAGGTGGCAACCCGAGGAAGATGATGATAAGGTTGAGTATCCACCTGATTTATATTGGAGTCAAAAGAAGGGAATGATGGTACCATTGGAAGACCTCGACCCAGATGATAGTATTTTCGTGACATTTGATGAAGTGGGTCAAAGTCAAGTTGTTAATCATACCCTCACTTCTGATCACGATATGGAACTCAAACCCACCCTTAGGGAACCTAACCCTAAAGAAATTGACATATCTGAGGAGTCTGTTGTTACCATTGTAAACCATTTACCTTAGATAGAGCACCCTAGGGGATCTGCTGAGATATTAAATGATTCTAGACCTCGGGTACATGATGAATTGTGTGATGAGGAGGAAGATGAATTATATGAGGAACCTACATTCAAGATTTGGAGTGAAACTAAGGGTGATTATGTCTTATTTGAAGAGTTAGCCCCGGAGGATGTCACAAATTTCACCAAATTAGGTTTCCTTAGCACAACCAATGATGATATTTCTCCTCATGATAAAATGATGGGAAATTTGGAAGCAATTTCTAAGATTTATGTTGATTCACATATAGACTTCAGGGAAGATTTGAGTAAAGAACAAAAACCCGAGGATGACATTGATAGTATAATCCCTAGATCTGTTGCTTCCAACCTGCCTTCATTCACTTCGAAGTCACCCTCTGATTTGCTTATATCTGAAAGCGAAATTGTGACTCCTGATGAAGAGCAAGAAGATCCATGTGATGGTGCAAGGAATGCTAGGGATGAAATTGAGGATTTAGAAAGAGTGTTTGGGATGGACACTAAGCTGATTAAACCCAACCTAGATCTTATGGCCATCCCACAACATTGTAGCTTGGACACCCTAGACGATCCTTGCCTTAGAGAATTGCTCACTTTTGTTCTGACCAGGGGGCATGACAGACCAATATTTCCTATAATGGAGTATCGGGTATGGATTAATGATTTATTTAGTCAGTCCATTACCCTGGGGGTTTACCTCTGTACCATTCCTTCCCCATTCCTTTTGGAGGATCCTTGTCATCCTCCCCCTAACCCTTTGGAGGTTGTTTTACCTATTTATCCTTTAGAACCTCTTCTGGTGACCTGGGAAGATTTCATTCCCATTTTAGTTGGCCGAGCATTCGCTATCGGGATTCATCATCTGCTCGCCAACATACTAGGTTACCTATTTTCTAGGCCAACATTGCTTTTCTCATTTTTAGGGCCTATTTCTGCAATTCTTGAACCTGATTTGCAGGTTCTTTGGCTATTCAGCCTAGCTCTAACCCAGGTAATATCATTCTATGCAATGAGGACATTGCAGATTTTAGGCATGGGGGGGTGTACTTGGGGATATACATAGCATAATTGCATACATTTGTACATATAAAAAAAAAAAAAAGGTTTTGAGCTTAATTGGCTAGATCTTGCAGTCTTAAGCAAATTAGAAGTCTAGGGTCGACTAAGTTAATTCTAGGGTCAAACTTTATAAGCTAAATGAGCTACTAGATTTAGACCTTTAGGGTCCTTTGTGGACTTAAAAACTTAAGTAGGAGTTATGTTGCGGACCATTCCTCAAGAGGTTGAGGAAGGGAAACTAGGGTTTGAGTTAAAAGGTAGGGTAGTACCTGGAGTGTTGTTCTACTTTTTGGTTTACGGGTCCTTGTAACCCAAGCATCCAAATTTCACACACTTGGTCTGGTAATCAACTTAATTTCTGTCCTTTTGAAAAGAGATTTGGTTGTCCTAGTTTTGACTTAAGAGAGGCTTGAAAACACATTTTGATTGGAAGAGTTCCCGCCGCAAGAGAGGTCGAGTATATACTCAGCTTGAGGATGTAATGATAACATATTTCCTCCTTGGCGCTTGTCTCTTAGGATATCCATCCTACTCTGGGCATGTAAGTGCATTGCGCGGTTCAGGTACCATGGGCGGCCCTATCTCGAAGTGCCGATTGCCATAGGCCTGAATTCGCTTAAGAAATCCATGGGCGATAGTATCTCGAAGTGTCGATTGCCAGGAGTTCTTAGGGTCGTTACAGGCGGTGCTATCTCGAAGCATCGAAAGCCAGGCACCCTTCGAGGTATGGTAATGGGGACAATGAATCCGACACCGACCGTGTTGATAGCTAATCTGAGGTTAGACTTAGAAGAATCAAAAAAAAAAAAAAAGTATATATATATAAAAAAAAAATCCTTTAACTCAAATTACTCAGACCAATATACACTCACGGATGTTTTAATCTCAGGGATCAATAAACTTTGGGGTAGAGTCAGAAATCAGGGAAACTTGTGCCTGCAACTTGTCTTTAGCCGACATAGTCTGTAACTTAGCAACTACTTAGGAACCTTGGGTCTAGAGCCTGAACTTAATATGCTTCTGAAGCAGGACTAAGTGAGTTGACTAGTCTACTTAGAGTGCTAGGTTTCGCTTAATTTTTCTAGGGACTAGCAAAAACTAGGCATGGGGGTATTTGATTAGCCCATAGTTGTGGGCTATTTAAGTATTTAAGTGCCTACACATTAGGTTAATTCTAACATTTATTTAGCATAAATTAGGATGTAAATAGATTAATTCATAGTTTTAATTTAATTACATAATCCATACATTGCATTCATATCTTAAGTGCATTTAGAATTAGCTTAGAATAGCATTCATCTAATTAGACAACCAATTAGGTACATTGTTTTTATTAACATAGAAGTTGAGGGTCTGTATATAAATGACCCTAATATTTTAACATTATTTTCTTTACACTTCTTCTTGTAGGAATGGCCGGCTGCCGTTCCAACGTCGAACGGCCGAAGTGAAGACCCATTCAAGGGTGAGCGGATGTGGTGGATCTGGTCGGGCGGTGGATTTCAAACTTGTGCAGGCCACTAGAAAAGGAGGAGGGAGGCAGCAGAGCTCGGGAGGCCTCTACCACCGACCCACCACTGTGCAGAGAGAACTTCTCTCTTCCACTCCACACTACCGGCCTCTACTGTGGCGACGAGTCTTCATCACCGTGGGCGTGTGGTGTGATAGGCCACACCGCCATCCGGAGCTCGCCGCATCACCGTGAGCACCTTAGCGTGCATCTCCCTCGCCGTCGTCGCCGACCACCACCATCGAGCTACTGATTCAGCCACCCTTTCAGTAACTTAAGATGTCCAGGAAATTTCCCAGACGTCTGAAGCTACCCGCACACCTCCACCCACTCGCCTGCGTACCCATCTGCACTCCACCGGCTCACCTCCAACAGCCACGCCTTCCTCAGCCCGCTGCATCCTTCAAATGCACACGCGCCCATCAACCTTCAGCTCAACCGCGCCTGCACCCTCCAACCGCACCCACTCTCCACGCACTTGCAGCTCATGCCATCTCCACACACTCACCGGCTGCAGCGCCCTCCTCCAACCTCGCCTGTAGACCCGCACAACCGAGCACGCCTCCGCCCTCGCGCCTGCAGAGCCCTTTGCCCTCGCGCCTGCACCCTCCAACAGCGCCTGCAGTCCACGCCATTCACCCCCGCACCTGCAGAACCACCAGTAGTGCCCACCGCCCACGCTTGCTGTAGCCTGCGCACCCCCACCAGCTGCAGCCGCACTCGCTCAACAGCCTGCAGACCCGTCCTCCCGCACCTGCAGAGCCGTCAGCAGCAGCGTGCGAGCAGATCTCACGCCAATAGCCGTGCAAGCTTACCGGCTGTAGCACCTCCGCCGGAGCTCGTCCGGCCACCTCCGGCCGCCGCGCGACTCGCCGCCACCACCGATTTGAAGCTCTTGGTCCAAGGGACCTCCTCCGAGCTTCCCGCGCCCAGCCATCCGCTCCTCGTTGCGCCAGACAAAGGGGAAAAATTCCCCTATTTTGCTACAGTAAACCATCAATTAGAAATTACATCTTCTACCATTGCCACTTTTTAATCATATTTTATTGATTCTGCATTGCGGAAAATATCCTCTAGTTTCTCATAATCGCCATTTCAGCATTGTTTCTTGCTTAAACCTTAATCTAAAGGCAATCTTGGCTTGATTCTTGTCCAAACTAACTACGAATGAACGTTTTTAATTGGTGCAAATTTTAATACGTCATTGCCTCCCTGTGGATACGACCAGCTCCTCTGCGAGTGGTTATTTCTTGTTAAATATTGATTAGTTGATTTTTCCACCACATTAAACTACAAACGACTTTAAAGCGAAAGATCGATGAGTAAATGGCACCGTTGCCGGGGAGGCAACAGACGCAATAATTTCGCCAAATTTTATTCTAATTATTTGTCAATTGCACAGAGATTTGACCATTTATTATTTTCTTTTCTGTGCGAAAAATTTTGTGCAAGAATCAGCCAGTGTGAGAGGCGACCCTTGACATCGCCAAACGAGAAGTGGACGAGCAATTTTGAAGGGAGGAGAAGGACGAGGACACGACAGACACAATTGTATTTAGCCGTTATTTTAATTGGACTAGAATTAAGACTGCAGACTTAATTTTTCAGTGCAGATAGTTTGAAACCCTTATTCTGGGGCATATTTTGAGGGGTCTGTTTCCCCGATTTTGTTTTGGGCCCGTGTTGGGTAATTTTTTGGAGTCTGTTCCCTTTTCTTTAGATTTAGGTTTATTTTTTTCATTTTTATTACTTTTATTTGCTTGTGCATAAGTAGTTCTAAAAAGAAAATAGAAAAAAAAGAACGAGCTGCCTGGTAGAAGCTGGCTGCCCTAGGACGAACCATTTAGGTCTGTATGAGCAGCCTCTAGATTTACTTTTCTGCATTGCGTGCATTCTTGCATCGTAGATCGCTGGAGGCAAGGTACGCATTCTCCTACTTTGCATCCTATTTTTGATCACGCATTGCATTTGGGATTTAATGCGAAGACCACCTAATTTATACTGAATAAATCTAACAAGTGGTCACATTTTTTTTAGAGAAAGGACTAATTAAAGGAAGGACATTTTAAAACCCAAGGATTTGATTTTCAAACTTGGCGTGCGATTCAAAGTTCAAAATCTTTGACGGTGTATGCACACTTATTTCACTTGCACCACGGCATGCTTCTAGACACTCCTTCGGTTTGGAAATACTAGGACAAGAGCCCTCCTATCATTGGATTATGAAGTGTTCGGAACTTGAGATCAAAGGTTTTGCAAGTCCAAAGAGGGGGATACCCTATCACGGATTTTTGGGGGTAGTTGAGAAGCACCACGAAAGCACAGCTTCAAAGGAAGGCTTAGGCCTACTTGCATCCCTCGATCTTCCGTCTTTGGATTTACTTGACCATTTGAGATTTAGGGAAAAACACCTAAGCTCCAACTAGGTCTTCTTAGGCGAGCCGTAGGTCGACAATAGGCGTGTAAATTGATTGAACAAATTGTATTGTCACATGAAATCTGACTTAAAATCAAAATCCTAAATTGGGAAAGACCTAAAAGGTCCTTTTTAAATTGTGTTTTGCTTGGGGAATTCTGACTGAAGTGTGAGTTAGAATGGACCACATTGCTTTTCCCCCTTTCACATCTTGCCCACACCCTCATCCCCACTCTGCATCCTTCGATCCCAGGCGTCGAGATGGTCCATTCCTTGATGGACATAATGACAATCGTTGGGATCCGTTTTACACCTATTATCGGAGTATTGGCCTAGTTAAGCCCCAAATCGGTGAGCAGAACTCAGGAGCGGGATTTGCTTTGCCCAATATCCCACATACCAAAGAAATACCCAACCCACCCTCCCTGAAAAATTATAATGGTTGGGCAAACACTCCTGGGTACTATAAGCCTGAGCCAGACTTCTCTCATGATAGAAATGACCTCTCCTCATTGAAGATGGAAATACAGAAAATACAAAACGAAATGAGTGAATTGTTAGTAGAATCTTTGAGAGCAGTCCAACAAGAAAGTGATGAAATTAGCCACCCAATCTACCCCATTGAGGATGACGTACACCCCTCTACAGTAGATGCATCTCCCGTGGGAGAGCTACACTTTAAGTTGGAGGGAAATTCTAGGGAGAATAGCAACTTTTCGAGGATCGATTTTGAAACCTCCCCATTAGATGACACTTCCTTGAGAGATCTACACTTTAGGTGGGAGGAAAATACACGTGAAAGTAGCTATGCATTGGATGAAGAAAGGTGGCAACCCGAGGAAGATGATAAGGTTTAGTATCCACCTGATTTATATTGGAGTCAAAAGAAGGGAATGATGGTACCAATGGAAGACCTCGACCCAGATGATAGTATTTTCGTGACATTTGATGAAGTGGGTCAAAGTCAAGTTGTTAATCCTACCCTCCCTTCTGATCACGATATGGAACTCAAACCCACCCTTAGGGAACCTAACCCTAAAGAAATTGACATATCTGAGGAGTCTGATGTTACTAGTGTAAACCCTTTACCTCAGATAGAGCACCCTAGGGGATTTGCTGAGATATTAAATGATTTTAGACCTCGGGTACATGATGAATTGTGTGATGAGGAGGAAGACGAATTATATGAGGAACCTACATTCAAGATTTGGAGTGACACTAAGGGTGATTACGTCTTGTTTGAAGAGTTAGCCCCTGAGGATGTCACAAATTTGACCAAATTAGGTTTCCTTAGCACACCCATTGATGATATTTCTCCTCATGATAAAATGATGGAAAATTTGGAAGCAATTTCTAAGATTTATGTGGATTCACATATAGACTCCGGGGAAGATTTGAGTAAAGAACAAAAATCGGGGATGACATTGATAGGATAATCCATAGATCTATTGCTTCTAACCTGCCTTCATTCACTTCGAAGTCACCCTCTGATTCGCTTATATCTGAAAGCGAAATTGTGACTCCTGATGAGGAGCAGGAAGATCCATGTGATGGTGCAAGGAATGCTAGGGATGAAATTGAGGATTTAGAAAGAGTGTTTGAGATGGACATCAAGCTGATTAAACCCAACCTAGATCTTATGGCCATCCCACAACATCGTAACTTGGACACCCTAGACGATCCTTGCCTTAGAGAATTGCTCACTTTTGTTATGACCAGGGGGCATAACAAACCAATATTTCCTATAATGGTGTATCGGGTATGGATTGATGATTTATTTAGTCAGTCCACTACCCTGGGGGTTTATCTCTGTGCCATTCCTTCCCCATTCTTTTTGGAGGATCCTTGTCATCCTCCCCCTACCCTTTTTGAGGTTGTTTTACTTGTTTATCCTTTAGAACCTCTTCGGTGACCTGGGAAGATTTCATTCCCGTTTTAGTTGGGCGAGCATTTGCTATCGGGATTCATCATCAGCTCGCCAACATCCTAGGTTACCTATTTTCAAGGCCAACATTGCTTTGCTCATTTCTAGGGCCTATTTCTGCAATTCTTAAACCTGATTTGCAGGTTCTTTGGCTATTCAGCCTAGCCCTAACCCAGGTAATAACCTTCTATGCAATGACGACATTGCAGATTTTAGGGATGGGGGGTGTACTTGGGGATATACAAAGCATAATTGCATACATTTGTACATATAAAAAAAAAAGAAAAAATGTTTTGAGCTTAACTGGCTAGATCTTGCAGTCTTAAGCAAATAAGAACTCAAGGGTAGACTAAGCAAATTCTAGGGTCAAACTTTAGATGCTAAATGAGCTACTAGCTTTAGACCTTTAGGGTCCTTTGTGGACTTAAAAACTTAAGTAGGAGCTAAGTTGCGGACCATTCCTCAAGAGGTTGAGGAAGGGAAACTAGGGTTTGAGTTAAAAGGTGGGGTAGTACCTGGAGTCTTCTTCTACTTTTTTGCTTACGGGTCCTTGTAACCCAAGCATCCAAATTTCACACACTTGGTCTGGTAATCAACTTAATTTCTTTCTTTTTGAAAAGAGATTTGGTTCTCTTCGTTTTGACTTAAAATAGGCTTGAAAACACATTTTGATTGGAAGAGTTCCCACCGCAGGAGAGGTCGAGTATATAGTCACCTTAAGGATGCGATGATAACATATTACCTCCTCGATGCTTGTCTCTTAGGATATCGATCCTACTGGGGGCATGTAAGTGCATTGCGCGGTTCAGGTACCATGGGCGGCCCTATCTCGAAGTGCCGATTGCCATAAGCCTGAATTCGCTTAAGAAATCCATGGGCGATACTATCTCGAAGTGTCGATTGCCAGGAGTTCTTAGGGTCGTTATTGGCGGTGCTATCTCGAAGCATCGAAAGCCAGACACCCTTCGAGGTAGGGTAATGGGGACAATGAATCCAACACAGACCGTGTTGATAGCTGATCTGAGGTTAGACTTAGAAGAATCAAAAAAAAAAAAAAGTATATATATATAAAAAAAAAAAAAATCCTTTAACTCAAATAACTCAGACCAATACACAGCCATGGATGCTTTAATCTCAGGGATCAATAAACTTTAGGGTAGAGTGAGAAATCAGGGAAACTTGTGCCTGCAACTTGTCCTTAGCCGACCTAGTCTGTAACTTAGCAACTACTTAGGAACCTTGGGTCTAGAGCCTGAACTTAATATGCTTTTGAAGGAAGACTAATTGAGTTGACTAGTCTACTTAGAGTGCTAGGTTTCGCTTAATTTTGCTAGGGACTAGCAAAAACTAGGCATGGGGGTATTTGATTAGCCCATAGATGTGGGCTATTTATGTATTTAAGTGCCTACACATTAGGTTAATTCTAACATTTATTTAGCACAAATTAGGATGTAAATAGATTAATTCAAAGTTTTAATTTAATTACATAATCCATACATTGCATTCATATCTTAAGTGCATTTAGAATTAGCTTAGAATAGCATTCATCTAATTAGACAACCAATTAGGTACATTGTTTTTATTAACATAGAAGTTGAGGGTCTGTATATAAATGATCCTAAAATTTTAACATTATTTTCTTTACTCTTCCCCATGCAGGAACGGCTGGCTGCCATTCCAACGTCGAACGGCCGCAGTGAAGACCCATTCAAGGGGGAGCGGATGTGGTGGATATGGTCGGGCGGCTGATTTCAAACTTGTGCAGGACACTACAAAACGAGGAGGGAGGCAGCCGAGCTCGGGAGGCCTCCGCCACCGACCCACCACTGTGCAGAGAGAACTTCTCTCCTCCACTCCACACTGCCAGCCTCTACTGTGGCGACGAGTCTTCATCACCGTGGGCGCGTGGTGTGACAGGCCACATCGCCATCCGGAGCTCGCCGCTTCACCGTGAGCACCTTAGCGTGCATCTCCCTCGCCGTCGTCGCCGACCACCACCACCGAGCTACTGATTCAGCCACCTTTTCAGTAACTTAAGACGTCCGGGAAATTTCCCATACGTCTAAAGCTACCCGCACGCCTCCACCAACTCGCCTGCGTACCCATCTGCACTCCACCTGCTCACCTCCAACAACCACGTCTTCCTCAGCCGGCTGCACCCTTCAAACGCACACGCGCCCATCAACCTTCAGCTCAACCGCGCCTGCACCCTCCAACCGCACCCGCTCTCCACGTGCCTGCAGCTCACGCCATCTCCACACACTCACCGGCTGCAGCACCCTCCTCCAACCGTACCTGCAGACCCGCACAACCGAGCACGCCTCCGCCCGCGCCTGCCGCTTGCAAGCGCCATTCACCTGTGCCTGCAGAGCCCTTTGCCCACGCGCCTGCACCCTCCAACAGCGCCTGCAGTCCACGCCATTCACCCCCGTGCCTGCAGAACCACCAGCAGCGCCCTCCGCCCGCACTTGCTGCAGCCTGCGCACCCCCGCCAGTTGCAGCCGCACCCGCTCAACCGCCTGCAGACCCGTACTCCCGCGACTGCAGAGCCGTCTGCAGCAACGCAGGAGCAGATCTCACGCCAACAGCCGCGCAAGCTCACCGGCTGCAGCACCTCCGCCGGAGCTAGTCCGGCCACCTCCGGCCGCTGTGCGACTCGTCGCCACCACCAATTCGAAGCTCTTGGTCCAAGGGACCTCCTCCGAGCTTCCCGCACCCGGCCATCCGCTCCTCATCGTGCAAGAGAAAGGGGAAAAATTCCCCTATTTTGCTACAGTAAACCATCAATTAGAAATTACATTTTCTGACATTGCGACTTTTTGATCATATTTTATTGATTCTGCATTACGAAAAATATCCTCTAGTTTCTTATAATTGCCATTTCAGCATTGTTTCTTGCTTAAACCTTAATCTAAAGGCAATCTTGGCGGGATTCTTTTCCAAACTGACTACGAACAAACGTTTTTAACTGGTGCGAATTTTAATACGTTATTGCCTCCCTGTGGATACGACCCGCTCCTCTACGAGTGGTTATTTCTTGTTAAATATTGATTAGTCGATTTTTCCACCACATTAAACTACAAACGACTTTAAAGCGAAAGATCGATGAGTCAGTAGGAAAGGCGTAGAAACTCGACTTGTAACCCCACTTCCTTGAGTTCGTCCCTGGACCTAAAAGTGACCAAGATAAAATCAAGTAGGCCAAGTAAAAAAAAAAATTTCTAAAGAGATGGTTAAGTCCGATTTAGGTTAACCATTATACACACTTCAACGATAAAATCACCATATTAGCAACCTATTCAGGTCCGACACCAGATCTTTTCTGGCACCGTTGCTGGGGAAGTGCGCCTATAAGTAAGTTTCCATTCCATTCCTTTCATTTTTCTCTTCTCTCTTCAAGGGTGTTTTTGTTTTTTGCAGTGCAGGTGAACCTGTTGCAAGGAGAAGACAGGCAGACGAAGTCGCGAACGTGGGTAGATCCAAGGTGGGAATGAGAGCGTAAAGACGTCGACACAGCATTGGAACTTCGCACACATTGCCGAACAAGTTGGTTTTCTTTTCTTAGCAACATAGGTTAACCTGTAACCTTAATAAAAAACGAAGTCATTAAAACTAAAAAAAAAAACTAGAAAAACTTCTTGGGATCTCTTGGGGCAAGTGGACTAAAATTCACTTGTTTGATTGAGTGTCTTTACTCCCACTGCCCCGGGATTTCCCGGCCTACTTCGCATAGCGAAAATCCAAGAATCATGATTCTTGAATTTTTCTCCATGTGAACTATTCTTTGAGGAAAATAAAAAGATTGACTACCACACCTCTTTGCCTCATTTACCTACAATTCTGGATCACCTCTTTGGTGAGGAGACTTGTAATTGAGTTAATTCAACCCACCAAGACTTTTCAACTTGCCTAAGATTCGATCCCGAATACTTCAACCCCAACAATTTGATTTTCTTTTTCTTTTGGTTGAGCCTTGTGTGTGGACATTTTTCTTGGTGATTGGGAGCACTTGAATTGAAGTGCTTGGCTCCCTTTCATATTAATTTAAAACTGATTCGTGCATCCACACATAGAAATCACCATTTAGGGTAGTCCATTGCATTTTAGCATGCATTAACTAACTGATATTTTAGAAGGGTTTGTTGGGCTTAGAAAGAAAACTTGTATTCTCACAAAAACACGGAGATTGGTTGAATTGGTAATTCAGCAAAATCCTAAAATTCATACTACTTAAGGCTGAACTCTAAAAACCATTCACCAATTAAAAACTTCAATTCGGGGAAATTTCCCCGTTGCATGCTTGTTTTACACACTCTGAAAATCAATCACCTGGGCACTACCTGTAAACAACGCCCCTCACATTCCAAAAGCACTTGACCCTAAGCCTCCAACTAAAATTGGTAGTAACTTGACCCTTCTTAAGGATTAGAGGTCTAACTACATGCGTGTAGCGCCTACGTGCTGGTGAGAGTTCCTGCGTGCTATCGGGTGTCTAAGACTGGGGCAAACGGCCTTTCAATCTGGCCCGGTGGTTCTACGATGCTCGCATTCAGTTCCGTAGTTAGTGATAGTAGGTAACTTAGATCTTTAGGTCTAAGGGCACACTGTAGAGGTTAGGAATTTGATTGAATTGATTTGTCATCACGTGTACCTTTGTGGAATCATTTCTCTCATCTCCTTTCCCCTTCTCATCTCCCCAATTCTTCCTGCTATAGTGCATGTTTGGGAGGAGGTCGCAAAAGCCTGAACTGCTTGAATTGTCTAATAATTTTTGAAAAGGAGCTGAATCGTCCTCCTCGTCCACAAGCATGGCTGCACGCCCACCCCCAAATCCTGAGGGAGGAAACCACCCTCAGAACCCACCAGGTTGTGGAGCCTTAGATCCCATAACCCGCCCCCAAACCCAAATGGAAATGTATACTGAACAAATGGAAGCCATTCGGGAAACATTGGAGGAAATGCAGAACCTTCCCAAACGGGAGGAGCCTAGGTCTCTTAGCTCCTATCAGAATCCCGCTACTACAGAGACCATAGGACAATTTCATGTCCCCATGGGTGGGGACGACTTTGAACTAAAACCTAACATTATTGGCCTAATAAATTTTCACTTCCATGGTCTTGCAAGTGAAGATCTCTTTCTCCACTTGGAAGACCTAACCCAACTGGCTGAAACTATTAAACCAAGAATTGTCGGGTTACCTATAGTCCTCATGAAAATGTTCCCATTTTCAATGCAGGATAAAGCGTCGCAATGATTACGCACCCTTGGGAGAACCATCCACTCTTAGGAAGAGATGCGAACAACGTTTCTCAAGAAGTTCTTCCCAATTGGGTGAACCAATGCCCTTCGCCATGCTATCACCTCATTTACACAACAAAACGGTGAACAATTTCATGAGGCATGGGAGAGGTATAACGACCTCCTCAGAAAGTGTCCGCACCACGGTCTGCCTAAGTGGCATATAGCTCAGATTTTCTACTATGGGCCAAATGAGACTTTGAAGCAGATTGCAGACGCTTTTTGCGGAGGGAACTTTATGAATAAAGACGAGAATGGAGCATTTGAACTATTTGAAAATATGAGTGAAAACTCAATGAACAATTCTTCCATTGTCACCTTTAATCGTACCAGCCAGCCCCAAAATGTCCAAGAAGTTGACACGGGACCCTCCCATTCATCCACAGATCTAAGCCTTACTGCACAAAAACTGGATGAAGTCTCCGTCATGCACAAGAAGCTGGACGAGCTTCAGGCCAACCCCACCCGTTCTATGGCAAACACCACCTCTTCACCACTTCGTCACAATCCAAATTCTTCCAACACCAGGCTTATCCTGAGAAACCCCGTAAGACCTTCCTTACCGAGTGTCGCGTCGAGCGACTCGGTAAGTCATGTGGAACTGGCTTCTGCGAGCCAGTATTTTGACACGGAGGACCAAGCCTCCAAGTGCTCGGATGCATACTTACATGCTGATGCGTCTTCTGTTATAGAAGACGCTTGCGCCCTAGGGAACAACCCGTTCTCTGCCACTTATAACACAGGGTGGAGAAATCATCCCAATTTTGCATGGTCCAACAACCCACAATGCCAAAACCCCGCGAGTGGACCAATGCGACCGTCCGCACCCGTCATCCCAAGGGCCCAGTCTAATCCTATGGCAAATCCGCCATCAGGCCCTTGCGTACCGCAAACCGAACACGCATCAAGTCCTCTTGACAAATTGATAAGAAGGATGATGGATATGTAAAAGCGCCATGAAGAGAACATGACCTCTCTTCTACATCAACTGGCACAGCAGAATGCTGAGATCAGTCAACTACGCATGACAACTTGATCTCAGGGCACTCTTCCCTCCCAACCTATCGGAAACCCGTGAAATTTTGCAACTTGTGGTCCTCAACCACAGGTACGACCATCTCAAGGGCAGGTTCATCAAATTCTGCAGTCTCCGAGCATTCCACCGGGATTTCAAGCTAATCCCGCTGCAGCACAACACTCTTATGTCCCCATTACGAACCCTCCTCCGCTGTATGATCCCACTGGACCCGCATCGTCCAATGCTATCACTACGAGGAGTGGTAAGCAGACTGTCGATCTGCCTCGACCTGATCCTGGTCGATCTTCTTCATCACCCTCTCATTCGGGATGCACACCACATTCGCGAGAGGAAGATACACCCAAATTGTTGCTAGAATCAGTCCCATTCCATTAGGCTATACTGAGGGAGCCAAATCGCAAAAAGAAAGATACACAAGCCTTTGATAACCTGCGTAATTTGTTCAGGAATGTAGAAATCAAGGTACCCCTACTCGAGGCTATCGACCACATACCTACTGTCGCCCGATTCTTCAAAGACTGCACAACACCCGGGCGACAGTCAAAGAAAACTAAATATCTTGTGGTTCTCTTGCCTCAAGCAAATTGTGCTATACTGTCAAACCTACCACCGAAGTAGAAAGATCCGGGGCATCCAAGGCTGCAGTCTTAACCATGCCCTGCTTGATCTAGGATCTTCCATCAATCTTATACCGACTATCATGCTCGAAAAATTTTCTTTGGGAAATCTGAAACCCACCCCTGTCACGTTATAGTTGACAGATCGTTCTGTCAAAATCCCGAAGGGTGTGCTGGAAGATGTGGTGGTTAGGGTCAACAGTCTCTGTTTTCCTATTGACTTTCTTGTTTTAGATATGGAAGTTCCTAGCTCACTTTCTGATTGTCCGATCATCCTCGGTCGACCTTTCTTGGCCACAGCCTGCGCCCTTATCGACTGCAAGTCGGGTTGTATTGAGATTGCCATTGGATCTGAAAAGATTAAGCTTAACATCTTCAAGGCAGCCAAGAACTTTGATTGTGATTGCATCAAGGATGACATGTTTGACGAGGACATGACCGTCAACGTGTGTATCGATCTAATTGGGACCTATTCAGACTACTGCGGATTACCTGATGACTGCCTGATCAACACATACTGTGAAGTTCCCCCATCCCTCCGTTATCCGATACCTTCTCCTAGCTAGACTTCTGACGAGGTTTTCTCCACTTCCCATACCTCGTGGTCTGAGTCATATCCGGGCTGCTCACCACCGTTCCATACTCTTGAAGACCGGACTGCCCTTTCTTTCCCGCTAAATCAGGCGAATTTGCAACTCCACACTGGGACCTTGAGCCCACATCCTACTCACTGGGGCTATTCCTTTTTGGATCCACCTATCCAAAGAGCCCCACTTCTTGGTCAATTTGAGGGCCAATTTCTTCTTCCTAGCTGGTGCTCCGATCTGCTTGGGACACTCTTGTCCCCTGAAATGCCATACCTTTCACCATCCACCATCACTTTTCATGCCACTATCACGATCACTTCACTTTTCACTTCACCACCCACCATCCACCCACCCAACCACCCTGCTGTATACCCTACACCTCAGCTTTCGTTACTCGATTTTTCATCCTTTCTCTACCTTTCCCTGCATGCATATGAGGACATAGCATTGTTTGGTATGGGGTGGTAGATAGGCATCCATAGGATCTAGGTATTTTATGGTATCAAGCAGTTTCCACCTATTTATAGATGTGAAAGAAAAAGAAAAAGGAAAAAAAAAAAAATATATATATATATATATATCAATGGTGTTTAGTAATGATCTGAAAGCTGAAACAAAAATACAATAAGTGTTTATGGGTATTCAACCTCTGTTTTGAAGACTTACCAGGCCACAGAAGCTTGATTCCCTCAGGCTCGGCTTAATTCACCTGAGCATTAACAAAATAGATTGGAATCTCTCCTAACTAAGGATGTATTCTTGTACCTGAGACACCAGTACAGGATCTGTTGGTTTGCTTTTACTTGAGAGCTTAAGTAAACTTGGTTCACACTAGACATATTAGGAAAGACCAGGTGAACATAAGATCCAACCCTAGTGTTCATTAGGGAAGGTAGAGTCCTTACCTTTGCTCACAGGTTGACTTTTTATCCCAGGTTTTAGTCTTTTGTTTAGGAGAAACTCTTTCTACCAAAAAGAAACTCTCCCACCAAAAAGAAAAGTGTGCTCCTTCAAATAAAGTTGTAAGAGATATATTGACACGTGTTTCAAAAAAAAAAAAGATGCAAATAAGTCAGTATATCTCACAAATATCTGTAAAATCTTCCTGCGAAAAGTTCTATTTTCCTTAAGCCACAAATGTCAGAAAATGGGAGTTGAGTTTTCCATCATCTTCTTAAGGGTCAATCCGAAAACACTAGCCGAAACTGGGACCAACCTTTACTTAAAAATTCGTGAAACCGTAGGCTTGAGTCTTAATGTTCATCTGGTCAGTCTTGATCCGTCACTATGCACAAGCCATAATCTCTTGAGCTCTCGAGTACGGCAAAAACCTCCTGGATCCTGGAAATCGTACTTAAGGTTAAAATATCAAGAGTCCTGGTTAGTCGAGAAATGATCTATGTCATGTGAGACTTATAGTACTGATAGTCTTCTCTACAATTAGTTCTCACAATATCCAACAATAAAGACACCTATATCGGCTCAGAAGAAAATCTTCTGCTTAAGATCATTTCTAAATACAGTTTTGCTAGGGACTAGCAAAAGATAGGCATGGGGGTATGATTGCACCGCAAAAATACTCCTGCAATTATGCCATCTTGTGCTATTTTCTAGCATTACCAATGCATATTAGGTCTCCATAGTTGCATTGTAAAAATACATGCATGCATGCATTTAATTGAGAAGGGAGGAGAATGAAATAAAATGGCCTCGCGATTACATTTTTGCTCAAGTGCATCTTTGCAAAATCCACCATCTTTTTACTTTTTCCACTTGATTTTGAAATGCCTCCCATGGCTGCAACTTCTTCTCCTTGTGCCATTCCCTGCTTTCCATCCCTCTCCCTGCCAGCCCTTCCCTACGGCTGCCACTCCCTGCCGAGGCCATGCATGAGCCATGCACAGCCAGGGCATGGCCATGCATGGCTTTCATCTTCTCTTTAAGGCCACGGCTTCTCCTTCAGAAGGCAGCCTGGTCCTTCCACGAAAGAAGACCCAACACAGCAGCTCTCCAGGCCCCCATCCTCTCCACCCTCTCCCTCCATACACCGGCCCTCCTCCTCCGAGTAGGCGCCCAATCAGCAGGAACCCTCACTATGGTGCACACGACGACAGTGAGACCACCACCGCCCAGCTCTTCAAAGTGCAGTTGGGTGTGGTGGCTCTTTTCTTATTTTGTTTATGTTTCCAGCACCTTCAGCCATGGCTGTAAGCTTCAAGGTCTGAAGCTCGAATCTCGGCGGTAGCAGCAGCGGTTAGGTAGCAACAGCAGCAGCCCTAGCCCCTTCCACACGCGCCTGCAGGTGCCCTCTCCCCCCGCAAGCGCCTGCAGGCCTCCCCACCTCCTGCTTTCTCTGCCCAGTCATACTTTCTTCCGCCCGCAACCCGACCTCTATGCGCCTCTGCAGCGGCCAGCCAAGCACCCCAGCAGCACCCGCAGACCTCCGCGCACACTGTTGCACCCCTTCGCTCGTGACCCAACCCCCCTCTGCGCGCTCTGTCGCAAGGTCACGCTCGCAAGCCAGCAACCGAAGCCACTCCATCGCGCGCGCTGAGCCGTCCTCACTCACACAACTGCTTGTACCCGGTCGCGCAGCACGGCCTTCCACTGTAGCCACTATTCACGCGAGCCTGCGCGACACTGTGGCTATAGTGGGGTGACTGGAAAGCTTCTCACTTATCCGGTCACCCAGCACTCTGCAACCGGCCCTCGCCCGTGCGCGCGCCCGCTCGCGCATCTGCCAGCCCTCTCCCAGTGACTACCTTCGCCTACTTCCTTCACCGCGTGCACCTGCGAGCGCCAGCACCCGCTCTAGCCTTCACGTAGTACGGTGCACTGCATGTCCTCTTTTCATCCCTCGCCCTCCAGAGCGCATGTCCCCACGCGCATATGCACCTGCGCGTGCGCTTGAGGACCTTCAGACGATGCATTGGGCTCGCGGACGCCTTATCCGCCTCTTCTCCAGCAGCGTGGCTGCTCTCTCTCCCGCTCTCTCTCTCTCTCTCACAACACTCTCTTCACCGACGCTCACACACATACACTCACACTTCCACACACACACACGCACCTATGTACTACTATATACACATATATATACATATATATATATATACTTATATTTATACATATAGTAGTACCTATATACTTATGTATTAGTATACATACATACATATATATATATACATATATACATATACTTATATACATATACATATATATATATCTATATCTATATATATATATTAGTATTTATATCGCTAAGTATTAGTATTCATATATATATATACATATAGCTTTATACTTATATACATATATATACATATATACATATACTTCTATACATATACATATATATATATACCTATATCTATATATATTGTAGTATTAGTATACTCATATATATATATATACATATATCTATATACTTATATATATATATACATATATTTTTTCATATATACATATACTTATATACTTATATATATACATATGTATGTATTTATAAATATATCTACACATATATTAGTACTTATATAACTATGTATTAGTCTATATACCTTCGTATACATATATATATCTATATACTTATATATATATATAGATATACACATATATATACATATATATAAATATAAGTATATCTATATATACACTATTACCTATATAACTAAGTATAGATACATATATATATATATAGACACATATATACACACCTACTTATATATACATACATATATACATATATTACTATATACTTATACATACATATATAGCTCTATATAGTTATATATACATACACATGCCTATATATATATACATATACATATATATATAACTACATATATATATACCTATATATTTTTAACCAAATATGTATATAGATATATTTGCATACATATATGTATACATATTTTCACATTATTTACCATACGTGGTATCGCGGGAATATCTGCACCAGTTGCTGATATTCCCCGATACACGCATACAAAAAGCGTGTTCACATTCATCTTCCACCATCTATCCTACACCTTACACGTGGCACCTCATCCTGTTGGTTGCGTCTTTTTAGACGACGGCCGACTCGACACTGTGCTACACTCCATCTCCGCCTCCACCCCCGCCCCTTATATACATAATATATACCTATACATATATAGACTGTATTTACTTTATTTCTGTTTCACTTTCCTGTTAGTAAAAGGATAAAAAATATATATAAAAGAGAAAAGATAATCTTTGACTTGCAGGTACTCCATCTTTCGAATAGCAAGACTCGTTTTGGAACTCTGTTTTTGCTCAAAGCCAAGAACCCAATTTTGAGGGTGTGCCTCAAGAACAAAGATTACCAGAAAAAAATCTAAATAAGAAAAAACACCAAAAACACAATAAACGAACGGAAGAGACTCATTGCAGGAAAGGTGTAGAAACTCGACTTGTAACCCCACTTCCCTAAGTTTGACCATGTGCCTAAAAGTGACCAAGATAAAATCAGGTAGGCCAGGTAAAAAAAAAAAATTCTAAAGAGATGGTAAGGTCCGATTTAGGTTAACCACTATACACACTTCAACGATAAAATCACCATATTAACAACCTATTTGGGTCCAACACCAGTACTCAAGTATTAACCAAGATACGGAGCTTACCAACTCTTGCCTCGGTCCTTCACGAAGGTTTTTAAGGCCTACAGGAACTATCCTAAGGTTCATTGGAATCTGCAGTTAAAGCACCCTTGCTTGAGACATATTTTAGCCTTAGTTCAGTTACAGTGCATTTTTTGTAAGAGAGAGATAGGGGATTTATTTGTTTGGAGAGTTTTCTCTCTCTTTTCTTTTTATTTATAGCATCATATTGGCTTCTCAACACGGTCTGTATCGGATTCCTCATCCCCATCATCAATCCTCAATGGTCCCTGGCAATCGATGCTTCACGATAGCACCACCCATGGCAACCCCCAGAACCCTGGTTTTTGAGATTTCGAGATAATCCCACCCATGGCATTCTGTAGCTAAATCCAGACCCTAACAATCCACATTTCGTGATAATGCCACCCATGGCATCCTAACCAACAGGGTGCTTACATGCCCCTTGTAAGATATGTAAATATACTACAGGACAAGCACCGAGGAGACGATGTGTTGTTACGCATCTTCGAGGGGAATTACCTGCCTCTCCATACCGAGAACTCGTCCAAATCAACTTGTGTTGATCAGCTGCTCCTAATCTAGGCAACTTCTTTTAAGAACATTTAAACACTTTTGCGTGATTTTGATAGTTATGCATACCGAACCAGACTGTGTATGGATTGGGGTGTTTAGGTTATCGAATCTCGCAGACCAGAGTTCAGTTAACAAGGTCAAATACTCCCTAAGGCTCAGACTTAATACTTAAACTTTGCATTTTCCCCAACCTCTTGAGGATTATCCAGATATTAGAGGATACTTAAATTTTTAAGCCTAAGATTCTAGCCCAAAAGGCCTAAGAACAACGTTCCTACTAATCTCTTTTGTGTCTCATTAGCACTTTTTCCTATATTTTTCTCTTTTCCTTGATGTGGTCTACAAGTTCGGTTAATCCCTTAATCTCTTACAAATGACTATCTCTTTTATCTTTTCCATTTTGTACTCCCTTTGACTTTTTGCTCTATCCCTCATGTTTATATGGCCTCAAAGTTTTCTTCCCTCCACCAATTTTTTTGTTCTCTTTTCACAATTTCCTATTTTTTTGCTATTTTGGCATATGTGATTGTTTTGTGAGTCCTTCTGACTTTTCTTGATTTTTGTATGTTTGCACTTTACCACCCCCTATGCCTAAGTGTTCCAATGTCCTCATTATAAACGGAGGGTGTGAAATAGTGTTGGGTCCAGGGATTTAGAACAGGATTTATCGGATGGGTGAATGGGTCAGGAATGAGTGATTGCGGATGATTTCAAGCTCTGGCAAGTGTACCAGAGGTGGGATCAACTGTTCTAAGACTGAACTCAAGGTGCAATAGACGTGATGTACAGATGGATAATCGGACAGATCTTAGATTTTTGGAATGATGGGTTGCCTCCCGTTAAGCACTAAATTCAACACCTTCAATCAAACGGGAAATGGTATGGAGAGGGAGTGGTCAAATTAGCGGAGTTTTGTAGAACAAGCACCTTGATAAAGAGCCTGGTTGGTCCAACCAGGTGCTTGTTTAGATTAATAGGCTAATGATGCAGCCCAAACCCAATCAATCTGGTAGTTTGATAAATGTAGATCAAGAGATGTGGAACCCACCATATGCTATGGAGCTCGGAAGGATGTGGAAGTGTGAATTCAAGGTTTGGATGAGTCGAATCAGCCTGGTCAGAGTAGGGATCGGTAAAATAATCAGTGATTGATATGGAAGCCCTACAGGGGTGATCAGAGAATGATGGAGCATGGTCTACAGTCTAATCATTGTCTGAAACATGGTGTAGATGTGGAGTTGAATCATCTTCGATCGGCTTAGTAAGCAAGGAATTAGAATAGAAATTGAGTCCAGTTGTGGGTCGGGGTTGAAAACAGGTTTGGATAGGTTCTGTATATGTGGAAGAGGTGCCTTCAATAAGAATTGTGTATGAGGGCTCTTCTAGAAAGGAGTTACAGGTGGTTTCATTTAGAGAGTTCTCATAGTAGCTTTCAAATTCAAAAGTGAATGCCTGAAGAGTGTCTATAGGATGAGGGAAATCTGAGTCGAGAAAAGATTCAAACTCTGGGTTGTAGTCACTCTCAGCATTTACTGGTTTTGATTCCTGAGGATCGAAAAGAAATGATTCCATTTCATTGGATCCTGAACTTAAATCAATGATCTCAGGAGCTGGGACCTCAGAATCGGAGTTAGCGAATGAATCATGTGAGATGAGGTCGTAGATTGGCTTGTTCTATTCAGGAAGCAGAGGGTCTCCAAAATCATGGTATGATTCAAAATTGTCGAAGATATTACGAAAATGAAGTTCTGAATGAGATTCGAGATCATGGGTTCCACTACTAAGTAAATCACATGATGTTGACTTAGCATCCTAACTTAGGTATAGCCTATATGTAAATTTTGTGCTAAAAAAGGTGTCCTTATTTTGTCTAGGCTCAAGTTCTAGGCTTATATTAAGGACCCAATCAAAACCCCACTCGTCCAATTCCTCAGTTTCTATATCGTAAATTGGCATGACTTTCGAAAAATCGATCTGAATCTCTGAGGGTGCTGGAGAGGGATATTCATCAAATAAAGGCCTAGAATCATACTCTTCATTGAAACTTTTATCTGTGTCATATAGGGCCTCATAATCTTCCTAATAAGTTTCAGATCTAGATTCTAGGCTCAGGATGTGGGTTGAATCACTAGAATCTAGGTTAAAGTTATTGTCAAGGATCACCTTATCAGAATAAGGGGCGGGATTGACACCCTCGAGATGTTTAGTTCTAATCTCATCATTGCAGAAGTCTCAGAATTCTATGCTTGGTGATCTAGTTTCTAGGGTTGGCTCCAAATCGTGTTCTCTTGCAATTGGGACTTCCCACCCTAATTAAAGATTAGGCATGTTGTATTCCATCTAGGTTGGGAATCCATAACAACTTTGTGCCTCAAACTCGGAGTATGGGAAATCGGATTGATCCAAAATACTATTCCAAGATGGTTCATCAGTTCTTTGGGTTGTGTACAGGTATTTCTAATCGATAACTTATTTCAATAATCTCATCATCTCTTCCTGTTTTTCAAGATCATCTTGGTGTTGTTCCCAAATTGTGAGATTTGTCATGCAATGAAGGTATTCAAAGTTATGTAATTTTCTTATCTCAATGTATCCTATTATGAGAATGTCTCGAGTTATTCCTTTTGTGACTTCTGTCAATAACACTTGGGCACAGTTTATGATGAAAGTTGTTGTTGCTAGTACACTAACCTGAATCTCTTCTACTAGTGTTAAGGTTTTGTATTCAATTTCATAGAATTCAAGGGCATCCTCAATCATCCTATTTCTCATGGACTTTGTGATTCAGGTTTCTTGAATGGTAATCCTAGGTAACCAGGCTGCATATTTGGATCAGATGGTGGAATCAAGATGTAGAATCAGAATTTAGATCTTAGACTTAAGTGTTCGGAATAGAGACTCCTCCTGAAAATCTGTGTGTGCTCTAAAGAGAAGGGATGAGAAACTGGATGTGTTTTTGACTCAATCAAGGCTCCTAAAGATGTTTGGATGAGTATGGAGGTTCGAGGCGGATGATACCCCTGGATTGGAAAGTTGTCCACCTGAGAATTACGAGGGCAACTAGCGAGGGAGAGTCCCACAAAGACCCCTACACGGTAGAGCGTCCCCACGGGCTGCAGGGTTTCCCCTACCCGACCTCTCTTGTCACTGAGATTCCAGGTAGACCAGAATAGGGACCTTGACCTCTTAAGTTTATCAGTTTGTCCTAGTTTGTGCCTTTGATTTCGCTTGAATTAGCAGTTATTTGGACTTGTGGCCTAATTTGGAGGTTGGTTGGCCTATAATGTAGTCCAACTTCACTTGATCTGCCCTAAAGATGGCAGAATGATTCTAGGTCAAGACCTAGAAATCACCCTGATTTGACTCCCAGGTTATTAGGTCCAAGCCTTTTAAGGTTCAAGTGATTTTAGAGCTTTATTTTAGGGTTTGACTTGATTCGATCCTTTCAATCGAGGGCTTCGGTAGCACACAGATGTGGCTGGGTTTGTTTCCTTTTATGCAAGCACGTGTGAACTAGCACTCCAAAACCCTACTGTAGAAGCCCAAATTTGGTTCTATTTCCAATCCTCTTTGGTTTTCATAGAAGTTTTCTTTGGACTTCAAACAAGAAGTGTGTAGTCCATGGAGATTTAGAAATTATGAGTGATCCCTAATAGGCATAGGAATTTTTGGGTTCAATCTCAAGAAATAGCTTCAAATTCAATAAGATTTGAAAAACTTTTGCAAATCAGGAAACTAGCCTTTTTAAATAATAATTACTACAAAAAGAATAAGGCAGTTGATTCCCAAATGATTGCTTCCTTTTTGTCTTCCCATGATTAGGAGATGGATTAGGGAAGAAGAGAGAATCTACCTTCCTTGGAGTGGTTGATTTGCGTAGGAGATCTCGTTGTCGAATACCTTGCAAAAATCACAATAAAAGAAATAGGGAATTTAGTGCTCAATTATAATCAAAATAATGCCGTGACTAGTGATGAATTGCGCGTTGCTCCCCAACAAGGATGCCAAAATGTTTGTTGAAAGCGAAATCAGGTTTAAAATAAATGCGTCATAGTATAGTTGAAATCACTTTGAAAACAAATAAATTTTATTACTCAAAGTTTTAAGTCGAAGGTCGAACATAGGGAGCAAATGGAATTCATGCACGAATCTCAAGAATAGAGGCAATTTGAACACTTAAAACTACTCAAAATATAATTCAGAATGTTAAGCATGAGGTTATGAATAATAAAATGTAGCTAGAAAACATATAGAAGAGAAATTGGGAAGAATTGGATGTCTGATTGTAGAATCAGATGTCATAAAATGTGTTTGATTTTTCCTTCTTCTTTTGCTTCTTCTTTCTTCTTTCTTTCTGCCTTGGCTTTCCCTTCTTTCTTCTCTGCCTCTTCTCCTTCCTTCTTTCTTCTCTAACTTCTCCTTCAACTTCTTTCTTCGATTCCTTCTAGCCGTGGACTTTGTCTTCTTCTCCATGCTCTGGCCTTCAGCTCTTCTTCTTCCTTCTTTAGCTTCTCCGCAACTGTTCCTTCTCCTTCCTTAGCTTTTTCCTTATCTTCCTCTGCGGCTTCTTCTCCTTAGCTTCTCCTTCCTTTCTTAGCTTCTCCTTCGACTTCTTTCTTCTTCCTTTCCCTGCAAGAGGAAAACCTTCCCCTATCCTCCCTTGCAAACTCTCTCTTTTCTCTCTTAGGCTCGCTCTTCCAGAGCCGTCTCGGGTAAACGGGTCGGGTTAGCACGCCTAGGACTAGGCCCACCGGCATGGGTGGTGGACGAGGAGTGCACGGGTAATCAAGTCAAAGCCAGATCCACAGGGGAGTGTGTCGCGGATGAGGCTTTCATGGGATGAGTGGGACCTCACCCTGTGTTAGGAGGCCATAAGCCCCTGACACTTTTACAATTTATGCTGCACCTTTTGCTCTAAAACGGTCGAGGTGGGAGTAAATGTTCCACCTGTTTCTCACGTGCACCCACAGGGGTCACGATCAATTGCTGAAGCAGCAGAGCCCTCTAAAGCCAATCACCTGGCTAAAAGTGTGCGTGAGACAAATCCATGTCGCTTGGGACCTGGATGCCTAAAGCCTAGCACCTGGAGTGAAGGTCATGATCTTCTTCAAGCCTACTCTAATGGCGGACGATGTCCAAACTTGCACTCAAGTAAAATGGCCATACGGCCTCGCTAAATCACATAGGGGGCTTTGCCGTGGCACGGTGAAGGTGTCTTGGTGGTTGGCATGTCGCGGGGTGGCCTGGGCGTGCATGCCTAGGTCACCCTATGGCCGTCGAGTTGGGCTTGTTCGAGGGGAATGTGTGGAGCGTGTAGTGGTCAATGGAAAGGGTGAAAGTGATCAGTGAGTCATGGTGGAGTTTTTGAGGTGTTCGGCAAGGTGGATGGCTCTGTGGAATGACGGGGGCACCTCGCCATTGGTCTGTCGGAGGTGGAGAAGATGGTGGTGGTCTGCGAGAGTCGAGGGAAATTTTGGGAAATAATGTGGGGGAAACAGGAAGAGGAGAGAAGGGAGAAATACCTATCCTAGTCTAAATTTGAAAGGAGATAGGATGGCGGTCAGCTTACGTCTGCCGCCTTCGGAGACGAAGATCCCAGTTGGAGGGGGACGACGATGACGAGAGGGTAATTGGTGCGTGCGCAAGTGTGGTGCGACATGGATGACTGAGGCAGGGGCAACTTTGCCACTAGTATTGTGGTAGAGCGACGAGAGGGGGAGATATAGGTCGTTGGATCTCGCTGGGTTTTTGGCCGAAGGAGAAAAGAAGAAATTGGGGGGTTATCTCCGGCCAAACCAAGCTAGGGATGAATGGGAGGACCTAGGGACATTTTATTGTCGCAGGCAGAAGGCCTTGTGCTTGGAAGGAAAGCTTCCAAGCATGGGAACCTCGTTGGGCTTGGAAGGTCGACAGATATCCAAATCTCTCTTGCATTTGCATGAGAGATTAGGTGGAAATCAGAGCTTGGGAATGGGTTCATACGAACGGGAATTCCTCAGAGAATCTTCCTTCCAAATTTGAGAGGGATTCTCTGGGGAATCAAGGAAATATCCCCCTTGAATCCTTGCTGGAGTAGGATTCCTTGAGGGACCTAATTGCAAAGAATGGCGAGGAAGCTAGGGGGTGTCTGCAAGGGTTTTCAAAAGTTAGGGGTATAAATGTAATTTGCTAGGACTATTTTGCAAAGTAGGTCAAGGTGAACTCCCCTTAGGTCAAAATTTTGGTATAAACCTATTTTGAACCTAAGAATCCAATGGTGAAGTTAGATTTTAGGTTTGATCACGTTTGTCTGAGAATTTTACATAAAAACCCAATTTAGGGCAAATATTTGACTATGACCCTTATTTAAGTCAAAATAGGTTCCAAAGGCCACATTGAATGTTATAAACCCTAGAGGATATTTTTACATGAATTTTAGATGGTTTGGTTGAATTTTATGTAGGCCAGAACCTTACTAAAGTAAGTGGGTCTGATTCAGGGTTATGAGAAGTCATTTAATTCCTAGATTTCACATTAACACTTTTCTATTTGAACCAACCCACCTTTTATCTTGTTAAGACCATTTGAGCTATATTTAGCCTTAAGAAATCCTGTTGTTGCACTACAATGGCAAAATTACAGTTTTACCCTTTATTTCTTACTTTTCTCTCGGACTGATTATTCCTTGAGTTAGGCTCTTCATTTGGTTATGTATGAGCTTTTGTTCTCTTTTCTAGGTCAAAATGAGCTTGTTAGGGCTCATGATGGTGTTCCCATCAAGCCCCGTTGCTCAATCACACCCTAAAGAGCAGAATTATGATATTCTTGAGATCATTGTGCCCAAGTCAATCCTGATTTTGCCACAACTGTTGGACTTGGATGTTTTTAATGGGGTGTACAATGATTTGGAGGTCCCAAAAGCATTGATTTTGGAGGATAGAAATGTGGAAATGAAAATCTAGGAGGCTAATTCTAAGGGAAGCGCAATTTTGGATCTAAGGGTTCCTGTTGACCTGAAGTCACCTCCTTCCTACCATGACCCTTACTATATCTTCGACGTGCAACCCAAGCTCGAAATAATTGGCTATCTTCCTGAGTTGAACTCTAAGTGGATGCCCGAGATTTGTGAATCAGATCTAACCATTGTCTGCCACTTTAGTCTTGAGTTGCAGACCACCAAACTGTAGACCTAAGCTCGCAAGCACAATAATGACATGTTCTAGGTGATTTTCATCCTGAACTTGAGAACCACTCGACCTTGAGGCATAGGTCTCAACAAGTGGAAGTTGAATGAATTTTATGAAAATAATGTTGTTATTTGTAGTATGGTTGCTGGAAACCCTTGATGAAAAAAATTTCTAAAATAAAGAGACTTTGAGTCCCGATCATTCGTCTCTGGGAGGTGTTCTAGAAATGATTTCAATCTCCTTCGCCTTACTCGGTTCGAATTGCATGCCGATTTCTAATGTTCGGATCACTATTTTGTCATCTTCATGATTAACTCTTATCATGTGCACATTCGTTAAATAAATGACGAAAGTGAATGTGTGGGTTTCCATATGCACGATTCTAGTTATATGATGGCAGTTTATAGAAAACACATTAATGGTTAGATCCTTGATATTTTCAGGCACCGAAATGATTACATCCGGAAAGATTATATAATGAGTGTACGAAACTTTAATTACACAATATATACATATATATTAAATATTGCAAGCAAGCTCAAGGTAATTTTCAGCAAAATAGATATATATATATGATTTTCCATTGATTGCATGGTGTAGGTTACAGCACAAGGCTAGAGGAAAGCTTGTACAAGAATGCTTGAAAATATACTACTGGCTAGTAGAAAAGTAGTGCAAACATGAATCTATGGGGGGATTACGCATACATCGTTGAGGGAGAAATATGGAGCTACAATACTAAGCATTAAATAAAGTAAGTAAAAATATGAAGAACTATGATGTACTTATCTAGTAGAAGGAAGGGCATTCAGAGGTTGTCTCTGATGGCCTTTGTGTGAAGGTAGGGAGAGAATGAGGGGCAACCAGTGGGAGTTAGGCCAGCCCTTAGAGATGTAAGGAGGAGGTAATCCAAGCTCTTACTGTGGAGGTCCAGATGGCCATGGTGGGAGCTCGTGGAGGTGGTGGTGTAAAGGTGGAGCTATGCTAATGGAAGGTGGACTAATGGAGCCATGCTTGAATTGCTGCAAATGGCCACCCCTTTAGTCTTTTTATAAACCTAAGGGAGACTATCTAGAGAAGTGTGGAAATCCCTAGAGAGAGCTCCAACTGTGGCCATCCAAGGGCCTTGGAGGTGGTTTTTAGGTCCACAATTTGTTGCTCTAAAAATTGAATGGCTCTTGGTTACTAATTTTAGCAACCAAGAGTGGTGCCACCTTGAAGAGAGTTCTAGAGAACTCTAGGTGGTGTGGGAGTGTGTGAATGGGTATGTGTGTGTGTGTGTGTGTGTGGGTGTGACCTAGGTGGCTAAGTGGTCTAGGTTAGGTCTTATGGTGTTTGGTTTAGGGTAGGTCTCAATTTAGTGTCGCAAACCCTAACTTGCTTGGGAGAAGGTGCAATTAAACTAGACATAAGTTTAACTGAGTGAGCATGAACCTAATTGAGAGTGCAATAACTCAATTAAGTTGGTCTTAGGTCAATTGGACTCTCACTAAGTCCAATTGGACTTGTGTGGGTTGAGATCTGAGCTCAATTGAACTCTATCACTCCAATTGACTAGGTAATGGTAATTGACTATGATCAAAGTCAATTGTGCTTGAACCTAATTAGGTTCTTACGAAGGTCTAGAGGTGGTGTACTAGGGTTAGGATACGTTAATTTAGGTTCCCAACGGGTTGGAATTGGGCTTACGGACCTAGGAACTCAAGATCTGTGCTTGAATTCCAAAATAGGAACTGAAGAGTAGTTCCTGACGTCTAATAAGAGTGTCAGACGACTTATGCTAAAAAATAAAAAGTGTAGATCTCTTGTCTAGACGTCCAATTTGAGTCAGGA
The DNA here is from genome assembly GCA_037157565.1 of Thalassia testudinum. Classification (NCBI taxonomy): domain Eukaryota; kingdom Viridiplantae; phylum Streptophyta; class Magnoliopsida; order Alismatales; family Hydrocharitaceae; genus Thalassia; species Thalassia testudinum. The sequence continues at coordinate 65,865,069 of JAZHRO010000014.1, forward strand.
GGGAATCAGGGTTCTATGTTGGGTATTCTGCAGAAATTGGATGACTGACCAAGTGTCTAGACATCCAATAACACTGTAGACTTGCATTTATGGTGTGTGGGTTGTGGCTAAGGGTCCTGGATGTCCAATAACCTATCTAGACATCCAGATAAGGGTTGTTTTGAGGCTTCATAGGCTATAGTGGCCCAATTTAAGGGTGGCTAAGGCTTGGGAAGGCTTCTAGGGCTATCTTAGGCCTAGGATTGAACCTAAGTTCTTCATAATTTAACTGCTTTACTCTACCCAATCAAATAGCATACCTCAACCCTTTACATTATTTCTCTACTACATTTTATTCTAATCTTCCACTCCAGCTCTGATGTAGCACTAGCTTCAAGTCTAGTTCCAAATCCAGCTTCAGATCCTACTCTTGAGCTTCTTATTACATGCAATTCACATAATGCACTTAATTAGTATATTATGTCATTATTTCATGCATAGCTAAAGGAAAGTTGCAAGGATACAAATAATGCTTATGCATGCATTAATTACACTAGCTTATTCGAAGTTCTAGCCTAGTTTGTGTCAATTAATACAAATGATTGCTGTAAAATCAAGTCTGCATCACAATCTAGTCCACATCTGTGGACATCTTTTTGCAGGTCCCAAAATCAATCTTCCTACTCTAATTTTGACCTGCACTTCTTAACTTTTAATCTCTTCTTTACTTGTGAACCGTGCCTAGCTGAAGGCAATAAATTTACCATGTGTGTATATTCTCCACGTTCTCTATGGAGCTGATTGGATTTTAAAGAAATTCAGGTGATATTCTATTTACTCAGCCCTTTTCTTGCCTCTATTTTTACAATGAGGATAGTGCATCATTTAGGCATGGGGGGGTGGATCCCTAATCATGAAATTATTTCGTTAGCTCTATAGAATTTCTTTTATTTTCTTTTAAAAAAATGAAAATTCAAAACGACAAAAAAAAAAAGAAAATAGAATTAGGAGAAGAGAACTTAGGCATTTAGAAGTTAACTTTAGGAAGAAATACTTTAGGACCAAAACACTTTGACTCTTCAGGTCATCGGGCATAATTTGCTTGGGCGTCCACTAGAATGTGGACTTACTCTTGAGTCCTCACCAAGTAATTTTACTTTAATTTGTTGAACAAATTGGGGTGATAAGTACACGACTTATCAACCCGCCCTCTAATTTGTGGGGACTTTAAGTCTAAGCATCTACACACTATTTGCACTAACTCACTTGCCGATTGTTTTTATGGAAATTAGGTAGCTAATGAATTGTCTAGGGTGGTATGGCTACAAGTTGTCCGTGGTAACAGCTCATCGGTTGATTGTCCAGAGCCCAGGCACATGACCATTCTCTTCCTACTGCCTTTAGGTAAATCTAGATTAGGGAAGCCACCTACTTAAAAAAAAGATAAAGAAAAAGAAATACTAAAAAATAAAAAGAAAAAAGGTTAAAAAAGAAGAAAAGGACAAAATAAATAAATAAATAAAGGCACACTTAGCTGTGTGAGTATGATTGGCAAGTGGTCGGTGGTAACAGCTTGTCGGCCGGTTGTCCAGAGCCCAGCTCAAAAAAAATGGATAAATAATTCATAAACACTTAGGAAGAAGCAGAGAAGTAGAATAAGCTGGGGAGATATACACTGACTTCGCCCTTGTGTTGACCCCATAAAAAATAAAATGTAGGGATAAGGCTACCGATCGGAAAGATAAACCTTTAGGTAGAAATTCTTATGGTCACATAAGGTCATAGAAACCTGATGTCTATTTTAATGGTCTCTTAGTGAGTCTATCACCCTTTCACATGATGGTTAGAACTAAAAGTCTTTTTCGAGTCTTCGGCGAGTATGGTAGCTGTAAAAAGTTATCCCAAAGCTCTCAAACCCCAAAACTCAAAAACAAAAAATAAGAAAAAGAAAAAAAATGTTTCTTCCCTTTTCAAATAAGGTGAGCACTTGGGCCGTCTCCATTTTCTCAAGCACCCGAGCACTATTGAGTCTTCACAGTTTAGGCCCTTAGTCAAAATTTCCTTTTCTTAATAAATGACTAATGCCTTAACCGATCGAGCCCTAATTCTACTTTTATACATAGCATGTAGTTTAATTTTTCCAGGGACTAGCAAAAGATAGGCATGGGGGTATGATGTAGAGACATCCATTTAGGTTTAAATGCCTATTTATGCATGTTCCTAGGCTTAGATTTGCATTTCATATTATAAATATTGCACAGCATGCATCATTCTGCATTTAGAGTAGTTTATGTATATTTTAGGTTAATTGTGTCCATTTTATGGCTAGGAAGGAAGGAGATTTATTTTGGGGCCTCAGATTGATGATCTGACAGTACGGATCTTATTAGGACAACGATCGGAGTCCAACGACTCTGAAATCATCTTGATCAGAGTCCCGTAGCACCATATGTAGTCTGAGGAAGATCAACAGTCAAGGGACTAGGTGACGTAATTCGGAGCTTCAAATGCCAAATTCAGTTGCACGGATGGATCTGGATTGACGATCGTATCCCAATGACATGAAAATCAACCGAATCCGACATTCGTGGCACCACCTACAAAGAAAAGAAAATGGAATGCCATTATGGCGCCACGTGTCACCACCATAGCTGCCCAAACTCGTCCAAGCCTCCCCGCTCCATCTCGCAAGCATATCATTACGCGATCCTAGCCATTGGATCTCAATCCAATGGGTGAGAATCACCATAGGATGCTTCTCTACTACAAAGAAGAACACGGGGAAAAAATCCTGATCGTTGGATCAAGATCCAACTGTCTGGTGGGGGTGTGCACGCTTTCATCTTCTCAACAATCCACGCCGATAGCGTGTTGGGTAGTGCTCTCACCCACGATGCAAGGTCTACCATTTGAACCCCACCGCAACGCTTGATCTTGTGGAGCGTGGGATAAATCGAATTGCGTCTGTTGGTTGATCATCAAGCTGCGGAGAGTGCGGCAACGTGGTGAGATTAGATTCGCATGCTACGCACACGCTCTAGATCATGCAATAACTCACGCATGCTCACAAGCGCGTGATCCGTGGTGCTAGTCCTCAAACAATCTCAGCCTTTCATCGCTCATCCAACATCCATGATCCTCTCGCTCGCACCATTCAAACCTTTAGTGTGCACTCAGCACGATTTCAAGCGCAAGCTCCGCACAATCGTTAGCCATCAGATGGTCGTCAACGCTTCCACCTCACAGTAGCTGTGCGTGTGGAGGATGGGCATGCATGAGCGCTAGCTAGCCCTTTAGCGACATTTGGGGATGTAGTTGGTGTGGATCTTCAGCGATGCATTTGATGTCGTTACAACCCTCTACAAGAATTTCTTCCTCTTCCGTCCACTATAGAAGGACCCATACACCTCCAATCTTCACCATTTCTTCCTTTCTTCCCCTCACCACATCCAAGGCTCTAAAGAGAGCATGTCCCAAGCCCGGGATGGTCCTCTAGAGTAGAAATCATACATTTTCCCACCTCTCATCACCATTTGTGGAGCAACCCATGGTCGTCCTCTCACCTCCTTCCGGAAGAAGATCCTCGTCGCGACGACGACCTACCCCATCCTCCTTCATCCATCGTCATTCTCCATTGTCCCATTCCTTACCTCCTTCTTCGGTGCACCGTCAGAGCGAGCCATTCTCCAAGCAATCGTCGAGGTAGAATCTTCTCACTTATCTCTATCTTTTTGCTTTTGTAGTGTAGTTTTCTCGCTTTCACATTTGTAGAAACATTTTACCATAAATATATGATTGTTCCTCTCTCTCTTTCTCTCTCTCTGTCTGCATTATTTTTGCAAGTAGATAAAGTTTTCAACGACCTGATATCTTGCCTGATAAAAATACAAAAAAATTATAAAAGATAAAAACAACAAAAACAAATAAAAGTGAATTGCAAATTTTTCAAACCAAACGTTTGCCTCCCTATGTTTGACCCGAGACTCACCTCAAGTTTTGGCTATAAAAACTATCTGATTGATAGATTTTCTTGTGAATCAAAATACGAAAATGGGTTTCGAAACTCAAAACCTTTGCATGATGAATCTTTGCTGCATCGAACACCCACTAGCATTAATTCACTTTTGTCTACATAATTTTCTTCCTACACATACCATATAGTCAGTCATAGGAAGGAGAGGAAAGAAGAAGATCAAGGAGGCTATCCCTTGCCCCCTTGGTGCCTTCTTCATCTTCCCTTCTTCCTTGGTCTAAGCCATGGGCAACAAGGAGGATCGCCAGGCAAGGAAGATGACCTAGGGTACACACCTACCATAGGAGGATCTTGTGGGTCGTACACGCCCACCCTTGGAGGGGACAATTGAGGTGGAGAGCATCCACCTTGGAAGAGCCAAGGCATGCCCCCCTTAGGGCTTGCCAAAGAGGAAGACACCAACTTGGAGTAGATTTTCAAGGAAGGAGAAGAAGGAGATCTTCTTTTCAAGCCAAGGAGTAGTTAGGCTTGGATTAAGAAGCCTCTCTTCTTCACCAATATATCAAGAGGATTTTCTTTTTACTCCTTTTGTATCTTGCAATTTAGAGTAGAAGCATTCCACTACATGTTTTTGTAAAGCATAATTCTATTTAATCAAAGTTGCCCTTTTCATTTTTGCTACATCCTTGCTAATCATTACTTCTAGCACTTTTCCACTTCCTTTCTCTAATTACCCTAGGCCTCCATTTGCCTAGGGTGACCTTAGGGAGAGGCTTTTTGTGTCACTTAGGTAGTGGCATTAGCATCTAGGTGCAATTGTTACTTGCGATCATTTGCGTAATCGCCTATTGTTTAAAAATTCCAAAGAAATCTTATATTCAAAAATATCAAAAAGAAAGTTGATTAGCTATTTTGCGAGTAAGAGATCTCAATTTGCAAAAATTTACCTCCTTGGACGACCCTAGATACTCCATTATCTCGGTTACAAATTTTAAAAGCGTTTATGAATTCACGTGTTACAATGATTTGAAAACCATAACTACAAATCACACCTATTTTTGCATCATTTTTTCGCATCGTTGCCAGGGAGGTATAGCCTTGCAATTAGAAATTCTCTTGCTTCATAAGTGGATCTCATCCCCTTGTCCCTTTTTCTCTCATGTGTCCAGGTGTTGCAGGAACAAAGCTGGATTTTTGGAACTTGAAGTACCTTTTCTTCCTGCAATGATTCAGGTTGGTAATCTCAAAGTTGTCACACTTATCTTAAAAAACTACCTAAAGAATATTAAACTTGGATTACAAGATCCTAAACATCTTAATTAACTAGAGTGGTAACATTTAAAACCCATTGATTGGTTGTTTTTATCATTTAACACCACTCCACTTTAAGTGTTGGTGTTTTGATTTTCAAGTCCAAGCTTCTATCCATACTTCAAAAATCAATTCGTGACACCACAGGCCTACTGAAATCATGAAATTTCACCCAAAGATTCCAAATCAAGTGAGGAATATCTGTTCCAAATTTCAAAGCAATTGGCCTTGTATATAATGTTTAAAAATTCATGGACTACAAGGGGGTCATCCTCTCTAATTTCTCTATTTTGCTACTATCCGTGAATTTTAGGAATTTTTGCATTCTTCAATTTCGGTGAAATTTAGCTTTCTAGAATCCTTATAAAATTCTACATGTCACATAAATTTACAAAAATTTTCTAAGGCCAGTGGTGGTTCTAAAAATTCCAAAATACCCATGGGTATCATTTCTGGACTTTGACATAGCACAAAAAAAAATCGTAAAAAAGTACCAAACAAATTCGTAAAATCGCAAAAAAAACTCTTTTCAAATCCTTGTTTGATTTTACATACAGTTGTGGTGTTTTCAGATTTTACATCCCAGTACTTAGAAAGAAAGACTAAAACAAACTCATTGGTAGTAAATTTCTGTATTAGGAACAATTGAATTAGGGTTTCTTTAAAATTTTTTGTCCCCAAATGTGAAGGAAATTTATCTTCACCAATACAACATGATTTCCCTCATTTTTTGTCATCTCAAATTTGTTTGAATATTTAAATAGAAAACCCAAAAACACACCAAGTTAAATCAAATCCTAAAGCCAAAAAACAAACAAAAAAATTGTGTGACAACTTTTTTGATATTGGAATCACTTCCAATCTTGCATACACTAAAAGAAATTGATATAACAGGCCATTACTCCAATCAACGCCCTTCACATTCCCGTGAACATTTTAGCACCCAAGCCTAACTCTAAAACAAGTAGTTACTTGACCACTTAAGGACTTCGCACACTTTAGGATTGATATCAAATATCTAAGGGTTATTAAGCGTTCCTAACTCCCTTCGACAATGTGGTGTTAGACTTAGAGGGAAGTCAAACGATGGGTGTGGGTTTACACAAGCCCTTGGTAATTTTCACAAGACATGCTTGGGCCCAATCCACCTCTTTAGCCTAGTCAGGTGATCACTGGGAAGCAGGTTCACTTTGTAATTTCTTATTGATTGGGTTCCCAAGTCTTAGGTTTGTAAGTAGTCAACCTTAAGAAAGACTAGGCTTGGTTGTTTGAATTGCACACTTTCTCTCATCTCCATCTCTTCTCCTTCCCACTCATTCTTCCATTTTATGCACAGGCGATGGTCCTAAACTTTGCACTTAGAGGGACCATTTGATTTTGCCCCCCATGACAAAGAGCACTTTTTCTGTCTTCTTCTTTTGAAAAAATAGAAAATCAACAAAATAGGTCCACTAGCCCATCCACTCCACCTATAATCCCACCTCTAATCCCACTACTAATCCCAATAATGACCCTTTCACCCAAAACCCCCCTACCTTTGACTTCCCACACTTGGAGCTTCTTAATATTGATATGCCTCAATCACAACAGCAAGTTCCCCTGCCTAATCTCTACTCCTTGATGGCTATGCAGATTGCTCAACTTCAAGGTAATCAATAATTGTTGACTTAGAATATCACAAAGTTAGCAAACGAAAGGCCAAACCCACCACCTCGCCAGTAGCCTATTGTTCCTCTAAAGGATTTCCGTGATCCTTCCTACTATGAGGAAAGACCTAGGGTGGTCACACCTGAGGGGTACTTCGAGATCAAATTGGCTATTCTGAATCTAATTAAGCATTTCCATGGCCTTCCTTGGGAAGACCCGTTCAGCCACCTTGAAGAACTGACTCTCCTTGCACAAATAAGTCGTTCTTGCAATGTGCAAGAAGACCTTTGGTTGATGCAGCTATTCCCATCATCTCTTAAAGATGAGGCCACTTATTGGTTCATAACCATTGGCTGACCTATAACAACATGGCCATAGCTCAAAAGGGCCTTCCTCAAGAAATCTTTCCCCACAAGTTTTACTAATTCCTTGCGAAGATCTATTACGACCTTTCAACAAAAACATCGCGAGACTTTTCATGATTCTTGGAAAAGATTCCAAGATCTCCTAAGAAGTTGCCTATACCACGAGATTCCCTTTTGGCAGCTCGTCTAGATCTTCTATCACGGATTAGAAGATCAAATTCGATGCTTCGTCGATGCCTCGTGTGGCGGGAACTTCTTAAATAATGATGCTGAGAGTGCCTATGACCTGTTTGAAGAAATGAGTGAAAACTCATTTAATCAAGCTTCCATAAACACCTTCGTAGAACTTCAAACTCATATTGCAGTGTCATGAAATAGGCAATCAATCTAACCCTATCACCCAAGATGATCTACAAATGATAACTCAAAAGCTTGACCAGATGCAAATAAATCAAAAGAAAATTGAGGAAAGACTTGCCACACCAACCTAAGCTCCACAAATTCCACATCTAACCCAACCTAACATTCCACGAAGAGAAAATTTGCACAATCTAAACACCACCCCTGTTGATTATCAAGAATATTATGAGGCTTTCTAAGATTTACTGGGGAATTACAATTATCCAAAACCTAACCCCACTGAAAATGCTTCTACACTTCAAGAGCAATTCAGAAATTCTTCCAGTTGGAAGAATTACTCAAACCACTCCTAAAACAATCCGGTTCCTCCCCAAACATCAAATCAATTTATCGGGTATGGGTTGAATCAATTTACTGATGAAAACCTTGTAGGAAATGCAGAGTAAGATGACATATGTAACCCGTGTTGTCAAAAATCTGAATAATCAGATTGGGGTTACTCCAACTCAAAGACCTGCAAGACATCTACCCTCCCAACCCATTCCTAACCCTAACCATCAGAGCAACCAGTATCTAGGCAGAATTCAAAACTACCATAATCAGCCTCCTATTAATCCTTCACCTCAGTAGCCTCCTAGGTTTCCACAACAACAGGCCCCCCCTCCTCCTCCAAATAATAATCCAACTACACATGTAGTTAGATTGAGGACGAAAACAACCACTAATCTCGGGCCTTCACAACAACTTTGTGAAATCCCCATTCCTGTGCAAATTGACTCTCAACTCTCACATTAGGAAGAAAAACAAATACAAAAATCTAAGGACATGACCCCTATCCCTTTTCCACAAGCTCTCCACCCCACCACTAATCAAGAAAAGAAATCTGAGCCCACAATTGAAGAACTCAAGGATTTATTTGGGCAACTTCAAATCAATATCCCCCTCCAAGATGCAATCAAATATATACCTGCCTATGCTAAACTTTTTAAGGAAATTTGTACTTCAAAAGGGTAGGCTAAAAATCTAGGACAGGAGCATCTTTCGGAGATAGTAAACTCTGTCATACAGAGCAAGCTGCCTTCTAAGATGAAAGATCCAGGCACACCTTTAATTTCAGTGATTATTGATGACACTACTTTCGATCACACCCTTCTTGATCTTGGTGACTCAGTTAATATCATTCCCATGATTTTATTTGAAGAATTTTAGATCGGTGAACTAAAACCTATCGAGGTTACCCTTCAATTAGCTAACCGATCTACAATCAAACCTCTTGGGATTGTCGAGGATGTCTTGGTCAAGGTCCAGAATTGTGTCTTCCCCTCAGACTTTCTGGTCCTTTACATTGCAGTACCTAAATCTTTCATGAATGGCCAATAATTCTTAGATGACCCTTTTTGGCCACAGCAAAGGCAAATATAAATTGCCAAACAAGCAAAATGAAAATCACTTGCGTGGGCCAAACTATCACCCTTGATGTTTTCAAGTCCTCCAAGAGATTCCATGTTGATAACTTTTTCGAAGACTCAGATACTGAAATATCAAATTTGGTGGAGGAGACAATGTTGATAGATACCCTTCTCGAACATAACTTCTTTGAGTACTCTGATTCAGAATCAGTGGTCGGCAAAATCTATGACTTGGAGACCTATCATCCACTAGAGTCCATTCCTAATTATTTCCCTAACCCACCTACTTTTCTCCTACCCTACCCTTGCACACTAACTTCACCCAATCTTCACCATTCCTCCCACAGCCCCTTTTCAGTGGACCTGCCACCAGACCTACCCGAGTTTGGCATTCATCCTGAATTAAAACCATGTCCAGACTCGGGTCACACGCACAATTTTCCATCAAATTTTGATCCCCATCTTTATACCACTCAACTTTCTAGGGATCCAAATGAAGACACTTTTTATGCGGGCATCCAAGTGCCCAACTACTTACATCATAATTCGTCTTCCCTACATACTTTCTTGCCCGACTGAATGGTGTAAAAGACAGCACTGGATGGGAGGTAACCCATCATTTTTTCCTACTTTCCATTTCTCTTTCTTTTTACAGGGTTTGACCATCTTAAACCCAATCGCCTTTCACTATGGTTATCCCTTTTACCTCCTAATGCATGAAGACATTGCATATCATAAGCATCGAGGGGTGTTTTTAAATTTTGACAATTGATTTGGGATTCTCAAAACCTAAAAATATGCATTTTTTTTTTGTCATTTTCCCACATGCATACCTAAAAGATAAAAATATTGAAAACTTTTGATGAAAATTTTGGAAATCATGACTAAGGCTAAAAATTCACCTTGCGGTACAATGGGATTTAATCTTTAACAAACTAGGGATAAGGATACAAAATTGACTATTAGAATATTTTGGGTCTACCTGTAGACTAGATCTAGGATTCTTCTTTGAATTCCACCTGAACTCGTGACAGTTCAGGTGACTTGATCTTCCTTCGTAACCTGGAAATTATTTAGCTTAGCTTCCAATTAAAGAACTTGCAATTCTGACAAAATTCTTGTGTCACAATTCACACACAAGCCAACACTTAAAAAACATTTAGAAATTAGAAAAACTCCCTACTTTTCTATTAGTAAAATCTAAAACTAATCAATTGTTTGAGTTCCCACCGTAGAAGAGGGAAATGCCTCCTTCGACGATGTGATGATAACATGTTACCGGCTCAGCGCTACTCCATATCTACATTCCATATCTTTAGATGGAGCATGAAGGCATAATTTTGCAGCTCAAGTGTCTTGGATGGTGCTCTACCCATAGCGTCAGAGCAAGAGCTTGAGTTCGGTAGGAGTGCCCCTTTACACCACACTATGTTTTGGGGTTGTAAGCTTTTGGGTGGTGTCTTGGATGGTGCTATCTCGAAGTGCTGGTGCAAGAGGGAATGATGATCCTGGCTCATCTGTTATAGGATTAAGCTAAAAATAACCATGGGGGAGATTTAAAAAAAAATGACCTGATATATGTTGGCATTCACACGCATACACACAAGGTTTTAAAGGTTGATGTAAGCTGTGAGTCAGATTCAAGAGATGGAGAATTCCTAACTAGAAAATTTTTGGGTCATCTTAATTAACATATAGTTAATTTGGGAACTTTTGAAGGATACATTGATCCTAATTCATCTAAGTTTTTGATCAAAAAATAAATTCTGATGTTTACCTTTAACAAATCCTGTACCTCACGTGTTTTAATTAACCAAGGCCTCGTAATTTCTTTCTCTCAAAAGTTGAAAATAATTAGTTTTCCCAAGGATTCCATTTGAGAAAATATGCTTTGCTAAGAGACTAGCAAAATATAAGCATGGGGGTGTGATAAACGCTAGTTTATCATCATGCTTACCGATTAAAACAAAGCTAGCTCTGAGGATTTTAACTCTGCAATTAGGTTTTTGGGTTGCATTTAGGCATGACATAGGTTAGGCATGCATTGCATTATTTTGTTATTTTTAACATGTTTATTTGAGTGTTCGAGTTGAAACAGATAAGCAGAACCCCAAAACCCCAACACTCATGACAACAAAGGCAGAAGAAGAAGCTCAATTTAGCTGGGACTCAGCCAGATCCAGCTTCTCATAGCTAGATACTTGCTTGCTTGGGTTAGGGTTAGCTCCATCTAGCTCCATGCATCCCATCTTGGCTAGATGGCAGCTCAAGGTAGCTCATCCTAGCTAAACTTAGCTCAAGTCAACCGAGATCTAGCTCAACTTACTTGAGTCTAGTTCATCCCAGCTCTATTCATTGATCTGGGAGCTCTAACTAGTTCAACTAAGTTGACATCAGCTCAGGGCCAGCTCTCTCCAGCTCTACTTAGCTCATTGTAGCTCAACTCTTCCTAGCTTAGCTACTACTTGCGAACTAGTAGCTAAGCTAACTCAAGAGTTCCCATATGAGGTAGCTCTAGCTCAACCTATCGCCTGATAGGTTGAAGTCAACTCATACTAGCTCAACTACCCTAGCTTAGCTACTAACCCAAAAAGTAGGTAGCTAAGATAGTAGTTGAGTCTTCATGAAGACACCCTCAGCTTCCTCCGCTCCAGTACAACATCAGTCTACCTCCAGAATTTTTTCCTAGCTCCTTCCTCAAACCATATTTCCACCATCCACTACCATATTAGCTAAGCTCTCAACTAACTCCACCTCCATGGATGTCCACCCTCTTTAATCGTAGCTATGCCCTAACCCTAACACACCTACTTGTCGCCACCAACCTTCAACACCCTTCACCACATAACACCCACCAAGGGACACCATAAAGTTTGTGCCAAAACCACCACTTTGATGGGAACACCATCACAAGCCCTAACTATCCTATTTTGGTCTCATAAAGGTAATAAAAGCTCCTACATAACCATTAGAGGGTCCTAAACACTTGATGTTCATTTTTGAGAAGTAAAGATGAAACAAGCGTTATTTCTACAATTTTAAGAATGTTTCACAAATACAAAATAACCACGGGGTAATCTAAGGGCTAATTGAATGTTAAATGGTCATAAATGTCGAATAGGTGGGTTCATGCAGATAGAAACAGGTTTTCAGTAGTTTTGAGAATTAAATAACATCTGAAAACCTAGAAATGGCTCTGCTTAATTGATTAAGGTTTTGGTCAAGATAAAATTCACCTAAACCTACTAAAAATTATAGAAAAATATTCTATAAGGTTTGGTATGCTTGATTTAACCATCAGAACCTAGCTTAGGCTTAAATAGTGTCGCATTTAGATAATTACCCTAATTTGGGTTTTTGCATAAATTACACAATCAAACTTGCTCAAAACCAAAATCTAACTTCACCATCAGATTTCTTGGATCAAAATTAGGTTTGTACCAAAATTTTGGTTCAATCAGAGATCACCTTGACCTAGCTTGTATACTAGTCCAAACAGACTCTTTTTATCACACAATGGCCCTTAATATTTTGAATTCTCTACAAATAGACCCCTAGGTTTTACATCTTCTTCACATTCTAGTCCCTACACCATTAATGGTCACTCAAAGCCTCCACTGTGAGATTCGAGCAAGGATTTCTTGCTCGATTCTTAATCAATCAGTCCAAAAATTGAAAGGGAGATTTCTTGAGAAATTCCCTTCCAAATGAGACCATTCATAGATCCTAAAACCCTCTAGATTGCTCAGGAGAATTGTTTGAAACCTCATGTATCTGGCTTATGAGAAAAGTTCAGAGTTTGTAAGCGTTTACAAGCTTGGAACTCCATCTTAAGGCCATTAAATGGAGCTACAGTGTGTTCCTCACCACCTCAGTAAGTTTTGGCAAGCCAAACACCCCTATTTCTCCTCCTCCAGCCACTGAAACTATTTCTCCGGTGACCACCCTCGACCCCCCACTTCTAGCCATCCAACCATCAAATTGGATGGCTTATCTTCTTTCCCTCATCTTCGCGATCCTCTCAGGCCAAAGGGAGGTCATTCCTCTGCCTCGTTTGACGTCGTCGCCTCGCCATCTCCATCTCCTTCTCCAGCTTGAATCAAACCATGACCGAAGCTCTCCAGACTTCTCACTCTCCTCTAAGACCCTCTATATACTCCTCTACTTTTCTACATCATTTCCCCCTCACATACACTCCCAATCGACCACGCAACATACTCCGACGCCCTCACCTTCCTCCACTTCGGCGAAGCTCCGATGATGCCTTCTCGCCACAACACTGCTCGAAACACCACCGCATCGTGCCCATTAGCTCTGCTGTATCCCAGAGAGCAAATGCTTTCTAGCTAGTAAGGCTTTTGGCCTCTCCTTAGTGCAACCAGAGACCACACCTCCGCAACATCTTCTCCATCACTGACAGCTGATCTCCAACTGCCATATGACTTCTGACCACCACCATTCTCCTTGCCTTGCCACAGCAAAGCTTCTAAAACTTTTAACTGGGCACTTAGCCGTATTCTTGATTTTAGGCATCCAACGGAGCTCCGCTGCTGCCTCCACCTTCTTTGACTTCGACGGCCATGTTCTCATGGTGTTCTTCCTCAGCGATGCACCCAAGTTCTGTGCAAAGCCGCCAGGAAGTTTTTCAGGCTTCCAATCGAAGGACACAGTGCCTGCAGCACCTTCAATTCAGCCAACTTCCAGCTGTAGCACACAGCCTCGCACGAAGAACAAGAGTGGGATTAATCCCACATCATTGAGCACTGGGCCTTCAATAGAGGATAAAAGGAATTTTTGTTAGGGCCTTACGCCTCGACACATGCGGGGTGAGCTCCCCTACACACCTGTGCACCCTCATCCGTGCTCACATCCCGTAGACCTAGACCCCTGACCATATACCCAATTACCAACCCGATTAGCCTTCGGTATTTGAGAGAGAAGAGGAAAGAGAGATAGGGGTTCTGGCTCAGCTGACCCTATCTCCACACTTAGCTGTTAAGAAGCAATCGTGCCTCTGTACTACGCCTCCCCTTGTGCTTGAGAAGAAGGAAAGAGGCTTCTCCTTGTGCATGAGAAGCGAGGAAGGAAGAGAAAGATCAGAGACGAAGAAGAAGGGCTGAGGACAGTGCCTTTTCACTGTAGCATCCGACCATTTAAGCCATCTAATAGGGAGTTCCATCATCTGATATCTCTAATCGTGCACTGTGTACTTGGCTTGCATGGATTAAATTGCTTGATACTATTCAAATATTTGCTATTATTGTAATTAGGGTAATTGGTAATTCAAATCACCATTTTACCCTAATGTTTTTTCATCACTGACATGTGCTCTTATATATGGATCATTATTGCTTGGATTTCTCATTAAATATTACTATCTTGTGGTTAAATTGTGATCTTGAGAATTAATTGCTATACTTGCTCCCTACGTTCGACCTCGAACTTCAAAATTTGAGTATAAATTGTATTTGTTTATGCTCAATTTTGACTATACTATGACGAAGTATTTTAAAACCACAATTTTCCGTAAAAATATTTTGGAACCGTTGCCAGGGAGCAACGTGCAAATTGATCTCTTGATTAAAATTCCTGGCTTCATACTAACTTGCTCTATCTTTCTGGTAGTGATTTGTGCAAGCATTTAGTCGAGGATAACGATCAACTGCACGACAGCCACTTCAGGGGCAAGTAATCTTGTTTTCCATCTTCATTAAGACCCTGATTCTGAAAAAGCTAGAAAAAAAGGTAAGAAATCAATTAGGACCAACTTGCTTTCTATATTTTGATTCAATCATCACAAGTTGCCTGAATTGGTTCTTTTCTAGAAACATCCCGAACCTAATATCTGCTCCTATTTAGGTATTTAAGACACCTGGGGCTATGCACCTTCTTGATTGAGCCCTAGGTGCCAGATTTGGAAGAAATTAATTGGACCAGGTAAAGCCACATTAGGGTTTCCATTTCAGGGTTTTAGAGACACACTTGCTTTAAAAAGAAGCAACCATCCCAAATTGTGTGCATCCTAAGCCTTTACTGAACTTACCTAAATAAGCAAACCCTAAAATCAACCTCTAAACATCACTTGAATCTTAGAAAGTGGGACCTAATAATCAAGGACAAATATAGGTGAAGTTGACCCACCTTGTGGGGTCAACCAATCTTCAAATTTGGTCACCACTCACAAAAACATCTTAAAGTTCAAGTGAAATCATAAGCACCATTTCTCTAAAGTTAAAATTGGTAGACTTAAGGGGTCAAGTCATTCATTCTGGTCTACTTGGATCCGCGGTGGCAAGGAAGCTCGGTTGGGGGAAACCCTATAACCCGTGGGGGCACTCTACCATGTAGGGGTCTTCGCGAGACTCTCCCTTCTTGGCTATTGATCTATAGGTATCATCCGCCTCGAACCACTATAGTCATCCAAAAAGTCTTTGGCTGTCTTGATTGGGTCCATCAAACCTTCTATCCCTCATTTTCTCCATCGGTGGATGTTTAGGGGGAGGTCCTTAAGAAGACCCCTTAGCTTATGGTTGGAGCTAATATTGAGGTCTCCAATTTTGATTATTCCCCAACCATTAGAGATTTATCAGCCTAAACCAGTTCGCTACTTTATCTCAAGCCTTCTCTCACCTCCACATTAGAGATTTATCAAAATATGATATAATGGGACCATTAAGGAATGCACAAGTCACTATCCCGTTACTTGATATCCTCTCTCGCAACCCCACCTCGCCTGACTTATCAAAGAAAGAGGTGGAAAATGCAGTACAAGAGAAAGTAGTGCTGTCAAAAGCGTGAGTGCCATAATTCAACACAATCTACCACCAAAGAAGTCAGATCTAGGTGCCCCACTGATCCCCTACAAAATCAGTGAATCAACTTTGAAGCGGGCAATACTTGATCTTGGCACTTCAATCAACCTAATAAGAATGTGTGCACCTGATTTTTGCAGTGCCTGCTTTTCCGCATTCACCACTCTCTGTCATTTTGCACACAAAAATACTATATTAGAGTTAAAAACAAAAGTCGTCGTGCCTCCCCGGCAGCAGCACCGATTTGTTCAGGGCGTAGATCATGTAGAAAATCAGTGCATTGTAGCATAGTGTGAAATACATCTCGAGCAAATAAATTAACGAAACTTGGTGAGTCCCAGTCGATCACAAGGAGGCAGAAAGCACTTTTAATTTCATACATTTGTTCTCAAAATGACTACTAAATAGTAAAGACAGAATATCATAAGATATATCAATCAAGAGTTTGAACATGAATTGTGTACATCTACTAAACAAATTCTAACATAAACGTAAACTACTTATGCAATAGAACGAGGGCACCACGGGTGGTTCGTGGTGGCCTTCTAGAGAGGTCGGGAAGAGTAGCAACGATCCATTAGGGTGGCCCAACGGACGCTTCAGACAGAGGTGTAGAGACGAAGGCAGAGAAGACAAGAAGAAGAAGAGAGAGAAGGTGTAGAAGGAGGAATAGGAAGAAAGTAAGAGTGCACTCAATGCCCGTAGAATCCTAAGGCGCACGTCATTGCATGCATCTACATCCAATGCTTCCGTGTGTGCCACGTGTTTGCCACCGATCCGCTTGATGAAGATCCGGCGATGGAATTTCATCTGCAGGCACCCAACTCCCAATTGCGTTTCTATCCAACATCACGTGTTGTCTGTTAGTTGTGCTCTCCACTATGCTACACATGTATATTGCCGCACTTTCCAATTCCTGTACGGCCACCCCCGGCCATTGGATGGGAATCCAATGGTCGAGATCTCTCATTTGCTTGATGAGGCTGTTGGAGGCGAGCGGCGTGGCTGCATTGCGGCCGTTGGATGATGATTCAATGGCCTACGGCTCTCCTTTCCAGATTGGGGCATGGTGAGGCCCAGCTACAATGGCACCACGTGGCACCATCGTAGCCATTCATCATCTTCTCCTTGTATCTGATGATGTAGGCCTCTGATTGAGCTGATTTCTATGTCGTTGGACTACAAACATCGATCCTGATCCATCCATGTTGTTGGATTTCTCATCTGAGGTTCAGATATTGTTCAATTTTCCCATTGGCTCTTGCTTATTTTGTGGCCTTCCTAGGGTGCTATAGGAGTCTGATTGATGCGCTGTTGGAAGAGTTGGACTCCCATCATCATTCAAAATAGATTTATGAGGTTGGATCGGTCATCTGCTGCCCTGAATTTCCTACAATTATTAATACCTCTTAAATATCACATTATTATGTATGAGACATATAAGTCATGTAAGATGCAAAGTACAATGTGTATGCATGTAGAATGCCCATGTGAAGCGAGGTTCTACATTAATTCAGGCAAATTAGGGCCTATGATTTCTATGCAATCAACCTTAATTCAATTTTTATGGAGTACGACCCATGACTATGTCTTTGCATGTCCTCATGCATGAATAAAAGAAATAAGGCAGGGTGTATGCGGATAGAATCACTTGAAACTGCTTCTGAGTTGTCGTTCAGCTCATGCCATCACTGCAATGTCACACACAATATGCAAAACAATATGTCAAATGATGCCACACCACAATAAAAAAAAAAGACTTGAAGGAGGGGAGGAACAATTCAGGGTCATACAAATGAGAGGAGGAAAAGAGTAAAATGCCAAAAAAAAGGAGCACAAAATGAAAATGAAAAGAAATAGTCATTAGTAAAGGATTAAGGAATTAACTGAAGTTCTAGACCAAATCAAGAAAAATAAAAAGTGCTAAGGAGACATAACAAGAGATTAGCGGGAACGCTGGTCGTAGGCCTCTTGGGCTAGACTTGTTAGCTTAAAAATTCACGTATCCGTTAAAATCTGGATAATCCTCAAGAGGTTGAGGAAAATGCGAAGCTTGAGTATTAGGTCTAAGGCTTAGGAAGTATTCGGCTTCTTTAACTGACCTCCGATTTGCAGGATTCGGTAACCTAAGCACCCCAAATTCACACACAGTCTGGTTCAGTGCGCACAAATATCCAAATTACGCAAAAGCGTTTAATGTTCTACAAAAGCCACCTAGATTAGGAGATGCCAATCAACACAAGTTGATTTGGACGAGTTCCCAGCGCGGAGAGGCGAGAAATTCCCCTCGAAGATGTGTAACAACATATCGTCTCCTCGGTGCTTGTCTCTTAGGATATTTAAATATCCTACTGGGGGCATGTAAGCACTCTGCTGGTTCAGATACCATGGGCGGCATTATCACGAAATGTCGATCGCCAGGGTCTGAATTCGACCACGGAATGCCATGGGCGGGATTATCTCAAAATCTCGAAACCCAGGGACCCTTGAGGATTGATGATGGGGACGAGGAATCCGATACAGACTGTGTTGAGAAGCTAATCTGAAGCTAGACATAAAAAGAAAGAGAGAGAAAAGCTCTCCAAACAAATAAATCTTCTATCTCTCTCTTACAAAACACGCACTGCAAACAGAACTTAGGCTAAAAATGTCTCAAGCATGGGTGCTTTAACCGCGGAGTCCAACAAACCCTAGGTTAGTTTCTGTGGGCCTTAGAAACCTTTCCGGAGGACTGAGGCTAAAGCTGAACAGGTCCGGATTTTGGTTGGTACTTGACTACCTCTAGGCCTATTGTCGGCATTCCTACCTAATCACAAAAGAAAAGGAGAAGCACTTATCATGATTGTTGACTGACACTTTGGGTCTAGAACGGAAGTTAAAACCTTGAAATTTTGCTAAGGGACTAGCAAAAGCTAGGCATGGGGGTATGATGAGTGCCTCATCATAAGCCATAACTAGCTTATTTTGACCCAATAAAGAAGATAAAAGCTCCTACATAATCTAGAAGAAGGCCTAAATGAAGGAATAAGTGCTCTGAGAAGAAAACATGAATTAAAGGTTAAAACTGCAATTTTACCATTGCAATGCATAAATGTGATTTCTCATAGGAAAAACATAGGTCAAATGGGCTAAATAATACAAAATTTTGGTTGAGTCATTCAGAAATGGGTTCATGTGAAATTTAGGAATTAAATGACATTTGGTAACCCTAAAATAGACCTGCTTAAATCAACAAGGTTCCGGTCAGAATAAAAATCAAGTAAGCCATCTAAAAATCAGGGAAAAATATCCCCTAGGGTTTAGAACACTTAGTTTGGCCTTTGGAACCTAGTTTGACCTAGATTAGTGTCCTAGCTCATCAATTAACCAAATTTGGGTTTTTATGCAAAATATCCAGTCAAACATGGTCAAACCTAAAATCCAACTTCACCATTGGATTCCTTAGGTCCAAATTAGGTCTGTACCAAAATTTGGACCTAAGTGAAGGTCATCTTGACCAACTTTGCAATTTAGTACACCCAAATCATAATTTGCCCCCTATCTTTTGAAAATCTTTGCAGAGAGCCCCCTAATTTCCTTGCAACCTTTGCAATCAAGTCCTGCCACCACTGTTAGAGAAGAATCGAGCCCCAGCAAGGTTTTACTCTCTGATTCCTCAGAGATTCCCTCCCAGAAATGGAAGGGAGATTCTCTGAGGAATTCCCTTCCATCTAAGGCCAATCACGATCTCTGGTGTGAACCCAATCTCTCGTGTGAACACACGAGGGATTTGGGTATCCACCCACTTTCCTTCTCCGGCGAACCGTCAGAGATAATTGCGCAACCCTCCGCACACTAGAAAGTTCGGCCAGCACTAATAAAAGGATCCGCAAACCCGGCCGCTGATCTTCAGACTTGTCTTGGCAGAGATTCCCCCAAATTTTCCTCTCTTCCATCTCTGGCGAAGGAACCTGCAAGCTCTGGAGACCTCCTCCCCTCGTTCTCGTCGCTCTGCTGCCATACCAGCAGCAGAGTCCACTTCGTCTCTTCCACCCGCGTCGCGCCGTATCAAGCACACGTTCCCCTGACCTCGTCCTCGTCGTCGCTCCCTCCCTCAGGGTTCTTCTTCTCCAACGACGGCTGCTACGCGCCATCCACTCCCCTGCCTCCCTCCCTTACAGAACACTCTAGATACCTTCTCCATCTTCCCCTCTCTCTTTTCCACCGTTTATTTCATTTAATTGCCCCCCGACATTGCCTGTCCACCCCCGTCTTCCACGTCACCGACTGACCTCCGGCGAGTTGCCCCCATCATTCCGCCCCTCCACACAGCTCGCCAACCATCTCATAAGCTGCACCTCACCACAAGGAACAATCTCCGCCCATCCACCATCCCTCACGCCTCTGCCATAGCCCCCCGAACTCACCCACACCTTCGGTCACAGGATGACCTAGGCACGCAAGCCTAGGCCATCCCACGACCTGCAGCACCGTGCACCACCTTTGCCGTGCCACGGCGAAGGTGCCCAGCTGGTCTGATTAAGCCGAGAGGCTTGTATTGTGTTTGACAGGAATTCAGCCCCTGCTGCCATTGACGGTTGGAGCAGCTCCAAGCTTCAGTAGCTCCAGGCGTCAGGTCTCCAATCTTCAGGTGCAGCATATTCGGGACAGTAGTGCGAAGCATCTAAGTCCAGCAAGGAGCACAGCAACGTCCGCAGCTGTGGTGATTGCACGAAGGCTATGCGGGTGCGCGCGGGAGCAGGGCAGAACTAATAGTCCCACATCGACGAAACGCGAAGCGCAGGTATACTTTAAATTATTTCTGTGATATTGCCTCGTTGCCTCCGAACGCACAAGGGTGAGGTCCCTCACTTTATCCCACGCTCGCCTCGTCCACGGTTTCACCTCGCGGATCTGGTGGGCTCCGACCCAACCTGAGCACTCCTCGTGCATCACCCACCTACCGGTGCACTTGGTCCCGGGTGCAAAATCCGACCGGTTACCCATGGCTCTGGGAGAGCGTCCTTGAGTGAATTTCAGAGAGAGAGAGACGTGCGGGTAGAGGGAAAAGGGTAGGTTTTGCTCTGTGCAGGCAGGCCGGGCGTTGAAGGGAAGAAACTTAGCCAAAGAAGCAAAGGCAGGGAAGAAGCCTTCGCAGAAGAGAGAAGACATGGAAGAAGGAGAGACTGCTGAGAAGAAGAAGACAGAAGAGAAAAGAAGCAAAGGCAGGAAGAAGAGAGATTGCAGAGAAGAGAAGAAAGAAGAGAGGCCAAGACAGAAACCAAAGAAGGACTGCAGAGAGAAGGAAGAAGACCAAGGAGGAAGCCTTCGCAGGAAAGAGGAAAAGAAGAGAAAGAAATTGAAGGAAGAAGAAGACCTGTAGATCAGAAGAAAAGAAGAAGAAAAGCCTACGAAGAAGAAGATGAAGGCAGAAGATAGAAGAGAAAGCAAAAATTAGAGAAGGAAAAGGCAGAATCAAAACAGGAAGAAGAATAGTTGCATTTAAGACATCTGATATAGAAATCAGACGTCTAATCCTGTTATCTCTTAGTAATTCTTTTTATAACTCTCTCTCTTTGAATCAATTGTTCTTTATTTAAAAGTTGTATTCCTTAGTTTTAAAAGTACTGAGATTGCTCCCTGTGTTCGACCTCGGATACTCCGATTTTCGAGTAATAAAATCTTTATTTGTTTTGAAAGCTTTTTCAGCTATACTACAACGTGACATGCTTTAAAACCCGAACAAGCGCGATAAACATTTTGGTGCCGTTGCCACGGAGCAACAGGCACTTTTAAAGCTTTTGACTACAACTTTTTGATCCAATATTTGACCTGACTCCTCTCTTTTGTTTTGCTTAAAACAGGGAAAGCAGAAAGGAAAGAAGAGCAGCTGCACAACAGACACTCCAAGGAACAGGTAATTTCCATAAGCCCTCTCTCTTAACTCCCTCAAAATCTGAGAAGAAAAAAAAGAACAATCAACTTAGGGCTACCTGTTTCATATTTAGTAACTTAACAAGTTGCCTGATTTTCATTTCAACCCATTTTTATCTGCTCAACCAACTAAGGTAACTAGGGCTAAAGCTTTCTTGATTGAGCCCTAGGTATTAAACTCTAAGGCAACTAAATTGGACCCAGGAGAGCCAATTTAAGGATTACAAAGCTATGGTTTCTAGAGACACACCCTATCTTAAACAAAGAAACAAATTTTCCCAAAAGAGGTGTGCCTAAACCTTGTTTGAAAAGATCTATACAAGAGGAACCCTAAGCAAATTAGGCCTTTAATCCATTTGAACCTTAAAAGAAAGGACCTAAAAGCTCTCAAAGGAACAAAAGGTGAAGTTGATCCCTTGGGTCAACCAACCTTATAATTAGGTCACTTTTTCACTCAAAATACCTAAAAGTTCAAGTGGAACTTTAAGTACCTTGATCTTAAAGTAAAAGAGGTAGACTTAAGAGGTCAAGGTCCCCATTCTGGTCTACCTGGAACCGCAGTGACAAGAGAGGTCGGGTGGGGGAAACCCTGTAACTCGTGGGGACGCTCTACCGTGTAGGGGTCTTTGCTGGACTCTCCCTCTCTGGCTGCCTAGGTATTTCTCAAGTGGACGACCTTTTTGACTAAGGGGTCCATCCGTCCCGATCCTCTATAGTCACCCAACAATTTTTGGGTGTCTTGATTGGGTCCAGCACCTTCTAATCTCATCACATTCTTCGGTGCATGTTCGGTAGGAGGTCCTTAAGGCCACCCTTAAGACCTCCTTTAGAAATTCACTCTCGTTAAGGCCAAGCCTCGACGCCCTTGTTTGTGCAGCAACCCCACCACATTAACCTTTCATCTGATTTAGACCCTGGTTCTACTTCTTCCATCATGGCACAACCCATTGAAGAGGAGAACAACCTTGAACACCAACTTCAATGCCTTAATGATCTCATTCAGAACTTTGTAAACCCACCGCAGCGACCTATGATGAGAGATCACTATAATCCCGCTGTGGTGGCGATTGAACCTCGAGTACGAATCCCGATTAGAGGACCTGATTCTGAACTGAAGCCCAATATGATTCATGCCATACCAAAGTTCCATGGGCTTAACTCTGAGGATCCATTCCAACACATTAAACAACTCAAGCATCTGGCCTAGACCTTCGGGTCAGATATACAAAATCGGGATATCCTACTCATGAAAATGTTTTCATTCTCCCTCTTGGACAAGGCCGCACACTGGTATAAACTCTGACCCGTCCGATCAACACATGGGAGGAACTTCAGTTCGAATTTTTGAAAAAATTCTTCCCTATTGGCCGGACGAATGCCTTGCGCCACCAGATCACTCATTTCACTCAACAACCGGGAGAACCTCTTCATGAAGCATGGGATCGATTCTTAGATCTCATGCGAAAGTGTCCCCATCACGGAGTTCCTAAGTGGGAACAAGTCCAATTTTTTTACCAGGGACTCCGTGAAGACATTCGTTTATTCGTCAATGCAACGTGCGGAGGAAACATCATGGGTCAACATGATGACACGGTGTGGGAGATTCTCAAAAACATGTGCGAGAACTCCATAAATAATGACTCCATGGGCTTTTTCGATAGGACGAATGCCTGCGCATCGACGAATCTAAGAGGGACACATGAGATGCAGGACCTGTCCAATTCTATCGACTTGGAACTGATGGCCAGTCGGTTGGACAAGGTTTCTATCATAGAAAAGAAGGTGGACGAGCTAACTTGACATTTACAGCAAGCCACCTCCGCGTAAAACTCTTTTGCACGACCACCTCTGTCAAGGGAAACTGTGCAAAACATCTATCACCAATGTGCCAAGGGGATGGACCCATATCCAGCCCCGTCCGCCTCTCGGACCGGAGTGACCTCCGATCCATTCCACTCGAGTTGGGGGAACTCTGAACCCTCGTATTCTGACTTTCCTGAGGTTCCTCAGAATTGCGAGGACCTCAACGCCATCCAGAATGACCCATTCTCCAACACCTACAACCCTGGATGGCGAAACCATCCTAAGTTTTAGTGGGCGGGAAATTCTCAAAGACCACCATATCAACCCCGTCCACAAGCCCCTCGTCCATATCAGCCGCCTCAGCCTCGGCCCAATCCCACCTACCAATCCGGGCAAAACCAAGATCAACTGACTCTTATCCTTCAAGCACTGGCTGACATTCAAAAGTCAAATACGGCAATGCAAAAGTAGCACAAGGACGAGATCGTAGAGGTTCCCAACTAACTGGCCCAGATGGCAAATTCCCGCCAACCAGGCACCCTTCCCTCGCAACCTCTGCCCAACCCAAATAACGTGCTAACCCAGAAGCGCATTATGAATCCAAATTTAGGCCAAGCACATTTGATTTATCAGGCCCCTGCTGCTCCATCGCTAGACGGGATGGAAGCTTCGACATCTTATGCGGGATTTCAGCAGCAGCCACCCCTCCTACCAAACCCAAACCAAAATTAGGCCGAATTAAACTCTGTAACAACATGTAGAGGTAAAACAACCCAAGACCCACATTATCTGAACCACTCTATGCCTGATAATAGCCAAGACCCTAGGATAGTTATCCAAGATACCACTGTCCCAGATCAAGAACCTGGACCTATCCTAGAGGAACCAACTAGGATCCCATTTCCTGAGGCCTTGACCAAAGGAAAAAGGATAACTAAACCTATGGCTCCTGAGGAGGATCTGGTCAAGATGTTTGAACAGGTCCAGATAAACATCCCATTGATGGATGCAATTCGCCACATACCGGCTTACGCAAGATTCTTGAAAGACCCATGTACACCTAAACGTAAGCCGCGAACCAAGGATGGGAATCCAATCGTACTGTCAGAGCAAGCCAACTCTATCATCTTGAGCAAACTCCCACCCAAGGCTAAAGACCCAGGAACTCCCTTGATTTCTTGTAAAATTGGTGAAACCCAATTTGATAGAGCCTTACTAGACCTAGGTGCCTCCATAAATTTAATACCTACATCCCTCCTTGACCACCTTGAAGAATCTGAACTTAAACCCACTGAGGTGACATTGCAATTAGCCGATCGATCCATCAAGTCACCTAGAGGAATACTCGAGGATGTCATTGTTAGGGTACGAGATTTCTATTTCCCAGTGGACTTCATAGTACTGGACATGGATGCACCTAAGAACCCAAGGGACATACCAATCATATTAGGGAGACCCTTTTTGGCCACTGCTAGGGCCAACATAAACTGCGAAGAGGGCCAGATAGAATTAAAATTTGGGAATCAAAACCTGAAGATTGACATTTTTAAGGCCCAACAAGGGATTAATTGTGGAGTTATAGAGGAAATATGTGATGTCAATGCCGTGGTTGATGAATTACATATAGAGGACAACCTGATTATCCCTGATCAACCACTAGAGAATCAACACCGGCTAATAGAGGAATGCGAACATGATCTAGACACACCTATGACTCCTACCCTTGTTCCTGATACAAACCCCAAACTGCCCGCTGCTGCTGAAAATCCTATCATGGAACTCAAGCCCCTTCCCGAGCATCTGAAGTACGTCTTTTTGGATTCGAATCAGACGTTTCCTGTGATTATCAACTCTCGACTCACACTTCACCAGGAACTCCGTTTGATTTCTGTTCTCCAGCAACATCGTAGAGACATTGGATGGACTCTCGATGATTTGACTAGTATGAGCCCTTCATACTGCACACATCGAATCTACATAGAAGAAGGCGCATGACCTTCAAGAGAAATGCAAAGATGCCTAAACCCTAACCTACAGGAGGTCGTGAAAAAGGAGATCATAAAGTGGTTAGATGCAGGGATCATCTACCCGATCACCGACAGTCGTTGGGTGAGTCCAATACAAGTGGTTCCCAAAAAGGCATGACTTACCATTATCACGACTGAAGCTGGAGAAGTCATTCCTACCTGAATAGCTAACTCGTGGAGAGTCTGCATTGATTACAGAAGACTCAATTCCTCCATGAAGAAGGATCATTTCTCACTACCGTTTATTGATCAGATCCTCGAGAAACTAGCAGGAAATTGGTTCTTCTGCTTTCTTGACGGGTACTCCGGTTACAATCAGGTGGCAATCCATCCAGAGGACCAGGAAAAGACCACATTCACCTGCCCCTTCGGGGCGTATGCGTTTCGAAAGATGCCATTCGGTCTCTGCAATGCACCTGCAACTTTTCAGCGGTGCATGCTATCCATATTCGCAGATATGGTAGGTGACTATCTGGAAGTCTTCATGGATGACTTTCCAATTTTTGGAGAATCATTTGACGATTGCCTCCAACACTTGGTCCAAATACTCAGGCGGTGCATCGATGTGAATTTGGTTCTTTCCTGGGAAAAGAGCCATTTCATGGTGCCTAAGGGAATTGTCCTGGGACATTTAATCTCGGAGGAAGGCATCCAAGTGGATCGAGCTAAGGTTAACCTGATTTCCAAGCTCCCTATGCCTAGCTCGATTAAGGACATCCGATCTTTTTTGGGGCACATCAATTTTTACCGTCGATTTATCCCTGATTTCTCCAAAATCGCGCTCCCCCTGGCCAATCTTCTCTCCAAGGATGTGCCTTTCGAAATTTCCAAGGAATGCACTCAAGCATTTGAGATCCTACGTGACTGAGTCACCCAAGCCCTGATCCTACAGTCCCTTGATTGGTCTCAACCCTTTGAGATCTTGTGCGATGCATCTGACTTCGCTGTAGGAGCAGTTTTGGGGCAGAAAATTGACGGGAAACCTGTGGTCATTTACTACGCCAGCAAAACACTGGATGAGGCTCAGCATAACTATACGGTTACTGAGAAAGAGCCGTTGGCGTAGTATTTTCCCTAGAAAAATTTAGATCATACCTTCTGGTTCCCGTGTTATCATATACTAGGACCACACAGCTGTGAGGCATCTCCTTGCAAAGAAGGATGCGAAACCTCGATTAATCCGTTGGATCTTGCTGTTGTAAAAATCTGACCTTGAGATTCGCGACAAGGCAGGAAAGCAAAATGTGGTAGCAGATCACTTGTCTCGTCTTCCTTATGAAATAATTGACCCTTCTGGACCTATTACAGAACATTTTCCTGATGAGTACCTCCTGACTATCAGTACAAGTCTTCCATGGTTCGCTGATATAGTTAATTACCTGGCATCACATCAGATTCTGTCCGATTGGCCGAAGGCCAAGAAGGACAAATTGCGTTCCGATGCCAAGTATTACCTATGGGAAGACCCGTATCTATTCCGCATTGGTGCTGATCAGATAATTCGATGGTGCATTGCGGAAGTGGAAATCAAAGACATACTCTCATTCTGCCATGACCAGGCATGCGGGGGCCATTTCTCAGGACATAAAATCGCATTAAAAGTCCTCCAGTGTGGCTTTTACTGGCCCACAATTTTCAAGGATGCATACAATCACTGTAAGGCATGTTCCTGTTGCCAGACTCTGGGCAACATCAAGCATCGAGACATGATGCCTCTCCAGCCGATCTTGGTATGCGAAATTTTTGATATTTGGGGGATTGATTTCATGGGACACTTCCCGATCCCAGATGGCTTCGAATACATCTTACTCGCAGTTGACTATGTGTCCAAGTGGATAGAAGCTATTCCGACCCAAACCAACAATCATAAAGTTGTTATAAAATTCATTCATCAAAATATTTTCTCAAGGTTCGGGATTCTGCGTGCTATAATTTCCGACGGAGGGACCCATTTTACAAATGCTCAGTTCAGTTCACTGATGACCAAATACGGGGTGTCACACCAAATCTCCACTCCCTACCACCCCCAAACTAATGGTCTAGCTGAGCTATCTAGCAGGAGAGATCAAGAAGATCCTTCAGGTTACTGTTCAACCTGACAGAAAAAATTGCTCTTCTCAGCTTCCGGAAGCATTGTGGGCCTATAAGACCGCCCACAAGACCCAATTAGGAATGTCTCCTTTCAGACTAGTGTACTAGAAGGCACGTCACCACCCCGTCGAATTGGAGCATAAAGCCTATTGGGCAGTACGGAATTGTAATCTAGATCTTTCCAAGGCTAGAACCCACAGAAGACTTCAAATAAGCGAGATCGATGAATTACGCCACGACGCGTATGAGAACTTGTGAATTTACAAAGAATGGGTTAAAGCTTTTCACGACAAACACATTTCTAGAAAGGTTTTACTCTTTGATGCCCGACTCAAATTATTCCCAGGAAAGCTAAGATCTAAGTGGGTCAGACACTACCTAGTCTGACATATCTTTGGAAATGGAGCCATTGAAATCAGCCCACTCAGCCATGATTCTGAACCCTTTGTCGTGAATGGTCAGAGACTCAAGCCGTTCATTGACATGACTGATATAGATTTGGCTGAGTCATCCTTTACCCTCCATTCCTCTTGAGCTCATTGCGCCTAGCCGAGGGCGTAAAACTCAGCGCTTAACGGGAGGTAACACGTCATTCTTTGAAAAACCCAAAACCTTTTCTAACATCTCTTTGCGGAATTCATATTGCACTTTAGGGTTCATCCATTAGAACAGCAAACTTCACCTCAGGTATCCCTAGTAAAGATTAGAAATTGTTCACAACAAGTCACTTCGACCCATTCACTCACCACACACCTGTCCTAATGCATGAACTAAGCTGAAATCGAACACACCTAATTTACAATGGGGACATTGCAAATCTTAGGCATGGGGGTTATGAAAGTGCAAAACGTTAGAAAAATTCATATCAAGAAAGGGTTTCAATAAAAAAAAGAAAGACTTGAAGGAGGGGAGGAACAATTCAGGGTCATACAAATGAGAGGAGGAAAAGAGTAAAATGCCAAAAAAAAGGAGCACAAAATGAAAATGAAAAGAAATAGTCATTAGTAAAAGATTAAGGAATTAACTGAAGTTCTAGACCAAGTTAAGAAAAAGAAAAAATGCTAAGGAGACATAACAAGAGATTAGCGGGAACGCTAGTTGTAGGCCTCTTGGGTTAGATTTGTTAGCTTAAAAATTCACATATCCATTAAAATCTGGATAATCCTCAAGAGGTTGAGGAAAATGCGAAGCTTGAGTATTAGGTCTAAAGCTTAGGAAGTATTCGATCTCGTTAATTGACCTCCGATTTGCGGGATTTGGTAACCTAAGCACCCCAAATTCACACACAGTCTGGTTCAGTGTGCATAAATATCCAAATCACGCAAAAGCGTTTAACGTTCTACAAAAGTCACCTAGATTAGTAGCAGCCAATCAACACAAGTTGATTTGGACGAGTTCCCAGTGCGGAGAGGTGGGAAATTCCCCTCGAAGATGCGTAACAACATATCGTCTCCTCGGTGCTTGTCTCTTAGGATATTTAAATATCCTACTGGGGGCATGTAAGCACTCTGCTAGTTCAGATACCATGGGCGGCATTATCACGAAATGTCGATCGCCAGGGTCTGAATTCGGCTGCGGAACACCATGGGCGGGATTATCTCGAAATCTCGAAACCCATGGTTCTGGGGGTTGCCATGGGAGGGATTATCTCAAAATCTCGAATGCCAGGGACCCTTGAGGACTGATGATGGGGACGAGGAATCCGATACAGACCGTGTTGAGAAGCTAATCCAAAGCTAGAAATAAAAAGAAAAGAGAGAGAAAACCACTCCAAACAAATAAATCTTCTATCTCTCTCTTACAAAAAATGCACTGCAAACTAAACTTAGGCTAAAAATGTCTCAAGCATGGGTGCTTTAACCGTGGAGTCCAACAAACCCTAGGTTAGTTTCTGTGGGTCTTAGAAACCTTTGCGGAGGACTGAGGCTAAAGCTGAACAGGTCTGGATTTTGGTTGGTACTTGAATACCTCTAGGCCTATTGTCGGCATTCCTACCTAATCACAAAAGAAAACGAGAAGCACTTATCATGATTGTTGACAGACACTCTGGGTCTAGAACGGAGGTTAAAACCTTGAAATTTTGCTAAGAGACTAGCAAAAGCTAGGCATACGGGGTATGATGAGTGCCTCATCATGAGCCATAACTAGCTCATTTTGACCCAATAAATAAGATAAAAGCTCCTACATAACCTAGAAGAAGGCCTAAATGAAGGACTAAGTGCTCTGAGAAGAAAACATGAATTAAAGGTTAAAACTGCAATTTTACCATTGCAGTGCATAAACAGGATTTCTCAGAGGCAAAACATAGGTCAAATGGTCTAAATAAGATAAAAAGTGGGTTGAGTCAATCAGAAATGGGTTCATGTGCAATTTAGGAATTAAATGACATTTGGTAACCTTTAAACAAACCTGCTTAAATCAACAAGGTTTCGGTCAGAATAAAAATCAAGTAAACCCTCTAAAAATCAGGGAAAAATATTCCCTAGTGTTTAGAACACTTAATTTGGCCTTTGGAACCCAGTTTGACCAAGAGTAGGGTTCTAGCTCATCAATTAACCTAATTTGGGTTTTTACGAAAAATGTCCAGTCAAACGTGGTCAAACCTAAAATCCAACTTCACCATTGGATTCCTTAGGTCCGAATTAGGTCTGTACAAAAATTTGGACCAAAGGAAAGGTCATCTTGACCTACTTTACAATTTAGTACACCAAAATCATAATTTGGCCCCTATCTTTTGAAAATCATTGCAGAGAGCCCCCTAATTTGCTTGCAACCTTTGCAATCAAGTCCTGCCGCCACTGTTAGGGCAGAATCGAGCTCCCGCAAGGTTTTACTCTCTGATTCCTTAGAGATTCCATCCCAGAAATGGAAGGGAGATTCTCTGAGGAATTCCCTTCCATCTAAGGCCAATCACGATCTCTGGTGTGAACCCAATCTCTCGTGTGAACGCATGAGGGATTTGGGTATCCACCCACTTTCCTTCTCCGGTGAACAGTCGGAGATAATTGCACAGCCCTCCGCACACTAGAAAGTTCGGCTAGCACCTATAAAAGGATCCCCAAACCCAGCCGCTGATCTTCAGACTTGTCCTGGCAGAGATTCCCCCAAATTTTCCTCTCTTCCATCTTCGGCCAAGGAACCCACAAGCTCCGGCGACCTCCTCCCCCCCTTCTCGTCGCTCTGCTGCCATACCAGCAGCAGAGTCCACTTCGTCTCCTCCTCCCGCGTCACGCCGTACCAAGCGCACGTTCCCCTGACCTCGTCCTCGTCGCTGCTCCCTCCCTTAGGGTTTCTCTTCTCCGACGACGGTAGCTACGCGCCGTCCACTCCCCTGCCTCCCTCCCTTCCAGAACACTCCAGATACCTCCTCCATCTTCCCCTCTCTCTTTTCCCCCTTTTATTTCATTTAATTGCCCCCCAACATTGCCTGACCACCCTCATCTTCCACGTCACCGACCGACCTCCGGCGAGCTGCCCCCATCATTCCGCCCCTCCACGTCTCGCCAACTGTCTCATAAGCTCCGCCTCACCACAAGGAACAATCTCCACCCATCCACCATCCCTCTACGCCTCCACCACAGCCCCCCGAACTCACCCACACCTTCGGTAACAGGACGACCTAGGCACGCACGCCTAGGCCATCCCACGAACTGCAGCACCGTGCACCACCATCGCCGTGCCACGATGAAGGTGCCCAGCTGGTCTGATTAAGCCGAGAGGCTTGTTTTGTGTTTGACAGGATTTCAGCTCCTGCCGCCATTGACGGTTGGAGCAGCTCCAAGCTTCAGCAGCTCCAGGCATCAGGTTCTCCAATCTTCAGGTGCAGCATATTCGGGACAGTAGTGTGAAGCATCTAAGTGTAGCAAGGAGTGCAACAACGTCCGTAGATGTGGCAATTGCACGAAGGCTCTGCGGGTGCATGCGGGAGCGGGGCAGAACTAATAGTCCCACATCGGCGAAACACGAAGTGCAGGTATACTTTAAATTATTTTTGTGATATTGCCTCATTGCCTCCAAATGCACAGGGGTGAGGTCCCTCACATTATCCCACGCTCGCCTCGTCCGCTATTTCACCTCGCGGATCTGGTGGGCTCCGACCCGACCAAACCTGAGCACTCCTCGTGCTTCACCCACCTGCCGGTGCGCCTGGTCCTGGGTGCGAAATCCGACCCGATTACCCATGGCTCTGGGAGAGCATCCTTGAGTGAATTTCAGAGAGAGAGACGTGCAGGTGAGGGAAAAGGGTAGGGTTTGCTCTCTGTGCAGGCAGGCTGGGCGTTGAAGGGAGGAAACTTAGCCAAAGAAGCAAAGGCAGAGAAGAAGCCTTCGCAGAAGAGAGAAGACAAGGAAGAAGGAGAGACTTCTAAGAAGAAGAAGACAGAAGAGAAAAGTAGCAAAAGCAGGAAGAAGAGAGATTGCAGAGAAAAGAAAGAAGAGAGGCCAAGACAGAAACCAAAGAAGGACTGTAGAGAGAAGAAAGAAGACCAAGGAAGAAGCCTTCGCAGGAAAGAGGAAAAGAAGAGAAAGAAGTTCAATTAAGAAGACCTGTAGATCAGAAGAAAAGAAGAAGAAGAGCCTACGAAGAAGAAGAAGAAGGCAGAAGAGAGAAGAGAAAGCAAAAATCAGAGAAGGCCAAGGCAGAATCAAAACAGGAAGAAGAATAGTTGCATTTAAGACGTCTGATATAGAAATCAGACATCTAATCCTTTTATCTCTTAGCAATTCTTTTTATAACTCTCTCTCTTTGAATCAATTGTTCTTCATTTAAAAGTTGTATTCCTTAGTTTTAAAAGTACTGAGATTGCTCCCTGTGTTCGACCTCGGATACTCCAGTTTTCGAGTAATAAAATCTTTATTTGTTTTGAACGCTTTTTCGGCTATACTACAACGTGACATGCCTTAAAACCCGATCAAGCGCGATAAACATGAAACAACTTGCGAAAAAAAAATCCTATGTATATATTGTATGTATATATGTATACGTGCTAAGTTTAACACCTCCAGCTGGGCAACTCATCAGTCACATGTCCTAGAGAAGATGTATCGTTTCATCAGTAGGAGGAGGTTCCTGGGCAAAGAATGGTTTGAGGTGCTTGCCATTAACCATAAAAGCATGCCATAATTTCAGGTCTCTAATTTGGACCGCCCCGTTAGGATACGGGTCGACCACCAGAAATGTCCCAGTCCACTTGGACTAAAGCTTTCCCGTAAAGAATTTGAGTCAAGAGTCAAACAACCAGACCTGCTGGTTAGGTGCGAACTCTTCGGATGTGTCGATCGTCGAAAGCTTTTGTCTTGTCTTTGTATATTTTTGCATTCTCGTAAGCTTCCTGCCTAGCGCTAGAGTTTCCTTTCATAATCTTTGGCCTCGAGGTTAAAATTACACTTCTACATTGCCCAAAAGGCACGGTGCTCCAACTCTACCAGAAGGTGGCAGGCTTTTCCATATAACATGCGGTATGGCGACATTCTAAGCGGGGCCTTGTACGTGGTCCGATATGCCCATAGTTGATCAATCAACCGATCAGACCAATCCATCCTATCAGGTCTAAGCGTCTTTTGAAGGATAAGCATGATTTGATGGTTTGATACTTCAGCCTGCCTAATGGTTTGTGGGTAATACAGGGTAGCAATGCGATGCTGCACCCTTTATTTCTTCAATAATGACCTGAAATGGTCATGGATGAAGTGACTACCCCCATCACTTATCAGGGTGTGGGGAACTCCGAATCCCGCCAAAATGAATTCCCAGACAAGGGATATAACAGTCTTATGACCAGGTCATCATGTCGGAATAGCTTCTACCCTTTTTGAGACATAGTCCACTACGAGGAGTATGTACTAAAATCCATGCGTGTTCGGGAAGGGGCCCATAAAGTTGATGCCCAGACATCGAACACTTCTACGACAAGAATGGATTGGAGAGGCATCACGTCTCTCTAGGTCATAGAACCAACTTCCTGGCATCACTTATAGCACTTGGCAAACTCGTGTGTATCTCTGAAAATGGTTGGCCAGAAAAATCTCGATTGCAAAATATTTGCAGCTGTCTTTCGGCCCGAGAAATGACCCTCATAAGCGTCGTCGTGGCAGAAGGATAGCACACTAGAGATTTTTGAATTAGGGATGCATCTATGGTTGTTCTTATCTGCCACAATGCGAAAGAGTAGTGGGTCATCCCAAAAATGAAATTTAGCCTCTGATATAAATTTTAGTTTTTGATCCTTGGATGATCCCGTAGGTAGCCTACCTGTGACAAGATAGTTTGCTATATTTGCGTATGAAGGAAACTCAACAGAGTTGATAGATAGCAGAGACTCATCCGAAAATAGGCCTGATATCTGAGGGAGTATGGAATGTAGTCTGGGTCTAGCCGAGACAAGTGATCCGCCACAACATTATGTGCTCCAGCTTTGTTGCGAATCTCAACATCAAACTCCTGTAAAAGAAGGATCAATCTGATAAGGTGGGGTTTGGCATCCTTCATTGCCAAAAAATGCCGAAGGGTGGAATGGTCAGTGTAGATGATAACTTTGGACCCGAGTAAGTATGACCTGAATTTCTCCAACCCAAATACCACAGCTAGCAATTCTTTCTCAGTGACTATATAGTTATGCTGAGCCTCGTTCAATGTTTTGCTAGCGTAGTATATTGCGAATGCATGGTGCTCCCGACACTGGCCATGAACGGCTCCAACAGCGAAGTTGGAGGTGTCACTCATCATCTCGAAGTTGAGTGACCAGTCGGAGTGATTGGAGAATAGGTGCACTTTAAATAGTACTTTGTAAGGTCTCGAAAGCACTGAGACACGAGGAGTCGAAATCAAAGGAAGTGTCGATTACCAGAAGATTTGTTAATGGACAAGCAATTTTCGAGAAATGTAGAATGAATCTTCGATAAAATCCAACATGCCCCAAGAATGATCTGATTTGCCTAACTGAGCTTGGCAGAGGTAATCGCGCATGAAATAATTTTGGACTTAGCTCGGTCGACCTCAAGTCGATTAGAGGAGATACTGTGACCTACTCTGTTGCCATCCCTTTCCATAAACTAACTTTTCTCCCATGAAAGTACTAGGTTAACCTCTGTGCATCTCCTCAAGATCTTTGTGAGGTTATCAAGACAGGACGAGAAATCATCTCCAAACACGGAGAAGTCATCCATGAACACTTCTATGCAGTCCCCGATCATGTCTGAAAAGATGGTCATCAGGCTTCGCTGAAAAGTAGCTGGTGCATTGTAGCGGCAGAAAGGAATTCTTTTAAAAGCGAATGCACTGAAGGGACACATAAAAGTCATCTTGTCTTGATCTTCCGGGTTGATCGCTACTTGATTGTACCCGGAGTATCCATCCAGAAAGCAGAAGAAGCTACGCTCGGCCAATCGTTCTAGAATGTAATCAATAAAGGGTAAAGGAAAATGATCCATTTTGGTATCTGAGTTTAGCTTCCTATAATCAATGTAGACATGCCAAGAAGTCGTGGTGCGGGTTGGGAAGGATTCGGTTAATTCATTTTTTATTGCAGTGAGTCTCGCCTTTTTGGGCACAATTTGAATGGGGCTCACCCACTGGCTGTCGAAAATTGGATAGATAATGTCCGTGTCCAGCAATTTAATGATATACTTCTTGGCAACCTCCAACATATTTGGATTTAGGCACCTCTCAGGTTGTCATGATGGTCTCACCCCTTCAGCAGTGTAGATATGGTGAGTGCAATATGAGGGGCGAATCCCGTGGAGGTCAGCAATGCGCCAACCAATAGCTGCCCTATGTGCTTGCAAAATGAAAATCAATTGGTGTTCCTGGTTCGAGGTCAAGTGAGCATTGATAATCATGAGATACGTCTCACTTTCTCCCAGAAATACATACTTGAGCGTAGTAGGTAAGGAATGTAACTCTAGTAGAGGAGGATGGGAGGGGGTTTATGCAGGGGAGGAGAGGAAACAATAGTGGAAATCTGCTGATCCTGACTACTAGAGAGTCTGCCTACTGTGGTCATGTAATCTTGTCTCAAGATATCAGTGCTAGATAGGATAGGATAGTCAGGATCAGGGGTGTTAGGAGCAGATGAACACCCATGACAACCAGATCCATGGGATGAGATGTGTATGTCATTAGTCCCAGTCCCATGTGGATCGCAATCTAAGATCCCTGATAATGAAGATGAATGTACCATTGGGTTGCTACAGAGGAGCCGAATGTTCCCATAGAAAGTTGAATCTTCGTCTTCACTATCCTCCTCGATTAAATTGCAATCAAAGTTCTTTGATGCCTTCAAAATGTCTAGTCTAAGCCTTTCATTCACTAGGGTAATCTCCATCTACCCTGATGCATAGTCGATGTTCGTGCGGGTGGTTGCCAAGAACTGGCAACCTAAAATAATTGGTGCATCACGGAGATTAGGAGGAACCTCCATATCAAGAATAAAAAATTCTGCTGGAAAGTAGAATCCTTGGACTTTTATGATCACATTTTCAACCCCCCCTCAACGTTTTCACCGATCTGTCAGCCAACTGTATGGTAACCAAGGTGGGCTTTAACTCCCCAAATCGAAATCGATCAAATATTGTGGTGGGAGTTAGGTTGATGGATGAACACAGGTTAAGAAGGGCCCTATCAAAAGGGGAATCCTGCAAAAGGTACGAAATTAGTGGTGTGCTTGGGTCCTTTTTGGGTAGTAAATCAGCTAAAATAACCGCACTGAAATCCTCAAATAATACCTCCTATCATCTGATTCCCTCCAGTCGCTTCGGAGTACAATAGTCCTTGAAGAACATAGCAACAGCAGGGATGTGATCTATTGCTTTGAGGAGAGGGACCTGAACGTGAACTTCCTTGAACGTTGATTTCAGGACCTCAAAATTCCACATGTCCATTTTCCATGCTGAATCTCGCATTAGAGACGTAGGAAAGGGAATGGGAATTTCACAGTCTAGGGGCTTCTTTCCTTTATCTAAAAGGAAGAGGGTTATGAGCAATCTTGTGGCAAAGCACAGGAAAAATCATTACCCACTTGCCTAGGTAGCAAGTTTGTGTAGTCTTTCTACTCCTTAAGGTGACAGCTTTCGCATCGGCATGCTGTCCATGAAGAGGCAGATGAGAGGGTTGGTTTGGATACATAGGGTATGGCAACAGACGTGGCTGACTAAGCCCATAACCAGGTGGTGCAGGAGGTGCTTACAGGACAACGTGTGCCTACCCCTGTGGTGCTTGGAATCTCGGCGGGGCACCTTGATTCTGCACATTTCTTGGGTTTGAGATAGGCAGGGAGGGCAAGGCTCCCTGTGACCAATGCTCCTACATCATTTGGTTTTGCATGTTCTGTGTGCCCTATATTTGGTTAGCCATTGCCTTCATTATTTGCAGGTTGTCATGGGTAGATTTTGGAATTAACGCCTGTAACTCCTCCTTTAGAGATTCCAAAGGGCCAGCCCACTTTGGAGGGTAGTTGGTTGCTTGGTGCAATGGTTGATAGATAGAGTGTGTCTATTGCTGCTGAGATGGGAATGGCTGTTGCCTAGGATACGTGTTTTGCGCATTCCCATATTCTCTAATCTGGTAGTGTGGAGCTTGTCTCAGTCTCTGTGGGTTACCAGAGCAGGAGAAATTGGGGTGCTGGTGCCAACCAGGGTTATAATTTCAGAATAATGGTTGCTACGCCCATAACCCTGAATAGCATTGACATCTTCGTAGGCCGAAGACGTCTCAGATGTAAATTCATGAAAATAATACACACTTGCATTTTCATGTGGTGCGTAACCCTAATTGTACGGTGCCAGATTGCCATTGTTCATGGGTTCCTGGTATGCAGGATCCCGTGGAGATTGAGAGAAAACATCCTGAGTAAATAGATATGTACGAGCAGAGGGGGCTTGAGATGCCTGAGAGTAGTAAGATGGAGTGGTGTTGCTAGAAGATCCAGATCTCACCCACATTAATTCATTGAGCTTCTTATCAAGTAGATCCACCTTGCCCAGCTTTTTGGTGATAATGTCCATGTCGGCTCAGGGAGACTCAGCTTGAGCTTCGTGGACACTGACTCATTACTATCCAAGTCACTGGAACTGGTTCCTTGAGGCAGCATTCATTGAGTTCTCTGCTAAGGACTTGAATAGTTCAAATGCGTTGTTCTCATCCTTCGTGAGGAAATTCCCACTGCTAGATGCATCGGCCAGGTACTGATGTGTGCCATCTAGCCCATGGTAAAATACTTGAGCATGGTTCCATTTGGGTACACCATGGTGTGGGCACTTCCTGAGAAGATCGTGAAATCTATCCAAGGCATCATGTAGCTTCTCTCCAGGGCCTTGGGCAAAGGTCGTGATCGCGTGCCTCATAGCATTTTTTTGACCGATCAAGAAGAACTATTGGAGGAATTCGCGGCGTAATTCCTCCTAATCTCCAATTGGCCCCCCGATGGTCTTGAACCAATAAGCAGCTTTATCGTTGAGAGAAAAGGAAAAAGCTTAATGAGAACAATTTTGGTATCTACATTCCTGGGTCAAACTAACTTTGCAATCCGACTCAAATCTTTGAAGTGCTGGAAGGGATCGTCATTCGAGTTTCCATTGAAATTACTCTGAATTAGACCTATGATATTTGGCTTCAACTCGAATGCATCTCCATTTATGGGAATCCGGAAATAAGGTGCTATAATTATGCCGCCAGGTCGTAGAAGTCCCGTAGTTATTCTCCGCGTGGTGGATGCTACATTTTGTCAAGTGTTGTGAGAATCCTATCAATGCTCTGGTCGTATTTTTGTTCTGTTTCCTCAACCCTGGCTTCTAGACAAGACAGTGGGTCCTAATTCTCAAAGTTCTGATGAACTCGAGGACCAGGATTTTCCATCTCATCTAATCGAGTTGAAGAAGGTTGAGAAGAGGGGTCGGGCGAGAATCGCCTTTGCTGCCTTGGGTTTGGCTCCCAAGGTCCTACCAGTTTAGGTCCTAAGGATCTTCTTCCTTGCATACACTAACTCAAAGGGTTGGTGCCATCAAGTAGAACAAGGCTAAAGCCTTGTTAAACGGAGTTGTCTTTTAGATCAGATGACCGGATTTTTCGTTTAAGTTTGTGTTATTAAAAGCCTTTTTAAACAGAGTTGTCTTTTAGATCAGATGACCGGATTTTTCATTTAAGTTTGTGTTATTAAAAATTTCACCCAGAGATAGACTGCAAGGAATTCTTGCCTCTCAGGCTAACTCGACCAGTCTGGTTACGAGAGGACTACAAGGAAGGTTTTTCCTTTAGCTTTCACCTCTAGTTCCATTACCCTACAGCTGTGGTTGTTTGACACTACCCCGGAGGCTTAGACACCAAGTTTTGCAAGAGCGGTTGGAACTACCTAGAAGTTACAAGCCAAATGTAGGTTATTTGATATATTTCTGTGAATTTTAACTTATTTCTTCAATTTAGAAGATGGTGGGCAGTCCACAAGGTGACACCTCATCGACTAATTCTTAGGCTTGTCGGAGTACAAGTTACTATATGTTGTCCTATTGGCTCTTGCATTTCCAAGTTTTTTTTTTTCAAATTGAAGACCACAATTCAAATGTATACCCTTAAGTAAGATGGAATCCAAATGACTTGAAACTTGGCAAGGAGATTTGTTTTTCAATAATCCTTTTAGAGAGTATTTTTCAAGATTTTTACTATTTCCAACAACTAGTTATGAATTTTTAACAAGCCAGGGGTCGAATCTGGGATTTAGACACCGTGTTGGTCTTCCTATTAGAAACAATATTAGATAAGCTCCAAAAAATTTGTAAAAAAATAATATTGAAAGCTAATTTGATTATCTTTCAAACCCTACAAATTACAGTTAAATCAGATTTATAGGTTGGTCAGAATTGATTTCTAAAGTTTATGAAAGTTATATTTTGAAGCAATCTGACTAGTATGTACTCCATGAACTTTTAAAAATTTCGCAGATGGAGTTTATTTTTGGGAATGGTGGCCTTGGAAAGGTAATTTGAAGTTCTAGTTCTAGTCCAAATTTCAAGATTTTTGAAGCATCGGAAACTTGGCTATTGAATTTTAAAGATACACTTAATTTCTGGCTGAGTTTCTAATAAGAATGTGTACATCAGATTTTCGTAGCGCTCGCTTATCCACGTTCGTTGCTTTGTGTCGTTGTACCTGCACACAATAATACTATGTTAAAGATAAAATCAGAAGTCACCGTGCCTTCCTGGCAATGGTGCCAATTTGTTCAGTGCTTAGATCGCATAGAAAATTAGCGCGTTGTAGTATAGCATGAAATACGTCTCGAGCAAAAAAATTAACAGAACTTGGTGAGTCCCAGTCACTCACAAGGAGGTAGAAAGCACTTTTTATTTCATACGTTTCTTCTCAATATGATTACTAAATAGTATGGACACAATAGTTTAATATATATATATATCAATCAAGAGTTAGAACATGAATTACATACATCTACGAAACAAATTCTAACATAAACGTAAACTGCTTATGTAACACAGCAAGGGCACCACGAGTGCTTCATGGTGGCTTTCAGGAGAGGTTAGGATGACCAGCAATGATCCATCGAGGTGGCCCAATGGATGCTTCAGACAGAGGTTCAGAAATGGAGGCAGAGAAGACAAGAAGAAGAAGAAGAGAGAGAAGGTGTAGGAGGAATAAGAAGAAAGTAAGAGAATACCTAAAAAAGGGACCCTTAGTCATCCTTTTATAGCTTTTCTGAAGGGAATATAGGGTATTTGAGCCATTAATCTCATGCAAAGGCTTCTGATTAATCAGATCCATTGATCGGGATATCAACGACTTTGATTAAGCCTTCCAAATCCTTCTTTTATCCTCGATTTATTTTGATGTTGCCACGTGGAACTCTGCGCACCCTTGGATCTGAGTCCGATGGCTCTTACTTCCAACACACCCATTGCTTCACCCGTTGCCTGCCGCTCATTGCTCAATCGTGCCTCAAATCCTAAGGATTCCCAGCTGTTTGATTGCGCAACAATCATAGGTCTTAATTAACCAAGATTAAGCTCGGACTTAGCATAAGTTAGGGTTATTCATACATGCATACGCATTATCTGCATCTTTACTACTTTTCATTAGCTATGCAAGAAATAATGTTATAATGTGCTGATTAAGTGCATTATGTCAATCGCAGGCAATAAGCTGATCAGGAGATGGATCTAGAGGAGGATCTGAACCTGGATCAGGAATAACAGGAGTTACAGCAGAGCTGGAGCAGAAGGCTTAGTTTAGATGTAGGAATAACAATGTAAGGGAGTTAAAGGTTTTCTATTCTATTAAGTAGGAATAAAGCAGCAAAATGTGAAGAGCTTAGGTCCATCCTAGCCCTAGGATAGCCTAGAGACATCCCCAAGCCTTAGCCACCCTTAGATTAGGTCACAAAACCCTAGGAAGCCCTAAAACCCTAGTTCCAACCCCTATCCGGACATCCAGATAAGTTATAGGACATCCAAGACCCTTAGCCATCTCCTGCACACCTCAAACCCACTTCTACAGTGTTATTGGACGTCCAGACACTTTGTCAGACGTCCAATTTCTGCAGAATACCGAAAAGAGAACCTTGATTTCCCCTTGACTCAGATTAGATGTCCAGAACTGAAGTGTGGACTTCTAATTTTTGAGTATAAGTCATCTGATCACATTATTGGACGTCTGATATTGGTCTCGAGTCCCTGTTTTGAGATTCAAGTCTTGATCTTAGATCTTTAGCTCCATAGACCTAATCCCAACCCCATAGGAACCTAAATTAAGGTGTCCTAATCCTATTACATCACCTCTAGACCTACCTAAGGACCTAATTAGGTCCTCACCAAATCCAATTGACTTAGGTCAAAGTCAATCGCCTTCACCTAAGTCAATTGGACTCATTAAGTCCAATTGAGATTAGATCTCAACCCACACAAGTTCAATTGGCCTTAGTGGGAGTCCAATTGACCTAAACCCAACCTAATTGAGTTATTTCACTCTCAATTAGGTTCACACTCATTCAATTAAACGTTGGTTAAGTTTAATTGCATTTTCCCCTTAGCAATTAGGGTTTGTAACCCTAATTCAAGATCTACACCTACCCGAACCCCTTAGGACATAACTTAAACCTCTCAGACACCTAGAGCACGACCACACACACACACACACACACACACACCCATTCATGCACACACACTTCTCTAGAGTTCTCTAGAACTCTCTTGAAGTGGCGCCACCTCTTGGTTGCCAAATTTAACAACTAGGAGGCATTCAAATTGAGATCCACATTTTTTGGATCTCAAAAACTACCTCTATCCTCTCATCGCCGACCACTCTTGGACTCTCTCTAGAGAGTTCCACACCTCTCTAGAGAGAAGCCCTTGAGTCTATAAAAGGACCCCATGGGTAGCCAAGTGACCCCATCCACTCTTAGCCATTCACATCCCTTGGCTTCCATTGGCACCACTCACTCAATTGGCTCCATGCACGCCCACCTCCACTTAGGTTAGCTACCCCATCTCCACGAGCTCACCATCACCATGAAGGACATCATGCTGAGATGTTGGATCACTCCTCCCTCTCTCTAAGGGTCAGCCTAAGCTACATTAGCTGCCCCTCATTCTCCTCCTGACCACTCCAAGGCCATCGAGGACCACCCCTGAATGCCCTTCCATTGTGCTAGATTTAGTTTATGTTCTTCATAATTTTATTGCTTTCTATTACTACTTAGTAGCGTATTCTCCCACAATGATGCATGCAAAATCCACCCATTGATTCTTGTATGGAGTCATTTTTTGGTAGCTAGATTTAAATTCCAAGCATTTCTGTACAAGCTTTCCTCTATAGTTTTTGTTGCAAACAACTCTCCCATTGAATGAATAAAAAATGCTTTCATATATATATCTCCTTGTTGTGCAATCACCATGAGCTTATTTATTGCTATCATAATTGCATGATTGAAGTTGCCTGTTTCTAACTCCTAATATTCTTGCAACTAAGCATGTCGTACCTAAATACGTAATAACCATGAACCGGCATGCGATTTTAAACAAA
The DNA here is from genome assembly GCA_037157565.1 of Thalassia testudinum. Lineage (NCBI taxonomy): Eukaryota > Viridiplantae > Streptophyta > Magnoliopsida > Alismatales > Hydrocharitaceae > Thalassia > Thalassia testudinum. The sequence continues at coordinate 65,907,778 of JAZHRO010000014.1, forward strand.
GTAGTGCAGGAAAAAGATCAATTTCAGAGGTAAAACAAACGCTTCCCAAAGACAAACGACCGGGACTGAAATCTCATTTTCTTTACAAACTTAATTTTTGACGAACATTTTTGCGTGACTATACTACGATTTTGACGACTTTCAAAATGCACGAAAATGATTTCTGTCACTGTTCGATTGAGTACGCTCAGCACCTGTAGAATCTTAAGGCATGCATAATCACACATGTCTGCATCTAATGCTTCTGCGCTCGCCATGCATTCACTGCTGATCTGCTCGATGAAGATCCGGTGGTGGTATTTCATCCGCTGGTGCCCGACTCACAATTGCATTTCGATCCCATGTCATGCGTAGTTTGTTAGGCGTGCTCTCCACTGCGATACGCATGGAGATTGTTGTGCTTTCCAATTCCTGTGCAGCCACCCTCGACCAATGGATGGGAATCCAATGGTCGAGATCTCTCCTGTGTGTGATGAGGCAACTAGAGGCGGGCGACGTGGCTGCATCGCGGCCATTGATGACAATCCAACAGCCCACAGCTCTCCTTTCAATATTGGGGCACGATGAGGGGCTACTGCGTTGGTGCCAATGTGGCCATCCATCTTCTCCTTGTATCTGATGATGTAGGCCTCCGATTGAGTTGATTTTTGTGCCGTTCGACTACGAACATCGATCCGGATCCATCTGTGTGGTTGGATTTATCATCTGAGGTTCATAAATTCTTCAATTTGCTCCTTGACTCCTGCTTCTTTTGCAGCCTCCCTATGGTGCTATAGGAGTTTGATTGATGAACTCTTGGAAGCATTGGACTCCTGTCATCATTCAAAATAGATCCATAAGGTTGGATCAGTCATCTGCAGCCTTTGATTACCTACAATTATTAATACCAGTCAAATAGCACATTATTATGTACGAAACTTATCAATCATCTAAGATACAAAGTACGATATGTATGCATGCAAAATGCCCATGTTAAGCTAGGTTCTACCTTAATTCAGGTGAATTAGGGCCTATGATTGCTGCGCAATCTATCCCTACAGCCTTATTTGAAAAGTGACAATTCGAAGAACTAAAACCCGCCAATGCTACTTTACGACTAGTTGGCTAAACCCTGACAACACCAATTGTGCTGGTAGTGTAGGTTTGGCCCTACTAGGAGGGGTGACATAATAAATGCGGAAATAAAATATAAAGCAATCTCACAAAAATCAATCGCACAAGTACACAAGTAATTTTAGGTGGAAACCCAAACCGGGTGAAAACCACCACCTAACCCTCTCGAGTTAGGATTTTCCGATCAACCTAGTTGATCAAATCCACTAACCGAATCACTTTAAAACGAGGGTGATTCAACCTCAGTACAACCACGCTACAAGTACGAGGGTAGCGTTCCTCAACCCTTTCTCTCCACGAGAAGGATTTTGTCCCACGAAGGAGACGGGAATTCGCAAAGCGAATACCCAACCAAATAACGAAGATAAAATAAAACAACAAACCTATAGAGCCAACAAAGTAATAAACCTAAGCTTCTATAGGAATTAGGAAACTCCCCTTTACAAGGAGTGCGTCGACGATGACGCGGATGCGTGAGCCACGCAACAGCACAATGTCGCTCTCGTGAACAACGACGGGAGAGCGGGTGCACGAAGGCTTGATGCTCTCAAGATGATGGAGCTTGAGCTTGGAGAGCAAGAGCTATCTAGGACACAAGAGAGTGGAAGTATGTTGCTTAAGTGTGTCTTGTGTTTCTCGTGGTGTGTCTTTGTGTCTCTAAGTGTATTTTTGTGTTGCAAAGGTTCCCCTCTTTTTATAGAGGCCTTAGGAAGGCATTGGAAGGCTTAGGAAAGGTTCTATAGCCGTTGGGTACAAAGCCCAAGTGAATCAGCCCGAAATCAAGAACAATCATTGTTCTGATAGGCTTATCAGATGTCTAATTCTAGCATCAGACGTCTGGAAGTTCACTTTAAGAAGTCTGATTCCAAGGTAAGACGTTTGATTTTGGGCGGGTCTCCCTTACTTGGATCAGATCTAAACAGGGTTTTTGTGCAAGTCCATCAGATGACATACAGGACATCTGGCACTATGTATGGACGTCTGGAAACCTACTTCTACAGTGGGAATTGATTTCTAAACATTGCAACAGCTAGAAAATCTCTGAGAAGAGATTTTGGGTCAGCCGAGGCAAAACGGCCATTTATCAGACGTCTGGAAAGGCCTAAGGACGTCTGATAAGGCTCTAACGGTCATATTCTTGAGTGTTTGCTAAACCAGCCAACGGTCCACTAATTGGACGTCTGGCAAAGTCATCAGACGTCTCCTAAGACGTCTGGTCTAAGGTCTGGACGTCCGATTTCATCAGATAGAATTAACTATGTCCAGCCTAGCAGTTATCAGACGTCTGAAACAACAGTCAGACATCTTAAAATACTTTATCAGACGTCTGATTTGGGAATTAGACGTCTGGAAATGCTGTTTGAGCCCTATGTTGGTTTTCTAAGTATTCTACAGAAAACTTAAGTATCCTAGGGTTGTGCCGGTGTTCCTAGGACTACTGTTAGGGTTCTTTGAGGCTGTTTAACATAATTTCTAAGGAAATAAAGAGCAACAAAAGAAACGAAAAATACAACAAGTACAAAAGAAGGAAATCTATCCTATTCTTCATTTCCTTCCATCTTCAATCCTTCGCTCCACGCGAACCTCCTCTGTTTTCCGTCAAGCTCCTCCAATCCGTCCTGGATGTGAGCTCGAACTCCGTATAAACACGTCCACATTTGCAATTGACCTAAAATCTAGGACTAAAATTGCAAATGTTAAATAACACGTGTTTTGTTATCATCAAAACAAATGATCGTGGTGCTCTAGCACCAACAATCTCCCCCTTTTTGATGATGACAAAACCATAAATAATAATGTAGAAAATACGTCTGACCTTGGAATCAGATCTAAACAGGGTTTTTGTGCAAGTCCATCAGACGACATACAGGACGTCTGGCACTATGTATGGACGTCTGGAAACCTACTTCTACAGTGGGAATTGATTTCCAAACGTTGCAACGGCTAGAAAATCTCTGAGAAGAGATTTTGGGTCAGCCGAGGCAAAATGGTCATTTATCAGACATCTGGAAAGGCCTAAGGACGTCTGATAAGGCTCTAACGGTCATATTCTTGAGTGTTTGCTAAACCAGCCAACGGTCCACTAATTGGACGTCTGGCAAAGTGATCAGACGTCTGCTACGACGTCTGGTCTAAGGTCTGGACGTCTGATTTCATCAGACAGAACTAACTATGTCCAGCCTAACAGTTATCAGACGTCTGAAACAACAGTCAGACGTCTGAAAAGACTTTATCAGACGTCTGATTTGGGAATTAGACGTCCGGAAATGCTGTTTGAGCCCTATATTGGTTTTCTAAGTATTCTACAGAAAACCTAAGTATCCTAGGGTTGTGCCGGTGTTCCTAGGACTACTGTTAAGGTTCTTTGAGGCTCTTTAACATAATTTCTAAGGAAATAAAGAGCAACAAAAGAAACGAAAAATACAACAAGTACAAAAGAAGGAAATCTATCCTATTCTTCATTTCCTTCCATCTTCAATCTTTCGCTCCACGCGAACCTCCTCTGTTTTCCGTCAAGCTCCTCCAATCCATCCTGGATGCGAGCTCGAACTCCGTCTAAACACATCCACATTTGCAATTGACCTGAAATCTAGGACTCAAATTGCAAATGTTAAATAACACGAGTTTTGTTATCATCAAAACAAATGATCGTGGTACTCTAGCCCCAACAATCTCCCCCTTTTTGATGATGACAAAATCATAAATAATAATGCAGAAAATACGTCTGACCTTGGAATCAGATCTAAACAGGGTTTTTGTGCAAGTCCATCAGACGACATACAGGACGTCTAGCACTATGTATGGACGTTTGGAAACCTACTTCTACAGTGGGAATTGATTTCCAAAGGTTGCAACGGCTAGAAAATCTCTGAGAAGAGATTTTGGGTCAGCCGAGGCAAAACGGTCATTCATCAAACGTCTGGAAAGGCCTAAGGACGTCTGATAAGGCTCTAACGGTCATATTCTTGAGTGTTTGCTAAACCAGCCAACGGTCCACTAATTGGACGTCCGGCAAAGTCATCAGACGTCTCCTAAGAGGTCTGGTTTAAGGTCTGGATGTATGATTTCATCAGACAGAACTAACTATGTCCAGCCTAACAGTTATCAGACATCTAAAACAATAGTCAGACGTCTTAAAATACTTTATCAGACGTCTGATTAGGGAATTAGACGTCTGGAAATGCTGTTTGAGCCCTATATTGGTTTTCTAGGTATTCTACAGAAAACCGAACTATCCTAGTGTTGTGCCGGTGTTCCTAGGACAACTGTTAGGGTTCTTCGAGGCTCTTTAACATAATTTCTAAGGAAATAAAGAGCAACAAAAGAAATGAAAAATACAACAAGTACAAAAGAAGTAAATCTATCCTATTCTTCATTTCCGTCCTTCTTCAATCTTTCGCTCCACGCGAACCTCCTCTGTTTTCCATCAAGCTCCTCCAATCCATCCTGGATGCGTGCTCGAACTCCGTCGAAACACGTCCACATTTGCAATTGACCTGAAATCTTGGACTCAAATTGCAAATGTTAAATAACACGTGTTTTTTTATCATCAAAACAAATGATCGTGGTGCTCTAGCACCAACAATCTCTCCCTTTTTGATGATGAGAAAATCATAAATAACAATGCAGAAAATCCTCCCCCTTTTTGACATTATCAAAAAGGTTTAATTGATTTTATATTTCATATAACTCCCCCTTAAAACATGCTCTTCTATAAATTTCTTTTGACAAAGTAATGTCCTCCCCCTTTTTGTAACAATGAGATAGCTATTATTTTTCTCCCCCTTACTAAAGGAAATTTAGCTACCTTATATCTCCCGCTTAAAATTTGACAATTAGCTCATAAATTTTAACTCCCCCTATCTAAATGCTACGGATAAACAAAGATAGGGTAAAGGGTTTTACCTCACCTACCATGGCCAATAAAATGGCCTGAATGGTGGTGGTGGATGCCACATCGGATGGGGCTCCCGTCCGTAGCTTGGAGGCCCGGGCGTTGGCGCTGGTCTCCAATCTGGTGGTCGACGTGCGGCGGATCCGTCGTTTGTTCGCCGTCTCGTCGGTCATCTTGTTCTCCTCCTTAGTCTACTCCTTGGTTCTCCCAACTTGAGTTGACCAGACTTGAGCTTGTTGGTCCAGTCCTTTATGTTGTAATTATCCCTGAACCCTACAAAACAAGATTCTAATTCTTTTTTTGGAATCAAAATGGGCTTGGATCCGGATCTGTTAGGGGGTCTCCTTGATGGAGATCCTTTCTCAATCTTAGGGCTATATAAATCATCTACTTTGTTGATTATTTTGTTGGAGTTTTCCGTAAGACATGCGATTTCTTTTTCTATAGTATTCATTTTAGTCTTTAAATCAGAAATTTCTATTTTTAGACTGTCATTTTCCTCAATCAATTTATTATTTTCGTTGATGAGGTCTTGATTTTATAATAATAGGTTATCAATTCTAGGACTAGCTTCTATGTCTTTAAGTTATTTTTCTAACCTATCATTTTCATTTTTAAGAAAACTAAGGTTCTTTTTAATACTTTTGTTTTCAATTTTAAGTGATTTACTAATCTCAAATAATTTATTAAAAGCTTCTTGTAAATCAAAATTTACCTCATTGTCGCTGTCGCTTCCGCTTTCGTTGTCGCTATTGCTTCCTCTAGCCATGAACCAAAGCAAGCGGTTTCTTCTTTTCTTCTTCTTCTTCCTCCGAGCTTGTCTCCTCATGAGTGCCTTCCAACCTCCTCCATATCCTGTGGCGGTGGTGCACTCTTTGATTTTCCCGAACTCCTTCAGACTCAATGCGCAATACAGGGCATTCATTGCCTTTGCGTTGAGTGAAAGCTCTTGAATCTGCAGTTGCGAGTAGCCTCGTTGGGGTCGCTTCGGGATCTCGTATGGGGTTTCGCAACATCCCCATATCTCAAATTCAGTGGCTTGGAGCCACGTCTTCATCCTCAACTTCCAATATCCAAAGTCTCTCCCATCGAAATAGGGTGGTCGGACGGTGGACTGCCCTTCGGAGATTCTGATTGCTGATGTGCTTCCCTCCATTTGATCTCTTGCTGGGTGTTACTCCGATCTCGCAAGACCTACTCTGACACCAATTGTAGGTTTGGCCCTACTAGGAGGGGTGACGTAATAAATGCGGAAATAAAATATAAAGCAATCTCACAAAAATCAATCGCACAAGTACACAAGTAATTTTAGGTGGAAACCCAAACCGGGTGAAAACCACCAGCTAACCCTCTCGAGTTAGGATTTTCCGATCAACCTAGTTGATCAAATCCACTAACCGAATCACTTTAAAACGAGGGTGATTCAACCTCAGTACAACCACGCTACAAGTACGAGGGCAGCGTTCCTCAACCCCTTCTCTCCACGAGAAGGATTTTGTCCCACGAAGGAGACTGGAATTTGCAAAGCGAATACCCAACCAAATAACAAAGATAAAATAAAACAACAAACCTATAGGGCCAACAAAGTAATAAACCTAAGCTTCTATAGGAATTAGGAAACTCCCCTTTGCAAGGAGTGCATCGACGATGACGCGGATGCGTGGGCCACGCAACAGCATAATGTCGCTCTCGTGAACAACGGCGGGAGAGCGGGTGCACGAAGGCTTGATGCTCTCAAGATGATGGAGCTTGAGCTTGGAGAGCAAGAGCTATCTAGGACACAAGAGAGTGGAAGTATGTTGCTTAAGTGTGTCTTGTGTTTCTCTTGGTGTGTCTTTGTGTCTCTAAGTGAATTTTTGTGTTGCAAAGGTTCCCCTCTATTTATAGTGGCCTTAGGAAGGCTTTGGAAGGCTTAGGAAAGGTTCTATAGCCGTTGGGTACAAAGCCCAAGTGAATCAGCCCGAAATCAGGAACAATCATTGTTCTAACCAGCTTATCAGACGTCTAATTCTAGGATCAGACGTCTGGAAGTCCACTTTAAGACATCTGATTCCAAGGTCAGACGTCTGATTTTGGGCGGGTCTCTCCCTGACTTGGATCAGATCTAAACAGGGTTTTTTTGCAAGTCCATCAGACGACATACGGGACGTCTGGCACTATGTATGGACGTCTGGAAACCTACTTCTACAGTGGGAATTGATTTCCAAACGTTGCAAGGGCTAGAAAATCTCTGAGAAGAGATTTTGGGTCAGCCGAGGCAAAACGGTCATTTATCAGACGTCTGGAAAGGCCTAAGGACATCTGATAAGGCTCCAACGGTCATATTCTTGAGTGCTTGCTAAACCAGCCAACGGTCCACTAATTGGACGTCTCGCAAAGTCATCAGAGGTCTCCTAAGACGTCTGGTCTAAGGTCCGGACGACTGATTTCATCAGACAGAACTAACTATGTCCAGCCTAACAGTTATCAGACGTCTGAAACAACAGTCAGACGTCTTAAAATACTTTATCAGACATCTGATTTGGGAATTAGACGTCTGGAAATGCTGTTTGAGTCCCATATTGGTTTTCTAAGTTTTCTACAGAAAACCTAAGTATCCTAGGGTTGTGCCGGTGTTCCTAGGACTACTGTTAGGGCTCTTTGAGGCTCTTTAACATAATTTCTAAGGAAATAAAGAGCAATAAAAGAAACGAAAAATACAACAAGTACAAAAGAAGGAAATCTATATTATTCTTCATTTCCCTCCATCTTCAATCTTTCGCTCCACGCGAACCTCCTCTCTTTTCCGTCAAGCTCCTCCAATCCGTCCTGGATGCGAGCTCGAACTCCGTCTAAACACGTCCACATTTGCAATTGACCTGAAATCTAGGACTCAAATTGCAAATGTTAAATAACACGTATTTTGTTATCATCAAAACAAATGATCGTGGTGCTCTAGCACCAACAATCTCCCCCTTTTTGATGATGACAAAACCATAAATAATAATGCAGAAAATACGTCTGACCTTAGAATCAGATCTAAACAAGGTTTTTGAGCAAGTCCATCAGACGACATGCAGGACGTCTGGCACTATGTATGGACGTCTGGAAACCTACTTCTACAGTGGGAATTGATTTCCAAACGTTGCAATGGCTAGAAAATCTCTGAGAAGAGATTTTGGATCAGCCAAGGCAAAACGATCATTTATCAGATGTCTGGAAAGGCCTAAGGACGTCTGATAAGGCTCTAACGGTCATATTCTTGAGTGTTTGCTAAACCAGCCAACGGTCCACTAATTGGACATCTGGCAAAGTCATCAGACGTCTCCTAAGACGTCTGGTCTAAGGTCTGGACGTCTGATTTCATCAGACAGAACTAACTACGTCCAGCCTAACAGTTATCAGACGTCTGAAACAACAGTCAGACGTCTTAAAATACTTTATCAGACGTCTGATTTTGGAATTAGACATCTGGAAATGCTGTTTGAGCCCTATATTGGTTTTCTAAGTATTCTACAGAAAACCTAAGTATCCTAGGGTTGTGCCAGTGTTACTACGACTACTGTTAGGGTTCTTTGAGGCTCCTTGACATAATTTCTAAGGAAATAAAGAGCAACAAAAGAAATGAAAAATACAACAAGTGCAAAAGAAGGAAATCTATATTATTCTTCATTTCCTTCCATCTTCAATCTTTCGCTCCACGCGAACCTCCTCTATTTTCCGTCAAGCTCCTCTAATCCGTCCTGGATGCGAGCTCGAACTCCGTCTAAACACGTCCACATTTGCAATTGACCTGAAATCTAGGACTCAAATTGCAAATGTTAAATAACACGTATTTTGTTATCATCAAAACAAATGATCGTGGTGCTCTAGCACCAACAATCTCCCCCTTTTTGATGATGACAAAACCATAAATAATAGTGCAGAAAATACGTCTGACCTTGGAATCAGATCTAAACAGGGTTTTTGTGCAAGTCAATCAGACGACATGCATGAAATCTGGCACTATGTATGGACGTCTGGAAACCTACTTCTACAGTGGGAATTGATTTCCAAACGGTTCAATGGCTAGAAAATCTCTGAGAAGAGATTTTGGGTCAGCCAAGGCAAAACGGTCATTTATCAGACGTCTGGAAAGGCCTAAGGACGTCTGATAAGGCTCTAACGGTCATATTCTTGAGTGTTTGCTAAACCAGCCAACGGTCCACTAATTGGACATCTGGCAAAGCCTTCAGACGTCTCCTAAGACGTCTGGTCTATGGTCTAGACGTCTGATTTCATCTGACAGAACTAACTATGTCCAGCCTAACAGTTATCAGACGTTTGAAACAACAGTCAGACGTCTTAAAATACTTTATCAGACGTCTGATTTGGGAATGAGACGTCTGGAAATGCTGTTTGTGCCCTATATTGGTTTTCTAAGTATTCTACAGAAAACCTAAGTATCCTAGGGTTGTGCCGGTGTTCCTAGGACTACTGTTAGGGTTCTTTGAGGCTCTTTAACATAATTTCTAAGGAAATAAAGAGCAACAAAAGAAACGAAAAAATACAAGAAGTACAAAAGAAGGAAATCTATCCTATTCTTCATTTCCTTCCATCTTTAATCTTTCGCTCCACGCGAACCTCGTCTGTTTTCCGTCAAGCTCCTCCAATCCATCCTGGATGCGAGCTCGAACTCCATCTAAACACGTCCACATTTGCAATTGACCTGAAATCTAGGACTCAAATTGCAAATGTTAAATAACACGTGTTTTGTTATCATCAAAACAAATGATCGTGGTGCTCTAGCACCAACAATCTCCCCCTTTTTGATGATGACAAAATCATAAATAATAATGTAGAAAATCCTCCCCCTTTTTGACATTATCAAAAAGGTTTAATTGATTTTATATTTCATATAACTCCCCCTTAAAACATGCTCTTCTATAAATTTCTTTTGACAAAGTAATGTCCTCCCCCTTTTTGTAACAATGAGATAGCTGTTATTTTTCTCCCCCTTACTAAAGGAAATTTAGCTACCCTATATCTCCCCCTTAAAAATTGACAATTAGCTCATAAATTTTAACTCCCCCTATCTAAATGCTACGGATAAACAAAGTTAGGGTAAAGGGTTTTACCTCACCTACCATGGCCAATAAAATATCCCGAATGGTGGTGGTGGATGCCACATCGGATGGGGCTCCCATCCGTAGCTTGGAGGACCAGGCATTGGCGCCGGTCTCCAATCTGGTGGTCGACGTGCGGTGGGTCCGTCGTTTGTTCGCCGTCTCGTCGGTCTTCTTGTTATCCTCCTTGGTCTACTCCTTGGTTCTCCCAACTTGAGTTGACCAGACTTGAGCTTGTAGGTCCAGTCCTTTATGTTGTAATTATCCCTGAACCCTACAAAACAAGATTCTAATTCCTTTTTTGGTATCCAAGTGGGCTTGGATCCGGATCTGTTAGTGGGTCTCCTTGATGGAGATCCTTTCTCAATCTTAGGGCTATATAAATCATCTACTTTGTTGATTAGTTTGTTGGAGTTTTCCCTAAGACATGCGATTTCTTTTTCTATAGTATTCATTTTAGTCTTTAAATCAGAAATTTCTATTTTTAGACTGTCATTTTCCTCAATCAATTTATTATTTTCATTGATGAGGTCTTGATTTTCTAATAATAGGTTATCAATTCTAGGACTAGCCTCTATGTCCTTAAGTTGTTTTTCTAACCTATCATTTTGATTTTTAAGAAAAATAAGGTTCCTTTGAATATTTTTATTTTCTATTTTAACTGATTTACTAATCTGAAATAATTCATTAAAAGCTTCTTGTAAATCAAAATTTACCTCATTGTCGCTGTCGCTTCCGCTTTCGTTGTCGCTATTGCTTCCTCTGGCCATGAAACCAAAGGAAGCGGTTTCTTCTTTTTCTTCTTCTTCTTCCTCCGAGCTTGTCTCCTCATGAGTGCCTTCCAACCTCCTCCATATCTCATGGGTGGTGGTGCACTCTTTGATTTTCTCGAACTCCTTCAGACTCAATGCGCAATACAGGGCATTCATTGCCTTTGCGATGAGTGAAAGCTCTTGAATCTGCAGTTGCGAGTAGCCTCCTTGCGGTCGCTTCGGGATCTCGTATGGGGTTTCGCAACATCCCCATATCTCAAATTCAGTGGCTTGGAGCCACGTCTTCATCCTCAACTTCCAATATCCAAGGTCTCTCCCGTCGAAATAGGGTGGTCGGACGGTGGACTGCCCTTCGGAGATTCTGATTGCTGATGTGCTTCCCTCCATTTGATCTCTTGCCGGGTGTTACTCCGATCTCGGAAGACCTGCTCTGATAGAAATTGTAGGTTTGGCCCTACTAGGAGGGGAGACGAAATAAATGCAGAAATAAAATATAAAGCAATCTCACAAAAATCAATCGCACAAGTACACAAGTAATTTTAGGTGGAAACCCAAACCGAGTGAAAACCACCACCTAACCCTCTCGAGTTAGGATTTTCCGATCAACCTAGTTGATCAAATCCACTAACCGAATCACTTTAAAACGAGGGTGATTCAACCTCAGTACAACCACGCTACAAGTACGAGGGTAGCGTTCGTCAACCCCTTTTCTCCACAAGAAGGATTTTGTCCCACGAAGGAGACGGGAACTCGCAAAGCGAATACCCAACCAAATAACAGAGATAAAATAAAACAACAAACCTAAAGAGCCAACAAAGTAATAAACCTAAGCTTCTATAGGAATTAGGAAACTCCCCTTTGCAAGGAGTGCGTCGACGATGACGCGGATGCGTGAGCCACGCAACAGCATAATGTCCAACTCGTGAACAACGGTGGGAGAGCAGGTGCGCGAAGGCTTAATGCTCTCAAGAAGATGGAGCTTGAGCTTGGAGAGCAAGAGCTATCTAGGACACAAGAGAGTGGAAGTATGTTTCTTAAGTGTGACTTGTGTTTCTCTTGGAGTGTCTTTGTGTCTCTAAGTGTATTTTTGTGTTGCAAAGGTTCCCCTCTATTTATAGAGGCCTTAGGAAGGCTTTGGAAGGCTTAGGAAAGGTTCTATAGCCGTTGGGTACAAAGCCCAAGTGAATCAGCCCGAAATCAGGAACAATCATTGTTCTGACAGGCTTATCAGACGTCTAATTCTAGGATCAGACGTCTGGAAGTTCACTTTAAGACGTCTGATTCCAAGGTGAGACGTCTGATTTTGGGCGGGTCTCTCCCTGACTTGGATCAGATCTAAACAGGGTTTTTTTGCAAGTCCATCAGTCGACATACAGGACGTCTGGCACTATGTATGGACGTCTGGAAACCCACTTCTACAGTGGGAATTGATTTCCAAACGTTGCAATGGCTAGAAAATCTCTGAGAAGAGATTTTGGGTCAGCCGAGGCAAAACGGTCATTTATCAGACGTCTGGAAAGGCCTAACGACGTCTGATAAGGCTCTAATGGTCATATTCTTGAGTGTTTGCTAAACCAGACAACGGTCCACTAATTGGACGTCTGGCAAAGTCATCAGACGTCTCCTAAGACGTCTGGTCTAAGGTCTGGACGTCTGATTTCATCAGAAAGAACTAACTATGTCCAGCCTAACAATTATCAGACGTCTAAAACAACAGTTAGACGTCTTAAAATACTTTATCAGACGTCTGATTTGGGAATTAGACGTCTGGAAATGCTTTTTGAGCCCTATATTGGTTTTCTAAGTATTCTACAGAAAACCTAAGTATCCTTGGGTTATGCCGGTGTTCCTAGGACTACTGTTAGGGTTCTTTGAGGCACTTTAACATAATTTCTAAGGAAATAAAGAGCAACAAAAGAAACGAAAAATACAACAAGTACAAAAGAAGGAAATCTATCCTATTCTTCACTTCCTTCCATCTTCAATCTTTCGCTCCACGCGAACCTCCTCTGTTTTCCGTCAAGCTCCTCCAATCCGTCCTGGATGTGAGCTCGAACTCCGTCTAAACTTGTCCACATTTGCAATTGACCTGAAATCTAGGACTCAAATTGCAAATGTTAAATAACACGTGTTTTGTTATCATAAAAACAAATGATCGTGGCGCTCTAGCACCAACAACCTACCCCTTTTTGATGATGACAAAACCATAAATAATAATGCAGAAAATACGTCTGACCTTGGAATCAGATCTAAACAGGGTTTTTGTGCAAGTCCATCAGACGACATACAGGACGTCTGGCACTATGTTTGGACGTCTGGAAACCTACTTCTACAGTGGGAATTGATTTCCAAACGTTGCAACCACTGGAAAATCTCTGAGAAGCGATTTTGTGTCAGCCGAGGCAAAACGGTCATTTATCAGATGTCTGGAAAGGCCTAAGGACGACTGATAAGGCTCTAACTGTCATATTCTTGAGTGTTTGCTATACCAGCCAACGGTCCACTAATTGGACGTCTGGCAAAGTCATCAGACGTCTCCTAAGACGTCTGGTCTAAGGTCTGGACGTTTGATTTCATCAGACAGAACTAACTATGTCCAGCCTAACAGTTATCAGACGTCTTGAACAACAGTCAGACGTCTTAAAATACTTTATCAGACGTCTGATTTGGGAATTGGATGTCTGGAAATGCTGTTTGAGCCCTATATTGGTTTTCTAAGTATTCTACAGAAAACCTAAGTATCCTAGGGTTGTGCCGGTGTTCCTAAGACTACTGTTAGGGTTCTTTGAGGCTCTTTAACATAATTTCTAAGGAAATAAAGAGCAACAAAAAAAACAAAAAATACAACAAGTACAAAAGATGGAAATCTGTCCTATTCTACATTTCCTTCCATCTTCAATCTTTCGCTCCGCGCGAACCTCCTCTGTTTTCCGTAAAGCTCCTCCAATCCGTCCTGGATGCGAGCTCGAACTCCGTCTAAACACGTCCACATTTGCAATTGACCTGAAATCTAGGACTCAAATTGCAAATGTTAAATAACACGTGTTTTGTTATCATCAAAACAAACGATCGTGGTGCTCTAGCACCAACAATCTCCCCCATTTTGATGATGACAAAATCATAAATAATAATGCAGAAAATACGTCTAACCTTGGAGTCAGATCTAAACAATGTTTTTGTGCAAGTACATCAGACGACATACAGGACGTCTGCCACTATGTATGGACGTCTGGAAACCTACTTCTACAGTGGGAATTGACTTCCAAACGTTGCAACGGCTACAAAATCTCTGAGAAGAGATTTTGGGTCAGCCGAGGCAAAACGGTCATTTATCAGAAGTCTGGAAAGGCCTAAGGACGTCTGATAAGGCTCTAACGGTCATATTCTTGAGTGTTTGCTAAACCAGCCAACGGTCCACTAATTAGACATCTGGCAAAGTCATTAGACGTCTCCTAAGACGTCTGGTCTAAGGTCTGGACGTCTGATTTCATCAGACAGAACTGACTACGTCCAGCCAAATAGTTATCAGACGTCTGAAACAACAATCAGACGTCTTAAAATAATTTATCAGAAGTCTGATTTGGGAATTAGACGACTGGGAATGCTGTTTGTGCCCTATGTTGGTTTTCTAAGTATTCTACTGAAAACCTAAGTGATGAGAGCCTCATCATGAGCCATAACTAGCTCATTTTGACCCAATAAAGAAGATAAAAGCTCCTACATAACCTAGAAGAAGGCCTAACTGAAGGAACAAGTGCTCTGAGAAGAAAACATGAAATAAAGGTTAAAACTGTAATTTTACCATTGCAGTAGATAAACGGGATTTCTCAGAGGCAAAACATAGGTCAAATGGTCTAAATGAGATAAAAAGTGGGTTGAGTCAATCAGAAATGGGTTCATGTGCAATCTAAGAACTAAAAGACACTTGGTAACCCTAAAACAGACCCGCTTAAATTAACAAGGTTTCGGTCAGAACAAAAAGCAATTAAACCCTCTACAAATCATGGAAAAACATACTCTAGGGTTTAGAACACTTAATTTGGCCTTTGGAACCTAGTTTGACCTAGATTAGGGTCCTAGCTCTTCAATTAACCTAATTTGGGTTTTTACGCAAAATATCCAGTCAAACGAGGTCAAACCTGAAATCTAACTTCTCCATTGGATTCCTTAGGTCCAAATTAGGTTTATACCAAAATTTGGACCTAAGGAGAGGTCATCTTGACCTACTTTGCAATTTAGTACACCCAAATCACAAATTGGTCCCTATCTTTTGAATACCGTTGCAGAGAACCCCCTAGGTTCTTCGCCTCCTTTGCAAACCGGTCCTGCCGCCATTGCTAGGGCAGAACCGAGCTCCGGCGAGGTTCGGAGAGGGATTGCTCTCTAATCCCTCAGAGATTCCCTCCCAGAAATGGAAGGAGAATTCTCTGAAGAATTCCCTTCCATTTAAGACCGATATCGATCCCTGGTGTGAACCCAATCTCTCGTGCGAACGCACGAGAGATTTGGGTATCCTAACTCCTTTCCATCTCCGACGACCAACCTCAGGCAATTACGTGCCCTTCACGCCCTGCACACCAAGTCCAGCGCCTATATAAGAACCCACAACTCCGGCCGAAGAGGCTGAGCTTGATTTGGCCGAGTTTCCCCCTTCAATTCCTCTCCTCCTGCTCGGCCAAATACCCCAGCTAGCTCCGGCGAGCCCCCCTCCCCTCCCTCTTCGCTCTGCCACAAAACCAGTGGCAGAGTTAGCTTCCTGACCTCCCTCCGCGTCGCGCAGTACCAGCGCACGCCGCCTCAGCCCCGTCGTCGCCGCCGTTCTCCCCCACTGGGCGTCATCTTCTCCGGCGACAGCAAGTACTGCTGTCCGCCTTCTATCCCCTTTCGTCCTTACAATTAGGTTAGAACTCCTCTCCATCCTATCCTCTCTCTTTTCCCCCTGTTATCTCATCTGATTACCCCTCGACCGACGCTGACCACCCTCATCTTCCACATCACCGACCGAACTCCGGCGAGCCGCCCACACCACTCCGCCATTCCACACGGCTCGCCAACCACCTCGTGAGCTCCGCCTCACCACCAGGAACTCGCTCCACCCCACAACTGCCACTCCAGACCTCCATAACCACCCCCCGAACAACCCACCATCTCCGGCCACAGGTTGACCTAGGCATGCACGCCTAGGCCGACCAGCAACCTGCAGCATCACCCACCGCCTTCGCCGTGCTACGGCGAAGGTTTCCAGCTATTCTAATTGGGCCAATAGGCCGTTCTGTGGAAGCTCAGGTGAACGCCCCGGCCGCCATTAACAGCCGAAGCAGCAGGAAGCTGGGAGCAGCAGCAGGCGTCAGGCTTCCCAGGCGGCAGGTGCAGCAGACTCTCGCAAGTGTTGCGAGGTGACTGAGTTCAGCAAGGAGCAGCAGCAGGGCCTTCAGCGTGGGCAATTGCACACGAGAGTCTGCGGGCGCACGCAAAGGAAGGGCGGAACGTTTAGTCCCACATCGTGGAATCTCAAGGCACAGGTATGGTATAAAGAATTTTCGTAATATACGTTTACTGCCTCGAAAGCACAGGGGTGAGGTCCCTCACTGACCCCACCCGCCTCATCCGCGGCCTGACCACGCGGACCTGGCGGATCCGACCCGACCTAGACCTACGCACTCCTCGCGCATCACACACCTGCAGGTGCGCCTGGTCCCGGGTACGATCCGACCCGATTATGGCTGTGGCTCTGGGAGAGCAGTTTGAGTGAATTGCTTGAGAGAGAGAGATGCGCGGGTAGAGGGAGAAGGGTTAGGTTTTGCTCCTGTGCAGGCAGGCTGAACGCAGGAGGAGAAGGACTTGGCCGCGAGAAGGAAAAGAAAGAAAGAAGGAACGGCATAGAAGAATAGAAGAGGAAGAAACAAGGCAGACAAGAAGAAGCAAGAAAGAAGCCTTCGCAGGAGAAGAAAGAAAAGAGCAAGCCAGAAGCAAAGGCACAGAGAAGCCAACTGAAGACTTTGCAGAGATCAGAAGAAGAAAAGAAAGAGCAAAGACTGCAGCAGAAGAAGAAGAAGAATAATCAAGAAGAAAAGGAGAAATGCTTTTAAGACGTCTGATCACAAGATCAGACGTCCAATTTCATATTTTTTTGCCCTAACTCCTTTTAATCGCATACATTCATACCTGAATTGATATTTTGAGTAAATTAGAGTGTTCAATTACATTTTGATTTAGTGGTAAGTTCCATTTGCTCCCTGTGTTCGACCTCGGATACTCCGGTCTTCGAGTAATAAAAACTTTGTATTTGTTCGAATGTTTTGTCGGTTATACTACAACATAATACGCCTTTAAATCCGCACGAAACGTCCCTGAACATTTTGGCGCCGTTGCCGGGGAGCACTGCACAATTTACCACTAGTCTCTACATTCTTTTTATCATATTGAACACTAACTTGCCCTACTTTTCTTTGATGTGATCTTGCAGGTACTTCATGAGAAAATCTCTCCCGCAAGTCAACCACTCTAGGGCAGGTAATTTCTTTTCTTCCTTAATCATCCCCTAATCTATGAAAGACAAAAGGAAGAAAATCAAGTTAGGAATCAATTGCCTTCTTTATATAGTAATCACCATCTCTAAGGCAAAACATTTCTTGATTTTGCGAAAACTTCTGCAAATATTCTTGAAGTTGGAGTGATTTTTTTTCCATCCCACAAATTCTTGTGCCTAATTGAAAATAAATGCTTAATCTCGGCGGACCACACACTTCTTGTTTATAAGTCCAAAGAGAACTTTTGAAAAAGAAAAAGAGGATTGGAAATAGAACCAAATTAGGGTTTCCACATTAGGGTCTTGAAGCGCTTGTCACACATGCCTGTGTAAAAGGAAATAAACCCTCCCGCATCAGTGTGCTACCCAAGCCCTTGATTGAAGAAAAATAAGACAAACCCTAAAATTGAGCTCTAAAATCACTTGAATCTTAAAATTTTCTTTTGACCTAATAACCTGGGAGTCAAATCAGGGTGATCTCTAGGCTCCGAGCTTAGAATCATTCTGCCATCTATAGGACAGGTCAGGTGAAGTTGACCCCTTGGGTCAACCAACCTCTAAATTAGGTCACAATACCAAAAACATCTAAAGTTCAAGTGAGAACCCTAAAAGCACCTTTGAAATAAAAAGTGATAGACTTAAGAGGTCAAGGTCCCCATTCTGGTTTACCTGGAATCTCAGTGACAAGAGAGGTCGGGTGGGGGAAACCCTGTAACCCGTAGGGACGCTCTACCGTGTAGGGGTCTTTGCGGGACTCTCCCTCTCTGGCTGCCCAGGTAATTCTCAGGTGGATGACTTTCTGATCCAGGGGTCCATCCGCCCCAAACCTCCATAGTCATCCAAACATCTTTTGGGTGTCTTGATTGGGTCAAGAACATCTCCAGTCCTGCATCATTTCTCTATAGAGCACACACACTCATTTTCAGTGGGACTCGTTATTCAGATCTGATCGCTTCATAACACATCTTGAGTCAAACTCTGATCGTGATTCCACCACCTGATCCAAATATGCAGCCGAACCACCTAGGACTACCAGTCGAGAAACCTGAATACCGGAGATCCATGAGAGATAAAATGATTGAGGATGCCATGAGATTTTATGAAAATGAAGAAACCTCAACAACAGTAGGAAACATTCAGGTTGATGTCCCAACAACCACAACCTTTGTCATAACTTGTGCCCAAGTACTATTAGCAGAAGCCAACAAAGGATCAACCCGTGACTTGCTCATTACTGCATACATTGAGATAGAAAAACTGCACAATAGTGAATACCTTCAATGTATGACAAATCCTCGACTTTGGAAGCAACACCAAGATAGTCTTGAAAAACGGGAAGAGATAATGAGATTAATAAAACAAGTGATTGATCAGAAATACCCGTACATACCGCCAACAAAGGATGAACTATCTTGGGACAACATCGAGGATAAATCTGATCTCGGGTTTGGGGCACAAAATGGTTGTGGATTCCCAACCCAGATGGAGTATAATGCACCTGATATTGAAGAAGGTTGGGAAGCTCCAAATGCAGGAAAAGACCATGATGAACCCATTTTAGAATCCCAAGACTCCTGCAAGTATGAGAGTAGAACTGAACCTCTCGAGGGTGTAAATTCCGTCCCTTATTCTGATAAGGTGGCCCTCGAAGGTTATTCAGACCTAGATTCTAGTAATTCCACCCACATCCTAAGCCTAGAACCTAGATCTGAAACCTATATTAAAGATTTCAAGGCCCCATATGAAGAAAATCAATCTCTTAATGAAGAATATGATTCTGGGCCTCGATTTGATGAATATCCCTCGTCAACCTCCTCAGAAGAACTAATCGAGTTTTCGGAAGTCATGCCAATCTACGATACAGAAACCGAGGACTTGGACGAGCGGGGTTTCGATTGGCTCTGCCCTACTAACCTTGAACCTGAGCCTCTACTAGATAGGGACACCTTTGTAAGCTCAGAATTAACATTTAGGCTAGATCCCAGTCAGGCTGCTGAATATACAACATATGATTTATTCTATGGTGGAACTTATGATCTAGAATCTCATTCAAACTTTGATTTTCGCAAACTCTCCGACGATCTCGAATCTGACCATAACATCGGAGAAAATCTGCCTCCTAATTATAACCTGTCAATCTTCTTTGAAGCCACCTGCTCCACATATACAGAACCAATCAAAACCCGTTCCCCATCCCGACCTGCAACCGGACTCAATTTCTATTCTGATTCACCTCTCACTGAGCCGATTGCAGATGATTCAACTCTGTATCTATACCGGGTATCGGACACTGATCAGACCACAAATCAGGAGCCTCCATCCTTTGACCGTCCCTGTAGGGATTCCACACCTTACATTGATTATTTTTCGGAACCCTACCCACACCAGGCTGATTCGACTGAGCCCGAACTCGAGTTTTCACTTCCATATCTATCAGAACATCACTGCATTTGGTGGGTCCCACATCTGCTAATCTACATCTATCAACCCACCAGACTTATTGGGTTTGGGCTGCATCATCAGCCCACTGATTTGAACAAGTACCTGGTTGGACCAACCAGGCTCTTAATCAAGGTGCTTGTTTTCCAAAACTCCATTGATTTGACCACTCCCTCTCCACCCCATTTTTCGCTCGGCTGAAGGCATTAAATTTAGCGCTTAACGGGAGGCAACCCGTCATCTCAAAAATAGAGACCCGTCTGATTATCCGTCTGTACTCCACGTCTATTGCACCTTGAGTTCAGCCTTAGACAGTTGATCCCACCTCTGGTACACGTATCAGAACTTAAAATCATTCGCATCACTCATTCCCGACCCATTCACCCACCCGATATATCCTGTTCTAAGCCCCTGACCTCAACACTAATTCCCACCCTCTGTTTACAATGAGGACATTGCAAAACTTAGGCATGGGGGGGTGATAAAGTGCATACATGCAAAACCAAGAAAAAAATCAGAAGGATTCTCACAAAAAATTCGCATATGTCAAAAACACAAAAAATTGAAAAATTACGAAAAAGAACAAAAAAAAATGGGGAGGGAGGAAATGTTGTGAGCCATATAATCATAAGGAGGAGAAAAAGAGCAAAAATGAAGAAAGGAGCACAAAAGGAAAAGAAAAAGAAAAAGTCATTAGTAAAAGATTAAGGGGTTAACTGAAGTTCTAGACCGAGTCAAGAAAAAGAAAAGAAAAGTGCTACGGAGATATAACAACAGATTAGCGGGAACGCTGGTCTTAGGCCTTTTGGGCTAGTATCTTTAGCTTAAAAATTCACGTATCCGTTAAAATCTGGATAATCCTCAAGAGGTTGAGGAAAATGCGAGGCTTAAGTATTAGGTCTAAGGCTTAGGAAGTATTCAGCCTCGTTAACTGACCTCCGATTTGCGGGATTCGGTAACCTAAGCACCCCAAATTCACACACAGTCTGGTTCAGTGCGCATAAAACATCCAAAACACGCAAGAGCGTTTAATATTCTGAAAAAGTCACCTAGATTAGGAGCGGCCAATCAACACAAGTTGATTTGGACGAGTTCCCAGCGCGGAGAGGCGGGAAATTCCCCTCGAAGATGCGTAACAACATATCATCTCCTCGGTGCTTGTCTCTTAGGATATTTAAATATCCTACTGGAGGCATGTAAGCACTCTGCTGGTTCAGACACCATGGGTGGCATTATCATGAAATGTCAATCGCCAGGGTCTGAATTCGGCCACAGAACGCCATGGGCGGGATTATCTCGAAATCTCGAAAGCCAGGGTTCCGGGGGTTGCCATGGGCGGGATTATCTCGAAATCTCGAAAGCCAGGGACCTTTGAGGATTGATGATGGGGACAAGGAATCCGATACAGACCGTGTTGAGAAGCTAATCCGAAGCTAGAAATAAAAAAGAAAAGAGAGAGAAAAGCTCTCCAAACAAATAAATCTTCTATCTCTCTCTTACAAAAAAATGCACTGTAAACTGAACTTAGGCTAAAAATATCTCAAGCACGGGTGCTTTAACCGCAGAGTCCAACAAACCCTAGGTTAGTTTCTGTGGGCCGTAGAAACCTTTGCAGAAGACTGAGGCTAAAGCGGAACAGGTCCGGATTTTGGTTGGTACTTGAGTACCTCTAGGCCTATTGTCGGCATTCCCACCTAATCACAAAAGAAAAGGAGAAGCACTTATCATTGTTGACAGACATTCAGGGTCTAGAACGGAAGTTAAAACTTTGAAATTTTGCTAAGGGACTACAAAAGCTAGGCATGGGGGTATGATGAGAGCCTCATCATGAGCCATAACTAGCTCATTTTGACCCAATAAAGAAGATAAAAGCTCCTACATAACCTAGAAGAAGGCCTAACTGAAGGAACAAGTGCTCTGAGAAGAAAACATGAAATAAAGGTTAAAACTGTAATTTTACCATTGCAGTAGATAAACGGGATTTCTCAGAGGCAAAACATAGGTCAAATGGTCTAAATGAGATAAAAAGTGGGTTGAGTCAATCAGAAATGGGTTCATGTGCAATCTAAGAACTAAAAGACACTTGGTAACCCTAAAACAGACCCGCTTAAATTAACAAGGTTCCGGTCAGAACAAAAAGCAATTAAACCCTCTACAAATCATGGAAAAACATACTCTAGGGTTTAGAACACTTAATTTGGCCTTTGGAACCTAGTTTGACCTAGATTAGGGTCCTAGCTCTTCAATTAACCTAATTTGGGTTTTTACGCAAAATATCCAGTCAAACGAGGTCAAACCTGAAATCTAACTTCTCCATTGGATTCCTTAGGCCCAAATTAGGTTTATACCAAAATTTGGACCTAAGGAGAGGTCATCTTGACCTACTTTGCAATTTAGTACACCCAAATCACAAATTGGTCCCTATCTTTTGAATACCGTTGCAGAGAACCCCTAGGTTCTTCGCCTCCTTTGCAAACCGGTCCTGCCGCCATTGCTAGGGCAGAACCGAGCTCCGGCAAGGTTCGGAGAGGGATTGCTCTCTAATCCCTCAGAGATTCCCTCCCAGAAATGGAAGGAGAATTCTCTGAAGAATTCCCTTCCATTTAAGACCGATATCGATCCCTGGTGTGAACCCAATCTCTCGTGCGAACGCACGAGAGATTTGGGTATCCTAACTCCTTTCCATCTCCGGCGACCAACCTCAGGCAATTACGTGCCCTTCACGCCCTGCACACCAAGTCCAGCGCCTATATAAGAACCCACAACTCCGGCCGAAGAGGCTGAGCTTGATTTGGCCGAGTTTCCCCCTTCAATTCCTCTCCTCCTGCTCGGCCAAATACCCCAGCTAGCTCCGGCGAGCCCCCCTCCCCTCCCTCTTCGCTCTGCCACAAAACCAGTGGCAGAGTTAGCTTCCTGACCTCCCTCCGCGTCGCGCAGTACCAGCGCACGCCGCCTCAGCCCCGTCGTCGCCGCCGTTCTCCCCCACTGGGCGTCATCTTCTCCGGCGACAGCAAGTACTGCTGTCCGCCTTCTGTCCCCTTTCGTCCTTACAATTAGGTTAGAACTCCTCTCCATCCTATCCTCTCTCTTTTCCCCCTGTTATCTCATCTGATTACCCCTCGACCGACGCTGACCACCCTCATCTTCCACATCACCGACCGAACTCCGGCGAGCCGCCCACACCACTCCGCCATTCCACACGGCTCGCCAACCACCTCGTGAGCTCCGCCTCACCACCAGGAACTCGCTCCACCCCACAACTGCCACTCCAGACCTCCATAACCACCCCCCGAACAACCCACCATCTCCGGCCACAGGTTGACCTAGGCATGCACGCCTAGGCCGACCAGCAACCTGCAGCATCACCCACCGCCTTCGCCGTGCTACGGCGAAGGTTTCCAGCTATTCTAATTGGGCCAATAGGCCGTTCTGTGGAAGCTCAGGTGAACGCCCCGGCCGCCATTAACAGCCGAAGCAGCAGGAAGCTGGGAGCAGCAGCAGGCGTTAGGCTTCCCAGGCGGCAGGTGCAGCAGACTCTCGCAAGTGTTGCGAGGTGACTGAGTTCAGCAAGGAGCAGCAGCAGGGCCTTCAGCGTGGGCAATTGCACACGAGTGTCTGCGGGTGCACGCAAAGGAAGGGCGGAACGTTTAGTCCCACATCGTGGAATCTCAAGGCACAGGTATGGTATAAAGAATTTTCGTGATATACGTTTACTGCCTCGAAAGCACAGGGGTGAGGTCCCTCACTGACCCCACCCGCCTCGTCCGCGGCCTGACCACGCGGACCTGGCGGATCCGACCCAACCTAGACCTACGCACTCCTCGCGCATCACACACCTGCAGGTGCGCCTGGTCCCGGGTACGATCCGACCCGATTATGGCTGTGGCTCTGGGAGAGCAGTTTGAGTGAATTGCTTGAGAGAGAGAGATGCACGGGTAGAGGGAGAAGGGTTAGTTTTTGCTCCTGTGCAGGCAGGCTGAACGCAGGAGGAGAAGGACTTGGCCGCGAGAAGGAAAAGAAAGAAAGAAGGAACGACATAGAAGAATAGAAGAGGAAGAAACAAGGCAGACAAGAAGAAGCAAGAAAGAAGCCTTCGCAGGAGAAGAAAGAAAAGAGCAAGCCAGAAGCAAAGGCACAGAGAAGCCAAGTGAAGACTTTGCAGAGATCAGAAGAAGAAAAGAAAGAGCAAAGACTGCAGCAGAAGAAGAAGAAGAATAATCAAGAAGAAAAGGAGAAATGCTTTTAAGACGTCTGATCACAAGATCAGACGTCCAATTTCATATTTTTTTGCCCTAACTCCTTTTAATCGCATACATTCATACCTGAATTGATATTTTGAGTAAATTAGAGTGTTCAATTACATTTTGATTTAGTGGTAAGTTCCATTTGCTCCCTGTGTTCGACCTCGGATACTCCGGTCTTCGAGTAATAAAAACTTTGTATTTGTTCGAATGTTTTGTCGGTTATACTACAACATAATACGCCTTTAAATCCGCACGAAACGTCCCTGAACACTAAGTATCCTAGGGTTGTGCCGGTGTTCCTAGGACTACTGTTAGGGTTCTTTGAGGCTCTTTAACATAATTTCGAAGGAAATAAAGAGCAACAAAAGAAACGAAAAATACAACAAGTACAAAAGAAGGAAATCTATCCTATTCTTCATTTCATTCCATCTTCAATCTTTAGCTCCACGCGAACCTCCTCTGTTTTCCGTCAAGCTCCTCCATTCCGTCCTGGATGCGAGCTCGAACTTCGTCTAAACACGTCCACATTTGCAATTGACCTGAAATCTAGGACTCAAGTTGCAAATGTTAAATAACACGTGTTTTGTTATCATCAAAATAAATGATCGTGGTGCTCTAGCACCAACAATCTCCCCCTTTTTGATGATGACAAAATCATAAATAATAATGTAGAAAATCCTCCCCCTTTTTGACATTATCAAAAAGGTTTAATTGATTTTATATTTCATATAACTCCCCCTTAAAACATGCTCTTCTATAAATTTCTTTTGACAAAGTAATGTCCTCCCCCTTTTTGTAACAATGAGATAGCTATTATTTTTCTCCCCCTTACTAAAGGAAATTTAGCTACCCTATATCTCCCCCTTAAAAATTGACAATTAGCTCATAAATTTTAACTCCCCCTATCTAAATGCTACGGATAAACAAAGATAGGGTAAAGGGTTTTACCTCACCTACCATGGCCAATAAAATATCCCGAATGGTGGTGGTGGATGCCACATCGGATGGGGCTCCCATCCGTAGCTTGGAGGACCAGGCATTGGCGCCGGTCTCCAATCTGGTGGTCGACGTGCGGTGGGTCCGTCGTTTGTTCGCCGTCTCGTCGGTCTTCTTGTTATCCTCCTTGGTCTACTCCTTGGTTCTCCCAACTTGAGTTGACCAGACTTGAGCTTGTAGGTCCAGTCCTTTATGTTGTAATTATCCCTGAACCCTACAAAACAAGATTCTAATTCCTTTTTTGGTATCCAAGTGGGCTTGGATCCGGATCTGTTAGTGGGTCTCCTTGATGGAGATCCTTTCTCAATCTTAGGGCTATATAAATCATCTACTTTGTTGATTAGTTTGTTGGAGTTTTCCCTAAGACATGCGATTTCTTTTTCTATAGTATTCATTTTAGTCTTTAAATCAGAAATTTCTATTTTTAGACTGTCATTTTCCTCAATCAATTTATTATTTTCATTGATGAGGTCTTGATTTTCTAATAATAGGTTATTAATTCTAGGACTAGCCTCTATGTCCTTAAGTTGTTTTTCTAACCTATCATTTTGATTTTTAAGAAAAATAAGGTTCCTTTGAATATTTTTGTTTTCTATTTTAACTGATTTACTAATCTGAAATAATTCATTAAAAGCTTCTTGTAAATCAAAATTTACCTCATTGTCGCTGTCGCTTCCGCTTTCGTTGTCGCTATTGCTTCCTCTGGCCATGAAACCAAAGGAAGCGGTTTCTTCTTTTTCTTCTTCTTCTTCCTCCGAGCTTGTCTCCTCATGAGTGCCTTCCAACCTCCTCCATATCTCGTGGGTGGTGGTGCACTCTTTGATTTTCTCGAACTCCTTCAGACTCAATGCGCAATACAGGGAATTCATTGCCTTTGCGATGAGTGAAAGCTCTTGAATCTGCAGTTGCGAGTAGCCTCCTTGCGGTCGCTTCGGGATCTCGTATGGGGTTTCGCAACATCCCCATATCTCAAATTCAGTGGCTTGGAGCCACGTCTTCATCCTCAACTTCCAATATCCAAGGTCTCTCCCGTCGAAATAGGGTGGTCGGACGGTGGACTGCCCTTCGGAGATTCTGATTGCTGATGTGCTTCCCTCCATTTGATCTCTTGCCGGGTGTTACTCCGATCTCGGAAGACCTGCTCTGATAGAAATTGTAGGTTTGGCCCTACTAGGAGGGGAGACGAAATAAATGCAGAAATAAAATATAAAGCAATCTCACAAAAATCAATCGCACAAGTACACAAGTAATTTTAGGTGGAAACCCAAACCGAGTGAAAACCACCACCTAACCCTCTCGAGTTAGGATTTTTCGATCAACCTAGTTGATCAAATCCACTAACCGAATCACTTTAAAACGAGGGTGATTCAACCTCAGTACAACCACGCTACAAGTACGAGGGTAGCGTTCGTCAACCCCTTTTCTCCACAAGAAGGATTTTGTCCCACGAAGGAGACGGGAACTCGCAAAGCGAATACCCAACCAAATAACAGAGATAAAATAAAACAACAAACCTAAAGAGCCAACAAAGTAATAAACCTAAGCTTCTATAGGAATTAGGAAACTCCCCTTTGCAAGGAGTGCGTCGACGATGACGCGGATGCGTGAGCCACGCAACAGCATAATGTCCAACTCGTGAACAACGGTGGGAGAGCAGGTGCGCGAAGGCTTAATGCTCTCAAGAAGATGGAGCTTGAGCTTGGAGAGCAAGAGCTATCTAGGACACAAGAGAGTGGAAGTATGTTTCTTAAGTGTGACTTGTGTTTCTCTTGGTGTGTCTTTGTGTCTCTAAGTGTATTTTTGTGTTGCAAAGGTTCCCCTCTATTTATAGAGGCCTTAGGAAGGCTTTGGAAGGCTTAGGAAAGGTTCTATAGCCGTTGGGTACAAAGCCCAAGTGAATCAGCCCGAAATCAGGAACAATCATTGTTCTGACAGGCTTATCAGACGTCTAATTCTAGGATCAGATGTCTGGAAGTTCACTTTAAGACGTCTGATTCCAAGGTGAGACGTCTGATTTTGGGCGGGTCTCTCCCTGACTTGGATCAGATCTAAACAGGGTTTTTTTGCAAGTCCATCAGACGACATACAGGACGTCTGGCACTATGTATGGACGTCTGGAAACCCACTTCTACAGTGGGAATTGATTTCCAAACGTTGCAATGGCTAGAAAATCTCTAAGAAGAGATTTTGGGTCAGCCGAGGCAAAACGGTCATTTATCAGACGTCTGGAAAGGCCTAACGACGTCTGATAAGGCTCTAACGGTCATATTCTTGAGTGTTTGCTAAACCAGACAACGGTCCACTAATTGGACGTCTGGCAAAGTCATCAGACGTCTCCTAAGACGTCTGGTCTAAGGTCTGGACGTCTGATTTCATCAGAAAGAACTAACTATGTCCAGCCTAACAATTATCAGACGTCTAAAACAACAGTTAGACGTCTTAAAATACTTTATCAGACGTCTGATTTGGGAATTAGACGTCTGGAAATGCTTTTTGAGCCCTATATTGGTTTTCTAAGTATTCTACAGAAAACCTAAGTATCCTAGGGTTATGCCGGTGTTCCTAGGACTACTGTTAGGGTTCTTTGAGGCACTCTAACATAATTTCTAAGGAAATAAAGAGCAACAAAAGAAACGAAAAATACAACAAGTACAAAAGAAGGAAATCTATCCTATTCTTCACTTCCTTCCATCTTCAATCTTTCGCTCCACGCGAACCTCCTCTGTTTTCCGTCAAGCTCCTCCAATCTGTCCTGGATGTGAGCTCGAACTCCGTCTAAACTTGTCCACATTTGCAATTGACCTGAAATCTAGGACTCAAATTGCAAATGTTAAATAACACGTGTTTTGTTATCATAAAAACAAATGATCGTGGCGCTCTAGCACCAACAATCTACCCCTTTTTGATGATGACAAAACCATAAATAATAATGCAGAAAATACGTCTGACCTTGGAATCAGATCTAAACAGGGTTTTTGTGCATGTCCATCAGACGACATACAGGACGTTTGGCACTATGTTTGGACGTCTGGAAACCTACTTCTACAGTGGGAATTGATTTCCAAACGTTGCAACCGCTGGAAAATCTCTGAGAAGCGATTTTGTGTCAGCCGAGGCAAAACGGTCATTTATCAGATGTCTGGAAAGGCCTAAGGACGACTGATAAGGCTCTAACTGTCATATTCTTGAGTGTTTGCTATACTAGCCAACGGTCCACTAATTGGACGTCTGGCAAAGTCATCAGACGTCTCCTAAGACGTCTGGTCTAAGGTCTGGACGTCTGATTTCATCAGACAGAACTAACTATGTCCAGCCTAACAGTTATCAGATGTCTTGAACAACAGTCAGACGTCTTAAAATACTTTATCAGATGTCTGATTTGGGAATTGGATGTCTGGAAATGCTGTTTGAGCCCTATATTGGTTTTCTAAGTATTCTACAGAAAACCTAAGTATCCTAGGGTTGTGCCGGTGTTCCTAGGACTACTGTTAGGGTTCTTTGAGGCTCTTTAACATAATTTCTAAGGAAATAAAGAGCAACAAAAAAAACAAAAAATACAACAAGTACAAAAGATGGAAATCTGTCCTATTCTTCATTTCCTTCCATCTTCAATCTTTCGCTCCACGCGAACCTCCTCTGTTTTCCGTAAAGCTCCTCCAATCCGTCCTGGATGCGATCTCGAACTCCGTCTAAACACGTCCACATTTGCAATTGACCTGAAATCTAGGACTCAAATTGCAAATGTTAAATAACACGTGTTTTGTTATCGTCAAAACAAACGATCGTGGTGCTCTAGCACCAACAATCTCCCCCATTTTGATGATGAGATGATGACAAAATCATAAATAATAATGCAGAAAATACGTCTAACCTTGGAGTCAGATCTAAACAAGGTTTTTGTGCAAGTACATCAGACGACATACAGGACGTCTGCCACTATGTATGGACGTCTGGAAACCTACTTCTACAGTGGGAATTGATTTCCAAACGTTGCAACGGCTACAAAATCTCTGAGAAGAGATTTTCGGTCAGCCGAGGCAAAACGGTCATTTATCAGAAGTCTGGAAAGGCCTAAGGACGTCTGATAAGGCTCTAACGGTCATATTCTTGAGTGTTTGCTAAACCAGCCAACGGTCCACTAATTAGACATCTGGCAAAGTCATCAGACGTCTCCTAAGACGTCTGGTCTAAGGTCTGGACGTCTGATTTCATCAGACAGAACTGACTATGTCCAGCCAAATAGTTATCAGACGTCTGAAACAACAATCAGACGTCTTAAAATACTTTACCAGAAGTCTGATTTGGGAATTAGACGACTGGGAATGCTGTTTGTGCCCTATGTTGGTTTTCTAAGTATTCTACTGAAAACCTAAGTATCCTAGGGTTGTGCCGGTGTTCCTAGGACTACTGTTAGGGTTCTTTGAGGCTCTTTAACATAATTTCGAAGGAAATAAAGAGCAACAAAAGAAACGAAAAATACAACAAGTACAAAAGAAGGAAATCTATCCTATTCTTCATTTCATTCCATCTTCAATCTTTTGCTCCACGCGAACCTCCTCTGTTTTCCGTCAAGCTCCTCCAATCCGTCCTGGATGCGAGCTCGAACTTCGTCTAAACACGTCCACATTTGCAATTGACCTGAAATCTAGGACTCAAGTTGCAAATGTTAAATAACACGTGTTTTGTTATCATCAAAATAAATGATCGTGGTGCTCTAGCACCAACAATCTCCCCCTTTTTGATGATGACAAAATCATAAATAATAATGTAGAAAATCCTCCCCTTTTTGACATTATCAAAAAGGTTTAATTGATTTTATATTTTGTATAACTCCCCCTTAAAACATGCTCTTCTATAAATTTCTTTTGACAAAGTAATGTCCTCCCCCTTTTTGTAACAATGGGATAGCTATTATTTTTCTCCCCCTTACTAAAGGAAATTTAGCTACCTTATATCTCCCCCTTAAAAATTGACAATTAGCTCATAAATTTTAACTCCCCCTATCTAAATGCTACGGATAAACAAAGATAGGGTAAAGGGTTTTACCTCACCTACCATGGCCAATAAAATGGCCCGAATGGTGGTGGTGGATGCCACATCGGATGGGGCTCCCATCCGTAGCTTGGAAGACCGGGCATTGGCGCCGGTCCCCAATCTGGTTGTCGATGTGCGGCGGGTCCGTCGTTTGTTCGCCGTCTCGTCAGTCTTCTTGTTCTCCTCCTTGGTCTACTCCATGGTTCTACCAACTTTAGTTGACTAGACTTGAGCTTGTAGGTCCAGTCCTTTATGTTGTAATTATCCCTGAACCCTACAAAACAAGATTCTAATTCTTTTTTTGGTATCCAAGTGGGCTTGGATCCAGATCTGTTAGCGGGTCTCCTTGATGGAGATCCTTTCTCAATCTTAGGGCTATATAAATCATCTACTTTGTTGATTAGTTTGTTGGAGTTTTCCCTAAGACATGCGATTTCTTTTTCTATAGTATTCATTTTAGTCTTTAAATCAAAAATTTTTTTATTTTTAGACTGTCATTTTCCTCAATCAATTTATTATTTTCATTGATGAGGTCTTGATTTTCTAATAATAGGTCATCAATTCTTGGACTAGCTTCTATGTCCTTAAGTTGTTTTTCTAACATATCATTTTCATTTTTAAGAAAACTAGGGTTCTTTTTAATACTTTTTTTTTCTATTTTAACTGATTTACTAATCTCAAATAATTCATTAAAAGCTTCTTGTAAATCAAAATTTACCTCATTGTAGCTGTCGCTTCCGCTTTCGTTGTCGCTATTGCTTCCTCTGGCCATGAAACCAAAGCAAGCGGTTTCTTCTTTTTCTTCTTCTTCTTCTTCCTCCGGGCTTGTCTCCTCATGAGTGCCTTCCAACCTCCTCCATATCTCGTGGGCGGTGGTGCACTCTTTGATTTTCTCGAACTCCTTCGGACTCAATGCGCAATAAAGGTCATTCATTGCCTTTGCGTTTAGTGAAAGCTCTTGAATCTGCAGTTGCGAGTATCCTCCTTGCGGTCGCTTCGGGATCTCGTATGGGGTTTCGCAACATCCCCATATCTCAAATTCAGTGGCTTGGAGCCACGTCTTCATCCTCAACTTCCAATATCCAAGGTCTCTCCCGTCGAAATAGGGTGGTCGGACGGTGGACTGCCCTTCGGAGATTCTGATTGCTGATGTGCTTCCCCCCATTTGATCTCCTGCCGGGTGTTACTCCGATCTCGCAAGACCTGCTCTGGTACCAATTGTAGGTTTGGCCCTACTACTAGGGGTGACGTAATAAATGCGGAAAAAAAATATAAAGCAATCTCACAAAAATCAATCGCACAAGTACACAAGTAATTTTAGGTGGAAACCCAAATCGAGTGAAAACCACCACCTAACCCTCTCGAGTTAGGATTTTCCGATCAACCTAGTTGATCAAATCCACTAACCGAATCACTTTAAAACGAGGGTGATTCAACCTCAGTACAACCACGCTACAAGTACGAGGGTAGCGTTCGTCAACCCATTTTCTCCACGAGAAGGATTTTGTCCCACGAAGGAGACGGGAATTCGCAAAGCGAATACCCAACCAAATAACAAAGATAAAATAAAACAACAAACCTATAGAGCCAGCAAAGTAATAAACCTAAGCTTCTATAGGAATTAGAAAACTCCCCTTTGCAAGGAGTGCGTCGACGATGACTCGGATGCGTGCGCCACGCAACAGCATAATGTCACTCTCGTGAACAACGGTGGGAGAGCGGGTGCACGAAGGCTTGATGCTCTCAAGATGATGGAGCATGAGCATGGAGAGCAAGAGCTATCTAGGACACAAGAGAGTGGAAGTATGTTGCTTAAGTGTGTCTTGTGTTTCTCTTGGTGTGTCTTTGTGTCTCTAAGTGTATTTTTGTGTTGCAAAGGTTCCCCTCTATTTATAGAGGCCTTAGGAAGGCTTTGGAAGGCTTAGGAAAGGTTCTATAGCGGTTGGGTACAAAGCCCAAGTGAATCAGCCCGAAATCAGGAACAATCATTGTTCTGACCGGTATATCAGACGTCTAATTCTAGGATCAGACGTCTGGAAGTTCACTTTAAGACGTCTGATTCCAATGTCAGACGTCTGATTTTGGGCGGGTCTCTCCCTGACTTAGATCAGATCTAAACAGGGTTTTTTTGCAAGTCCATCAGACGACATACAGGACGTCTGGCACTATGTATGGACGTCTGGAAACCAACTTCTACAGTGGGAATTGATTTCCAAACGTTGCAATGGCTAGAAAATCTCTGAGAAGAGATTTTGGGTCAGCCGAGGCAAAACGGTCATTTATCAGACGTCTGGAAAGGCCTAAGGACGTCTGATAAGGCTCTAACGGTTATATTCTTGAGTGTTTGCTAAACCAGCCAACGATCCACTAATTGGACGTCTGGCAAAGTCATCAGACGTCTCCTAAGACGTCTGGTCTAAGGTCTGGACGTCTGATTTCATCAGATACAGGTAACTATGTCCAGCCTAACAATTATCAGACGTCTGAAACAACAGCCAGACGTCTTAAAATACTTTATCAGACGTCTGATTTGGGAATTAGACATCCGGAAATGCTTTTTGAGCCCTATATTGGTTTTCTAGGTATTCTACAGAAAACCTAAGTATCCTAGGGTTGTGCCGGTGTTCCTAGGACTACTGTTAGGGTTCTTTGAGGCTCTTTAACATAATTTCTAAGGAAATAAAGAGCAACAAAAGAAACGAAAAATACAACAAGTACAAAAGAAGGAAATCTATCCTATTCTTCATTTCCTTCCATCTTCAATCTTTCGCTCCACGCGAACCTCCTCTGTTTTCCGTCAAGCTCCTCCAATCCATCCTGGATGCGAGCTCGAACTCCGTCTAAACATGTCCAAATTTGCAATTGACCTGAAATCTAGGACTCAAATTGCAAATGTTAAATAACACGTGTTTTGTTATCATCAAAACAAATGATCGTGGTGCTCTAGCACCAACAATCTCCCCCTTTTTGATGATGACAAAATCATAAATAATAATGTAGAAAATCCTCCCCTTTTTGACATTATCAAAAAGGTTTAATTGATTTTATATTTCATATAACTCCCCCTTAAAGCATGCTCTTCTATAAATTTCTTTTGACAAAGTAATGTCCTCCCCCTTTTTGTAACAATGAGATAGCTATTATTTTTCTCCCCCTTACTAAAGGAAATTTAGCAACCTTATATCTCCCCCTTAAAAATTGATAATTAGCTCATAAATTTTAACTCCCCCTATCTAAATGCTACGGATAAACAAAGATAGGGTAAAGGGTTTTACCTCACTACCATGGCCAATAAAACGGCCCGAATGGTGGTGGTGGATGCCACATCGGATGGGGCTCCCATCCGTAGCTTGGAAGACCAGGCATTGCCGCCGGTCTCCAATCTGGTGGTCGATGTGCGGCGAGTCCGTCGTTTGTTCGCCGTCTCGTCGGTCTCCTTGTTCTCCTCCTTGGTCTACTCCTTGGTTCTCCCAACTTGAGTTGACCAGACTTGAGCTTGTAGGTCCAGTCCTTTATGTTGTAATTATCCCTGAACCCTACAAAACAAGATTCTAATTCTTTTTTTGGTATCCAAGTGGGCTTGGATCCAGATCTGTTAGCGGGTCTCCTTGATGGAGATCCTTTCTCAATCTTAGGGCCATATAAATCATCTACTTTGTTGATTAGTTTGTTGGAGTTTTCCCTAAGACATGTGATTTCCTTTTCTGTAGTATTCATTTTAGTCTTCAAATCAGAAATTTCTACTTTTAGACTGTCATTTTCCTCAATCAATTTATTATTTTCATTGATGAGGTCTTGATTTTCTAATAATAGGTTATCAATTCTAGGACTAGCTTCTATGTCCTTAAGTTGTTTTTCTAACCTGTCATTTTCATTTTTACGAAAACTAAGGTTCTTTTTAATACTTTTGTTTTCTATTTTAAGTGATTTACTAATCTCAAATAATTCATTAAAAGGTTCTTGTAAATCAAAATTTACCTCATTGTCGCTGTCGCTTCCACTTTCGTTGTCGCTATTGCTTCCTCTGGCCATGAAACCAAAGCAAGCAGTTTCTTCTTTTTCTTCTTCTTCTTCCTCCAAGCTTGTCTCCTCATGAGTGCCTTCCAACCTCCTCCAGATCTCGTGGGCGGTGGTGCACTCTTTGATTTTCTCGAACTCCTTCAGACTCAATGCGCAATACAGGGCATTCATTGCCTTTGCGTTGAGAGAAAGCTCTTTAATCTGGAGTTGCGAGTAGCCTCCTTGCGGTCGCTTCGGGATCTCGTATGGGGTTTCGCAACATCCCCATATCTCAAATTTAGTGGCTTGGAGCCACGTCTTCATCCTCAACTTCCAATATCCAAGGTCTCTCCCGTCGAAATAGGGTGGTCGGACGGTGGACTGCCCTTCGGAGATTCTGATTGCTGATGTGCTTCCCACCATTTGATCTCTTGCCGGGTGTAACTCCGATCTCGCAAGACCTGCTTTGATACCAATTGTAGGTTTGGCCCTACTACTAGGGGTGACGTAATAAATGCGGACATAAAATATAAAGCAATCTCACAAAAAGCAATCGCACAAGTACACAAGTAATTTTAGGTGGAAACCCAAACCGAGTGAAAACCACCACCTAACCCTCTCGAGTTAGGATTTTCCGATCAACCTAGTTGATCAAATCCACTAACCGAGTCACTTTAAAACGAGGGTGATTCAACCTCAGTACAACCACGCTACAAGTACGAGTGTAGCGTTCGTCAACCCCTTTTCTCCACGAGAAGGATTTTGTCCCACGAAGGAGACGGGAATTCGCAAAGCGAATACCCAACCAAATAACAAAGATAAAATAAAACAACAAACCTATAGAGCCAACAAAGTAATAAACCTAAGCTTCTATAGGAATTACGAAACTCCCCTTTGCAAGGAGTGCGTCGACGATGACGCGGATGCGTGAGCCATGCAACAGCATAATGTCGCTCTCGTGAACAACGGCGGGAGAGCGGGTGCACGAAGGCTTGATGCTCTCAGGATGATGGAGCCTGAGCTTGGAGAGCAAGTGCTATCTAGGACACAAGAGAGTGGAAGTATGTTGCTTAAGTGTGTCTTGTGTTTCTCTTGGTGTGTCTTTGTGTCTCTAAGTGTATTTTTGTGTTGCAAAGGTTCCCCTCTATTTATAGAGGCCTTAGGAAGGCTTTGGAAGGCTTAGGAAAGGTTCTATAGCCGTTGGGTACAAAGCCCAAGTGAATCAGCCCGAAATCAGGAATAATCATTGTTCTGACCGGCTTATCAGACGTCTAATTCTAGGATCAGACGTCTGGAAGTTCACTTTAAGACGTCTGATTCCAAGGTCAGACATCTGATTTTGGGCGGGTCTCTCCCTGACTTGGATCAGATCTAAACAGGGTTTTTTTGCAAGTCCATCAGACGACATACAGGACGTCTGGCACTATGTATGGACGTCTGGAAACATACTTCTACAGTGGGAATTGATTTCCAAACATTGCAATGGCTAGAAAATCTCTGAGAAGTGATTTTGGGTCAGCCGAGGCAAAACGGTCATCTATCAGACGTCTGGAAAGACCTTAGGATGTCTGATAAGGCTCTAACGGTCATATTCTTGAGTGTTTGCTAAACCAGCCAACGGTCCACTAATTGGACGTCCAGCAAAGTCATCAGACGTCTCCTAAGACGTCTGGTCTAAGGTCTGGACGTCTGATTTCATCAGATAAAACTAACTATCTCCAGCCGAACAATTATCAGACGTCTGAAACAATAGTCAGACGTCTTAAAATACTTTATCAGACGTCTGATTTGGGAATTAGACGTCTGGAAATGCTTTTTGAGCCCTATATTGGTTTTCTAGGTATTCTACAGAAAACCTAAGTATCCTAGGGTTGTGCCGGTGTTCCTAGGACTACTGTTAGGGTTCTTTGAGGATCTTTAACATAATTTCTAAGGAAATAAAGAGCAACAAAAGAAACGAAAAATACAACAAGTACAAAAGAAGGAAATCTATCCTATTCTTCATTTCCATCCATCTTCAATCTTTCGCCCCACGCGAACCTCCTCTATTTTCCGTCAAGCTCCTCCAATCCATCCTGGATGCGAGCTCGAACTCCGTCTAAACACGTCCACATTTGCAATTGACCTGAAATCTGGGACTCAAATTGCAAATGTTAAATAACACGTGTTTTGTTATCATCAAAACAAATGATCGTGGTGCTCTAGCACCAACAATCTCCCCCTTTTTGATGATGACAAAACCATAAATAATAATGCAGAAAATACGTCTGACCTTGGAATCAGATCTAAACAGGGTTTTATGGCAAGTCCATCAGACGACATACAGGACGTCTGGCTCTATGTATGGACGTCTGGAAACCTACTTCTACGGTGGGAATTGATTTCCAAACGTTGCAACGGCTAGAAAATCTCTGAGAAGAGATTTTGGGTCAGCCGTGGCAAAACGATCATTTATCTGACGTCTGGAAAGGCCTGAGGACGTCTGATAAGGCTCTAACCGTCATATTCTTGAGTGTTTGCTAAACAAGCCAACGGTCCACTAATTGGACGTCTGGCAAAGTCATCAAACGTCTCCTAAGACGTCTGGTTAAGGTCTGGACGTCTGATCTAAATAGGGTTTTTGTGCAAGTCCATCAGACAACATACAGGACGTCTGGCACTATGTATGGACGTCTGGAAACCTACTTCTACAGTGGGAATTGATTTCCAAGCGTTGCAACGGCCAGAAAATCTCTGAGAAGAGATTTTGGGTCATCCAAGGCAAAACGGTCATTTATCAGACGTCTGGAAAGGCCTAAGGACGTCTGATAAGGCTCCAACGGTCATATTCTTGAGTGCTTGCTAAACCAGCCAACAGTCCACTAATTGGACGTCTCGCAAAGTCATCAGAGGTCTCCTAAGATGTCTGCTCTAAGGTCCGGACGTCTGATTTCATCAGACAGAACTATGTCCAGCCTAACAGTTATCGGACGTCTGAAACAACAGTCTGACGTCTTCAAATACTTTATCAGACATCTGATTTGGGAATTAGACGTCTGCGAATGCTGTTTGAGCCCCATATTGGTTTTGTAAGTTTTCTACAGAAAACCTAAGTATCCTAGGGTTGTGCCGGTGTTCCTAGGACAACTGTTAGGGCTCTTTGAGGCTCTTTGACATAATTTCTAAGGAAATAAAGAGCAACAAAAGAAACGAAAAATACAACAAGTGCAAAAGAAGGAAATCTATATTATTCTTCATTTCTTTCCATCTTCAATCTTTCGCTCCACGCGAACCTCCTCTGTTTTCCGTCAAGCTCATCCAATCCGTCCTGGATGCGAGCTCGAACTCCGTCTAAACACGTCCACATTTGCAATTGACCTAAAATCTAGGACTCAAATTGCAAATGTTAAATAACTCGTGTTTTGTTATCATCAAAACAAATGATCGTGGTGCTCTAGCACCAACAATCTCCCCCTTTTTGATGATGACAAAACCATAAATAATAATGCAGAAAATACGTCTAACCTTGGAATCAGATCTAGACAGGGTTTTCGTGCAAGTCCATCAGATGACATACAGGACGTCTGGCACTATGTATGGACCTCTGGAAACCGACTTCTACAGTGGGAATTGATTTTCAAACGTTGCAATGGCTAGAAAATCTCTGAGAAGAGATTTTGGGTCAGCCAAGGCAAAACGGTCATTTATCAGACGTCTGGAAAGGCCTAAGGACGTCTGATAAGGCTCTAACGGTCATATTCTTGAGTGTTTGCTAAACCAGCCAACGGTCCACTAATTGGAAATCTGGCAAAGTCATCAGACGTCTCCTAAGACGTCTGGTCAAAGGTCTGGACGTCTGATTTCATCAGACAGAACAAACTATGTCCAGCCTAACAGTTATCAGATGTCTGAAATAACAGTCAGACGTCTTAAAATACTTTATCAGACGTCTGATTTGGGAATTAGACATCTGGAAATGCTGTTTGAGCCCTATATTGGTTTTCTAAGTATTCTACAGAAAACCTAAGTATCCTAGGGTTGTGCCGGTGTTACTAGGACTACTGTTAGGGTTCTTTGAGGCTCTTTGACATAATTTCTAAGGAAATAAAGAGCAACAAAAGAAATGAAAAATACAACAAGTACAAACAAAGGAAATCTGTCCTATTCCTCATTTCCTTCCATCTTCAATCTTTCGCTCCACGCGAACCTCCTCTGTTTTCCATCAAGCTCCTCCAATCCGTCTAGGATGCGAGCTCGAACTCCGTCTAAACACGTACACATTTGCAATTGACCTGAAATCTAGGAGTCAAATTGCAAATGCTAAATAACACGTGTTTTGTTATCATCAAAACAAATGATCGTGGTGCTCTAGCACCAACAATTTCCCCCATTATGTTGATGACAAAACCATAAATAATAATGCAGAAAATACGTCTGACATTGGAATTAGATCTAAACAGGGTTTTTGTGCAAGTACATCAGACGACATACAGGACGTCTTGCACTATGTATGGACGTCTGGAAACCTACTTCAACAGTGGGAATTGATTTCCAAATGTTGCAACGGCTAGAAAATCTCTGAGAAGAGATTTTGGGTCAGCCGAGGCAAAACGGTCATTTATCGGATGTCTGGAAAGGCCAAAGGACGTCTGATAAGGCTCTAACGGTCATATTCTTGAGTGTTTGCTAAACCAACCAACGGTCCACTAATTGGACATCTGGTAAAGTCATCAGACGTCTCCTAAGATGTCTGGTCTAAAGTCTGGACATCTGATTTCATCAGGCAGAACTAACTATGTCCAGCCTAACAGTTATCAGACGTCTGAAACAACAGTCAGACGTCTTAAAATACTTTATCAGATGTCTGATTTGGGAACTAGACGTCTGGAAATGCTGTTTGAGCCCTATATTGGTTTTCTAAGTATTCTACAGAAAACCTACGTATCCTAGGGTTGTGCCGGTGTTCCTAGGACTACTGTTAGGGTTCTTTGAGGCTCTTTAACATAATTTCTAAGGAAATAAAGAGCAACAAAAGAAACGAAAAAATACAACAAGTACAAAAGAAGGAAATCTATCCTATTCTTCATTTCCTTCCATCTTTAATCTTTCGCTCCACGCGAACCTCCTCTGTTTTCCATCAAGCTCCTCCAATCCATCCTGGATGCGAGCTCTAACTACGTCTAAACACGTCCACATTTGCAATTGACCTGAAAACTAGGACTCAAATTGCAAATGTTAAATAACACGTGTTTTGTTATCATCAAAACAAATGATCGTGGTGCTCTAGCACCAACAACCTCCCCCTTTTTGATGATGACAAAATCATAAATAATAATGTAGAAAATCCTCCCCCTTTTTGACATTATCAAAAAGGTTTAATTGATTTTATATTTCGTATAACTCCCCCATAAAACATGCTCTTCTATAAATTTCTTTTGACAAAGTAATGTCCTCCCCCTTTTTGTAACAATGAGATAGCTATTATTTTTCTCCCCCTTACTAAAGGAAATTTAGCTACCTTATATCTCCCCCTTAGAAATTGACAATTAGCTCATAAATTTTAACTCCCCCTATCTAAATGCTACGGATAAACAAAGATAGGGTAAAGGGTTTTACCTCACCTACCATGGCCAATAAAATTGCCCGAATGGTGGTGGTGGATGCCACATCGGATGGGGCTCCCA
The DNA here is from genome assembly GCA_037157565.1 of Thalassia testudinum. NCBI lineage: Eukaryota > Viridiplantae > Streptophyta > Magnoliopsida > Alismatales > Hydrocharitaceae > Thalassia > Thalassia testudinum. Next base: position 65,947,547 of record JAZHRO010000014.1, read on the forward strand.
TCCGTAGCTTGGAGGACCAGGCATTGGCGCCGGTCTCCAATCTGGTGGTCGACGTGCGGCGGGTCCGTCGTTTATTCGCCGTCTCGTCGGTCTTCTTGTTCTCCTCCTTGGTCTACTCCTTGGTTCTACCAACTTGAGTTGACCAGACTTGAGCTTGTAGGTCCAGTCCTTTATGTTGTAATTATCCCTGAACCCTACAAAACAAGATTCTAATTCTTTTTTTGGTATCCAAGTGGGCTTGGATCCAGATCTGTTAGCAGGTCTCCTTGATGTAGATCCTTTCTCAATCTTAGGGCTATATAAATCATCTACTTTGTTGATTAGTTTGTTGGAGTTTTCCCTAAGACATGCGATTTCTTTTTCTATAGTATTCATTTTAGTCTTTAAATCAGAAATTTCTATTTTTAGACTGTCATTTTCCTCAATCAATTTATTATTTTCATTGATGAGGTCTTGATTTTCTAATAATAGGTTATCAATTCTAGGACTAGCTTCTATGTCCTTAAGTTATTTTTCTAACCTGTCATTTTCATTTTTAAGAAAACTAAGGTTCTTTTTAATACTTTTGTTTTCTATTTTAAGTGATTTACTAATCTCAAATAATTCATTAAAAGCTTCTTGTAAATCAAAATTTACCTCATTGTCGCTGTCGCTTCCACTTTCGTTGTCGCTATTGCTTCCTCTGGCCATGAAACCAAAGCAAGCAGTTTCTTCTTTTTCTTCTTCTTCTTCCTCCGAGCTTGTCTCCTCATGAGTGCCTTCCAACCTCCTCCATATCTCATGGGTGGTGGTGCACTCTTTGATTTTCTCGAACTCCTTCAGACTCAATGCGCAATACAGGGCATTCATTGCCTTTGCGTTGAGTGAAAGCTCTTTAATCTGTAGTTGCGAGTAGCCTACTTGCGGTCGCTTCGGGATCTCGTATGGGGTTTCGCAACATCCCCATATCTCAAATTCAGTGGCTTGGAGCCACGTCTTCATCCTCAACTTCCAATATCCAAGGTCTCTCCCGTCGAAATAGGGTGGTCGGACGGTGGACTGCCCTTCGGAGATTCTGATTGCTGATGTGCTTCCCTCCATTTGATCTCTTGCCGGGTGTAACTCCGATCTCGCAAGACCTGCTCTGATACCAATTGTAGGTTTGGCCCTACTACTATGGGTGACGTAATAAATGCGGAAATAAAATATAAAGCAATCTCACAAAAATCAATCGCACAAGTACACAAGTAATTTTAGGTGGAAACCCAAACCGAGTAAAAACCACCACCTAACCCTCTCGAGTTAGGATTTTCCGATCAACCTAGTTGATCAAATCCACTAAACGAATCGCTTTAAAACGAGGGTGATTCAACCTCAGTACAACCACGCTACAAGTACAAGTGTAGCGTTCGTCAACCCCTTTTCTCCACGAGAAGGATTTTGTCCCACGAAGGAGACGGGAATTCGCAAAGCGAATACCCAACCAAATAACAAAGATAAAATAAAACAACAAACCTATAGAGCCAACAAAGTAATAAACCTAAGCTTCTATAGGAATCAGGAAACTCCCCTTCGCAAGGAGTGCGTCGACGATGACGTGGATGCGTGAGCCACGCAACAGCATAATGTCGCTCTCGTGAACAACGGCGGGGGAGCGGGTGCACGAAGGCTTGATGCTCTCAAGATGATGGAGCCTGAGCTTGGAGAGCAAGAGCTATCTAGGACACAAGAGAGTGGAAGTATGTTGCTTAAGTGTGTCTTGTGTTTCTCTTGGTGTGTCTTTGTGTCTCTAAGTGTATTTTTGTGTTGCAAAGGTTCCCCTCTATTTATAGAGGCCTTAGGAAGGCTTTGGAAGGCTTAGGAAAGGTTCTATAGCCGTTGGGTACAAAGCCCAAGTGAATCAGCCCGAAATCAGGAACAATCATTGTTCTGACCAGCTTATCAGACGTCTAATTCTAGGATCAGACGACTGGAAGTTCACATTAAGACGTCTGATTCCAAGGTCAGACGTCTGATTTTGGGCGGGTCTCTCCCTGACTTGGATCAGTTCTAAACAGGGTTATTTTGCAAGTCCATCAGACGACATACAGGATGTCTGGCACTATGTATGGACGTCTGGAAACCTACTTCTACAGTGGGAATTGATTTCCAAACGTTGCAATGGCTAGAAAAACTCTGAGAAGAGATTTTGAGTCAGCCGAGGCAAAACGGTCATCTATCAGACGTCTGGAAAGGCCTAAGGACGTCTGATAAGGCTCTAACGGTCATATTCTTGAGTGTTTGCTAAACCAGCCAACGGTCCACTAATTGGACTTCCGGCAAAGTCATCAGACGTCTCCTAAGACGTCTGGTCTAAGGTCTGGACGTCTGATTTCATCAGATAAAACTAACTATGTCCAGCCTAACAATTATCAGACGTCTGAAACAACAGTCAGACGTCTTAAAATACTTTATCAGACGTCTGATTTGGGAATTAGACGTCTGGAAATGCTTTTTGAGCCCTATATTGGTTTTCTAGGTATTCTACAGAAAACCTAAGTATCCTAGGGTTGTGCCGGTGTTCCTAGGACTACTGTTAGGGTTCTTTGAGGCTCTTTAACATAATTTCTAAGGAAATAAAGTGCAACAAAAGAAACGAAAAATACAACAAGTACAAAAGAAGGAAATCTATCCTATTCTTCATTTCCTTCCATCTTCAATCTTTCGCTCCACGCGAACCTCCTCTGTTTTCCGTCAAGCTCCTCCAATCCATCCTGGATGCGAGCTCGAACTCCGTCTAACTACGTCCACATTTGCAATTGACCTGAAATCTAGGACTCAAATTGCAAATGTTAAATAACACGTGTTTTGTTATCATCAAAACAAATGATCGTGGTGCTCTAGCACCAACAATCTCCCCCTTTTTGACGATGACAAAACCATAAATAATAATGCAGAAAATACGTCTGACCTTGGAATCAGATCTAAACAGGGTTTTTGGGCAAGTCCATCAGACGACATACAGGACGTCTGGCACTATGTATGGACGTCTGGAAACCTACTTCTATAGTGGGAATTGATTTCCAAGAGTTGCAACGGCTAGAAAATCTCTGAGAAGAGATTTTTGGTCAGCCGAGGCAAAACGGTCATTTATCAGACGTCTGGAAAGGCCTAAGGACGTCTGATAAGGCTCTAACGGTCATATTCTTGAGTGTTTGCTAAATCAGACAACGGTCCACTAATTGGACGTCTGGCAAAGTCATCAGACGTCTCCTAAGACGTCTGGTCTAAGGTCTGGACGTCTGATTTCATCAGACAGAACTAACTATGTCCAGCCTAACAGTTATCAAACAACTGAAACAACAGTCAGACGTCTTAAAGTACTTTATCAGACATCATATTTGGGAATTAGATGTCTGGAACTGCTGTTTGAGCCCTATATTGGTTTTCTAAGTATTCTACAGAAAACCTAAGTATCCTTGGGTTGTGCCGGTGTTCCTAGGACTACTGTTAGGGTTCTTTGAGGCTCTTTAACATAATTTCGAAGGAAATACAGAGCAACAAAAGAAACGAAAAATACAACAAGTACAAAGGAAGGAAATCTATCCTATTCTTCATTTCCTTCCATCTTCAATCTTTCGCTCCACGCGAACCTCCTCTGTTTTCCGTCAAGCTCCTCCAATCCATCCTGGATGCGAGCTCGAACTCCGTCTAAACACGTCCACATTTGCAATTGACCTGAAATCTAGGACTCAAATTGCAAATGTTAAATAACACGTGCTTTGTTATCATCAAAACAAATGATCGTGGTGCTCTAGCACCAACAATCTCCCCCTTTTTGATGATGACAAAATCATAAATAATAATGCAGAAAATCCTCCCCCTTTTTGACATTATCAAAAAGGTTTAATTGATTTTATATTTCAAATAACTTCCCCTTAAAATATGCTCTTCTATAAATTTCTTTTGACAAAGTAATGTCCTCCCCCTTTTTGTAACAATGAGATAGCTATTATTTTTCACCCCCTTACTAAAGTAAATTTAGCTACCTTATATCTCCCCCTTCAAAATTGACAATTAGCTCATAAATTTTAACTCCCCCTATCTAAATGGTACGGATAAACAAAGATAGGGTAAAGGGTTTTACCACACCTACCATGGCCAATAAAATGGCCCGAATGGTGGTGGTGGATGCCACATCGGATGGGGCTCCCATCCGTAGCTTGGAGGACCAGGCATTGGCGCCGGTCTCCAATCTGGTGGTCGACGTGCGGCGGGTCCGTCGTTTGTTCGCCGTCTCATCGGTCTTCTTGTTCTCCTCCTTGGTCTACTCCTTGGTTCTCCCAACTTGAGTTGACCAGACTTGAGCTTGTAGGTCCAGTGCTTTATGTTGTAATTATCCCTGAACCCTACAAAACAAGATTCTAATTCTTTTTTTGGTATCCAAGTGGGCTTGTATCCGGATCTGTTAGCGGGTCTCCTTGATGGAGATCCTTTCTCAATCTTAGGGCTATATAAATCATTTACTTTGTTGATTAGTTTGTTAGAGTTTTCCCTAAGACATGCGATTTCTTTTTCTACAGTATTCATTTTAGTCTTTAAATCACAAATTTCTATTTTTAGACTGTCATTTTCCTCAATCAATTTATTATTTTCATTGATGAGGTCTTGATTTTCTAATAATAGGTTATCAATTCTAGGACTAGCTTCTATGTCCTTAAGTTATTTTTCTAACCTATCATTTTCATTTTTAAGAAAACTAAGGTTCTTTTTAATACTTTGGTTTTCTATTTTAAGTGATTTACTAATCTCAAATAATTCATTAAAAGCTTCTTGTAAATCAAAATTTACCTCATTGTCGCTGTCGCTTCCACTTTCGTTGTCGCTATTGCTTCCTCTGGCCATGAAACCAAAGCAAGCGGTTTCTTCTTTTTCTTCTTCTTCTTCCTCCGAGCTTGTCTCCTCATGAGTGCCTTCGAACCTCCTCCATATCTCGTGGGCGGTGGTGCACTCTTTGATTTTCTCGAACTCCTTCAGACTCAATGCGCAATACAGGGCATTCATTGCCTTTGCGTTGAGTGAAAGCTCTTGAATCTGCAGTTGCGAGTAGCCTCCTTGCGGTCGCTTCGGGATCTCGTATGGGGTTTCGCAACATCCCCATATCTCAAATTCAGTGGCTTGGAGCCACGTCTTCATCCTCAACTTCCAATATCCCTGGTCTCTCCCGTCGAAATAGGGTGGTCGGACGGTGGACTGCCCTTCGGAGATTCTGATTGCTGATGTGCTTCCCTCCATTTGATCTCCTGCCGGGTGTTACTCCAATCTCGCAAGACCTGCTCTGATACCAATTGTAGGTTTGGCCCTACTACTAGGGGTGACGTAATAAATGCGGAAATAAAATATAAAGCAATCTCACAAAAATCAATCGCACAAGTACACAAGTAATTTTAGGTGGAAACCCAAACCGGGTGAAAACCACCACCTAACCCTCTCGAGTTAGGATTTTCCGATCAACCTATTTGATCAAATCCACTAACCGAATCACTTTAAAACGAGGGTGATTCAACCTCAGTACAACCACGCTACAAGTACGAGGGTAGCGTTCGTCAACCCCTTTTCTCCACGAGAAGGATTTTGTCCCACGAAGGAGACGGGAATTCGCAAAGCGAATACCCAACCAAATAACAAAGATAAAATAAAACAACAAACCTATAGAGCCAACAAAGTAATAAACCTAAGCTTCTATAGGAATTAGGAAACTCCCCTTTGCAAGGAGTGCGTCGACGATGACGCGGATGCGTGAGCCACGCAACAGCATAATGTCGCTCTCGTGAACAACGGCGGGAGAGCGGGTGCACGAAGGCTTGATGCTCTCAAGATGATGGAGCTTGAGCTTGGAGAGCAAGAGCTATCTAGGACACAAGAGAGTGGAAGTATGTTGCCTAAGTGTGTCTTGTGTTTCTCTTGGTGTGTCTTTGTGTCTCTAAGTGTATTTTTCTGTTGCAAAGGTTCCCCTCTATTTATAGAGGCCTTAGGAAGGCTTTGGAAGGCTTAGGAAAGGTTCTATAGCCGTTGGGTACAAAGCCCAAGTGAATCAGCCCAAAATCAGGAACAATCATTGTTCTAACCAGCTTATCAGACGACTAATTCTAGGATCAGACGTCTGGAAGTTCACTTTAAGACGTCTGATTCCAAGGTCAGACGTCTGATTTTGGGCGTGTCTCTCCCTGACTTGGATCAGATCTAAACAGGGTTTTTTTGCAAGTCCATCAGACGACATACAGGACGTCTGGCACTATGTATGGACGTCGGGAAACCTACTTCTACAGTGGGAATTGATTACCAAACATTGCAATGGCTAGAAAATCTCTGAGAAGAGATTTTGGGTTTGCCGTGGCAAAATGGTCATTTATCAGACGTCTGGAAAGGCCTAAGGACGTCTGATAAGGCTCTAACGGTCATATTCTTGAGTGTTTGCTAAACCAGCCAACAGTCCACTAATTGGATGTCCGGCAAAGTCATCAGACGTCTCCTAAGACGTCTGGTCTAAGGTCTGGATGTCTGATTTCATCAGATAAAACTAACTATGTCCAGCCTAACAATTATCAGACGTCTGAAACAACAGTCAGACATCTTAAAATACTTTATCGGACGTCTGATTTGGGAATTAGACGTCTGGAAATGCTTTTTGAGCCCTATATTGGTTTTCTAGGTATTCTACAGAAAATCTAAGTATCCTAGGGTTGTGCCGGTGTTCCTAGGACTACTGTTAGGGTTCTTTGAGGCTCTTTAACATAATTTCTAAGGAAATAAAGAGCAACAAAAGAAACGAAAAATACAACAAGTACAAAAGAAGGAAATCTATCCTATTCTTCATTTCCTTCCATCCACAATCTTTCGCTCCACGCGAACCTCCTCTATTTTCCGTCAAGCTCCTCCAATCCATCCTGGATGCGAGCTCGAACTCCGTCTAAACACGTCCACATTTGCAATTGACCTGAAATCTAGGACTCAAATTGCAAATGTTAAATAACACGTGTTTTGTTATCATCAAAACAAATAATCGTGGTGCTCTAGCACCAACAATCTCCCCCTTTTTGATGATGACAAAACCATAAATAATAATGCAGAAAATACGTCTGACCTTGGAATCAGATCTAAACAGGGTTTTTGTGCAAGTCCATCAGACGACATACAGGACGTCTGGCACTATGTATGGAAGTCTGGAAAATTACTTATACAGTGGGAATTGATTTCCAAACGTTGCAACGGCTAGAAAAACTCTGAGAAGAGATTTTGGGTCAGCCGAGGCAAAACGGTCATTTATCAGACGTCTGGAAAGGCCTAAGGACGTCTGATAAGGCTCTAACGGTCATATTTTTGAGTGTTTGCTAAACCAGCCAACGATCCACTAATTGGAGACGTCTGATTTCATCAGACGTCTCCTAAGACGTCTGATTTCATCAGACAGAACTAACTATGTCCAGCCTAACAGTTATCAAACATCAGAAACAATAGTCAGACGTCTTAGAATACTTTATCAGACATCTGATTTGGGAATTAGATGTCTGGAACTGCTGTTTGAGCCCTATATTGGTTTTCTAAGTATTCTACAGAAAACCTAAGTATCCTAGGGTTGTGCCGGTGTTCCTAGGACTACTGTTAGGGATCTTGGAGGCTCTTTAACATAATTTCTAAGGAAATAAAGAGCAACAAAAGAAACGAAAAATACAACAAGTACAAAAGAAGGAAATCTATATTATTCTTCATTTCCTTCCATCTTCAATCTCTCGCTCCACGCGAAACTCCTCTGTTTTCTGCCAAGCTCCTCCAATCCGTCCTGGATGCGAGCTCGAACTCCGTCTAAACATGTCCACATTTGCAATTGACCTGAAATTTAGGACTCAAATTGTAAATGTTAAATAACACGTGCTTTGTTATCATCAAAAAAAATGATCGTGGTGCTCTAGCACCAACAATCTCCCCCTTTTTGATGATGACAAAATCATAAATAACAATGCAGAAAATCCTCCCCCTTTTTGACATTATCAAAAAGGTTTAATTGATTTTATATTTCATATAACTTCCCCATAAAACATGCTCTTCTATAAATTTCTTTTGACAAAGTAATGTCATCCCCCTTTTTGTAACATTGAGATAGCTATTATTTCTCTCCCCCTTACTAAAGGAAATTTAGCTACCTTATATCTCCCCCTTAAAAATTGACAATTAGCTCATAAATTTTAACTCCCCCTATCTAAATGCTACGGATAAACAAAGATAGGGTAAAGGGTTTTACCTCACCTACCATGGCCAATAAAATGGCCCGAATGGTGGTGGTGGATGCGACATCAGATGGGGCTCCCATCCGTAGCTTGGAGGCCCGGGCATTGGCGCCGGTCTCCAATCTGGTGGTCGACGTGCGGCGGGTCCTTCATTTTTTCGCCGTCTCGTCGGTCTTCTTGTTCTCCTCCTTGGTCTACTCCTTGGTTATCCCAACTTGAGTTGACCAGAGTTGAGCTTGTAGGTCCAGTCCTTTATGTTGTACTTATCCCTGAACCCTACAAAACAAGATTCTAATTCTTTTTTCGGTATCCAAGTGGGCTTGGATCCAGATCTGTTAGCGGGTCTCCTTGATGGAGATCCTTTCTCAATCTTAGGGCTATATAAATCATCTACTTTGTTGATTAGTTTGTTGGAGTTTTCCCTAAGACATGCGATTTCTTTTTCTACAGTATTCATTTTAGTCTTTAAATCACAAATTTCTATTTTTAGACTGTCATTTTCCTCAATCAATTTATTATTTTCATTGATGAGGTCTTGATTTTCTAATAATAGGTTATCAATTCTAGGACTAGCTTCTATGTCCTTAAGTTGTTTTTCTAACCTATCATTTTCATTTTTAAGAAAACTAAGGTTCTTTTTAATACTTTTGTTTTCTATTTTAAGTGATTTACTAATCTCAAATAATTCATTAAAAGCTTCCTGTAAATCAAAATTTACCACATTGTTGCTGTCGCTTCCGCTTTCGTTGTCGCTATTGCTTCCTCTGGCCGTGAAACCAAAGCAAGCGGTTTCTTCGTTTTCTTCTTCTTCCTCCGAGCTTGTCTCCTCATGAGTGCCTTCCAACCTCCTCCATATCTCGTGGGCGGTGGTGCACTCTTTGATTTTCTCGAACTCCTTCAGACTCAATGCGCAATACAGGGCATTCATTGCCTTTGCGTTGAGTGAAAGCTCTTGAATCTGCAGTTGCGAGTAGCCTCCTTGGGGTCGCTTCGGGACCTCATATGGGGTTTCGCAACATCCCCATATCTCAAATTCAGTGGCTTGGAGCCACGTCTTCATCCTCAACTTCCAATATCAAGGTCTCTCCTGTCGAAATAGGGTGGTCGGACGGTGGACTGCCCTTCGGAGATTCCGATTGCTGAAGTGCTTCCCTCCATTTGATCTCTTGCCGGGTGTTACTCTGATCTCGCAAGACCAACTCTGATACCAATTGTAGGTTTGGCCCTACTAGGAGGGGTGACGTAATAAATGCGGAAATAAAATATAAAGCAATCTCACAAAAACCAATCGCACAAGTACACAAGTAATTTTTGGTGGAAACCCAAACTGAGTGAAAACCACCACCTAACCCTCTCGAGTTAGGATTTTCCGATCAACCTAGTTGATCAAATCCACTAACCGAATCACTTTTAAACGAGGGTGATTCGACCTCAGTACAACAACGCTACAAGTATGAGGGTAGCGTTCCTCAACCCTTTTCTCCATGAGAAGGATTTTGTCCCACGAAGGAGACGGGAATTCGCAAAGCGAATACCCAACCAAATAACAAAGCTAAAATAAAACAACAAACCTATAGAGCCAACAACGTAATAAACCTAAGCTTCTATAGGAATTAGGAAACTCCCCTTTGCAAGGAGTGTGTCGACGATGAAGCGGATGCGTGAGCCACGCAACAGCGTAATGTCGCTCTCGTGAACAACGGCGGGAGAGCAGGTGCGCGAAGGCTTGATGCTCTCAAGATGATGGAGCCTGAGCTTGGAGAGCAAGAGCTATCTAGGACACAAGAGAGTGGAAGTATGTTGCTTAAGTGTGTCTTGTGTTTCTCTTGGTGTGTCTTTGTGTCTCTAAGTGTATTTTTGTGTTGCAAAGGTTCCCCTCTATTTATAGAGGCCTTAGGAAGGCTTTGGAAGGCTTAGGAAAGGTTCTATAGCCATTGGTTACAAAGCCCAAGTTAATCAGCCCGAAATCAAGAACAATCATTGTTCTGACAGGCTTATCAGACGTCTAATTCTAGGATCAGATGTCTGGAAGTTCACTTTAAAACGTCTGATTCCAAGGTCAGACGTCTGATTTTGGGCGGGTCTCTCCCTGACTTGGATCAGATCTAAACAGGATTTTTGTGCAAGTCCATCAGACGACATACAGGATGTCTGGCACTATGTATGGACGTCTGGAAACCTACTTCTACAGTGGGAATTGATTTCCAAGCGTTGCAACGGCCAGAAAATCTCTGAGAAGAGATTTTGGGTCAGCCGAGGCAAAACGGTCATTTATCAGACGTCTGGAAAGGCCTGAGGACGTCTGATAAGGCTCCAACGGTCATATTCTTGAGTGCTTGCTAAACCAGCCAACGGTCCACTAATTGGACGTCTCGCAAAGTCATCAGAGCTCTCCTAAGATGTCTGGTCTAAGGTCCGGACGTCTGATTTCATCAGACAGAACTATGTCCAGCCTAACAGTTATCAGACGTCTGAAACACCAGTCAGACGTCCTCAAATACTTTATCAGACATCTGATTTGGGAATTAGACGTCTGGAAATGCTGTTTGAGCCCCATATTGGTTTTCTATGTTTTCTACAGAAAACCTAAGTATCCTAGGGTTGTGCCGATGTTCCTAGCACTACTGTTAGGGCTCTTTGAGGCTCTTTAACATAATTTCTAAGGTAATAAAGAGCAACAAAAGAAACGAAAAATACAACAAGTACAAAAGAAGGAAATCTATATTATTCTTCATTTCCTTCCATCTTCAATCTTTCGCTCCACGCGAACCTCCTCTGTTTTCTGCCAAGCTCCTCCAATCCGTCCTGGATGCGAGCTCGAACTCCGTCTAAACACGTCCACATTTGCAATTGACCTGAAATCTAGGACTCAAATTGCAAATGTTAAATAACACGTGTTTTGTTATCATCAAAACAAATGATCGTGGTGCTCTAGCACCAACAATCTCCCCCTTTTTGATGATGACAAAATCATAAATAATAATGCAGAAAATACGTCTGACCTTGGAATAAAATCTAAACAGGGTTTTTGTGCAAGTCCATCAGACGACATACAAAACGTCTGGCACAATGTATGGACGTCTGGAAACCTACTTCTACAGTGGGAATTGATTTCCAAACGTTGCAATGGCTAGAAAATCTCTGAGAAGAGATTTTGGGTCAGCCAAGGCAAAACGGTCATTTATCAGACGTCTGGAAAGGCCTAAGGACGTCTGATAAGGCTCTAACGGTCATATTCTTGAGTGTTTGCTAAACCAGCCAACGGTCCACTAATTGGACATCTGGCAAAGTCATCAGACGTCTTACGTCTCCAAAGACGTCTGGTCTAAGGTCTGGACGTCTGATTTCATCAGACAGAGCTAACTATGTCCAGCCTAACAGTTATCAGACGTCTGAAATAACAGTCAGACGTCTTAAAATACTTTATCAGACGTCTGATTTGGGAATTAGACGTCTGGAAATACTATTTGAGCCCTATATTGGTTTTCTAAGTATTCTACAGAAAACCTAAGTATCCTAGGGTTGTGCCGGTGTTACTTGGACTACTGTTAGGGTTCTTTGAGGCTCCTTGACATAATTTCTAAGGAAATAAAGAGCAACAAAAGAAGCCAAAAATACAACAAGTACAAAAGAAGGAAATCTGTCCTATTCTTCATTTCCTTCCATCTTCAATCTTTCGCACCACGCGAACCTCCTCTGTTTTCCGTCAAGCTCCTCCAATCCGTCCAGGATGCGAGCTCGAACTCCGTCTAAACACGTCCACATTTGCAATTGACCTGAAATCTAGGACTCAAATTGCAAATGTTAAATAACACGAGTTTTGTCATCATCAAAACAAATGATCGTGGTGCTCTAGCACCAACAATCTCCCCCATTTTGTTGATGACAAAACCATAAATAATAATGCAGAAAATACGTCTGACCTTGGAATCAGATCTAAACAGGGTTTTTGTGCAAGTACATCAGACGACATACAAGACGTCTGGCACTATGTATGGACGTCTGGAAACCTACTTCTACAGTGGGAATTGATTTCCAAACGTTGCAACGGCTAGAAAATCTCTGAGAAGAGATTTTGGGTCAGCCGAGGCAAAACGGTCATTTATCAGACGTCTGGAAAGGCCTAAGGACGTCTGATAAGGCTCTAACGGTCATATTCTTGAGTGTTTGCTAAACCAGCCAACGGTCCACTAATTGGACATTTGGCAAAGTCATCAGACGTCTCCTAAGACGTCTGATTTCATCAGACAGAACTAACTATGTCCAGCCTAACAGTTATCAGACGTCTGAAACAACAGTCAGACGTCTTAAAATACTTTATCAGACGTCTGATTTGGGAATTAGACATCTGGAAATGCTATTTGAGCCCTATATTGGTTTTCTAAGTATTCTACAGAAAACCTAAGTATCCTAGGGTTGTGCCGGTGTTCCAAGGACTACTGTTAGGGCTCTTTGAGGCTCTTTAACATAATTTCTAAGGAAATAAAGAGCAACAAAAGAAACGAAAAATACAACAAGTACAAAAGAAGGAAATCTATATTATTCTTCATTTCCTTCCATCTTCAATCTTTCGCTCCACGCGAACCTCCTCTGTTTTCTGCCAAGCTCCTCCAATCCGTCCTGGATGCGAGCTCGAACTCCGTCTAAACATGTCCACATTTGCAATTGACCTGAAATTTAGGACTCAAATTGTAAATGTTAAATAACACGTGCTTTGTTATCATCAAAAAAAATGATCGTGGTGCTCTAGCACCAACAATCTCCCCCTTTTTGATGATGACAAAATCATAAATAACAATGCAGAAAATCCTCCCCCTTTTTGACATTATCAAAAAGGTTTAATTGATTTTATATTTCATATAACTTCCCCATAAAACATGCTCTTCTATAAATTTCTTTTGACAAAGTAATGTCATCCCCCTTTTTGTAACATTGAGATAGCTATTACTTCTCTCCCCCTTACTAAAGGAAATTTAGCTACCTTATATCTCCCCCTTAAAAATTGACAATTAGCTCATAAATTTTAACTCCCCCTATCTAAATGCTACGGATAAACAAAGATAGGGTAAAGGGTTTTACCTCACCTACCATGGCCAATAAAATGGCCCGAATGGTGGTGGTGGATGCGACATCAGATGGGGCTCCCATCCGTAGCTTGGAGGCCCGGGCATTGGCGCCGGTCTCCAATCTGGTGGTCGACGTGCGGCGGGTCCTTCATTTTTTCGCCGTCTCGTCGGTCTTCTTGTTCTCCTCCTTGGTCTACTCCTTGGTTATCCCAACTTGAGTTGACCAGAGTTGAGCTTGTAGGTCCAGTCCTTTATGTTGTACTTATCCCTGAACCCTACAAAACAAGATTCTAATTCTTTTTTCGGTATCCAAGTGGGCTTGGATCCAGATCTGTTAGCGGGTCTCCTTGATGGAGATCCTTTCTCAATCTTAGGGCTATATAAATCATCTACTTTGTTGATTAGTTTGTTGGAGTTTTCCCTAAGACATGCGATTTCTTTTTCTACAGTATTCATTTTAGTCTTTAAATCACAAATTTCTATTTTTAGACTGTCATTTTCCTCAATCAATTTATTATTTTCATTGATGAGGTCTTGATTTTCTAATAATAGGTTATCAATTCTAGGACTAGCTTCTATGTCCTTAAGTTGTTTTTCTAACCTATCATTTTCATTTTTAAGAAAACTAAGGTTCTTTTTAATACTTTTGTTTTCTATTTTAAGTGATTTACTAATCTCAAATAATTCATTAAAAGCTTCCTGTAAATCAAAATTTACCACATTGTTGCTGTCGCTTCCGCTTTCGTTGTCGCTATTGCTTCCTCTGGCCATGAAACCAAAGCAAGCGGTTTCTTCGTTTTCTTCTTCTTCCTCCGAGCTTGTCTCCTCATGAGTGCCTTCCAACCTCCTCCATATCTCGTGGGCGGTGGTGCACTCTTTGATTTTCTCGAACTCCTTCAGACTCAATGCGCAATACAGGGAATTCATTGCCTTTGCGTTGAGTGAAAGCTCTTGAATCTGCAGTTGCGAGTAGCCTCCTTGGGGTCGCTTTTGGACCTCATATGGGGTTTCGCAACATCCCCATATCTCAAATTCAGTGGCTTGGAGCCACGTCTTCATCCTCAACTTCCAATATCAAGGTCTCTCCTGTCGAAATAGGGTGGTCGGACGGTGGACTGCCCTTCGGAGATTCCGATTGCTGATGTGCTTCCCTCCATTTGATCTCTTGCCGGGTGTTACTCTGATCTCGCAAGACCTACTCTGATACCAATTGTAGGTTTGGCCCTACTAGGAGGGGTGACGTAATAAATGCGGAAATAAAATATAAAGCAATCTCACAAAAACCAATCGCACAAGTACACAAGTAATTTTTGGTGGAAACCCAAACTGAGTGAAAACCACCACCTAACCCTCTCGAGTTAGGATTTTCCGATCAACCTAGTTGATCAAATCCACTAACCGAATCACTTTTAAACGAGGGTGATTCGACCTCAGTACAACAACGCTACAAGTATGAGGGTAGCGTTCCTCAACCCTTTTCTCCACGAGAAGGATTTTGTCCCACGAAGGAGACGGGAATTCGCAAAGCGAATACCCAACCAAATAACAAAGCTAAAATAAAACAACAAACCTATAGAGCCAACAACGTAATAAACCTAAGCTTCTATAGGAATTAGGAAACTCCCCTTTGCAAGGAGTGTGTCGACGATGAAGCGGATGCGTGAGCCACGCAACAGCGTAATGTCGCTCTCGTGAACAACGGCGGGAGAGCAGGTGCGCGAAGGCTTGATGCTCTCAAGATGATGGAGCCTGAGCTTGGAGAGCAAGAGCTATCTAGGACACAAGAGAGTGGAAGTATGTTGCTTAAGTGTGTCTTGTGTTTCTCTTGGTGTGTCTTTGTGTCTCTAAGTGTATTTTTGTGTTGCAAAGGTTCCCCTCTATTTATAGAGGCCTTAGGAAGGCTTTGGAAGGCTTAGGAAAGGTTCTATAGCCATTGGTTACAAAGCCCAAGTTAATCAGCCCGAAATCAAGAACAATCATTGTTCTGACAGGCTTATCAGACGTCTAATTCTAGGATCAGATGTCTGGAAGTTCACTTTAAAACGTCTGATTCCAAGGTCAGACGTCTGATTTTGGGCGGGTCTCTCCCTGACTTGGATCAGATCTAAACAGGATTTTTGTGCAAGTCCATCAGACGACATACAGGACGTCTGGCACTATGTATGGACGTCTGGAAACCTACTTCTACAGTGGGAATTGATTTCCAAGCGTTGCAACGGCCAGAAAATCTCTGAGAAGAGATTTTGGGTCAGCCGAGGCAAAACGGTCATTTATCAGACGTCTGGAAAGGCCTGAGGACGTCTGATAAGGCTCCAACGGTCATATTCTTGAGTGCTTGCTAAACCAGCCAACGGTCCACTAATTGGACGTCTCGCAAAGTCATCAGAGCTCTCCTAAGATGTCTGGTCTAAGGTCCGGACGTCTGATTTCATCAGACAGAACTATGTCCAGCCTAACAGTTATCAGACGTCTGAAACACCAGTCAGACGTCCTCAAATACTTTATCAGACATCTGATTTGGGAATTAGACGTCTGGAAATGCTGTTTGAGACCCATATTGGTTTTCTATGTTTTCTACAGAAAACCTAAGTATCCTAGGGTTGTGCCGATGTTCCTAGCACTACTGTTAGGGCTCTTTGAGGCTCTTTAACATAATTTCTAAGGTAATAAAGAGCAACAAAAGAAACGAAAAATACAACAAGTACAAAAGAAGGAAATCTATATTATTCGTCATTTCCTTCCATCTTCAATCTTTCGCTCCACGCGAACCTCCTCTGTTTTCTGCCAAGCTCCTCCAATCCGTCCTGGATGCGAGCTCGAACTCCGTCTAAACACGTCCACATTTGCAATTGACCTGAAATCTAGGACTCAAATTGCAAATGTTAAATAACACGTGTTTTGTTATCATCAAAACAAATGATCGTGGTGCTCTAGCACCAACAATCTCCCCCTTTTTGATGATGACAAAATCATAAATAATAATGCAGAAAATACGTCTGACCTTGGAATAAAATCTAAACAGGGTTTTTGTGCAAGTCCATCAGACGACATACAAAACGTCTGGCACAATGTATGGACGTCTGGAAACCTACTTCTACAGTGGGAATTGATTTCCAAACGTTGCAATGGCTAGAAAATCTCTGAGAAGAGATTTTGGGTCAGCCAAGGCAAAACGGTCATTTATCAGACGTCTGGAAAGGCCTAAGGACGTCTGATAAGGCTCTAACGGTCATATTCTTGAGTGTTTGCTAAACCAGCCAACGGTCCACTAATTGGACATCTGGCAAAGTCATCAGACGTCTTACGTCTCCAAAGACGTCTGGTCTAAGGTCTGGACGTCTGATTTCATCAGACAGAACTAACTATGTCCAGCCTAACAGTTATCAGACGTCTGAAATAACAGTCAGACGTCTTAAAATACTTTATCAGACGTCTGATTTGGGAATTAGACGTCTGGAAATACTATTTGAGCCCTATATTGGTTTTCTAAGTACTCTACAGAAAACCTAAGTATCCTAGGGTTGTGCCGGTGTTACTTGGACTACTGTTAGGGTTCTTTGAGGCTCCTTGACATAATTTCTAAGGAAATAAAGAGCAACAAAAGAAGCCAAAAATACAACAAGTACAAAAGAAGGAAATCTGTCCTATTCTTCATTTCCTTCCATCTTCAATCTTTCGCACCATGCGAACCTCCTCTGTTTTCCGTCAAGCTCCTCCAATCCGTCCAGGATGCGAGCTCGAACTCCGTCTAAACACGTCCACATTTGCAATTGACCTGAAATCTAGGACTCAAATTGCAAATGTTAAATAACACGAGTTTTGTCATCATCAAAACAAATGATCGTGGTGCTCTAGCACCAACAATCTCCCCCATTTTGTTGATGACAAAACCATAAATAATAATGCAGAAAATACGTCTGACCTTGGAATCAGATCTAAACAGGGTTTTTGTGCAAGTACATCAGACGACATACAAGACGTCTGGCACTATGTATGGACGTCTGGAAACCTACTTCTACAGTGGGAATTGATTTCCAAACGTTGCAACGGCTAGAAAATCTCTGAGAAGAGATTTTGGGTCAGCCGAGGCAAAACGGTCATTTATCAGACGTCTGGAAAGGCCTAAGGACGTCTGATAAGGCTCTAACGGTCATATTCTTGAGTGTTTGCTAAACCAGCCAACGGTCCACTAATTGGACATTTGGCAAAGTCATCAGACGTCTCCTAAGACGTCTGATTTCATTAGACAGAACTAACTATGTCCAGCCTAACAGTTATCAGACGTCTGAAACAACAGTCAGACGTCTTAAAATACTTTATCAGACGTCTGATTTGGGAATTAGACATCTGGAAATGCTATTTGAGCCCTATATTGGTTTTCTAAGTATTCTACAGAAAACCTAAGTATCCTAGGGTTGTGCCGGTGTTCCAAGGACTACTGTTAGGGCTCTTTGAGGCTCTTTAACATAATTTCTAAGGAAATAAAGAGCAACAAAAGAAACGAAAAATACAACAAGTACAAAAGAAGGAAATCTATATTATTCTTCATTTCCTTCCATCTTCAATCTTTCGCTCCACGCGAACCTCCTCTGTTTTCTGCCAAGCTCCTCCAATCCGTCCTGGATGCGAGCTCGAACTCCGTCTAAACACGTCCACATTTGCAATTGACCTGAAATCTAGGACTCAAATTGCAAATGTTAAATAACACGTGTTTTGTTATCATCAAAATAAATGATCGTGGTGCTCTAGCACCAGCAATCTCCCCCTTTTTGATGATGACAAAACCATAAACAATAATGCAGAAAATACGTCTGACCTTGGAATCAGATCTAAACAGGGTTTTTGTGCAAGTCCATCAGACGACATACAGGACGTCTGGCACTATGTATGGACGTCTGGAAACCTACTTCTACAGTGGGAATTGATTTCGAAACGTTGCAATGGCTAGAAAATCTCTGAGAAGAGATTTTGGGTCAGCCAAGGCAAAACGGTCATTTATCAGACGTTTGGAAAGGCCTAAGGACGTCTGATAAGGCTCTAACGGTCATATTCTTGAGTGTTTGCTAAACCAGCCAACGGTCCACTAATTGGACATCTGGCAAAGTCATCAGACGTCTCCTAAGACGTCTTGTCTAAGGTCTGGACGTCTGATTTCATCAGACAGAACTAACTATGTCCAGCCTAACCGTTATCAGACATCTGAAATAACAGTCAGACGTCTTAAAATACTTTATCAGTCGTCTGATTTGGGAATTAGATGTCTGGAAATACTGTTTGAGCCCTATATTGGTTTTCTAGGTATTCTACAGAAAACCTAAGTATCCTACGGTTGTGCCGGTGTTACTAGGACTACTGTTAGGGTTCTTTGAGGCTCTTTGACATAATTTCTAAGGAAATAAAGAGCAACAAAAGAAATGAAAAATACAACAAGTACAAAAGAAGGAAATCTGTCCTATTCTTCATTTCCTTCCATCTTCAATCTTTCGCTCCACGCGAACCTCCTCTGTTTTCCGTCAAGCTCCTCCAATCCGTCCAGGATGCGAGCTCGAACTCAGTCTAAACACGTCCACATTTGCAATTGACCTGAAATCTTTGACTCAAATTTCAAATGTTAAATAACACGTGTTTTGTTATCATCAAAACAAATGATCGTGGTGCTCTAGCACCAACAATCTCCCCCATTTTGTTGATGACAAAATCATAAATAATAATGCAGAAAATACGTCTGACCTTGGAATCAGATCTAAACAGGGTTTTTGTGCAAGTACGTCAGACGACATACAAGATGTCTAGCACTATGTATGGATGTCTGGAAACCTACTTCTACAGCGGGAATTGATTTCCAAACGTTGCAACGACTAGAAAATCTCTGAGAAGAGATTTTGGGTCAGCCGAGGCAAAACGGTCATTTATCACACGTCTGGAAAGGCCTAAGGACGTCTGATAAGGCTCTAACGGTCATATTCTTGAGTGTTTGCTAAACCAGCCAACGGTCCACTAATTGGACATCTGGCAAAGTCATCAGACGTCTCCTAAGACATCTGGTCTAAGGTCTGGACATCTGATTTCATCAGGCAGAACTAACTATGTCCAGCCTAACAGTTATCAGACGTCTGAAACAACAGTCAGACGCCCTAAAATACTTTATCAGAGGTCTGATTTGGGAACTAGACGTCTGGAAATGCTGTTTGAGCCCTATATTGGTTTTCTAAGTATTCTACAGAAAACCTAAGTATCCTAGGGTTGTGCCGGTGTTCCTAGGACTATTGTTAGGGTTCTTTGAGGCTCTTTAACGTAATTTCTAAGGAAATAAAGAGCAACAAAAGAAACGAAAAAATGCAACAAGTACAAAAGAAGGAAATCTATCCTATTCTTCATTTCCTTCCATATTTAATCTTTCGCTCCACGCGAACCTGCTCTGTTTTCCGTCAAGCTCCTCCAATCTATCCTGGATGCGAGCTCGAACTACATCTAAACACGTCCACATTTGCAATTGACCTGAAAACTTGGTCTCAAATTGCAAATGTTAAATAACACGTGTTTTGTTATCATCAAAACAAATGATCGTGGTGCTCTAGCACCAACAATCTCCCCCTTTTTGATGATGATAAAATCATAAATAATAATGTAGAAAATCCTCCCCCTTTTTGACATTCTCAAAAAGGTTTAATTGATTTTATATTTCATATAACTCCATCTTAAAACATGCTCTTCTATAAATTTCTTTTGACAAAGCAATGTCCTCCCCCTTTTTGTAACAATGAGATAGCTATTATTTTTCTCCCCCTTACTAAAGGAAATTTAGCTTCCTTATATCTCCCCCTTAAAAATTGACAATTAGCTCATAAATTTTAACTCCCCCTATCTAAATGCTACGGATAAACAAAGATAGGGTAAAGGGTTTTACCTCACCTACCATGGCCAATAAAATGGCCCGAATGGTGGTGGTGGATGCCACATCGGATGGGGCTCCAATCCGTGGCTTGGAGGACTAGGCATTGGCGCCGGTCTCCAATCTGCTGGTCGACGTGCGGCGGGTCCGTCGTTTGTTCGCCGTCTCGTCGGTCTTCTTGTTCTGCTCCTTGGTTACTCCTTGGTTCTCCCAACTTGAGTTGACCAGACTTGAGCTTGTAGGTCCAGTCCTTTATGTTGTAATCATCCCTGAACCCTACAAAATAAGATTCTAATTCTTTTTTTGGTATCCAAGTGGGTTTGGATCCGGATCTGTTAGCGGGTCTCCTTGATGGAGATCCTTTCTCAATCTTAGGGCTATATAAATCATCTACTTTGTTGATTAGTTTGTTGGAGTTTTCCCAAAGACATGCGATTTCTTTTTCTATAGTATTCATTTTAGTCTTTAAATCAGAAATTTCTATTTTTAGACTGTCATTTTCCTCAATCAATTTATTATTTTCATTGATGAGGTCTTGATTTTCTAATAATAGGTTATCAATTCTAGGACTAGCTTCTATGTCCTTAAGTTGTTTTTCTAACCTATCATTTTCATTTTTAAGAAAACTAAGGTTCTTTTTAATACTTTTGTTTTCTATTTTAAGTGATTTACTAATCTCAAATAATTCATTAAAAGCTTCTTGTAAATCAAAATTTACCACATTGTCGCTGTCGCTTCCACTTTCGTTGTCGCCATTGCTTCCTCTGGCCATGAAACCAAAGCAGGCGGTTTCTTCTTTCTCTTCTTCTTCTTCCTCCAAGCTTGTCTCCTCGTGGGTGCCTTCCAACCTCCTCCATATCTCGTGGGCGGTGGTGCACTCTTTGATTTTCTCAAACTCCTTCAGACTCAATGTGCAATACAGGGCATTCATTGCCTTTGCGTTGAGTGAAAGCTCTTGAATCTTCAGTTGCGAGTAGCCTCCTTGCGGTCGCTTCGGGATCTCCTATGGGGTTTCGCAACATCCCCATATCTCAAATTCAGTGGCTTGGAGCCACGTCTTCATCCTCAACTTCCAATATCCATGGTCTCTCCCGTCGAAATAGGGTGGTCAGACGGTGGACTGCCCTTCGGAGATTCTGATTGCTGATGTGCTTCCCACCATTTGATCTCTTGCCGGGTGTTACTCCGATCTCGCAAGACCTGCTCTGATACCAATTGTAGGGTTGGCCATACTAGGAGGGGTGACGTAATAAATGCGGAAATAAAATATAAAGCAATCTCATAAAAATCAATCGCACAAGTACACAAGTAATTTTAGGTGGAAACCCA
Organism: Thalassia testudinum; assembly: GCA_037157565.1. Lineage (NCBI taxonomy): Eukaryota > Viridiplantae > Streptophyta > Magnoliopsida > Alismatales > Hydrocharitaceae > Thalassia > Thalassia testudinum. The sequence goes on from JAZHRO010000014.1 coordinate 65,969,077, forward strand.
AACCGAGTGAAAACCACCACCTAACCCTCTCGAGTTAGGATTTTCCGATCAACCTAGTTGATCAAATCCACTAACCGAATCACTTTAAAACGAGGGTGATTCAACCTCAGTACAACCACGCTACAAGTACGAGGGTAGCGTTCGTCAACCCCTTTTCCCCACGAGAAGGATTTTGTCCCACGAAGGAGACGGGAATTCGCAAAGCGAATACCCAACCAAATAACAAAGATAAAATAAAACAACAAACCTATAGAGCCAACAAAGTAATAAACCTAAGCTTCTATAGGAATTAGGAAACTCCCCTTTGCAAGGAGTGCGTCGACGATGACGCGGATGCGTGAGCCACGCAACAGCATAATGTCGCTCTCGTGAACAATGGCGGGAGAGCAGGTGCGCGAAGGCTTGATGCTCTCAAGATGATGGAGCTTGAGCTTGGAGAGCAAGAGCTATCTAGGACACAAGAGAGTGGAAGTATGTTGCTTAAGTGTGTCTTGTGTTTCTCTTGGTGTGTCTTTGTGTCTCTAAGTGTATTTTTGTGTTGCAAAGGTTCCCCTCTATTTATAGAGGCCTTAGGAGGCCTTTGGAAGGCTTAGGAAAGGTTCTATAGCCATTGGGTACAAAGCCCAAGTGAATCAGCCCGAAATCAGGAACAATCATTGTTCTGACCGGCTTATCAGACGTCTAATTCTAGGATCAGACGTCTGCAAGTTCACTTTAAGACGTCTGATTCCAAGGTCAGACGTCTGATTTTGAGTGGGTCTCTCCCTGACTTGGATCAGATCTAAACAGGGATTTTTTGCAATTCCATCAGACGACATACAGGACGTTTGGCACTATGTATGGACGTTTGGAAACCTACTTCTACAGTGGGAATTGATTTCCAAACGTTGCAATGGCTAGAAAATCTCTGAGAAGAGATTTTGGGTCAGCCGAGGCAAAACAGTCATTTATCAGACATCTGGAAAGGCCTAAGGACGTCTGATAAGGCTCTAACAGTCATATTCTTGAGTGTTTGCTAAACCAGCCAACGGTCCACTAATTGGACATATGGCAAAGTCATCAGACGTGTCCTATGACGTCTGGTCTATGGTCTGGACGTCTGATTTCATCAGACAGAACTAACTATGTCCAGCCAAACAGTTATCAGACGTCTGAAACAACAGTCAGACGTCTTAAAATACTTTATCAGACATCTGATTTGGGAGTGAGACGTCTAGAAATTCTGTTTGAGCCCTATAATGGTTTTGTAAGTATTCTACAGAAAACCTAAGTACCCTAGGGTTGTGCCGATGTTACTAGGACTACTGTTAGGGTTCTTTGAGGCTCTTTGACATAATTTCTAAGGAAATAAAGAGCAACAAAAGAAACGAAAAATACAACAAGTACAAAAGAAGGAAATCTGTCCTATTCTTCATTTCCTTCCATCTTCAATCTTTCGCTCCACGCGAACCTCCTCTGTTTTCCGTCAAGCTCCTCCAATCCGTCCTGGATGCGAGCTCGAACTCCGTCTAAACACGTCCACATTTGCAATTGACCTGAAATCTAGGACTCAAATTGCAAATGTTAAATAACACGTGTTTTGTTATCGTCAAAACAAATGATCGTGGTGCTTTAGCACCAACAATCTCCCCCTTTTTGATGATGACAAAACCATAAATAATAATGCAGAAAATACGTCTGACCTTGGAATTAGATCTAAACAGGGTTTTTGTGCAAGTACACCAGACGACATACAGGACGTCTGGCACTATGTATGGACGTCTGGAAACCTACTTCTACAGTGGGAATTGATTTCCAAATGTTGCAACGGCTAGAAAATCTCTGAGAAGAGATTTTTGGTCAGCCGAGGCGAAACAGTCATTTATCAGACGTCTGGAAAGGCCTAAGGACGTCTGATAAGGCTCTAACAGTCATATTCTTGAGTGTTTGCTAAACCAGCCAACGGTCCACTAATTGGACATTTGGCAAAGTCATCGGACGTCTCCTAAGATGTCTGGTCTAAGGTCTGGACGTCTGATTTCATCAGACAGAACTAACTATGTCCAGCCTAACAGTTATCAGACGTCTGAAACAACAGTCAGACGTCTTAATACTTTATCAGACGTCTGATTTGGGAATTGGACATCTGGAAATGCTATTTGAGCCCTATATTGGTTTTCTAAGTATTCTACAGAAAACGTAAGTATCCTAGGGTTGTGCCGGTGTTCCAAGGACTACTGTTAGGGCTCTTTGAGGCTCTTTAACATAATTTCTAAGGAAATAAAGAGCAACAAAAGAAACGAAAAGTACAACAAGTACAAAAGAAGGAAATCTATATTATTCTTCATTTGCTTCCATCTTCAATCTTTCGCTCCACGTGAACCTCCTCTGTTTTCTGCCAAGCCCCTCCAATCCGTCCTGGATGCGAGCTCGAACTCCGTCTAAACACGTCCACATTTGCAATTGACCTGAAATCTAGGACTCAAATTGCAAATGTTAAATAACACGTGTTTTGTTATCATTAAAACAAATGATCGTGGTGCTCTAGCACCAGCAATCTCCCCCTTTTTGATGATGACAAAACCATAAATAATAATGCAGAAAATACGTCTGACTTTGGAATCAGATCTAAACAGGGTTTTTGTGCAAGTCCATCAGACGACATACAGGACGTCTGGCACTATGTATGGACGTCTGGAAACCTACTTCTACAGTGGGAATTGATTTCGAAACGTTGCAATGGCTAGAAAATCTCTGAGAAGAGATTTTGGGTCAGCCAAGGCAAAACGGTCATTTATCAAACGTTTGGAAAGGCCTAAGGACGTCTGATAAGGCTCTAACGGTCATATTCTTGAGTGTTTGATAAACCAGCCAACGGTCCACTAATTGGACATCTGGCAAAGTCATCAGACGTCTCCTAAGACGTCTGGTCTAAGGTCTGGATGTCTGATTTCATCAGACAGAACTAACTATGTCCAGCCTAACAGTTATCAGACATCTGAAATAACAGTCAGACGTCTTAATATACTTTATCAGACGTCTGATTTGGGAATTAGATGTCTGGAAATACTGTTTGAGCCCTATATTGGTTTTCTAGGTATTCTACAGAAAACCTAAGTATCCTAGGGTTGTACCGGTGTTACTAGGACTAGTGTTAGGGTTCTTTGAGGCTCTTTGACATAATTTCTAAGGAAATAAAGAGCAACAAAAGAAACGAAAAATACAACAAGTACAAAAGAAGGAAATCTGTCCTATTCTTCATTTCCTTCCATCTTCAATCTTTCGCTCCACGCGAACCTCCTCTGTTTTCCGTCAAGCTCCTCCAATCCGTCCAGGATGCGAGCTCGAACTCCGTCTAAACACGTCCACATTTGCAATTGACCTAAAATCTAGGACTCAAATTGCAAATGTTAAATAACACGTGTTTTGTTATCATCAAAACAAATGATCGTGGTGCTCTAGCACCAACAATCTCCCCAATTTTGTTGATGACAAAACCATAAATAATAATGCAGAAAATACGTCTGACCTTGGAATCAGATCTAAACAGGGTTTTTGTGCAAGTACATCAGACGACATACGACATGTCTGGCACTATGTATGGATGTCTGGAAACCTACTTCTACAGTGGGAATTGATTTCCAAACGTTGCAACGGCTAGAAAATCTCTGAGAAGAGATTTTGGGTCAGCCGAGGCAAAACGGTCATTTATCAGACGTCTGGAAAGGCCTAAGGACGTCTGATAAGGCTCTAACGGTCATATTCTTGAGTGTTTGCTAAACCAGCCAACGGTCCATTAATTGGACATCTGGAAAAGTCATCAGACGTCTCCTAAGACGTCTGGTCTAAGGTCTGGACATCTGATTTCATCAGGCAGAACTAACTATGTCCAGCCTAACAGTTATCAGACGTCTGAAACAATAGTCAGACGCCTTAAAATACTTTATCAGACGTCTGATTTGGGAACTAGACGTCTGGAAATGCTGTTTGAGCCCTATATTGGTTTTCTAAGTATTTTACAGAAAACCTAAGAATCCTAGGGTTGTGCCGGTGTTCCTAGGACTATTGTTAGGGTTCTTTGATGCTCTTTAACGTAATTTCTAAGGAAATAAAGAGCAACAAAAGAAACGAAAAAATGCAACAAGTACAAAAGAAGGAAATCTATCCTATTCTTCATTTCCTTCCATCTTTAATCTTTCGCTCCACGCGAACCTGCTCTGTTTTCCGTCAAGCTCCTCCAATCTATCCTGGATGCGAGCTCGAACTACATCTAAACACGTCCACATTTGCAATTGACCTGAAAACTTGGACTCAAATTGCAAATGTTAAATAACACGTGTTTTGTTATCATCAAAACAAATGATCGTGGTGCTCTAGCACCAACAATCTCCCCCTTTTTGATGATGATAAAATCATAAATAATAATGTAGAAAATCCTCCCCCTTTTTGACATTCTCAAAAAGGTTTAATTGATTTTATATTTCATATAACTCCATCTTAAAACATGCTCTTCTATAAATTTCTTTTGACAAAGCAATGTCCTCCCCCTTTTTGTAACAATGAGATAGCTATTATTTTTCTCCCCCTTACTAAAGGAAATTTAGCTACCTTATATCTCCCCCTTAAAAATTGACAATTAGCTCATAAATTTTAACTCCCCCTATCTAAATGCTACGGATAAACAAAGATAGGGTAAAGGGTTTTACCTCACCTACCATGGCCAATAAAATGGCCCGAATGGTGGTGGTGGATGCCACATCGGATGGGGCTCCCATCCGTAGCTTGGAGGACCAGGCATTGGCGCCGGTCTCCAATCTGGTGGTCGACGTGCGGCGGGTCCGTCGTTTGTTCGCCGTCTCGTCGGTCTTCTTATTCTGCTCCTTGGTCTACTCCTTGGTTCTCCCAACTTGAGTTGACCAGACTTGAGCTTGTAGGTCCAGTCCTTTATGTTGTAATCATCCCTGAACCCTACAAAACAAGATTCTAATTCTTTTTTTGGTATCCAAGTGGGCTTGGATCCGGATCTGTTAGCGGGTCTCCTTGATGGAGATCCTTTCTCAATCTTAGGGCTATATAAATCATCTACTTTGTTGATTAGTTTGTTGGAGTTTTCCCTAAGACATGCGATTTCTTTTTCTTTAGTATTCATTTTAGTCTTTAAATCAGAAATTTCTATTTTTAGACTGTCATTTTCCTCAATCAATTTATTATTTTCATTGATGAGGTCTTGATTTTCTAATAATAGGTTATCAATTCTAGGACTAGCTTCTATGTCCTTAAGTTGTTTTTCTAACCTATCATTTTCATTTTTAAGAAAACTAAGGTTCTTTTTAATACTTTTGTTTTCTATTTTAAGTGATTTACTAATCTCAAATAATTCATTAAAAGCTTCTTGTAAATCAAAATTTACCTCATTGTCGCTGTCGCTTCCACTTTCGTTGTCGCTATTGCTTCCTCTGGCCATGAAACCAAAGCAGGCGGTTTCTTCTTTCTCTTCTTCTTCTTCCTCCAAGCTTGTCTCCTCATGAGTGCCTTCCAACCTCCTCCATATCTCGTGGGCGGTGGTGCACTCTTTGATTTTCTCGAACTCCTTCAGACTCAATGTGCAATACAGGGCATTCATTGCCTTTGCGTTGAGTGAAAGCTCTTGAATCTTCAGTTGCGAGTAGCCTCCTTGCGGTCGCTTCGGGATCTCCTATGGGGTTTCGCAACATCCCCATATCTCAAATTCAGTGGCTTGGAGCCACGTCTTCATCCTCAACTTCCAATATCCATGGTCTCTCCCGTCGAAATAGGGTGGTCGGACGGTGGACTGCCCTTCGGAGATTCTGATTGCTGATGTGCTTCCCTCCATTTGATCTCTTGCCGGGTGTTACTCCGATCTCGCAAGACCTGCTCTGATACCAATTGTAGGGTTGGCCCTACTAGGAGGGGTGACGTAATAAATGCAGAAATAAAATATAAAGCAATCTCACAAAAATCAATCGCACAAGTACACAAGTAATTTTAGGTGGAAACCCAAACCGAGTGAAAACCACCACCTAACCCTCTCGAGTTAGGATTTTCCGATCAACCTAGTTGATCAAATCCACTAACCGAATCACTTTAAAACGAGGGTGATTCAACCTCAGTACAACCACGCTACAAGTACGAGGGTAGCGTTCGTGAACCCCTTTTCTCCACGAGAAGGATTTTGTCCCACGAAGGAGACGGGAATTCGCAAAGCGAATACCCAACCAAATAACAAAGATAAAATAAAACAACAAACCTATAGAGCCAACAAAGTAATAAACCTAAGCTTCTATAGGAATTAGGAAACTCCCCTTTGCATGGAGTGCGTCGACGATGACGCGGATGCGTGAGCCACGCAACAGCATAATGTTGCTCTCGTGAACAACGGCGGGAGAGCAGGTGCGCGAAGGCTTGATGCTCTCAAGATGATGGAGCTTGAGCTTGGAGAGCAAGAGCTATCTAGGACACAAGAGAGTGGAAGTATGTTGCTTAAGTGTGTCTTGTGTTTCTCTTGGTGTGTCTTTGTGTCTCTAAGTGTATTTTTGTGTTGCAAAGGTTCCCCTCTATTTATAGAGGCCTTAGGAAGGCTTTGGAAGGCTTAGGAAAGGTTCTATAGCCATTGGGTACAAAGCCCAAGTGAATCAGCCCGAAATCAGGAACAATCATTGTTCTGACCGGCTTATCAGACGTCTAATTCTAGGATCAGACGTCTGCAAGTTCACTTTAAGACGTCTGATTCCAAGGTCACACGTCTGATTTTGCGTGGGTCTCTCCCTGACTTGGATCAGATCTAAACAGGGATTTTTTGCAAGTCCATCAGACGACATACAGGACGTTTGGCACTATGTATGGACGTCTGGAAACCTACTTCTACAGTGGGAATTGATTTCCAAACGTTGCAATGGCTAGAAAATCTCTGAGAAGAGATTTTGGGTAAGCCGAGGCAAAACCGTCATTTATCAGACGTCTGGAAAGGCCTAAGGACGTCTGATAAGGCTCTAACGGTCATATTCTTGAGTGTTTGCTAAACCAGCCAACGGTCCACTAATTGGACATATGGCAAAGTCATCAGACGTCTCCTATGACGTCTGGTCTATGGTCTGGACGTCTGATTTCATCAGACAGAACTAACTATGTCCAGCCTAACAGTTATCAGACGTCTGAAACAACAGTCAGACGTCTTAAAATACTTTATCAGACATCTGATTTGGGAATGAGACGTCTAGAAATTCTGTTTGAGCCCTATAATGTTTTCTAAGTATTCTACAGAAAACCTAAGTACCCTAGGGTTGTGCCGGTGTTACTAGGACTACTGTTTGGGTTCTTTGAGGCTCTTTGACATAATTTCTAAGGAAATAAAGAGCAACAAAAGAAACGAAAAATACAACAAGTACAAAAGAAGGAAATCTGTCCTATTCTTCATTTCCTTCCATCTTCAATCTTTCGCTCCACGCGAACCTCCTCTGTTTTCCGTCAAGCTCCTCCAATCCGTCCTGGATGCGAGCTCGAAGTCCGTCTAAACACGTCCACATTTGCAATTGACCTGAAATCTAGGACTCAAATTGCAAATGTTAAATAACACGTGTTTTGTTATCGTCAAAACAAATGATCGTGGTGCTCTAGCACCAACAATCTCCCCCTTTTTGATGATGACAAAACCATAAATAATAATGCAGAAAATACGTCTGACCTTGGAATTAGATCTAAACAGGGTTTTTGTGCAAGTACACCAGACGACATACAGGACGTCTGGCACTATGTATGCACGTCTGGAAACCTACTTCTACAGTGGGAATTGATTTCCAAATGTTGCAACGGCTAGAAAATCTCTGAGAAGAGATTTTTGGTCAGCCGAGGCGAAACAGTCATTTATCAAACGTCTGGAAAGGCCTAAGGACGTCTGATAAGGCTCTAACGGTCATATTCTTGAGTGTTTGCTAAACCAGCCAACGGTCCACTAATTGAACATTTGGCAAAGTCATCAGACGTCTCCTAAGATGTCTGGTCTAAGGTCTGGACGTCTGATTTCATCAGACAGAACTATGTCCAGCCTAACAGTTATCAGACGTCTGAAACAACACTCAGACGTCTTAAAATACTTTATCAGACCTCTGATTTGGGAATTAGACATCTGGAAATGCTATTTGAGCCCTATATTGGTTTTCTAAGTATTCTACAGAAAACCTAAGTATCCTAGGGTTGTGCCGATGTTCCAAGGACTACTGTTAGGGCTCTTTGAGGCTCTTTAACATAATTTCTAAGGAAATAAAGAGCAACAAAAGAAACGAAAAATACAACAAGTACAAAAGAAGGAAATCTATATTATTCTTCATTTGCTTCCATCTTCAATCTTTCGCTCCACGCGAACCTCCTCTGTTTTCTGCCAAGCTCCTCCAATCCGTCCTGGATGCGAGCTCGAACTCCGTCTAAACACGTCCACATTTGCAATTGACCTGAAATCTAGGACTCAAATTGCAAATGTTAAATAACACGTGTTTTGTTATCATCAAAACAAATGATCGTGGTGCTCTAGCACCAGCAATCTCCCCCTTTTTGATGATGACAAAACCATAAATAATAATGCAGAAAATACGTCTGACCTTGGAATCAGATCTAAACAGGGTTTTTGTGCAAGTCCATCAGACGACATACAGGACGTCTGGCACTATGTATGGACGTCTGGAAACCTACTTCTACAGTGGGAATTGATTTCGAAACGTTGCAATGGCTAGAAAATCTCTGAGAAGAGATTTTGGGTCAGCCAAGGCAAAACGGTCATTTATCAGACGTTTGGAAAGGCCTAAGGACGTCTGATAAGGCTCTAACGGTCATATTCTTGAGTGTTTGCTAAACCAGCCAACGGTCCACAAATTGGACATCTGGCAAAGTCGTCAGACGTCTCCTAAGACGTCTGGTCTAAGGTCTGGATGTCTGATTTCATCAGACAGAACTAACTATGTCCAGCCTAACAGTTATCAGACATCTGAAATAACAGTCAGACGTCTTAAAATACTTTATCAGACGTCTGATTTGGGAATTAGATGTCTGGAAATACTGTTTGAGCCCTATATTGGTTTTCTAGGTATTCTACAGAAAACCTAAGTATCCTAGGGTTGTGTCGGTGTTACTAGGACTAGTGTTAGGGTTCTTTGAGGCTCTTTGACATAATTTCTAAGGAAATAAAGAGCAACAAAAGAAACGAAAAATACAACAAGTACAAAAGAAGGAAATCTGTCCTATTCTTCATTTCCTTCCATCTTCAATCTTTCGCTCCACGCGAACCTCCTCTGTTTTCCGTCAAGCTCCTCCAATCCGTCCAGGATGCGAGCTCGAACTCCGTCTAAACACGTCCACATTTGCAATTGACCTAAAATCTAGGACTCAAATTGCAAATGTTAAATAACACGTGTTTTGTTATCATCAAAACAAATGATCGTGGTGCTCTAGCACCAACAATCTCCCCCATTTTGTTGATGACAAAACCATAAATAATAATGCAGAAAATACGTCTGACCTTGGAATCAGATCTAAACAGGGTTTTTGTGCAAGTACATCAGACGACATACAAGATGTCTGGAAACCTACTTGTACAGTGGGAATTGATTTCGAAACGTTGCAACGCTAGAAAATCTCTGAGAAGAGATTTTGGGTCAGCCGAGGCAAAACGGTCATTTATCAGACGTCTGGAAAGGCCTAAGGACGTCTGATAAGGCTCTAACGGTCATATTCTTGAGTGTTTGCTAAACCAGCCAACGGTCCACTAATTGGACATCTGGCAAAGTCATCAAACATCTCCTAAGACGTCTGGTCTAAGGTCTGGACATCTGATTTCATCAGGCAGAACTAACTATGTCCAGCCTAACAGTTATCAGACGTCTGAAACAACAGTCAGACGTCTTAAAAAACTTTATCAGACGTCTGATTTGGGAACTACACGTCTGGAAATGCTGTTTGAGCCCTATATTGGTTTTCTAAGTATTCTACAGAAAACCTAAGTATCCTAGGGTTGTGCCGGTGTTCCGAGGACTATTGTTAGGGTTCTTTGAGGCTCTTTAACATAATTTCTAAGGAAATAAAGAGCAACAAAAGAAATGAAAAAATACAATAAGTACAAAAGAAGGAAATCTATCCTATTCTTCATTTCCTTCCATCTTTAATCTTTCGCTCCACGCGAACCTGCTCTGTTTTCCGTCAAGCTCCTCCAATCTATCCTGGATGCGAGCTCGAACTACATCTAAACACGTCCACATTTGCAATTGACGTGAAAACTTGGACTCAAATTGCAAATGTTAAATAACACGTGTTTTGTTATCATCAAAACAAATGATCGTGGTGCTCTAGCACCAGCAATCTCCCCCTTTTTGATGATGATAAAATCATAAATAATAATGTAGAAAATCCTCCCCCTTTTTGACATTCTCAAAAAGGTTTAATTGATTTTATATTTCATATAACTCCATCTTAAAACAAGCTCTTTTATAAATTTCTTTTGACAATGCAATGTCCTCCCCCTTTTTGTAACAATGAGATAGCTATTATTTTTCTCCCCCTTACTAAAGGAAATTTAGCTACCTTATATCTCCCCCTTAAAAATTGACAATTAGCTCATAAATTTTAACTCCCCCTATCTAAATGCTACGGATAAACAAAGATAGGGTAAAGGGTTTTACCTCACCTACCGTGGCCAATAAAATGGCCCGAATGGTGGTGGTGGATGCCACATCGGATGGGGCTCCCATCCGTAGCTTGGAGGACCAGGCATTGGTGCCGGTCTCCAATCTGGTGGTCAACGTGCGGCGGGTCCGTCGTTTGTTCGCCGTCTCGTCGGTCTTCTTGTCCTGCTCCTTGGTCTACTCCTTGGTTCTCCCAACTTGAGTTGACCAGACTTGAGCTTGTAGGTCCAGTCCTTTATGTTGTAATTATCCCTGAACCCTAGAAAACAAGATTCTAATTCTTTTTTTGGTATCCAAGTGGGCTTGGATCCGGATCTGTTAGCGGGTCTCCTTGATGGAGATCCTTTCTCAATCTTAGGGCTATATAAATCATCTACTTTGTTGATTAGTTTGTTGGAGTTTTCCCTAAGACACGCGATTTCTTTTTCTATAGTATTCATTTTAGTCTTTAAATCAGAAATTTCTATTTTTGGACTGTCATTTTCCTCAATCAATTTATTATTTTCATTGATGAGGTCTTGATTTTCTAATAATAGGTTATCAATTCTAGGACTAGCTTCTATGTCCTTAAGTTGTTTTTCTAACCTATCATTTTCATTTTTAAGAAAACTAAGGTTCTTTTTAATACTTTTGTTTTCTATTTTAAGTGATTTACTAATCTCAAATAATTCATTAAAAGCTTCTTGTAAATCAAAATTTACCTCATTGTCGCTGTCGCTTCCACTTTCGTTGTCGCTATTGCTTGCTCTGGCCATGAAACCAAAGCAGGCGGTTTCTTCTTTCTCTTCTTCTTCTTCCTCCAAGCTTGTCTCCTCATGAGTGCCTTCCAACCTCCCCCATATCTCGTGGGCGGTGGTGCACTCTTTGATTTTCTCGAACTCCTTCAGACTCAATGTGCAATACAGGGCATTCATTGCCTTTGCATTGAGTGAAAGCTCTTGAATCTTCAGTTAAGAGTAGCCTCCTTGCGGTCGCTTCGGGATCTCCTATGGGGTTTCGCAACATCCCCATATCTCAAATTCAGCGGCTTGGAGCCACGACTTCATCCTCAACTTCCAATATGCAAGGTCTCTCCCGTCGAAATAGGGTGGTCGGACGGTGGACTACCCTTCGGAGATTCTGATTGCTGATGTGCTTCCCTCCATTTGATCTCTTGCCGGGTGTTACTCCGATCTCGCAAGACCTGCTCTGATACCAATTGTAGGGTTGGCCCTACTAGGAGGGGTGACGTAATAAATGCGGAAATAAAATATAAAGCAATCTCACAAAAATCAATCGCACAAGTACACCAGTAATTTTAGGTGGAAACCCAAACCGAGTGGAAACCACCACCTAACCCTCTCGAGTTAGGATTTTCCGATCAACCTAGTTGATCAAATCCACTAACCGAATCACTTTAAAACGAGGTTGATTCAACCTCAGTACAACCACGCTACAAGTACGAGGGTAGCGTTCGTCAACCCCTTTTCTCCACGAGAAGGATTTTGTCCCACGAAGGAGACGGGATTTCGCAAAGGAATACCCAACCAAATAACAAAGATAAAATAAAACAACAAACCTATAGAGCCAACAAAGTAATAAACCTAAGCTTCTATAGGAATTAGGAAACTCCCCTTTGCAAGGAGTGCGTCGACAATGACGCGGATGCGTGAGCCACGCAACAGCATAATGTCGCTCTCGTGAACAACGGCGGGAGAGCAGGTGCGCGAACGCTTGATGCTCTCAAGATGATGGAGCTTGAGCGTGGAGAGCAAGAGCTATCTAGGACACAAGAGAGTGGAAGTATGTTGCTTAAGTGTGTCTTGTGTTTCTCTTGGTGTGTCTTTGTGTCTCTAAGTGTATTTTTGTGTTGCAAAGGTTCCCCTCTATTTATAGAGGCCTTAGGAAGGCTTTGGAAGGCTTAGGAAAGTTTCTATAGCCATTGGGTGCAAAGCCCAAGTGAATCAGCCCGAAATCAGGAACAATAATTGTTCTGACCGGCTTATCAGACGTCTAATTCTAGGATCAGACGTCTGCAAGTTCACTTTAAGACGTCTGATTCCAAGGTCAGACGTCTGATTTTGCGTGGGTCTCTCCCTGACTTGGATCAGATCTAAACAGGGATTTTTTGCAAGTCCATCAGACGACATACCGGACGTTTGGCACTATGTATGGACGTCTGGAAACCTACTTCTACAGTGGGAATTGATTTCCAAACGTTGCAATGGCCAGAAAATCTCTGAGAAGAGATTTTGGGTCAGCCGAGGCAAAACAGTCATTTATCAGACGTCTGGAAAGGCCTAAGGACATCTGATAAGGCTCTAACGGTCATATTCTTGAGTGTTTGCTAAACCAGCCAACGGTCCACTAATTGGACATATGGCAAAGTCATCAGACGTCTCCTATGACGTCTGCTCTATGGTCTGGACGTCTGATTTCATCAGACAGAACTAACTATGTCCAGCCTAACAGTTATCAGACGTCTGAAACAACAGTCAGACGTCTTAAAATACTTTATCAGACATCTGATTTGGGAATGAGACGTCTAGAAATTCTGTTTGAGACCTATAATGTTTTCTAAGTATTCTACAGAAAACCTAAGTACCCTAGGGTTGTGCCGGTGTTACTAGGACTACTGTTAGGGTTCTTTGAGGCTCTTTGACATAATTTCTAAGGAAATAAAGAGCAACAAAAGAAACGAAAAATACAACAAGTACAAAAGAAGGAAATCTGTCCTATTCTTCATTTCCTTCCATCTTCAATCTTTCGCTCCACGCGAACCTCCTCTGTTTTCCGTCAAGCTCCTCCAATCCGTCCTAGATGCGAGCTCGAACTCCGTCTAAACACGTCCACATTTGCAATTGACCTGAAATCTAGGACTCAAATTGCAAATGTTAAATAACACGTGTTTTGTTATCGTCAAAACAAATGATCGTGGTGCTCTAGCACCAACAATCTCCCCCTTTTTGGTGATGACAAAACCATAAATAATAATGCGGAAAATACGTCTGACCTTGGAATTAGATCTAAACAGGGTTTTTGTGCAAGTACACCAGACGACATACAGGACGTCTGGCACTATGTATGGACGTCTGGAAACCTACTTCTACAGTGGGAATTGATTTCCAAATGTTGCAACGGCTAGAAAATCTCTGAGAAGAGATTTTTGGTCAGCCGAGGCGAAACAGTCATTTATCAAACGTCTGGAAAGGCCTAAGGACGTCTGATAAGGCTCTAACGGTCATATTCTTGAGTGTTTGCTAAACCAGCCAACGGTCCATTAATTGGACATCTGGAAAAGTCATCAGACGTCTCCTAAGACGTCTGGTCTAAGGTCTGGACATCTGATTTCATCAGGCAGAACTAACTATGTCCAGCCTAACAGTTATCAGACGTCTGAAACAATAGTCAGACGCCTTAAAATACTTTATCAGACGTCTGATTTGGGAACTAGACGTCTGGAAATGCTGTTTGAGCCCTATATTGGTTTTCTAAGTATTTTACAGAAAACCTAAGAATCCTAGGGTTGTGCCGGTGTTCCTAGGACTATTGTTAGGGTTCTTTGATGCTCTTTAACGTAATTTCTAAGGAAATAAAGAGCAACAAAAGAAACGAAAAAATGCAACAAGTACAAAAGAAGGAAATCTATCCTATTCTTCATTTCCTTCCATCTTTAATCTTTCGCTCCACGCGAACCTGCTCTGTTTTCCGTCAAGCTCCTCCAATCTATCCTGGATGCGAGCTCGAACTACATCTAAACACGTCCACATTTGCAATTGACCTGAAAACTTGGACTCAAATTGCAAATGTTAAATAACACGTGTTTTGTTATCATCAAAACAAATGATCGTGGTGCTCTAGCACCAACAATCTCCCCCTTTTTGATGATGATAAAATCATAAATAATAATGTAGAAAATCCTCCCCCTTTTTGACATTCTCAAAAAGGTTTAATTGATTTTATATTTCATATAACTCCATCTTAAAACATGCTCTTCTATAAATTTCTTTTGACAAAGCAATGTCCTCCCCCTTTTTGTAACAATGAGATAGCTATTATTTTTCTCCCCCTTACTAAAGGAAATTTAGCTACCTTATATCTCCCCCTTAAAAATTGACAATTAGCTCATAAATTTTAACTCCCCCTATCTAAATGCTACGGATAAACAAAGATAGGGTAAAGGGTTTTACCTCACCTACCATGGCCAATAAAATGGCCCGAATGGTGGTGGTGGATGCCACATCGGATGGGGCTCCCATCCGTAGCTTGGAGGACCAGGCATTGGCGCCGGTCTCCAATCTGGTGGTCGACGTGCGGCGGGTCCGTCGTTTGTTCGCCGTCTCGTCGGTCTTCTTATTCTGCTCCTTGGTCTACTCCTTGGTTCTCCCAACTTGAGTTGACCAGACTTGAGCTTGTAGGTCCAGTCCTTTATGTTGTAATCATCCCTGAACCCTACAAAACAAGATTCTAATTCTTTTTTTGGTATCCAAGTGGGCTTGGATCCGGATCAGTTAGCGGGTCTCCTTGATGGAGATCCTTTCTCAATCTTAGGGCTATATAAATCATCTACTTTGTTGATTAGTTTGTTGGAGTTTTCCCTACTACATGCGATTTCTTTTTCTATAGTATTCATTTTAGTCTTTAAATCGGAAATTTCTATTTTTAGACTGTCATTTTCCTCAATCAATTTATTATTTTAATTGATGAGGTCTTGATTTTCTAATAATAGGTTATCAATTCTAGGACTAGCTTCTATGTTCTTAAGTTGTTTTTCTAACCTATCATTTTCATTTTTAAGAAAACTAAGGCTCTTTTTAATACTTTTGTTTTCTATTTTAACTGATTTACTAATCTCAAATAATTCATTACAAGCTTCTTGTAAATCAAAATTTACCTCATTGTCGCTGTCGCTTCCGCTTTCGTTGTCGCTATTACTTCCTCTGGCAATGAAACCAAAGCAAGCGGTTTCTTCCTTTTCTTCTTCTTCTTCCTCCGAGCTTGTCTCCTCATGAGTGCCTTCCAACCACCTCCATATCTCGTGGGCGGTGGTGCACTCTTTGATTTTCTCGAACTCCTTCAGACTCAATGCGCAATACAGGGCATTCATTGCCTTTGCGTTTAGTGAAAGCTCTTGAATCTGCAGTTGCGAGTAGCCTCCTTGCGGTCGCTTCGGGATCTCGTATGGGGTTTCGCATCATCCCCATATCTCAAATTCAGTGGCTTGGAGCCACGTCTTCGTCCTCAACTTCCAATATCCAAGGTCTCTCCAGTCGAAATAGGGAGGTCGGACGGTGGACTGCCCTTCGGAGCTTCTGATTGTTGATGTGCTTCCCTCCATTTGATCTCTTGCCAAGTGTTACTCCGATGTCGCAAGACCTGCTCTGATACCAATTGTAGTTTTGTCCCTACTAGTAGGGGTGACGTAACAAAAGCGGAAATAAAATATAAAGCAATCTCACAAAAATCAATCGCACAAGTACACAAGTAATTTTAGGTGGAAACCCAAACCGAGTGAAAACCACCACCTAACCCTCTTGAGTTAGGATTTTCCGATCACCCTAGTTGATCAAATCCACTAACCGAATCACTTTAAAACGAGGGTGATTCAACCTCAGTACAACCATGCTATAAGTACGAGGGTAGCGTTCGTCAACCCCTTTTCTCCACGAGAAGGATTTTGTCCCACGATGGAGACGGGAATTCGCAAAGCGAATACCCAACCAAATAACAAAGATAAAATACAACAACAAACCTATAGAGCTAACAAAGTAATAAACCTAAGCATCTATAGGAATTAGGAAACTCCCCATTGCAAGGAGTGCGTCGACGATGACGCGGATGCGTGAGCCACGCAATAGCATAATGTCGCTCTCGTGAACAACGGCGGGAGAGCGGGTGCGCGAAGGCTTGATGCTCTCAAGATGATGGAGCTTGAGCTTGGAGAGCAAGAGCTATCTAGGACACAAGAGAGTGGAAGTATGTTGCTTAAGTGTCTCTTGTGTTTCTCTTGGTGTGTCTTTGTGTCTCTAAGTGTATTTTTGTGTTGCAAAGGTTCCCCTCTATTTATAGAGGCCTTAGGAAGGCTTTGGAAGGCTTAGGAAAGGTTCTATAGCCGTTGGGTACAAAGCCCAAGTGAATCAGCCCGAAATCAGGAACAAACATTGTTCTGACCGGCTTATCAGACGTCTAATTCTAGGATCAGACGTCTGGAAGTTCACTTTAAGACGTCCGATTCCAAGGTCAGACGTCTGATTTTGGGCGGGTCTATCCCTGACTTGGATCAGATCTAAACAGGGTTTTTGTGTAACTCCATCAGACGACATACAGGACGTCTGGCACTATGTATGGACGTCTGCAAACCTACTTCTACTTTGGGAATTGATTTCCAAACGTTGCAATGGCTAGAAAATCTCTGAGAAGAGATTTTGGGTCAGCCAAGGCAAAACGGTCATTTATCAGACGTCTGGAAAGGGCTAAGGACGTCTGATAAGGCTCTAACGGTCATATTCTTGAGTGTTTGCTAAACCAGCCAACGGTCCACTAATTGGACATCTGGCAAAGTCATCAGACGTCTACTAAGACGTCTGGTCTAAGGTCTGGACGTCTGATTTCATCAGACAGAACTAACTATGTCCAGCCTAACAGTTACCAGACATCTGAAATAACAGTCAGACGTCTTCAAATACTTTATCAGACGTCTGATTTGGGAATTAGATGTCTGGAAATACTGTTTGAGCCCTATATTGGTTTTCTAAGTATTCTACAGAAAACCTAGGTATCCTATGGTTGTGCCGGTGTTACTAGGACTACTGTTAGGGTTCTTTGAGGCTCTTTGACATAATTTCTAAGGAAATAAAGAGCAACAAGAGAAACGAAAAATACAACAAGTACAAAAGAAGGAAATCTGTCCTAATCTTCATTTCCTTCCATATTCAATCTTTCGCTCCACGCGAACCTCCTCTGTTTTCCGTCAAGCTCCTCCAATCCGTCCAGGATGCGAGCTCGAACTCCGTCTAAACACGTCCACATTTGCAATTGACCTGAAATCTAGGACTCAAATTGCAAATGTTAAATAACACGTGTTTTGTTATCATCAAAACAAATGATCGTGGTGCTCTAGCACCAACAATCTCCCCCATTTTGTTGATGACAAAACCATAAATAATAATGCGGAAAATACGTCTGACCTTGGAATCAGATCTAAACAGGGTTTTTCTGCAAGTACATTAGACGACATACAAGACGTCTGGCACTATGTATGGATGTCTGGAAACCTACTTCTACAGTGGGAATTGATTTCCAAACGTTGCAACAGCTAGAAAATCTCTGAGAAGAGATTTTGGGTCAGCCGAGGCAAAACGGTCATTTATCAGACGTCTGGAAAGGCCTAAGGACGTCTGATAAGGCTCTAACGGTCATATTCTTCAGTGTTTGCTAAACCAGCCAACGGTCCACTAATTGGACATCTGGCAAAGTCATCAGACGTCTCCTAAGACGTCTGGTCTAAGGTCTGGACATCTGATTTCATCAGGCAGAACTAACTATGTCGAGCCTAACAGTTATCAGACATCTGAAACAACAGTCAGACGTCTTAAAATACTTTATCAGACGTCTGATTTGGGAACTAGACGTCTGGAAATGCTGTTTGAGCCCTATATTGGTTTTCTAAGTATTCTACAGAAAACCTAAGTATCCTAGGGTTGTGCCGGTGTTCCTAGGACTATTGTTAGGGTTCTTTGAGGCTCTTTAACATAATTTCTAAGGAAATAAAGAGCAACAAAAGAAACGAAAAAATACAACAAGTACAAAAGAAGGAAATCTATCCTATTCTTCATTTCCTTCCATCTTTAATATTTCGCTCCACGTGAACCTGCTCTGTTTTCCGTCAAGCTCCTCCAATCTATCCTGGATGCGATCTCGAACTACATCTAAACACGTCCACATTTGCAATTGACCTGAAAACTTGGACTCAAATTGCAAATGTTAAATAACACGTGTTTTGTTATCATCAAAACAAATGATCGTGGTGCTGTAGCACCAACAATCTCCCCCTTTTTGATGATGATAAAATCATAAATAATAATGTAGAAAATCCTCCCCCTTTTTGACATTCTCAAAAAGGTTTAATTGATTTTATATTTCATATAACTCCATCTTAAAACATGCTCTTCTATAAATTTCTTTTGACAAAGCAATGTCCTCCCCCTTTTTGTAACAATGAGATAGCTATTATTTTTCTCCCCCTTACTAAAGGAAATTTAGCTACCTTATATCTCCCCCTTAAAAATTGACAATTAGCTCATAAATTTTAACTCCCCCTATCTAAATGCTACGGATAAACAAAGATAGGGTAAAGGGTTTTACCTCACCTACCATGGCCAATAAAATGGCCCGAATGGTGGTGGTGGATGCCACATCGGATGGGGCTCCCATCCGTAGCTTGGAGGACTAAGCATTGGCGCCGGTCTCCAATCTGGTGGTCGACGTGCGGCGGGTCCGTCGTTTGTTCGCCGTCTCCTCGGTCTTCTTGTTCTCCTCCTTGGTCTACTCCCTGGTTCTCCCAACTTGAGTTGACCAGACTTGAGCTTGTAGGTCCAGTCCTTTATGTTGTAATTATCCCTGAACCCTACAAAACAAGATTCTAATTCTTTTTTTGGTATCCAAGTGGGCTTGGATCCGGATCTGTTAGCGGGTCTCCTTGATGGAGATCCTTTCTCAATCTTAGGGCTATATAAATCATCTACTTTGTTGATTAGTTTGTTGGAGTTTTCCCTAAGACATGCCATTTCTTTTTCTATAGTATTCATTTTAGTCTTTAAATCAGAAATTTCTATTTTTAGACTGTCATTTTCCTCAATCAATTTATTATTTTCATTGATGAGGTCTTGATTTTCTAATAATAGGTTATCAATTCTAGGACTAGCTTCTATGTCCTTAAGTTGTTTTTCTAACCTATCATTTTCATTTTTAAGAAGACTAAGGTTCTTTTTAATACTTTTGTTTTCTATTTTAAGTGATTTACTAATCTCAAATAATTCATTAAAAGCTTCTTGTAAATCAAAATTTACCTCATTGTCGCTGTCGCTTCCACTTTCGTTGTCGCTATTGCTTCCTCTGGCCATGAAACCAAAGCAGGCGGTTTCTTCTTTCTCTTCTTCTTCTTCCTCCAAGCTTGTCTCCTCGTGAGTGCCTTCCAACCTCCTCCATATCTCGTGGGCGGTGGTGCACTCTTTGATTTTCTCGAACTCCTTCAGACTCAATGTGCAATACAGGGCATTCATTGCCTTTGCGTTGAGTGAAAGCTCTTGAATCTTCAGTTGCGAGTAGCCTCCTTGCGGTCGCTTCGGGATCTCCTATGGGGTTTCGCAACATCCCCATATCTCAAATTCAGTGGCTTGGAGCCATGTCTTCATCCTCAACTTCCAATATCCATGGTCTCTCCCGTCGAAATAGGGTGGTCGGACGGTGGACTGCCCTTCGGAGATTCTGATTGCTGATGTGCTTCCCTCCATTTGATCTCTTGCCGGGTGTTACTCCGATCTCGCAAGACCTGCTCTGATACCAATTGTAGGGTTGGCCCTACTAGGAGGGGTGACGTAATAAATGCGGAAATAAAATATAAAGCAATCTCACAAAAATCAGTCGCACAAGTACACAAGTAATTTTAGGTGGAAACCCAAACCGAGTGAAAACCACCACCTAACCCTCTCGAGTTAGGATTTTCCGATCAACCTAGTTGATCAAATCCACTAACCGAATCACTTTAAAACGAGGGTGATTCAACCTCAGTACAACCACGCTACAAGTACGAGGGTAGCGTTCGTCAACCCCTTTTCTCCACGAGAAGGATTTTGTCCCACGAAGGAGACGGGAATTCGCAAAGCGAATACCCAACCAAATAACAAAGATAAAATAAAACAACAAACCTATAGAGCCAACAAAGTAATAAACCTAAGCTTCTATAGGAATTAGGAAACTCCCCTTTGCAAGGAGTGCGTCGACAATGACGCGGATGCGTGAGCCACGCAACAGCATAATGTCGCTCTCGTGAACAACGGCGGGAGAGCAGGTGCGCGAAGGCTTGATGCTCTCAAGATGATGGAGCTTGAGCTTGGAGAGCAAGAGCTATCTAGGACACAACAGAGTGGAAGTATGTTGCTTAAGTGTGTCTTGTGTTTCTCTTGGTGTGTCTTTGTGTCTCTAGGTGTATTTTTGTGTTGCAAAGGTTCCCCTCTATTTATAGAGGCCTTAGGAAGGCTTTGGAAGGCTTAGGAAAGGTTC